>OX439051.1:6762500-8073713 GCA_949317995.1 Acholoe squamosa | reverse complement strand
ACTTAACTAATACAGATGATATGTCAAAGCACAAAAATAACCCCTCTCTGTACTACCTAGACTAGCTGCAAGTGGCCAATACTACACAGATATGATATGCATACCCTGTTAAGAATAAGGTAAAAAATAAATCAGGCCTATCAAAATAATCTGCACTATGCCAGTGGGCCTAGACTGAAATGAACCTGCAGCGCGGCCTGCAGACCACTCCGACAGCAATATAAACATGATTTTTCCTTGATTTTGGACACATTTTAGAGACCTATGAACATATTTTCCATAGAATTTGGCAAAACCAATCCTTCTCTAAATAATGAATATAGAAAAGAACTGATTTGAAGGGTTTTTTCCTTCTTCATGCTAATCCCCCATATGCTTTAGGTCTCACAGAAGGAATTGGTTCCGCACTATAATTTAATGTAGCGCGAAACGCGATAGCACCCATTGGAACATGTTTATTTTCTAAAAATCACCCCAGAATTAATAGATACATCTTTCCTTCATAATATAGGCTGACTTAAAATATGAATTGACCACGAAAATTTTGAGCACTGGACTAGCGCGTAAAAACACCCTGATTCTGCCTAAATCTGCACTGAAAAAAAATGTAGATTCACTATTTCCAATCTAACCTTTGAAAAAATGGGTAAGCACTTTGAGAAATGCCCTCCTGGTATTTTATCCAAAGCAGCAAATGTTCAACAACATGTGTAGTGGTTTTATATTTATTGGCATTATTTTCAACATGGTTATTGACCATTCAGTGTGCCTGCAGTATTCACTTCTGACCACAATCGTATATGACTTCCGGTTTTCTGCGGGATTTCCTTCACTGAGACCCCTAGCCTAGTGGAGTTCTGGAATTTGAGAAGCCACCTCCCAGAATCCAGCCACATTGGACTAACGTGTCGGCACCTGGTGAGGAGTGGCTGAAACAATTCACCCAGTACAAATACACCAGTCCTGGTTCACTTTGAAATCTGGGGTACAAAATATAGAAATGGTGGGGGGGGGGGGGGTCAGGCCCGGCATGATGGAATTGATTTTCCACATACCTTCAGCATTGCAAAATTGGCAAAAACATGACGGGGGGGGGGTCAAAAATAGTCAAAATTTTGCAAGACGTCATTTATAAATGGCCTTGATGTTTCAAAGGGCCGATCCATAAATTATGTCACACTGAGGGGGTGGGGTGGGGCCATATGGCTTCTATACATTTCTTTAGTAAAAGCGTGACTGAGGGGGGGGGGTCCAAAAAGGCCTAAAAAATGCATGACATAATGGCATAATTCATGGATCAGCTAAAAGCAGATTCGAGCAGTTTTTTGCTAAACCCTACTATGACTCAAGGGTCCTTTGGTCACCTGTCTTGCCTATGGGGCCATCCACAAATGACGTCATGTTGGAGGGGGGAAGGTGGGTTAGGCCGGCAGGGACGAGGGAGGGTCAAAATGGTCAGATTTTCATGACATCATTTATGGATGGCCCCTATGTTATAGGGAAGCAGAAACTCTTCTTCGTAGTTCTGTTTTAGACCTGGAGTTAAAAGCATTTGTGTCAGCAGCTTTGGATCTTTAAAGCCATCCTACTATATTTTAAGTCTACTAGTGCCTTCGGCACTAGGGGGGGCAGCCTTAACCCATGATAGGAGTTTTTCTTTTGAATATTTTAAAACTTTATCACACGAAAGTGCCTCTCAGTGCAGCCCCCTGGTGTCTTACAATAGAAGCACTTAACTTAGCGGTGCTTATCATAGCAACAGGGCTTATCTTAGCAACGTCAAACAATTTTACACTCTCCAAGCAGATCCTCTCGGAGGTTTGAGTTTTTTTTTAAATATCTCTGGAACTATACATCCGATATTGATATATAACCTATCAAAATGAAGCTCTTGATGCATACGATCCAGATCAACCCAGATTGATAAGTTTACTCTATCGATGATGAAGGGAGGAGGGCCGATCTATTTGAATTGGGATCCAAGATGGCGTCTATTGCAGCTTGGCTGATGGATTTTGAGGTTATATAACGTTTACCAAAGAATAGACAGGATAGAATCTTAAAAGTGAAACCATATGACAAATCAAGTAGGTATTTCATTACTTATTCATGAAAATATTTTTGTTATCATGTATAAGTAGCATGTCGAGTTAGCTGGCACTTTCCTCACTGGTTCACAGCCTGAGAATTTTGCTTCATCTGGTACCCCAAGGGTACTCTACTTTAAAGCAGTCACAAATTGATAATTTCTAACCAGCGATCTAGCAACCCATTTTTATATATAGTGTAAATAATAAGCGCTGGTTTTAAATAAGTGCCAGGCATAGCTTAGTTGAAATTCATGAGCTCCTGGGTGCTTATATGGACCAATATGGTAGACTGAAATGTTTACTTTTCAGCAAAATGCCCCCTAGAAAAGATTCAGTTTTTATACCCCGATTTATGTGACGAATTTAGGAAATTTTATGAAAATTTTACCAGATTTCATAAAATTGCATGAGGTAAATTCGAGCAGTCCCCTGGGAAATCCATGGGAGCACATTCTAGTAGTGTAATAAGGAGGCAGACACCACTGAGGTTATACATGTATAAGAACGAGAGCTGGGACTACACATCTAGTCTTGCACCCACCAGACCAGAACTGCTATGGCCGCCATTAGATACACATATATAGACCCCAGGCAGCACTAGTCATACAGACACACACACACAAACAGCAGCTGTATGAGCTGACTACCACCTACTACATAGTCCCACAGGTAAGTCACTCGAGGCGTTCGGGGTACAGTTTTCTAGGTATAGCCAGTGCATTATGGGTAGGGTTGTCCTCGAACGCTAACTACAAACCCTTAGCTTGTTCCCTCCACCCCTCTCCACCCCAGCCAGGTCTGGCTAGGTACCAGTCCTTTACTACACCTGGGAGCAGAGTAAGTTCACTACAGGATCAACATTGACCCACATGGGACAGACCAATTGGGGATGGCCTTACAAACTAGCATTGATCCCTCGGCCGTACTCCGAAAGCCTCGTATGTAGGACTTTTACATAGCCTGATATTTAGATCAATTTCAGTACCCCTATACCCCGGTTGCTTCATCGGGGCTAGTGCTCATTTGAGACCCTGTCACTTAAACGGGCCACGACGGTCATAAGGGTTAGTGTCAGTGATCATAGGTAATGCTCTATGACTGTTCTGTATTATGTAGCAATCACAGAGAGTTTGATAGGACAGTCGTATTGCTGCAGGCACTACATGCCCAATACTGTTGGGCCATTCTGTCATTAAATTAAGGGTTCCCACTTTGATGATGAAAGTGGACAGTTGTACACAATAAGATACCAGCTGTAGCATACAAACACTACATTATGTAATTACACAATTTGACTCAGAATTTACCATATACTAGTATCCATGAGGTGTGTGCTAGGGCAGTAGATGGTGACTCAAAGAAACTCCATGGTTTTCCCAGTATAACCATCACAGCTACCCTGTGGATCATTGGATGTAACCAAACATGTCTGGGCATGTGGAATTCTAACCATTTAGGTGTCCTTTGGTGCCTACAGTTTCATGCTCCATTGGTCTAGTTGTGTCTTTAAATCACCAGCATTTGGGTATCATGCGAACTCTTTGAGAGTGTATCAGACCTGATGCATGGATGCAGACTTCTTGAGTTACTCACCATTGCTGCATTCATGCATCATGAGGACTGGAGGTGTTGGGTAAACGTTCACACTGTTATGGTTATACATGTATAAGAACCCAGTATTCACTGGTACCCTGCAGGTATTAAGTGCATATACCTGCAGGCCCAATCTGGCCCCAGCTCGACCACTAGCGTGAGTCGTCTCTGGCGACCAGCATTTCTGGGTGAAAGTAGTTCTGGGCACTGGTTGCTGTAGTGGTTAAATGTAGGCAGGTACAATGCGTAGTAATATTCCCCAGAAAATGGGGACCCACAATCCCCAAACACGAGAGAGGGAGTTCCCTGAATCTCGACTGGATGAGACTGCCTGCAGGCCATGTCTGATTACATTTCCCCCAGACTCCGGGGAAATAGTTCACTTGAACTCCACTAGATGGGAGGTTGAGATCACTCACATTTTATATTTCAAACATCTGTATAGGAGAGACAGGTACACCGTTGGGGTGATAGGGTGCCCCCTTCTGAGTAAGGGTGAAAACAGGGGAGGATTGACTGGTAAATCCTTAGGTATGGCCTACCTGTATCATGTCCCCAATATACAGGCAGATCACCAGACAATACCAATAATGCTATTGCGATGTATGGAGAGGGTAGTCCACCTAAGGTTCAACCACTTTCATATAATGTAACACCGACAATAAAGATGGCCATATACAATATTGCTACTTGAAGATAATCATTCCCCAAATATCTTTTATTCAAATATTGTGGAACTTATATTATATGACAGATACTTCTCACAGAATTGAGCAATCGATTGAGTAGGGTGAGTGATAGTGGGGTTTCAACTATATGGTCAATTGAATCTTTCATATTTAATATGCACTTCAATGAAATCTCTCTCTTTTTTTAGACGGGATGCTGCAGACGGAATTTCTATCATCATAGATATGATGCATGGATAAAATAACTAGGTTTCGATGCTGTTAGGTGTTGGAAAAATTACTGCCTTGATAAACGAAATTCAACTCATGCATCTTATGCATCATATTATCAATGATATGAGTTGTGTGCAAAATTGTATCATTGTCACTTACGTTTCAGACTCCACATCATCATATCATCACCAAGTACTGGCAAATAGTTCAACATGAGTAACCTATCTATAGGTAGGTGTTTTGTACATCATCTAGCAAATCTGATAATCACAAACAGGGGGTAATTGGGAAAGATCAAAGGCTTAAAAGCATAAGATATGAAAATCATTGATTTTATTAGAAAGGTTTGAATGTTGAAATGAAACAATTTATAGAAGCTTACATTTTGTTTTATTACAATGGTTAACTGAGTTATGAAATAGGAGTGGACCATTTAGAAATTTATATCATAATTCTCCCTTTCTAATTGTTATCATTTGCACATTCAATGCATATGTTAATAATGAATCTAATATGCAGCTAATTCATTTATTCATTTACCTCAGGTCTACCTGCACAATATGAGATGAGACAGTTCATCACTGGTATCGGTTCAGCTACTGACAGCATGAAGATAGCTTGTGGACAATTTGAGGCATTGATTTGATATCATTTGGTTCCTGCTTGGACGACTGCAGTCTGTGACATCCAACTGTAGATGCTGGTTTACAATTGGCATATCAAGCCTGGCCATTATTTGTTTTACCACTGCTCTTCTATGTTACAGTCATCCCCTCCCAGGTACAATGAAGGGCAATGGTTCTGACAGAAAATAGTTGCTGATGAAGCATACACTGGGAATGACCATGGCATTGATTATGGCAAGGTATGATATGAGGCTAGCTGCTGAGGTCCTTTACATCAAGGTTGATGACATGTAATGATTTAAACCTCTGGTTGTGTATGTATAATCAAACTAGAAGGTCTTAGATATCACTAGCTTTACTGTAACAATACATCCACCATATCCCAACATCATATCCCAACTGTTATTTCATGCGGTCTTTGACAAGAATTCGTTAACAAAGTGATTTATGTAGCTGTGTGACGGCTTGAGGTATTTGTAATTTGAATCGTTTTGTCTGATAATTGTATAATGCATTGATGCTATATGTAGCTACGTGAGGCAGTCAAGTATTCAAATTGAAGTATTTAACACATTCATGAGGCTTCCTACCATATACAGGGTACCTTCGATGGATTTGATGCAGGGGGAAGATTATAGGGAAGTCAAAAACATCTAGATTTTTGTGTAGAAAGGTGAAGAGAAATTAAAATCCAGCATAGTTTAGAAAAAAATGACGAAGAGGAAAAAGAGGAACTTGAACAGTGGACAACCTGCTCACAGTGCAGCAAAAAAGAAAAGAACTGATGAGGTGTCCAATCAGAACATTGCTCATGACTCAGATAATAACTGTTCACCAATAACGGACCCCAGAATCCTCCATGACAGGCGTGTTCAACTGGTACAACAGCTGCACCTAGAGAGCATCCTGCCTGGTGTGAAGCCCTTCCTACAGTACCCAGAGGTAGATAACATCAATGCTGAGTCCATCAGGGGAGGCAGGATTGGCATGCTGATTGATTACCTACAGAGACGGGTAGTGGGTAAGTCATATGAAGCTTTTAATGCATTCATGAAGATGATCGCAGGATGTCAGCCTGAGCTGTTTGAAGAATTAACAGACAGAGCTCCAACCCAGGCAGAATCATTGTTCTGCATAAAGGAATTAGAGAGAGAGGTAAAAGAATGCATCAAAGACAAGGGTCACTCTACAGACTCCCCCCTGGATGAGAAAATAAACCTAGAGTCTGAACACATGCAATTGACAATTGCGAAAGATCCACCAAGTTCTGATATCATTGAAAATCTTCCAGACAAATACCAGTCTCACCTTGCTGAGGTACAGAAAAAGGGATCTAATATTTCTGCTTTGGAGGTATTGGATATTGATAAGAAGGGAAATAAACCTCAGATGATTTCCTTGTATGGCCCTGCAGGGATAGGCAAGTCAACAACAACACAGTGGCTTGCTCGACAATGGGCTAAGAACAAATGGGCCCCAGAATTTTCACTTCTCTTCCTTCTTCAGTTGAGAATGCTAGCAGTATCTGACTGTTCTATGACTGTCCTTGAACTCTTGACTCTGCATGGTCTTTTCCAAATCACTACAACAGATAGTGTTGCTGTTTTGTCATCATGGCTAAAGAATTCTGCTGGGAAGATTATCATCTTCATAGATGGACTTGATGAAGTAGCTGGCTTTAGATCTAGGTTGAGAAATTGCCCTAAAATCTCTGATTTCAATCAGAGAGCTCATCCAATTGACTTGTGTCTGAACATCTTACGTGGTGACCTCCTGCCAGGGTGTACAATTATCACGGCTTCAAGACCATTCAGTGCTCTTGGAGAACTAAACTTTGACAAACAATTTGAGATCCTCGGACTCACTGAGGCTCTTGTTGTAAACTTTGTTGAATGCAAACATCCCACAAGAGCAGATTATATCATATCCTATTTGAGAGGAAACCCAATCCTCATGTCCATCTGTGGGATTACCTTCTATTGTGGACTTATATCCAGCTTACTCGCAGAAGGGGTTGTGTTCACAAATGACGATCTTAAGACATATACACGTCTTATAGCATTCATCATAGTACAGTCAGTGACAAGGAAAATGGCTGACTGGCCATTTCTACTTGAGGTTGGTTCATACTTTCACAAGCTCTCCAAGATGGCCTACATGGGTATCTTTGATAAGCAGCTTAAGGGAGAGATGTCTATGATTGTCTTTAATGAGTTTGATATGAGCAAGGTCGAACTAACTCCGCAGGAGTTGACCTCCATTCAGAGGGCAGGCTTGCTGCAGATGAAGAAAGTTAAGACGGGTCTGATTCATTCGCTTATTGCAGAGTTCTTTCATTTGTCAGTACAAGAAATGCTAGCTTCAGCATACTTGCTCTCAAATCCTCAAAGTGCAGGTGACATCTTTTGCCAGTTGTTTTCTGAGGGACAGTTTAACATGTCTTTGTTGTACCTCTTTGGCTTACAGTTTGATAGTAAATCTCCTTGGATAAAAAACATTTTGTCTTCTGCAAACAGATCGGAGCAGGGCATTGGATTCAATGTCATTAAACAAATAGATCATTTTCTTGAAGATCTTAGCAAACACTGTAGGTTCAGAAGAGAGTTCACCAACAGACTTCAGATCTGTCAGTTGCTACATGAAGGCCAGATGGAAGCTAAAGCCAAAAGTATGTCCAGACAGATTGCACCTGGTGGGAAACTACACATTTACTCAACACCAATGACGATCATTGACCTCATGGCAGTGAGATTTGCTTGTAAATATTCTATATTAAATGAGATTTCAATTTCATGTAGTTATTTCACAAGCAGCCACATTCAGTTCCTCACATCTTCCCTACTTACTGACCATGTAGCAACACTCCACACTCTTGAATTCTCTTATAATGATTTGGCTGATGGTGGGATGAGGGCTATTGGAAGTTTTCTCAAGCAGAACCATGTACTCGAGTCACTCAAGATTACTCAAGGAGTGACGACTGTGACCGGTGTGACAGCCATAGCAAAGGGATTGCATCAGAACAACAGGCTCCAGAAATTAGAAATTTCTGGGTGCACTGTCACACCTGCTGGTGCAAAAGCCTTGGCAGAAATGTTATTTCACAATAACACCCTGAAAACACTAAACATTTATGGAAATAGGATTGGGAAAATTGGAGGCGAATCACTGGCTGAAGCACTGTATCAGAATTCTGGCCTTCTCGAATTAAATATTGGAAAAAATGGCATAGGCCCAATTGGGGAATATGGTCAGGCTCTCCAGCATAACAGGACCCTGGAGATATTGAATGTCAATGAGAATAAAATCCTGAATGAAGGAGTTCGGGCATTAGCTGATGCATTGCATAAAAATGATAATCTGAAGAAGTTGCATGTTGCAGAAAACCAAATAGGAAACAAAGGGGCTGAAGCATTAGCAAGGGCATTGGAATGCAATAACACACTTCAAGAATTGGATGTTGGAATCAATAAGATAGGGAAAGATGGAGCGTCAGCCTTGGCTAAGGCCCTGGAGAAGTCTAAAAGCCTTTGTGTACTGAATTTGAGACGCCAGGCCATTGGTGACACAGGTGGGCATGTCCTTGCTGAAGCTCTTCAAAAGAATGATAGTCTTCAGACCTTGAATCTCTCTAACACCTGCCTTGGTCATGATGGTGCTGCGTCGTTAGCTGAAGCGTTACATGGCAATACAACTCTTTTATCATTGAACCTAAGACGTTGTGAGATTGGCATGAATGGGGCAAAAGCCATAGCTGAAGCTCTGAAACAAAATGCCAACATCAATGCATTGGATGTAGGTCTAAATAGTATTGGAAACACTGGAGCAAAAGACTTGGCTGAGGCATTACAGCAAAACACAACTCTTCAGACATTGGCAGTTGGATCTGTCACCATTGATTGGGAAGGAATTACAGCTTTGTCAGAGGCTTTGTCCCACAACAGCACCCTACATACATTAGACCTATTCCGAAGCAAAGTTGGTGACAGAGGAACAGATGCATTGGCGAAAGCCTTGTGTTGCAATCGTAGCCTTCGGACTTTGAAACTTGTATCCTGCAATGTTGGACAATCTGGAATCATAGCCCTGTGTACGGCTTTACAAAGCAACAAGACACTTCAGACGTTAAATCTGAGCGATACATATGTTACTGACACAGCTGCTAAAGCAGTAGCTGAGGCATTCCATCACAACAGTACCCTTTAGACATTGGAGATTGGCCTGAGAAGGCAGCTCGATCAGGATACATATAAAGCATTATCAGAGGTAGCAGAGCGGGATGTGTCAGGTGCATGGCATCCACTAAAAAGGAAATAAGATTGAGACATAAACTTGAATCCATGTCAAAATGACCTATTTCTCACAAAATATGATTGGGCATTTCAAAACCATAGCTATAGACATTGTTTTGAATGCCCTGCAGGGGGAAGTATAGACTACAAATGATATAAGGAGGGAAAATAAGGGAAGTAAATTTATGGGCTGAAGAGTAGACTTTGCACACAAGGTGGGAGGCAGGAGAGAGATCGGGGACCTATAGGCAACGGGTCATGAGCGTTCACAGGAGTGCTCCTTTGCATTTATCTCATGGTTTCCAGTGTGTATCAGCTTTTATTGGGCAGAAACTGGCCACATTTTGAAGCTATGGCATCATAAAAAGATCACCTGACCAGAGCGTGTAATACGCACCCAACATATAACACTGTGTAATACGGCCCTGTAATGTCTATAGATGCATCCCAGTATTCACCATGAGATAGATGAGTATTCTGGGGATGATGAATAGGCCAAGCTACAGAAAACCAAGTGTACATTTTGACTAGGTGCACAGAAACTTCAAGACTGATGGACATGAATTAAAAGCTGACGTATACATTTTCTTCACAGCGATTTGATCATTCTAGAACCGCATAAGCAAATGTCAATGACCTATAAGGCGTCATTGAATAAGCCCAGTCTAGATTCGGTGAATATGATGCAAACATATTTCATGGAAAGCTTTTAAATGAAGAAATTCAACTATATTTAGCTGTGTTCATTGCAGCAGGTCACGTGATTATCAGCCATTGAATATAGACACATTGTATTCCATCCCCCCATTGAATACGGCATGTCCAGTATTGCTCTATAGTAACGATTGTATCTGCCATGACATAAATACCTGTACAAAGTGTGTATGAATATTCATGTGAGTTTTAGTTTGAATTTTCTCAGGATTCAATAAATAATCCACGTGAATTGTCCTCACCTTACAAATCTAGCGGGGCTAAACCAGTCCCTCATGATCGAATGAAAAGTCAGTATATCAATATTGTAAAATCTCAGCATGTTTGTGTAACATCATTAGTTAGCATCATGATTAGCAAATCATTGTTTTAACTTGATAATGGCGACAATAAACATTAATGTATGTGGTTACTTACACTGCAAAAATGGTGTTTAGATTTTAAAAATGTTTAGGTCTAAACATGTTTAAAACCTAAACATATACGTCAGTTAGGTGTATCATCGTCTACACATTTAGGAAAATAACACTTTTATTCTAAATACATAAACATTTTTGCTAAACATGTTTAGAGTATAAACAGTTGAATATTAGGTGTTTAGATTTAAACATCAATATGTTTAGATACTTGGATGTCAAATCCACACAAGGTAGCAGCACTACCTCTGAATGGACTATCTGCACACAGTTATAATCAATTGTTGTGACAAACATCCCCAAACTCCTTGTTCATCATGGTGTCATTTCATTAAATGTTATGAAAATAGACATAACAATATAAAATTAACTAAATTCACCTTACACCACCATCATTACCATAAAATAATCAATGATCCCCATGACTTACACCTAGGTCATGTTATTTTGTAAAGTATAAAGCAATGTCCTTCCTGCCAACCTGTTGTACTTTTTCAAGTCTCCTATTCTAATGCAGTGTGTACGTATAAGTGTATATAGCTGTGGCTGACATCTTGGGAGACTTTGCAGTGTAAATACCTGCTGATGTCCTCCAGTAAATGAGAAAACAAACAAAAGATATTCCTTTATGTTTTTAATGGATACATGTCTGCAAACCCTTACTTCCTACCAAATTACTTAGACATCTAAAAACAAAAATTCATAAACATCTAAATGCAAGATTTTATCGTTATCTAAACACAAATTTTGAACCTAAACACCTAGATTTCTAAACACTTGAGCTAAGCACATTATTTGGCTAAACATGTTTATGAAATTAATGTGATTACAAAAACGTTGCAAGAATATGTTTAGAATTGTGTTTAGGATCTAAACACCATTTTTGCAGTGTAGAAATACAAATGTGATCCAGGGTACTACAATCATGATCAGTTTACAATCAGATACAAAAGGTTTATGGAAAGTATTTTGGTATAGCTATGTGTGTAGGCTATAAGGTTCTTAAATGAAGTACCATGATGACGAAAAACCACTACAACTTAAAAGTACCGGTGTATGTAAAGGGGGCGTGGATTATTACTGGGAACATTTGTATGAGCAATGTTTATAAAAAAGGATCTTGGATACCTAGCATTTGTTGATAATGAAAAATCATAAAGAGTACTGGGTCAATAAATGTAAATAAAAAGTTTTGTGACAAGACTTGTTTATTCTGATGAAAAGGATGATAATACCAATACAAATGATATCATGCAGAGCTTAACAGTGGTAAAATGTAACTCCTTTCAGGAATCCTTTCACTGTATATTTCTAGGAGGCCTAGTTACCCTGAATGCCAACCTGAAACATACAAAATAGAAGTAAATTTTTAAAATAGATATAATCTCAGGTGGCTATCACCTTTATTAAATGGACCATGTCTAGATGTCATTTCAAAACACCCTTACATCACACCCCCTGAACTGTTAGTGGCTGACTCAGTTTTGGTGTCACTGATAAGGCCTTTTGATTTAAATTTGGATTTTGGACTTTTTCATCTCTAGCTTCGGTATGCCAGAGGAAAAAAAAGCCCATGAAAATACCATATTTTGAGCGATCTATGGGCAAAATTGCCACATATGAGGAGCAAAATAAGATAATTGGGATAACCATTTCTTTTTTTTGTTAAGAGACATTGCTTTTTGTCAAATTTTCCAAAAATCCCATCTGCCAAAAGCCTTTCTTTTTTTTTATTTTGCCAAGACTGTGGGAGCTTGTTGGTGGTAGAATAAATAGACAAACTTTCACAAGTTGTGGGTCTGACTGAGGGTTATCTCACGAGGCAAAGTTGAGTGAGATAACCCTCACTCAGACCCACTACGAATGAACATTTGCATTTATTCATGTTATCTGAGTCGGAAATGTTCAAAGCAGGGATTGATCAGTGTTCTACCATACAGGCCTAGGTCAGTCGTATCTTGAAACCTCCCCAGCCGGGAGGGTGATGTGGGCAGAGGCAGTGGGGCTCTAAACCTCTGAGAAAATTCTCTCCCATTTTCTATTACCCAAATTCACAAAATCATTGATAAGTCATAAGAAAAATTTACAAAAAATCTAAAACAAATCAGGAAATGACTTGATGAAATGTAGAAAAAAAATCAGCCTATTTAGTAATAGAAAACTGAGAGATTTGTAAACCAGGGCCAGGAGTAGAAGGCCTCAATTGGGCCCTTATCTTATCTCTGATATTCTCAAAACTACTCCCGACTGACCACCAACCGCATAGTTTCTAGGTCCTAGTTATAAAAACGGAAAGTGAACATTTTCTATGCATGATAGTATTGAGTTTGAGAGTATTTCTACCACTGGGTGGGTGATTTGGCACATAACTTGCCAAGTGCCTCATTTTGATTAGCATATGATTTAATGGGAATACTAGCTCTGCATTTCTATGGTAGAACCTATTTCATGCCTATGGGAGTCCATTTTAGGCCACTTTTGCACGACCCGACCAGGTTAACCATGTTACTTGAGCTGGTACATCCAGCCTGTAGCTGTGCCTTATGCCGGATGGGTACGGCTGGTCCGCCGGGTTAATCCGGTCGGCCTGAACGAAAGTGGCCCTGGTGGTGTAATAAAGCTGCAGACACCAGTGAGATTATACATGTTTATACCACGATTTGTGGGTTACACAGTGCTTTTTGGTGGATATTCCCATCCACATATCTGTCGATATTGCACACCCTGTAGGCTTTACCATCGATTTTGGAAGGCGTGCTGTTATCCATCTAAGGTGTGCTGTTATCCATCTAAGGTGTGCTGTTATCCAGGATAACAGCACGCCTCTCATGTCCTCCCATGTCATATGTTACATGTTAAAACCAACAGACTATTTCATTGCCATGGTAGGGGTCGAACCTGCAATCTCAGATCCTTAGTCCAACTCCCTATGCAGTGCGCCACAGGGACTGACGAGAAACGCCCGGTTCGAACCAAGTCTGGATATGATACAAGGCCGTGTGCGCTGTCCGCTGCCGGGGGAGGAGGTGTATTATACACAAACATAACAGCGAGACGCATTCTAAGCTTTAGCTGTCCGCTGCCGGGCGCAGAAGGAGGAGAAGTGGTGGTCTAGCGGTTAGCGCCTTGCGCTCAGCCGTCAGAGGTACATGGATTGCGCCCTGGTCCGGGCGCATCTTTTTTTGCCGTGTGCGCTGTTGCTGTCCGCTGCCGGGCGACGAGGTGTATTCTACACAAACATAACAGCGAGATGCATTGAAATCTTTTTTCGCCGTGTGCGCTGCCGCTGTCCGCTGCCGCTGTCCGCTGCCGGGCGATGAGGTGTATGCACACTATTTTTCGCCGTGTGCTGCTGCTAAGCCTAGCCGAGACCGGGCGGTCGCTATCCGCTGCTGGGCGCCGAGGTGTATGTACCTATGTACACACAATGGCTGGCATCGAGTCCCGGGGAGGGGGAATAATTTTTGTGTGTGTTAGCAAAGGCTAATAACACTCGGCCTACGGCCTCGTGTCATTATCCTTCACTAACACACACGCGTCATGAGTTATCCATTGATTACTTGTTCAATAAGAACGGGAGCCGTGTAGGGCTACACGCCTCCCAACCACCCGACCACCAGACCAGAAATGCTACAGCCGCCATATAATATATATACAGTCAACTCCCTCTAATGCAGCCACCCTTGGGACTTTCCAAAATTGGCCGCATTAGTGGGGTGGCTGCATTAGAGGGAGTCAACTAATTTCATTGGTCAAGGAAAGGTAATGACTACAACCACACCTATCAGTTAGAGATGAGTAAGGGTAACCCCCTCTCCCCCAAGAAATGTCAATGATCTATTGCACTTTCATTTCAACTATCTTATTAATTTCTAGATCATCTGCTTAAAGATGTTGACATGGAGAGTCCATACAGTAACTGACAGGTTGACATCTAGACTATACAAAGAGGTCAAATGATGATCTAACCCCCGACTACATGAGTCATCTAGCTGATCCTTTTAGTAGTAGCAATGTGCTAGTAACGTATACAACAACCACGGACACAAAACGTGTGGCTATACCTGTCCCTTCACATCCCCTAAAACCCCTCATGTCTCCCCCGCCCCATTGTCATCAAAAACACTGGAAAGCATGTAGATATCTCTTCAAAGCCCTTGCTAACACCCCTCATGTCTGCCCCGCCCCTTTGACGCCCAGAACACTGAGAATGCGGCTGTATATGTCCCTTCACAGCCCCTGACACCCCTCATGTCTCCCCCTGCCCCTATGCCGCCTAGAACACTGAGAATGTGGCTGTAGATGTCCCTTCACAGACCCTGACACCCCTCATGTCTCCCCCTGCCCCTATGCCGCCTAGAACACTGAGAATGTGGCTGTAGATGTCCCTTCACAGACCCTGACACCCCTCATGTCTCCCCCTGCCCCTATGCCGCCTAGAACACTGAGAATGTGGCTGTAGATGTCCCTTCACAGACCCTGACACCCCTCATGTCTCCCCCTGCCCCTATGCCGCCTAGAACACTGAGAATGCGGCTGTACATGTCCTTTCACAGCCCCTGACACCCCTCATGTCTCCCCCTGCCACTATGCCGCCTAGAACACTGAGAATGTGGCTGTACATGTCCTTTCACAGCCCCTGACACCCCTCATGTCTCCCCCTGCCCCTATGCCGCCTAGAACACTGAGAATGCGGCTGTACATGTCCTTTCACAGCCCCTGACACCCCTCATGTCTCCCCCTGCCGCTATGCCGCCTAGAACACTGAGAATGCGGCTGTACATGTCCTTTCACAGCCCCTGACACCCCTCATGTCTTCCCCTGCCGCTATGCCGCCTAGAACACTGAGAATGCGGCTGTATATGTCCCTTCACAGCCCCTGACACCCCTCATGTCTCCCCCTGCCGCTATGCCACCTAGAACACTCAGAATGCAGCTGTAGATGTCCATTCACAGCCCCTGACATGCCTCATGTCTCCCCCTGCCGCTATGCCGCCTAGAACACTCAGAATGCAGCTGTACATGTCCTTTCACAGCCCCTGACACCCCTCATGTCTCCTCTGCCGCTATGCCATCAAGGTCACACTAAATACAGGTTTAAATTTGTAATAAATGGCCGCATTAGGGAGAAAAATTTGTTATTTTAGACTGGGAATATAGTGGCCGCAGGGTGAGGTGGCTGTACTAGAGGGGTTGCCGGAAAGTGAGAGTTGACTGTATATATATATATATATATATATATATATATATATATATATATATATATATATATATCGCTACCAGGGAATAATATACCGGTAATATACGGATGATAATATAATACAAGATACCAGATTGTACCGGTAATAAAGGGATATTAATATAATAATATATAATAAATGATCTATCACAGAAACACATGAGTTTGGTGGGTTACTGACCTTGGGGCTATCGGCACGATACATGCCTTTATTAATAGACAACCATAATAATTAGTTGACAATAAGCATAGCCAGTAAAATGCATAATATAATAACAATAGTATAAGTAATAACAATAGTACTAACAATAGTAAAAATTAAAAATCAAGGAAACACCCAGCGTGGTGTTACCTGTCCAGGTGAGACTCACCAATTGACGGTTACTTTGAACCAGCCCCTTATATACTGGAGGAGTTATTTACCATGACGTCACGCTATGACATCATAGATATTCTTACGAGCTGCAACATGAGTGTATATAGTTCCATAAGTTATCTTGCTACCAGGGAATAATATACTGGTAATATACGGATGATAATATAATACAAGATACCAGATTGTACTGGTAATAAAGGGATATTAATATAATAATATATAATAAATGATCTATCACAGAAACACATGAGTTTGGTGGGTTACTGACCTTGGGGCTACCAGCACCATACATGCCAAAACACACAAAAACATGCCAAAGACATGTAAAACACATACCAATCAGCATTGCAAATGAGATTGGCACAACCTATCAAGATGTAATAATTCATCTTTGTGATTATGAATATAACCATACACACCACTGGATTTCCAATTAACCTTTCTCTTAATATCCTCTATATTGAGGCCAGAATCCTTTAATAAGGTGGCACCACGGTGCCAAAGTGAATGGGCCGAAACACAATCTACTATATTAGACTGTAAGGCTAGAAGTTTCAACCTAGAGTTGACATACTGATAATCCATACCATCACTACCAGACTTGAATAGGAGATCTTTTTTATCTCTACCCCTACACAAACGCTGTAAACCTCTATAAGGGCACAGCAAGGAGCTATCATTCCTAACCAAAAATACATGGAAAGAATCCTTACCAAATTGCTCAGTTTTAGATGTCCTAACATATAAGCTAACATAATCAATTTCAAATTTCACATCACCTACCCTCAGAGAGTGAGGGGATCTAACCACATGGCCTATTCTAAGTACACCTCTAAAACAAGTTAAAATAGCCAACCGAAATTTCATATCTGCTCTGTTAGATAGGTCTAGATTCGACCTTAACCTTAACATTTCTTGGGGGTTAAAAGGATGGACTAGTTTAGAAGGATTAGCATTACACCTTTCGATCCCATCCAGAGTTTTCTTTACTATGAAATTACTACTGTAATCCACAAAGCCCTTAAGTTTTTGTTGATACCACACTGCAGACATGTAATTTTTTACAGATGATGGCTTCATAAATTCAGACAAATACACCGAATAAATTGAACCTTGGGATGGAGAACAAGGAAAGGTTGTAATTTAAATATATCACAAAATTTCTTATACCTTTTGAGTTCATGTTTCCTCGTTCTCTTAGTATTGTCTGACACACCATGGGCTAAAAGTAACTTTTTTCTGTTTTGTAATCTCTCCCACTCTGGAATTGAAGCAACACATATTATTATCATGGAGAGAGGTTATACATTTACCAGGCATACCTTTATATGCAAGCCTCAACAACTGGTCAGCCAGGATATTGTCCTCTGATTTAATATAAGTAGCATATATTTCTACATTGTTAATGAAACACAGCCAAAAGATTTCTCTTAGCCATTCCATACAAAGTTTGTTCCTAGATCTGCCTGTGTTAATCATAGCTAGGACTTGCATATTATCTGTTATACAATGGATTCTTTTGTTTTTACAACTAGAGATCCAGCGCTTCAAACCCATCATAACAGGGTACAATTCATATACATTGATATTTCGATGATGGTTCTTTAGATTATCCAAAATTGGAGGAACAGTAAAGTGGTCTACACCAAGATCAAATTTATCAAAAGATGTCCAGTCTCCGTACAGAAAATCCTTACCCGTCCATGCTCCAAAGCCCTTAATAGAGGAGTCAGAGTACATAGGGGTATTAACCACATCGTTTAGGATTAAACTTTTACAATTAAAAGTGCCACAAAAATCCAAACACCACTGCATGTCTTGCCTGGTACATTCTGAAACTTTTATATATCCTCTAGGCCTAGCTCGTGCACACAAATCAAAGACTCTCCTGCTAAAAGCTCTACCACCTTTTACTACCTGTGAGCAAAAGGACATGAGACCTCCAATCCTCTCAAGGTTCTTCTTGGAAATGAACTTCCTATTAACATTGTTGGATAAAATTCCTCTCATTTTCTCCACTTTATCCTTAGGTAAAGATAACTGTAGTTTAATAGAATTAATCAAAATACCTAGAAATTTGCACTCTTGTGCTGGCTCGGTTACCTTTTCTTTAGAAATTTCAAAGCCCATGTACTCCATACATTCTATCAACAAGTTTCTCTGACTGAGATACTCCTCATAAGAGTAGGCAATAATTATAAAGTCGTCTAAACAATTAACAACTTTCTTTACACCGTAGAATTTTGCTACCTCCACAATGAAAACAGAAATTCTGTTAAATATATATGGAGTGCACTTAAGACCAAAGGTTAACCTGTTGCTAACAAAGTACTCCTCACCCTGTCCAAAATTCCACCTGAAACTTTGTATGGGGGCCATATACATTTATAGACCTATGAGCTGATTTTAAATCAACTACACTCATATAATTGCCTCTATCCAACTGAGCAGTCACCGTGCCAATATTATTATAGGAAAAGGTTGAGCCAGTAGTATCCATAAAGTTATTAATAGATATCTTCTTGGGCATACTACGGTCAGTTATGGGTCTTAATTTGCCATTTGATTTTTCTACACCACCTAGAGAATGGATACAACGAGGTTTACTATCCCTCTTCGAGACTAGACCCGCCTCTAACTCGTCCAATAATATACCACAAAATTCATTATAGAAATTTCCCTCGAGGATAGACTTATAATTTTTGCAGTCATAGGTAGTTTTACACTCTGGGTCTACAATTTTGAAACCTTGGACGAAGCCATGCCATAGAAAATTCGCCTCAGTACCATTAATATCAATAAGACCTCGTTGTTGAAGGAAAGAAGCTACCCTACATGGTAAAATTTGAGCTCTCTCCCCCCTAATATAATGAACACACATACATATACCTTTTATACAACTGTCATACACCCTGATGCTGGGCAAACCTTTAACAATAACAATAAAAAGTGGTTCATTGTCACCCTGTACTGGGTCATTACAATTAACAACCATATCATTAGGATTAATACAAATATTAACCTTTTTAGTGGAGTAGATAAAACCTGGATTTTGACCAACATTGGCACATTTGGCAGCAAGCATGAAAGTTTGCACATAGTACCTTTTTGACGTGCTGAATCCATTTCTAAGAGGAAACATCATTTTTGAATATCGTTTCTTCTCATAAATTGACATTAAAAATAAAAAGTATTAATTAATTATTTAATTCCATAAAAAATACCCAATAGATTTTAAAAGGCTTCAAAACCACGCAGAATAGCTACAACCCATTAGTATTCATAACTTTAAGTCCAAAACAATAATCCTTTAATTGACTATCCCATATTAATGACCTAATTTGCATATTTCAATCAGATAGCTTTACAAGCAAACCTGAGTCAGTCAACACCTCTGTATGAGACTAAGGCATAGTATTAGCTCTTTAACTACCATTTAGTTCCAATTTAGATATAGTCATACATATAATCAGTCCTTTTTGCATCGACTGTCTGCATATCAATGGCCTAATTTGCATATTTCAATAAGGTAGCTTCACAAGCCGGCATGGGACAGTCAAAAACCTCTCTTAGAGACAAAGGCATAGTGAGAGCTCTTTCACTAGCATATGGTGCCAATTTTGATATATTCATGTATATAATTAGACCTTAACACATGTACTGATATCCCTAATTAGCATAATTTATGCAAAATAGAAATACTGTGTGTTGTGTACGGAGTAGCTGTCGGTTTAGCAGTTACCGCCGGAATGGCACAAATTTTTGAAAAGTGCCCATTTATAGTGCTTGACATGTGACCTGGATTGACCAATCAGGAGCTTAGAGCTTTTCATGATGTATTGGGGACAATGATTGTTTGCCATGTGTGGGGGTTACCAGGGTATTGTTTGCGCGACAACAGTGTGTCAAAATAGAAATACTGGATATATGTGTGCTATCATATATCCAAAAGTAATTATGAATTTATACATCAATCCATCTCAGCTTATACCATAATTGGATACTTGAAAATACATTCCTTAATGACCACTAATTGATTTTTTATGAAGTTTAATATGAATAAATATTGATAATGATAAATAGTATTAATCTATCTAAATCTATGAAAAATATTGATAGGTACTAATCTTTCAGCCATACAGTATTCACATTATATCAATCCATCTTCACATTTCTTTAGTATAGTAACTGAATATGAACCTCATGATAACCAATGTTTGAAAGGTATGTTGAGATGTGATATACCTAATTTGCATAATTCACAATCTATGCAAAATCACATGAAACAGTATTGTACACTATCTACATCTATTGTATATCCCCCTTATACACATTATCAATACTTTTGCTATCTATATTTATGACCTAGTTTACAGATGATTAAGCAAAAATACTATCATACAGTATATGTCTGCCTGTCTGCCTGATACATTCATGGCCATAGTTCAAGGATTTATTCACCAAGCACTGGTTCAGTTGGCACTATTACTGAATTCCCTGAAATCATGGTACGGTTACCCATAACAACAGAGTTACCCTCCATTGGTGCTTGCAGGTCTAGAACTACTCTGCTAAAGCTAACATGATGATAGCTCATACTATATGGGTACCACAGTTCTTGAGAGGCTGCTCAGTGAAATGCTTCCTTCTTAAATACAGGGCACACAATCTCCTCTTATGATGTACAGCTATTCTTCATAGTCACCTGCAATGATTTTGCAGGCTCAAGTTGGAGGTATCTGATTGTGCATGTCTCTAGATAAAGCCCTGGACTATGTATAACACATGGAGGCCTTGGGTGGGAATCAGGGCTTCCCCCATTCCCCTAAATACTGGGGATAGAAATTAGGGCATCCCTTAATCACTTGTTTGGTACATAACTAAGCCATTGGAAGGTGTTGGCCCGACACTCCTCCTCATTTCCCTATTTCCCAACCTTCTAGAAAGGTTAAATGCAAACTGCAGCATTTAAGATCTAATAATAATATTATGCTGTCCTTTACTTTTGCCCTAATAAGGACTCACAGGCAGCATCTGCCCACACACCTTTCAGCAACCTTAGTGTAGTTGTATAAGTAAGCTACTTGGGGGAAATGCCCACCGCACCACCTCACTTGAGTAGTGAGAAGTTCAAACCACCAAAGATGTCTCCAGTAAGGGAACCTGCCCATATCACAACACAGGAATAATGCCTGTCTGACAAAATTCATTAAGTGGTGATCCTTATTCAAGCTCCGAGCATCCTAACCCACCTCAGTCACTGTTTCAAGAGAGTAGCTGAACAAATATGACTATTTTATCAGGATACCCCCCAAACAATTGTGGCTCATATATCATTTTCATTGATGGGGTAGAAAACTATCAGGAACCTACTCTGCTCAATAGTGTATTGCAGTCAGCTGGAGTGAATAGTCTGTAGGTGCAGACCACTCAACTCAACTCAAACCTGCTATCTTAACATCTGTTAAGATAGCAGGTTTGCATGATTATGATAACAGGGATCAAGATACATAGACGTCTGGAATTACCAATAGATAATTAAGAAATGTGTACACAGTAAAATTCCTTGAGAACGAAGTGTTTGGGACAAGCAAAAAAGTTCTTTGTAAATGAATTTTGTTGTATCCAAATAGAGTAATTAAGAAGCCTTGTGTCACCATATACTGCTATACAGGGACCTTAGAACTCTTCAAAACTGTCTTAAAACTTTACCCTGGGAGACCAGGGGTAGAATAGCCTTATATGACCAGTGAATTGCAAGAATCCCCCAACCCGCTTTCTCTGAGCAAGGTCAGATAGGAGGAGAGAAACCCTGCCCCATATATGTTCTGTGGACCTCCCAGTAGGTGTCCAGCCTTAGTAGAAGAAACCCCTTCACTCAACTGACCAGAGGTTGTGGATGAAAGGGCAGAGGTCCCCTGACTCTCAGACCTAGAGTCTGAGAATTAAAGCTTCAGACCTTTAGGGAAGCAGGCAGTTAGGCATGACACCTGACTTCCCATAGATCTTCAATCCCCTCCCCCAAGCACTACCAGAAACTGTGATTTTCAACACATACAGACCCTAACTAATTACCTCCCCGATCCCCCAACCCACATCACAGTCCAGCAAGCTGTCAGCGCAATATATCCACTATGTGGGGGAGAAAATTTGTTATCAAGAGATTTATTTTCTATAGAAGCTTTATTTTGTCTGATATGCTACTGTTCATGCTGAATATGCATACCAACAGTTGTCTTTCAGAATTCCAGCTGACATCTATAGATACTTTCCTAGAGTGACATATAGGGCTACTTAATCACAATATGCAAATTAAGTCATTAATGTGCAGACAATCGATGTAAATACTGCTGATTTATATGAAGGGAAAAAACAAGCAATATTTGCATACCTTAGTTTCTCATACCCAGTGGTATCTATTCATTTTGCAACTTCTCATGCTCTGACTTTACATATTAGTACCATATTTTCCCCATGATTTTGCATAAATTATGCTTATCAGACATACCATCATGACATAAATCAATCAAATAATGGTCATCAAGGAATGTATATCCAAGCTGCGATGTATTGATATATATTTATGATTACTATATGACTCAAAGCCTGACACATATACTGATTCTATTTTATTCTGCATAAATTATGCTAATTAGGGTTAGCAGTATATATGTAAAAGTCTAATTATATGTATGACTATATCTAAATTGGAACTAAATGGTAGTCAAAGAGCTAATACTATGCCTTAGTCTCAAACAGAGGTGTTGACTGACTCAGGTTTGCTTGTAAAGCTATCTGATTGAAACATGCAAATTAGGTCATAAATATACAATAGTCAATTAAAGGATTATTGTTTTGGACTTAGAATTTATGATTACTAATGGGTTGTAGCTATTCTGTGTGGTTTTGAAGCCTTTCAAATTCATAAAAAATCTATTGGGTATTTTTTATGGAATTAAAAAAATCAATTAATACTTTTTATTTTTAACGTCAATTTATGAGAAGAAACATCATTCAAAAATGATGTTTCCTCTTAGAAATGGATTCAGCACATCAAAAAGGTCCTATGTGCAAACTTTCATGCTTGCTGCCAAATGTGCCAATGTTTATGCTCTATCTACTGGACTATTTCTCCACTACATGGAGATTGAACTTCTTGGTTCAAACCCTGACTAAATATACCAACAGGGCTTTCTTGATTCTCCAGCTCCTGTACTGGAGCTTCTGGAGGCAAGTCGACATCTACGACACCTACCATAACTGGATCGAGCACCAAACAAATCTCACTGCCAGCTATGGGACATCGACCACTTACATTTTCCTAGTCATTTCTGGATTTTTGGCATTCAGTTTTACCATGTCCAGAAGCACTGCACATGCTGCAAATATGCCTGTACTTGCATGGATCCCTAAGGCATCCTTCTGCTCTATTAAAAGCATAGCATGAATTGTTTGAGATTTTTTGTTTGGTCCCATTCCTAGTTTTGGTGGCGTATGCCTTCTGTGCCTGAATAGTACCATCATAAGAGAGGTGCCTGAGAATGTCAGAATTATCAATAACCCCAAAGGCCTCTATACCATCCTTATTTGCCCTGGTCCTAACTGATTTATCGTAAGCCAAAAGGGCTGATACTGTATACATTTTTGTCCCTGCCTTCTCAACCAGAACCTGTAGATGTTTTAACATGCCTTCTACATCACTGTTTTCTTTGTAATAATCCAGGACAAAACTTAGATTGACTAGTACCAATTTCTCTACGGTGTCAAACTTTTCCCGTTTTTTTACATAGATTTCATGGTCACACTCACCACATTTGGTACTGGTGTGAAGCTTGGAAGAAGTGGAATCTATTGACGACCCTCTTGAAGACGACCGAGGTCTGTGACGAGCGGAAAACGAGGATTTCGACCTCCGGTGACGACCACGGCGTGTGCCCTCGTCCCACCTCGATCCGTTACTAAGGACGCTAGGGGACCGCTGCCTAGATACGCAGCTGGGCCCTTGCTGATGTGACGTCATCGGTCGTTGACAAACATTCGCACGTGCATGCCACGCCCCCTCGGTTGAGTTCATCTCATCTTTCCTGTCCCTTCCAGTGACCACCTCCTGGAACAAGCTTTTAATACTGGATAGTTCGCCCTCCAGAGCATCCATCCTCTCCATCTGGTCAATGAGCTGTTCGCCTTCTAACACATGAGTGTGGTTGGGTGGTGCAGACCCCTGATCTACACAAGACGAATCCAGCCCATTCAAAAGCCCCAAATTGGCCGATTCTACTGCTTTCCCAGCCGATTTAGCCGATTTCTTAGCAGCAGTAGCAGTCTTTACACCTCTAGTTGATTTTCTACCCATATTGACCAAGGAATCAAACCCTAATCAAGAAAATCAATTAAAAATCAAGGAAACACCCAGCGTGGTGTTACCTGTCCAGGTGAGACACGCCAATTGACGGTTACTTTGAACCAGCCCCTTATATACTGGATGAGTTATTTACCATGACGTCACGCTATGACATCATAGATATTCTTACGAGCTGCAAGTAGTCCCTAACCGTCCGCGGCTAATTATATAAATATACACGAGTGTATATAGTTCCATATATATACACTACATGTATAGACTCCAGGCAGCACTAGTCACACAGACACAGACACAAACAGCTGCTGTATGAGCTGACTACCATAGGTAGACATAGCCCCACAGGTAAGTATGTACATATGTAACACCTTTACATGGATTGATATCAAATGTGTAAAACTGACAGATTATAACAGGAATTATCCAGCCAGGACGTCATGCTGGAGGGGGGAGGGGAGGAGGGTTCAAGCCCTGCATGACAGAATTGATTTTTCGTAGGGCTTTGGCTATACCAACAGCATTGCGAAATTGGCAATGGCAAAAAAAAAATGACAATAAAAAATGGTCAAATTTGGCATGACGTCCTTTATGGGTGGCCCCTATTACTTCAAATCAACCAAGACTAAGGTAAGCTACTTACGCATATGTCTAATTATCATTAGTTTCTTGGCAGCCACAATGTGTACAATATCAAAGGACGATAACTAAGTAGACTTTTAAAAATTGTTTTTGAATACAATTTCTCATATTTTAGTAAAGATTGGGATTTTATTTCACAAAAAGATTATTAGAGTCCTTATTTCAACCTCTAGATTTTTCTTGAACTTTTCTAAAAATATTTTTCAGATAATCTGCCTTTAAATAATAATCAATTAGTAATTTTGATATGGGGTCCCATGCAAAGTAGTTATAGCCATTTGAGGTAAAACAAGGTTGAAAGTACTGCATTATTGCTTCAGAGTGAACATCCTATCACTTCTACAGCATTCACTAGGTAATGAGAGGGTTATAATTATTACATACAAAAGAATATCAAAGAATAATGAAAAAGATCTAGATGTACATATGGCAAAATATCAAATTGGAATAAAATACAGGATTTTGAGCACAATTGCCCAATATTTCTTGTGGACATCTAGGGCGTACATAATATGGCATACTAAAAATAATCACATTCTGGTGAACATGAACTTTATGTGCAATGGTCTGCACAGTAAGCCCAATTTCAATGAGAGATACCCACCTTAAGCAGCCTACTCAGCAAAGTGTATTCCCGGGTAGCAGCTAGGATCCTTAGTGGGATGACCCCTGCTTAAGATGGTACCTTGCGAAATAAGGGCTGATAACAGCCAACTGTTAAATAATGCACCCTAAAAACTCTGCATTGAAAGAAGGGAATTTTAGCAATAAAGAAATATGTGTAAAGTTATTTTTTTTTTGCTTTACACTTCATAATTCTCATTTGAAAAATTCTCACATGATAGTGATTAAAATTTGCTTAACAACTGACTCCTCAATAGAAAGATTTGAGCTGTAGATGCCACTAGGTGCCTGTAGCACTTGGCCCTAAAGAAATATGTGTAGAGTTATTTTTTTTTTGCTTACACTTCAGAATTTCCACTTGAGATATTCCCACATGATAGCCAATTACAAGTGCAACATAACTGACAAGATTGAACCAGGTAAGATTTCTGCTGAAAATGGCTCATATAAATCAGGAATATTTTCAATGGGTGCTTTGAATAAATACAAAACTGATATTCATAGTGAAACTGTTTTGATTAACTTATCAAACATTTGTGTGGTATGAGTCAATTGAAGCCAAAGGGTTGGGGTTTCCATCCAAGCAAATACATTTAAATGGGTTAAAAGCACCATGCATATGCTTGTCTATTTTCAGACTTCGGACTAGGGGTTTGACAACCACTGGATCCTGATCTCCCAAGGCCCTGACAGTGCTGCCACCTTGTGTGACATCCCACAATACACACTACACTGCCTCTTGTGACAAAATGCTTGGGGCATCCTGGCATACTTGTGACAAAATTATGTTGGGTCTAAAAGATTAATCTGTGACAGCAGCTCTATCAGCCATGCATAGATCCAGGTTATAGATTTGAATTCATCTTTCTTTTTTATCCTTTGATTTCATCTTTCATGATCAAGCGATAGACTAAGCTCAATGTTCTGGGTATCATTTCATGCAGCCTTTTACATGGATAATATTTGTTATGTCAAGGTGAATATCGAAGCTCCATAGAGAAAGCACTGAGACCGCGTATTGCACCCCTGCGTTAAATAACCAGCGCCAAATCCGCACGATGACGTCATAGGTCTATCGCGCATGCGCAGCATTTTTTAAACGTAAACATTCAAAATGGCGGCGGTCAGGATTTCGCAAAGACGATGGGTAAATAAGGGTTTAATTTCAATCTTATTGATGAAATATTGATTAATTATCAACCCAAACACCTTGACATAAATGTAAAGATGAACTCTGAGCAGTTTGACCTTCCTGTTTCTTCACTCGCGTGTCCTGCCCGCTCCGCACTCGGCCTACCAGCCTCGTGCGGAACAAGCAGGACACGCTCGTGAAGAAAAGGTCAGCTCAAACTGCTCATCGTTCACCTTTACCATTTTATTCAGGTAGCAACACTGATTTTCCAATTTAAAATGTGTTCTGATTATAATTTATACCTTGAATGTTTGGTATTCAAAATACTGTTCAAATCAAGTTATTTCATGATGGCTTTAAACAATTCAAAACTGCAATTGCAAGAAACCAGTGATAGGGAACTAAGAGACATCTAGATTGCTATCAGGGAGGCGAGCAATTCAAATTGAGTAGAATGATAGTAAAATGATAACAAAACAAAACAAAAACATACCAACCATGGTAGTAACTCTCGGGATGGAGAGCCTGGTGAAACTGCTGATCTGGTGGATCAAGGCACTGCCCATGACGCAGATGATAACTCCTTACTGATAACAGACGCCTGCATCCTCCATAATAGGTGCATACTGTTGGTAAAACAGCTGCACCTAGAGAGCATCCTGCCTGGTGTGAAGCCCTTCATACAGTACCCAGAGGTAGATAACATCAATGCTGAGGCCATCAGGGGAGGCAGAATTGGCATGCTGATTGATTACCTAGAGAGACGGTTGTGGGTAAGTCGTATGAAGCTTTTTAATGTGTTCATGAAGATGATCACAGGATGTCAGCCTGAGCTGTTTAAGGAATTTACAGACAGAGCTCCAACACAGTCAAAAATGCTGTATGCCATAAATGGATTGCAGAAAGAAGTCAAAGAATGCATCAAAGACAAGGGACACTCAACGGACTCCCCACTAGATGAGACGATAGATCTAGATTCTGAACACATGCACTTGACAGTTGTTAAGGACACCTCCAAAGGACTTTTTCATAGTTACCACTCACATTTCTCTGATGTGCAGAAAGAGGAATCTAACATTTCTGCAAAGGATATATTGGATAGCAACGAGAAGGGAGAAAAGCCTCACAGAATTTCTCTATATGGACCTGCAGGGATAGGCAAGTCAACAACAACACAGTGGCTCACTCGATAATGGGCTAAGAACAAATGGGCATCAGAATTTCCACTTCTTTTCCTTCTTCAGTTGAGAATACTTGCTGTATCTGACTGTTCTATGACTGTCATTGAAGTGTTGACTTTGCAAGGCTTTTTCTAAATCACTACAAATGATAATATCACTATTCTATCATCATGGCTGAAGAATTCCATGGCAAAAATTCTTATCTTCATTGATGGAATCGATGAAGTTACTGCCTTTAGGACACTAAAATCTCTGACTTGAATCAGAAAGCTCACCCAATTGATCTCTGCTTGAACATCTTAAACCAGAGCAACAGCAATCCAGTTTTGTCAATACTAGGACTAGACACCTAATCACTGTGTAGGATTTGTTTTAAGTCTGGGGTCCAGTTGCACTCCAGGTAGTATTAAACACGATCACTTCGATGTGGTATGATAAAGTTTAAAGAACCCTGTATTTTATATATATTTCCAAATACAGTTTTATTACATGTATGGCACTGAGAAACTGGTTACTGTTTAATAGTAACCATAGATGTTTACATTTTTTTCGGTCGGGCTTCCCTAGCCCACTTAAAAGGGTCTATTTCTCCTCTTACCTATCCCCTCGGATGTGTGTGGTGCACATATGTGCGGGCACCGACACATTCCTCTTGTGAAATTGTGTAATGTGGTTCTCACCATGAATATGACCTTAGCTGTCGAAGTGGTGTTAAACATGTATTACTCACTCACTCACTCACATTATTTTTGGCATTTGAAATTTTATTGATGAAGAAATTACAGAGATAACTCAGTTGAAGACAGGTATGAAGCTGTAGAGATATCACTAGAGAATATATCTGTAATCTAGAATATATGAATGAAATAGGCTAACAATAAACATATTATCAACTCTCTCTTTTTAAAGAGGCAAATATGTCTTGCCATCCAAAATGAGTCATGCATTAATCATATCAAAGTAAAATAAATGAATCAACATCCCAGCTTCATGGTGAATTGTATGTTTGCATTAAATCTTGTCTATCATGTCATCCCTATGCCCATAGGCCAATGCATATTACACTGAGAACCATTGCGGTGAATATATAAACCCCACATAAGATGTTATTTACAGCATCAGCTACATCCCTCCATTTCTGCTTTAACATTTCATTTTCACCCTGTTTACGATTAATATCATTCCTAATCTTCCTCATTTCCAATAGTATTGAAGATAGAAGTGAATTTGTAGTCATGTTTTTCGTGTCAATGTCATCATTGATCTCCAGTATTCTTTCCACGCAAGTAGAATCTTCGTTGACATTTGAAACCTTCTGAGATGTCCACCATCTTGATGTTAAGAACTTGTCCACCCATTGAGGTACATCACTGACAGACTGCCTGTGGTGCAGATTGAGGACAAGAACTGTCACACACACTGACAGCACATTCAGGACCATGAAGGCAGAGTTGAAGACCACTGAAATTGTATAAAATGGAAATCAATGTTAAGCGCCATACAGACACCGGAACAAATTAAAGGCTGATAGAACAATAATGTATCATGCCCTTTGGTCCTTATGATACTTGAATCCAGCTGCGGCTACAAATACATTCATGCATCATGCAGACCCCTTGGGGCAAATAAACTCCTGTTGGGTCAGCAGGATTAACCATAGAATACTGGTGAGCAGACTTGCCAGCAATTCCTTGGTGCATTATGATGAGAAGAAACGGGCATCATGTATTCTTGCATTATAGGCCGTTGAAAGGCTAATCGTTACAAGGCCATTGCTGCATGGTCATATTTAGGTCACATATGTTCATGTTGAAATACCCATACTAATATTTGACAGTAATGAAGCAATGAAGTACTAGCAAATTTTTGTGCATTATGATGACAAATGGGCATGATGTATTCCTGTATCAATGAAACTTAAACAGCCAATCCTTACAAGGCCAGTATTGCATGGTTATATGGAGGTCAAATATGTTCCTGTTAAATAACCCATACTCCTATTTCACAGTTTATGACATCATTGCATGGGGCCTCATTTGGTGTTGGTTCATTTTCATGAATAAACCTATTTGGTTTTGGAGATGAATGTTGACATGTTCAATTTTGGATTCTAGAAATGTGTGAAATAAATGCAGAGGAGCTCTCCTGTAAGTCTGCCTGGGAGATATCACATGTAATATGAGGAAATTCTACTACTTACTGATTATTGGAATTGATTGCCAGCTCTTTGGGATTTGTTCGGATATCATCAGTTGTACTATAAAGAAGGACATCAAGCATGTCACAGACAGAGATATTTTTTCTCCAGAGTCAGCTGGCAGAGGAAACACCATCAGTCCCACCATGAACAAAATGATGATTGGTATTATTACTGTTAGAACATAGAAGGTGGGCTGCCTTTTCAGAATATATGTAAAGACAACACCGGGTATACGCTGACTCCCTTTGCTTTCAGCAACATTCATAAATGTATCTTTCAATAGAGTCCATTCCCAATTGTCTTTGAATCCAGGTCTCCCCTCAACTCTATAGCCAGTGAATAAAATCTCCCATTCAGCTGCCCATTGGTAAACAGTGATATTGCATTCCTGGGTGTCAAATGGGAATTTGGAAATGGATACTTCGCATAATACTGTGAATATTCCTGATTTCTGGTAATAAACAGTTCCATCAAACACAACACCAGCAGGCTGAGGATCCTGTATCCCCCCATTTGATCCCTCAGAAACACTGAAATAGAAATGTACCATTAGACCAAAAGAATTCTATGTATTTTTGGCTAAAATGAATAAGTAGGACTGCTGCTAGAATTCAGTCTTTAATTTTCTCAGGGCATTTAGCCAAGTATGATCTCAATAACATTAAATTTCATCAGGTTGGATTATGAAGCTGAATCAATTAACCCAGTCATTCCTGTTATTGCTGTAAATAATCTTTTATCGACTCATTATATCTAAAATATAAAGACTCCCTCCAACACCAGCCAAGAAATGATCCTCTCATATCATTGAATTTACTGATGGAATATACACATTAGACCCTTACATGTTATGAACCCCAAATGGTGGAATCCAAATTGCATTAGCATTGATCTTGGTGTAGTATAAGTTTCCATAATCTCTTACATCCCATGTTAACAAAGGGTCTTTCCAGGTCTGAAATGATAACAAGTAAGTCCAATGAACTTTGGGTGTAAGATTGTTAAATTCTCATTGTATTCTCACATCATTCGATCCAAATTACTGAGCATTTCGAAGGAGAGAGAGAGAGAGAGAGAGAGAGAGAGAGAGAGAGAGGGGAGAGAGAGAGATAGATAGATAGATAGAGAGAGAGAGAGAGAGAGAGAGAGAGAGAGAGAGAGGGTGTGTGGGAGAAAAAGGAAGGAAAACGACATTCCTGATATGCATTTAGTCTAAATGCAATTCTCCCTTCCTATAATATCAGGCATTGTTTTGAATAGGGAGCATAAAGTATTTAATGTGTTTTGATGATATATAGTTTGGTAATTTACTAATCTAGGACCCATTAATGTGCAAAGTAAAACGGTGTGAATATCTTTTATTTTTCAGTTGTTTACTTTCTTACCAACCCGTCATGTTGTATCCTTGTCATACAATTCAGTGGTAACATAAAAGTGTAAATTTAGTCACATGTCAAATTATATGTACATAAAAATTATGATCCAAAAGACCACATCTACCTTTGGAATTACTCACCACTGAAAAAGATCCAGCCACTGTTAATTCCTGTTTTGCTGTATTCTGTGAGATAAAACTGAAAATTGTTTCATCCATTCTTACCCTCTACCTTTGTTATGTTAATGGTGTTCAGAGACGCTGGTTCGTGCTATGCCTGACATCTCCCTCCCCAGAAAAATAAATCTACAGTTCAGTACACAGAAGAGATGTTGTACAGCTTAATCTACATTATTTGAACAGGCATGGCTAAATAAATTTTCTAACGTTTGTTTATGTGGACACACCAGGAAAATATCCACAAAGCAACGTTTGATTATTGAGCTAGAATGAAGAAGGACATTTCAGGTTCCAAAATGTTTACATCAAATCCTAATCAATTAAACTTTATTGTCTTGTAGTTGGAAATTGATAACTTTTTATATACTTTACTATTAAATGTTATCCTTTATTGTTGCATTGGTTTTAGAACATGGTGTATGATTCTTACCAGATCCCTTATATGGGAAAGATGAAAAGATAATGATACGTTGATTGTTTCTCCATTTATTGAAGGTCGTACAATAGTTTCTCTATCAGCAGGAGTCAGGTACTTGACAAGTCTTGACTCTGGCAGATCTGTGAAGGATAAAATGGGTTTTACAATGTGTTTATAGTGTATGCATGTTCAACCTCAGGGTAAGCATATCTCACCCACTAACCAAAGTTTTTAATGTTTGAGAATGTTTTGAAAAATGTTGAGTTAAGAAACGCTTGATAAATGTTTTTTATATTGAGTTTCAATGTTAATTAAACATTGGTTGATTACATTTTTTTGAAAATCAAAATCACATTTTGAAACATAAAAAGAAAGATTTAATGGAGGTGGGCTGTGTTTTTAGATATATTTTATTCTTGTTGTTCAATAACATGGCTATCTTATCTATATCTTGTTGTTTAATGACATGGCTATCTTATCCATATCTTGTTGTTTAATGGCATGGCTATCTAATCTATATCTTGTTGTCCAATAGAATCTTACCATTGGCAGTAATGTTCCTACAGGACCCATTGTACACAATGAGATACATCAATATCAGCTTGAAGAACCACATGGCAAGGCTACACTCCGAACTGAAAAGTCCTGGTTTCATTCTGACATATAGATGTAATAAACATGAATTTGTTGCATGTTCTCACAATTTGAAAACGAATGGGAAATTCCTTTATACATCCTGAATATGGATTAGACTTTGGTATTTTCTGGTTCATAACATGCTTCTCCACAAAAAAAAGCTGGAATTTGGGCAATTGTTACTCTAGGAAAAACAATACTTCATATAGGAGGTGCAATGAAATACATCGTCATATTGAACACAATGAATTCACATACTGAGCGGGGTTTTACAGTAGTTGTTAAATGAATAAACAAAGATTCATGGGAAATAGTGAGACTGAGGGTTATCTGATGAGGTTTTGCATGTAGTAGGGCTGTGAAACATGCACCAGGGTATTTCAGGGGGATGTGAGATATGGAGGTCCTGGGTTTTAACCTGTTTGACTACTGTATTTCAGTTTTCAACATGACATAATGAGCATTCCCTTATAAATGAGCAAATACTGTTAATGAAAAAAATGGTAATTTTGCTTAAGTGCCCCTGCTGCTCTATAAATCTTGACCTAGTAAAAAACAATTCCCAAAACCTTCTTCAGTGTCAACAGTTATTTTTCTTTTTGTTCAAGGTTCTTAAAGAAAACTAGTTTGCTCCCTGAGTATGGCATGTATGATTCTAACTCTCAAAAAAAGAACCTACCTTTGTCAGCTCCAAAGTGCAATATGTAATGTGAATAAGTGATTCAGTGAAGGTAATGTTGGTTCCTGTGCAGGTATTGATGTAGATTGTAGAGGTCTCACTAACACTTCAAGGGTCACTAGTGCATCAATACATTACACCTATTAGTTCTACACTCCCCACAGCTATAGCTAAACATCATACCAAGCCCACAATATTGTTACGTTCCCAGGTGTTGGCCTGGTTCTCACCAAATCCTCATTGGTGCGTCAGTCATACCAAGCCCACAATATCGTTACGTTCCCAGGTGTTGGCCTGGTTCTCACCAAATCCTCATTGGTGCGTCAGCCATGCCAAGCCCATAGTATTAATACATTCCCAGGTGTTGGCCTGGTTCTCACCAAATCCTCATTGGTGCGTCAGTCATGCCAAGCCCATAGTATTAATACATTCCCAGGTGTTGGCCTGGTTCTCACCAAATCCTCATTGGTGCGTCAGTCATACCAAGCCCACAATATCGTTACATTCCCAGGTGTTGGCCTGGTTCTCACCAAATCCTCATTGGTGCGTCAGCCATGCCAAGCCCATAGTATTAATACATTCCGAGGGAATGGCCTGGTTCTCACCAAATCCTCATTGGTGCGTCAGCCATGCCAAGCCCATAGTATTAATACATTCCCAGGGAATGGCCTGGTTCTCACCAAATCCTCATTGGTGCGTCAGGTCGGCTACTGTACATAAAACACTAATGCAATATTGAGCCTTGAGGGGTTTACCATAACTGATATTTGACATTTACATTAACAATACAGCGAGGATACAGAGGGGCACTTACCATGTTATTACTTGATCAAACACACAGTCCCAATTCTGGCGAGCTTTACATCAATATGGCTCATACTTCGTATTTTGTATACCCAGGTCATATTTCAATAGACCCTACAGGAAACCCAATCACAGTGGATATTTGCACCTTGTATTGAACCAGACTGCCACTACTCCATAGTTGGTATATATTATGTTACAATGTCACACTTGTGTAATATAGGTAATACCACGTAGTAATATAGGCCTCAGATAGACCAATCTGGGATAGGAATCGCATCTGACATCATCTGACATCATCACTATAAGGTATCTGACAATCTGCATTTTAGCTGATGATTAAGGTTCTGGAGGGGAATGCTGTCATTCCTCCCTAAAATTGGTAGGATCCAAGAGAATGAGATATTCCACATAAGGATCCAATCCTCAAAACCCATGTCATAAGGGCCAATTCATAAATTCCAATGGGGGGTTTAGGACAGTTTGTTAGCTGTAGGGATATCATTTTCAAAAACGGTTCCTTGGTAGGGGGGTGCAAATGCAATAAACTTTCACCCCTGAAAACAGGATCAAAATTTAATATGGGAGATTCTAGTACTCATCAAGTGTCATTCCACATATGTATCCAAATTTTGGACAACCAGATCTTAGCGGGATGGGGGTCAGAAAAAAAGATGCCAGTCAACATCAACACAACAGTTATAGATAACTTGTCTTACCTTTATTCACACCAACTAGATATGGGATGTTAAGGATGCAATAAATTGCTTTGTATTCATTTTACTGCTTCATCATAAAGATAAGAGCAACATTAATCTGGATAATGTGAGGTACAATATGACAATGATAAGGCAGACACTACCAGCATGTTGGGCTCAAGAATTGATCCAGATGGTCGGCATCATTTATTAAGGTGGCTGGCGGGGATAGAGTCAAAGTAATTAGATTTTCGCCATATTCTCACTAAAGTCTCAAAATGATTTGTACTTCTCATATGTGCAAAAATAATAGGGGGGTCCCATGCATTTTTTTGAGATAGAGAAGATTCAACCCTATATAGGATCATATAGTGATTTGTCACATAAATCCTTAGATTCATATACTAAAGTAATTAGATTTTGTTATAACTTCTTCAGCACTTAGACATTAAGCATATCTTTGCAGTAGATACAATATTGACATATGGTCCCAGGCATATTTCTAATATTTTTGATGATTGAAATAATTGATGTAAGGATATGGTTAGAATAATGACATCTAGATTGTATAGTCTTTCTCTATTGGTCATATACAGCAGCCCCCATGGTTCATGTGTAATGTCTCTGCCTCACTCACAGAAGATCCTGGGTTCAGGTCCATGCCAAGCCTGCCTCTATTTTGCACATTTCGTCTATCCATAAATTCAATGTAACACAGAGACCCCTGGTGTCCAAGTGATGAACTAACAATACCCGCCAGCCACCTTAAGTAACAACAAGTAAACAGACAAGTCGGCCACCCCTCAAGAGAGGAGGGATCCTCATAAAACTGAACAGGGGACCACCGTAATTGAAAAGCGGCGTCCTCCTTGTCGATTGATGTAAACTTCATTAGGGCAGTACTAACATGTTCAGAATCAATCCCCAGGTGCGCCTTATAGGATGTTTCTTGAACTCATGATATGTCTTATAATAACTCTGTAAAAGAAATGTCGTTGAAATAACGAAGGATTTCTCATTCCAAAGTTGCCAGAGATCCATTGTTATTTTCACAGAGATGTCGTTATTTTCACAGAGATTCCTTGTACCAAAACAATGCCACCTGGAGCTTCATGTAAATACTACACTGGCTCCTGGTTATATAATTACAGTGGTTCACTGTTCAGTTTTACAAGGATCCCTGGTAGATTCAACAATTACTTCCTACAGTGCAGGGTGCACCATATACGTGAGGCATTGCTGTAATGGTCATGAAGTAATTATGTGTAATTTAAACCTTTAAGCCGTATATAAAATAGAATCAATGCAAGCGAGTCCAATAGTTTATCAACCAATCAATGGGCATTTCCAATTGCCTTTATTCTATGGCATGGTGGGAAGGTTATTTTATTTCATGTAAATAACAACTTCCCATAGCGATAGCATCCAAGGGCCACACCCCCAGTGGTATAACATGGCTAGATCGTAACTGCTGGTCACGTGACTTATTTACATGTTTTTTTCATTGAATTTAGGCATCTTTTTATCACTAAAACATGAAATAGATACTGAACTAAACTTCCAGGTGTATGTTATTGTCTTTCCGCCCCTCTGGATCGACCATAATGTATATAGCATGGTCTTTTAGTTCTGTGTATTTACTGTAATTCATCTTTTTTCTAGACCTGTGAAATATGTGTGATAATCAAATATCAACAGACAGCCCATCAAGACCATCTCTTGAATAAGAGATGGTCTTGAACAAGCACCTGGGGTATAGGACTACTTAAGATAAATGAGCGCCCTGGAGGGTGTTGCTCCTATAGTAAAAGGAAGAGCTGGCTAAAAATGCCCTCGTTTCCAGTCTTTTCTTTTCATGTTGCTATAACTTGTCCCTTTTTTTTTTTATATAGAGCAGCGCTCATTTTTTATTTAAAAAAGAAAAAATGTCTATAGCTATACAGGTCTTCGCTACATTTTTTGATATTTTGTTATATAAACACCACAGGACACCACAGGACAATACATAGCGCATTATTGTAGTGAGTATGACAATAGATGTGTTCTATATGACTAGTGATAGAGACTAGATACTGATATACCTCTACATCGATACAGTTTTCGCAGCTCCGTTCCCCTATCTAGGAAGTATGCTATGAGTGAGATACTAGGGTTCTTTCATTGTATGCATAGCGGTTACATTGAGTCCAAAATAGCCTCCCATTTCCTAAACCTCTTTTGCTTCTTCTCCAGACTGCATATAAATTGTTCGGAGAGAAGAGAGTGTTTAAACTCTCCTATCCATTGCAACAGATTAAGATGGCACTTGTGATACAAACGCTGCCTATAAATGTAAAACCTGGTTCTAAGCATTACATTGTTGATGATATCACCATTTGGAATTTTTCTACATAATCCAAGTATCAATTCATGCTCATCTAAATTCCCTGTATCAATCTTAGCAACAGTGTTTATCCATTGTATGACTGACTTCCAGAAGTAGGCTACTGGGGGCACATTTCACAAGGAAGTGATCAAGAGTGTCAGTCTTACCATCACAATATACACATTCTGGGCTTTCCTTTGCACGTATATCAGACAAGTATTTGTTACAAGCTAGTATTTTATGGAGTACCTTATATTGAAATGATTGTAACTTTGTTTCCCTACTCACTTGGTATGGACACATATATGTACGTCATACCATGGAACCTTCGTAAATTGGACCTCAGGAAAGACTTTTGCCCATTTCATTTCATTCCTTGGCATTTGTTGTGAGTGACGGTATAGAAGTATCCAATACAATTCCTTGCTTGATGTTGAAAAGAGATTAACTACATCTGGGGTATTATCAATGACCCAAATACAGTCATTTGGCCTTTGAATTTCGTCACTGGATATGCTAGCTCTCCAGCTACCTGGTATACTTTGTCGGATTTGTAGAGCCTGAAGAAAGTTACACTGAACACCATACCTTTGAGAAATTTGAGTGTCTGACATAAAACTTCCATTATCCAGTAAATCTTCAACCCTGATAATACCAGCCTCCCTCCACGACTTCCAAAATATTGGTGTATTATTGATAGTAATAAACTTATTTTTCCACAATACTTCATTACGGACCTCCGTTTCTCTTACTAGTGAGACATTTTGGAATTCATGCCAGTCCTTGAGAACCTGATAATAGAATGGGCTTGCTTCTCTGTACACTGGCAACATTGGCCACTAGCTGGGCTGAAGCTGGTTCCGGCGACACACACTGAAAAGAACTGATAAGATGGGACCAGCATGTCCCTGGAAGTGGGTGTTAACCAGGGACAAGGTACCCGTCATGGTATGTCTTATCAGTGGGCTTTACCTCAACCAGCAAAATTCAAAATGGCGGCTCCACTAGGCCTCCATACTGAGTCCTATAGCTATGATATACAAGGTTATAAACATACCGTGCAGTAACTTCTGGCCACCTTTAGATCAATATATATATGTATATATATATATATATATATGTATATATATATATATATATATATATATATATATATATATATATATATATGTCTTTACACTCACAGGTCACATTTTGATAGACCCTGTGACCATTGTTCCCTACACATGCCAAAACTAACCCAGGTATACTGTTTCCATGACTCACTATCTTTAGACCAATATGGACCATATCAAGAATAACATTTGATAATTTTAGATTGTGCACTGCTCTTTATTTCATGGTGAATACAACAGTCCCATATGTACATTTTCATTTAATTGCCTTAGGGAGTGGTCATTATTTATCAACAGGGGGGGCATGATGGGTTTGAGGGGGGACGTAAAAATTTCAGACCCCTGCCGAGGGTGGGCTAACAAAATTTTGACCCCTCTTGAGGGGGGGTGAAAAAAATTTACCCTCTTTTGAGCAAAAAAGCCCGCATGCTACTATAGCTCAAAGTGGCGCGCAAAAGTTCTACGCGCCTCCAGTTTGGGGGGGGGCGCAAAAAATTTTGACTGTCGTCGAGGGGGCGTGTCCGTGTGGAAACCCACCACCCGGCCCCTGTTGATAAATAATGACCACTCCCTTAACTCTATCAACCTATGACCATAATCCAATGCATATTACACTGAGAGCTATTGCAGTGAATATATAAAACCCACATAAGATATTATTGACTGAATCAGCCACGTCCCTCCATTTCTGCTTTAGCATTTCAACTTCACCAACTTTATGATTCATATCATTCCTGATCTTCCTCATTTCCAATAATATCGAAGATAGAAGGGAATTTGTAGTCATGTCTTTCGTGTCAATGTCATCTTTGATCTCCTGTATTCTTTCCACCCAAGTAGAATCTTCGTTGACATTTGAAACCTTCTGAGATGTCCACCATCTTGATGTTAAGAACTTGTCCACCCATTGAGGTACATCACTGACAGACTGCCTGTGGTGCAGATTGAGGACAAGAACTGTCACACACACTGACAGCACATTCAGGACCATGAAGGCAGAGTTGAAGACCACTGAAAAAGGAAATAAATCAACAGTGCCATACAAACACCTTACCCCTCAACCCTTTAAGGGCTGATAGAGTAATAATGCATCATTTCCTTTGGTAATTATGATACTTGAATCCAGCCCTGGTGAATACCTCACAAGGGCTACGTACCGTATTCATTCTAATAAATGCACATGTGTGGAAATTTAATTGTTAGATTCCCAAAACATCAATACAAAATTAATTCTTATAAACACACCCCCTGTAGCCTAAGAATTGATGTTTTTGCCCTCAAAATCGATGTTTTTGCCCACACAATCTTTGTTATTGCACTTTATTTGCATAATTTTATGTCCCAATAGGTGTGGTGTGCGCTTATTAGAGCATGTGCGCTTATTAGAACGAATATGGTATACATTTTTGCATCATGCAGACTCCTTGGGGCAGATAAACTCCTGGTGGGTCTGCATAATGAAGCAATGAAGTACTAGCAATTATTTTGTGCATTATGATGACAAATGGGCATGATGTATTCCTGTATCAATGAACCTTAAACGGCTAATCCTTACAAGGCCAGTATTGCATGGTTATATGGAGGTCAAATATGTTCCTGTTAAATAACCCATACTCCTATTTCACAGTTTATGACATCATTGCATGGGGCCTCATTTGGTGTTGGTTCATTTTCATGAATAAACCTATTTGGTTTTGGAGATGAATGTTGACATGTTCAATTTTGGATTCGAGAAATGTGTGAAATATATGCTGAGGAGCTCTCCTGTAAGTCTGCCTGGGAGATATCACATGTAATATGAGGAAATTCTACTACTTACTGATTATTGGAATTGATTGCCAGCTCTTTGGGATTTGTTCGGATATCATCAGTTGTACTATAAAGAAGGACATCAAGCATGTCACAGACAGAGATATTTTTTCTCCAGAGTCAGCTGGCAGAGGAAACACCATCAGTCCCACCATGAACAAAATGATGATTGGTATTATTACTGTTAGAACATAGAAGGTGGGCTGCCTTTTCAGAATATATGTAAAGACAACACCAGGTATACGCTGACTCCCTTTGCTTTCAGCAACATTCATAAATGTATCTTTCAATAGAGTCCATTCCCAATTGTCTTTGAATCCAGGTCTCCCCTCAACTCTATAGCCAGTGAATAAAATCTCCCATTCAGCTGCCCATTGGTAAACAGTGATATTGCATTCCTGGGTGTCAAATGGGAATTTGGAAATGGATACTTCGCATAATACTGTGAATATTCCTGATTTCTGGTAATAAACAGTTCCATCAAACACAACACCAGCAGGCTGAGGATCCTGTATCCCTCCATTTGATCCCTCAGAAACACTGAAATAGAAATGTACCATTAGACCAAAAGAATTCTATGTATTTCTGGCTAAAATGAATAAGTAGGACTGCTGCTAGAATTCCGTCTTTAATTTTCTCAGGGCATTTAGCCTATGATCTCAATAACATTAAATTTCATCAGGTTGGATTATGAAGCTGAATCAATTAACCCAGTCATTCCTGTTATTGCTGTAAATAATCTTTTATTGACTCATTATATCTAAAATATAAAGACTCCCTCCAACACCAGCCAAGAAATGATCCTTTCATATCATTGAATTTACTGATGGAATATACACATTAGACCCTTACATGTTATGAACCCCAAATGGTGGAATCCAAATTGTATTAGCATTGATCTTGGTGTAGTATAAGTTTCCATAATCTCTTACATCCCATGTTAACAAAGGGTCTTTCCAGGTCTGAAATGATAACAAGTAAGTCCAATGAACTTTGGGTGTAAGATTGTTAAATTCTCATTGTCTTCTCACATCATTCGATCCAAATTACTGAGCATTTCGAAGGAGAGAGAGAGAGAGAGAGGGGAGAGAGAGAGATAGATAGATAGATAGATAGATAGAGAGAGAGAGAGAGAGAGAGAGAGAGGGTGTGTGGGAGAAAAAGGAAGTAAAACGACATTCCTGATATGCATTTAGTCTAAATGCAATTCTCCCTTCCTATAATATCAGGCATTGTTTTGAATATGGAGCATAAAGTATTTAATGTGTTTTGATGATATATAGTTTGGTAATTTACTAATCTAGGACCCATTAATGTGCAAAGTAAAACGGTGTGAATATCTTTTATTTTTCAGTTATTTACTTTCTTACCAACCCGTCATGTTGTATCCTTGTCATACAATTCAGTGGTAACATAAAAGTGTAAATTTAGTCACATGTCAAATTATATGTACATAAAAATTATGATCCAAAAGACCACATCTACCTTTGGAATTACTCACCACTGAGAAAGATCCAGCCACTGTTAATTCCTGTTTTGCTGTATTCTGTGAGATAAAACTGAAAATTGTTTCATCCATTCTTACCCTCTACCTTTGTTATGTTAATGGTGTTCAGAGACGCTGGTTCGTGCTATGCCTGACATCTCCCTCCCCAGAAAAATAAATCTACAGTTCAGTACACAGAAGAGATGTTGTACAGCTTAATCTACATTATTTGAACAGGCATAGCTAAATAAATTTTCTAACGTTTGTTTATGTGGACACACCAGGAAAATATCCACAAAGGAACGTTTGATTATTGATTATTGATTATTAAGAAGGACATTTCAGGTTCCAAAATGTTTACATCGAATCCTAATCAATTAAACTTTATTGTCTTGTAGTTGGAAATTGATAACTTTTTATATACTTTACTATTAAATGTTATCCTTTATTGTTGCATTGGTTTTAGAACATGGTGTATGATTCTTACCAGATCCCTTATATGGGAAAGATGAAAAGATAATGATACGTTGATTGTTTCTCCATTTATTGAAGGTTGTACAATAGTTTCTCTATCAGCAGGAGTCAGGTACTTGACAAGTCTTGACTCTGGCAGATCTGTGAAGGATAAAATGGGTTTTACAATGTGTTTATAGTGTATGCATGTTCAACCTCAGGGTAAGCATATCTCACCCACTAACCAAAGTTTTTAATGTTTGAGAATGTTTTGAAAAATGTTGAGTTAAGAAACGCTTGATAAATGTTTTTTTATATTGAGTTTCAATGTTAATTAAACATTGGTTGATTACATTTTTTTGAAAATCAAAATCACATTTTGAAACATAAAAAGAAAGATTTAATGGAGGTGGGCTGCGTTTTTAGATATATTTTATTCTTGTTGTTCAATAACATGGCTATCTTATCTATATCTTGTTGTTTAATGACATGGCTATCTTATCCATATCTTGTTGTTTAATGGCATGGCTATCTAATCTATATCTTGTTGTCCAATAGAATCTTACCATTGGCAGTAATGTTCCTACAGGACCCATTGTACACAATGAGATACATCAATATCAGCTTGAAGAACCACGTGGCAAGGCTACACTCCGAACTGAAAAGTCCTGGTTTCATTCTGACATATAGATGTAATAAACATGAATTTGTTGCATGTTCAATTTGAAAATGAATGGGAAATTCCTTTATACATCCTGAATATGGATTAGACTTTGGTATTTTCTGGTTCATAACATGCTTCTCCACAAAAAAAAAGCTGGAATTTGGGCAATTGTTACTCTAGGAAAAACAATACTTCATATAGGAGGTGCAATGAAATACATCGTCATATTGGACACAATGAATTCACATACTGAGCGGGGTTTTACAGTAGTTGTTAAATGAATAAACAAAGATTCATAGGAAATAGTGAGACTGAGGGTTATCTGATGAGGTTTTGCATGTAGTAGGGCTGTGAAACATGCACCAGGGTATTTCAGGGGGATGTGAGATATGGAGGTCCTGGGTTCTAACCTGTTTGACTACTGTATTTCAGTTTTCAACATGACATAATGAGCATTCCCTTATAAATGAGCAAATACTGTTCATGAAAAAAAATGGTAATTTTGCTTAAGTGCCCCTGCTATAAATCTTGACCTAGTAAAAAACAATTCCCAAAACCTTCTTCAGTGTCAACAGTTATTTTTCTTTTTGTTCAAGGTTCTTAAAGAAAACTAGTTTGCTCCCTGAGTATGGCATGTTGTATGATTCTTACTCTCAAAAAAAAAGAACCTACCTTTGTCAGCTTCAAAGTGCAATATGTAATGTGAATAAGTGATTCAGTGAAGGTAATGTTGGTTCCTGTGCAGGTATTGATGTAGATTGTAGAGGTCTCACTAACACTTCAAGGGTCACTTGTGCATCAATACATTACACCTACTAGTTCTACACTCCCCACAGCTATAGCTAAACATCATACCAAGCCCACAGTATCGTTACGTTCCCAGGTGTTGGCCTGGTTCTCACCAAATCCTCATTGGTGCGTCAGTCATACCAAGCCCACAATATCGTTACGTTCCCAGGTGTTGGCCTGGTTCTCACCAAATCCTCATTGGTGCGTCAGTCATACCAAGCCCACAATATCGTTACGTTCCCAGGTGTTGGCCTGGTTCTCACCAAATCCTCATTGGTGCGTCAGTCATACCAAGCCCACAGTATCGTTACGTTCCCAGGTGTTGGCCTGGTTCTCACCAAATCCTCATTGGTGCGTCAGTCATACCAAGCCCACAGTATCGTTACGTTCCCAGGTGTTGGCCTGGTTCTCACCAAATCCTCATTGGTGCGTCAGTCATGCCAAGCCCATAGTATTAATACATTCCAAGGGAATGGCCTGGTTCTCACCAAATCCTCATTGGTGCGTCAGTCATGCCAAGCCCATAGTATTAATACATTCTGAGGGAATGGCCTGGTTCTCACCAAATCCTCATTGGCGCGTCAGCCATGCCAAGCCCATAGTATTAATACATTCTGAGGGAATGGCCTGGTTCTCACCAAATCCTCATTGGTGCGTCAGTCATGCCAAGCCCATAGTATTAATACATTCCAAGGGAATGGCCTGGTTCTCACCAAATCCTCATTGGCGCGTCAGGCCGGCTACTGTACATAAAACACTAATGCAATATTGAGCCTTGAGGGGTTTACCATAACTGATATTTGACATTTACATTAACAATACAGCGAGGATACAGAGGGGCACTTACCATGTTATTACTTGATCAAACACACAGTCCCAATTCTGGCGAGCTTTACATCAATATGGCTCATACTTCGTATTTTGTATATCCAGGTCATATTTCAATAGACCCTACAGGAAACCCAATCACAGTGGATATTTGCACCTTGTATTGAACCAGACTGCCACTACTCCATAGTTGGTATATATTATGTTACAATGTCACACTTGTGTAATATAGGTAATACCACGTAGTAATATAGGCCTCAGATAGACCAATCTGGGATAGGAATCGCATCTGACATCATCTGACATCATCACTATAAGGTATCTGACAATCTGCATTTTAGCTGATGATTAAGGTTCTGGAGGGGAATGCTGTCATTCCTCCCTAAAATTGGTAGGATCCAAGAGAATGAGATATTCCACATAAGGATCCAATCCTCAAAACCCATGTCATAAGGGCCAATTCATAAATTCCAAAGGGGGGTTTAGGACGGTTTGTTAGCTGTAGGGATTTCATTTTCAAAAATGGTTCCTTGGTAGGGGGGTGCAAATGCAATAAACTTTCACCCCTGAAAGCAGGATCAAAATTTAATATGGGAGATTCTAGTACTCATCAAGTGTCATTCAACATATGTATCCAAATTTTGGACAACCAGATCTTAGCGGGATGGGGGTCAGAAAAAAAGATGCCAGTCAACATCAACACAACAGTTATAGATAACTTGTCTTACCTTTATTCACACCAACTAGATATGGGATGTTAAGGATGCAATAAATTGCTTTGTATTCATTTTACTGCTTCATCATAAAGATAAGAGCAACATTAATCTGGATAATGTGAGGTACAATATGACAATGATAAGGCAGACACTACCAGCATGTTGGGCTCAAGAATTGATCCAGATGGTCGGCATCATTTATCAAGTGTCATTCAACATATGTATCCAAATTTTGGACAACCAGATCTTAGCGGGATGGGGGTCAGAAAAAAAGATGCCAGTCAACATCAACACAACAGTTATAGATAACTTGTCTTACCTTTATTCACACCAACTAGATATGGGATGTTAAGGATGCAATAAATTGCTTTGTATTCATTTTACTGCTTCATCATAAAGATAAGAGCAACATTAATCTGGATAATGTGAGGTACAATATGACAATGATAAGGCAGACACTACCAGCATGTTGGGCTCAAGAATTGATCCAGATGGTCGGCATCATTTATTAAGGTGGCTGGCGGGGATAGAGTCAAAGTAATTAGATTTTCGCCATATTCTCACTAAAGTCTCAAAATGATTTGTACTTCTCATATGTGCAAAAATAATAGGGGGGTCCCATGCATTTTTTTGAGATAGAGAAGATTCAACCCTATATAGGATCATATAGTGATTTGTCACATAAATCCTTAGATTCATATACTAAAGTAATTAGATTTTGTTATAACTTCTTCAGCACTTAGACATTAAGCATATCTTTGCAGTAGATACAATATTGACATATGGTCCCAGGCATATTTCTAATATTTTTGATGATTGAAATAATAGATGTAAGGATATGGTTAAAATAATGACATCTAGATTATATAGTCTTTCTCTATTGGTCATATACAGCAGCCCCCATGGTTCATGTGTAATGTCTCTGCCTCACTCACAGAAGATCCTGGGTTCAGGTCCATGCCAAGCCTGCCTCTATTTTGCACATTTCGTCTATCCATAAATTCAATGTAACACAGAGACCCCTGGTGTCCAAGTGATGAACTAACAATACCCGCCAGCCACCTTAAGTAACAACAAGTAAACAGACAAGTCGGCCACCCCTCAAGAGAGGAGGGATCCTCATAAAACTGAACAGGGGACCACTGTAATTGAAAAGCGGCGTCCTCCTTGTCGATTGATGTAAACTTCATTAGGGCAGTACTAACATGTTCAGAATCAATCCCCAGGTGCGCCTTATAGGATGTTTCTTGAACTCATGATATGTCTTATAATAACTCTGTAAAAGAAATGTCGTTGAAATAACGAAGGATTTCTCATTCCAAAGTTGCCAGAGATCCATTGTTATTTTCACAGAGATGTCGTTATTTTCACAGAGATTCCTTGTACCAAAACAATGCCACCTGGAGCTTCATGTAAATACTACACTGGCTCCTGGTTATATAATTACAGTGGTTCACTGTTCAGTTTTACAAGGATCCCTGGTAGATTCAACAATTACTTCCTACAGTGCAGGGTGCACCATATACGTGAGGCATTGCTGTTATGGTCATGAAGTAATTATGTGTAATTTAAACCTTTAAACCGTATATAAAATAGAATCAATGCAAGCGAGTCCAATAGTTTATCAACCAATCAATGGGCATTTCCAATTGCCTTTATTCTATGGCATGGTGGGAAGGTTATTTTATTTCATGTAAATAACAACTTCCCATAGCGATAGCATCCAAGGGCCACACCCCCAGTGGTATAACATGGCTAGATCGTAACTGCTGGTCACGTGACTTATTTACATGTTTTTTTTCATTGAATTTAGGCATCTTTTTATCACTAAAACATGAAATAGATACTGAACTAAACTTCCAGGTGTATGTTATTGTCTTTCCGCCCCTCTGGATCGACCATAATGTATATAGCATGGTCTTTTAGTTCTGTGTATTTACTGTAATTCATCTTTTTTCTAGACCTGTGAAATATGTGTGATAATCAAATATCAACAGACAGCCCATCAAGACCATCTCTTGAATAAGAGATGGTCTTGAACAAGCACCTGGGGTATAGGACTACTTAAGATAAATGAGCGCCCTGGAGGGTGTTGCTCCTATAGTAAAAGGAAGAGCTGGCTAAAAATGCCCTCGTTTCCAGTCTTTTCTTTTCATGTTGCTATAACTTGTCCCTTTTTTTTTTTTTTATATAGAGCAGCGCTCATTTTTTATTTAAAAAAGAAAAAATGTCTATAGCTATACAGGTCTTCGCTACATTTTTTGATATTTTGTTATATAAACACCACAGGACACCACAGGACAATACATAGCGCATTATTGTAGTGAGTATGACAATAGATGTGTTCTATATGACTAGTGATAGAGACTAGATACTGATATACCTCTACATCGATACAGTTTTCGCAGCTCCGTTCCCCTATCTAGGAAGTATGCTATGAGTGAGATACTAGGGTTCTTTCATTGTATGCATAGCGGTTACATTGAGTCCAAAATAGCCTTCCATTTCCTAAACCTCTTTTGCTTCTTCTCCAGACTGCATATAAATTGTTCGGAGAGAAGAGAGTGTTTAAACTCTCCTATCCATTGCAACAGATCAAGATGGCACTTGTGATACAAACGCTGCCTATAAATGTAAAACCTGGTTCTAAGCATTACATTGTTGATGATATCACCATTTGGAATTTTTCTACATAATCCAAGTATCAATTCATGCTCATCTAAATTCCCTGTATCAATCTTAGCAACAGTGTTTATCCATTGTATGACTGACTTCCAGAAGTAGGCTACTGGGGGCACATTTCACAAGGAAGTGATCAAGAGTGTCAGTCTTACCATCACAATATACACATTCTGGGCTTTCCTTTGCACGTATATCAAACAAGTATTTGTTACAAGCTAGTATTTTATGGAGTACCTTATATTGAAATGATTGTAACTTTGTTTCCCTACTCACTTGGTATGGACACATATATGTACGTCATACCATGGAACCTTCGTAAATTGGACCTCAGGAAAGACTTTTGCCCATTTCATTTCATTCCTTGGCATTTGTTGTGAGTGACGGTATAGAAGTATCCAATACAATTCCTTGCTTGATGTTGAAAAGAGATTAACTACATCTGGGGTATTATCAATGACCCAAATACAGTCATTTGGCCTTTGAATTTCGTCACTGGATATGCTAGCTCTCCAGCTACCTGGTATACTTTGTCGGATTTGTAGAGCCTGAAGAAAGTTACACTGAACACCATACCTTTGAGAAATTTGAGTGTCTGACATAAAACTTCCATTATCCAGTAAATCTTCAACCCTGATAATACCAGCCTCCCTCCACGACTTCCAAAATATTGGTGTATTATTGATAGTAATAAACTTATTTTTCCACAATACTTCATTACGGACCTCCGTTTCTCTTACTAGTGAGACATTTTGGAATTCATGCCAGTCCTTGAGAACCTGATAATAGAATGGGCTTGCTTCTCGTGGTATGTTAATATCTGATTTTGTATGAATGAACAGTTTCAAGTCAGACACTTCATGGAGAAATAACTTAATAAAATCACATGGAACCATGGTGGTATCCCAATAGAACCTTTTGATCCAGTTTATGTTAGATACAATGATTTTCGTTTTAAAATTGCCTACTGCAAGTCCACCATGCTTAGTTTGTGCCTGAACACATGCCCTGGCTACCTTGTTCCTGTTGGAGCCCCATAGGAATTTGTCAACAATTCTATTGACTTCATCTATTGCTCTAGATGGTGTAGTGGTGACTGAGGCCGGGAACATCACACATGGTAGCATTAGGCTGTTTATGATGATAGTTTTACCTTTGAGTGAGATGTTGTGGTGCCTCCAATCATCACTTATGTTGGTGATTTTCTGTATCTGGGGTTCAAAGTTCCACGAGTAATTTTGGGCTTCTGTCCTATTCGGTGCTACAGAGATGCCCAGGACAATCAATCTTTAGCTCCATGCAAGACCCTCCAATCCGGTCTGACTAGTGTCAATACCACCAAGTGCAAGATATTGTGTCTTATATCTATTCACCTTCAGACCAGAGTACCTCCTAAACCTTCTCAAACAGTCCAGCAGGTGATGTAGAACTGCTGCTGACTCGATAAAACAAGTGGTATCATCAGCATATTGACATATCTTTACTTCTCTAGTACCAAGCCTTGTACCTACTGACAGCTCTTTTTGCCATAGGAGCAACACACTCCTGACGCTTATACAGGCCAAGATGTTATGTGTGTCATTGTAAACACATTAATTAGCACAGCTATCTGTTGGATGGCCACCGCTCTACCTGTAGTATCAGAGTACCCTGTGTATAAGGCGCACCATTATACAGAAGGTTGAACTACAAGTGCACCTAATAGAAGCGGCCAGATTTTGGGGTCTGCTTTATATGTAAGGATATATTGATATCGTATTGGGGTTTTAGAGGGCACCCTTAATTTAGTGACATTACATCCCACCCAGCAAATTGTCGTCATCTGTCGCCATGATTGGTCAACAATGGTGACTCCTTTTTGAGTAATAACTCATTCCGTCATCTTTCGCCACTGTGTGTTAGACTCACGTGGCATAGCAATTGCTATTCCTGGTGATCTTGTGCTATAACAACGTCGTGTTTCATCTAGCGACATGTGTGAGCCACTTCACACAGGTTGATGAGGAATCACGACAATTTGCTGGGCAGTATCGGTACGTCATATACTGCCTGCAGCAGTAGGACTGCCCTACCAAGTTCTACGTAATAACTACATAAGTGCTGATCCTACAGGAGGGACTTGCCAAAAGATAACGAGGAAGAACCTGTTAAATGTTTTCAGAGAGTACTAATGGATATGTGCATGGCCTAACACATTTTCACACTATTGCCAAATAAATGCTCAATGAACAGTTTGACAAACATAAATGGAATGCACAGGATAGACATGTACCCCCTTTCCTATGTCTATTATTAATGGTTGATTCATGTAAATCACCAATACGGCTAATTTAGGTGACATAAGCACGCGTCATCTTTTAGACTCCCGTGCACGTTTAACTGCCTGGATAGACAAGAATTCTTTTGGCAATACAAAAACATGCAAAAACATGGTTCTCGTTTCCTTTTTGGCAAGACCCTCCAGAGTAGTCTTAGGGTACATCCTACGATTGCTGACACTAAAATTTGGGGTTTCAAATCATAGTGCCTGTGTGCAGTTGTAGTGCCTTAAGAAATGGCCTCTAGAATGGGCTTGATGTATTGTTCCTGAACCCAGGGTGCGCCTTATACCCATGGTACTACGGTACTTCAGCTGCTCTTACACAGTTATAATAGTTTTACTGTGTTGGTGGGGAGGGAGGGGCGTATGACAACAACTTGATTTGTTAGCTAAATATATGTGGATCAACACAGTAAAAGGTATGCCCGCGCACCCCCTCCCGGGCGTACCTTTTACTGTGTTGATCCACATATATTGAGTCTTTACTGGTCCCGGAGAGAGGGATAGAGTTAGCCAGTATAAATGTTTGTTGCTAGAACTAGGTGGTGATACTCAGGACTATGGTTTTGACAACTATGTGGGCACAATTGTAATATGAATTATGGAGAGTTTTTTAAATTATCATATGGTGTGAAAGGAGACATGTTATTACACATAGAACCGAACTGTAATAAGAGCATAGAGTTTCAGGTAAATGTGCAAAAAAGATTCCTCGCTCCCTCCCGTATCTCCACCAGGGGTTTGTAACATTTTGGTTTAGGGGATTAATCCCACAAAGTCAGTTGATATATGTGAGACAATCTGCGAAAATGGGGCTTAGTACAGGGGGTTCTAAGACCCCTTCTCCCAATACATGTCACATATGCTTTTCAAATTTTGAAATTATATAAATTAGGAGATGAATTATGCTATTTCAAGATTTTCTGGAGAAATGTACAAACTCTTAAATGGGGCCTATCCATAAAGTATGTCACACAGGATGGGGTGTCCATGGCTCATGGTTCTATAGTAAAAGTGTGATTAAGGAGTGAAGGTGTCCCAAAAGGCCTAAAAAAACCTGACATACATTATGGATCAGCTCTTGTACATCTTCTATGCGGGGCACCGTATTTCTGGCTAGCGGGATCCGTAGTGGGATGACCCCTGCTTAATCTGGTACCTTGCGAGATAGGAACTGATAATGTAATCAGGTTCAGTACTGACCTGTTTCTTTGTACGCCATAAGATTGAATGATAGTCCCTGGATCATGGGGTGCACTAAGAACTTAGTATACTTGTTTATTGATAAAATTTCTCTTACTTCTTCATCAAAATACATAATTCTGATAACACCATAAGTAGAAGAATTCTATATTTTATATATACACTTTTTTACAGAACTAAAATCGGATTTTTTTCTGAGAAATGGCTATTTGTATAAATTTCCCCTTAGTCCCGGTATAGTAAAATCCATTTCCCAATTTTTTGCTAGATTTCCTAATAAATATGAACCTACAAGATAAAAGAATAGACAAATGCCTACAAATTGATGTTTTCATTTTAGCTAAGTTATGTATGATAAGGGAGTAATTGTATCATTCATTGCAAATATACATACCAAATGGTGGAGTGGTTTCACCATCCCACCTTTGACCCCAATAATGTATGCACAGGTAGGTGTCATGGTCCAGTGACCAGGGCTCTGATTGGCCCATACACCTGTACAGGTGAGTGTCATGGTCCAGTGCACACACAAGGGTACTAAGATCCCAGTACATCCTAAGACTGTGCATGCTAGTGTAGAGGTACTTATTGTATAACCATAGTGTTGGGTACCGTCTGATGTGGCGGGTGAGTCGAGTCGTCGGACGTTCCTCAGGTTCCGGATATGTGGCAGCACCGATCCGGGTCTGTGGGGACATCTGACGATGAACACCTGGGTCCTTATATAAAGCCCAGGGCTCAGCCGGTATGTCAGAGGCCCTTCTGGCCTCCAAGTATGTAAGACCATCCCTTAGTATCTGTTAGCTGCCCTATTAATAACTATCGGGTAGCCGTGAGTGTGTATTTTAATAAAGACTATCTGTTGGCATACACCTGAAACACCATCTTACTCTTTCTTTCCCGAATGGTAAGACCCGAACCCCCCATGTCCGTAAGACCACGAACCATTACACTGGTGCTGTGACCAGTTAGTTCTGGTGTATAGCCCGGACGTTATAACGTCCAAACGGCTAGTACATGGGTTAGATAGCCTCACGGAAGCTAACCCAGCAGGGCAACTAGTTGCCCAGGAGAATGGCAATGGATCATTAGTGATCCAAACCCATTCGAACTCCCGAGATGCGGAATCTGCATCTTGGAGAGATCCCGAACCTCACTATAATGATAGTGAGGAAAATTTACCAGACTCTGTACGACGTGAACAATCCATACAGAGGCAGAGTAATTTGATAAGTCAACAATCACTTGTTGACGAATTGAGTTATTCGTAACGTTTGGAGAACTACCTTACAGTGTACCCAGACCCGGGCTACCAATATTAGATTACAGCGCTATAGACGGCGACGTAACCTATGCGGTACCGGAAGGTGAGGAATTTAAATGACCGGATGTCCTGTTGTTAAATGAAACTTATGTAACTTTGAACGAGAATCTAAATACCTTGGTCAGAGCTAAAGATGAAGTATTCAATGAAAAACTTCAGTTGGAAGATGACTTGATCAGCATGCGAAACGAATTCGAAGCCAAGAAGAGTGAATACATGAAGGAATTAGAAAGTGAAGAAATAAAACTTTAAGAGATGAGAAAGTCATTCAATAAAGAATATGACAACAAACACATTCGTATCCAGACGTACATAGATACGAACGATCAGCTAAGTCTTGATAAGGCAAATTACGAATCCGAAATATGCCATTATCAAAGCGAATTAGGAAAATTGAAACTTCAGTGCAGTAAACAAGCTGAAGACAATGAAACCATCCGGGTAGGTATTATAGCTTAAAATAAACAACTGGAGGAAGATAGACAGAAACTCACGAATGAGCTTCAGGAATTGCAGGCTACTGCAATAACCCTAGACAAATATGTAGAAGCCGCACAGTTGACTATAGGTACTATAGATCCAACTGTGGTCTCTACAATGTTGGCGAAATCATCCCAAGATGCAACTCCAACCAGATATAACCCATTCGTCCTTGATGGGGCTGATAAAAATGTAGTTTCTGGAATCTATAAGAAACCGGATAACACCGCAGCTAACGGAATGAGTATCCAAGATGGTAAATGCCCACAGGGAACTACTAATAAAGGATCAACGAATATTGTACCTACACCTGCAGCTCCTATGCTTGATACAGTAGGTCCGGCACCCCCTATACCAAATTTGAGTCATAAAATTAGAGCGACTCACGTTAATGCTATTAGTGCTAATAATAATACACCAGTAGCACAACCGAATATACCGGGACCACCAAGACATATGCTAACCCCACCGTCATATTTCTCTCAACCCGGCCATAGTACACCAGCAGGCCCAAGATTGCCGAACCCGCCTTCGGGTCAAAGCAATGGTCCTAATGGTGGACATTTTCCCAGACCGAATCCACCACAACCTAATGTTACCGGTGGTATGTACCAACCAAGAACAACTTCCTATGGATATAGACATAATTATAATCCGGCAGGAAGTAGTAATTACCAAAATGCTAATAACTATAATCAGGGATGGAATCAAAATAATTCCTACCCGAGGTATGCATCTTCCGGAACAACTGGAAATGTAAACTATGGAGGTGGATACCCTGGTGGTGCTTCTGGGAACTACCCTAGTGGTGGTCCCCCTGGAGGTAATCCCCCGGGTGGCCCTGGTGGATCCGGATCCGGAGGATCAAGATCGGGAGGAGATGGCAGGAAGCCCAATAGAAGAACTTCCATGCCTGCAGGGATGCAAACCATTGTAGGGGTATGGTATTTTACACTTTAACGTTCATGCACCCGTGAGACTCAGACCTAGGTCCTTCGGGTGTGGTGGGGGAATCCGGATGGCAGGTGGCAGCACCTGCCTCTGGGTTCGTATCCACTACACCAGGGGGCCTACCACTCGTCCGCCACACGTCACGTGGCCGGTCTGAGTTTCGCGGGCTTTTCCCCTATATAAGGCTGGTCCTAGCCCTAGGTTCCTCAGTAGTGGTTTACCCACTGCTCAACCAGGTTGTTACCCGAAAGGGTAACCGAATGCACTAGCAGCATGTAGTCCTCTGAGGCTGTGATCGTATGTAACGCAAGCTCTGAAATAAAAGCTCGGTTGCCTACCCGGAAACTTTTCTCTCTCTTCGTTATGATTTAATCTAACTTAACGAGACGAACCACTACACTGGTGCCGTGACCAGTTGGTCTTCGGGTAAGCGCAGTCAGAAATGACTGAGCTGAGCCCAGTTAGGGGAAATGGCTCAAATCGTGAGCTAGACTCCCCGATGGAGGATGGTGAAATCAAGTCACCACCCCAAGGTACGGAGTGGAGGGATCCACTAGAACACTACCCTGATGGGTTAGAAGATGTAAGAAGAAACTTACATCATGAACTGGATGAATTTGGAGACTCCTTATTCATGCCAGGAGGTACTTCGAAACCTGCACCAATGCATAAAAGTACTGCTCAATTTGGTAAATTACCATTTGAGGTACCAAAGCCTAGTGCAGGTATGTTTGAAACTCCATACATGAGAGCTGAATACGAGAAGATCCAGAAGGATCTTATTACACTGACCGGAACCCGAGACAAGATTCTGACTGAAAACAAACAGTTGATATCGGAACGTCTCGATTACGATCAGAGTTGTAGACGCCAACAACAATTGTTGTTGGATCAGATGGAGAAAGAAAAGCAAGATTTTCAACTCCAGCACGAACAGTATCGTGATGCACTATATACGGCGGATCTGGAATACAGAGCCTCGTATGATGAGTTGAATAGAACTAAACAAGAGTTAAATTCAACTCAATCGGCCTACGGCAAGTATCAAGAAGAGCTGAAGAAAATAGAATCAGCCTTCAAAGATGCTCGGGAAACGTACCAAAAACAGACCGATGAGCATGAAAAACTCAAAGATCAATTGATACGCGAATCCACAGATTTGGCTGTTAAACAGACTAAAATGATGGATGATTATTCCGAACTGGAGGCTAAAGCTATCCAGATGTCAAAGTATCTAGAAGATACTGGTCGTGCAGTAGGCACTCTTGAATCAGACTTCACTGTTTCAGGAATTGCCCTAAACACGACAAGTAACCAGATGTTCTCTTTGAGGGGCAATGACGGGGTAACAGAGACAACTGTACCTCGTTATGAAGGAGTAAAGAGTCATCAGGTTAGATTTACAGATAATACCTCTATACCTCTTGGTCTAGGTACGGGAAATAAAGGGGATAATTCTGCGAGTGGAGCTAAACAAAGCCGCTCGGCAGGAAGCTCCACCTTTGACGGCGGATGGCCACAACAGTCACCTTTAGGGGGACCAAATGGCCCGTATGCCCAGTATGGATGGAATCAGTCCCAAACAGGAACGAATCCGTCCAATGGTAACACCCGGAACACGTCCGGAGGAACAACTGGACGAGCACCCGGAGGTTCCAGTACAGCTGGGGGGCAATCCGGATGTGATCAAGGATCCGGACCCTCAAGCGATCGTTCCAGGAGCAGACCCTCTGCCAGTGGGACTGGTTTCAATAATGGAAATCAGTCGTATGGAACAGGAGGAAACACTAATCCCAATAGTGGTTTCTTTAGCTTTGGTGGAAATACACAACCCACCAATGGTCCAGGGCCGGCTCCCCAAACCAGTGGATACACCTTTTCACAGGTGCCTCCATACGGAACAGGGGGATCAGGAGGTGGAGGAGGACCACCATCCGGAGGCTTTAGAAGTACTTATGGTACGAATCCTCCAAGGAAAAAGAGACTCAGTCGCCGAGTATCTCTTTCTCCAGGGTTACAAGCGCTGCATGATTCTAATGCAGCGATTGCTAACTTAGGTGTTGATTGTTACAATCAAGGTCTGGACGATACGGAGATCATGGAATGGAGTAAGGGTTTAACCCTTACTGGATCCACGAATCCGGCTCGTAGAGTAGCTAAGATACCTACCCCCTTTAATGCCAAGAACCCTTGGAAGGAGGAGTATCAAGGCTGCGCGGATGTCTTTAACTGCAATGGATGGGGTAAAGCGGAAGCTCTGCCTTATTTAGTATGCTGGTTAAAGGAAGGCGACGGAAAAGGAGCCGTGGAACAATGGAGAGATTCTCAAATAACAGGACTCTCAGCCCATATGAAGTATGATGAACTCATAGAGATTGCTTCATATTTATATGGGAATATAGTTGGAGAAGACCCTTGGCTGACGTTCACTAAAAGAACACAGAAGCCCAAGGAGTCTGCCAAAGTGTTCGGCTTAGAATGTCAACGACTGTTGCATAAAGCCAGACCTCAATGGAGACTAGATGATGAATGCTTCCTAGATGAGATGTTTAAACAATTCATTGAAGGATTGCGGAATCAAGAACACAGGACAGTAGCCTGTGAAGCTTGGAAGAATGATGCCTCTTTGACAGATTTGTTCCAGTCCCTAGATCATTATGATCGAAAGGCCCGTATCTTTGCCGGGAAGGTACCCCAACGGATGTCAGCAATGATAATCCCGGAGGGAATACCCGAAACCGATTCATCCGAATCAGGGGAACCTGACGAAGATGAAAACGTTGGGGCCATTGGCCAAGGGAACCCCCGGTACAACCGGAACTGGGGAAAGAAACCGGGTTACGTCAAGGAGAAAGTGATCACTTCTAAACCTCCTGTGACTCAACCCGATACCAAACCCACGACGGGTCCTTCTTTATCAGAGGACCTGGTTAACAATTTGGTAAAGAAGATTACTGAAAATCTTAGGAGGCCTAAGCCTGATAGGAGTGTTGTGACATGCTTCCGATGTCAGGAAACTGGGCATTATGCTGCCGAGTGTGAGGCAGATAAGCCAGTTTATAGAAACACTCGTTACCGGAGCAATCCGGGTAAGGAGGACTCAGTGAAGAAGGAAAACTGAGAGGGGGTGTCCACAATGGCAACCGGATTACCCCCAGAGTGAGTGATTGCCATGACTGCCAGCCTATCGCAGCTTGCGGTACTGGCAAGAATCCTCTAGCGATTTTGCCCAGCAGTGAAGCTAAGGAGCCTGATCAGTTCCTTACTCATGAGGCTGGGGAGACTGATAGTACACCAGGTGTCAAGAACCGGCAGAAGAACACAGAGGGGAAACCCGATATCAGTCCAGAGGGAGCGGCCAATGAGTTGGCCAGGGTGGGGTGTGCCCAGTTCCCCCCGGGTCATCCTTGTCTCGAATTCTTAAAGGGATGTGGATTTGACCTCGGCGCTAAGACGGAACTTGCTAAGTATGCAAGTAGTCCTACCTACTTGAAAGGTAGGAGGTGGTACGCAGTTGTATCTGTGAGTGGTAGATCCGCTGAGTTTCTTGTCGATACGGGTGCTAGCCACTCCTGTATTGCTAAGAGATTCTACGATCTTTTGCCTACGAATCATGAAACTTTCACAACGGAAGGAAATGCTCGTACGGCCGACGGTAGCATGATACAAACGTTCGGTAGAACATGTATGAGGTTCAGTCTACAGGAAGATAAGGACTTCATCCTTACCCCTACTGTGGCGAACATCGCGGATGATGGTATACTCGGTCTGGATTTTGCTGCATTATATGGAGCAAGGTTAGATTCCCAGAGGGGAATATTGGAAGTGAGAGACCCGTACCATCTCGAAGTACAATGTGTACTTAGGCAAGTAAGCAGTGTAGCCAGTGTAGCCCAGACTGTTAAGATACCACCAGGCACAGCCTGTGATGTCTTATGTCGAGCGGACAGACAGTTTTCAGGAAAAACTGGAGTTGTAGAGCCAGACATGGCCATGTTGTCAAGTATCGGATTGGAATCCGCTGATGTTCTAGTAGCTAACGCTGCTTGGACGGTGGTTCCTATATCCAATACCGGTAACAAGACTGTCTATGTACAGAAGGATACGATCCTTGGATCGGTTGTCTTATCTGAATTGATAGAAGACTGTAAACATGTTTCGGCACCCGGAGCCCCTTCCTCACCCGAAAGGAGCCCGGAACTAGACACTCTAGTAGCCGAAAGCCATGTAGAAAGTGATGAACAACGTGAAGCTCTAACTGACTTGTTGTACAAGTACCGTAAAGCTTTTGCAGCACCGAGTGAACAATTGGGGCGTACCGATAAAGTACTGCATACGATTGACACTGGTGAGAATGAACCTTTTAAGATTCCTTATAGAAGACTCCCACTAGCCAAAAAAAGGGTAGCTGAGGAGGAGATAGCTAAAATGCTTGAACAGGATGTAATAATTCCATCAACCAGTCCTTGGTCTAGCCCTGTGTGCATGGTGACCAAGAAAGATGGTAGCATCCGTTTCTGCATAGATTACCGGAAATTGAATGGTATGACCAAGAAGAATTCATATCCCTTACCACGGATCGATGAGACTATAGACTCCCTTGGAGGTAAGCAATGGTATTGCTCTCTAGACTTACAATCCGGGTACTGGCAAGTGGGTATGCATCCGAAAGATATGGAGAAGACGGCCTTTTCCAGTCATATTGGATTATTCCAGTATAATGTGATGCCGTTTGGATTGTGCAATGCACCGGCGACATTTGAAGCCATGATGGAAACTTTATTAAGTGACCTTTTATGGAAAAAATGTCTCGTCTATCTAGACGATGTGATTGTCTTTGGAAAGACATACGAAGAATGCTTGGAAAATTTAGGTATGGTCCTGGAAAGGATCATAACTAATGGTTTGAAGCTGAAACCCAAGAAGTGCGATCTTTTCAAAAGATCTATTAATTACTTGGGGTGAATAATCTCGAATGAAGGGATTAAAGCCGATCCGGAGAAACTGGATGCCGTGTCAAATTGGCAAGCACCCACGAATGCGAAAGAAGTTAGGTCCTTCCTCGGATTCTGTTCCTACTACCGGGACTTTATCCCAGGATATTCAAGGGTTGCCTTTCCTATCCAGAGTTTGTCCCACTGGACACCCGGGATCAGGAAGGAACGATTCCCTTGGGGACCCGAGCAAGACGAGGCCTTTATGAAAATAAAGGATTTGTTTGCTATCACACCTGTGTTGAGATACCCCACGGAGAATGATCATTTCATTCTAGATACTGATGCTAGTAATGAAAGCATAGGAGCCGCCCTTTCTCAGGTCCAGGATGGGGTCGAAGTTCCTATAGCCTTCGCTAGTAACACGTTGAGTAAATCTCAAAGAAACTATTGTACCACTAAACGTGAGTTGTTGGCTGTGGTGGTCTATACGAAGAAGTTCAAGCACTTTTTGTGGGGGAGTGATTTCACTCTACGGACTGATCACTCTTCCCTCAGATGGTTATTGAACTTCAAAGATGCAGAGGGGATGATAGGTCGCTGGTTAGCGCACCTATCCGAATTCGGTCTAAATCACAGCCAGATTGAACACCGAGCCGGGGCAAAGCATTTGAATGCAGATGCTTTGTCTAGAATCCCAGTGAGGAAATGTGCAAATGCTGAGTGCACTGATTGTGGAGCACACAATGCTGTGTTGGCAGGGGTTCGAGTTCCATTCGAAACCCATCCGGAACATGTCTTGAATTGGTCCTTGGAGACCATCAGGCAGTTCCAGAAGTCTGATGCAGTCACATCACGTTTGATTAAATTCCTTAATCAGGGTATCTGTCCCCCAAGACCCGTAGTGTCATTGGAGAACAGAGAGATGAGACGATTCTTAGCTCAATGGGCCGAGCTAAAAGTCCGGGATGGTATTCTGTTTCGATGGAAGAACCATTCTAATAGGAACAAAACCTTGCAAGTTGTCATACCTAGTGCTATGCGACGAGATATTATGTATTTCTGTCATGGACATAGAACTAGTGGGCACTTTGGAAAGAAAAGGTCTCTAGAACGTCTGACCAGACGATACTATTGGCCCGGCATGAGTACAGATCTCACCCGATGGGTGGAGACCTGTCCCGAGTGCTGTAAGAACAAACCAGGACCCGGGTTAGGCAAGCTGCCATTATCCCAGGAACTGTTTGGTGTAAGGTTTGCTAGAATAGCTGTTGACATTATTAGTGGGATTCCCCCCACTCCTAGTGGCAACACGTGTATGATGGTCGTGTCTGATTATTATACCAAGTACACCCGAGTGTTCCCTTTACCGGATCATAAGGCTGTTACTTGTGCTATGGCCTTTGTAAAAGGGTGGGTGCTGCACCTAGGTGTCCCACTCATGTTACATAGTGACCAAGGCAGAGAATTTGAGTCTAGTCTGTGGCAGGAGATGTGTAATTGTCTGGCGATCTGCAAGACAAGAACTAATCCCTATAGACCACAGAGCGATGGACAAGTAGAGAGATTCAATAGGACTTTGATCCAAGTATTGAAATCTCTGGTAAATGAGCAGATGGATGATTGGGATGAACAATGTGAATTCGTGGTACATGCCTATAATGGCACTGTGCATTCGAGCACAAACTGTTCTCCTAATCTCCTCGTTTTTGGAGAGGATTTGATTATGCCAGCCGATTTGGTGTTCGGCGTAATAAGAATGAATCCGGAAGCCCCTTGCCAGGTGATGTTTGTAGAATCCCTACGGGATAATTTCAAACAAGCCTATGAGAGGGTTAGAGACGAGTTGCAGAAAACTGCGCGTTGGCAGAAAGTTGGCTATGACACAGGTCTAAAAGCTAGATTTTTTAATCTAGGGGATAGAGTACTGCGTCTACACCAACCTCTAGCTAACCTGAAATTAGCCAGTAATTGGGATGGACCTTTCACTATAACTCAGGTTATTAGTGATTGCACAGTGATTATTAAATCACAGCTTGGTAAATGTTACAAGTCAAATGTAGCGAGACTACGCCCATGGAGGGGGAGGGATACCTCCACCGAAATGTACGGCGATGGTCTATTGGAAGTAATGGAACAGAGTCGTGTTAAGCAACTCGAAGTGGTACCGACCCGAAAGCGAGGACCCGGGCGGCCACGGAAGGTTGCAGACCCGAAGAGGGTGGTGCCCCCTGTCGTAACATCCGGAAAGCAGGGGAAGATACAAAAAGTCTCGGCAGGCGCAGGTAAAAATAAGAGGAAAGGTCCTTCTAAGGCTAAGAAGACCTTGGAAAAGGCTCTTATGGATACCAGGTCAATAAAAGAGGCCTCAAAACCTCTTAGACGCAGTCCAAGGTTGCTACGGACTGCCGTAACCTAGCCTGTTAACACAACGAGTGTGTTGTCCTGTACTGTGTACTGTTATATGTTGTAACCTAGTTCAATGTATATTTGAGCCGGTCAAGAGTCTCTGGAAAAGGTCCTATGACAATGAACCCATGGTTTTGGACGGATAATCCGGTGGATATGCTTATGCTATCCATAAACTCCAGAATACCTAGCGAATTGTCATAGTCGAACCCTGAGTACGGACGGACGACCGATCGGGTTTTGTATTGTTTTTATGTAAGGGCGCGTGACCTAATTAAGGGCACGCGGGAAAGTTGTTGACCCATTTTCGAATGGTCACGTGAGGCGCCGGTTTGATCATGCGCAGCGATTCAAGTTCGAGTATCCCGCCATATTGTCTTATTCCTGCGAAGGAAGAAGACGTGGCCGAGGGTGGTCTTACTCTTGTTGGAGTCTGATAGCCCGTGACAGCCATATTCCGAGGTGTGCCCTCGTTAAAAGGCACCCGCCTTTCACTGGGTAAGCAGTACTCACTGCTTATCCGGTGGATTGGGATATTTTATCCCCGAACAGCCACTTCTGTCGATGGCAGAAGAGGCCGTCCGTCTTGGCGGCGGTGCCGGTGCCAGCACCCCGCCAGAGTATGGAAGTGGTTCTCCCAAGAGTCCCACTTATACATACGACGATCAGCAATACGATGCTGATTGTGATCAAATGGATCAACAAATGAATGTTGATCAGTACTTCTCTGGAGTAGACGATAGCGACGTAGAATCGTTCTACGACGCATCCGACAACTCCAGACAAGTTAGTCCTGAACGCCGAGGCGTTCAACAACAAATTGATGTAGGTGAGCCTTATGTAGCCCCTCCATCCGAAGGTTTGAGTGGAGAACCGGCAGGAGCCCAGTCTCTTGACAGGGCTCTGATGCCACCTCCCCCTCAACTGCCGCCCCGTCTTGGTGGGAGTACCTCATTCGGTGCTTTGGGACCTGCTTCTCCGGTTGACAGGCCAATGCACCTAGAGCTGCCCTTCCCAGACAGTCCCGAATGGCATGATGTAGCCGGTCCATATGACGGACGGATGTTAGCAATTTCCGAGGAAATGCTGATACCCACCTGTTATGGGACGCCCAGAGAGGTTGACGAGCGTGTTGTCAACGCAATCTGGGAATGTGCTCATCCGCAGTGGGCTAATACCTTTCCGGAGTCCTGGTTGATGGATTACCATCAGATGGCCAAAGGATTGGTAGTCCACTTATGGTTTCGTAAAGCCGTCTGGGACGCAGAAATGGCTTTCCGAAGGAATACCTCTTATAGGCCTTCCTATGTGTCTGACAAAACGGGTTACACCGGTGTCAAGGCAGATGAGGTCTCTAGATACATAGACAGAGACCAGATCCTACTGTTAAGCACAGCGGATGAGTATGAAGCAGCAGGTAACGCTGTTGTGGATTACTGTCCAGGGGTCCCTATTACGTCTCAAACCATTGAGGCAGAAGAGGCCCGTATTGGTGTGTCTCCACTAGACAGACTCGGGGTAATACAAGACCTCGTAGTACGTCTATTGGAGAGACAATATGCACTGGCGCATCCGGAGTTAGTACCCGGACCAGCACCCGTGCAAGTAACAGCCAAGATGGCCGATCGGATGGACCGTCTCATGTCTCCTGCTGAAGCTCCCACCTTGGGAGGCGCAGCAGTAGTACCTGAGAAGGCCCTACCTGATGCAGATGTTTCCCTTAAAACTGCTCAGTCTACCCCTACGAAGACTGAGCAAGTAAAGGAGAAAGCAGCTGGTGGAAAAGGTAAAACAACCCCCACCAAAGGTAAGGGTAAAGGGAAGCGGTCAGGAACCGAACCCTCTACCAGCACGAGTGTGGACGACAGTACCCGAACCCGTCGGGTGTCTCCACGCTCGGCCAATAAGAAGGGCGCTAAGGCTTCGGATGTCTCCGGCAATGAGACGGACGCATCCGAGCCTGGCACTTCTACTAACGGCAGATCCCGCAGGAGGAATAAGAAGAAGGTTGACCAACGCAAACCTGAACCTATCGAGGTAGACGTTCAAGCTGATAATACAGAAGCTGAACCGGCTGTCCCAACCGTAAAAGTTGAGCTCGGTGTGCCAATCGTCAAGCTACACGACGTAATGGCCGATTTGAGTGGAGACGCTCAAGATGCTGCAGCCCAGGTCCTCGCGGGTCAACAACCCGTTGTGCAACCTGTGGATGTACCATCCGACCCGGAGGGAGAGGAGCCGGTTGACCCAGTTGTGGATGTCACTCCGACTGACGAGCAAGAGGCTGCTATCTGGGCTAACGCCAATAGCAACTTTGCCGACTTCATTCCTCTACACAGGGGACACCTGAAGGGGAGTAAATCCGTATGGAGACTGCCCCCTCGGATCACCTGTGAGAGGCAGGAAGATATGGAGGAGTGGCTTCGCAAGAAGCTCTCTGATAGAAAGCCGGCCAATATGTACTGGATCTATTGGGAATTCGTTAAGAATTCGCCCAATGGTCTGTACAATTATGACCAGAAGGGCAAGCTCAAGTTTGCTCTAGATGAGTACTACGGGGAGGATCGTAAGGATTGTCCCTTCCAACGTTGTACTCAAAGTGAGGGTGAGGTTGAATTCTTCATCGAGAAAGACGCGTTCCTTCGTCATCTCGTGGAGGTTCATATGCACCAGAGGCCGGAATATGTCTGCGACCGAGAGGTTGGCAAGAAATGTGCTAAATGCACAGGATGTGTCACCCCCCGACGCGGAGACATGGTCCGGCACTATGTGACTTCGCATGGAGAGGGCCTGGAGGCAGCCATAGATCGGGTGATGAAAATTCACTCCGAACTCTATGGCAACCTTAGGGGCCTCAATGCAGAGAAGTTGGCTTCCCTCACACCGAGTACGAAGCAGTTTGCGCCTACGGTTCCTGGTACTAACCAGAAACTAAAGGCTCGGTTTGCCCAGACTCCCGGGTCCGGCAAACTAGAGTACGCTCAGGAGGAGTACGATCTGTTAAACGAATGGAGAAGCAACAAGGCCCGCCGTCGTGGTGGGGCTTATGTAACTCCATCCGGAGAACAGGTCCGAAGCCGCAGGGATTACCGCCAGGGACCCTCTGCAGCAGATAGGAAGAGACAGGCGTCTGAATCTCCAAGCCGAGCCAGGTCACCACTGGAGGCGCTGGAGAGGCAGACAAATGGGGGAAGGAAGAAGCCACATCTTCCATCTCCTACTGGAACTCCTTCCCATTATGGGCGAGCACCAACTCCACGAGGTGCACAGAACCCGACATTCTTTGGTGTCAGTGGACCGAGTGGCCAGTCCGCCCGGAAACACGCGCCTTTGAATGTCAAAGACCCGAAGCAGTACCCTGCTATGGGCCCACCCGGACCAGAGATGCAAATCTTTGATCAGTACGGGAGGGTCAAGCAGGAACTGCCGACAGTAGGAGGTCAAGCTCCCCGACCTACAATGAGTGCTGTGGTGAGACAACGTCCACCCGCACCATTGTTGACGGCCAAAGACCTTAGAAGGGAATTGTCACGGTTGCCCCTGGTTCAGGGATTACCAACTCAAGGCCCTTCTTCGACCACTGCTAGTGCGGTTACTACTGCGGTTGCTTCTTCGCACACGCAGGTAGCTGTCACTGCGAGTGGGTCTGGAGCACAGCCGAAGCCTCAGGGTCAGGTACCCCCACCTGGTGCTGTGGTTCATCGGCCTAAGCTGATCCAGACAGTGGAGACCTTCTTCAAGAAGGAGGACAAATTGTCTTGCAATATCCAGAGCAAGCAATTTGAGACGCTACAGCACCATCTGGAAAACCTCCACCTGGACATGTATCGTCGGACCGTGTCGAGCACTCTCCAGTGTATTGACGCGATCCAGAAGTCAGAGATCAACCGAATCTCGACTCAGATCAAAGCGGATGTTGCCAAAGATAAGCAGGAAGCTGCTAATCTGCGGCAGGAGGCCCTATCCGAGAAGGAAACAGCTTCTCAGATGCTCGACCTAGAACGAGCAACGAACATGAAGAACCAGCAAAAGTTCTTCAAGGTCTTCGGAGTTATCATGGATAACTGGGACGGTACACCTGAGCATGCTTTGAAGCTGTTCGAAGCACGCCAAAAGGTGAAACTTACACCTGCTGTCCCCGCATTGGCACCTACGGATGGAACTGGTATGAACCCCCCTGTTCAGCCACTGGCTCAACAACCGGGTCCAAACCAGCCACCCGAGGAGAACATGGAACAGTAAAAAACTGTTGCATGAAGATCGGACATAATTGTGTGTCCCGGGGTTCTATTACCCATGCATTGTTGGATAAGAAACCATTTTTTTATCCAACCCGTATTGATTCGGGTACCAAACTGTACCCTAATCCGGAAACTGAAAACAGAAGGAGAAAACAAACAAGTCACTCTGGAGGAGGAGTACGAATGCTGTAAACACCATAATTGTACTGTGCCACAATGTAATGACTGTGCCTATTATAAAATCATGGACAATTTACACTAATATGGACTTTTGAACTACAAACCGGATTTACTACTACACCACTACTATTTGTGAGCTAGCACTACAGGCATCAGGGTTTAGCTACGCCCATAGAGTCCATCAACAGTCTACAACTGGATCTACTATAACCTCCAGTTAGCTAGCACTACAGGCATCAGGGTTTAGCTACACCCACCAACAAGTTTTACTATAGCACTTCAGGCATCAGGGTTCAGCTCGCCCATACCAAGCCATCAACAGCATCCGACTCCTGTTACATCCTCCAATCATGAAAACAAGTAACTTTGTTGATATTATTATATTGTATGTAAAATTGTATTTATAACTATATAATGTCTTTTATAAAGATATATTATTATATAAGGGTACCTATAAATATACTGGATCTGCGAATCCTAAAAGTTATTTAAGGTAATCCTAGACCTATAACTGTCTATATAGGTCATTCCTGGTCTCAATATATTAAGAGACTATAATTCTTCTGTAACTTGTAAATATAAAACACTAAGGTATAAACTGAGCTGCGTCTCAAAAGTATAAATATTTTTCTATAAAATAAGAGAAGGTCCAACGGATTTCTCTAAACTTAGTATTGTATTACTCAGGTTAATACCTAATTGTGTTCATATAGTATCAGATTAATTGTCCATATCTGATCATTAATATTTAATTCACTCTGTAAAGTAGACAGAGCTGTTAATTTAAAAAGTCGAAAATTTTTTTTCCGGGTTCAATAACCATAATACGATCATTGTTAACAACCACCGGTCCTTTTCAGGACCCTACTGTTGTCAAAACGTTACTATAAATCTGTGATAATTGTATATTTATCATTTATGGTTGTTATAAGCTAGTGATGGAAATAACATGAACGACACTCGATGCTATTATTGTATAATTTTTCAGAAATAGGATAGTCTTATACTATAGCCTATTTCACATCGAGCAAGTGTAATTAATACCCCTTTTTAGTATTGTAAACAATCACTTACTAGGTTATTAATACACTGCGGTTTAATTACCCCCAAGTTATTGTCTAAGGGGGGCAGTGTAGGGGTATGGTATTTTACACTTTAACGTTCATGCACCCGTGAGACTCAGACCTAGGTCCTTCGGGTGTGGTGGGGGAATCCGGATGGCAGGTGGCAGCACCTGCCTCTGGGTTCGTATCCACTACACCAGGGGGCCTACCACTCGTCCGCCACACGTCACGTGGCCGGTCTGAGTTTCGCGGGCTTTTCCCCTATATAAGGCTGGTCCTAGCCCTAGGTTCCTCAGTAGTGGTTTACCCACTGCTCAACCAGGTTGTTACCCGAAAGGGTAACCGAATGCACTAGCAGCATGTAGTCCTCTGAGGCTGTGATCGTATGTAACGCAAGCTCTGAAATAAAAGCTCGGTTGCCTACCCGGAAACTTTTCTCTCTCTTCGTTATGATTTAATCTAACTTAACGAGACGAACCACTACACTAACTGTAGAGGTCGGTGAAAATGTTCTTGGAGAAACCGGGACTCGAACCCAGGGCCCTCCAACTTCGAAGCGGCTGCTCTTCCTCTGAGCTACTTCCCCTGGCCTGACATTTCCACCTTCCATCCACACCTGGATCGGTATGATACACACTAGGGGGGCAGTGATTACCCGGAGACCCGCCCCTGGGGGTCTGCCACCGAGTACAGGGAATTACTGCCCCTACACTCCTCCCCATCAGCTTCAACCACCATCCACCAGCACCCGGCATTCCCCCTCAAACCAGTTACCTGGACATTGAGGCTTTATCAAGCAGTGTTAGGGCACTCCTGACTTCCCAGTGGATGTACCGGTACAATTACCAGATTGGTCGAAGCGTCATCTGTATCATATCGGCCCAGTTCCCGAGTCCTCAATCCATGATTGTGTTAAGACATGAGCAGGCACACATATCTTCAATCTGTGATTGTGTTAGGATGCTCGGTTTCTCCACCACTGTAGAGGTCGGTGAAAATGTTCTTGGAGAAACCGGGACTCGAACCCAGGGCCCTCCAACTTCGAAGCGGCTGCTCTTCCTCTGAGCTACTTCCCCTGGCCTGACATTTCCACCTTCCATCCACACCTGGATCGGTATGATACACACTAGGGGGGCAGTGATTACCCGGAGACCCGCCCCTGGGGGTCTGCCACCGAGTACAGGGAATTACTGCCCCTACACCATCTTTGAGAAAAGCCAATGCATTCAAAATTCAATGGATTGTGGGATCCGGATCACAAACAAGTAGTTTGGGATTCTTGGAAGGATGATACATCCTTCAGTGACTTATTCATATCAATCGATGGGCATGATATGAAGAAGAGATTGGTAGGTCTAGGACCGAATCCAGTCCGAGCAGCTCCATTGCAATACGGAGGTACCTCTGCTCAGGCATTTGAAACTTCACAATTAGCCCCTGTTGACCTACAGGAGGCTGATCAGGAAGACGAATATGTCTCTGATGAAAATGGAGAATATATTGGATCAGTCCAGGTTGCTGGAAAGTATTACCGACAAAAACGGTATAGGAAAGTACATCTGAAAGGAAGGGGAGGGGCCGTAGCTAGTAATATAGCTTCCGGACCTATTAAATCTGGTAGTACGACCACTACGGTCACTCCTACCGTAGCAGCCACTGCTACTCCGACTAACATGATGGAGACATTAATAGCCGGATTAACAGAAGCTCTGAAAAGACCGAGAGTTGATAAATCTCAAAGGAGATGCTTCAGATGCCAAAAGTTAGGACATTATGCTCCTGAATGTATGGCTGAGAAACCTGTCCCACGTAGACAGGAAGGTCTCTCTGGAATAAGTACAGAGGAAAACTGAGGAGGGGTCCCCCGATGGGCAAAGAAGGGGATCCCAGTGACAAATCTTGCCATGATATCACCATCCGTGACGACAGTTCGCATATAGCAACAAACTCGCTAAACACCGAGGTGGTTGTAGACACCCGGAAGGTTAGGGAAGCTGATATTACAGGTGCCCAGGGAGCACAGGGGAAACCCGATATCAGTAACGAGGTAGGAGGCTATGAGCTAGCCAGGGTTGGTAGTGCCCACCTGCCCCCGGGTCATCCTTGTCTGGAATACCTGAAAGGATGTGGATCGACTCCAGGTGTGAACAATGACGTTCCGATCGTCACGGACACGCCCTCTGTTCTGAACAGAAGGCGGTGGTATGTTTGCCTCACTGTTAACGGAAGATCTGCCAAATTTCTTATGGATACGGGTGCTAGCCACTCCTGTATCTCCAGGAGGTTCTATGATCTTATCCCAGGAAGTTAAATGGAGTAACGAAGAAAAATTCGTATCCATTACCGAGAATAGACGAAACCATTGACTCCTTAGGAGGAAACAGTTGGTTTTGTACCTTAGACTTGCAATCAGGATATTGGCAAGTGGGAATGAATCCATCTGATATGGAAAAGACTGCATTTTCGAGTCATATTGGATTATTCCAATATAACGTAATGCAGTTTGATTTGTGCAATGCACCGTCAACATTTGAAGTAATGATGGAAACTATCCTAAGTGACTTATTATGGAAAAGATGTCTTGTATACCTTGACGATGTTATAGTCTTCGGAAAAACATTCGAAGAGTGTTCTAATAATCTCAAATTGGTATTAGAAGGTATTATTTCTAATGGTCTCAAATTGAAACCCAAGAAATGCCACATGTTTAGGAAGTCCATAAATTATTTGGGCCGCATCATTAGTGATGAAGGAATAAAAGCTGATCCAGATAAAATCGAATCAGTTACGAATTGGAATAGACCTAAAACACCCAAAGAAGTGAGGTCCTTTTTAGGATTCTGTTCCTATTATAGGGAATTTATTCCAAATTATTCTAGAGTCAGTTACCCATTACAAACAATTGCTAACTGGACTCCAGGAAGTACCAAGGAAAAATTTCCTTGGACGCATGAGCAGGAATCTGCTTTTCAAAAGCTAAAAGACCTGTTCACGAGTACTCCAGTATTACAATATCCGAATGAAACGGATCATTTCATACTGGACACTGATGCTAGTAATGATAGCATTGGTGCAGCTCTCTCGCAAATCCAAAATGGGAGAGAGGTACCTATTGCCTTTTGCCAGCAACACACTGAGTAAAACACAATTACTGCACAACCAAAAGAGAGTTGTTAGCAGTGGTCGTATATACAAAGAAGTTCAAACATTTTTTATGGGGAACAAACTTTACTTTACGTACGGATCACTCCTCTTTAAGATGGCTATTGAACTTCTGAGATGCTGAAGGGATGTTAGGCCGATGGCTAGCCCATTTATCCGAATATGGGCTTGAACATCACCAGATTCAGCATAGACCCAGAGTTAAGCATTTAAATGCTGATGCTTTATCTCGAATACCAATTCGGAAATGTGATAATCCGGATTGTACTGATTGTGGAGCTCATAGAGCAGTGCTAGCAGGGATTCGAAGACCATTCGAACCCCTAGTTGCCAGTATACTGGATTGGTCTATGGATCACATACGACGTTTCCAGGAAGCTGACTCGATAACTGCACAGCTACTGCAATTAGTACCGAAGGGTATACGTCCAGTTAGGCCAGAGGTCTCTCTGGAAAATCGAGAAATGAGAAGGTTTCTTGCTCAATGGACAGAGCTTGAAGTCCGGAAAGGCGTGTTATACCGTTGGAAGCCATGTAAAAATGGTGAGAAAATCATACAAGTGGTAATACCACATGTCATGAGACATGACATTATGTACTTCTGTCATGGACATCGGACCAGTGGTCATTTCGGAAGGAAACGCTCGTTAGCACGACTCTCCAAGAAGTACTATTGGCCTGGCATGACACGGGACTTGCAAAGATGGGTAACCACCTGTCCGGACTGTTGTAAAAACAAACCCGGACCTGGGATGGGCAAGCTTCCACTATCCAAAGAACTTTTCGGAGTTAGATTCGCAATAATCGGGGTGGATATCATTAGTGGACTGAATACAACCACTAATGATAATACCTGTATGATGGTAGTGTGTGATTATTATACGAAATACACCAAAGTATTCCCACTACCGGATCACAAATCAGTCACTTGTGCCGAAGCCTTTGTAAAAGGTTGGGTACTGACTTTTGGTGTACCATTAATGCTACACAGTGACCAAGGCAGGGAATTCGAATCAAATCTCTGGCAAGGTATGTGCGAATACTTAGCTATCTGCAAGACTAGAACCAACCCGTATAGGCCACAAAGTGACGGATTGGTAGAAAGGTTCAATAGAACCCTTATTCAGGTCCTAAAGTCACTCGTCAATGAACACATGGACGACTGGGATGAGCAATGTCATTTTGTGACACATGCTTATAACAGCACAGTACATTCAAGTACTAACTGCACTCTGAACCTTTTAGTATTTGGAGAGGATCTGATAATGCCTGCAGACTTAGTATTTGGAGTCGTAGGAATGGACCCGGAACTACCTTGTCATGTAGTTTTTGTCGAATGCTTAAGAGACAGATTCAAAAAGGCATATGAGTCTGTCCGAATTGATTTAGAGAAAAGTGCCAAATGGCAGAAGGTTGGATATGATACTGATCTAAAACATCGGAAATTGGTGAAGGTTCCGGAAAGATCCTGAACCGGAATTGTATAATAGACCAGGTAAAGAACACTACAGTGAAGCGAGGCCGGGGTAGGCCTAAGAAGTGTTCCGAATCAGTACCACCCACGCCAACACCGATTAAGCGTGGGGGAGTTAAAAAAGTCTCGGCAGGTGAAGACAAAAAGAAGAGGAAAGGTGTTTCGAAGGCCAAGAAACACCCAGAAAAGGCTCTTCAGACTGTCAGGTCTGATAAAGAACTATCCAAGAAGGGGATATACGTTCGCCGCAGCCCTCGAATTGCCCAGAGGACTGCAGTGACCTAACCTGTATACACAACGAGTGTAATGTTTACATTTAGAGGAACGGATGACAACTGACCTGAAAGGCTTATTTGTCGCCGCCGTATGATGTACCAATGGGTAGTGGACGGATAATCCGGTGGATTTGCTTAAGCTTTCCATAATCTCCATTTAAATCCCCAGACGAGTCATCAGCGTGAGCGATAATTACCTAAAAACAATCAGTTTGTTGATGTTCCGTTTGTAGCATGTGCGTTTCCGCATGACGTCACGAAAGCTGGCTTGTCGCCATATTGTTTTTCGGTAGTGTTTGGGTCGGTCGGGTCACCCCTTCCCAGTGAACAAAAAGACGTTTTCTGACGTTTTTCAACATAATTTGAAAGTTTAGAAACGTTTGTTTTGAATGTTATTCTAACGTTAAAACGTTGACTCATTCTGACGTTTTTCAACGTTCATACAAATGTTTTTTTCTAACATTTTAAAACGTTTTCTAACAATATTTTCAACATTCAAAAACATTAGAGAACATTCTTTAAGGTTTCTACTAGCATAACCGCTGGGGTATTTTGACTTTGTATTTTGTATAGATACCTAATGCCCAAACTATTGTGCCTGCCAAATTAATGACAGAACATAATCATTTGTTGTGCACATAGAAGTATCTTCATATAGAATTCTCCTGAAGCACATTATACCTGTAATCCCTGAGCAAAAATCTCTAGGACTGGTGCAAGAGGACATTGTCCTCAGAGTGAATATGTATATTTCTTGGTAACAAGCAATGGGTGTCTTTATCAGGATTATTTCATTTAATCCAATAGAATATGATAATACCAGTCATATTCTATCAAGCATGACTTGGAATTAAAGTTTTGATCCAAGGATATATGAAGTAAGTAAAAATATGATAAGGTATACATTTAAAGCAACTTTAGATTACAGAACATATAGGGAAAATCTCCCCATCGATTGGCCTGCCACCTTGTGGGGAAGATATGTATAACACAAACGTATAAAAATGTTAGAAAACGTTCTATAAACATTTGGTGAATGTTTTATTATGTTTTAAAATGTTTGGAATGAATGTTCACATTCTAAATTACTGTTGATGTTAACAAACGTTTGTTAAATGTTTGTTTGATGTTATAAAACATTATATATGAACGTTTGTTTTAAAGCCTTTATGGACATTAGTAAACGTTTGCTGAACATTTCATTTATGTTGGAAAACATCAAAACCTAAAGTTCACATTCTAGCTTTAAAATGACGTTCACAAACGTTCTCTAAACGTTCGCTGTTCACTGGGTTTCGCCTTAAATTCTACCATCTAGCAACTCCCTTGTGCGCCCTCAGAGTCTGTCTCTCAGCAGGCAGGCTCCGTTTGTGTCGGCCCCGGCGCCGTAAAGCCGGAAAAAGGAGTACTTTGACTCCCGTGCCGATTCCCCAGTCATGGCTGAGGAATCCGTTGTTGCAGCCAAGCTATCCGGCGACCCAGATAAGCTGACTCCGTCCGCAGAAGCTTTTCCGGAAGCTTTGTCACCTGTAACACAGGCAGAGAGCGAGCTGATGGAAGTGGAGAAACCCACGGATCGCTCGTTCGAGGAGAAGTTGGCCTCATTCTCACTAAATGAGCCTGAAAAGATGTTGTCACCACTTTCGACCGAGGGATCTGGAGACGCTGCGAACCCTGAACCAGCAGCAACTGGGTCCGAGACTACACAAGTCGACGGCCCGAAGGATCAGTGGAAGCCAGCAGTGGAAGGATAGGTATCAAGCTTTTGTCGACGAGGTCAACTGTAGTGGCTGGACAAAAGAAGAAGCTCTACCTTATTTGATCTGCTGGTTGAATAAAGGTGGAAAAGTAGCCCTCAATCAATGGAGAGCCGCATACGGAATATACGGCACATATGATCAATTGGTCGAGTGTGCCGCGTAGCTTTTTGGTTCGATCGTTAGAGAAGATCCATGGGTAAGCTTTAAGAAAAGGACACAAGAATCTCATAAAGTCTTTGGTATGGAGCTACAGGACTTACTATCAAAAGCATGTCCTAATTGGGCTCATGACGATGACTGCTATCTGCAAGAATTGTTTATACAATTCTACAATGGATTGTGGGATCCGGATCACAAACAAGTAGTTTGGGATTCTTGGAAGGATGATACATCCTTCCGTGACTTATTCATATCAATCGATGTGCATGATATGAAGAAGAGATTGGTAGGTCTAGGACCGAATCCAGTCCGAGCAGCTCCATTGCAATACGGAGGTACCTCTGCTCAGGCATTTGAAACTTCACAATTAGCCCCTGTTGACCTACAGGAGGCTGATCAGGAAGACGAATATGTCTCTGATGAAAATGGAGAATATATTGGATCAGTCCAGGTTGCTGGAAAGTATTACCGACAAAAACGGTATAGGAAAGTACATCTGAAAGGAAGGGGAGGGGCCGTAGCTAGTAATATAGCTTCCGGACCTATTAAATCTGGTAGTACGACCACTACGGTCACTCCTACCGTAGCAGCCACTGCTACTCCGACTAACATGATGGAGACATTAATAGCCGGATTAACAGAAGCTCTGAAAAGACCGAGAGTTGATAAATCTCAAAAGAGATGCTTCAGATGCCAAAAGTTAGGACATTATGCTCCTGAATGTATGGCTGAGAAACCTGTCCCTCGTAGACAGGAAGGTGTTTCTGGAATAAGTACAGAGGAAAACTGAGGAGGGGTCCCCCGATGGGCAAAGAAGGGGATCCCAGTGACAAATCTTGCCATGATATCACCATCCGTGACGACAGTTCGCATATAGTAACAAACTCGCCTAACACCGAGGTGGTTGTAGACACCCGGAAGGTTAGGGAAGCTGATATTACAGGTGCCCAGGGAGCACAGGGGAAACCCGATATCAGTAACGAGGTAGGAGGCTATGAGCTAGCCAGGGTTGGTAGTGCCCACCTGCCCCCGGGTCATCCTTGTCTGGAATACCTGAAAGGATGTGGATCGACTCCAGGTGTGAACAATGACGTTCCGATTGTCACGGACACGCCCTCTGTTCTGAACAGAAGGCGGTGGTATGTTTGCCTCACTGTTAACGGAAGATCTGCCAAATTTCTTATGGATACGGGTGCTAGCCACTCCTGTATCTCCAGGAGGTTCTATGATCTTATCCCAGGAAGTTAAATGGAGTAACGAAGAAAAATTTGTATCCATTACCGAGAATAGACGAAACCATTGACTCCTTAGGAGGAAACAGTTGGTTTTGTACCTTAGACTTGCAATCAGGGTATTGGCAAGTGGGAATGAATCCATCTGATATGGAAAAGACTGCATTTTCGAGTCATATTGGATTATTCCAATATAACGTAATGCAGTTTGATTTGTGCAATGCACCGTCAACATTTGAAGTAATGATGGAAACTATCCTAAGTGACTTATTGTGGAAAAGATGTCTTGTATACCTTGACGATGTTATAGTCTTCGGAAAAACATTCGAAGAGTGTTCTAATAATCTCAAATTGGTATTAGAAGGTATTATTTCTAATGGTCTCAAATTGAAACCTAAGAAATGCCACATGTTTAGGAAGTCCATAAATTATTTGGGCCGCATCATTAGTGATGAAGGAATAAAAGCTGATCCAGATAAAATCGAATCAGTTACGAATTGGAATAGACCTAAAACACCCAAAGAAGTGAGGTCCTTTTTAGGATTCTGTTCCTATTATAGGGAATTTATTCCGAATTATTCTAGAGTCAGTTACCCATTACAAACAATTGCTAACTGGACTCCAGGAAGTACCAAGAAAAAATTTCCTTGGACGCATGAGCAGGAATCTGCTTTTCAAAAGCTAAAAGACCTGTTCACGAGTACTCCAGTATTACAATATCCGAATGAAACGGATCATTTCATACTGGACACTGATGCTAGTAATGATAGCATTGGTGCAGCTCTCTCGCAAATCCAAAATGGGAGAGAGGTACCTATTGCCTTTTGCCAGCAACACACTGAGTAAAACACAATTACTGCACAACCAAAAGAGAGTTGTTAGCAGTGGTCGTATATACAAAGAAGTTCAAACATTTTTTATGGGGAACGAACTTTACTTTACGTACGGATCACTCCTCTTTAAGATGGCTATTGAACTTCCGAGATGCTGAAGGGATGTTAGGCCGATGGCTAGCCCATTTATCCCAATATGGGCTTGAACATCACCAGATTCAGCATAGACCCGGAGTTAAGCATTTAAATGCTGATGCTTTATCTTGAATACCAATTCGGAAATGTGATAATCCGGATTGTACTGATTGTGGAGCTCATAGAGCAGTGCTAGCAGGGATTCGAAGACCATTCGAACCCCTAGTTGCCAGTATACTGGATTGGTCTATGGATCACATACGACGTTTCCAGGAAGCTGACTCGATAACTGCACAGCTACTGCAATTAGTACCGAAGGGTATACGTCCAGTTAGGCCAGAGGTCTCTCTGGAAAATCGAGAAATGAGAAGGTTTCTTGCTCAATGGACAGAGCTTGAAGTCTGGAAAGGCGTGTTATACCGTTGGAAGCCATGTAAAAATGGTGAGAAAATCATACAAGTGGTAATACCACATGTCATGAGACATGACATTATGTACTTCTGTCATGGACATCGGACCAGTGGTCATTTCGGAAGGAAACGCTCGTTAGCACGACTCTCCAAGAAGTACTATTGGCCTGGCATGACACGGGACTTGCAAAGATGGGTAATCACCTGTCCGGACTGTTGTAAAAACAAACCCGGACCTGGGATGGGCAAGCTTCCACTATCCAAAGAACTTTTCGGAGTTAGATTCGCAATAATCGGGGTGGATATCATTAGTGGACTGAATACAACCACTAATGATAATACCTGTATGATGGTAGTGTGTGATTATTATACGAAATACACCAAAGTATTCCCACTACCGGATCACAAATCAGTCACTTGTGCCGAAGCCTTTGTAAAAGGTTGGGTACTGACTTTTGGTGTACCATTAATGCTACACAGTGACCAAGGCAGGGAATTCGAATCAAATCTCTGGCAAGGTATGTGCGAATACTTAGCTATCTGCAAGACTAGAACCAACCCGTATAGGCCACAAAGTGACGGATTGGTAGAAAGGTTCAATAGAACCCTTATTCAGGTCCTAAAGTCACTCGTCAATGAACACATGGACGACTGGGATGAGCAATGTCATTTTGTGACACATGCTTATAACAGCACAGTACATTCAAGTACTAACTGCACTCTGAACCTTTTAGTATTTGGAGAGGATCTGATAATGCCTGCAGACTTAGTATTTGGAGTCGTAGGAATGGACCCGGAACTACCTTGTCATGTAGTTTTTGTCGAATGCTTAAGAGACAGATTCAAAAAGGCATATGAGTCTGTCCGAATTGATTTAGAGAAAAGTGCCAAATGGCAGAAGGTTGGATATGATACTGATCTAAAACATCGGAAATTGGTGAAGGTTCCGGAAAGATCCTGAACCGGAATTGTATAATAGACCAGGTAAAGAACACTACAGTGAAGCGAGGCCGGGGTAGGCCTAAGAAGTGTTCCGAATCAGTACCACCCACGCCAACACCGATTAAGCGTGGGGGAGTTAAAAAAGTCTCGGCAGGTGAAGACAAAAAGAAGAGGAAAGGTGTTTCGAAGGCCAAGAAACACCCAGAAAAGGCTCTTCAGACTGTCAGGTCTGATAAAGAACTATCCAAGAAGGGGATATACGTTCGCCGCAGCCCTCGAATTGCCCAGAGGACTGCAGTGACCTAACCTGTATACACAACGAGTGTAATGTTTACATTTAGAGGAACGGATGACAACTGACCTGAAAGGCTTATTTGTCGCCGCCATATGATGTACCAATGGGTAGTGGACGGATAATCCGGTGGATTTGCTTAAGCTTTCCATAATCTCCACTTAAATCCCCAGACGAGTCATCGGCGTGAGCGATAATTACCTAAAAACAATCAGTTTGTTGATGTTCCGTTTGTAGCATGTGCGTTTCCGCATGACGTCACGAAAGCTGGCTTGTCGCCATATTGTTTTTCGGTAGTGTTTGGGTCGGTCGGGTCACCCCTTTCGCCTTAAATTCTACCATCTAGCAATTCCCTTGTGCGCCCTCAGAGTCTGTCTCTCAGCAGGCAGGCTCCGTTTGTGTCGGCCCCGGCGCCGTAAAGCCGGAAAAAGGAGTACTTTGACTCCCGTGCCGATTCCCCAGTCATGGCTGAGGAATCCATTGTTGCAGCCAAGCTATCCGGTGACCCAGATAAGCTGACTCCGTCTGCAGAAGCTTTTCCGGAAGCTTTGTCACCTGTAACACAGGCAGAGAGCGAGCTGATGGAAGTGGAGAAACCCACGGATCGCTCGTTCGAGGAGAAGTTGGCCTCATTCTCACTAAATGAGCCTGAAAAGATGTTGTCACCACTTTCGACCGAGGGATCTGGAGACGCTGCGAACCCTGAACCAGCAGCAACTGGGTCCGAGACTACACAAGTCGACGGCCCGAAGGATCAGTGGAAGCCAGCAGTGGCTGACCCGTTTCCAGCCGAGTACGACGGTCGGTACCTGTACGTCCATCCGGAGCTACAGCCACAGGTGACCTACGCAGACGGTACACCGGTTAGGTTGGACCCGAAGGTGAGAATGGCTATCGAGGGCGTCATGGCTCCCGAACAGCCAACGAGGACTCATGGTGGACACTGCATTTCGCCAAGTAGTGTATGAGACAAACAGAGCCTTCCTGCTCGGAGCGTATCCGAAGCCGGATAGGTCTCTGTGGAACGTCAAACAGACCAACATCGATTGGGTAGGCTGTGTCTCGGAACCCGAGGGGCAAACCTACCCCCGTCCTTGTGCCACCCGGCCCCAGTACCGGACCATGAAGGAGTACCGTGAAGCCGCTAGCAACTTCTAGCAGTGGGACGACAGTTATTACATAACCGTAGCAGAGTTAGTCGACGTACGAAACAAGTCGCTAACGGGTTTGGACAGGAGTGCAGCCCTTCGGACGGTCCTTGTCCATCGTATGACTGCGGAACAGGAGGCCCTGGAAGAGGCTAAGAGGGAAGCGGAAGTACCCGCACCTCCTATCCCCGACCTGAAGCTTGCCACCCGAAGCACAGCCGGTTCTGCTACAGCTACCGGCAGTACTACCGAACCAAGCCCGGTAGAAGCCTCGACCTCCAGCGCGTCCGGAACCAAGGACCCGGAAGAAGACTGGAAGGTCAGTAAGAACAGGAGAACGAGGAATCAGTGCACGAGTCCTCGGTGGAGTATGATGAGAAAGCCACCCCATCTACTCAAACCGAGGCAGAAAGCTGGGCTAACGGCAAATCCGGATTTAAAACCCGGATCCCGACGTGCTTCTCTGACTGTGCTTACAGAGTAAAGAAGGACGGCTCTACCCTGTACGCCTGCCCGGACTCTGTAAACAAGAACAACGAGTCGGATGATGAAGATTGGATGCGTCTCTCGGACGAAGACCCCAATCCGAGCAAAGCCTATCGAAAGATGTGGCTTATGCTTAATCATACCGAAGGGTATTACACCTATACCCAGAGGCGCAAGCTGCGGTGGGCACTTGAGAAGTGGTACGGTGACGACCAAAAGTCCTGTCCCTTCTCCATCTGCCAGGATGCCAGTGATGTCTCGATCCGGACCTGGAGCACTTCAGCCCGGTTCCAGAGACATCTAGTGGAGGCCCATTTCCACCATCATCCGGTTTACATTTGTGATCCGAGTTATGGTAAGAAGGGCAAGAAATGCACTACGAAGGTTCAGTATAACCGACGTAGCGATCTGGCCAGACACCAGAAAAAAAATTAAAGTGCCATGCGGAAGGTTTAGATGGGGCTCGCAAACGAATTATGGAGCTTCATCAGGAACTCATGAAGGAGTTCGATAGCTTGAGTGAAGATGCTTGGTCGAAGATCCGACCAGGGGACCAAGTCCTCTGTGAAGTTCCGAAGACCAAGGATTCGGAACTCCGCGCCAAGATTGTCCTGACTCCCGGAAAAGGAAAATTGGACATGCACGAGTCCCTCTGGCAGAAGTGTGAGGAGTCTGGAAAGGAGGGAAAGAGAGCTCGTGAGAGGAGCAGAAGAGACCAGAACCGTGGTGGTAATGGTCAGACCACCACAGCTACTAAAGCCAGGGTAGAAGATCGCTCCAGGTCTCCCTTGGCACGTCACCCACACGAGCAGGTTCAGGGTACTCCCGTCTTTAAGAGACCTGAATCTGCAGGATACGCAGGTGCTGTATCTAAGCTGGGGAAAGTTAACACCCGTAACTTTCCGTCCATGACCCAGGGACCTGGACCTGAGAGCCAGACCTTGGTCGTTGGAAAGGGTGGTCGACAAGAAGACTTCAGCACCTGCTGCCGCTGGATCCGCAGCTGCTGCAGCCGCTCTACCAGCAAACTTCACCCCAGAGCAGATACAACTGTATATGCAGATGGGGCTGAAGCAGAATCCAGCGCCTCCCACCTACTGTGTACCAACAGCAGGAGTATCTGGAAGCCCTACATCCGGAAGTGGTCCTCAGGCAGTGTCGACTCCCCCCAAGGTTGTCGCACCACCTGAGAAACCAAAGGATGCAATTACCATTAAAACCGGTAATGCAGAAATCTGGTTCGAGAAGTCTCGCCAGGGGGAAGCAGATGTCCAGAAGGCCATCTACACCGACTGGGAGAAATGTTTCCGCGACAGAGCGACTGACTTCCATCAGGGTCTCCTTAACGATACCCTGTTATGTATGAAGGAGGTGGCAGATGCCGAAAGACAGCGCCTTGAGACCCTCATTCGGGACGATGTAAAGGCCCAGGAGGATGAAGCCTTAGCTGCCAAAGAACAGGCAGCTATGGACGTACACGTTCTGGAGAAGCGTGTTAAGGAGGAGATTACCCGGAATACCAACTTAAACACTAAGTTTATGAGGGTATTCGGAGTCGATATCGATGAGTGGGACGGCACTCCCGAATCGGCTCTAGATCTTCTTAGGAAGAAGCATGCTAAGAAGTCCACCTAAGCATGCTACGGGTTATTGTTCTATATATATTATTTTTCTTCTCCACTAATAACCAGATTTAGTCTTTGCGGAACACTACATTTCTGTGAATGTCTTCTATTAGAATAATGAACACCTGCTCTTTGTGTTCCGGGTTCCATTTATAACCAGCTAATTGTATGATTCAGGATGTATAACCCTTTTATTATATCCTGAATAGTCTATTCGGATTCGGAACTACACTTATGAAAAATCCGAAAGTAGACTTGCTGCTGTCATACGTATCTGGATGCTGGTTCCTGACTCCTGCTGTTACCTGTTGCTGACCACTATATAAGGATGGACTATACGATTCTATGCTACCTCTACTCCCGAATGGATTAAAACTACATACTAATACTTCCGGACCAACCTACTTTGTCAACTATACTTAAATGGATTACGTTTCTACTTGTTGATAAAACCGGACTATTATTCTACTATTATTCTACACCATTCGGATATACCTATGAACAATAGCACTTCTAGAGGATTGTGGGTAGCTGCCCCAAATTCATCTACCGTGTTCACATTTATTACCCTGGATCATAAAAAAGACATTAGCACGTCCATCCCGTGGTTAGCTGACCACCATACCAACCTTCTAGCATCCGGCAGACTGCAGCACAAGACTCCAGCAGCATTCATCATTTATCATGTATATAATGTCATATACCTATTTTTTTCCTAATATCATTTGTATGTGTATAGTCACACTGTGGTGATAAATTATTGTATATTTTGATACGGGTATATACATATCTATTAATACGGATCTCTGGTTAGTATTCATGCTATTTAACAAGATCCGGTAAACCTCACCAGATTATTCATATTATTGTCCTGCGAGGCATATTGTATTATAAATATATTCATCTGGTGCTATAATGGTTATTTGGTACACGGTGGTATCACATATAGTGTCATATACATTACTCCACCATAATTTTTTTCTTTTTCAAGTGTATAATTTATAACGGTCCTATTCCTAATAACTCAGGAAATCCTTAACGGATTCATGTGGTCATAACATATAAAATGTCATTAGATAGTGTGGTTACTTTAAAAGTCTTTTTCAAGACTATATAATCATTCATGATATTAATAATTACAAACACATATGTGATTTATTCAATATTAACAGTTCCGTTACATATAACTGTTATTATCACATATATGCGAATTATGATACTTATCCTAATACTTATTGTTATTATATGGTATAAAAGGTTAATTAACAGTTCCGTCACACACAACTGTTATTCATTCAACTAATTCGTATTGTATTACAAAATCCAGTTTTGTTATTCTGTAACTACATACACTATCAAATATATGAATTGACATTCGAATCATACTGAACATGGTGTTAACGTTATATCTATGGTTGTACCTCTATTATTAAGGGTTTAGACATATAGTAATGTTATCCCTGTAATAATACAATAACTATAACTCCTTCCTAAATGTCTGGGGGAGTGGTGTAGAGGTACTTATTGTATAACCATAGTGTTTGGTACCGTCTGACGTGGCGGGTGAGTCGAGTCGTCGGACGTTCCTCAGGTTCCGGATAGGTGGCAGCACCGATCCGGGTCTGTGGGGACATCTGACGATGAACACCTGGGTCCTTATATAAAGCCCAGGGCTCAGCCGCTACGTCAGAGGCCCTTCTGGCCTCCAAGTATGTAAGACCATCCCTTAGTATCTGTTAGCTGCCCTATTAATAACTATCGGGTAGTTGTGAATGTGTATTTTAATAAAGACTATCCGTTGGCATACACTTGAAACACCGTCTTACTCTTTCTTTCCTGAATCGTAAGACCCGAACCCCCCAGGTCCGTAAGACCACGAACCATTACACTAGCACAATCTTAGTACAGACTAAAATCAGACTGCTGTACTATGATTTTGGTGTGTCCCAAAAAAGGGCCCTAGACAGGGGGGTCCTGTGTCCCTTGTCGATTTTAAGAAATGGGTCTTGTCTCTTGTCACCCAACCACATGTCCCTTGTCGATTTTAAGAAGAGGCCTTGTCCCCTTGTCGATTTTAAGAAGTGGTTTTGTCCCTTGTCACCCAACCCCATGTCCCTTGTCGATTTTAAGAAGTGGCTTTGTCCCTTTGTCGATTTTACCCATCTAGGGCCCTCAAAAAGATATTCCAGTCCCCAACCTGGTAATGCACTCTAAACAGTCTGCACTGAATGGTCAATAATGTATGCGGCTAGGTCGGCATTGTGGTAGACTAGTCACCTGATTGCACAGACATTGGAGCTCTGTGTCTCTCATCCTCATGAGATAATCCGTCCCTGTATCTCAGGGCCAGTGTAAACAATCAAAAATGTCTTAAAAAATGTAAATATTCACCATTTTATATCCTTTTAAATGAGTTGTGAACATTTCTGACTCAGATAACATGAAATAAGGTTCACTCGTTATGACTGACTGAGGGTAATCGCACTTGGTTTTGCCTTAGTAGAAGAAAATGGCACTCGGACCCAGAGCACAAGTTCACAAATTAAGCATATCACAATCTATGCATATTTTTGTTAAAATAAACAACACAACCAAAAAATCCAACTTGTTTATCATTGATGGCATAAATTTTATTGAAGTTTGAACCAACAGTTTAATAGTCTTCATCTATGCATATATGTTAAAGGTGAGGGGAGAAAGTCTCGACTACTGCTATACCTGTATATTAGTATAGGTGGTACATAACGTCTTCCACCCCCCCCCCTCTTTACCACACTGTCAATACTGTGATGTGGGAGAATCTTTCCCATCAGAGGTCTAGGAACCAAATTTTCATTTGTGGGGCCAGCTAGGGGCCAAAAATGACCACCTTAAATTGTCGGCTTGAGCATGATGAGGGCTATACATACCTATGTAGAATTTGTATAGAAAGGTAATTTTTGGTGAAATTTAGATCTGATTTGAGGCTCAGGCACCCATTTTCCCTATGCCAATACCAATTTGAGATGAAGGTTTTAGCTTCCTGTCCAATATACTATGAATTCTTGGCAAATTTTTGTGGGGGCCCAGACATACTCAGGCCCCACCTCCTTTATGATTGGGGGGCAGCCCCCCTCGCCCCCCCCCCTTTTCCTACGCCCCTGAATATATAGTATAAGGAAATATGCTATACTTGATGTGAGAAAGTGAGAGGAAAAATAGTGATTTCTTCTGTTGATCCAGGAGGAGAGAGCATTTCTTAAGATGCCACGACTGCTGCGCACATCCACTACGATTTGAAACTGTCAAAACTAGAGTGAATGACACTAGAAAATCCACTCTGGCTGCTCTGTATGTTCATCACAGTGATTAGATAGTGTTTGGTAGGGCTGTCGTACCAGTGGCCACTATATATACATGGCTGTAATGGCATTACACTGAGGGTTCCCGGTACAATTTGAAGGGTTCTAGTCGTACCATATTGAGAAATGCCTCCCTAATTCACCTCCCCTCCCCTCACCTTACGCAATGACCCATCCATTCATAAGGTTTTGCCTGTAGGGTGATTCATAAAAACTGCCGTCACATAACTCTTAGCTTTGTCAGGACTTTATTTTCTTTGTTTATTTTTTAAGTGCAAACTTTGGTTTAAGGACAATGGTAAGTTTCCATCATGAATCGCAGGATGCAGCTTGTTACATCGGACTAGCCCTGAGGGCATGCAGCGCTGCCCGCGTGGTGATGCGTATATTTTCGGGACTACCGCGCGGCATTGAGCATGCCTTAAGGGCATAATGCTCTGCTTCTACAAATCAGCAATGACTAATTCTAGGGTATGCCCTCAGGGCATCGTGTATCGTCCCTAAGGGAATGCTCCTGCCCTATTGAAGTTCTGGGATTGACCAAAAAGATGCACATGCCCTGAGGGCAACACCAGTGTTATCTATGCCCTCAGGACATATTCCTTTCTTCTTTATAACATGATTGACTCAACTAGGGCATAGGCCCCCAGGGTATGTACTAAACTTCTACAGATTGAGGCCACCTAGGCCCCGAGGGCCTCAGGGCATACCGTGTGAGAATAGACACCTGTAACAGTCAGCAAAACAACATGCCCTGAGGGCATTAAAATGACACTGGTGATGTCCTGAGCGCAACCATTTTAATAGTAACTGTACCCCCAGTAGCAGCTGAATAGAACAAGAAATGAACATGCCCCGGGGGCATGGATATTTGGCATACTGCTGATGCCCTGAGGGCCTGCATACATTACCCAAACAGTCTATAGATCGAGTGCCCTCAGGGCATTGGCTGGGGACAATGGTTAGGCCTATAGTAAACTGTTTATGCCCTTAGGGAGCTGAAGATCTGGACACCACTTCCCATGGGCAGGGTTGGAAATCATGCCCTGGGGCCTGCATCACTATCGATAGTCTTGAGGAGGGTAGAGCAATGCCCCCAGGGCATACACTTATAGCTCTAAATGTTTAGGAGGTTGGTCAATGCCCCAAGGGCATCCATCCATGGTCTGTACTGTTTGTATCTATAGAAGTAAAGGCTATGCCCCAGGGGCATCAGTGACTGGTACATTGTAATACGGAGCCCTGAAGTTCGTTTTCGCAGGTTAAATTTTCGTTTTCGCAAGTTTTATTTTCTTTTCCGCAAGATTTATTTCTGTTTCCACAACTTTTATTTTCGTTTTGGCAACTTTTTATTTTCATTTCCGCAAGTTATATTTCGTTTCCGCAAATTTTATTTTTCGTTTCTGTAACTTATATCTTTGTTTCCACATCATAACATCCCCAATTGATAGATCATGCACAAAAAAAGCTATTCAGTTGTGCAATCAAAAGTTTAAGTTGCGAAAACGAAAACAAAGGTAGCAAAATCGAAAATAAAGGTTGCGAAAACGAATATGAAACTTGTGAAAACGAAAATCAAACTTGCGGAAATGTAAATATATAAACTTGCGAAAATAAAAATAAAACTTGCGGAAACAAACTTAAGGAAAAACAATGTAGAAAACAGATGGCCTTTCCAGGGCTCCGTATTACGATGCTCCAACAACCACGTCCTGTTCGATGTATATAGAGATACATAGACACTTTAAGTATCTGTAGTTAGAGCACTGAGGGAGGACGGATATTACAGGGAAACCTAACCACACTTTGTACATTAGACTTTAGTCTTATAGGACAGATAAAGTTCTACAGTTCTTCAATAAACTGTTCTTCATTTTGGTGAGTTAGACACCGTTTCCATCACTTCCTGGTACTTTAATCCTCAGTGATAGGGAACGAGTCATTTATTGCACGGTGGGGGAGGGCTTCTTAGATATAGGGGGGGGGGGGTCATTTAGAAAAAAAGCCCCTTGGTGGGGGGGGGGCAAAACCCAAAAAACCTTCAAAACTAAATTGTAGGCAGTTCAGATACCCATAGCGACATGTCATTCCATGCGGGATTCCACGCAAGTATCCGATTTTTTTTTTTTTTTGGGGGGGGGGGGGGAGGGACGTCATTTTGCAAAATCAGTTCTTAGTGGGGGAGGGGCCGTGATCATTTTTGTCATAGTGGGGGGGGTGGAGTCAAAAAAAAAAAATCTGCGGATTGGCAAAAATCCATCTAGCCCCCCCCCCCAGTTGGCAATAAATGACTTGTCCCTAAGATATGAGTATAAGTATACGGTAGCTGCTCCCTCACTCAGCAGCTCAGGAAGCTGACCCTGGCTCTGCTGATTTGGAAGCATCGTCTAGACATTCAATACAACTATTAGAAAGTCCCGGTCTAAGTCACTCTGACTCAACGGGATGGGGAGGTAGGTGTTCAAATTCACATGTTGCCACCCAAGTCCTTGTAACATGACCATTTACCACGGGGGGGGGGGGATCGGTCACGGAGATAGCAGCTGTCTGTGAGCTCCAGTAGAGCATTCCCCATGTACCGCGGCCCAGTCCTGGCTGTGTGGGAGTAGGGGGTACAAACACTCCTATGTAGAGCATGGGAAAGGTGACCCCATTTCTATTAGTCAGTGATTTTTACCTAAAATATCAACTTTTGTGTAATCATGTCTGGACAATATGATAGGTCATATTCTTGGTATCTATGTTGGTGCCATCAATGAAAGTAATCCATATATCTATCAGTGGTAGGGAGCCTTAATCAATATAGGTCAGGCCTAAAGCTATACTGTCCCATAGTGGGAGACTGTCCATGTACCCGCTCACTGAAAGAGCGGTCACTAGACTGGGAAACCTCTGTTGGTTGGCTATAAATACCTCAGAATATTCTCATTGGCTGCTGCTGTAGGTCATGACCTACATCAGGTACTGGCTGCAAGAATAGTATAGGTTCCCTAGGATATGTTACTCCATAGAGTCCTATAGTGCAAGCCACCCCCCTCTACCCCCCCTTCAAAGTAGGCTCCCTTTTGTGTTCAGTATTGAGTCCTATGTAGGATAAGGGGGTTTATAGAGATGTCAGGAATCTTTATCAGAGTGATATCAAATGGAAACAAGGGGCCACAGATACCAGAAAATCCTGCTGAATCCAAAATTTGTGGTCTTGATTCTCAAAATTTGGCCAAAGGTACCTAAAAATGAGGTTTGATGATGAGAATATTTTAAAAATGTACAAAAGTTATATTGAAAATGATTGGAACTTTTTATAGATGCAACATGCTAATCAAAGTCAGTACCTCAATCTACATATCCCAATGTTTGCCTATCCGAACCTGACAAGTACTCTGCTTGCGTATGGCTCTACCTCTCCCACATACTGCCTATCCCTTAGTCTACCTATCACTCATACTACCTATCCCCTGAAACATCTAATTAGGTTTTCCCTCACATGGTTTAAAGGATTAAAGTTTACCCCTCACCTTTGTACCTAATGTTCTCTGTACATTCTTACCATTAGTCTACCTATCCTCAATCTGCCTATCATTCACTTTACCTATCCCTCATGGTGACTATCCCCCAAATCTGCACATCCCTCATATTTGACTGGCACATCTGTGATATTACCTAGCACCAATGTATCTTTTGAATATGCTCACCTTACAAGGTACCCTCTGTACCTATCTCTTAAACTGTTTATTACCTATCCTCCTTGCTACCCATCCTCTTCAATACCTATCCCTCAAGCTCACTTCATAGCTTTCCTGCCTATCACAGCTTGATCAGCTGGGATAGCTCACATCCAACCTTTGTTATGATCTCTTAGTCAACCTATCCCCTAAAGAACAAATCCAACAGTCTACCTCAAGCATACATCTACTGATCACTCATGCTATATATCCTTGAGGTTACCTATCCTTCAGGCTGCCATTTGAGAGAAACCTAATTAAACTCTAGATGTTTCAAGGGATAGGTAGTATGAGTGATAGGTAGACTAAGGGATAGGCAGTATGTGGGAGAGGCAGAGCCATACACAGGTAGAGTACTTGTCAGGTTGAGATAGGCACACATTAGGATATGTAGATTCAGGTATTGACTTTGATAAGCATGTTGCATCTATAAATAGTTCCAATCATTTTCAATATAACTTTTGTACATTTTTAAAATATTCTCATCATCAAACCTCCTTTTTAGGTACCTTTGGTCAAAATTTGAGAACCAGATCACAAATTCTGGATTCAGCAGGATTTCCTGGTATAGGTGGCCCCTTGTTTCCATTTGATATCACTCTGATAAAGATTCCTGACATCTCTATAAACCCCCTTATCCTACATAGGACTCAATACTGAACACAAAAGGGAGCCTACTTTGAAGGGGGGGGTAGAGGGGGGGGGGCTTTTACACTGTGTCCATAGGTAAAGCTCTGAGTTTCACCTCCTATCTATTGAAGCTTCTTGCTGGCTGGTCTTACTGATTTTGTTCTGACGACAGTTAGTGGAGCCCTACTGTGGGTTATAGGATCAGCAGGAGGCTGTTACGAAAAGATTGAGTTGTTACTTTTCAGGGTAGGTACCTCACTTCTTACATCCCTCCTCTACTTAACCACTCAGGAGGTTGTTGCTCCTATAGTAAAAGGAAAACTGGCCCATTTCCAGTCCTTTCTTTTCATGTAGCTATAACTTGTCCCTTTTGTTGCTCACAAGTGGTCATTCAAGTACAGTGCTAAAAAAGGGGGATTTGAGTAGGTACGTGGTTGGGAGAAGTCTACTAACCTGACAGACCCATGACTGAAGATTCACCTTATAGATTGTTTCCTAACTCTGGGTGCGTCATAAATACAGGGTGTGCCTTATTCACAATGTACAATGGTAACAAGCTTACTGAAGGGAGCTCATTTTGGTAAGATGTTTCGGTAACTCACCGGGACTGCATTCAAGCATCATGCCAACCCTGCAGTTCTGAGTTCTGTAAGCAGTGTGGCTTCATTCAGTCATCTTGGTGGGTAGAGTACCCTTTTAACTATTAATACTTAGCTCTGTAATGATAACATTATGTCTAAATATAGCACATCTTGGTGGGTAAAGTACCTTTTAACTATTAATATTTAGCTCTGTAATTATAACATTATGTCTAAAGACAGCATTCACTGTAAAAAGGATGTCGTTGAAATAACAGTGACATCCTTGTTCCAAACAAATTTTCCAGAGATCCACTGGATCTTATTTTTATGGAGATTCCTTATACCAGAGTGAGTACTCTACTGCTTCATTGTATAGAAACTACACTGCTTCACTGCAATGCAATTACGGTGGTCCATTGTTCGATTTTGCAAAGATCCCTGGTAGATTCAACAGTTATATCTTAAAGTGTGGGAAAACACGCTTTTCCTGGTTCCTGAGGCCTCTAAAGTGTATTCATCGATGTACATTGGCAAGATATAGGTTAAGTCAGGGGGGGGGGGGTGACCAGTGCATCAGCGCCATCTTGTGGCAACTGTAACATTCATGTTTGTGTGTATAGCTCAATATGCCTGAGGAAATACTTCAATTCTGCTATATTAACACATGTGTCAAATAACCTATGATACATTTACATCAAATATACTTCACTCTATGTAATGGGTCCAGGTTAGCTGCATTTCAATGCATCAGTATGGAGAAATCCATCCTGTTTTAGTTGATAATGGGCTGTTCTAAAGGTCAACTTTGAGCATTTCATAAAAATAATTGAGTTGAGATCCATTAAATCTACTTTTTGTGAAAATTATTTCAATGTCTAATGTATGAGGGGGTGCAGTAGAGAACATTGGAGCACTATTCCTAGAGAGTGAGAAAGATATTTCAATTACTACTAATATGAGCTCAGTGAAGTCATTTCTGGTACATTTCATGTTTGCTTAGTTCCCATGCCACTCACATGATGTCTCCACTGTGTCATACTTTGACCATTTCCTTGCCTTCTAGCTCTGTCAGACATGGTCATACTCTAGTCTGCTACAAGGTGGCGCCTTAGCACTGGGCTCTCCTCCTGGGTTAAGTAGAGAAAATCGCAAAACATGTGGTGCCATCTGTGATCTAGGAGGTCCATTTCAGTGTTTTCGGTGAAAACACTCAGTGAGCGAGATCCACCAAGTGTTGTCAAGTTGTCGTGAGGTGGTCAAGGTCAAATGTATACATTGGTACCGCTGTAATACATATTCTATTGGGGCCCTAGATAGGGGGGGGGGGGGGGTCCTCATGTCCCATGTCGATTTTAAGAAATCGTCATGTCACTTGTCACTTTTAAATCCCCATGTCCCATACCATCTCTAAGAATCATGTCCCATGTTGACTTTAGGAAATCCCCCATGTCATGTCACTGCATTTTTCCTCATGTCACTAATGGACATGTTATTTTGACCCCCCCCCCTACTCAGAGGGATTGGAAAAATCCTGACCTCCCCCTGGTCAAGTGGTCAAAGATTTCTTTACCCCCCCCCTGTTAAAAATAATCACTCCCTAATGGATCTACAGGATACTGTTCACCAAAGCACGGCCATGGATGACAGCGCCGGGATGTCCCAATGTCCTTATTTTTAGAAATGCTCATATCACATGTCACCTACATTTCCTATTCCTATGTTACCTACTTTTACCCAGAATCCCTGTAAGCCAGCAACAACTCACAGAGTGGTCGAGTTGGGGCCAGCTTGAGGGTGTACTTGGAGGAAAATGTTAGTCAAAATGAGAGGGAACACATTGAAAGGGCATCTAGTGGGGAATAGCTTTGTGGTGGACATAGGCCATCCCCATAGGGCCCGATACAAATTAGTTCCTCTGAAACTCACAAGGGGTCACTAGTGCTCTGCTGACTGACCACTGAATAGTCTCAGCAGTGACAGTTATGTTTCTGATTGCCACCTGCTGACGGCCTCACACTGGACCCCCCCCCCCCGCCAATACTTAAGAGCTTAAATTCAAATTTTGGACCCCAGAATTTGCTTCAAAACGGGGGGTATGCCACTGATGTTGGCTCCGGGCCCTAGTCTTTTACATTATTTCATATCTCTGGAATAGTAATCAATAGACTAGAGCAAGTCTACATGTCCTAATTCAGTGTTAATTGGTTCAGAGCAAAGAGTAACAGACCGAATCCAAGGTCATAGCTGAGAGAGGTTAAGCACAAAGAAACAAAGGTTATTCAAGAGAAAAATGTCAAGGTGAAAATAAAATGTCAAGGTTATTGTATATCACTGTCGGGAATGTCTTTCCTTAGTGGTTTATCCTTTTTTTTTGGTGAACTTGGCCTTGAATATGGGTCAACATCTTATTATTTAATTTCTTTTTACAGGACTTGATTTACAGATCTTAGACTATGATACAAGATGGCGTCGAGAGACTTGACATTCCCGGAGAAAGCAGAAATCCTGCGACAACATCAAAGTGTGGTCCTTGAAAAAATAAGTAAGTAATATGCTGATTCGTTAATTGCTCTGAACAGAAAAATCCCGTGTTACTGAGTCATTACAATGTCTATTCAGAAATCATCCATGATTTAGTTTCATTTGCATTTGGCCTAAAAAAGGAAACGGATGAGAAATGTTATGTTCTTCAAAAAGTTACATGGTCAATCCGCCATTTTCCAGGATTTAAAAAATGAAGATACAGAAAGTGAGGTATTAATAATGATATTTAGGGATAAATTCTTTATTTCCTTTGATACAAACATTACACATAGCTCATAGAATAAGAGAGTTTCTAAATGTTAAAAAGGATTTGGTGGAAGATCAAGCTAAGAGAAGTCTTCTTTAATTTGCAGTGATCACACCAGTCTTCATGACACATTTAGTGGAAGCTGGAGTTATCAGTGAACATGATTCTCAGGATATCCAGGTAACTAAAGCACTACTCTCACCAAGGGACTTTATGATACACATAAAGCCATCAGATATTAACCAAAGACTTAACGAGTGGAGGATACAGAGGCTGTATGTCTATAAGCTGTATGCCCCACTCATGGGCATATACAGCCTCTGTTTGTTCCACAAGTTGTCTTTTTTAAAATTTTTATTCTACCTATAAGAACAAAAGCAAGCAGTCTTCAAGGCCCTATGCCCAGAATCCTGCAGGTTGAGTGCCAGAAATGTAAACTTTGATCTGATCGAATGCCGATCAAGGCTCTTAATCACATGATCGAGTCAAAATTACCATAAGGCTTTCCTCAGAGATGTGCCTTAGGCCACGTGTTGGTCATTCAAATACTGTCCTATAGTTTAGGTTATTCTCATATCTAGCACAATAATAGTTTACTTAAGGGAGGTTATTCAAAGTGTTGTTGGCCTATCCTCATGTATAAGCTGCACTCCCTTACATTATGTGTAATGGCTTTGGTTCATGGTCTTAAAGAGCGAACATATGATTTAATAAATTTGTGGGTGCATCTTACCTATACTAGCCCTATTTGTTATTTTTGTCACTAAACAAAAAGGACCATACGACAACAACTGAGAAGCGGAATGCTCTCCTTAAACACCTGACTGCCTGCAGCCCGGCACAGTTCAGCAGTTTCTGTGAGGTACTCAGTGATAAGGCAAACAGACCGGACATTGTGAAGGACTTCGGGCTCGACATAGAATCCATTAGAAACAAGACAAGTGAGTTTGAATTAGCTATGTTGTATGAACAATCCCATCTTATTTCTTCGTGGTACCTTTCATGTTCCCATGTCTTTCCAAGTGAACTTGATAGATAACCTTAATGAATTTTCATGGTCTAGTTAATAAATGGGTATAAAGTACGGGTTTTATTGCAATCCTTAGCCATTGCCATAATATGTGTTTTTATTAAAGTCAGTGACCAATTCCATATTAGGGAGTGGTCATTATTTATCAACAGAGGGGGTGGTGTTTTTTTGCGCCTCTCTTTGACCTATAGTAGTATGCAGGGTTTTTTTTTGTTGCAAAAAAGAGGGTCAATTTTTAGGCCCCTCGCAGGTTGAGTCAAAAGATTTTAAGCCCTCTTTAAGGAGGGGTCAACAGTTATTTGCACCCACCCCCATTGATAAATAATGGCCAACGCCTTATGGCAGAGGGTTAGGAACTGGACAGCACACCTTGAGAAGTAACGGGGTCTATTGCTAATTTTGGTAATATCCTTTTGCAGGTAATAAAATATGTGTTTCCCATAAACCAAGCCTGCCTTTTGTAACTTGGTTAATCCTAGATTTTAAACTAAGGAAGATCTAAATTTATTTTCTTTTGTCTGAATGAGCTGGTAAAGGTGTGGCTATAGACATGGCCTTTGTAATACACCATTTTCCTACCATTGCAGGCATTGCTCCAACTTCCTTTGACTATTACGACTTAAATTCTCTTTTTTCTTTCTATTATCAGATAACACCAGAACAGTTGCAGATACCAACCAAGTAGTGGCACCCCATGCTTCAGGTACATACACTTGATTTTATGAAAATGTAAATGGTTAAATGATAACAACTTACAAAAAAAGAGGTACATATCCTAGAGGTAAATGGAACCTCTACAAACCCTAATTCATAACATTCAGCTTTTGTGAAAGGTTCACTCGAAATTTATTGATTTGCACTATGAGTCTTCTCTTCAGGCTAAAGATTATATGAAACCCTGATGCTTAAATGCAATAAATTTACTTGATGCAGTAGAAGGGGTCCTCTATTGTTAAATACCTCACAAATAAAGTGCACCGGGACTTTGTGAAAACCTCTAGCTACCTGATTCATGTGTGAATGTCCTTCCAGAAATGGCCGTCCCTTTGTGGGACCCCAAGCACCCTGATGGAAAGGCCCTTTTGAGAAAACGACAAGATCTCATTTCAAAGTTGAACCGTGCACTTCCAGAGGTCAGAGAGATGGACACTGACGGACTGTGGGCCACTCTGCCAAAGTATGAAGTCATGGATGGAACAACTCTGGACAAATGCCGGGTTTTTTATCTCTTTAACTCTGAAATTCTTCCAAAGCATACATAATTTGCACACTAGAGTAAAATCATATAGCATCACCTTATCTGACTGAGAGGGATTTTCCCCAATAGTTAACAATGCCAGGTCAAAAATTTGGAAAAGGAGAGGCCAAAATCCAAAAGATATTGGATATTCGTGAATGATATTTTGGTCCAAAATAAGTAAACAAATTCTTGAAAAGGAGGAAGCATGAGCCCTGTCAGTGGCATCTGAATTATCCACTGATTGGTGCATCATGCCGACTAATGAGCATGATGCAATAATGCATCAGTGGCCCTTAAAGGGTTGATATGAAGAAATAAACTCAACTCAACCTTTCAATAACACAAGATATTTCTCATTTATTCTAGGCAGGTGAGATAACTGCAGATCAAATAGAAAGGATCGTGAAGTTCTTGAAGCAGGACCAAGTCTGGAAGTTCCACGCGTTTCTCAAGACGCTGCATGACATCGGCAAGACTGCTTACATAGATGTGATCCTCGGTGATGGAGCCAGTGGTGCATATACAGATTGACCTCAAAACACACTTTGTATAGAATATCAGAAGAAATAGACAAAGGTGCACGAGAATTGGTCTCCATTGAGGGTTTACACGCGAGGCGAAGCCAAGAGTTATCACACTGGGGGGTGTGATACGGAGACTCTTGGTTAAACCTATGGGGCTGACGTATTTAACTTGAGATAAACTACGATCGCACACCACACTACAACTTAACATCTCAATGCTCTTCCTATGGGAGATTTCTCAAATATAGTTCATGTAGGATCAAGTGGCCAATGGCTCAAAGTTCATAATGTTTACCCCTGGAATATGTGAAATATGAAAATTGAACAGAAAATCCGCAATATCATTACTAAAATGGGAATAGTATTGTGATCCAAAGAAGCTCTCATGAGAAAAATATTGCTACTTTTACTTGTTATATAACACTTAGATTCAGAAACGATGTAAACACTTTTTTTCAATAGATCCATCTAATGATTATTTCATGTATTATTTGATGTATAAATCGTACTTAAAAGGATTATTCAAAAATGATTCCTTCGAAATGGTCTTATCTAACACAAATGATCTTGTTCTTCCTCAAAAGTTCGGAATAAGGCCCCTGGTGCCATCGGTTGGGAAACCAGCAGACTGCGTCAGGAAAATGTCCAATTCCCTAAATATTTTCCATATTGCATAAGTTTTTGCACTCTGCAGATCCGTCCCATTAAATTTGAAACTGAATCCGATGTACTTTAGCCTTCACTCTTGCCGTGTCCACAGCATGATGATAACGGATATCATACAACATTCAGTGTAACAGACAGACTTTTATATCACATCGAACAAAATTGTCTCCTATTGATGGAAAATGCAACATCAACATGCAATAAACTCCTGATCACAAGGACTCTGAGAACTTGAACATTTTATAAATAAAGATATTATTACCGTACCCTCGTGTAAAAAATACTTTGTTAATTAAAGAGCTCACCTAGAGCTCACTGAACGATAAAAGAATAAATCAATCATCAATATGTCGATCTTAAATACGTCAGTTTTTATATTCTTGTACCAAGGACCAGATGATTCTTATATAAAACAAATGTGGCCAAAAGCTTATTGACTGTATGTTGATTTGAATTATGTGTCTCCACATGTAATGGCAGAGCACAATGCACAGCATCAAGAATCGCCTGAAGATTTTGAAATGTATATACATACAATTGTGTCATTATATGATAGTGCATTTCTTATATATTCATATATACGTAATAAACATGGCTATAATATAACCAAGGATTACCATCATGAGTTTCCCAAACTTTAAAAAGAACACCCCTGATATAGCGATCATTTGAATAACTCTCACTCTATTAAAATTTGGCTGTGTGTTAGCACATTTATAAATACATGATCCGCCTTGATTCGGTCATGATTTCCTATCATTGCTACCACCAGTTTTATGGTTTATGTCATTCTAATCTGAGAACTCTTTGATTCTACATGAGGGAAAATACACAAGATGGCTTGCATGGTTGTCTCAGTAGGACTTTATTCTTTACCAGTGCTTCTTATATACTGCCCATGGAGTGTCATGCTCTATTGCATAAGGGACACTTAACCCTAAAAGGACACTTAAAGGGATACTAATACATTAATGCATCGTGCCTATTGGTCATGATGCATTATAAAACGGCAGGCAGTGCTCTGCTGCATGATAGAAGTGACATTGAATGCATTATAGGAGTGTAGTGCACACCTGAGCAAGGTCACCATAGCTGTAAACAAGTCAGGGGCCATTAACTGGTCTATACCTTACTTGGGTACTTAAGTGATTGGAATGAAATGTACGTTTTATAAAGACAATAGACAACTCCTTCTTCACATCTCGACTGTCTGTTGTCCTATAATGCACTCAGATGCATTCATGCTTTATAGGGCAACAGACAGTCTTGATGTGAAGAGGACTTGTACTCCGCAGGGCCACATTCATGCACCATGCCGACCCTACAGGGTTGATACACCCCTGTAGGGTCAGCATGTTGCTCCAAAGAAGAGCTGGCGAGTCTCATTTTATTGGTGCATCATGGGCCAATGGGCATGATGCAGTCCTGCAGTAGCGGGCCGTAAAACATTGATCGTCTGCGCTGTCTAATAATGCTGTTTATGACCCTAAGATTTATGTCTTCTGAAGTGCTGGCGAGCGGTCTCACCGGCACTTCTTTGGTGCATCATGACGACCCTACAGGGTAATATATGCATCAATGCATCACTGGCCCGTAAAGAGTTAAACTTAACTGGCCTCTCATGTTTATCTTCACTTTTCATCGTCTGACTCATCATTGTTTGACTTATCATTGTGTAGAGGTACACGTTATTAAACCATAGGAGTTGGGTACCGTCTGACGTGGCGGGTGAGTCGAGTCGTCGGACGTTCCTCAGGTTCCGGATAGGTGGCAGCACCGATCCGGGTCTGTGGGGACATCTGACGACGAACACCTGGGTCCGTATATAAAGCCCAGGGCTCAGCCGCTACGTCAGAGGCCCTTCTGGCCTCCACACCATGTAAACCATTGTCTTTTAATATTAGCTGCCTCTTTGATATCATCCGGCAGCCGTGAGTGTGCGTTAAGTAATAAACCTAACCGTTGGCATACACTTGGAATACTGTCTTACTCTTTCTTTCCGAACCGTAAGACCCGAACCCCCCAGGTCCGTAAGGCCACAAACCCTTACACTGGTGCCGTGACCAGTTAATTCTGGTGTATAGCCCGGACGTTATAACGTCCGAACGGCTAGTACATGGGTTAGACACCCTTAGGGAAGCTAACCCAGCAGGGCAATCACTTGCCCAAGAGAATGGAAATGGATCATTAATGCTCCAAGCCCATTCGGACTCGCAAGATGCGGAATCAGCATCTTGGAGAGATCCCGGACCCCACTATAATGATAGTGAGGAGAATCTCCCAGACTCTGTACGACGCGAACAGTCTATACAGAGACATAGTAACTTAATAGGCCAACAATCGCTTGTTGACGAATTAAGTGATTCGATGTTCGAAGTTGGTGGTAGTACTAACCCAGAACATCCGGCACCAATGCGAAAAAGGGTAACATTCGGAGAACTACCTTATAGATTACCCAGGCCCGAATTACCAATATTAGATTATAGCGCTATAGATGGCGACTTAACCTATGCGGTACCGGAAGGTGAGGAATTAAAACGACCGGATGTCCTGTTGTTGAATGAAACTTATGTAACTTTGAACGAGAATTTAAATACTTTGGTCAAAGCTAAGGATGAAGTATTCCATGAAAAACTTCAGATGGAAGAGGACCTAACTGGCATGCGAAAGGAATTCGAAGCCAGAAGGAGCGAGTATATGAAAGAACTCGAGAATGAAGAACTAAAACTTCATTCAATGAGAGAATCATTCAACAAAGAATATGATAATAGGCACATTCGTATCCAAACATACATAGATACGAACGACCAACTAAACCTTGATAAGGCAAAATTCGAATCCGAAATTCGCCATTATCAGGACGAGTTGGATAAATTGAAACTTCAGTGTAGTAAACAAGCTGAAGACAATGAAACCATCCAGGTAGGCATCATAGCTTACAACAAACAACTGGAGGAGGATAGACAGAAACTCACAAATGAGCTTCAGGAATTGCAGACTACTGCAATAACTCTAGATAAATATGTAGAAGCAGCCCAGTTAACTATAGGTAGTATAGATCCAGCTGTGGTATCTACAATGTTGGGAAAGACATCTAAAGATGCAACCCCAATTAGATACAGCCCATTCGTTGATGATGGGGCTGACAAGAATGTAGTATCCGGAATCTACAAGAAACCGGATAATGCCGCAGTAAATGAAACCGCATCTAAACCAGTAATTCCAATGCTGGACACGATAGGTCCGGCACCACCCATACCAGATTTGAGTCACAAAATTAAAACGACTCACGATGGTGCTACAGGGAATAATAATAATACACCCGTGGCACAACCAAGAGCACCCGGACCAATGAGGCATATGTTGACACCACCTTCATATTTCCCCCAACCCGGCCACAGTACACCAGCAGTACCAAGATTACCGAATCCACCCCCAGGTTCTGGTAATGGTCCTACTGATGGACGTTTTCCGAGACCAAACCTGTCACAAAACAATATTAATGGCGGTACGTATCAACCAAGAACATCTTCCTATGGATATAGAAATAATTATAATCCATCAGGAAGTGGTAATTATCAAAATGGTAATAGCTATAACCAGGGATGGAATCAAAATGATTCTTACCCTAGATATGCGTCTTCTGGAAACACCGGTTACAATGGCGGATGCCCTGGTGGTTCATCTGGAAGCTATAATAATAATGGTCCACCAGGAGGAAACCCTCCAGGCGGCCCAGGAGGATCCGGATCCGGAGGATCAGGATCAGGAGGAGATGGCAGGAAACCAAACAGGAGAACTTCTATGCCTGCAGGGATGCAAACCATCTTTGATAGGAGCCAATGTATCCAAAACCTTGGCATTGACTGCTACCGACAGGGAGCGGACCGCATGGAAGTCATGAACTGGAGCATGCGAGAAGCAGATAGACTACGCGGATGTTATAATCCGGCACGTAGGCAGGCACGGATAACCCCTCCATATGATTCTAATGATCCATGGAAGGACAGGTATCAAGCTTTTGTCGACGAAGTCAATTGTAGTGGATGGACAAAAGAAGAAGCTCTGCCATATTTGATTTGTTGGTTAAATAAAGGCGGAAAGGTAGCTCTCAACCAATGGAGAGCAGCGTACGGAATATACGGTACCTATGATCAATTGGTCGAATGTGCCGCATACCTTTTCGGGTCAATCGTTAGAGAAGATCCGTGGGTAAGCTTTAAGAAGAGAACACAAAAACCTAAAGAATCACACAAAGTCTTTGGTTTGGAGCTACAGGACTTGCTTTCGAAAGCACGTCCAAATTGGGCTCATGACGATGATTGTTATCTACAAGAATTGTTTATACAATTCTATAGTGGATTGCGAGATCCGGATCATAAGCAAGTGGTGTGGGACTCCTGGAAAGATGACACTTCCTTCAGTGATCTGTTCATAGCAATTGATGGACATGACATGAAGAAACGTTTGGTAGGTCTTGGACCTAGTCCAGTAAGAGCAGCTCCTTTCCAATACGGAGGTACACCTGCTCCGGTATATGATACTTCCCAATTAGCTCCGGTTGAATCGAATGAAGTTGATGAGGAAGATGAATATGTCTCCGATGAAAACGGAGAATATATTGGTTCAGTCCAGGTGGCTGGAAAGTATTACCGACAAAAGCGGTATAGGAAAGTACATTTGAGAGGGAGAGGAGGATCTGTTGCTGGTAAAACAGCTTCCGGATCAACTCAACATGGCAGTGTAGCCTCTACGGCGAACTCAACTGTAGCAGCCACTGTTACTCCGACTAACATGATGGAAACATTAATAGCCGGATTAACAGAAGCTCTAAGGAGACCAAGAGTTGATAAATCTCAAAGGAGATGTTTCAGATGTCAGAAACTGGGGCATTTTGCTCCCGAATGTATGGCTGAGAAGCCTGTTCCGCGTAAACAGGAGGGTGTCTCTGGGATAAGTACAGAGGAAAACTAGAAAGGGATCTCCCGAGGGGCAAAGAAGGGGATCCCAGTGACAAATCTTGCCATAATATCACCATCAGTGACGATGGTTCGCATTTAGTAACAAGATCGCCTAACACCGAGGTGGTTGTAGACACCCGAAAGGTTAGGGAAGCTGATATAACAGGTGCCATGGGAGCACAGGGGAAACCCAATATCAGTAACGAGGCAGGCGGCTATGAATTAGCCAAGGTCTGTGGTGCCCACCTGCCCCCGGGTCATCCTTGTCTGGAATTCCTGAAAAGATGTGGATCGACTCCTGGTGTGAAAAATGACGTTCCGATTGTCACGGACATACCCTCTGTTCTAAACGGAAGGCGGTGGTATGTTTGCCTCACTGTTAACGGAAGATCTGCCGAATTCCTTGTGGATACGGGAGCTAGCCACTCTTGTATCTCCAGGGGGTTCTACGATCTTATACCGGATGAACATGAGACTCTCAAATCGGGAGGAAGTGCTCAGACGGCCGACGGCAGTACCTTGCAAACGTATGGTAGAACTTGTGTGAAACTACAGTTGGATGGTATCCATGACTATGTCATGAGCACCACCGTTGCGGATATAGCAGATGAGGGGATACTTGGGTTGGATTTCGCATCCCTGTATGGTGCTGTGTTAGAACCTCAAACAGGAGTGTTGAGTGTGAGATACCCGTATCCCGTAAAGGTTAGATGTGTACTGAGACAAGTGAGCAGTATGGCTAGTGTGGCACACACTGTGCGAATCCCTCCGGGAGTAGCCTGTGATGTGCTTGTAAGAAGTGATCCTGCAATGCGTAATAAGCCTGCAGTGATAGAACCGGATGTAGTTACGTTATCAAGTATCGGATTAAATTCTGTAGACACGATAGTAGCGAATGCATCCTGGTCGGTAGTACCTGTCTCCAATACTGGAAACACTACTATCTACTTGAAAAAGGGACAAGTTTTTGGAAATGTGACCCTTTCGGAAACTGTAACGGATAGTAAGCTAAGCTTACAGAAGGTAACAGGGGATGATGAAATTTCGGAAGACTTACTTAAGTTGTATGAAGAAACTTCATTAGAAGATCCGGAACACCGGAAAGAGTTCTATGATATGCTCTGTCAGTATCATACTGCCTTTGCCAAACCTGGTGAAAAACTAGGTACGACAAATAAAGTATTACATAAAATAGATACTGGAGATGCCGAACCCTTTAAGATACCGTATAGACGGTTACCTTTAGCAAAAAAGAGAGTAGCTGAAGATGAAATAAACAAGATGTTGGAACAGGATGTAATAGTCCCTTCCAATAGTCCATGGAGTAGTCCTGTGTGTATGGTAACAAAGAAAGACGGTACTATCCGTTTCTGCATAGACTACAGGAAGTTGAATGGAATAACGAAAAAGAATTCGTATCCATTACCGAGAATAGATGAAACCATTGACTCCTTAGGAGGAAACAGCTGGTTTTGTACCCTAGACTTGCAATCAGGCTACTGGCAAGTGGGAATGAACCCTTCAGATATGGAGAAAACTGCATTTTCTAGTCATATTGGATTATTCCAATATAATGTAATGCCGTTTGGACTGTACAATGCACCTGCAACATTTGAAGCAATGATGGAAACAATTCTAAGTGATTTATTGTGGAAAAGATGTCTTGTATATCTAGACGATGTCATAGTCTTCGGAAAAACATTCGAAGAGTGTTCTAATAACCTGAAAATGGTACTAGAACGTACTATTTCTAATGGTCTCAAATTGAAACCTAAGAAATGCCACATGTTTAGAAAGTCCATAAATTATTTGGGCCGCATCATCAGTGATGAAGGAATAAAGGCTGATCCGGAAAAAATCGAATCAGTTACGAATTGGAATAGACCTAAAACACCCAAAGAAGTGAGGTCCTTTTTAGGATTCTGTTCCTATTACAGGGAATTTATTCCGAATTATTCTAGAGTCAGTTACCCATTACAAGCAATAGCTAACTGGACTCCAGGAAGTACCAAGGAAAAATTTCCTTGGATGCATGAACAGGAAACCGCTTTTCAAAAGCTAAAAGACCTGTTCACGAGTACTCCCGTATTGCAATATCCGAATGAAACGGATCATTTCATACTGGATACTGATGCTAGTAATGATAGCATTGGTGCAGCTCTCTCGCAAGTCCAAAATGGGAGAGAAGTACCGATTGCCTTTGCCAGCAACACACTGAGCAAGACTCAGCGCAATTACTGCACAACCAAAAGAGAGTTGTTAGCAGTAGTCGTATATACCAAGAAGTTCAAACATTTTCTATGGGGAACGAACTTTACTTTACGTACGGATCATTCCTCTTTAAGGTGGCTACTGAACTTCCGAGATGCTGAAGGAATGTTAGGCCGATGGCTAGCCCATTTATCCGAATATGGGCTTGAACATCAACAGATTCAGCATAGACCCGGAGTTAAGCATTTAAATGCTGATGCTTTGTCTCGAATACCAATCCGGAAATGTGATAATCTGGATTGTACTGATTGTGGAGCTCATAGGGCAGTGTTAGCAGGGATTCGAAGACCATTCGTACCCCTAGTTGCCAGTATACTGGATTGGTCTATGGATCACATACGACATTTCCAGGAAGCTGACTCGATAACTGCGCAGCTACTGCAATTAGTACCAAAGGGTATACGTCCAGTTAGACCAGAGGTCTCTCTGGAAAATCGAGAAATGAGAAGGTTTCTTGCTCAATGGACCGAGCTTGAAGTCCGGAAAGGCGTGTTATACCGTTGGAAGCCATGTAATAATGGTGAGAGAATCATGCAAGTGGTAATACCACATGCTATGAGACATGACATTATGTACTTCTGTCATGGGCATCGGACCAGTGGTCATTTCGGAAGGAAACGCTCGCTAGCACGACTTTCCAAGAAATACTATTGGCCTGGCATGACACGGGACTTGCAAAGATGGGTAACCACCTGTCCGGATTGTTGTAAAAACAAACCCGGACCCGGGATGGGCAAACTTCCCCTATCCCAAGAACTTTTCGGAGTTAGATTCGCAAGAATCGGGGTAGATATTATTAGTGGATTTAATACAACCACTAATGATAATACCTGTATGATGGTAGTGTGTGATTATTATACGAAATACACTAAAGTATTTCCACTACCGGACCACAAAGCAATTACTTGTGCCGAAGCCTTTGTAAAAGGTTGGGTACTAAGTTTCGGTGTACCATTAATGTTACACAGTGACCAAGGCAGAGAATTCGAATCAAATCTCTGGCAGGGTATGTGCGAATACTTAGCTATTTGCAAGACTAGAACCAACCCGTATAGGCCACAAAGCGACGGATTGGTGGAAAGGTTCAATAGAACCCTCATCCAAGTTCTAAAGTCACTCGTTAATGAACATATGGATGACTGGGATGAGCAATGTCATTTCGTGACACATGCTTATAACAGTACGGTACATTCAAGTACAAATTGTTCTCCGAACCTTTTAGTATTCGGAGAGGATTTGATAATGCCTGCTGACCTAGTTTTTGGAGTCGTAGGGATGGACCCTGAACTACCTTGCCATGTAGTTTTTGTGGAATGTTTAAGAGACAGATTTAGAAAAGCATATGAGTCTGTCCGAATTGATTTGGAGAAAAGTGCCAAATGGCAGAAAGTAGGATACGATACCGATCTAAAGCATCGGAAATTCCAATCCGGAGACAGAGTTCTCAGATTACATGAACCGCTTAGACACATAAAATTAGCGTCTAATTGGGACGGTCCCTTTACTATAACACAAGTTATCAGTGATTGTACCGTAATTATTAAATCTGACCTTGGTCGACTTTATAAGTCAAATGTGGCTAGATTAAGGAAATGGTCTGGGAGGGAGACCTCCACAGAAATGTATGGTGAAGGTTCCGGAAAAATCCTGAACCAGAATCGCATAATAGACCAGGTAAAGAACACTACAGTGAAGCGCGGTCGTGGTAGACCCAAGAAGTGTTCCGAATCAGTGACACCCACGCCAACACCGATTAAGCGTGGGGGAGTTAAAAAAGTCTCAGCAGGTGAAGACAAAAAGAGGAGGAAAGGTGTTTCTAAGGCTAAGAAGCACCTAGAGAAAGCTCTTCAGACTGTCAGGTCCGATAAAGAACTATCCGAGAAGGGGAGATACGTTCGCCGCAGCCCCCGAATTGCCCAGAGGACTGCAGTGACCTAACCTGTATACACAACGAGTGTAATGTTTACATTTAGAGGAACGGATGACAACTGACCCTAAAGGCTTATTTGTCGCCGCCGCATGATGTACCAATGGGTAGTGGACGGATAATCCGGTGGATTTGCTTAAGCTTTCCATAATCTCCACTTAAATCCCCAGACGAGTCATCGGTGTGAGCGATAATTACCTAAAAACAATCAGTTTGTTGATGTACCGCCTGTAGCACGTGCGTTTCCGCATGACGTCACAGTGTCCAGTCTCGGCTGACCTCTCGTGACCCCGCGTACAACGGGGAAATGACGTCACGAATGCTGGCCTGTCGCCATATTGTTTTTCGGTAACTTCTAAGACGGTCGAGCTCGCTCCCTTCTTGGATTTTACCGGCTAGCAAACCCCTCGCTGCTCCTCCAGAGTCTGTCTCCTGGTAGACAGACTCCGTTTGTGTCGGCCCCGGCGCCGTGAAAGCCGGAAAAAGGAGTAGTTTACTCCCGTGGGCGATTCCCCAGTCATGGCTGAGGAATCCGTAGCTGCAGCCAAGCTATCCGGTGACCCGGATAAGCTGACTCCGTCCGCAGAAGCTTTTCCGGAAGCTTTGTCGCCTGTTACACAGGAAGAGAGCGAGATGATGGACGTGGAGGAATCCACGGATCGCTCGTTCGAGGAGAAACTGGCTTCATTTTCACTAAATGAGCCAGAGAAGATGCTATCTCCACTTCCACCAGAGGAATCCGGAGCGACTGCGAGTGCTGAACCCGCAGCGACAGAGTCCGAGACCACACAAGTCGACGGCTCGAAGGACCAGTGGAAGCCAGCAGTGGCTGACCCGTTCCCAGTAGAATACGATGGTCGCTACCTGTATGTCCACCCGGAACTACAGGCACAAGTGACCTACGCAGACGGGACACCAGTCAGGTTGGACCCGAAAGTTAGGGTAGCTGTCGAGGGCGTTATGGTTCCCGATCAGCTGACCAGGACGCCTCCCGAGTGGCTTCGAGACTGGCCGTGGTTCCAACGGGGACTTATGGTAGACGCTGACTTCCGCGAGACAGTGTATGAAGCCAACCGAGCCCTCGAGCTTGGTACGTACCCTAAGCCGGACATGTCCCTGTGGAACATCAAGGCAAAGAACATCAACTGGGTAGGCTGCGTCTCGGATTCCGAGGGGCAGACTTACCCCCGCCCTTGTGCTACCCGGCCCCAGTACCGGACCACAAAGGAGTACCGGGAGGCCGCTGCTAACTTCGAGCAGTGGGATGAAGGTATTTATATTACCGAGCAAGAATTAGTGGACGTCCAGAACGGTTCACTAATTGGTATGGACCGAGGTGCAGCCATTCGGACGGTTCTCGTCCGCCGAATGACTGCCGAACGTGAGGCTCAGGAAGAGGCTAAGAGGGCCGCGGAAGCACCCGCACCTCCTATCCCTGACCTGAAACTCTCTACCAGAAGTTCAGCCAGTGCTACACCAGCCACCGGCAGCACTACCACCCAGGTAGGAGCCTCGACCTCCAGCACATCCGGAACCCAGGAACCGGAGGAAGACTGGAAGGTCAGCAAGAACCGAAGGTCCGCCGCTCGGAAACTTAAGAATCTCCCGGATTCTGCAAAGGCCGAGCCGAAACCCAGCACTTCAACCACCGGCAGTACTGCCATGGAGGTTGAATCGTCTGACGAGGAGTCTGTGCACGAGTCCTCGGTTGAGTATGATGAGAAGGCCACTCCATCAACTCAAACCGAGGCCGAACGCTGGGCTAACGCCAAATCCGGATTCAAAACCCGGATTCCGACGTGTTTCTCCGACTGTGCGTACGGAGTTAAGAAGGACGGCTTTACCCTCTATGCCTGTCCAGACTCAATCAATAAGAACGATGAGTCGGATGATGAAGATTGGATGCGTCTTTCGGACGAGGACCCCAATCCGAGCAAAGCCTATCGAAAGATGTGGCTTATGCTAAACCACACCGAAGGGTATTACACTTATACCCAGAGGAGGAAGCTGCGTTGGGCTTTAGAGAAGTGGTACGGCGACGATCAAAAGTCCTGTCCCTTCTCTATCTGCCAGGATGCGAGTGATGTCTCGATCCGGACCTGGAGTACTCCAGCCCGGTTTCAACGGCATCTGGTAGAGGCCCACTTCCACCATCACCCGGTTTACATTTGTGATCCGAGTTATGGTAAGAAGGGCAAGAAGTGTACTACGAAGGTGCAATACAACCGACGTAGTGATCTGGCTAGACACCAGAAGAAATGCCACGCAGAAGGTTTGGACGGGGCACGGAAGCGCATCATGGAGCTTCATCAGGAACTCATGAAGGAGTTCGACAGTCTGAGCGAGGATGCTTGGTCTAAGATCCGACCAGGGGACCAAGTCCTCTGCGAAGTTCCGAAGACCAAGGATTCGAAACTCAGAGCAAAGATAGTCCTGACTCCTGGAAAGGGTAAACTGGACATGCACGAGTCTCTCTGGCAGAAATGCGAGGAATCCGGAAAGGATGCAAAGAGAGCTCGTGAAAGGAGCAGGAGAGATCAGAACCGTGGCGGCAACGGTTCTGATCAGGGCACGACTAAATCGAAAGTCAGAGCAGAGGACCGTTCCAGGTCCCCTCTGGCTAGGCACCCCGCAGAGCAGGCTCAGGGCACTCCGGTGTTCAAGAAGCCCGAACCTGCCGGATACGCTGGAGCCGTATCTAAACCTGGGAAAGTGAGTTCTCGAAACTTTCCGTCCTTAAACCAGGGACCTGGACCTGAGAGCCAGACCTTGGTGGTAGGAAAGGATGGTCGCCTTATGCCAAAGAAGACCACCGCATCTGCTGCCGCCGGATCTGCATCCGCTCCAGCCGCCCCACCAGTTACCTTTACCCAGGAGCAGTTAAACATGTACCTGCAAATGGGACTGAAGCAGAATGCACCACCTGCCTACTGTGTACCAACGGCAGGTGTGTCCGGAAGCCCTAAACCCGGAAGTGGTCCACAGGCCGCCTCGACTCCTCCCAAGGCTGTCGCTGCACCTGCGAAACCAAAAGACGCTATTACCATTAAAACCGGTAATGCGGAAGTTTGGTTCGAGAAGTCTCGCCAGGGGGAGGCAGATGTCCAAAAGGCCATCTACACCCACTGGGAGAAGTGTGTTCGCGAAAAAGCGACCGAGTTTCATCAGGGTCTCCTAAATGACACCATGATGTGCATGAAGCAGGTGGGCGACGCTGAAAAGCAACGCCTCGAGACCCTCATCCGGGACGATGTGAAGGCCCAGGAGGAGGCTGCCGCAGCTGCCCAAGAAAAGGCAGCTATGGATGTACACGTGTTGGAGAAGCGTGTAAAAGAGGAGATCACTCGGAACACCAATCTGAACACTAAGTTCATGAGGGTGTTCGGAGTCGACTTGGACGAGTGGGACGGCACTCCCGAGTCGGCTTTAGCTCTTCTTAAGAAGAAGCATGCTAAGAAATCCGTTTAAGCATGCTAGGGTTATTTCTTCTATAATTTTTTTTAATGACCAGATATAGTCTTTGCGGAACCCTATAGGTCTGCGAATGTTTTATTCACTAGTGTATGAACACCTATGTTATGTGTTCCGGGTTCCTCTTATGACCAGTCTATTGTATAATTCAGGTTGTATAACTTTATTGCACCCTGAATAGTCTATTCGGATTTATAACTTCATCCATGAACAATCCGATAGTAGACTTGCTGCTGTGAGACGTATCCGGATGCCAGTTCCAGACTCCTGCTGTTACCCGTGCTAACCACTTACTAGGATGGACTTTACGATTTACCTCTACAACTCATCTGTACTCCCGAATGGACTTATATCAAATACTACTATTACTTCCGGATCAACCTATATCGGACTATTATTTACTTATGTCAACTAAGCTTAAAAAGGATTACGTTCTCTACATAGTTGACACATCCGGACTATTATTCTACAAATCTACACCATTCGGATATACTACAAACTTTAGCACTACTAGAGGATTGTGGGTAGCTGCCCCAAAATCAACTACCGTGCTCACTCTATATAAGGAAACTATAAACTTTAGCACGTCCATCCCGTGGTTAGCTGACCACACCTACCTACTAGTACCCGGAGGATACGGCAGAAGACTTCAGCAGCATTTATAATTCCTGTATATTGTATATAATGTCATATTTCTATTTTTCTATAATATTATATATATGTGCATATCCACTAGATACATATTATGATACGGGTACATAGACATTTTCTTGAAACGGATCTCTGATTATTATTAGTATTCATATTATAAGATCCGTCAAACCTCACCAGAAAACACATATTATTGTCCTGCGAGACAAATTGTATAATAAGTATATTGATCTGGTGCTATAAAGGTTATTAGGTACACAGTGATAATATATCATTATTATATTCATTACCACACCGTGAATTTTTTCTTTTTTTTCAAGTGTATGGTATAAATAACCCTATTCGTACTACTCACGGAATCTTTAACGGATTCGTATGTTAATAATATACGACATGTCATTATATAGTGATGTTACTATAACAGTCTTCTTTAAGACTACATATTCAAATGTGGTGTTAATAACTACAAACACACATACGGATGTTATTATGTGATATATTTTATTATCGACAGTTCCGTTACACATAACTGTCATCATCACATGTATACGATTCATATTACTTGTCTTATTAGTTATACCGTGAATATAATATAATATTATGTGGTATAATAATTTAACAGACAGTTCCGTTTCACATAACTGTCTCTTGTTCAAGTAATTCGTATAATATTTCAACATCCTAATCGTTATTTGTAACTACATTTCACTATCGAATATATATATGACATTCGGTTCATAATTAATTTGGTGTTAATGTTATACCTATGGTTGTACCTCTATTACTAAAGGTTTAGACATGTAGAAATGTTATCCTAGTAATATTATATGTATAACACCCTCCTAAATGTCTGGGGGAGTGGTGTAGAGGTACACGTTATTAAACCATAGGAGTTGGGTACCGTCTGACGTGGCGGGTGAGTCGAGTCGTCGGACGTTCCATAGGTTCCGGATAGGTGGCAGCACCGATCCGGGTCTGTGGGGACATCTGACGACGAACACCTGGGTCCGTATATAAAGCCCAGGGCTCAGCCGCTATGTCAGAGGCCCTTCTGGCCTCCACACCATGTAAACCATTGTCTTTTAATATTAGCTGCCTCTTTGATATCATCCGGCAGCCGTGAGTGTGCGTTAAGTAATAAACCTAACCGTTGGCATACACTTGGAATACTGTCTTACTCTTTCTTTCCGAACCGTAAGACCCGAACCCCCCAGGTCCGTAAGGCCACAAACCCTTACAATTGTTTGACTCCTCATCATCTGAATCATATTCGCTTCTACTGTAGCACATTTTGCTAGTTGTCGTTCTATAATCCTCCTCCAGAGCAGTGAGATCCGCTCATGCCTCTGAGAACTCTCCCTCCTCCATACCCTCTCTTACATACCAATGGACAAAGGCATGCTTAGAATACAGGAGATCAAACTTGTGCTCAAGACGAAACCAGGCCTCAATGATGGCAGTTGTGTTGCTCAACATGCAGACAGCACGCTGCACCTTAGCCAGATCACCTCCAGAAACCACTGTCGGTGGCTGGTAGTTGATGCCAACCTTGAAATTAGTTGAAAGCCAATGAGCAAACACAATTGTATGCTTAGACTTAATGGTGGCAATGGCGGCGTTGACATCCTTGGGGACAACGTCGCCACGGTACAAAATACAGCAGGATATGTAGTTGCCCCGTTGGGGATCACATTTTACCATTTGAAAGAATAGCACATGGGAAAGAGAATTAGTTTTTTTCTCAGACACGGCTAATTGTCTGTGTTATGAAAATCAGTAGCGGATCCAGGATTTTGTTTAATACCCTATAAACTCTAAAGTAAAAAGGAGGGGGTGAAGGCCCCTACACCCCTCCATCTAAATCTGCCACTGAAAATGAAAATACCATTTTGAAATTTGATCAACAGGCTTTATGTTTTATTGTTCTTTGTTCTATATCAAATGATGTATTTTATTATGACATAACTTTAAGGAGCCTTATTATATAAGCACATTAAAGCATTCTATAAATAGGCTCAAACCCAAAATCAAAATATATGACATATTTTTACAAATTCATAAGATGACATCTCAAAGTGAAATGTCAAAAGGTTGAGTTGACAAGTCTAATTCTGGGTGACCTTATAAATACACTTTGAGATCCCTGTAGTAATAAAGGCTTATACATGTGTGACATTCAAACCATTTTATAAATATGTGTAACATAGGAGTTGATAGCGTACCTGGTTTGCAGGCTCAAAGCAGGCATTGGTTATCTCAGCCACTGAGAGTTGTTCATGGTAAGTCTTCTCAGCATAAATGACTGGGGCATAGTTAACAAGAGGGAAGTGTATGTGAGGGGCAGGCACCAGGTTTGTCTGAATCTCTCTGAGATTGACATTGAGGGCACCATGAAACCTCAGGGAGGCAGTGATTGAATGAACACTCTGACCTATTAGCCTGTTGAGATTGGTGTAGGTTGGACGCTGAATGTCAAGATAACGAGTTGAGTTTGAAACAAGTTTATTGGCCAACAATATCTTAACGTATTGAACCTTTTACAATTATCAGCCAGAATAAAGAGGATACATTCAAGGAGGTAAGTTTGTATAATTACATTCAGTGTTGGGACAGGTGGTTTCCATGGACAGTCACATACCAAAGATAGTCATATATATATTATAGTTCAACATAGTTCAAATCATAGATCGATAACGCTAGGGTCATATCATTATATCACATAGGTGTTTCTTGAACTGTTGTAGATTATCTACAGACTTTACATGTATCGGTAGTTGGTCCCAGATAATACTGCCTCTGTATAGTGGGCTTGATCTGTATAGCTCAATTCTAGGTCGATTTACCTTGATTTTTATTTTGTCATTACCCCTGAGAGGTCTTGCTGGGATTATTCTATTCTCAAGTACCTGTATATGTCTGTACATTATACATGCAAGCACCTGTTTTCTTCTAATTGCCAGAGTTTTGACCTTACATGATACTGTCACGGCCACGGTTTTGGCGCCGATCGCTCCCCGCCTGAGTGGCGACCGCTCCCGTGAGGGACGACGCTGTCTCCGGTCCCCCTCCCCCTCACCTGTGCGGTTCTTGTCAATCTCGCCCGTGGCCCGGTTATCTTTCCCACATCAATCTCCCAAATCTAAAATGAAGTCAGCTCCCAGGTTATAGTTAGGGAGGTGGACTGGAAGTTTAGGCATACCTACCAACCTTTGTTTAGTCTGTATTCTTTAGTTTAGGGGTATATGTTGATGAAACAGTGACAGCACTCCAGCTTCCTTCTTCACCCTGTCACTTGTGGACAGGGACTGAAGTAACCGGTCCCGCACACGGGGCCCTGTTTCTACCCAAGCTTTGTAAAATATGCCTTATCTGCACAAAGTCACACAATTTAAAGTAGCACTATGGTTAGATATGACTTTAATTAAAGTAGCCTCTTTAGTTTTATTGACAAAATATTAGTGCAAACCACTGTATTTTTAAGTCAACTGACAGCCTGATCTGGACTGGGAAAATAAAGGCAGTGGCCATTTTGGCCCCAAGCAAGTTCCCAAATTTGGCACCCCCAGTATGGCAAATTCTGGACATATTTACATAATTCAAGTAGTGACTCCCACTAATTTGGGGTCATAGACCATTATGGCATTGTTGTATTTTTAAGAAATTGTCTCATTATTCCATAAATTCAGACTGAAATTCCAGCCAATCAGGGCAGCCCTGTCAGGGCCCTGTTGGGCCCGATGGGGTCCTGTTAGGCCCTCCCCCATTGGCTGGGGCTGGTCAGGTGGTCAGGCCCAGCCAAGCTCTATATAAGCAGTCCAGCCTGCTCAGTCAGGCAGAACCAAACTGGCTCTCACCACACACACTGCCAACTAGGAGCAACTCACCACACCCACTGCCAACTAGGAGCAACTCACCACCAACTCACCACACACACTGCTAACTAGGAGCAACTCACCACCAACTCACCACACCCACTGCCAACTAGGAGCAACTCACCACCAACTCACCACACACACTGCTAACTAGGAGCAACTCACCACCAACTCACCACACACACTGCTAACTAGGAGCAACTCACCACCAGCTCACCACTCACTGCTAACTAGGAGCAACTGCCAACGCACCACAAGTTGCCAGCCAGGAGCAACTCACACCTCCCGCCCCACCAGGTGTCAACTCCAAGGTATGGAACCTTTCTTCCCTCAGTAACTAGCCTCCGGATCCATCCCACTGGAACCGAACAACTTTAACAGTCCGCATAACTCAACCGAACGCCGTGTCGCACCTTCTCCGGTCCACCCCACCGGAACCAAACAACTTTAACATGAATCCGAACCGCTCAACCGAACACCTTTAATGCAGGGCAGGTCACCCCCTTTCCACCCAGCGCCAACGTCCCCGGCAAGAGTCATTCAACTTCTACGGACCATCCCTAGCTCGGCTATTTACGTTGGGCTTAGCGGAGACCTGGCCCCTATCCATAGTTATCACATACGTGTGGGCTTAGCGATGTCCTGGCCCCGTCAACTTTAACTCTATTTACGTTGGGCTTAGCAGAGACCTGGCCCCTATCCATAGTTATCACATACGTGTGGGCTTAGTGATGTCCTGGCCCCGTCAACTTTAACTTTATTTACGTTGGGCTTAGCGGAGACCTGGCCCCTATCCATAGTTATCACATACGTGTGGGCTTAGCGATGTCCTGGCCCCGTCAACTTTAACTCTATTTACGTTGGGCTTAGCGGAGACCTGGCCCCTATCCATAGTTATCACATACGTGTGGGCTTAGCGATGTCCTGACCCCGTCAACTTTAACTTTATTTATGTTGGGCTTAGCGGAGACCTGGCCCTTTCCATAGTTATAACATACGTGTGGGCTTAGCAATGTCCTGGCCCGGTTTTTATAGAAATATAGTGTAACTGATAGATCACTTTGTTGAATATTTTACTTTACAATAAAAGAATGTATAACTGTAATCCCCAGGTTGTCTTATGTCCTTGACCTGGTGTTAACGCCATCCTAGTGGTCCGAACTTGGAGCTTTCTAGTTCCCCTCTTAGTAAGAAGACAACGAGAAGTACTAGACCTCGCACCACCCTTTGCGGGGAATTCTGCTACAGAAAATGGTGCCATGACCAGGATGGCTAAGTCACACTAGCAAGGATATTTGATTAACTTTTCAGTTCACACTCTTTGGTTATTCTGAACACCCGCGACTGTGCACGGGCCTAACCTGCTGCAAGCTGCAACCATGAACTTTTTAAGCAGGAGTTTCTCTGCTTTCAAAAACCTATTTTCACCAGAGCCCAGCAGGCCCGAACCCTCAACGCGGAGATCGCTGAACTTTGAAGCAGAAGAGCTTAAAGACTGTGATCGGGTGCCAGAGACCCCTGAGAACCTTTGGGCCCGCGGCAACATGTCAAGAAGCAGCTCCCGCCAGTCTCTATCCCTCCTCACACCTGGGCAGGGACATGGTGCACAACCTGACGACCCGGTGACGGACGACACGCCTCATCCAGGGCGCAGACCTGGCGGGTATGTGCCAAAACGTAAGGCGAAGGAACCAATGAGGTATAACGGAAAGACTGACCTGCTCGATTGGCTCAGCCATCTCCGCAGCATTGCTGCGTGGAATGGGTGGGACTATGAGGAGTATGGCCTCCAACTGGCCTGCTCCCTAGTTGAGGATGCACGAGAGGTCCTATCCTCCATCGACGAAGAGCTTCAGAATGATAAAGAGACCCTTGAGGCAGCCCTTAAACAAAGATTCTACCCTGCTGGGAGGGAATCGTCTTACTCTCTCCAACTTCACACCAGGACAATGAAGCCTAATGAGTCCGCTTCAACGTATGGAGCTGCCATCCGAAGGCTGGCCCATCGGGCCTACCCCGACAGCCCCCTCAGCGAGAGGGCCCTGGTAGATCATTTCATCAGAGGACTCCCCACTAAGGAGCTCCGGAGACAAGTTCATGTGAGCAAGGTCAAGAACTTGAACGAGGCCATAGATATGGCCGTTGACTATCAAACATTCAACGAGTCCGAGAAGCCCAAGAAGCCCCAAAGTACATCAAAAGCCCAGGGCAGTGAGTCCGGCACTGTGGAGTGCAGGGTGCAGCATCTCGAAGACAAGGGTTGACCAAGGGCGAGAAGGAACCAAGGCGTCGCCAAAGACCCCTGTCGGAAGTCCAGTGTTTTAAGTGCCGTAACTATGGACACTACGCGAATGAGTGTGATGTCTCCAAAAGATTGGAGACCGAAGCTTCCGGACCAAAACCCAGCCAGACTGGAGAAGGCTCGGGGGTTGCCGCCTTACAGAACCAGGGGACCCAGGATGCTGAGCCTTTAAACGCGTAAAGGCTGAGCCTGCGCCCAAATGCTCAGCCGACGAATCAACCAATGACGACTTAGGGTCTGTAATACACATAAGAGCGATGTGCGAGGAGAGTGAGGGGAGAGGTGTTGGGAGCGGAAGTAGAATGGCTGATCGACTCTGGCGCAGCACCAAATGTCCTGTCCATACGGACTTGGGGGAAGCTGGTGGCTGTGGCTAGAGATGCGGAGGCCAACCCACCCAAACTTAACCCCATCACCATCGATTTACGGGGTGTGACGAGCAGTCGAATTTCCGTGATTGGTCAGGCAACCCTCTCCGTCCAACTAGGGAATAGGATTTACGATGTTCCAGTTGTGGTTGCCGACATTGGCACCACCGAAGGAATCTTGGGCATGCAGTTCTTCAGGGGTCAGCGAGGGTGTAGTATCAACCTATGTGCAGGTACGATGAAGATGAGCCAGGAGATATTAGTTCTTTTGACAAGTCCAAGAAAGTCCAGGATCGTTCAGTCAGATTGATGGAAGGCGTGACAATTCCACCTGACCACGAGATCAGGGTCCCTGGACTACTGAGCGGATATTGGGAGGGCACCGATGAAGGTGGCTTGATCGAGACAGTGGCAAGTTTCACCGAGACTTCCGGTCTGCTTGTCCCAAATTGCTTGGTTAGGCCTGAGGGGAAGATTGTTCCAGTGACGATATCTAACTTCGGTTCGGACCCTGTTGATCTCTCAGTGGGGGCGATGGTAGGGACCCTGTCCCCTGTTACCCGGATCCATCTACCGGGGGCACGCATCTGCACACTACAGACGCAGACTGACTCCCAGGATTCATTGCCTGAACATTTACAACCCCTGGTGGACGAAGTGATAAAAGATTTGGACCCACCCCAGGCCACTCTCTTTACGGACATGATTTTGTGGAACGTGGACGTTTTTGTAGATAAAGAGGGGAACCTTGGCCAGACAAACAGGGTCAAACATCGCATCAACAAGGGAGATGCCAGGCCGGTCAAAAGACCACCGCGGCGTTTCCCCGACGTACAGAGGAAGATCGTGGAAGAAGAAGTGGATAAAATGCTCTGCAAGGGCATAATTCAGGAAAGCGAAAGCCCCTGGGCCTCCCAGGTGGTTTTGGTTACCAAGATGGATGGGTCCACCAGGTTCTGTATTGACTACCGTTACCTGAATGGGGTGACCCGGAAGGACGCCTATCCCCTGCCCAACATTAGCGACTGCATGGACGCATTGCATGGGGCTAGTTTCTTTTCTACGCTCGATCTTGCTAGCGGCTACTGGCAGGTGGAGATGGGTGATGCAGATCAGAGTAAAACCGCATTTGCGACTAGAAGGGGGCTCTATGAGTTTAAGGTCATGCCATTCGGTTTGACCAATGCTCCAGCCACCTTCGAACGTCTGATGGAACTTGTACTAAGGGGTCTTCAGTGGGAGACCTGCCTGGTCTGCATCGATGATGTTATTGTCTTTGGGAAGACCTTCCAGGAGGCCATGGCTCACCTGGAGGACGTGTTTGGAAGGTTGCGTGAGGCCAATCTTCGATTGAAGCCAACCAAGTGCAACTTGTTGAGGAGGGAAGTCCACTTTTTGGGACATGTGGTGGATGGCAGAGGGGTGCGGTGTGATCCCAGTAAAATTGCCAGTGTTAGAGACTGGGAGACGCCCAAGACCTTGACAGAGGTCCGAAGCTTCTTGGGACTGGCCTCTTACTACCGAAAGTTCATTCAGGGATTTTCGACCATCGCATTGCCTTTTGAGTGGGACGACTCCTGTGAAAAGGCCTTTGGGGCTCTGAAGAAGAGGCTGGTGGAAGCGCCGATCCTGTGCTACCCCTCACCAGATGAAGCACATACATTCATACTGGACACAGACGCTAGTGACACTGGAGTGGGGGCAGTGCTTTCCCAAGTGCAGGAGGGGGGGAGAGAGTGATCTCCTATGCCAGCAAGACCCTTTCGCCGTCACAGCGCAGGTATTGTGTCACTTATCGGGAGCTTTTGGCAGTCATCCTATTCGTCAAGCACTTCAGACACTATCTGCTCGGGAGGCGCTTTAAGATTAGGACAGACCATGTGTCCCTCAGATGGCTGACTCAGTTTAAGAATGCAGAAGACATGGTGGGCCACTGGGTTGCATACCTGAGCATGTTTGATGGTGAAATCGAACACAGGGCCGGGACGAAGCATGGAAACGCGGATAGGCTTTCTCGGAAGATCCCCAAGAACCGTGCATGTGGGCAGGCAGCCTGTCCCGAGTGCACAACTGGGCAAGTTAGGTCGACGAACTCGCTAGACTGTGGATCCGACATTGCAGACTGCCAGGGCTGTCAACCCCTGGAAGTGAGCGGCAATGGTTGGGCGGGTGCAGACGCGGGTTGTGCGCCATATGAGGGCACTGACAACGCTGACTGCCGGACTCAAGACAGTCCAGGTCGCAGGGAGGTGTTTCACTTCTACGCCGAGGTTCAGTGCTTGGACGAGCAAGCGTCTGACGGTGTTTGTTATGCGTTGGTTGTTGGGGGGGATGAGGAGAAAGTTAGCTCCAGAGTGGGCGGCAAAGCGATTGCCACCTGGCCCAACCTTTTCATGCTTGATGGTGGCCCCAGCGGAGACGAAGCCTGCGATGTGGCTCTCGACCACTTGGCCAAGGAGAAAGGTGTTTTGGCAGCAGTGAACCGGGACCCGGTCCCACTGGAAATGCCAGACGACCTCTGCAACTGGTTGGCCTCATGGACACCTGAAAGTCTGCAGGAGATGCAAGAAGGGGACCCGGTCATTGAAAGAGTGATATCATGGAAACGTGAGGGTAGGGGGAGGCCGACAAAGCAAGAGTTGCTGGCAGAGTCTGAAGAAGTCCATTCCCTATGTTTCCAGTGGACGGTTTTGGAAGTTCGGAACGATTTGCTCTACCGTCGGAACAGGGTGAAGGAGATGGAAGGTGTGTACCGGGAAGACCTGCAGCTGGGAACCCCAAGAGAGTTCAGGATGAAAACATTCAATTTCTTGCATGCCTCAAGAACTGGCAGGCACCAGGGCGTCAACCCCACCCTCGACCTTGTCCGCACCCTCGACCTATTGGCCCAGATGCAAGGAGGACTTGAGCAGATGGTGCTTAGAATGTACCGTCTGTGCCCGGATACGGCCAGGCCCACGGTACCGGGCCAAGATGCACCATATGAACAGTGGTGCCCGCTTCGATAGGATAAACATCAACATACTAGGTGAGTTACCTGAGACTGACAGGGGAAACAAGGTAATCTTGGTCGCGACAGACTCCTTCACGAAATGGACCCAGGCCTTCGCACTGCCAGACCAAACTGCTCAGAGTGTAGCTGATGCCCTGATGGTGGGTATGGTCTGTATGTTCGGGCTGCCAAGGCAGATACATTCAGATCAAGGCCGGAACTTTGAGTCTGAGTTATTTAAGCTTCTGTGTGGAATGTTTGGGATTGAGAAGACGCGTACTACGCCGTACTGTCCCCAATCAGATGGGCAAAGAGAAAGGTTCAACCGCACGCTGCAGAAAATGCTGAAGGCCTATGTCAACGATCAGAGGGACGACTGGGATGACCACCTGCCATATGTTATGATGGCGTACCGGTCTACCGTTCATGACACTACTGGGTGTACCCCAAACAGTATGTTCCTCGGGGTGAAGGTTACCTTACCCATTGACTTGGTTATGGGCCCCCCGCCAAAGAACGGCGAGAACCCAGAATATCCGGTGGAATATGTGGAATGGCTCCGCCAAACCATTGTAAACGTTCATGAGAGGGCCAGACACATCACTCTTAAGAGCGTGGCCAGACAAAAGAAGGGCTATGATCTGAGGGCAAAGCCCATGAGGTACACGCCTGGTGATTTTGTCTGGAGGTGGTATCCTCCCGCAGCCAAAGGGAAACTCTCAAAGGGTTGGGTGGGGCCCTACCGGGTCCGGTCCAGGCCCAACCGGTTGCACTGCTTTTTACAGTTGGAGCCGGAAGATGAGGAATTTAGGGTTCATGTAGATCAGCTCACACCATACCATGGGCCAGTTCTGATGGCCTGGGAGAATTGGGAAGGTGACACAGCGGATGAGGAAGGGTCTTTGAATTCTGAACCGAACTCGATCTCGGAGGGGTCAACCGACGATGCCGACGACACTGCCGATAACGAGGGCGATGGTCCACCTGACCCAGTCGGAGCCGAGGCTGGGCCAGGCTGGGCCAGGCTATACCCCACAGAATTGCATGTCGCCTCCTGCAAGCCCCAGGGCTGACAGGAACTTACAACTGGATTGCTCCAAGCCACCCAGTCCGGCACCCTCCAGAAGGGGCACTCGGGCTAGAAAGCCGCCTGCGCGACTAGATAGATGTATTACTTAAGTAGTTCTTCGACATTAAAGGGTACCCATAACATCATAAAACTGAGTACTTTGGGTTTTACATGTTCCACACGAGCAACTAACAGAAATAACAAGATGTGCCTACCTTTTCTTGTGCAGATGAATCCTTTCGCATGCTGGATGTGCCCTTACCGCACAGGTTCTGGCTGAAAGATGGTGGATCACCTTAAAAGAAACATCCAGCTCAGGGGCCCTACCACCGAGACGACCTAAGGCGCGAGGGAGACGGCAAGCGACGAGGGCCAAACCCCGAACGGGAGGACAGCCTGGGGCCGGAGCCGACCTGCTCAGTTGGCGAGCCCCGAGGAAGGACCACTGCAAAGCCTGCCAGCTCTAGCTGCCCTCAGTCCCCGGTCAAGCCCCCAGGGAAGAGGCCAGCGGAGCCCACCAGCCCTGCCGATGGGTCCAGCAAGCGCGCCCGCCACCGCTCCCCTGCACGATCCCCTACGAGGAGATCTGGCTCTTCCGCTCGGGTGCCCACAGTGTCCCGGAGGACAAACACAGAGGAGAAGTTCTTTTCCTCTGTGGCAGCCCAGACGTCCCCACCTGCCAGGGATGTAACCACAGTAGCCACGCAGACCGAAGTCGCCATGGATCTGGTTACTGTTATCCGGTGCCAGACAAGCCAGGAGAGATGGCAAGGGGGATCTGTGGCAACAGAGACAAGGGAAGAGTGGTACGTCCCCACAGTGTTACTTTGCCGAAGGGATGTCGTCGCTGCACCTTGCATACCTGCAACAACACCCGGACCCCCACCGCCTCCAGTGCCGACTCCAACCCCGGCACCAGTGTCAGCTCCGGCTCTGGAAACCACGGTAGCTGTGGCCCCAGCACCGGAGGGAACTCCTGCTCAAGCACCAGGGGAGACACCAGCGGCCGAGCCTGCCCTGCCGGCAGAGGAAACAGAGAAAGCAACACCCGAGAGGCTACAGCGGGAGATTAGCCCATCGCCATCATGGTCCAGTTCAGGTGGCCTGTCCCGAGGGTCGGTCTCCAGATCCGAACTCTCGCTGTCTGACAGTGAGGAAGAACGCTGACCTGACTTTTGCTGACTCTTTCGAGTGGATCACTTGGATACCCTTGGTGCTGTTGTTTCTTTAATAAAACAACCTTAAGTCTTATTTCAGTCCTGTGTTGAAGTGATTTAGTAGCCTAGGCTTAGTCATAAAAGCTTATCAAGGTAGTAGGGGACAGCTCAGCCAAACTTGGAGGCGACCTTCAACAACTAGAAGAGCCTTAGGTAATGGTCCGAGGGCATCCTTCCAGAGATACACAGATGCGGGGTCGCCTCTTTTTCAAAAGGGGTGGTGTCGCGGCCACGGTCTCGGCGCCGATCGCTCCCCGCCTGAGTGGCAACCACTCCCGTAAGGGACGACGCACACGGGGCCCTGTTTCTACCCAAGCTTTGTAAGATATGCCTTATCTGCACAAAGTCACACAATTTAAAGTAGCACTATGGTTAGATATGACTTTAATTAAAGTAGCCTCTTTAGTTTTATTGACAAAATATTAGTACAAACCACTGTATTTTTAAGTCAACTGACAGCCTGATCTGGACTGGGAAAATAAAGGCAGTGGCCATTTTGGCCCCAAGCAAGTTCCCAAATTTGGCACCCCCAGTATGGCAAATTCTGGACATATTTACATAATTCAAGTAGTGACTCCCACTAACTTGGGGTCATAGACCATTATGGCATTGTTGTATTTTTAAGAAATTGTCTTATTATTCCATAAATTCAGACTGAAATTCCAGCCAATCAGGGCAGCCCTGTCAGGGCCCTGATGGGCCCGATGAGGTCCTGTTAGGCCCTCCCCCATTGGCTGGGGCTGGTCAGGTGGTCAGGCCCAGCCAAGCTCTATATAAGCAGTCCAGCCTGCTCAGTCAGGCAGAACCAAACTGGCTCTCACCACACACACTGCCAACTAGGAGCAACTCACCACCAGCTCACCACTCACTGCTAACTAGGAGCAACTGCCAACGCACCACAAGTTGCCAGCCAGGAGCAACTCACACCTCCCGCCCCACCAGGTGTCAACTCCAAGGTATGGAACCTTTCTTCCCTCAGTAACTCGCCTCCGGATCCATCCCACTGGAACCGAAAAACTTTAACAGCATAACTCAACCGAACGCCGTGTCGCACCTTCTCCGGTCCACCCCACCTGAACCAAACAACTTTGACATGAATCCGAACCGCTCAACCGAACACCTTTAATGCAGGGCAGGTCACCCTCTTTCCACCCAGCGCCAACGCCCCCGGCAAGAGTCATTCAACTTCTACGGACCATCCCTAGCTCGGCTATTTACGTTGGGCTTAGCGGAGACCTGGCCCCTATCCATAGTTATCACATACGTGTGGGCTTAGCGATGTCCTGGCCCCGTCAACTTTAACTCTATTTACGTTGGGCTTAGCGGAGACCTGGCCCCTATCCATAGTTATCACATACGTGTGGGCTTAGCGATGTCTTGGCCCCGTCAACTTTAACTCTATTTACGTTGGGCTTAGCGGAGACCTGGCCCCTATCCATAGTTATCACATACGTGTGGGCTTAGCGATGTCCTGGCCCCATCAACTTTAACTCTATTTACGTTGGACTTAGCGGAGACCTGGCCCCTATCCATAGTTATCACATATGTGTGGGCTTAGCGATGTCTTGGCCCCGTCAACTTTAACTCTATTTACGTTGGGCTTAGCGGAGACCTGGCCCCTATCCATAGTTATCACATACGTGTGGGCTTAGCGATGTCCTGGCCCCGTCAACTTTAACTCTATTTACGTTGGGCTTAGCGGAGACCTGGCCCCTATCCATAGTTATCACATACGTGTGGGCTTAGCGATGTCCTGGCCCCGTCAACTTTAACTCTATTTACGTTGGGCTTAGCGGAGACCTGGCCCCTATCCATAGATATCACATACGTGTGGGCTTAGCGATGTCCTGGCCCCTTCAACTTTAACTTTATTTACGTTGGGCTTAGCGGAGACCTGGCCCTTTCCATAGTTATAACGTACATGTGGGCTTAGCAATGTCCTGGCCCGGTTTTTGTAGAAATATAGTGTAACTGATAGATCACTTTGTTGAATATTTTACTTTACAATAAAAGAATGTATAACTGTAATCCCCAGGTTGTCTTATGTCCTTGACCTGGTGTTAACGCCATCCTAGTGGTCCCAACTTGGAGCTTTCTAGTTCCCCTCTTAGTAAGAAGACAACGAGAAGTACTAGACCCCGCACCACCCTTTGCGGGGAATTCTGCTACAATACCAATAGATCATTGACATGGATGTCTCGTGGTTGTCTTATCTTTTTACATGCTCTTAAACAGTGGTTTTGTATGGTGTCTAAATGATCTACTGGAGTAACCGGTCCACTTTCCAATATGTAACTACAATATTCTAACAAGGGGACTATCATAGTCTTGTAGATTTTAAGGCTGGTATCCACATCCAAGTATTTAACAATGTTTCTTAGTTGCTTTAACTTCAAAGTACCCTGTAAGTCCATTTTCTTACAGTGATGTTTAAAGTTTAAATCAAAACCAATTACCACACCTAAGTAGTTGAAATGTTTAACACAAGCCAGTTTCGAACATTTCAACTACTTAGGTGACGGCAGATGTAGAGATCGGGGGTGCAGGATAGATGGCAAACTCCAACTTGGACTTCTTCCCATAGTCAACAGAGAGATGCTGCATGAGCAGAGAGGTGAAAATAGATCTGGTGCCACCACCGAAGGAGTGGAAGATGAGGAAGCCCTGGAGACCGGTGCATTGATCAGCTATCTTACTGATACGGTCTAGGACCTGGTCCATGATTTCCTTACCAATTGTGTACCACGGGCGTAGTTATTGGCAGCATCCTCCTTGCCTGTGATCAGCTGCTCAGGGTGGAACAAGTGATGACAGGTACCAGTATGGACCTCATCTGTATTGGTGAACAAAGTGTGAACAAGGTTTTATACAAAACTATTAATATAAGGTGCATGCTATGTATGAGCTGCACACAAACTTTGTGACCTGAGAGAGTTATAACGGCCTACACCCCCCCTTGAGTGGTAAAATGGCATGGGGGAAATATTGTAGAAATCTTATAGAAATACTCCTCTGAGTTTTGCTGGTTCTATAATGCACATTAGGGACTTATCCTTGTAAATTTATAAGATGCACCTTGTACCTGAGTATTATGATACCAACAATCAAGGAAATATTATTTATGTCATGGCTGATACGAACATCACTATAGAACAGTACTGGACATGCTGTATTCAATGGGGGGATAGAATACAATGTGGCCGTATTCAATGGGTGTCTGCCATCTTGGATTTTGAACAGATGTGAGCCATTTTTCTTTATTTAAAAGCAAAATAACCCCTTAGGCCATGACATAAATAAAAAATGTCAACTCCCCATGGGATATTTTAGCATCGTATTCAACTCGGTGAGGTCTGTCCACATTCAACTCTACCAGGCGTGGTTGAATATGGACAGCCTCACCTTGTTGAATACGATGCTAAAATATCCCATGGTCGTTGACATCTGCCTATTTATTTTGATTCCGATTTCATGAACTCATTTCTAGGCAAAATAGTCTTACTATGATCAAATGGAGATTAAACACATATCAACAACAGTCGGCTCAAGATCAACAAAAGGTGCATGTTTGCCAGCTCCAGCTCCAGTCTCGCTGAAGAAGGTGTTGAAGGAGTCATCACCACCTCCAATGTTCACATCACTGTGCATCTGACCATCAGGGTAGACACCATGCTCTAGGCAGTACAATTCCCAGCAGGCGTTACCAATCTGAGCACCAGCCTGTCCAATGTGAATGGAGATACACTCACGCTGCAAGAATCAGTTCAACTTTATTCCACCCTGGATGAGGCAGAACCATAGGGTTAATTAACTTAGAAATCCAATGTGACACTTTCCCGTGTGATAAGCTCTAATTTACATAATTGCTGAAAAACCTTTAGCTCACAAATAACCCTCAGGCAGTCCCATACACTGTAAAAAAACATTTGTCGAAATAACAGTGTATTCCTCATCTCAAAGTTGACAGAGATCTGTGGTTATTTCCACAGAGATTCCTTGTACATTTATGTACCAGTTTACTGCCACCTGGGGCTTCTTGCAAAAACTGCACTGGTGCTATGCGTTTCAATTATGGTGTGCCTCTTGAGATGACACTGTGTGGGGATTGATTTATGGAACATTGTCATCGTCCAACTAACCTCTGAATCAGACCGTGTTTGAAAAAAAGTTTGGGGAACTGGTTCCATAATTAGTTCCAATTGACCGCTTCCCATAGTAGGCCAGGAGGTATCTCAAAAAGATTTGGAATTGATCCTGTCGAAGGTGCTAACTCACAGACCTTCTGGAGTGGATTCCCTCTTGTATTGTAAAAACTGAGTCAGCGATAGGAGTGGTATAGGAGGGGTCCAGTCTCTTATTTTGCAACTCAACCTATTTCCGTGCGGTTCACTTGTAGCAGAGGTCAAGCAGGGAAGTCTGTTCTTAGGGTGAGAAATGTAGGAGAACTGCAGGATCAAATAGGTACGGTGAGAACTGGTTTCCCAATCTTTTTGAGATACCCTCCAGGGAATCGGAGGAAGGAGCTAGCCAGGAATCAGTTCTTACTTAGGAAGTATTCACTAATTCAGGAGGTCATTTCTTAATACACTACGACTGCTGTCCCTTAAATCGTAGTGAGGACCTAATAATTTGGCACCATGAAATAGTAGTCCCTAATGTCTGCACCAGTACGACTGCCCTACTAAACCTTATGTAATTACTGCATAGCTGCCAATCGTAGTGAGCAGTCGCAGGGCAGTTCCTACAATAGCCTGGCTTATTCTTGGCATTTTTTAATTGTAGTTGCTGTGTGCAGTCGCAGTACATTGAGAAATGGCCTTCAGCACCACTACTGAACCACATCTATTTACCTTTTGACAACACAACAGAAAATTGATTCCATGGGGTCAGTTCCGTTTTGTGAATAGCACCTCTGACAGAACTCAATATATATATCCTTTCGCCACACCCTCGTGTTGATGCATTATCCCAATCATGACATGATGCAATGGTTCAGGAACTTTTCAGATTTTTTTTTTCATTTATTCCCCAGGATGATTAGCTATCATGAAAATAGTGTAATGCTTTGTTTTGATGCCTAGCTCAAGGCCAGACCTTTAACTGGTCCGTATGAGGGCTATATGGAAGTATTTAGTCTAGTAGGAAGATTAGGTACCCATGCACCCCAAGACTATATCTCTTTAACTTACCTTTTTGGACTCCTGAATATCTTTACTTTCCATATTTCTGCATTCCCAGAGTGAAATCGTGTCCCATTATCTTCAGTTGCAGCCATCTTGTCAGCCATCTTGGATTTTTCACAAATTTATGATATGACACCGATTTTGCTATACATCAGCAACTATTACGGCTATATTAATGGAATTGGGACATCAGACTCTTGGGTGATCCTGATTTCTACCAAAGGAGCCATCATGACCTTAGCCAAGGTCAAGGTCATTCTCGTGACCTGGATCAGGGAAAAATCACTAAATTACTGTACATGAGCATGTTTTAACTCCTATACAGATCAGGATAATGGATATTTTCTGCATATTGGTGTTTTTATATTAAAAAGGCATCAATGTAATGTCATTTGGCCCATTATGAGGAAGATTTAATGGTGTATTGGTTCAGTTACTATATACTTTCTTTTTATGGTGTGATTCAGGAAATATTCTGAAATATTCCAAAATAGTTGTGACCTTGACCAAGGGATAGTTAACCTCAAGGATATATAACATGAGTGATCAGTAGATGTATGCTTGAGGTAGGCTGTTGGATTTGTTCTTTAGGGGATAGGTTGACTAAGAGATCATAATAAAGGTTGGATGTGAGCTATCCCAGCTGATCAAGCTGTGATAGGTAGGAAAGCTATAAAGTGAGCTTGAGGGATAGGTATTGAAGAGGATGGGTAGCAAGGAGGATAGATAATAAACAGTTTAAGAGATAGGCACAGAGGGTACCTTGTAAGGTGAGCATATTCAAAAGATACATTGGTGCTAGGTAATATCACAGATGTGCAAGTCAAATATGAGGGATGTGCAGAGTTGGGGGATAGTCACCATGAGGGATAGGTAAAGTGAATGATAGGCAGATTGAGGATAGCCCACTGGGCACATCAACATTGATTCAGTGTTGAAACAACGTTTGCAATGTTTGCATATCAACGGTTGATATAGGCTTGAAATATAGTTGAATTGGAAAGTTGACACAACATAATCAAAATCAACTGTGATTCAACATCTAACCATCAGCGCTGATTCAACGTTTGTATTTCTATGTTGATTCAACATTGACACAACATTGATATGATGTTGTAACAACATTGATATTTGTTAGGGCATTCTTTGTTGACATGTCAATGTTGAATCAACATTGAATTAACATTGAAATCAATATTGTTGATTCAACATTGACAAATCAATGTTGAGCCAACATTGAATTGAGAACAATATTTCAACATTGATATGTCAACTGTTGATTGGATGCTGAAATGGTGTTGGTTGACAACATTGAAATAGAATCATTGAAAAGGTGTTGAAGACAGGTTGATCAACATCATCAACACAATATCAGCGGGTTGTCAACGTTGATGCAACGTTCTGTGCCCACTGGGAGGTAGACTAATGGTAAGAATGTACAGAGAAAATTAGGTACAAAGGTGAGGGGTAAACTTTAATCCTTTAAGCCATTTGAGGGAAAGCCTAATCAAACTCTAGATGTTTCAAGGGATAGGTAGTATGAGTGATAGGCAGACTAAGGGATAGGCAGTATGTTGGAGAGGCAGAGCCATATGCAGGCAGAGTACTTGTCAGGTTGGGATAGGCAAACATTGGGATATGTAGATTGAGGTATTGACTTTGATTAGCATGTTGCATCTATAAAAAGTTCAAATCATTTTCAATATAACCTTTGTACATTTTTCAAATATTCTCATCATCAAACCTCATTTTAAGGTACCTTTGGCCAAATTTTGAGAATCAATACCACAAATTTTGGATTCAGCAGGAGTTTTTGGTATAGGTGGCCCCTTGTTTCCATTTGATATCACTCTGATAAAGATTCCTGACATCTCCATAAACCCCCTTATCTTACATAGGACTCAGTACTGAACACAAAAGGTAGCCTACTTTTAAGGGGGGGGGGGTAGAGGGGGGTGGCTTGCACTATAGGACTCTATGGAGTAACATATCCTAGGGAACCTATACTATTCTTGATGGATGTTTGAAGCATGGCCTATCTTCAGGGGTGCCTAATATCGCCAGGGCCTATCATCCGGGGGCCTAAATTCTGCAGGGCTGAACGCCCGCACACCAAATTCTACAATGGTCTTGCGTGAAACTCTTTCCACGTCCTGCTACCAGATTTTATTTCATTGGCCTACAATTGACAATGCTAAAACTCGAAATGTATATGATTTACCGATTTATTTGCTGGCAATGAAGATAATTAAAACAAAATCAAAAACAGTGATTTAACACTGTACGGTAAGAAATAACCATTTAATCTACCAGGGATGCTAGTTAAACTCAACAAAGCACCACTGTTATTGCATTACATTGAACCAGTGTAGTTTATACAAGAAGCCCCAGGTGGCTGTACTGTAAAGTGTGGTAAGCGTTATCGCACTGGATAGTGTTATTAGATGGGTACCAATTCCCACTAAAGATCCTAGAAAGTTCATTGAGGTATCTAGGTTGTTGATCTTTTTTACTCTAGCATGTTATTCTGTATACTCTATAAAATATGATAAGTGAACATACCATAGTAAGTTCACACAGCCTCTTTTTGCTCATATATTATCTTAGATTATATCATGGTTATCGAGTTTCAGAACGATTTTTGGGTGCCCAAACTGTATAGTATGGACCCCTCTATAGTGAGATAGAGGCATTGTAAGACCTGTGGCGCCATCTGGCATGTAGTGAATGGACTAGATCATGATATTTATGCAATGCGTGGTGAATAGACTTGAACTCATGCCTTTCAGGGGCTTGACAGAAGCATTCCACTTCACGTCGTGCCTCTATCATCCCCTGAAAGGCATTCTCTCAAGTCTATTCATCATATATTACATTCTTAGAAATTACCATATTTCTTTCCATTTTAGATTAAAGTCTTTACTACTAATCATACATTCTATATGTATTTTTTAAAAAGCTCCGTGCCCTAATTACAAAAATATTCCACATATAAGGTACATCTCACATACAACGGACACCTACATTTTATGGGCCTGCTACAAGAATTTAAAATGAGATAACTTCTGTTGAATTCAATAGACTTTTGTAATTCAAAACTGTTGGCATATGACCTACAACCACTTTTAAATTTAGGGAGAGTTTCCCTTCAACATTTTCCTGCTTCTATAAGGTGCACCAGGGGCTATCCTTGCATATAAGGTGCGCCATATACGTGAGGTATTACAGTATGTCAAATACCGTATTGTATCATTTGATATATGAATTAATGAAACATCTATAGACAGAGGTTCATGAGTGTTGGGTATGACTGAGATAACTCTCAGTCATATGAGTCAAAACAAGTATTTTTATTTCCTGTTATCTGAGTTAGAAATGTGTAAAACCCTTTGAAATGACAGAAAATGATTCTTTGCATGCTTTATGATCATTTGGGTTGCTGTTACTGGCCGTGAGATACAGAGAATGGTCATCTCATGGGGTGTGTAACATATGGAGGTGCTAGGTTTACCTTATGGGGCCTCCAAATATCCACTGTTCCCAACATGAAATAAAAGGTATATATATATATATATATATATATATATATATATATATATATATATATATATATATATATGTGTGATGTCACTACCCGTCAGGTAGGTGATAGCCGTCCTCTTCACATTGCCCCCATTGTGGACATTTCACCTGTTGTGGCAGCATATTAGAATAACATTGTCTGTACTGCCAAACATGGCGAAGCCACATAGGATTCTTTGTAGACCACATATGTACACCAAGGAAAGGTTTTAATGGAAACCTTTTACAATCAACTGGTGACTTCAATTTTAATCCCCTCATTATTTGCTTTGAACCAGGTCGTCCATAATAAAACCCAGGGATGTTGCAAATGCATCGTTTTGCCAGTCGAGCATTTATCCCAATGTCAGCATCATCAAGCAGGGTTAGAAACCTGATGTTTGATGTCTCCTTTAGTATTGCCTTCCCAGTTTGTAAACTCATGAATATACCAGACCCTCCACAAAAGCTGGGTAATTTTTTATATGGGTAGGTCTCCCATGTTAGTGACCATTTATGCTTGAACCTAAGTGGTTCATTTGGCCCAATGCAATGCCCAAAGACAGCATTTTGAAGTTGTGTTGTCCCATATTGGTCTAACAGTGCTAGCACTCCATCAATGTTCAACATTGCATCATCCACCATTTTAACAGTAAACCTAACGTTACTACATTTGGACTGCACCCACTTTAAACCATTGTAGTGTGCAAATTGCATCCCATAGTAACTGTCTTTGTAATCAAACTTTAAAATATCCTGATATTTTTCACTTTCCATTGAAATATAGTTTTCATCAGACATATTCAGGCTCTTTCCAAAAACAAAAACAACACGTATTCTTTCTCTTGTGCTTTGGGGGAGGTCCTCTGTGTAGATTTGGCGTAAAACTTCGCGGTTCTTTGTCATCCAAGGGGCAGATGTAATCATAACAAAGAGATCTATTGCTCTTTTCTCCCTAGTGGAACAGAAAGCTTCAGGAGGTTCAATAAGTGTGTTAGCTTCCCATTTAAGACATCGGTCGCAGCGTCCATTTGGGAGGGGGTCCTTGTTATTGATATTTGATGTAGGAGTAGTTGAAATTGTCCCATTTGGTGTCATTTCTGGCTTAGGTTGCAGTTTTTGTGCACTTATAATCTGTTTTGCAGGAACAAAAGATACTTTGAATTTTAATTTATCCTGGTATGAAAAGAAGAAGCCTATGAAAAGCAAACAACCCACGCTGAATCTCCAGGTGATGATATTCCCCTCGTGCACCATGATGCCACCTGCAAATTTTCAAAGCAAGAGAATAATTATAGGGGTGTAATGTCACAATTTATATGCCGAAACTCTCTATTATAGATCATGCTTTTCTGACATTCAGCATTAGACATATCAAGTGGTAAGAGTTGTAGATACAGGTAGATATTTGATCAAGAAAATTCAAGGGAAGTCAAAGCAAGGAGAGAAGTAGGTAAGGGAAAGAATTTATCGGACTGGGCAGTATATTTTAAGGTACAGAGAGGGATAGGGAGGCGGTGGGCAGTATGGATTAAGGTAAAAAGGGGGACAGGTAGGTGGTAGGTAGTATGGATTAAGGTAGAAATAGGGACAGGTAGGGCATGGGCAGTATAGATTGAGGTAGAAATAGGGACAGGTAGGGGGTGGGCAGTATAGATTGAGGTAGAAATAGGGAGAGGTAGGGGGTGGCAGTATAGATTGAGGTAGAAATAGGGAGAGGTAGGGGGTGGGCAGTATAGATTGAGGTAGAAATAGGGAGAGGTAGGGGGTGGGCAGTATAGATTGAGGTAGGGGGGAGACGTAGGGGGTGGGCAGTATGGATTAAGGTAGGGAGGGGGATAGGTAGGGGATGGTCAGTATGGATTAAGGTAGAACTAGGGATAGGTAGGTGGTGGGCAATATGGATTCAGGTAGGGGGAACAGGTATGGGGTGGGCAGTATAGATTCAGGTGGGGGCTGGTAGGGGTGGACAGTATGGATTCAGGTAGGAGGGGGCAGGTAAGGGGTGGGCAGAATGTACTCAGGTAGGGAGGGACATGTAGGGGGTGGACAGAATGGATGAAGGTAGAAAGAGGGACAGGTAGGGAGTGGCCAGTATTGATTCAGGTAGGGGGGGGCAGGTAGGGAGGGGGCAGTATAGATTCAGGTAGGGGGACAGGTAGGGGGTTGGCAGTATTGAATAAGGTAAAATTATGGACAGGTAGGGGGTGGGCAATATGGATTGAGGTAGAAATAGGGATTGGAAGGGAGTGGATAGTATGAGTTGAGGTAGGGAGGAAGATAAGCATATTCAGAATGAATTAAAGGGAAACAGTTATCTTCTTTCAACAACCTGCCTATCTGATGCCGTCACAAGTTGGCAAGATGCATCAGGCATTGTTTATGCGTAGACAGTTTGGCAAAACGAACATATTATAATAAGAATAGCGAATTATGCAGATCTCATACTGGAACATTCTCTAGAGTAGTCTTGTGATCTCTCAGTACTCTGCCAGTAAATGCTACAAACACTATCTGATTGTAGGCTAGCAGTGCTGTGCAAGCACTAATGGGACTAATTGCTGATAGGAAATCTCCTTCAACTTAAGCCAAAGACATGAGTAACATAAATAGTGCAAGTCACTATTACATAATTGAATACAGACATACACAAATAAACCGTCAGGACGGTTGGCCAGTTCACAAACGGTGATTACTCTTAAGCGGGTATTCCACTGCCATTGGTCAGCCGAGATTTTGCTAATCCGATCAGTTTTAATAATCCAAAAGTATAGAAGAAAAAAATCGGTCGGATTAGCGAAAATACAGTCGACCGATGCAGTGCAATAGCCACTTGTTTGCATCAGGTAAGCCTGCTGTTTTGCTCTATGCTGATATATATTCACTAATTATGCCGGAATATTTTCATCTAATATCAAGGCTATCACAATGAGATATCATATGCTTTAGGCATTGTTTTCTTCAAAGTAAGGGAAAAAAGGGATAGGTAGGGGATTGGTGATATAAGGATAGGTGGGTAGGGGGGGGAGGGGTGTGCAAAGGGAGGTCGTACAGAGGTCGGTTTAGCATTGGCAGAATGAATTAATTAATGTAGTTTCAGGGTTAGGCAAGGGATGCACATCATGGAAGATGGGGAGAGGGAGAGGGGTAGGTAGGTAGGTAGCTAGCATGCATGCATATTAACTGCATGAATGTAGGGATTTAAGCACATTTCCGATTGCTTAAAGTGACTATTTAAGCAACTTTAAGCTACCTAAAATTTACCTAAAGTTGCTTAAATATCATAATGACATACATTTAAGCTAATTTAGGTGTAATTAAACTTGCTTAAAAAGTCAGTTTAAGCAATCGGAAATGTGCTTACGTCCCTACATTAATGCAGTATATAGGGGATGGGCAAAATAAATCAAGGTAGGGAGAGGGATAGGTAGGTGAAGGGAGGAATGAATCAATGTTAAGAGAGGGATAGGTAGGGGATGGGCAAAATGAATCAAGGTAGGGAGAGGGATAGGTAGGGGAAGGGAAGAACGAATCAATGTTGAGAGAGGGATAGGTAGACAATGGGCAAAATGAATCAAGGTAGGGAGAGGGATAGGTAGGGGAAGGGAAGAACGAATCAATGTTGAGAGAGGGATAGGTAGGGGATGGGCAAAATGAATCAAGGTAGGGAGAGGGATAGGTAGGGGAAGGCAAGAATAAATCAATGTTGAGAGAGGGATAGGTAGGGGATGGGCAAAATGAATCAAGGTAGGGAGAGGGATAGGTAGGGGAAGGGAAGAACGAATCAATGTTGAGAGAGGGAAAGGTAGGGGATGGGCAAAATGAAACAACGTAGGGAGAGGGATAGGTAGGGGAAGGCAAGAATGAATCAATGTTGAGAGAGGGATAGGTAGGGGATGGGCAAAATGAATCAAGGTAGGGAGAGGGATAGGTAGGGGGAGGGAAGAATGAAATGAATCAATGTAGGGAAAGGGATAGGTAGGGGAAGGGAGGAATGAATCAATGTAGGGAAAGGGATAGGTAGGGGAAGGGAGGAATGCATCAATGTCGGGAGAGGGATAGGTAGGGGAAGGGATGAATGCATCAATGTTGGGAGAGGGATAGGTAGGGGAAGGGAGGAATGCATCAATGTTGGGAGAGGGATAGGTAGGGGAAGGGAGGAATGAATCAATGTAGGGAGAGGGATAGGTAGGGGAAGGGAGGAATGAATCAATGTAGGGAGAGGGATAGGTAGCTAAGGACTGAAGCTAATAGAAACAGTTTGAGAGATAATTAGAGCAAAGATGAGATGAATCAGAAAGATGGGAGAATCAAGGAAATATACTTACTTTTTTCCCCAGCAGACCTGTGCAGCTCCACTCTTAAGTCTGTATTAACCTGACCTATCTGACCAGTGATGCTAACGTATGAATAGAACAGACAGAAATAGCATGGGTTCTATTGTGTAGCACACTCTAGGTGGGTGGGGGAGGATTTATTTTAGAGATTCCCTTGTGTAGGTATTTGGGGACTTAGAGGGGTATATAGAAGTTATATTTAGATAATTGAAAATACCAAAGGCCTTGTTCCGGAAATAGGTCACAGGGCCAGGGGTCAGGGGTCAGTTAACATGAAGGCTTCATAGATGTATAGTGCTTTGGATGATTATATTACAATACCCTTTGTAAACCTAAATTTCACTAAGGCCAAGAAAAAATAAGTTGTGTTTCCAGTAACATGACTTGAAATGGTAGGGTCGGTAGGTCGGATTTCTTTTTTCAATTTTTTTTTTTACATTTACATAGGAAATGTTAGGGCACATATCAATGGATGTATCAAATTCTTTGATTTCATTGTAAAATAATGATGGGAAAATGATAACTGTGAGAGAGGGGAAGAACATGAAAAGTGTACAGGAAAGATCCTCAAAAAGTAATGAAAATTTTCTTTAAAATGAGACAAAATTCTTCAAAATCATAAAAAGTTTTTTTTTGCCCCTGTTTTGCTAGGTTCGGTCGGGTTTTATTTGACCTAAGCTTTTGGGCCGTGAACAGTCTCCCCAGCTCTTCATTGGTGCATCAAACTGACCAATAGGCATGATGCACTCCTAAGTTTAAAAGGGACTGAATGCCACTCATGCAGTTTTGCATTTATGGCCATTGACGTTCTCGTGGGGCAGCTACATTCGGGAACTGAGAGAGGTATATATTGGAGTTATATTTAGATGATTGAAAATACAACATGGTAACCCCTTAAAGGCCGCTGATGCATTGATGCATCTTGCATTAATGCATCATTCCTGCCAGCACTTCATTGGAGCATCATGACGACCATCCGGGAGTATATGTATCAACCCCGTAGGGTCAGCATAATGCTCCAATGAAGTGCTGGTGACCAGTCTCACCTGCACTTCATTGGTTTATCATGACCGCCAATGGGCATGATGCACTCCTGCATCAACGTAAAAGAAAAGACCACCCTATTTTCATGCCACTTTATTTCAATAGTATGTGTGCTAATCAGAAGGATTCTGGCACACATAGTGAAATAAGCAGTACTTTAAGGTAGAGAAGGAGGCTTCTCTGCTGCATTGTATGACATCACAATTGACCAAATGCAGCAGGTGCTACATTGATTAAGCATGGGCACTTCTGGAAAACATGCTTTTGAATAAAAGAGTGCCCTCTCTCCATCAAGATATTACACATGATACCTTTCCAGGGTTATTCCATGGTTATTCCTTGCTGCTGTCAGACGTATCCGGATGCCGGTTCCAGACTTCTGCTGCTATCTGTGCTAACCACTATGCTAGGATGGACTTTACGATTTACCTCTACATTTCACCTATACTCCCGAATGGACTTATACTACATGTTACTACTACTTCCGGATCATCCTATATTGGACTTTTTACTTATGTCAACAATACTTAAACGGATTACGATTCTACACTGTTGACAAAACCGGATCTACACTCTACTTCTACTCTACACCATTCGGATATACTTATGAACTATAGCACTTCCAGAGGATTGTGGGTAGCTGCCCCAAATTCACCTACCGTGTTCACTCTAATAACCAGGAATCATAGACTTTAGCACGTCCATCCCGTGGTTAGCTGACCACACTTACCTTCTAGTATCCGGAAAACTACAGCAGAAGACTCCAGCAGCATCTACCATTTTTTATATTGTACATAATGTCATATGTCTATTTTTCTATAATGTTATTTGTATGTGCATATCCACACTATGGTCATAACTTACTATATATTGTGATACGGGTATATACATATCTATTAGTACGGATCTCAAATTGCTGTTCATATTAATAAAGATCCGGTAAACTACACCAGAACGTAAATATTATTGTCCTGCGAGACACATTGTATCATAAATATATTAATCTGGTGTTATAAAGGTTATTTGGTACACGGTGATATCATATATATTATTATATTCATTACTACACCGTGATTTTTTATTTTTTTCAAGTGTATAATACAAATGGTTCTACTCGTACTACTCACAGAATCCTTAACGGATTCATATGGTTATATCATGTTATGATGATACATGATTATATGTCATTAGATAGTGTAGTTACTTTTAAAGTCTTTTTCAAGACTATATAATCAAATGTGTTATTAATAACTACAAACACATACGGATGTGATTATGTGATTTATTTAATATTAACAGTTCCGTTACACATAACTGTTACTATCACATGTATACGAATGATGATACTTGTCCTATTTCTTATACCGTAAACATGATATGTTATCCTAAAGGTATAATAAGCTAATTAACAGTTTCGATACATACAACTGTTATTCATTCAAGTAATTCGTATCATATTACAACATCCAATTTATTATTATGTAACTATATACACTATCAGAATATGTATATGACATTCGAATCATATTTAACTTGGTGTTAATGTTTTATCTATGGTTGTACCTCTATTACTAATGGTTTAGACATATAGAAATGTTATCCTAGTAATATTACTATAACTATAACACCCTCCTAAATGTCTGGGGGAGTGGTGTAGAGGTACGTATTGTTTAACCATAGAGTTGGGTACCGTCTGACGTGGCGGGTGAGTCGAGTCGTCGGACGTTCCTCAGGTTCCGGATAGGTGGCAGCACCGATCCGGGTCTGTGGGGACATCTGACGATGAACACCTGGGTCCTTATATAAAGCCCAGGGCTCAGCCGCTACGTCAGAGGCCCTTCTGGCCTCAGCAGAATGTAGATCACCATTAATCATTATTAGCTGCCCCTTCTATACTATCCGGCAGCCGTGAGTGTGCATTAAGTAATAAATCTAACCGTTGGCATACACTTGAAACACTGTCTTACTCTTTCTTTCCGAATCGTAATACCCGAACCCCCAGGTCCGTAAGGCCACAACCCCTTACACATGTGCTGTTTTGATTCTAGAGCGGAAGAGGTTGCAAAAAGGAAAAAAGGTGTCTCTTGGTCCAGTGTGTATCAGAGAATACTAGGAGAACTAGGAAACAACAACTTAAAAGGTATAGGAAATTTTGTAAAAAATTTAGTTTACAACCATTTCCTTGTTCTCCATCAGAGGGTTCAATATATGCAGTGTATCTTTCTGAGTACATGAAGCCATCATCTGTAAAAAATTACATGTCTGTGGTTTGGTACCAATAGAAGTTAAAGGTTTTCATTGATTACAGCAGTAATTTCATGTTAAAAAAACGTTGGATGGTATTGATAGGCATGATATTAATCCTACCAGAGAGATTCACCCATTGACCCATCAGGAAATGCTAAAATTAAGGTCAAATTCAGACCTATCTAACAGAGTAGATATGCAATTTTGGTTGGCTATATTAACATGTTTTAGAGGTGTACTCAGGATAGGCCATGTGGTATAATCCCCTCACACTTTGAGGGTAGGTGACATCAAGTTTAAAGGTGAATATGTTATCTGACATGTAAAGACTTCTAAAACTGACCAACTTGAGGTTTTTCTGATGTGTTCTTGGCTAGAAATGACAGTTCCTCAATGTGTCCATATAGGGGCTTACTGTATTTGTGTAAAGGTAGAAATAAAAATGCTTACCTGTTTAAATCTAAGGGTAATCAGTATGTCCATTCAAAACTTAAACACTTAGCCCTTCAATCTAATATTAAAGGTTGTATTTCTACCCATTCTCTTAGGCACAGTGGTGCCACAATGTTAAAGGATGCTGGCCTCAGTATAGAGGCAATCAGAAGGGAAGGTTAACTGTGTCATACTAGTAATTGTGCATGATCAAGTTGTCATATGAGAAATATCATAAGACTAGTGGTATATAGTGTAAATACATTAAGCTCTCATAAAATAGTGTTATTTCCAGTTGTCACTGGTTTATTCAGCTTTAGGCAACATGTAAGAAATATCAATCATACAGTAGTTAGTATGTAGGTAATTTGTACATACAGTAAATATACAGTAAGTTATAAAGTATAATGTTCTGTTTCACTCCACCTGTGAGGTATTAATAATACAATGTCCAGCATAGTTCTAGGTGGGTTCCCACACCTAGCTCCTGACCTGCTGCTTAGAGGAATAATGTAATAATGAATAACTTTACCCTCTGGTGGAAGTCTTGAGGAAGATACCCTCTGGCCACTAATGATAGAAACCAATGCCTGTCTAGCATAGTTTCACCATAGTGTAGTGGTATAGCAGGTAGCAGGAGATGACTGGAGATGTTACCTCTAGAGCAGTTCTTGGTGTTCTGTCCTCCTGGAGGTGCAGACAGGCTATTTGTAGCAAATCTTGGAAAAGCACCTCCAGACTGACTGGGGCCAGTAGCATCTGCCTAACTCTACAATTGTTAGAGGGGAGCCTTTCATGTGTCACTGAGTGCACAAAGGACCCCCATGGGTGCCGCTGTGTCCCCCATTGTCTTGGTCGGTTCTGTAACTTCAAACCCTCATAACTCTGTCGTTTACGCAGCTACAGCCGCCATTTTGCGCATGCGCAAAGTTGAATATGCCAAGTTTGAACTGCTTGCTGGATAGGCGCGTAACTCCCGCCGGTTTGTCTGTAGTGCACTCGGAGCTCCATTCAGTCTCTATGGCATAACTTCCTTAATAATGGGAGTTCCGCCTTGATCTTGGGCTCATTCTGACTGTCTAATTATGGGCTTTCCATAAATGCTTTGATATTTGACCTAGCTTGCTCAGGAGCGACGCTAGAGCGACCGGACGGTTATGGCGTCGTGCTTATGTAACCCATTGTTCAGTTATTAGAGTGCTCAGACACTCATGACGGCGTCAGCGGTGCTCAGGCACCCGTGACGACCGGTTGCATTCACTTACAACTTATTAGTTTGTGCACTGAACCATGAGGTCGCACACTGAGACCCTCATTTTTATTATATTGTGCAGTGAACCATTAGGTCGGAGCCTTTGATGTCAGAAAACTCTGTCTAACTGACTCTGGCTGGTGTGCAGTGGGGCATGAACGCTCTTATACAAAGTTTTGAGCGCTCTTATAGCTCTTAGAACCAACCTATGTATTAATTTCATAGATATCCTTTGATTAATACAAAATATGTTACAATTTATGGAATAATAAAATGGTATATGATAACTGGAAATCCAATGCTGTGTATGGTTATTTACATAACTATAAAGAAGAGTTATTAGAATTGGATAGGTTGTGCCAATCTCATTTGCAATGCTGATTGGTATGTGTTTACATGTGTTTGGCGTGTTTATGTGTGTTTGGCATGTATGGTGCTGATAGCTTGACAAATAATCTTCAAGCCACAGTAATAAGTTTTGTGCAAAGCCTAATCTCCAGCATTTTTTCAGTTTTTGAATGATTTACTGTCTGAAACGCTTTGTGTAGATTTAAAATCAAAATGGTGGCATTCTCACTATCGTTTCTGACCTCATAAAGTTCCTGTATTAGTTTAACTGTTTAAAGGCTGCAGTAGATTTTCCAGGCATGAAGCCAAACTGATTATCGGTAATTATGTGCAGATAGGTCATTATCTCACTATGTATGACCTTTTCCACAATCTTACCAGCTAAATATATTACATATATATATATATATATATATATATATATATATATATATATATATATATATATATATATTATATCGTTTATCTGATAACTTAAGCTTTCCTCTTTATCACAAATATTGGCTCCCTCATAAAACTACTGACAACATTCAATTTTTTTTTATAACGCCAAGTTACATTAATAATTCAATCTCAATGGTAGACATGTAATATCTTCAAAAATATCTACAAATCTATTTATCATGGAAAAAATACAGTCCATTGGAAGTACAATGGTATGAGTGATGACGTCACCATCTAATGCAAATGATATCTTCTTGACCCCCTCATCTTTTGCCTTCGTCTTTCATAGATTTAGGGCTTCATGTGTGGTGGTCGTGTCAAAGGTCCCCTCGGAACAGAATGTAACCCCCCTCTAGCTAGCGCCATCGATCCCGTAACACTATGGGGAATGAGATCACTATGTATTGCTATAGGCAGATGATCTTATCTTTGTATACACAACAAAACCTTGATTCACGGCCAACTCACGGCTGTCAGTCACTGATGGACGGCATAGGGACAGTATCCTTAGCCGTTTAATTGTTTCTCATTCTATTTGAGCTTGGAGTATGATTATTCGGTTCACTATTAATCCCTAATCGTTTTAATTCTACTATCACTGCACACCGGCAGCCTGACTCCAGCCAGCAGCCAGCCGCCATCACTAAGTGTGACATCATGACCTAATTGGATCTGATAAGAAGCTCGCTGAGATCACGAGAGCAGGCTGATCCAGATCACCTGCCTATAGGACTACCAGTGATCTTATTCCCCATAGCATTACGGCCAACATTGGATCAGCGGCACTAGCTAGAGGCACGTGATTTCTTTGTTTACAGTGCTGAACAAAGATAACCATTGTAATATATGGTGATCTATAATTCCTCCCATCCCAAGCATGTAATGCCATCGGACAATGTAAATTAAAAACAAAAATCCAAAACAACACTTTGTCTTGTGATTATTTATTAGTCACCCAGTACAACTATTGTATTCAATTTTGCGAAATGATAGATCAATATGTAGAAATACTAAAAATGCTGGAAATCTTTCTATGAATCAAGGTCATCATTCTATAAATGGGTCTTTAGATCTTTATAGAATGAAGCAGTGCATCATCAAAAATAAGCACGTGTGACATGGCTTATCCTTGGCTTATCTCATTACTCAGGACCATGTGCTTGATGATCATTATAGCATGTTACTTATTTTAAACAGACAAATCATATGTCCAGAGTTTGTTGTGGATTTAGGGAACGCCAGCTCCTGCCTGATCACCCTGGCCGCCTTGACGACCGCCACGTCCACGACCACCTCCCTGGCGACCTCCCTGTCCACGACCTCCCTGTCCACGACCTCCCTGTCCACGACCTCCCTGTCCACGACCTCCCTGTCCACGACCTCCAGATGGACGTCTGGGTGGCTTTGGTAGCTCACATCTATCCTCAGCTGCAGGAACAGCAATGCTGGCAGGGTCCTGAAATAGGGTTAGAATTAGGTGTAATTAAATGTGTAATTGTCATCTTCATTTCTGATATGAAATGTTCTGTGCCTTTTTTAAATTGCTGATCTTCTGTAGTAGTAAAGAGGAGTACATTTGGATGTGATATCTTATCTAGTTAGTTGAAGCCCACAAACAATGATGTGCAGTAAGAATGTAATTCTCATTGATAGTGTGAACTGGGGTTTCACAACAATCCTTATATGTTTTGAATCATGAACTGTGATGCCTTAATCATGCTGCCCCTCGAGGACAATGGTAAAGGTTCACGAGAATTGGTCTGAGTGAGGGTTATTTTACGAGGCGAAGCTGAGTGAGATAACCCTCACTTAGACCAATTAGAGTGAACCTTTACATTTATCTCATGTTGTTTTTGTGAGATAAGTCAAAATTTTCATTTATTTAGCACAAGGTAACAATTTAATCACATATATCTGGCCTTTAAGGATGAAGGAACTGGCTGTGAAATATGGGGCAGGGTTATTGCATGGGGGCTTGCAATACGGGGCTCTTTGGTTAAACCTATGGAGTTTCAGTATTCAACTTGAGATAATGTCTCAATCCCATAGAGCCAGCATGATGCATGAATGCAGTCCTGGCAAATTGCTCAGTTGGGCTGCATTCATTCATCATGTCCACCAATGCACACGATGCATTAATGCATCAGCAGCTCTTTAAGACTTAATGAGTAAAGGTAACACATATATGTTGGACTCACCTCAGGCCTACAGGAGGATTTACTGACTCCGCGACGAGTCCTCGTAGTGCACACAGAGCCTTCAGGGCAAGAGTCTTCAGCAGCTGCCGCATCACACTCCTATAACACACCAAGCAGGAACAGTGCTATTAATAGCTAAAAATAGGCAAACAACATACAGCAGCTGCAGCATCACACTCCTGTAACACACCAAGCAGGAACAGTGCTATTAATAGCTACAAATAGGCAAACAACATACAGCAGCTGCAGCACCACACTCCTGTAACACACCAAGCAGGAACAGTGCTATTAATAGCTAAAAATAGGCAAACAACATACAGCAGCTGCAGCATCACAATCCTGTAACATACCAGGCAGGAACAGTGCTATTTATAGCTACAAATAGGTAAACAACATATACGGCAGCTGCAGCATCACACTCCTGTAACACACCAAGCAGGAACAGTACTATTAATAGCTAAAATTAGGCAAACAACATACAGCAGCTGCAGCATCACACTCCTGTAACACACCAAGCAGGAACAGTGCTATTAATAGCTAAAAATAGGCAAACAACATATACGGCAGCTGCAGCATCACACTCCTGTAACACACCAAGCAGGAACAGTGCTATTAATAGCTAAAAATAGGCAAACAACATACAGCAGCTGCAGCATCACACTCCTGTAACACACCAAGCAGGAACAGTGCTATTAATAGCTTAAAATAGGCAAACAACATACAGCAGCTGCAGCATCACAATCCTGTAACATACCAGGCAGGAACAGTGCTATTAATAGCTAAAAATAGGTAAACAACATATACGGCAGCTGCAGCATCACACTCCTGTAACACACCAAGCAGGAACAGTACTATTAATAGCTACAAATAGGCAAACAACATACAGCAGCTGCAGCATCACACTCCTGTAACATACCAAGCAGGAACAGTACTATTAATAGCTAAAAATAGGCAAACAACATACAGCAGCTGCAGCATCACAATCCTGTAACATACCAAGCAGGAACAGTACTATTAATAGCTAAAAATAGGCAAACAACATACAGCAGCTGCAGCATCACACTCCTGTAACACACCAAGCAGGAACAGTGCTAGTAGGCAGGTTTAGCAACCACTACGTTAGCAATATAACGCAGACGTACAGCATAGCTACAACATTGCTACGTCTGCGTTAAATCAGGAATAGGTGACGTACGTCGTGCTTGCTAAACCTCCCTATTTATAGCTACAAATAGGTAAACAACATATATATGGCAGCTGCAGCATCACAATCCTGTAACATACCAGGCAGGAACAGTACTATTAATAGCTACAAATAGGCAAACGACATTTCAGCTTGACATGTAGTCATCTGAATTACATTTCAGGTGGGAATCTCCACCAGAAGTTAAATTCTGGTCCTTACTAGGTGTACCGTAGTCTGAACAAGACAATACAATTCCTAGCAAAACAAACGAGAGGCCAGGGACTTTCACCGTCACCATGGTGCTTACTCCTTTTTGGGGTAAATGGTCATGTTACAAGACTATACAGTATTTTTTCACTTCAGAAAAAAAGCAGAATAGAAAACAAGGTTTACCTTAGGCTTGCAGAATTTGATGACCATGTCAGTGGTGCGGTTTCCACGCTGAGGCTTCTCTGTACAGTCGGTGAAGTCAGGGCAGATGGCGGTACAGCTGTCTCCTGATGTCGTGTTGGTGACTTCACACAGAATGGGCCTCATCCTGGAAGGAGGACCCCGGGGACGACCCCCGGATGGAGCGCGCCTGCGCCCTCCTACTCCTCCTCGTCTTCCACCCTGTGTATACAGTTGACTTATACCACAAAGGGCACGGAGAACAATGGATTTCACACGTCTTGTTTATTGCATACAGCCTCTTGTATAAGCTGATTATTATACTTGGACAGAGGTGTAATTGCTTACAACCCTGTCCTCGCACAATAACCCCTCCATATATAGCTTTTTCAGTTCAAGCCTGCAGCTTCAGAACTTTACAAGCCTACACCTAAATATATGTGCCCGAAACAATCATCTCACTTTATATCAAAATATCATATTGAGAGTTGTAATTGGATTGTGAGAAGAATCAAAAGTCTCTGGATTCATGGTAATTTTCCCTTTCCATCCATATATAACATGACCACATTGACATAATATGTATCAATGATGTAATATTAAAGGAGCTCTGAATCGGCTACGTCCGCCACAGTGCTAACGTCGGCGGACGTAGGTCCTCGATTCAGAGCGCCTTTAAGTATATTAATAATATGCTATGAAAGAAAAAAATATCCAACGTAATTTAGAATGCTTCGGAATGCTTGGAAAAGGTTTGGGTAGAGAAACTGACAGGAGAAAACATTTATAATTGCATTTCCCCTCACGTTTATTACTAAATGTCAAACAAGGTTTTCTGTGCACTCATGAATGAAACAATTTCTTATGTTTTATGAAACAGAAACCTTCTTTTTTTTAGTTGAAAATCTATAAAAATGCAAACCAAAACGTGTTTAGATTGTATGTCACCGTTTGTATACATTAATTTTTTTTTTTATATAAAAACGTGTTTTACATTTTTGTTGTTGTTGAAACCCCCTATTTCATTTCCATACATCATATCTACACCTTTTGCCAAGTGTCCAGTGATATCTGATTCTAGAATGCTGCACCTACCCTCTGTGCCATGGTTCCATCCAGGAGAACAGCCATCAGGACGGCCGTCATCAACAGTACGGACAGCCTCATCTGTAGAACATAGAGGTATTAAATATGTGGTAAATTATACATCATCTGAACGGCCGTTACCAATAGTACGGACAGCCTCATCTACAGAACACTGAGAGAATGTGTCATAAATTGTACATTATCAAGATAGCTATCATAAAAGCAGGGGCAGTCTGTTCTAAAGAATGCAATATGAATGCAAGAGGATTCACCAGAATTTGATAGGACTGTTAGACAGATTTTCGGGACAATTCGACAGATATTTAACCTTTTAAAGTATTTCAAACAGAGTTGTGTCATTCCATGATTATACGGCATACACTCTCAGCCCGAATTGTGAATCAGCAGTAAAGACCAGTGTACTGCATACAGGGCAATCTACTGTAGAGTCATTGGATTTGTACTAACAGCATGTCCTAGTCTAAAACATACAATGTCAGCCAATTGCTGTTGCTTACACTGTCAGCCCAGCGCACCATTTTTTACAGTGGATTGCTTATTATTTGAAACTACAGAGGTACCGTAATCTCCCTCTTATAAGGCGCAGCCCGCATATAAGGTACACCTAGAGTTTTGGAAAATTCTCAAAAAAAATGAAAAATTCATTACTTTGGTTCTACTGAATGAATTTTTCAAAATTCAAAAACCTATGTGAAGCTTGGGCCACCCCGGACCCTCCTGGGCCCCCTTCTGTCCTATTATGACCAAGGGGGCATGTAAGATATCAAAAGAAATGTCTTGGTGTCCCCCTTGTGGATCCAATGAGACCTAAAACCCCCGTATAAGACTAAGATATGCGGGAGATTACGGTAGTTGATTGTTAGTACAATCCAATTGACCTGATTCGGGTTCTACTGTATGTACTACAGTGATACGTATTGCCCATTTACAATTTGTGCTGAGAGTGTCTTAATATCGTCATGAATAATCGAACTCTAACATAATACACAAAACCTTATAATGTATTATTCATGTGTAGAATAAACTTCACCTAAACTTTGAGAAGAAGGTTCAGTTAGCCACATGTGTGCTGTATTGTAAGGAAGAGAGAAAAGAAAAGAAGAGAGAAAACTCTTCAAAGCCACATCCTTTGTTTTATAAGATCCAATAACCTGCACCTCAGATACTGTGGTTTTATGGTACGTATTTCTGATGGCTCCCTATGCCTCCTGTGTGTTACATGATTTGCTGGCCTCCCCAGTGGGGCATTTCAAAATGATATCTATTTTTGAAATGACCTCTGGACCTCTCTAGACCAGGAGGGCATTTCTCAAGATGGTACGACTAGACACAACCAGTACGACTTGAAACCCTCAATATCAGAGTGAGGGAATGTAGGTAACACACTACAACTGCTCTGTGGGCACTAAAGGCAGTAATTACATAGGTTTTGGTAGGGCAGTCATACCGGTGCAATTATTAGCAACCACTAGATGCAGGGCTGTAATGGCATTGAACTGAGGGACCTTATCATGACTTGATGGGGGTCTAGTCGTACCACGTTGAGAAATGCCTTGCAGGCCTATGTTTATATACTTGTACAAAGACATATGCTTCAAAAGTAAATATAGACATGTTTGATAGACCCTGGACCTTTAACAGTTTAATGCAAGAAAGCCGTTTATAATTTGAATTCTATTTTAGGTGCATAACCCATTTCATGACCCGTGTATTCTCTTAGTGTTTAAAATGGAAAGACTGGTAATAAGACTGGTTCAAACGTTCAAACACGAGAGGGTATTGCCAAAAATGGCGAGGAAGAACCTGTATTACAGGAACGCCCATAACCTAGGTACCTCGTTTTCACAGTGTTGCCAAAAAACAAGTCAGTGTTCAGATTGAAATATGAATAAAGGAGGCAAAGGACATGCATGTAACCTGTCACCTATATATTAGTAATGGTAAATTCAATTGATTTGTCATTATAGCTTATTAAGCTAAGATTAGTGCACATTTAGTTTTACGCACCCATACATGTTAACTTCGTTAACCCATATAATGGTTTTGTGGAATACGCCAGCCCAACATCGGGGAATACAATGCAAAAAATATTCCATGGTCATTGACATTTGCATGTACAGGGCAATCTACTGCCTATTTACAATCAGGACTGACAGTGGACACAAGGGTAGACCCCTGGTGCGCCTTATAGGTGAGGAGATTAATTTTATCTAGAAGGTCCCCAAGGATTCTCTACATCTGAGGAGTGGAATAAGGGCATGGGCGTGGAAAGCAGGGGGGACATGTCCCCCCCCCATTTTTGGCCAAATCCTCAAAAGGTCAAAACCAAAAGGTCAAGCAAAGGGAGGTCAAAAATTGCAGAAAACACCCCTGGTCCACCCACTGTGAAACTGCTTCCCACGCCCCTGTAGGGCGTGGGAAGCAGTTTTGTTTAATGAAGCAATGGTTGTGACGTATAGATGTCCTCCTCGAGAAACGAGAGAAAGTATGAAAAACGTCAAGAAAAATTTGGAAAAAAAAATCATAAAAAATTAGAGAAAACTATGAAAAATGTAAAAAGTGTAGGGTCGGCCAAGTGAAACGAGGACCAATACCTTGCGCCTTCAGTATAAATAAACTGAATTTAAAAAAAAATATGTGGAGCACCCCTTATACACGGAGTCTTATAGCTTAATGTGTACATCTAAAATTTTATTTCTCGTTTCTTTGTTGACAAGACCCTCCAGTGCTGAAAGTGGATTTTCCACTAGCTCCGATCATTTCTGATTTTCACATCGGGAACGATCAGGAGCATTCCTTAAGAATTACTTTTTTTAAGGAACAGTGTTTGCTTAATTATACAGCTGTTTGACCTCATTAAAGAAATCATTAGCTCTGGTTTCTTGCCCAATCGATATCGCTTTTCGTGAATTTAAGATTGAATTCAATCAGCAAGTCTGCATTATCAAACTTCATTAGTGCATCATGCCCACATCTTGGGGTGCATCATGCCTGAATGTAACCATGGTGAGTAACCTGCCTGGGCTGCATTCATGCATCATGATGGACAATGGGCATGATGCATTGATACTCTATCGCCTTCACAAAGATTAACAATGACAACAATTTAACTCAAAGTACCCTTACCTTTTATGTGTATAGTGGTGTCTTCAATATAGTTGTACGAAATGCTGGAGGTGGTTTAAAGGCTCAGTAGGGTCCTGGGTCAACTTTTATAAGGCTGGACGATGGGGGCAGAGGCGGGAGGGGGGGAGGGCAGGAGGACGGGGGAAGGGGGGAGGGAGGGGGACCTAGTGGCCAGTCATGACTGGTCAAAATAATAGAGGGTAGATTCGCCTCAAGTCACACACATCAGGAGTCACAAACCCATTGTTGAGCCATGTGTATAGGCTACATCTGGATTTGTGTCATGGCAGATACACTAGTTACTATAGATTAGTACTAGAACAGCCATATTCCATGGGGGGCATGGAATACAATATGCTTGTATTCAATGGGGTCCGCCATCTTGGATTTTGAATGGAGCTTAGTTGTCTTTCTTTATCTAAAAGCAAATTAACCCACTAGGCCATGACATAAATGAAAATGTCCACTCCCATGGAACATTTTTGCATCGTATTCACCTCGGTGAGGCCTGTTTGCATACATTTGCTTATGTATGCCACACCCTGCTTTGGGAGTTGCGTCATAATTTGAGAATGTGAGGGGCCAAATTCTTTTGAAAAATGTTGATCCTTGAGAGGAGAGGCAGATTCATTTTTATGTGCACCCTTGGGGTGTACCCGACCCCATGCCGTTAAGATTGATCAATCCTTAAATTGTAATTAACAAATATTATAAAGTAATGTTCAGTAAAAAACAAAGAGAATGGACAGGGTCAAAAGGCTGTGCCTTAGAATCGATCGACAAAAGCACACCTTAGACTCGACAGAGGCACATGGGATATGCCGTAGAATCAACAGACACAAGCATGTTCCTTAGAATCGAAGGGTGCACGACTTCGAATCAACAGGGTCACATGGGCATGCCTTAGATTCAACTAGGATACATGGGCATGCATTAGAATGGACAAAGGCACACGGGCATGCCAAAGGAATAATTGGACTAATAATCAACAGGGGCACCATCAGAATGCCTTAGATTCAACTAGGGCACATGGACATACATTCGAATCAACAGAAATACATGGGAATGCATTAGAATCAACTAGGACACATACAGGATGCCTTAGATTCAACTAGGGTACATGGGCATGCATTAGAATTGACAGGATCACATGGGAATGCCTTAAAATCGAGAGAGGCACATCGGCATGTCTTAGAATCAAGAGTAGTGAACAAAGGTGTATTGGTGTGAATCAACAAAGGCATCCCACCACCAGGGGCGTACGAAGCAGTTTCACAGTGGGTGGGACCAGGGGGGTTTTCTGCAATTTTTGACCTCCCTTTGCTTGACCTTTTAGTTTTGACCTTTTGAGGAGTTGGCCAAAAGTGGGGGGGGCATGCCCCCCTGTTCCCCCTGTTTTCCACACCCATGCACCACCCCAACCCTCACACCTATACATAGGCCCGCTATGGGGTCGACTCAAGGAGAATCTACCCTTATTTTCAAATACACTCATTGTATGTCCGCTCAGCTGACCAGCAGCTCAGGGTTTGTGCTCCTTTCATGCAGCAGAACTCTCTATACTACATGTCTACCTCTGAGCAGTCAAATGGAAAGGGTCTTCTGTGGGGAGCTTGCAGAGTATCATTCCGGCGTGCCTCCTAACCTATGTACCTGTATGCACTATATCTACAATGATCACGTATATCAGGCCGTAGCTTACTCAATTACTCAGTATGTATATATGTTGGATATATGTTGTTTAGCATAGCAGTACATAAGGTCAAAGGAATAATTGAATCAATAAATGAATATATAAACAATTGGAATTATAAAGTAATAACTAGATGAAGATATAAATAAAAGCTGCAAATGTTTGGTTCACAATAAAATCAGTGCTAGGAAAGGGTGGTCAACCTTGTTGTGACGTCATTGTCAAGTTCCCACGAAGGTCATATATATATATATATATATATAGTCAGCTGACCCTGCGTCCCCCCCCCCTAGACACATACAATACAGTGTGCCTATGAAGGGACAATGAATGCATGCTTCTTAACCCACTAAATACAGCAGATGTAGGAGTGCATCATGCCCATTGGTCCTCATTGGAGCATCATGCCGACCCTCTCGGGGGAATGTGTATCAATCCTGTAGGGTCGGCATGATGTGTGAATGAAGCCCTGCCGAGGTATCTGCATTCCCGTCTAATCATGTCTGTAGCCAGGTTTCATATTCATTGCGTGTGTGCGGACATGTTAGTTCTGTTCTCAAGATTTCTCACGAGATCATGTAAGTACTAAACTTGCTAGTAGAATGACATGTCAGGAACAAGTCTGGTACGAGATCAGATCTGGAAGTCCCTGATGTCTGCCTGCACGTGGTGCTCCTGGGACCCAGTCCGGTCCAGAGTCAGCGCTATTTCGCATGCGCATCAGCACTTCCGGTACATATGGACTAATGCATGATGTAAGGTCAGCGTCTGCAGGCTGGGTGGCACAGTCTCCTGTGTCATGTTGCTGGTACTTTCATTCCCCATACCCATGACTGGAACAGATTCACATAAAATTATTGAAATCTTTACTGAGGCTACCAGATCTTAATACGAGTATGCTATATTAAATGGTGATTATTTTAGGTTGACACATATTTTTTAGTAGAGTATTTCAATGTGGCACAATCTCCTGTGCCACAACAAACAAAGACAAACCCTGATCATTTTCCACATGGCACATGCTGCTTCCTGTGAAATTGACCATGTGGACAAATGAAGATATTCAGACAATATGCTCCATCAATTGGTCATGTTTACATATCTCTTAGCCTGTTAGATGTCTAATTATGTCAGCACATGTGGTAGATCATTTTTTTAAAGTGCATTGAGGTAAAATGCATAGATTCATACACTTGCCACATGTCCATGTACCATTGTTTATTTACATCTGAAAGCCAGTTTGTAGTGCCATCTGGTGTATACATATTGATATTGATGGTTGCGCCATCTAGAGGTAAATAAGCCCGCACTCCCTTATTATACTTTATTAGTGTTCTCTGAAGCGCCTCTGCTTGAAGAGTGGTGCTTCCCGTGCTATTTCGACCTAGCGGGATACATTATTGACCAATGAGAATATTCCCAAGTCAGCGCAGTTTAGGTTGAGCTTGTAAGCCACACCCGGGGTCTGAAATGGTCTATAACTCATTATAAGCCACTGCTTATACACGGGATAGATAGAAGTTGGTCCACATTACCATCCAAAAAAAACCAGCGTATAAGCCGCGACTTATAGACCATTACCACGGACCTGAAACATGTATTTGAGGCAGGCTTATAATTTATATACTTGAAAAAAACACTATAGAACCCTATCTGAAATTCCAATAGGTATCCAGTATTTCTACATATTTCTAGAAATAATTCCAATTTTAAATAGGTAAGCGCCAATTCTATCCCTCTTGAATGTCTTATAAGTGTAAATGATAGGACTTAAGCTTCATAAAAATGAAAGAATCGTGAAAAGTTTTCTATTATAAGTGGAATTATGCCCCTCTTAAGGAATTCATTTGGATTTTCTTGTTCTGACCAGGCTTATATTCGGGCCCCGGCTTATATTAGGCCCAGTGACCCTTTTGACCAGGCTTATAAATGGGGCAGGCTTATATTTGGGCGCGGGCTTATAATCGAGGAAATACGGTATGTATCATGTTCGTGAAATAAATATTGTATTGAACTCACATGACCCATATGGAAAATACTCGTCATATTCATCCAAAACTGGCTATGTACCACCATCCTATAGCTTCCCCAGCATTTCTTATTGATGTAGGTGGGTGGGGTAACCCCCAGGACAACACAGCTTTTTGAATTTTGAAATTGCAATGGTTACAAAAAATCTATGAATTTTGAAAAAATCAAAGCAACCCATGCCACAAACTCAGTGTGCTGCTTATACGCAGATGCTGATCATACCCAGGGTGTTACGCAGTGGCGGATCCAGGATTTGGAAAAGGAGGGGGCGCGGCCTAAAAGGACGGGGCGCACCCCTTACTTTTAAGCAAATCTTGGGGTCCAAAATATGTAATTAAACTCTTTAAGTACCAGGGAAAGGGGGGGGGGCTGCCCCGCGCCCCTCCTCTAAATCCATGGTGGACAGTCAGCCCACATATTTAAGGTGTTCAGCTGTCACCTACTGGACAGGCCACAAACCCTGTACATGCCTTTATTCCATATTTGTCAACACCCGTATATTGACTAACTAGTGAAGAGTAAGTTGAAGTAAGTTCACACTTTGCATAGGTCACATGACCCGCCGCTGGTTACATAACTTAACTTATAACTAGCAGCAGAACTATTAAAAACAAAACAAAATAAAGCAACACCGGGAACTCATCAGTGGTCTTTTTTTTCTCTTTCTTTTTTTTTTTTATAAAAAACGTGGAATAAGAAAACTTGTTTACTTCTATTGAACATTGAAAAAGTTTAAGGCATTTCTGAATGTTGAATGTGTTCATTGATACGTTTACCATTGTTAAGCCTTGGCCTGGTCGTGGAAAAGGTAATTCCTTAATCTGTGAACCCTTCAATAAGAGGTGTAGTCGACAGGGCTATATTCATGGATAATGCCCACCATACGGGTTGGTACAGTCCCAGAGGATCGGCATGATGCACTTCATAGGTGCATCATGACGACCAATGGGCATAATGCACTCTTTAAGGGGCTAACAGTACCAGGCACACGTCGGTACAAATTGGCCACCAGGGGGCACTTGCACAAAGTCCAACGATTTGCCCCAATCTGACCCATGTTTCCTGACAAGCAAAAACAGAATTGTTAAACGGCATTGAATAAGCTAATTTATAACATAAAAATGTAACGTAATCGCACAAAGCAATACAGAGCTTCTACAATATGTGAATCATTTCCCTTTTTTTTTCAACAAAAGCATTCATGTTTGTACCACATATTGCCTTTAAGACCATCTATGGTTGAACTGGGGTCATTGTTGTAGGCCTATATACCATGCCGGTTATAAATGTGGGGTTGTATAGTATCAATAAGTCTCGTCCAGTGTGGAAGGGGTTCATAGTACTATTTATAGCTCATGGTCAATTGTAAGGTACCTGGTACTACCTGGCACATCAACCCCCCCCCCCCAACGTCAATAGTCCTCACACAGGCTGATTTCTCCAGTAAGCATCACATATACCCCTTTAAAAGGTATTCACTCATTTAGTCCTTATACTAACATCAAGCTCAAATAAGTATAACTGTTATGTATATTGTGCTAGAACTAGATGAGCCAACCTTTACCATCCATGGGAAAAATAAATATAGCATGTAATGGACAACCATTCTGTACAAAGGCTATTTCATTGGTGTTTTCTATGCCGTTAACCTTTTCCTTTTTCTTTTGTCAAATATGTTTTCAAAGTTCACAAACCTGAAAAAAAACCCTCTCTTCCCTTTTGAAAATCAAGCCATTGTGCTATGATTTTAGTTGGTTTGTTACAGGGCACACACTGATTTACATTGGCTGGCCTCAGACCAGCCCTCATCCAGTTCTGTATGGTCAACACCTCTACAGCAGGTGACGTTATGTAATGTAATTGGATAATTGCCTCATAGAGAGCTTGCTTTAAGACTGGTTGAAGATAAATGATATTTCCTGCTATTGTTGACTATGGTAAGAGGTAGGCTAGCCACAGGGAAATCTGTTAAGGGCTACTAGTGCAGGAGTGCATCGTGCCATATGCCAGCATGATGCACCAATGAAGTGGCGGTGAGTTTGATTGCCAGTACTTCATCTGAGCATCATGACAACCCTGCAGGTGTGTATCAACCCTGTGTAGCACTGGCATGATGCATGTACCTAGGCTAGACGGAACCATCGCTTAAGGAGCGATGGTAAGCGGTGGCACTGGTGTTGTGGTGGTGGAACTTTCAGAGTAGTTTCCCAAGCCCCCAATGAAAACTGGCTCCCTAGTCTTAAGTGGGGTTGGTCTTTGATATCTTAATTCTAGGAAGGACCTATCTACTTGTTGTGTATTTTTTTGAAATGTAAAATCATATGCCATGCCTTTGCTTTTTGTAACTTGATATCTGGGGCCCAGGAAGACTAGGCTGAGCCCTCTGCAGACTCAGTGGACATCAATTGCTGGGCCTCTGAATGAATATATCAGGGCCCGGTTAGCTGGGTAGCATACCAAAATGTTGAATTTACAGGACTAGCCCCTTAAGTGTGGCTCATGTTTTAGTGCATCATGTCTATTGGTGGGACTGATGCACTAATTAAGTGCTTACGATTCCAACACTACATTTACGTATCAAGCCAACCCTCTAGTAGCAAACCAACCCGTTAGGGTGAGCATGATGCATGATTGAGACCCTGGAGAGAGCTGTCAGGACTGCAATTTGATGCACTGTCGGTCTTCAATGGGTTTAAGGTTTCAAATGCCCTAGCCCAATTATTTAACAACCATAGGGTCCTGTAGGTACAGAATACAGGCTGTCTCCCTCATCATGATAAGCAGCACACAACCCTTTAAGGGTCAATAGTGTATGAATGTATCATGCCCATTGGTTATCATGATACATAAATGCAGCGATGGTCAGTAACCGGCCAGTGCATCCGTGCATCATGCCAACCCTGTATAACAGGGCAAATAAACTGAACTCCTGGAGGGTCGCCATGATGGTTCAATGAAGTCAACACCTTGTCTCCCGAAGGTGATGCAACTTTGAGAGGCAACAAACAGACACGGTCCCTAGGCAACAAACTGACACGCATTTGAGAAACCTCTATTTCTTCAATAACATATAAATAAGTTGCAATGAAATAAAAAGTTGACCCATTACTTGAGGCCTATGGAGCTCCTTTATTTCCCAAAGCAACAAGATCCTAAAACTTATGTAAGTTTTCTTTTTTCCTCCTTTTTCTGACATCAGGGCAAAAACTGACACACTGGTGACAAACTGACAAGGAAGGCCCTTTTCAGCAAAATCATCTTCACATGGACAATCTACATATTTAACTATCCCTGATTAGTTAAAAAAAATTCCCTTACCCTTTCTTCTTAAGCCATAACAGATACTGTTCATCTTTGCTAACTTTCTTTTGGGTGTAAAAATATTCTCTAAGGCGATATCTGACACTCTGGGTGAGAAACTGACACGCTGGCGAAAAACTGACATGCTAGGTGAAAAACTGACACAATGAGAAAATTGTCCCTCTCTCCCCTACCTCTGAGATTTAATCCTATAGACTTCCTACATATTGCCTTTACTCCCTAGTGCATCACGCCAGGGCAAATTCCTATGGTCCCAACAATATTCTATCTACCTGTAATTCAATCAGAAGTGTTTAGGGCGACAAACGGACACAATGGGCAACAAACTGACACAATGGGCAAAAACTGACACAGTAGCAGAAAAAGTGACACACTGGCAACAAATTGACACGCTAGGTGAAAACTGACACAATGAGAAAATTGTCCCTCAGAGATTTAGCTCTAAACTACTTTTACATTAAATTTGCCCACAAGTGCATTAGCTTATGGTGAATTTATACCATCCTAACCTTACTTTAACTACCTGTAAGTCCATCAGAAGTGTTTAGCGCAAAAATCTGACACACTGGTGAAAAACTGACATGCTGGCGACAAACTGACATGGAAGGCCCTTTTGATCAAAATCATTTTCACATGAGCAAGCTCCATATTTAACTATCCCTGACTAGTTAAAAATGTTCCCTTACCCTTTCTCCTTCTGACATAACAGATACTGTTCTTAACAATTTTCTTTGCTAAATTTCTTTTGGGTGAAAAGATTTTTTTTAAGGTGAAAAACTGACATGCTAGTGACAAACTGACATGTTGGAGAAAAACTGACACACTTGGTGAAAAAATGACACAATGAGAAAAAAGTTCCTATGGTCCCAACATTATTTAAACTACCTGTAATACCTCAGTGCTGTGACCTAAATATAATAGGGAAGGTATGTATACTCCTTTGGTTCTTTTTTAGGATCTATTTATGATGATTGCAGTACATGTTGGTGCATATTTATAGTGTTGGGTCCTTTGTCTTCCCAGAAAGACGCACCTTGAGTCTTAGAGTAAGGTCAAACAAATTTAGAAAAATCAGTTTTGTTCTACTGAATGAATTTTCAAAATTCAAAAAGCTATAGATGTGTGTAGCTAGGGCTCCCTGGACCCACCCCCCATGTCCTATCATGACGTAGGGGGAAGTGGAATATATCAAAAGAAAGGTCCAAGTGTCCCCCTTGTGGACACAGGGTGAACTAAAACCATGTCTATAAGACAAGCCTTATACGTGGGAGATTACCATATATATAACATTGCCTTTATGTGAGGATGCACTTTATTGAATGTGGTTAAACTCAGAGTGTGTGTTCTACGCAATGTTAACATATTCAAGATGACCAAATATGGCTAAATATGGGTCTTGTGGACTGAATACACAAGAGTGATACATTTGAGAGTAAATCAGCCTGTGGGAAGGTTAGAGGTGTGTGTGTGAGTTGGAGGGGGGGGGTGAAAAGCCAGCTAGTACCAGGTACCCTACAATATTGACCTTGGGCTATAAATAACATTCTAAACCTGTAGTAAAACAATGGACGGGTCTAAGAAACTGCAGCTTGAGAACTTTGACATGCTCACTAGCTCCACCTGGTGTGTAGTCCCTTACACACTAGCCCCACTTAGTGTTGAAATTTATAAGAGACGTTGGAACACTCTACATTCTGTTTAGAAGGCAGCCACTTAAGGTGGATGTCTACCATGCCAAACGCGTCCTGTGCGCAGGTTTCTGCACATATGTACTTCTCTATGGCTATTCAGAGACTATACAAAATAGTAGTAGGCACATGGCATGGTGCTGGGGCAAACCCTCTACCTTCAGATACTAAGATTTAAGTCAAATTTATTGGAAAGCATAGAGGCAGTAATGTATCCTTTCTAAGTGAATAGGCAGCCTCAAGAGACTAGATGACCTTTCAAGCATCTAATGAGGTCCTTTTGCCATATTCAGATAATATAAATGATCCTTAAAAGTGAGACGTCGATTTCTCTCAAACTTGGCAAAATTTGTATAAGATGACAACCTGTGTCAACGAGTCATCATGCTTGAAGGCACAACTATCAAAGGCCCGGACCCATTTTTGCGATCTGGAAAATCAATGAGCTGGGAAGGTGCCCAGAAATGCTACCAGCAAACGTGCCCATTTTTAAATATATATTATAACTTAGTGTAAGTGTAACAGGTAGCAGTGCTCATACAATATTAGAGGAGCAGCAAAGGGGGTCCTCAGGGTCATTCAATTCGTATAATTACTGAAAGCTACAACATGTTCTTTTATATTGTCTGGAGGTTAATTCAAAGGTCCTGGGATCACTACCTCAGTGATCTTAGGAATTATTCTGCCTTATCCAATTAAGCGATCTTAAGATCAGACTGTCTTGCCTTTTCACAGCCAGCACTAAGATTGCAGTGATCTTGGCCTCAGCCCTCTTACACCATTCCAAGTAAAACACACTGTGCACAGGGGCAAGAGGCTCATACTGAAAGAATAGCAGTGGAAACACTCCTTCTCACAAGGGTGATTACACAAGCATCCCCTCCCCTATATGAGCCACTTATAGAAGAGTATAGGGTGCAGTTGACTTTGTACAGTATTCAAGTACACTTTGTGCCTGAGTAGCCTGAAGAGCCCTCAAGGACTCTCAGCAAATGTCCTCCCTCCTCTCTATAATTATGTATAAAGCAGGGGCATTCACTCTTGGGAGCAGGAGTGTTCCCTGTCAGTGCTCTTGTACTCAGGTGAAACCACTATGCAATTATTTCACTAAGATTGCAGTGATCTTAGCGTTGAAAAAGGAATCATGGAGTGATCTCAGGACTTGCTGTGCCTGACTGGCCTGCAACCACTGTATTAGATAGGGTAGACTGGCTAGGTCTTATGATATGTGCCTACACTAAGATTGCAGGTGTAGAAATCCCAGGACCTTTTGAATTAACCTCCTGATGTGTCTGGATATGGGAAAGTGACGTTGTGGGTGTGAACTCTAATGCAGGCACCTATAAATCTGCACTTCTGTGAAATCATCTTTTCAAATCATAGGACCCTTTTTTAGGGTAGGAAAACATACAAATCTATCTGTCCTAACTCTAATATTGATGTTATAGACATTCTGATGGTACCTACCCCCCTAAAAAGGACCCAAGGAAAATGCTGATGCCTTCTATGTTTTGCTAGGACAAGCAGTTACCTACAATGGCCACTTTTACCTACCAACAGCCCCTTTAGAATTAAAATTTAAAATAAAATTCCTAATGGTATCTATCTCCATACAATGGACCCAAGGAAAACACTGAAGCTTTCCATTTGTTGCTTAGACATGCAGCCACCTTTTATCTAGCAACAGGCTCTTTTTGCTATTAGAAATGACCTACATTTGGAATAAGTTGAGGAGTCAACAGTAAGCAACCAACCTTTTATTGATGTGATACTGAGAAGGTCCATACTGTAATTAAGTGGGAAATTTTGCATACCTAATAGGGGGCCAGCCTTAGATTTAGTCTTTATAGCCTATTATACTTCCCCTTCATCTTGTTCATCTGGTATCATCTTGTTTATATTGGAGAGATTATACCCCAAAAAAATTGCGGTTACCCGTCCTACTTCAACAACATAGGGCAGACCTCATTTTTCCCCAAAATATTTGAGGCAATTCTTTTCTACTTTATTGTTCCCCAAATTCGTGATTTCTTTAAAACATATTTACCACTATTAGCCAAGCATTTCCTCTTTCTTTGTGATATTTCTGCAGAAAACCTTTCTTGGTCTTTATCATAAATGACAACGTCCAGTTGAAACTGACAAATGATATGGTCATGGGTAGCAGTTGGCCCCAAGGAATTCTGCATTGAATGAAGGGAATTGTCTCATCCATTGATAGTTCATCCTGATAGCTACTTATATTTAGTAAAATCACGGATTTTTGGGACATTAAACATATCTCTTTTCTTCTTAAAACATTTAAACCTATATAGGAGCCTCCACTAACCACTTCCATATAAATTGTTTTTAGACTTAAACGTTTTTAGACTTAAACATTGCAAATTACAACGAAGATTTGATTTTGAAAATCCATCCATAATAACAGAAGATATTGCAATTCTAGTGTTTTTTCCCCCTTCAATCTTATCTGTACAAAACGAAGCCTTTTCCATAGGGATATTTACCCATAGACAACGAATCAGAAAGGGGGAAATTCATTTCTTCGATCAAATTGAAATTGTGCATTTGAAATGTCTACATGTCTACTTGTAAGGTTTTATTGTACGATTTTTTTAAAGTCTGTGAAGAGCCCTGTAAACTAGATTCATTTTGCACCCTAGATGTCCTGTCATTGCACCTTAAGTATGTGTCCTTGCATCCTGAGTGTTGAGTGGTTTGCACCCTACACGTCCTGGCACCCTAAGTGTCTGCACCCTAAGTGTCCCTGCTCCCTAAGGTACCAGTATGCGATGCAGAACTGGGCCCAGATACGAGAAATCTTCTTTTCATAGTAGAGCCTTGAGATTTGTCACAGGCATATTAGAGGTATAGGAAAACAATCTTGCATATTTTTGGATAATTATTTTTTCTTGAATATTAAGATCATTGATCAATATGGGGGCCATGTGTAGATTTTTTTCACAAAAAAAATGGAGAAAGACTGACATAGTATTGTATTTCCTTTAAGGGGTTTTCCTCATATTGTATATTTATTTGTAAAATGAACGTACATATGCACCCAAAGACCGTATCTACAAGTAAGACTACAGTCGACTCATTTCCTCACCTCAGATTCTGCAACTACCATGTCAGTCTTTAGTCAATCATGTCAGTCTTTCGCCTATCACACATACTAGTGAGTAGTGAATAGTATCGCTAAAGGAAAATACCCATCATATCGATGTACTATAGCACTGCTGAAATATGCAACAAAGTTACATTACAGTGTAAGGAAGATAGCTTAAACCGATAATGAAAAAAAAAATCATCCTGTATGCCTACTCCGAGTACAAGTTCACACCAGTGCGAAACTATGGTAGGTATCACATATATAGAAGGGCTGGTGATGTCATTGGGAATCACTTTTCAAAACAGTCCAAAATACTGTACTTTTGACAGAATCTTCCATTGTAAATTTCATTCTAGATCTAGTTCTCAGTAGGGAAGGCCCGATAATGTACCACAAACTATCATTAGGGATCCCACCACTGGAGACTTTGAATCGAGAGATTCGTTATGAAGAACAGTACGAAATAAGAAATGGGAAATACATAAAACATGATACAATATACCACCAGGTGGTTCATGTGTATTATATTTATTTCCAACTATAATAATAACTCTTTACTCCATAGATCCCAAGCACAAAGCACCCCCACTGTCTCTTGATGTCTTATCCTAGATACCATCGGGTGTTCATATACCCGGCTACCAGGAATAGAGTAGTAAGATTCATTTCACTGTTCTGCATTCAACCTCGCAATGTCATCACTATTTTATGAAGGAAATGTGAATTACAGCAAACTACACAATCTTGTGTTGCTACCATATCGTGATAGATACACTGGATATGTTGAGGTGTGAAATTCAAAGTTAATTCCATTTTGATTCCATGCTACTATTGTCTTTGATAAAGATAATTTATGTTGATATATGATTGATCACTCTGATAAAGGAAACGTCCTCCTCTCCTCTTACGATACCACCTCCTGAAGCCTATTGATTCTAACCCTTTTATCAACTTAAAATATTTTCTGTAATTCTTTGCAGTATCCACATGTATTTCAAAGGCAAGCTGCATGACATTCCTCAGGTTTCCATCCTGCAGCAGGTTTTCTAGCACACTCCACTCTGATGACTCTACATCAAACTTTAGGTAAGGTATGGTTTTCTGCAAAAACAAATAGTGTATTGCTCTCAATGTGTTGACCTTTGAAAATCAGTGAAAGCTATTAACAGGATATATCTCTGTGCATAGACATACAGTTGGGATAATGAAGTCAACTAAACTGTGATATTTACAAAAATATCTGTGATATTGCAAAGAGAAGGAAAACTCTGAGCACTTAAACACTGGTAACTCAAAATATACAAGACAATGGAAGGCATTGTCTGGATAGGGTTACTGAACAAGCAATCAATGTGTGTGTTAGCAAAGGATAATTACACTCGGGCTATGCCCTTGTGTAATTATCCTTCACTAACACACACTTGTCATGAATTATCCATTGACTACTTATTTTATTCCACGAAACCAATAGGTAATCAATAGAATACCAATAAATTCAAAAATTGTTCCCCTTCCCCGGGACATAGTGTGTACACGATCGGTACATACACCTCGTCTGGGGATTTTCACACTTTGAATGTATAGTAGTTATATGTGAGTGACCTCCCCGGGCTTTGTATCATATTCAGACCTGGTTCTAGCCAGCCTTCTTGTTGTTGTTGTTGTTGTTGTTGTTGTTGTTGTTGTTGTTCTTCTTCTTCTTCTTCTTCTTCTTCTTCTTCTTCTTCTTCTTCTTCTTCTTCTTCTTCTTCTTCTTCTTCTTCTTCTTCTTCTTGTGTGATAGAACTTTGTGCAAAGGTTGTGTGCCCTGACATTGTCTGGACATGCAAGGATTAGCTACAAATAGGTCTGTGAATTATTAACTCAGCCCAAAACTGGTGATAGTATCTACCCACGTGTATCTGACCTGGCAAATAGATGGCAAACATCTACATGAACACAAAATTTACATTCAACAAAACTTGGACTTACATTATTTTCCTGGAATCTGGATAGTAGTCCTTTCAGGTTATCCATTTCCCATCCCTTTGTTTTGTGTATTTGCTTTATACCAGACAGGCCTAATGGGTAGAAGGAAATTCCTGGTAGATGTTCATGTTCAGGCATTCCTCCCATGCTACATTGGAAAAGAAGTTCTTGTATTTACAAATCAAATATTTATTATTACAGGAAGGCCATGAGAAACAAAAACGGTTCCACTATGATTGAATTGACAGCTGAAGAAATTATATCAGCACATAAAGCACTCACCTGGGATCAAATGACCTCACAGTGCAACCATGTTTCTTGTGATATTCTTCATCAAAGGACCAATCATAGTTTATTCTGAATCATATAAAATGTTTCAGTACTAATGTAACAATGGGATGTGCAATCAAAGAAAGTATTTTTAGAACATTACATAACAAAGGTTACAGTTTATTAGATATCTCAGAGTTTGTTAGATGTTTCGCACATAATTCTGTTGAAGGATTGTCAAATATTTTTGGACAAATCAGAAATCAGTGCATAATTATTTTAAGGATATAATAGCTACATCTAAATATCAACAGTGGTCAACGTCTCAATAGTCTAAGCACCACCACAGGTCTGAAACTGATACCAGGAGGTTTCAACCATTATAGATGTGTATAGATGTAGAGGTTTCTTTCTACACCAGCTACCGTATCGTCGTGTTTAAGCACCAGGATTTAAATAAGCGCTTGTCGTAAATAAGCACCAGGGTTACAATAATATTGAAATCTTCCTTAAGCACTAAAACTGCATTCTGAATAAGTGCCTGTCCTGTATCAGCGCCGGGGGAAATGGGGCCGTCAAATCAAAAACCGCCGGGGTGCTTGAATACGCACGACAATGCGGTACATGATGTAGTAAATCTTTCATAGCCCACATTTGGCACTGTCAGTAGTGTGCACTCAGATTAGACTGATAAGTATATACTCCAAATTACTAATCAGGTAATATCTTTCTTAAAGTAATAAAACTTTACCCAAATGAATAGATGACACAAGGCTTTTTAGGGAGGAATGCATCAGCTAGGCAGACTGCCCAGTCATTATTTTTCCTTCCATACACCTTCCACTTAGGACACTCAATCTCAATTCGGTCACAAAGTCTGTAGGTGGAAAAGGGTTAATATAGTGAAATCGCTCCTGAGAAGCTGAGTACACTTGTCGTAATGGTTACGTGGCATACATTTCTATGTGCGATTTCATTACATAAACTTGAAAGGCAATAACAGACCAATATGATACCAACCAGATAACTATGCCTGTTAATTATACTGAGTAGTATAAAAGTGCAACAAATCCCTGGCTAAATCACCTCCCTATCATGGTGAATCTTTATTTTTGGATGTAGGTACTCGTGGCTGAACCTTAATGCTACAAATTACAATATGATAGATCACTAGGCAGTTACAGCCAAAGGCATGTTTCAGTGTGACGCCTTTCTGCCATGCTGTCAAATCCTTTCCATCTAAATAATTGTGACCCATCAAGGTAAAACACCCCTCCGCAGGGGATTTTTAATTCCCCATTTGGCCACCAGGGGTAATTTGGAGGGGCAAAACTACTCTAAAATCATTATAAAAATATGTTAGGCTAATTTTTGATGCAGAATTCAATGGTCTCATTTAAAATGCACCATTTTTATTAGAAATGGCCCATATTTGAATGGTAAAATGAACATTTTTCATGAAAAATAAACCTACATGCCTGTTCCTGATTTATTGTGTTTTTAGACATTATTATATAAATGGTTAATAATGTATTTAGAGCTTAATCATTGATTTCAAATATGAATAACGACCTATGTTCAAAGAGGGGTTCTGACATTACTGGGAATATCTAAGCCAATGATATCTCATTTTAAAGATCTTGAGATGAACTTTGATAATGAATTTCCCTGCAGAGGGGTGTTCTTGCTTGCCTGGTCACTAATGTTTCCTAACCCTTTGAATCCACACACATGTATCAAAGTCTAGGATTTAAACATGCATTTATAAGTCTACATATCTTGGACATTTAATCAGTAATCTCTGTAGGATTCAAAATCTTTAATTCTCAGTATCTCAGCAGCTCAGCATTTATAAGTTGGTCCTCTATCAGAGTCGATATTTCCGGAAATAGCTACCATAAGCTACTAGATATATTCATATATCTAGCATTTTTGGGCCACACAGTTTTGGGCCCTAAATGTATTAGAATCACTTTTGAACATCTTCTTTTCTTTTTTTGTAGAGAAGGGTGTACGATTTTCTGACCCGATTTTGTTTAGAAAGACAGATGGTAGTTCTTCAGCCTCAAAACCTTACAGCTATGACTTGTGTAAGACAAAATATAGAATCGTCAGATATAACATAATATGTGACATATATACTAGGAATCGGGACATTATTGCACCCTGCACTAAGGGCCCTTTTTGCAGATCTTGTCACATATAGAATTTTTAAGGTATAATCTAAATAATCAAAGCACTAGTTTATATCTGCCCCTTTGAAGGTTTTTGTTAACCCCTCAGTCCTAAAACATTTTATACCAGTACTTACGATTTGAAGGCTCTTGCAACACTACTATCTTTCATTCCATCAGCTATAGAAATTGGTTTAAATTCTATAAATTTGAGATCTGTGTGCTTGCTTATTTTTTCCCGCAGATTTACTTTTTTGATGAAGGACTTCATCCACGTAGATTCAGGGGCCTTGGTGTTTGATTCAGCACTGTGATTGAGTGATTGAGAAAAATATTGCTAAAATATAAAAGAAATAAATCTGCAAATTAGAAGCATTTTCTTCTTTTCGTGCGAAAAATATTTGTTATAATGTTCAATTTCACAGGTATCATATCGAATGCCCGATAGATGGTTAAAGTGATATACAATAGGAGTAGACTTAAAGTTAACCATTAAAAGAACTAAGGGAGTGGTCATTGGGTGTTGGTGTGCAGCAAAGATTTATCCGTCCCCTCCCCTTCCAAGGCATCTAACAAATTTTCGTCCCCCCCCCTTTTGTTCTTTAGTGGCGCTCGGACTCTTTTGGCTCAACAGGGGTTAACATTTTTTGCCCCCCCCCCCTAAGAGGGGTCTAAAATGTGTTTCTTCCCCCCAAACCCACCATCCCCCCTCCCTGTTGTTAAAAGATGACCACTCCCTAACAAGGATCATATTAGATCGAGTGTGATGGGAGCTAGAATTACATACCAAAACATTTCTCTTCTGTGTTGCAAATATGATTATTGCATATACAATGACGACGCAGATCAGAGTTTGTGCTATTTTCAACGACATTGCACTGAAAAAGTAGGAGGCATAAATTATTCAAATTATATGCACTGTAAACAAGAAAAATGTGGCAAGGACACGAATAGGAGTTGCGTTCATAGATCATGGCAACATCACTAGCCACTGCGGGTGACGTCACTGAGGCAGCATGACGTCACCAATGACAGTTGAATACATCAGGGTACCTTGTAAAATTGAAGAGTGAACCACTGTAATTGTTTTTTAGTGGACCAGTTTTTGCAAGGAACCCTAAGGGAGCAGTATGGTAGTACAAGAAATCTCTTTGAAAATAATGACGGATCTCTGGCAACTTTGTAACAAGGATTCCAATTATTTTGACGGTATTTGTTTACAGTGTGGATAATAACTAAAGATAGTTATTTGCCTATGGTGCAATTGTTGTATATGACGAGTGAACAGCCCTGTGAACAATTGGCACAGTATTGATGCCTTCAAAACTGACGAACTTCCTTCGTTAATGCTATGGGCTTTTTTAGTAACTGGTAGCTTCATTACCTTGATGAGTCACAATGGACCTTGAATAATTGATAATGGAATTTAAAAGATTTGGACTGAATTAGGAACCAAGATGACAAACTCCAAGCTCTGACAGAGCTAGAAAGCCGGGGACCCTTACTGACTCATGGCCGTCAGTCTGCAGTTAATTTTGATTTTGGTTTATAGTGGTCATGTGACCTCCCACACTCGTCAGTGTCTTACTATAATTATGTCGGCAGTGTGTCGTCACTGCCTTCAAAGCCTGTCGCTAGGCTGACAGTGCATCCATCAAGCCAGTGGTAAAGTGTTCACAGGGGACAGAGTTGGGCAACACAGTGTAATGGATTGTTCTTGAAAAAAAAACAACTCTGTTGTTTGGCGAATCTATATCATGTCAAATCTATATCATGATGATGGTAATTTGATATTTGTAACAACCTTTCCATCAGGATCCCATGTTTAGATATATCTAGGTTTAAAAATCTCTATAGTAGAATGTAAATTCCCTGCATTATGGTCCATGGTGTGGTGGACACCATTATTAAAACATTTGAAATTTGTATAATCCATTCCTGTCATGAATCAATAGGTTGCTCCTCTAACACATGAGGTACATGGTCCTTTTGCAAAAGGGGACTTATGTACCACTTGAGCATGAGGGGAAACGAATCAAATACATCAGAAAAGTAGAAAATAAAGAAAATATGCTATGGCAATATACACATATATTAGGGAGTAAGATATGGTTGATTCAACGTTGATTTGATACCATTTTAATGCATATTTTCATTACATTTTCTCTGTTTTATAAACGTTTTTTAACATTTAATCAATGTTGGTCTGAGTCCATGAAATAGAGTTAAACTGAACCCTCTTTGAATGTTGTTTCAACTTGGAAATGACATTAATTATACGTTAAAATAATCTCATTTTGTTCATTAGGTTACCTAACCTTTAAATGTTATTTCCCACCTGGAGACAAAGATTCACCAGCGAACCTTTGCAGCTTTCTACAAGAACACGGCTCAAGTGACCGTCCACCTTAAGTCGTTAGGATACAAAGTGGTGGAAAAGTATGAATGGCTGTAAGAAAGACAGAGCGAACAATGCAAAGTGAAAAAGCAGCAGTGAGTCGTAAAAAGACCCCATTGTTCGGGTAGAAGAAGCAAAGCGGAGATTCGCAAAGGTGTGACGGACGGTTCCCTTTTCGGACTTATTCAGGTCGACATAGAAACACCAGAGGCGTTGAAGGAGAAGTTTGCAGAAATGACTCCCATTTTCAAGAACTGTTTGGTGAAAAGGGAAGACGTGTGTGAACATGTGCAGCACGTCTTAAATGTAAATGTGTAAAATGTGTAAAATTTTTGGTGAAAGAAGGAAAATCTAGTGGAAATTTAGGTAAATTTCTTTCGTTTGTGTAAAAGAACACCTAGGTTAAACTAGGTTAAAGGTGTGTGTGTGTGTGTGCGTAGTGAAAAATAAAAAAGTAATTATCTATTTTTTTTGCTGTCTATAAAATAAAATAAACGAGGGTTCTTAGTGTTGCACACCGACCATGTGGTAAAATCACCTGGTCAGTTTGATTTTGTTTACTTTTATTTGTTGTGATCATGTGATCATAGCTCTCAGCCAATCAGAGTTCGAGAAAATAGGTCACATGCCCATATATGGTTACTTCCAGTTTCAAAACTAGGTCACTTCCGGTTCGTAACTAGGTCAAACGGATTTCAGTAGCTGTACCTATGTGCTGTCAATGGACTATTCTGGGTATTATTCATTATTTTACACATCACCACACACGCTCAGGCACTGCTCACAAGCTTACAACTCATTCCCCCCAGTGTGTACAGTGAGCTACTCTTACATCATCCATACCAGGATGTTATGAGAGCCGGACCCATTCCATTTCTGGGCACTGACTCACTGGGAGTATCACAACACAGGGTGGACGCCATTTCTAGGATGCAGGGAAATTTCACAATCTCCCTTCACCCTGATTGGTCCACATATAAATAGAATCATTACCAGGTATGACGACACGTCAGATCTGACCAGATCCAACCAGACCTAACCAGATCTGACCTGCTCCTACCGGTACATTTCATCACCCTGTGAGCTTCTCACCTGGGTATATAAGACCCTATGAGCAGCTCCCAGGCATCTCTCTTATTCTACACACAACCTCCCTTTTATCTAGAACCTACGACAGGTTGAGGTACAAGCTTAGGGGCAGAGCCTACACGCTGGTGAGTGTATCATTGTTACCACCTATATGTACACTCTGTCATCATGCAATAAACAAGGATCAAGGAACTTCTCTGGATTCAGTGTTCATTACAACATCAACTTGTAACGGTTCGGTGACACGATGGTGGAGAACTCCTCAGAATATCCCACTACATAACCTTTCATAGCCATGAGTAATAGTGAGAACACACCCAAGGAGGCAGTTTCTGAGCGTACCCTTACATCACCTGGGCTAGATGCGCCCAACCCACCTGCAGCTGCAGCACACCATTTCCAGAGAGAAAATTTGTCACCTGACGCCCTCAAACTTGATCCAGTTATACCAAGAGCCCTTCAACCACATACAAAACAGACTGTGGGTACCGGCATTGAACAATTTTCATCCACAATTGTAGATAATAATACTGGAGCACAAACCAGTACACTGGTGTCTCTTTCTGCACCAGGATTAAATATATCTCTACCTGGATACTCACAAGCTGCCTCACCACGAATTAGGCTATCTGGTATAACAAGCCAACATCTGAAACATCAGATCCAGGAACACCAGATCACCTACATCTGGATTCACACCTGGAGGAAAGACACCCGGATTTCCAGGCTACCCTAGAAGATATTGTACCTCCAACACCTGTAGAAACCAACACAGTGCCTACCGGTAATACTTCAGTGCAGGCAGGCACCAGTTCAGTCACTACCGGTACCAGGGGTACTATCCAACAACCTTTAGCTTGGGAAAGCCCGGTGGTTGTGGAATCAGACTCTGACACTTCCCTAGACGGCGATTACTAGAGACAGAGGATTGGCTCAGCAATATCTAGGTGGAAAACAGCTTATGAAGAAGGTGTAGGAAGAACAAATCATCCCACTTTTCCCCTTAGGCACCAAAGAGAAGAAGGCACTACTAGCTTCTCAGCTCACATCAACAGACTCTTAGAGCACGAGTGGCCTACTGCTAGCAGTGATCACCCCAGAACTTATCACCACCCATCCACATCCGAAGAGGAGGAGGATTTGTTTTTCTCCCCACCTGTGTACACTCCTAGAAATCAGCAGAGGACAAGGTCTGTAGACTCACCTGCCAGACCCCAGCCCAGACACAGGAGAAGAACACAGTCCAGCTCACCCCTCAGGAGATCACCTACTGGTTACAGAATTCTAAGAAGTGTGGACGGAGCTACCAGCAGATCACAACTATTAGCCACCACTCCTTTCTTCGATAGAGGAACCAGAGCACCCATAAGTCCCCTGAACTAATTAGCTCAGGAGAAGACACAACAGTAACCTTCCCCCACAGAGCCAATATCAAAATGTCCACAGATCAGGCACCACACTATAATTAGGATGACCTGAGGAGAAGTTTAGTCAGGGAATGCACCCAAGCAGACAGTGACTCTTTTTCTGAGTTACTCGCCCAACAGGTCAGTGTTCTATCTGCTGAAATCAAAAACAGTGGACAAGAGCAAAACAACCTGCTTGCCAGAGTAAACCAGAGATTAGACGACATGGATTGCTGGAAGGAACGAATGGAGAGTGAGAATGCTCACAAATCTAGAAGGGCAGGGCAGAAGAGCCCAACATGGATGTCCTCAGGAGGTCTGAAGAATTCACATATCAAATGACAGCAACTCGGCAGAAACATGGACGCTATGAAGACAGACATTTATAGGGCCATGCAAAACCAGTCAGCCACTACTGATACCACAGCAATCAACCAGACCCCCTCTAGCACAGGACAACGCCCGAACCCCCTACACCACACACCGCCATACCCTACAGCACCAAGCTACAGCTCAATCCAGGCCAACACATTGACTGGAATAGGGTATAGGCCACCAAGTGACTTCCAGGGCAGCTCCAGTGGCAATACAGCATCTGCCACGCCCACTTCACAAGCCGCGCAGTATCAAACACCGAGCGCTAGTGCAGTAAATTCACACCAGATGGCAGCAGGAGTAAACACTCAGTCGCTGAACCGCCTTAGGTCAGATATTCAACAGTGTTTATACACCTCCAGCACAGGTGCCAAGTCATCCCAGCCAAACACAGCCATCTCATGCCCCAGGATATCCACACCTGTAATGTCTAACATAGGACAATCCGCCTTTAGCCAACACACTAGGCCCTTATGCATGGTGAATAACGATAAACTCACATCTGCTCAGTTGGGCTCATTCAACAAGCCTGACCCCTTCGACAAGGCCTCTCCATACAGATCTGCAGGGAAGTTCCTGACTGAATTCAAGTTCTTCATCAGAAATGTCCACCCCAAGAGGCCCGACCTACATGCCCCGTGTAGGTATACCTTCCTCAAAGGTAGAGCAGCTCAGTGGTTCTTCACCAACATAATGGACAAGCCAATTATGCAGGACACAAATGCTGTATATGAAGCTTTCCTGTCTTGATTCAGCACCCCAGACCCTACCACCCTTCTCAAAGGTTACGGGAGCAGAAAACTGATCTGACTACAACAAGAAACTGATCTGACTACAACAGGTCCAGGGATAGATCCAACCAGAGATCCAGGTCATCAGATAGCAGCAAAAGCTTTGTTTCATACCTGTGAATGGGCAACCAAATATTTCCCGCAATGTTTCCTTTATGACTTCACAATCCCGACAACTGGGTACAATAGTCACTAAACAAATCGAGGGACCCTACCCCTGGCAGAAAGGATAGCAGAAGCTATACAGGGTCTCAGCCGGATGCTGACAGTGACATCCCCAAGAACAGTCGTGATGATTAGGATTCAGGTGAAGGAACTACAGCACCTAAAGTCCCCGCCCCCCCCCCCCATAAAGGACCCGACCAAACAACCGCCCCCACTACTTATCATTCAATTGCTGAAGCAGAAGCAAATTCAGTTGACTCTCACACCTCCAGTACCCATTACACAAAAAATGTGGAATACGAGGAGGACCAGGACTCTTGCACTGACAATGATGAAGACGAATACGAGGACCACAGCCGGAGAACTTCAATTCTGAAGCTGAAGATCAAGTCTGATCAATATGGGCAGCAAGGTAAGGCCATTTTTGTTAATATGGAATTGACTAAGGGTGCAGTATCTGTTGACATAGATAATCACATGTATAGAGCTCTTGTTGATTCTGGCGCCTCCCTGTCTTTTATTAGCCAAAAAACTGATAGAATAGCAATCACACCCAATTTCAGACATGGTAGACACTCTAGACTCACAGTGTTACTGGCTGATAAAATCCCATTTCAGGTAAGTCACTCAATGACCATAGACTTCCTCATTGACGGCCATAAATTTAGAACCAGGTTCCAGGTGGTTCCTGATTTAAATCACCCACTCATTCTAGGTGTAAATGTCATGACTAAATACAGAGCAAAATTCTCCTTTGGTCCTAAACCAAAACACCCAACTACATCAGGGCTGTAAAGAATATTTCCATACCATCCAACAATGAAGCCACCTTCAATGCTATAATAACAGAGAGCAACAGTTTGGTGGGAAAAACTGGAATAACTGAGAGTACAGGTACTACATTACCGGTATTAATAAAGCACACCATTGTTAAACCAAGGTCAGCGCTTAAAATAATCCCAGTAACTGTAGCTAACCCAAATGATTTCCCCATCAAAGTCAAGAGACACATGAATCTTGGTATATTTAGGCCGTTTGACATGAAACATGATGTCCCCATTGGTTCACTCGACAACCAGCACTCACTCAACAATCTCACCTCAGAAAAAGATTTATTCCCAATAAATTGTGGGGAAGATCCTATGGATCAACTCCCAAAAGGGGATGAACCCTTGAAATACATGATCTGTGAGAAACTCAGCAATACTCAAAAACAACAGATCAGAGACATAGTTGAATCAAGCAGGCAGGCTTTCGTCCTGAATGAAAGTGCTATAGGTCTGAATGTAGAAAATGAAGTTAAATTGGAATTAATCCCAGACTTCAAGCCATGCAACAGACCATCCTATAGAATGTCCCCACACAAAGAAATCTTTCAAAAAGAACTCTTAAAGAAACACCTTGAACAGGGCATCATTGAAGAATGCACCAAACCTTGTGAATGGAACTCACCAGCCTTTCTGGTTACCCAAACCACAGGGAGACAGATCAGTAGCATCTGGGTGGAGAATTGTTGTGGACTACAGATGGGTTAATGAAAATCTAAAGTCCTTTTCATACTCCTTCCCCAGAGCAGACGACCTAATGCAACAAATAGGCAGAACAGGCACAAAATATTTTTCAAAATTAGCTGTCTACAGTGCCTATCGCCAGATTCCCCTGGCAGAAGAATCCAGGCCACTGACAACTTTCTCAGCCAAAGGCACGAGATACATGGCTAAAGTTCTTCCAATGGGACTCAAAACTTCTGGCCTATCCTTTATGAATGTAATGGAACAGTTGCTCATGAAATGCAAATACAGAAACGCTTTAGCATATGTGGACGACATAGCCATTTACAGCCCATCATGGGAAAGGCATCTGCAAGACCTAGATGAAGTTTTGAAACTCTTCATCAAGGGAAACATTAAACTGAAATCAGAAAAAGGTTTCAATGTAGACCGACATGGCCTATCACCATCACCAGACAAGATTGGCCCAGTCAAAACTTTCCCTCCTCCCAAAAAACATCCATGATCTGAGATGTTTCAATGGGATGACACAGTTCTACAAAAGATTCATTAGAAGCTTTGCCCACATCATGAAACCACTCTATGATGCGACCAAGGACACCTTCAAATGGACCACTGAGTGTCAGAGAGCTTTTGAAAAAATCAAATCAGCTATCTGTACTGAGGCTGTGCTCGAATTCCCAGACTATACCAGGCCTTTCATCATCTTCACAGACCCAAGCAACTACAGCTTGGGAGCTGTAATCACACAGGTTGATGATTATGGTTTCTATAGACCAATAGAATTTGCAGGGAGAGGCTTAACACCTCAAGAATCCAGATATGGGATAACTGACAAAGAACTATTATGAATAGTTTTTGCAGTGAAAAAAGTTCCACCATTATGTGGATGGAACCCACTTCAAAGTGTACTCAGACCACACTGCCCTAGTCCTTTGTTTAACCCATTAAGGGCGAGCTATGAGCCTACATTGAAAGGCTAGGGGACTGAATTTTAAGCAGTTCATTTACCAGGGGGTGAGAGGTTGCAAGGTATAATGCACTGTCCATAATTTAGATATTATTTTCAACCATTTCCCAATGTCTCTATCATTCTAAACTTCCAAGATTTGAATTCCTCAGCCCCAAAATAGGCAAATAACATCCTTAGACCAAAAATAGCAGTCCACTCAAATCTATATCAAATGTCTACCATATCAATTATCTATGTCAATTATAATCAACATCAGGCCCTACATGGTGTTGAGAATACTCAACATCCGCCCCTACATGGATGTTGAGTATTCTCAACATCAGCCCTTAATGGGTTAACAAGAAAGAAAACATAACAAATGGAAGACTGGCCAGGTGGGTTGATACCGTCATGTCATATGATTTTGAAGTCAGGTACCTGCAAGGCAGAGCCAATAAAGTGGCAGACTTTCTCTCTAGGAGAAAATAGCCCCCAAGCTCTGATGACCCAATTCCTATTAGAACCCAAGGAAGAATCATACTTCCACCAAAGTCGGTTAAATTCTCGACAAAGGTCTTAAAATCTAACGACCCAATTCCAAACAATCCTGTCCTCGTGGGACCACCAAGGTCTATACTCAAAGGAGGACAGATTTGGGGTAGCACCAGCAAGAAACCAAGGGGTATCATTGCCAAGAAGGGCAGCCCTGAGAGAGAGAGCATTAATGAAATTTTCTCTGAACCCGAGATGAGTGTACTTACACGCTCAAAGGCTCAGAAAGCCAAGCTTGACACACCCCCTGCACCCAGCAAACCACAGAGGAGTAGACAAACACGCCCCCAAAAGGGGGCGTGTTTGTCTACTCCTGCTTGTAAAGAAAACCACCAAAAAGCTGCAACCCACCTTCAGTGGACCATACATCATCATGAGAATGACCTCACTGGTTACAGCAGTATTGAAAAGCTACAGGATGGTAAAGTACTGAAGAAGTCAGTACATGTATCTAGGCTGAAAAGGCCAATCACTAGAGCGAGCGCCAAAGCTGTCATTAAAAGACTGCAGTCTGGCCCCATAAGCTCACTCTATAACCCAGACCAAGACACCACCCTCACTGGAGATCTAAAGTCACCAGTCACTAAAAGAAAAAGAGGAAGACCAGCAAAGAAGGGAACAATAACCTTTGCCCCATCACCAACCAAAAAGGCAAAGAAAAATCCCTCCAAAAGAAAATAGAGGTCCTTCACCTTCCACAATATCTTGCAACATCTGTATTCAGAGTACACACCTCTACCACCCCCTACCCAACCCCACACCCATATTATTTCTTTTTACCATCCTTAAAACAGACATACAAAACACTACCCAGACACTATATGCATCTTTTCTTCGTGTGATAGATGTTTTCTCTCCATTTCTCATAAATTATTTCAATGGAGAGCATTCATTTAGAACCTCCAAATTCAATTTTTTTTTTATTTTATTTCTTTCATAATTTCCAATTTTTATACCAACACATCACTGCAAGTGATCCAACTTTTACAACCACAATTTAGTGAGTGACATTGCCAAAAATTTTATTTAATTTCCTAAAGGCTCAGACAGCCATAAACTGGATAATCTGGTTGGCACATAAATTACCCACAGTCACAGCGTATTCTCGGTTTGTGATCCCACTCCCTTGGGACACACATGCACTGGTTAGATACAAGCTCAGGGATCCTCAATACCCTAAGGTATTACCAAATGACGGCCTACTGTAGGAGAGCAGCTCTCTTGCATCCTGATCCATGTTTATACCTCTGTTTACCATTTGGTAGTGGAATGTTTGGTGAGACACATAATTACATTAACATCCTTAATTCCTGCACCACAGGTGGCCAGAAAAGGGGTCCAATATGATCTGATTTCATCATCAGTACTTCACATCCCACCCACCCATAACCACAACAATATTGTGTCATAGCTGACCACTCCATCCTGAAAGCTACAGGATCATAATTTGCATAGGACCGACGGGTCCACTAGCATCCATCCAATAGAAAGGCTCCATGCCATTTTAGGGAAGACACATACCTCTAAGGGATGCCTGTGATTGAGAAATAGCCATCTCATGATCAGCATATAGGCCTCGTCCCACCCCAATCTCATCCTTTTCTCAACAATACACCAAACTTACCAAACCCAGTCACAACATGGAGCAAGTATCCGGAGACCACAGGGCCAAAATGCCGAGGCTGCCATGCAACCAGCCCAGGTAGGACTTGTCTTATGTGTCCATTTAGTAGCATCATCAATCGTTCTAGCATGACAATGATGGATTATGCCATCATGTTACCCAGATACCCATTACATGCCAGAGTGCTTTGTAAAATGCAATAGTTAAATTTGCAATCCACTTCATGCCTTTCTACGGCGGCCTGACCAGTCTTACTTATTAACCTTTTGGCAACACCCCACCCACCCCACACAACCTACCTTACCTTAGACTTACTATTTATTTAATATTATTTAATAGCCTTGAGGCACCAGAGATTAAAACATGGACTCAACTCAGGGTGGACCATCCATAGTCTTCTTGGCCCACTTGGCAATAGGAGCAAGGCCATGGATCTGTTTGGGATCAGACTGACCATTATGGAGCACAAACATTTGTTTATTGGCATAAGCTGCAATTTTTACCTGTCTATTACAGCGCAAAGGGAGATGAACTCCAGGACCCCATAGCGTCCTCAGCTATCAAAGGCATCATTTCAGCCCTTTGTAGCGACTACCCTACCGTCCCATTTTTGGGACAGGCTCAGCATATAACTTGCAGTCATATTGCATTACTTTGTGCACGCATACTTATTGCCTCAGAGCAACTTTTACGTGAACCACCACGTCACTACACATGTATCGGCAGACACGATATTTTGATGACAATGTCAACCTTCAGGCACAGCTAGCAATCTTTAAAGTGTTTAAATTTGCTTCAAATATCAGGCCAGTCGCCCCCACCACTGAATTGAACCATCTCAGTTCAGTAGTCACTAATCTTCATACAAAAAGTCAAGGGAGGACACATCAATTACTAGTCATAGATTAGCCTAGCAACCTAGTCTGTTTGAGAATTATGCCTACAAGTGTCCTAGAAACAAACACACCACACCACACAAGCACAACCCCACCAAAAAAAAAATTGTATGGATTTTTCCCCAACCCCAAATTCACCAAACAACTGCGCCTTACATACCTTTCCCTCACACAAAGCCAAGCAAACACCCCCCCTACTCACCCCCCCAAGCACATGACATGTCATCCTCATAAACAAACTGACCAAATATTCTCAAATTTTAGTTTTATGTAGACCATCACAGAAACAGCCCAGTCTTTAGACCTAATTTTGGAAAACTTATTCTCCAAATCCCAAAAATCACTAAATTTATTAATTAACCTCTTATCTCGACCCAATCCCGGCACACCCAGGGGAGCCCCAGGACAAATCATAGGCGATATTCTATGAGCTTCAATAGGGCTCGGAACCCAGCCAGAAATAGACATTCTTGATTCTGAAATGACTGATCTAGAGCAAGAATTAGCTACAAAAATGCATGTGGTTGAATTAGCTACACATTTCTTACTGAACATTTCTGAATTTAATTATAAGTCCCTAAGTGTTTTCTCCAGCATTTAAAATGATACTGACGATGCACTGACCCGAATTGGCTCGAAACTCCAGCTTTTAGACAGTAACATCTCAGGTATTCTGTTAAACCTGGAGCGACAATTCAAACAGAACACATTTCAGGCACACATGACAGCCAAAATTCCCAAATATTATAAAACCCATATCACACAGTTCTTATATGTTAATCACAAATAAATCACCATCAATTCTACAATGCTCTAACTCAGGCCAGGTAAAAATTAAGAATGCCGCCTACTCTATAGTATCAGTACCATGCCTGAGCTCACTTAAGAATCATGGCATGATAATGCCCAACACAGATTTGTCCTGCGCCCAAAATTTCACATTAGACCCCATTGCCCATTAACATGCCACTGTGGCGGCATTTTGGAAAGCCGCCAGCCAATGTTTCTGGGGTAACTCGTCGCGGGTATGCCACCCGTACCGAGCGCGTCCACAGGTGGCGGATAGTGGAACGGTCCACAGATATGTGGACCAGCTGCATAAGCAGTCGCGGACCAAATGGCAATGGACTGCCTGTGCCCATGAGCGGAAGAGGAATGCTTTCACATCACACCATAAAGGTTGATGCCACATTCCCAATGGTCAAGGCCGGATGAAGTTCACTCACTGACACCCCAACGGTCAACAGGCAAAATCACCTCCAAATGGGGCTTGGAGGGCCAAAAAATTCTGCCCTGGCCTTTGTCCTTACGGCCTGGTCCAATAAGTACCTGAAGTAGGGCAAACCTCCAAAGGGGCATGGAGGTTCATAAATCCTGCCCTAAAACATTGTCATGGCAAGTTCAGTCAACAACAATGAATTCGGGATCGGTCGTCTCCCCGAAAAAGGACCGCGATCTCCAGAAGGGAACCAGTCTGGAATCGAAAAGTCAGCTACTGGAACAACCACAGAAAAGAGCTATAATGAGCACAACTGGCCAAGATTCCTTGTGGTCGAGGCCAAAAACAAAGATGAATCATTGGCGAGGATGTCTCCCTTTGCCATTCATAAAGTATTGACCAGCACTGTTGGAGAAGTTAAAGTGAACAAAAACAAAAATGGAACATTAGAGGTTCAATCACAAAGACAGGCTGAAAGCCTTTTGAGAGTGACCACCTTTGTAAACACAGACGTTCGGGTCTCTCCACACAGGCCCCTCAATTATTCCAAGGGGGTCATCCACTGGAGTGACTTAAAGGGAACTTCAGTGGAAGAAATTAAAGAGGGGCTCAAGGAGGAAGGCGTCACAGATGTCTTCCAAATAAAGTTCAAAAGGAACGATGGCACCCTGGTGGAAACATCAACCTATGTTCTGTCATTTGACAGACCTACGCCACCCAAAACCCTGAGGTGTGCATATCATATAATCAAGGTGGACACCTATATACCATCCCCCCTTAGGTGTTACAACTGCCACAGGTAGGGCATTCAGGTAAGTCTTGCAGGGGCAAGACTATCTGCGGCAAATGCAGTAAAGAAAAAGGTCAAAACCATCAATGTCCCGAGAAAGCATCTTGTGTGAACTGTGGAGGTGACCATCCAGCCTTCTAACGCAAATGCCCAAAATATAAGGAAGAGCAAGACATTCAAAGACATAGCGCTATGTATAAGATCCCTATTCCTGAAGCTCGGAAAATCATGAAAGCAGCATCAGGTAAGAAGACCTATGCTAAGGTAGTGGCATCAAAGGAGACGAAAGCAGTCGTCTGCCAAACAGGCAACTAGAATGATGGGGATAAAATCCTCTATCCCCGCACCACCATTAATAAGAAATTGCATCCTTCCCCCTCCCGTATCCCAGTTCCATCTCAGAGAGAGGGGAAAGGGAAAGGAAGCAAAAGAGCTTCGATGGGAAATCCTCAATTGAAGCTGCTAAGAGCAATCATCGAAGGGAGTAAAAGAGGAAAAAGGAAGAAAGAAAAAACAAAGAAAAGGTAGACGAGGAGGAAGACTACCCTGTAATGGGTTCAAATGAAATCTCTTCTTTACCTGGAAAGATCCTAACCAAAACAACACCAGTGAGAGAAAAGGAATTCAGCTGCTCTGCAAGGTCTTCCATCTTAGGATTTCCATTACATTCATGTAATGGAAATCCTAAGAGGTTCTGGAAGCATATTAATGACATGTTTAAGAATAATAAATCCATTATATACCCGATATGAAACACCATGAGACAGGGATTGATATTGCTTCTGATGTAGCATGTGAGTATGTGAATGAGTACTTTTGTAATATTAGAAGAGAGCTACATATTGCAGCGGTAAGTGATGATCAATGTAAACTTGATAATGATCAAAGTATTGAAAATGTACTCATAAATGGAAACTTCACTGAAACAAACATTAAGGTGAATAAATGGGATGTTCATTACGCTATAAAAGAAATAGACAAAAATAAACCATCTGGGATTGAAGGCATAAGGGGTGATATATTACAATGTGCATTGCTATGCCTAATACATCAATCTACCCACCTGATTCAGACTAGTTTAGATAAAGGTATTTTTCCAAGAGACTGGGCCTCTGCCCTAGTAAAACCATTACCTAAGGATGGAGATTTATCGCAGATCAAAAACTGGAGGCCTATTTCCCTCCTACCAATGCCATCAAAGATTATTGAAAAAATTATGTATTATCATTTAAGTGAAAGTATGAAAAGAAATAACACCTTTTGTGACAATCAATATGGTTATAAAAAAGGTACTGGAACAGGTGATGCTACCTTTGATCTCGTAAAAGAATTGTTTGAGAATAGAAATAATGGGTACATAACAGGGGCCCTTTTCATTGATTTCACTAAAGCCTTTGATAGTGTAATTCACTCAAAATTGCTGGTCAAACTTAGTAAGCTTGGGCTAAGTAGGACAAATTTTATGTGGTTCAAAAGTTATTTAGAAAACAGGCAACAGAGAACGAGTTATGATAATAAAATATCTAAAAAGAAATGTATAAAGTATGGTGTACCACAAGGCTCAGTTCTGGGCCCCCTGTTGTTTGTTTTATATATAGATGATGTTGTTAATGTGTTGCAATCGTGTAAGATAAATTGTATGCTGATGATATAGTAATCTATTGTGCTGCAAAGGACTCGGAGACCATTACGAATATGATGTATAATGATGTTCAGAGTTTCAAAGCATGGGTTCTAGAAAACAGACTAACAGTAAATCCAAATAAGACCAAATTTATGTGGTTATGTAGTGCATTTAAATTAAAGTACTGTCCTGATCCAAAAATAGAATTCAATGAGAGCACTGTTCAAACAGTGACCTTCTTCCCTTATTTGGGAGTCCACATTGATAGCAAACTGAGCTTTGACAAGCAAATTAAAATAGTTAAAAGAAATGTATGTAATAAATTATTTCGTTTTGCCAAATTAAGAAAATTTCTGACTCAAGATCAGAGTGTAAAGATATATTGTAGTACAATAAGACCAATTATAGAATATTGTTCCTTCATTTCAACTAGCTGTAATGAGGAAGGTTTGAAAGCTTTACAACGCTTACAAAATAGAGCCTTAAGGATATGTCTAAAATGCAACATTAGAAAATACAATGTTAAAGAATTACATATGCTGTGTGATATAACTCTATTGGAAAAAAGGTTTGATATGCTTCTATTGTGTTTGATGTACAAAAAATCTAAAGATATAGAGCAAAGGCCACATGCACATAATACACGGTCACAAAATAAAATTGTTTTTGAATTACCAAGAAAAATTTCCAGGCATTACAAGAGATCTCCATGGTATAGAGGGGTGGCGCTCTGGAATGTCCTACCTGAGAACATCCGGAAAGCCACCACTAAAGTCAAATTTAAAACTGAAATACTGAAGATAGATAATTTGAGGCAGAAATTGAAAATTGGTTACAACTAGTATATGAAGCAGGTGTAGTTACCGCGCCACTTCCAGATAATTGTGTTGAATCCTAATTACCATTATGTTACTGCCTAATACACTAACATGAATGTCAAATGTTATGTAAACCTTAGCTACTATACCAGTACATTATATCTTATACTATCTAACAAAAATGCATGTGTGTATGTTACTATGATCAGTCGACCAGCTCCTGAACTCTCCAATGTTGTTGATCTTGTACAAATTGACTATTGTCATGTTTTGTGTTTTGTAGTTGCTGTTCCTTATTTTGTTGTTGAAAAATCTAATAAAACTTGGTCTGCTCTATAGCTTCACTTAAATGAACATAACAGTTCATTGATGCAATGAGCGAGTCCAAAAAAAAAAAAAAGTCACCTTCACCAAATACCTCCTATGCAGAGGCCATCTCCAGCCCTGAGAGGAAGGAGGCTGTAAAGATAAACAGAGACTTCAAAACAAGAAACCACAAGAATGGGAAAAGCCTGGAACCTAGCCCTCTGCACACTAGGTCGGGTAACAGAAGAAAAAGTGAGATGGTGACATTAACAAAGAAGAAGACAGTACATACCTCAAACAGGTATGAACTTCTAGATGAAAATGGATCCTAAATATAACATCATTCAATGGAACTGCAGAGGCTTTAGTGCCAGTCTGGAGTCCCTGCAATGGTTATGCAAAGACTTCAACCCAATGGCACTCGCCCTGCAAGAAATCAAATCATTGAAGCCGGAAAAATCACACTAAAAGGCTATAAAGGGTACATCAACATCCCAGGGGGTGAAAACCCTAAGGGAGGTGTAGCACTCTTTCTAGTCCCTGAACACTCAATTCAATTCAATTTTCAAAGATTTTATTAACAACTTCAAGTTCATGGTCTTCAGTTGGTTAATATTGGGCCGACCAACCCTTACATTATGTAATAAGTTCACTTCTCAAAACTTGGGTTCTTCTACGCAGAGTATTATTTTGTATACCTTCATCTTCTATAAGACACACGGTATGTCTAATTTTTTATACATAAATATAAAATAAATGAATAGACTATTAGAGTGCTCACCTCTATCATACGTGTAGCATATTTGTACCTTTACTAATATTGCGTAGCACCCACTATACATATATAATATATAGAAAAGGTCTAACATATATTAACCACCGTCATGGTAACATGGGGTAAATACAATGCAAAGTACAATTCGTAATATTTTAACCCACAGAAACTTATCTAAACACTGGGTATTCACAGTGTCCATGGATGCCACTATACACTAACTCAGATTACAAAGCCCTTATAAACAAAGTTCAATACCCTGGCGTTCTAAGTGAGAGGTCTGACATATTAATATTATGCAGCCAGTGATATCTCACTGGGTTGTATTTTACATTAACTCCAAAGGAAGAATGCGACTAAATTAACCCAGCTGAGATAGGCTAAGTCATGTGGTGTAGTATAGTACTCTATACGGAAGGGTAGGAATAGCTGCTGTGTAATCAAACTACACCCAGTCTGGTTAACCAGTACTGTGCGAGGCTGGCTGTATAATCAGTCCAGTCTAAGGCTGTGTAACCAGTCCTACTCAGTGAGCATCATCATCTACCGTAAATGTTTTCTATGTTGTATATTCTTTAGTGAACTCTTGAACTGACTTTTCTTTTCAGATTTCTGTTGTTCAGCCTTCAAACTAACAAGAAGAGATACCACTGGCTACAAACCTGCAAGCTGTTGCAGCTCGTGTGACAATCAACACACCAGTGACACTTTGTTCCCTCTATCTACCACCTGATGAGAGAGTGTCACAAATTGATTTGACAGCAGTCATCAACCAGTTGCCACCCCCATTCATCCTGATGGGCGATTTTAATGCCCACAGTGCAGTCTGGGGAGACAGCAGAACAGACGGCAAGGGGAGAATAGTGGAGAGAATCATTGACCGGAAGTCTCTGTGCCTCTTCAACAAGAAGGAAGCAACATACCATCATCCAGCATTAGGTACATTCTCCTCCATTGATTTGACCATGAGTGACGCTTCTGTCTTTGCTGATTTTGACTGGAGGGTGCATCATGACCTCTGTGGAAGTGATCACTTTCCCATCATCATTCAGACTCAGAAGAACTCTGACACTGTCCCTCCACCTAGATGGAATATCTCGAAAGCAGACTGGGAGGACTACCAAGAGAATTGCAGGCAATCTTTTCGATCATGGCCACTCATCAAGGAAAAGGAGGACCATCCTGCTGAGTACTTTGCACACACCCTCAGGGAAGTAAGTGCCATGTGCATTGGTAAATCCTCCATCACCAAAAAGAGACAAAAATGCCCTTGGTTCAATGAGCAATGCTATGAGGCAAGGAGAGAATGAAGGAAAACATATCGCAAGTTGAACAATACCATCAAAACAGAAAACTTGCATAAATACTTGAATGCAAGGGCTAAAGCCAGAAAAACATTCAAGAAAGAGAAACGGGAATCCTTCCGTAGGTATGTGGGTTCACTAACAAAATCCACTCCCCTGCGTAAGGTGTTCCAAGAAGTAAGGAAGCTCAATGGAAATCCTCCTCCAACTGTGCACCATCTGCAAAAAGGAGCACAGAAAGTTGAGTTGAGCAAAGAGATCTCAGACACCCTGGCAGAACATTTAAGTCAGGTGTCTTCGAGCACCAATTGCTCAGAGAAATTCCTTGAGCATAAAACGAGAACTGAGAAGAAGAAATTCAACTTCACCTCAAACAATAAGGAAAGCTACAACAAGTCTTGGAGGATACAGCCATGGAGGAGTTGAAATATGCTCTGGGCCAGGCTAAAGATTCTTGTCCTGGACCAGATGACATCCACTACCAGATGCTCAAACATTTACCTGAGGAAACCATGGAGCTTCTTCTAGACGTGTACAATGACATCTGGGTCACAGAAAACTTTCCACCATCATGGTCAGAGGCCATAGTAGTTGCAATTCCCAAACGAGGGAAAAACCCAACTCTGGCCTCAAGCTATCATCCTATAGCCATGACTAGTTGTCTGGCAAAGACCATGGAAAGGTTGGTGAATAACAGGCTTGTCTACTTCCTTGAATCCACGGGGAAGCTAACAGTTCATCAATCAGGATTCCGCCGAGGACGCAGCACTACAGACCACCTGGTGAGCCTGGAGGGCTGGGTCCGAGACGGGTTCGCAAACAACGAACATGTCGTTGGGGTCTTCTTTGACCTTGAGAAAGCCTACGATACCACATGGAGGCATGGAATATTGCAAGATATCCATGACATGGGACTAAAGGGCAGGTTAACAGGGTTCATTCAGAACTTCCTGTCGGACAGGACTTTCAATGTTCGCCTAGGATCGGTTTTGTCAGAGAAAGTGGATCAGGAAATGGGTGTGCCCCAAGGCTGTATCCTTTCTGTAACCTTGTTCTGCATTAAGATCAACAGTATCACCAAACAACTATGAGACAATGTACAGTGCTGCCTCTATGTAGATGGTTTTGTCATCTGCTTTAAAGGAAGGCACATGCCCACAATAGAACACCGCCTCCAGCAGACACTGACTAGACTGGAGGAATGGAGCTACACAAACGGGTTCAAGTTCTCAGAGAGAAAGACCTGTGCAGTACATTTCTGTCGGAGACGGGGATGCAAGGAAGAACCACACCTGACTCTTTATGAGCAACGCCTCACGGTCGAGAAAGAAATAAAATTCCTCGGATTGGTGTTTGACAGGATCCTGTCCTTCAAGCCGCATGTGGAATACCTGAGAAGGAAATGCCAAAAAGCAATGAACCTGTTAAAGGTCCTCAGTCATCCAGATTGGGGATGTGATAAAGAGACTCTACTGACCCTGTACAAGATTTACATTCAGTCACGTCTAGACTATGGGTCAATGGTCTATGCCTCTGCCCCAAAGTCCTATTTGGATGGTTTGAAACCCATCCAAAATCAGGGACTCCGACTATGTCTTGGTGCATTTAGGACAACACCCGCATCTAGCCTCCACGTGGAGGCAGGTATTCCACCGTTGGACTTGCACCGGGAGAAGCTCACACTACAGTATACAATACGTGTGCGGGCTAATCCATCAAATCCAGCTGACAAGTTGATTTTCAACAACAAAAACAATGTTTACAGAGGAAAACCAAATGCCATCAAACCGATGGCTGTGAGAGCCAAAGCACTGATCCAAGAGGCTAGGATTCCGGTGAAATGGATTCTGACAGATGAACCCCCTAAGACCCCTCCATGGGAGCAGGAGACACCAAAGGTGAACCTTGACCTTGACAAAAATAAGAAAAGCGAAACCCCTGATTATGTATTTGAGAAAGAATACAGAGCACTCAGGGGGAGGTACAATGACCACAAAGCCATTTTCACTGATGGTTCCAAAGATGGCAGCCTTGTTGGATTCGCTGTCCACACACCTTTTGGTAACCTTAAGAAGGCACTCCACAAACAAAGTAGTATCTTCACTGCAGAAGGAAACGCTTTATTGCAGGCATTGAAGTGGATCAAGGTCTCGATGATGAAGAAATTTGTCATCTTTTCAGACTCCCAACCATGTCTAGAAGCCATACGTGACCTATATAAAAAAAATACTGTAATCCAAGCCATCCGGGAAGCGTACACAGAAAACAAGACAAAAAGTAAAGATATGGTTATGTGTTGGGTTCCAAGCACATAGGAATCGAAGGAAATGAGGCTGCAGACACTGCTGCAAAAAATGCTCTGAGGAGACCTGTAGGGGCCGACCAGATGCCATACACAGATGTCCTACCCATGGCAAAAGTCCATGTTCAGGAAAAATGGCAGCGCAGATGGAACGCTGCAAATGCCAGCAAGCTGCAAACCATCCAACCAACAGTCGGCAAATGTTTCACAGAGGAAAACCTGACAAGATCAGAACAGGTGAAACTGACCCGTCTAAGGACTGGTTACACCAAACTGACACACAGTCACCTTCTGAAAGGTGAAGTGGCACCTGTATGTTAGGCATGCAACACTCAGCTGAGTGTGGAACTACATTGTCAGGCAACCAAGAGAAGCAGGAAGAAATTCCTGAAAATCCAACGCCAATGAACAGTGTTTTCCACAGAACTCGAAACAAGGAGATTCTTGATTTCCTGCGGGAAACCAAGCTCTTTTGCAAAATATGAAATATAAAGAAGCCTTAGCCAGTTAGGCATTGCCCTATGATAAGTAGGGGAAAATCAGAAAGAATCAAAACATAGTCTCTCTGCTAACTTTTAACTACTATTAGTGGAGGTAAAATCAACCAAACCAAACCAAACCAAACCAAATTCTGGGGTAACCGTAGCAACCAACCCACCCGCCTTAAGGCTACCCAACTTTCACTGCCTTAAGACGCTCCACAATCAAAAATTGCTTCCCCTATTCAAAGATGTAATTACTTTAAAGGAGGCTGCAGGATCAATCCATGATAAATCCTCAATACTGTCCAGAAGCACAATAGCCCATCTTGGATATCATCTAGAGTATTCACCATGGTTACACCTGTTGTGCCCAATCATAGCACTGCTCTGCTGCGTCCTTACGTGCCGTGTGCACATGAGAGTAACACACGCACTTAATAAGTATCCACAGCACTCAAGCCATGGTAGACGTCGCTTCTTGGACCAAACTTAAAGAAATGATCAAGAAGTCTAACTCAGAGTGGCCATCGCCCACCACACCTGCAGAAGAGACAGATACCAACATATGGGTACAACTACCAGGCAGATATGACGCAATGGTAGTCGCTGTCATTTTTATAGTGCTGTTTATACTCAGAGCTATCTGCAGGAGGTGCCTCCACCACTGGCCATATTGGAGACAGGAGCCATCGGATAACACAGCCAAATATTTTCATCATATCATGCGGGATTAAATTAACAGGGAGCTCACCTTCCATCAAGGAGTCTAGTAGGGAATCTAAATCAGTTTGTACATTTATAAGGGTTTCAATTTGAGAATTTGCTGCCGAAAATAACATGGAATAGAATGTGTCCTGTTTGGTCCGTTGACAGAGCTGAGTTTACCCTTATATACTACTCACACTTACTATACATTTCTAATGTACAATAAACCACCATGTACCATAATATTTCGCGTATAAGGCGTGCCTTATACGTGAGGATAAGCCCCTGGTGCGCCTTTTAGGAAGTAAAAAAATTTAGGGTAAAAATCTTCCCAAAGTTTCCCATGAATCCAAAAGTAGTTTAAAGTCATTGGGGGACGTGTTAGCTAGCCATAGGTTTTCGAATTTTGAAAATCCATTGATTAGAAGTGAAGTTATTCCATTTTTGATTTTTTAGAAGATTCCCAAAGTCTGGGTGCCCTTATATGCGTGGTGCGCCCTATACACGAGGTATTATGGTAATTACCACCATATACTTCATCTCTGACTTCATTCCTAATTGACCATCAGTATTAGTAGGACAAATCCATCCTACAGTACCACTATTATTATTATTCTGTTATTTTTCTGTTGCATTTTTCATAATTTTCTTTTTTGAAACATTTAAACTTTATTTAGCCTAAGATGTATTACATTTCATACAGTATAAAAATAAGATAATCATTTTCCTGGATTGCATAATAGACATTTCTAGGTACTGTGTAACCAAGGTTAACTGATTTGATAACTTATAACATCAGGAAAATAGTTTCTACGAGGCTATCAAGTTAATGACTGACCATCATCCTAAGGATGTTGTCTTGGCCAAGCCATACAAAATATATATACCATTCATAAGATTAACAAGCGGTATAATAACAGTCTATTAGAGAACAACAGCATTATTATCTACTTTAAACATTATATAATAACAAATTCCCTTACCCCAAAGATATCGAATAAATTATAGCTAATCAAATATATACAGAGGGTATACAATCGAGTATAGACACTATACATTTCAAAAATTAATTAGTCTTATGAAGATTTCTAATTTATAACAATTCTTTTTTAAATTCCAGTTTAAATTTGTCCCTGTCTTTAATATTTCGTATTTCTATGGGTAGTTTGTTCCAAGTTTGAGCACATTTGACTTCTGGTGACGATTCATATGCTTTACAATTAATTTTTTGATATTTTAACAATGGCGCAGCAGCTAACCTGGTATCTCGTACTTTAGTTTCTATTTAAAATCATTATTACAAGACCTCTTATGGGCCGTAAGTTTAATATGATAAATTCTCCTAGATGTTAACATAGGTAGATTAGCCTTATTGTGTACGGTCTGAGTGGGTGTTAATATATGATAGTCAAAACAGGTCTTCAGGCATTTACTTTGTATGCGCTGTAGTTCTAACAGGTAATCTGACTTGGCATCGTTATACAAAATGTCACAATAGTCTATTTATGGTAGTATGTGCATTTTATACATTCTTAATCTTGCTTCTTCAGTCATATATTGCCTAGTTTTATACAAAATCAACGACTTGTATCTTACATTATTAATCACAGTACGTAAATACATATGTAGTGGTCAGTGAAAACGTCTTCTGGAGACACCGGGATTCGAACCCGGGTCTCTCGCTTGCAAGTCGAGTGCTCTACCGCTGAGCTACATCCCCTGGCCTGACATACCCTGTCACCAACACTTCCCCACTGACATTTCCACCTTCCAACTACCCTGGATCGGTATGGTATACATAGGGGGAGTGACACAACCAAGTGAACAGTCCCTCTGAAGGCTCTGCGCACCCGACGGGGGAACGAACCCCTACACATATTAAATTTCAATTCAGGGTCAATAGTAACACCTAGATATTTGTAGGAAGATACATTCATGAGTGTTTTATTATTGATGACAATATTTGGTTTTCTCAGATTTTATTGAAGAGGCAAAGGTCATGATTTTTGTTTTATTTTCATTCATAGTTAATTTATTACTTGTGTAGGGGCCGGCATCGTTGTATATATACTAGTGCCGTTCATCCGAGAGACGTGTTCGTGTGGTGCTTGTTCCTTCTATGCCAGCTAGGTGTCGCTTTGCTATACCTCGTTGGTACAAGAGGGGGCAGCACCATGCCTCGCGTCCAGCTTCTACTAAGGAGCCGGACGAGCGGCAGAAGGGGACTGGACATGGTCCAGTCCAGACGCTAAAGCATTAACTGCATAACAAAGTGAATAAAGTCCTACCCGAGAGGTAGGGGTTTCTGGGGCTTTGCCCAACCCGAACTACTCGTGTTGTGTTGGTATATCTAGTGGTAAGCGAGCCAAAGAGCCACCCAACATATAAGTCGAAACGAACCATTACACTGGTGCCGTGACCAGTTGGTTCGGGGGTGGTGCGCGGCCACATTGGCCGAAAGCCTCGGGAAACCCGAAGCGGATCCCCCCAGCCCTGGGCTAGAGGGATTCGAAGAGGATGACTTCACATCCCAGCATCTGTTGTTAGACTGGAAACCCGGTCGACAACAAATGTATAACCAGGAGGGTGTCCGAAATATTTTCTCGACACCCGACCTAATGGACGGTGCCACCAGTGATGGCATCGTGAAATTGTATCCGGGTACACCCCAAACGGGAGCACCGGATACCGGATTATTTAGGGGCGTATTAGGACCCCCAACTTTAAACTTGAGCGACTGGTCCCAAGTTATAACTAGCAGACGCCAGCTAGGTCCTATTGTACCAGCAGGCTCGGCTAGCAGCTTGGGTACACCAATAGCACAAAGCCCTATGCAGCGTACTGCAACCCCCCTGGGAGCAGCACCAGACGGTGCAAAAGAAGAAGCCCCATTAATGACATCGTCGGACCATGATAGCGACGATGGTAAAGCCATAAGGGACCCGGTGGTCCCGGAAATGAATGCGAAGACTAAGCCCCGGGATGCTAAACCGAGAAGCTCGGAAAGGCATCACCTAGGCCAATCTTTGGATGAAGGCTTATCTGACTCCATGTTTAACCCTGGAGGCAGTCGTAGGTCTATATACGGACGTCGGATGGGCCCTGGGTACAAAACTACCCAGGCCTATTTGAAAGCCAAAGAACAGGTAGAGTTGCAGGCTAAGAGGCAACATGAACAATTCATGGCAGCCCAATTAAAAATAGAAGAGGAAACTAAGTCCCGGATCGGAAAATTACGGTCCGTTGAGCAGGAGGCGATTCTAAAAGAATCCGACCTAAAATATCGTCTAACTTCCGTAGCCCACCAATTGGAGCGGAAGGAGAGAGACGAACGAGAGAGGGAGAAAAGGCTGGCTGAGTTAGAACTCGAAGAAGCCAGCAGACTTAGAGCAATCGAAAAGGCTAGAGCCGAAGAGGTTGCTAAGGCCCGGGATGTAAGCAAACTACAATCCGAGTTGCATGCCATGGAGGAGAAGCTAAAGAAACTTCAACTCCGGAAGGCGGAGACCGAAGCCAAAATGGTCTCGGAACAAGCCGAGATCAGGAAAGAGACCAGTGAGTACCATAGGTCTCAGAAAGAGAAGGGTGAAAAGTACCGCCTACTTAAGGATACTTTTAAGCGAGAGGCATTGGCCGCTCAAGAAGAACGAAACCGAGCTGTGGCGGATAATGAAAAGATCCGATCCGAAATCTTAACAGAAAACGCACAGCTAAGGGAGGAACAGCGAAACCTGACTACAGATGTAGCTACCCTCACAATAAATAAGTCTGCTATGGAGAGTTATTTACAGGAGCAAGAGCAAACGAATGGCCCTCCTGCGAGTAAGGACATAAACCCGAACTCGACGTTCGTTAAACAGGGTGACCCAGTCTCCTGTTCTACGCCGAAGAATCCGCAGTACAATCCTTTTGTGAATGATAATGCGACGCGGAATGTAGATCAAGGGGGAGTTTACATCAGAACCCAAGATAAGCATGGCCGAACTAGTAGAGTCCGGATAAGTGAAGTCCCCATAGTCCACAACTTGGACCCGGACTATACCCCCCGGGATGCCTCCGATAGTAGTGCGGAGACTAGTGGATTCCACATTCATGTGGATCCGACTGACAATTTGGGGTTGGGTGCTGGTAATGATAGCACCCAACCAAATCCATCGAACGATGGCAGCCAGTCAACGGGAAACCAGCCATCCGACGGCGGTTACCAAGGCGCGCAAGGGGGGGGCGGTGCTTCGGGTACCACAGGCCATAGCGGTACCTCGGGTACCGGCCCTAACCAGGGTGGTGCGGGCTATACGAACCACAGTGGTACACAGTGGACGTATACACAGCCGCCACCACCACCTCCACCGGGCAATTCGAGCTTCGGTGGTATAGGGGGCAATCGAACCTTGAATGAAACCAAGGCGATTGAATGGAGCAAACAGCAATGCACTAGATTGATGTATGCTCACAATTCTGCCCGAAGGGTAGCCGTTATTCCTAGGGAATATGACGGTACTCGGCCATGGAAAGAGTGGTTTGAAGATTTCATCGATGTGATGAATTGTAATGGGTGGACCCCATACGAGGCCAAACCGCATCTGGTGAGATGTCTGAAAGGCGGGCCGGGTCGCATGGCTGTGGAGCAATGGCGGACCTGGTACGGCCTCGTAGGGAGTTTCGAGCAGTTAGTAGAAACTGCTAGCGGACTATTATGTAACATGGTCAAAGAGGACCCGATGGTCCGTTTCAAGAAACGTACACAGAAGCCCAATGAAGCTTTCAGAGCATACGGTATGGAACTCCATGCCCTGCTAAGTAAGGCCAGACCCGGTACTGAAAACCAGGACTGGTATATGGACGATTTGATTACACAATTCGTCAAGGGTCTAAGAGACCGAGACGAACAAATAGCGGCGAGGGATGCCTGGAAAGAAGGCATAACACTACACGGCATATTTAATGGTATAGATATGGCCGTGAAGAAGCGAACAATGTTAGCTGGGGACATACCTAATGCCAGCGGCTCGGTTCCCCTGGCATCAGTGATCCAGCAGTCTGAGGTAAATATTCCCTCAGATGACTTCGAATTGATTGATATCGAACAGGAGGACGGCACCTTCTGTTCGATGCAATTAAGGAAGAACACTTCAGGTAGGAAGTATATTCCAAGGAAGACGTTCAACAAGCCAAGGGACTCTAGACCGTCACCCGAGGTCAAGAGTGACCCGAAAGCCGGCGAGAAGGCGGTCAAGCCTACTGTAAGCGCTGACAAAGCGAAGGGTCAGTCCCCGGACTGAGGGGATGATTGGAAGATGGTTAGCTCATCTATCCGAATTCGGATTAGAGCATAAGCAAATAGAGCACCGACCCGGTGCTAAACACATCAATGCGGATGCCTTGTCAAGACGACCTATCCGAAGGTGCCAAAATACCACTTGTGAAGACTGTGGAGCCCACAATGCTGTGGTAGCCGGGCTGGTATTTAATTATACCACCCCCCGTATCCCCTGGGAGGAGGCTGTATGCAGCTATCTCGATTGGTCCCCGGAGACCATCAAGAAGTTTCAACAGTCAGACCCCACCACTGCGTGCATAATGGAATACCTACGGTCAGGTATTAAACCGGCAAGGCCGCTAGTATCCCTGGAGGATAGGGAAGCGAGACGATTGCTAGCCCAATGGACCGAGCTAGAGATCCGAGACGGCATACTATGTAGGTGGAAGACAACTCCCACCAACGGTAAGCTGTTGCAAATAGTGATACCCGCCCCGATGAGGAGGGATATCATGTATTATTGCCATGGTCACCAAACGAGTGGCCATTTCGGTAAGAAGAGGTCAATAGAGCGCCTACAAAGGCGTTACTACTGGCCCGGTATGAGAGGCGACCTGCTCCGGTGGATCGCCACTTGCCCGGATTGTTGTAAAAACAAGCCGGGACCCGGCCTGGGTAAGCAACCCCTATCGCAGGAATTGTTTGGTGTCAGATTCGCTCGAGTAGCGATAGACATAATCAGCGGGATTAAGACGACGCCCCGGGACAATACTTGTATGATGGTCGTAACCGACTATTATACCAAGTACACTCGGGTGTTCCCCCTTCCTAACCACAAAGCCGCCACATGCGCGGAGGCATTTGTAAAAGGCTGGGTGCTGCATTTGGGTGTTCCCCTTATGATGCACAGCGACCAAGGAAGGGAGTTCGAGTCAGAACTTTGGCAGGAAATGTGCCATTACCTAGCCATTTGTAAGACCCGGACAAACCCATACCGACCACAGTCGGATGGGCAGGTAGAGCGCTTCAACAGAACCCTTATACAAGTACTAAAGCCCCTGGTTAATACCCACCAGGACGACTGGGATGAACAGTGCGAGTTTGTAGTACATGCCTACAACAACACTGTCCATTCATCCACTAATTGCACCCCAAACATGCTAGTGTTCGGCGAGGACATCATAATGCCCGCCGACTTAGTGTATGGAGTGGTTGGGATAGACCCGGAGGCGCCATGCACTGTGTTGTTTGTGGAGTCGTTAAGGGATCGGTTCAAACAGGCATACGAGGCCGTTCAGAAAGAACTGCTGAAGAGTGCGAAGTGGCAGAAGGTGGGCTATGACACCAATGCTAAACGAATTCGTTTTAATGTTGGGGACAGAGTACTAAGGTACTACGAGCCGCTAGATAAGCTGAAGCTCGTAACGCCTTGGGAAGGTCCGTTTAAAATTATTCGCGTCATCTCTGAGTCCACGGTGATGATAGAGGACTGCCTAACTGGTAGGAAATGGAAGACGAATGTCGGAAAACTTCGGCCCTGGAAGGGGCGCGAAGAGGCGGAGAGGGAGTTCGGTTACAAACCACCCACGTCTGTCCCTAGCGGACCGGGAGTGGTAGTACCAATGAAGCGCCCTAGAGGCCGGCCGAGAAAGACGCCGGGAGACGAGGTTATGGTGAAAAAGAAGACGAAGGCCAGGAAATGACCTAACCGTAAGAAATGGAAGAAAGTCTCGCTGAGTGAAGGCATTACGTATGGGAAAGGTCCCGCATTGGCTAAGCGGAATCCAGAAAAGGCCGTACGTAAAGCCGGGAAAAATAAAAGGCTAACCGAAGGCGTTAGACGCAGTCCCCGGTTGAGGTCTGCCGTAACCTAACTCAGTACACAACGAGCTGCTGCGTGTTGTCCACCATAGGCGGGTAACATACGTTCCACGGCTGGAGATGCCGAACGCGCCCTCCCCGGGTGGCTGTATCCCGTGAGTGGCGGTCGGATTAACCGGTACATTCGCTTTGAAGCGTTGTATACACCGCCAAGCTCCAGACGATAGCACTCGGGTAGTAGGCCGCGTCTCGCGTGTCGAGTCGAATGTTGGTTCGGATCTAGTTCCCTAGGTGGCGCCGCTGGTGCGGCGGGAAAGCGCGGAACTAGGTCACCGGATAGCCACGGCGGTATCTCGCGAGACGAGAGGTCTGACGTCATACTGGTCATAACTAGAGCGGACTCGTGGTGGTTAGACGCCACCCGTTTTCGCTCTGGTTAGTGTTGGCAGTTTTACAGCCCCTAGCTGTCGAGTTAGCTCGGACTAACAACAATCCTTTGTTGGACGAATCCTTCGGGAGGAGTCCAACACATTTGCCAATTTTTATTGGAAGTCGCCCTCAGTGCCATGGCACAGGGGACGATTGACGCTGCGCGTCAAACCGCCAACGTTCAGTTGGAACTAGACGAGGACCCGGAGGTCCCGTCTCGGGTCGTAGAGTCTATGGACTCTTCGACTGAGGAGGCCCCCCGGACGCTCTCGGCTATGGCCGAGGCCACCGACTGAGAGAGGATGCCACCTCCACCACCACGCCCGGACCGCTCGTCTGCAGCAGCGGCTTCGGGTTGCAATGTGGATGTCTTAGACATTCCGATGTATCCTCCGGGATTCAAAACTCGCATCGAACGTATGGCACACGTCGATTGCGAGGCCGGTGCATGGGGATGTAGGTCCTGGGGGACCTACATCCCCATGCACGCCTCTATGTTCGGATGCGGACCATTGGCGGTGAAGCAAGGCGTACCCGATGCCATACCAGACGACTTCAAGACTCTGGTTATGGACTCATGTAGCGACGAGTTGGCAGAAAATATGCCAGTCTCCTGGCTCCGCAACTACCTGAAGTTAGCGGAGAAGATGGCGGTCAACGAGAATTTGGCCCGAGCCGTGCTCATCTCTGAGGGCATCACCCGAAATGCCTCGGAGTTGAGGGAGTCTGAATCCGACATGGACACAGACTCCACGGTTACGCTGTCGTCGGTGGAAACCGACCGGGTCAAACGGTTGACCCACAAACCTACCCCTGCGCCGACGGGTCCTCTCACCGAGAGGGACCTGGAAGCTGAAGACGTCCGGATCGCCGTCGAGAAGTCCACGACCGAGACCGACCCAAGTGCCGACATTCCTGACGCACCTGGTGAGATCTCGGAAGAGGACATCTCGCGCCAGCAGGCTGCTGTCGAAGCTAAGCGAGCCGAGCTCGCCAAGCAGCAGAAGCAGCTCATCGCAGCTCGTCGGGCCCACCGCAAACAGCAGGCCCAGGCCAAATCCAAGGTCTCTTCCGACTCTGACTCCCCGGTCAGCGGTAGGAGGAGTCCTCGTTCGCAGGCCAGGAATCCACGAGAGTCGGATTCCAGCCCTGAGGTACCGGCGCAGCCAACCAAGGTTGTGCGCCGGAAGAAGAAAAATGGAGCGAAAGCGTCTCCGGCAGAGCCCACGCCCCCCACCAAGCCGAGGGGTAAGGGCAAACCGAAGGCGCCCGCCTCCACCTCCACTCCTACAACCACCACGGTAGCAACCTCAGCTACTGCAGCTTCCACTGCCAGCACCAGCGGGACAAGCGCCAAGTCCTCTACCAAGGCTCCGACTGGTACTACCACCACCAGCCGAGCCGGCCGTAGGGGAGCTGGTATCTACACGGACAGTGAGGGAAGCGAAAGCGACCCAGAGCTGCCCGAGTCGGCCAAATCTGATTTGGAGTCCGTGACAACGTGGGAAGAAATGACCACGGATGTCCCCAAGGACGACAATCAGAAATGGATGTGGAAGAATGCAGCCGAGGGGTTCCAGGAACGGACTCCCCGCTGCTTCGCGGACTGTGCCTATGACACGGTCCACTACATGTGTCCTAGCGCCGTCAATAAGGACGGTGATAGCGATGACGAGGAGTGGATGAAATCCGGCCCCTCGGATACGCCAGTAGGTAAATTTTACCTCATTTGGATTGACCAGCTGAAATCCAAATTGGGGTCTATCTACAGCTACGAGGCCCGGACGAAAGTCCAGTGGGCAATGACCCAATGGGGACCAACCGGCAACCGCCGAAGGTGCCCGTTCGAGTCATGCCAGCTGGCTCTCACGGGTGAGAAGGTGTTCGAGACGAAGCCCCGCTTCGCTCGGCACATTGTGGAGCATCATATGCACCACAAGCCCGTGATGATGTGCGTGCTCGGAGACCGTCCGAGCAAACTTTGTGATGGCTCGTTTAGCACTCACCGGCGCCGGGACATGGCTCTGCACTTGCAGAAAGCCCATGGTACCGGCCTGGAGAAAACGAGGAAGCGGGCCATTAAGTGCTTCAACGAGCTACTAGCCAACTGGTCCTCGTTGAGTGTAAAAGAAGTGAAGGAGCAGGCATTCGAGACCGGATTCTGCTCGTGGAAGAGTGGCAACTTGTTGACCTTCTTCCAAATCAACTTCTCGTCCACAAAGTTTGGGATGCCCAGTGAGGTGCACCTGAAGGTGAAAAAGTGGCGAGGAGACGATAAACGAGAGAAGGCCAAAGCCCGCTCTAAGGGTCCTAACGGAGGCACAGCCACGGCTACTGTTGCTTCCAAAAGGACCCGAGCAGACCGGTCCGTAAGTCCTTCGGGTAGCAAGGACCAGCCAAGACCAGCCAACCCAGCTGATCGTCGCGAGTCGGGACAACAAGTCTCGGCTCTAAATATGCCTAGCAACCAGGCCCATAGGACGGTTAGCCAGGCGGCCACCCCGGCCACTTCCACTACGACACCTGCACCCGCGGAACAACGCCCGGGCGAAGCCTCTGGCAGCCTGGATGATGGGGGCGAACTCTTCGCTCCCCCATCCGGGTATTCTACTTGGTGGGCTGGAGAGGGATCTTCCGGCAAGCCCCCCACGTACAGTGACTACGCGGCGAAGTTCCCTGCTATGGGACAGGTGAAGAAATGACCACGGATGTCCCCAAGGACGACAATCAGAAATGGATGTGGAAGAATGCAGCCAAGGGGTTCCAGGAACGGACTCCCCGCTGCTTCGCGGACTGTGCCTATGACACGGTCCACTACATGTGTCCTAGCGCCGTCAATAAGGACGGTGATAGCGATGACGAGGAGTGGATGAAATCCGGCCCCTCGGATACGCCAGTAGGTAAATTTTACCTCATTTGGATTGACCAGCTGAAATCCAAATTGGGGTCTATCTACAGCTACGAGGCCCGGACGAAAGTCCAGTGGGCAATGACCCAATGGGGACCAACCGGCAACCGCCGAAGGTGCCCGTTCGAGTCGTGCCAGCTGGCTCTCACGGGTGAGAAGGTGTTCGAGACGAAGCCCCGCTTCGCTCGGCACATTGTGGAGCATCATATGCACCACAAGCCCGTGATGATGTGCGTGCTCGGAGACCGTCCGAGCAAACTTTGTGATGGCTCGTTTAGCACTCACCGGCGCCGGGACATGGCTCTGCACTTGCAGAAAGCCCATGGTACCGGCCTGGAGAAAACGAGGAAGCGGGCCATTAAGTGCTTCAACGAGCTACTAGCCAACTGGTCCTCGTTGAGTGTAAAAGAAGTGAAGGAGCAGGCATTCGAGACCGGATTCTGCTCGTGGAAGAGTGGCAACTTGTTGACCTTCTTCCAAATCAACTTCTCGTCCACAAAGTCCGGGATGCCCAGTGAGGTGCACCTGAAGGTGAAAAAGTGGCGAGGAGACGATAAACGAGAGAAGGCCAAAGCCCGCTCTAAGGGTCCTAACGGAGGCACAGCCACGGCTACTGTTGCTTCCAAAAGGACCCGAGCAGACCGGTCCGTAAGTCCTTCGGGTAGCAAGGACCAGCCAAGACCAGCCAACCCAGCTGATCGTCGCGAGTCGGGACAACAAGTCTCGGCTCTAAATATGCCTAGCAACCAGGCCCATAGGACGGTTAGCCAGGCGGCCACCCCGGCCACTTCCACTACGACACCTGCACCCGCGGAACAACGCCCGGGCGAAGCCTCTGGCAGCCTGGATGATGGGGGCGAACTCTTCGCTCCCCCATCCGGGTATTCTACTTGGTGGGCTGGAGAGGGATCTTCCGGCAAGCGCCCCACGTATAGTGACTACGCGGCGAAGTTCCCTGCTATGGGACAGGCTGGACCCGAGTCGCAGGTCCTTACCTCCCTGGGCCGGACCAAGCCCCGTGGTAGAGGCCGTGGTGGGCTGGAGTCCACCCGAGCTTCTCCGGGCGGTGGCCGAGGTCGAGGTGGCATCACGGTTGAGGGCCCGTCTGCTCCTCCAACAGGCACCCCGCCTGCCTCAGTGGTGGCCCCCGCGCACCCACCAGTGATAGCTCCACCAACGGCCCCTCGGGTGCCCGTTATGGAGCTAATCTCCGGAACTCTGTCAGGTCTTCAGGATCCGAACACGTTTGTTGACCACCGCGATGTCCAAACGGCTCAGATCCAGAATGACCTGATGGCGGAATGGCAGGCATTGCACCGCCAGAAGTCTGTTGACTACTGGCGTGTGATGACTGAAGCCACCTTCAATCTGGTTTATGAAATCCAGAGGAGGGAGGAAGAGAAGATCAGGCAGCTGGAAAGGAAGAAAGTCGAGGAGGCTCTCGAGTCCTGCCGGCGTCAGCAGATGGAAGCTGAAAAGCTTAAGGAGTTCCACCGCGCTGAGAACGCCGGGTACATTCACAGGTACAAGGAGGCTGACCTCAAATTCTTCCTGGCATTCGGGAAACACTTGGAGGAATGGGACGGCTCTCCGTCATCCTTGATCTCCATCCCGGATGTCCCGGCTGCTCCACCGGTTCCCGCCGCCCCACCGGTCCCGGCTGCTCCGCCGGTTCCGGCAGCTCCTCCACTCCCGGCTACTCTCTTCGCCCGGAAGGCCCCAGCTGCCACGGCTGCTTTACCTGCACCCGAGGCACTGGACAGCCCGTCCGCGGTGATGAGCGCCTTGAGCCTGGGGAGCGACACGCCCAGCGAGGCTTCCACGCTGCTCTCTGTGAGCAGCTGCAGCAGCTCGGCTCCATCTGCCTCAGTGGAGTCGGCTGAGAAGATGGACACGGATCCGGAGGATCTTTAAGTGTCCATCTGTTGGTGCTTTCTACGTACCCGAGGGTAAAAGCATTTAATATGCCAGAGGCACTGATCCTTATACTGGACTCGTTGATCTGGAACGGAACCTGCAGCGAGGATGGACGCTAACCCGAACGTACCAAAAGGACTTCCACACCTAACCGGGGCTCCATCTTCCCATCTTCACCAGGGCACATCACAACAGCAACGTGGCTTGCCACCACACACATGTCGCCGGGTGGAGCTGCAGAAACCAGTCGTTCCAGATTCGCCGGAAGTCCGGTATATTGTAAGGGCGATCCTGCTACCCTGGTAGGACGCCTATATTAATATTTTGTATAAATCTATTTTTATATCGTATTTATATTCTTATAATTAAAACAAACAAAATTTTTCTCGGGTTATCTACCCCACCTCGGGTCGGTTAGTAAATACTGTAAAATTTTATTCATATCACCTGACTACATGTCCAATATTCTTTATTGCGTCTCGTATTTAATAATAACACCATTGTAACATTGTTACTACTTACCACCATAGGTCGATGGTGCATAAGGCGCCACTTCCTATTTTGTTATTATTTATCAATACTTCGGGTTATATGCGACGATGCCTCATTATGTACATATTATTTATAATGCCCCCTTAATGTTCTATATTCAATACGAACTGTATATATATAGACTTACCTATTTATGTATAACACTACTGTATAAAGTTAACAATAGTTATTTATTAATTACACCCAACCCTAGGTAAAGTCTAGTGGGGGTTGTGTAGGGGCCGGCATCGTTGTATATATACTAGTGCCGTTCATCCGAGAGACGTGTTCGTGTGGTGCTTGTTCCTTCTATGCCAGCTAGGTGTCGCTTTGCTATACCTCGTTGGTACAAGAGGGGGCAGCACCATGCCTCGCGTCCAGCTTCTACTAAGGAGCCGGACGAGCGGCAGAAGGGGACTGGACATGGTCCAGTCCAGACGCTAAAGCATTAACTGCATAACAAAGTGAATAAAGTCCTACCCGAGAGGTAGGGGTTTCTGGGGCTTTGCCCAACCCGAACTACTCGTGTTGTCTTGGTATATCTAGTGGTAAGCGAGCCAAAGAGCCACCCAACATATAAGTCGAAACGAACCATTACACTTGTAGACCAAGAATAAAATTTTTTTAGAGCGTTTTCAAGTTGGATTTGTATGAGATCTATATCTTTGCCTGATACATATAAAACTGAGTCGTCTGCATATAGCAATGTCTTATGAGTGTCTTCTTCAGACATGCAGTCATTAATATATAATAAAAAAAATAAAGGACCTAAAATTGACCCTTGTGGTACTCCACATGATAATCTCTTATACCCAGATCTTACATGATTTGCCACAGAACACTGCTGCCTCCTGGACAGGTAGTTTTCTATTAGTGTAAGGTTTCTATTTCTTATACCGTATTGTTCTAGTTTAGTCAAGAGGATATTATGATTTACAGAATCGAAGGCTTTTTTTTATATCTATAAATGCTGCTAAAGTAATATTATTTTGATTTTGATTTTTTAATATATCATCAACTAAAATAGTAATAGTATCTAGGGTCGATTTGTTTTTTTGATATCCTCCTTGGAATTTAGACAATATATTATGAAAAGTTAAGTGAGAGCTGATCTTAGTATGTATCAGGCGTTCCAGTATTTTGCCAGGTATTGGCAGTACGCTGATAGGTCTTAGATTTGAAACGTTGGATGGATCGCCACCTTTTGGTAGAGGAGTGACTGTGGCAGTTTTCCAGCTATCTGGTATAATACCTGTTTCTATAATCAAATTTATAATTTTGATGAATTTATCAGAAGATTTAATAACTGCCATCTTGAAAATATTAGTGGGTAGGTATTCAATGGAGGAAGATTTTGATACATCAATATCTTCTAAACATTTAATAATTTCTTCATCAGTAAACGACATATCCGGCATATCCACTATACATCTTTGTCCTTTAAATACAAATTCTGTGTCATGAAGTCTGGCAAGCCTCAGACCTATTTCTGCAAAAAAGTTATTTATATACGTCGACGTGACCTCTAGAGTAATGGTTTGTCCATTTTCATCTACTAAATTAATTGTTCTTGATTTTCCTTTGTTATTAGGCAGTACTTCTTTCATAGTAGTCCAAAATTTCTTAGAATCTTTCTTATAGACTTCAGACAGGTTATTATAATATTCTTCTTTTGCTTGATGGACTTCACGATTTACAATATTTCTGGATATTCTGGCATGGTGCCATGATATTATGTCTAAGTTTCGTCTAGCCTCTTTCAATAATACATTTTTATCATTAATACGTTCCAATAATTCATTTGTCATCCAAGGGGTTGATTTGTTTTTTATTTTAAATTTCTTTACAGGGCATTGGATATCCAACATATATTTCATATAATTTACCAGGATATTCCAGCATTCTGAGGGATCATTACTATTGTCAAAATATGCCCAATTACAATTTGTCAGGTCTTGTATATATTTTTCCTTATTAAAATTTCTATATGATCTTCCCAAAAAGCTCCTGTAGCCTTGCTTGACATATTGGTTTCCTTTTAGTATATGCACAGGGAGATGATCAGAAAGGTGTATATTGAGAGGGCCCGACGAAATTATACCTGAGCAGTTTGTGAAGATCAAGTCGATACATGAGTTCGATCCTGAGGACATTGTTACCTGGTTTACTATTTGGCTAAGATGAAAATTATCAAAGGTTTCATACAGTTGTATTTTTTCTCTTGTATTGCCTATTATGTTTACATTAAAATCACCAAGTACATAAATTTCATAGGAGTCTAGATTTTCAATCTGTATGAATAATGCTTGAATTATGTTACAAAAATTAGTCAGGTTACCGGAGGGTGGTATATATATGTTGCAAATTATTGCTTTCTTACTTGAACCTTTTATAGAAAATAACCATTGTTTTTCAATATCCTTATTAGTCCGATTTAAATAACCAAATTTCTCATTGGTACATGATATGGTTTCGTCTATGTGCGCACAAAGTCCTCCTCCCCTGAAAATACTAATTCTATCAAGTCTAAATAAGTTATATCTAGGAAACGTATACATGTCGGAGCAATCAGATGAATTTAACCAGGTTTCAGAGAAAAGTACTATGTCAATGTTACAATCAGATAACTCTTCCTTTAAACCTGTAAATTTATTTCTTATGCTGCGAGCATAAGGATGTACAATAGAGAAACCTTTCTCAAACTTGGCTTTTAGTTCTTTATTTACCTGTATACTAGTACGGATTTACTTATTATAAACCTGGATAGTAAAGAGACAAATATACCGGTACAATTTTTCCTTATAATCACATACACCTCCGTTATCCTAATTTTAATTTCCCATCCTTTGTTATACCAAAAATAAACTAGCCCCCCTCCCTCCATAGGTTTACAGCACTTATGGCTACCTACGATATAAAATAATACAGTTATAGCAGTTATCACACTAGGGTTTGGTATTTTCCCAGTATTAAAGTAACATTTAAACAAAATAGGATATAGGAGTCTTATAGAACACTTGAAAAATCAGTTCATTTTCCTTTACCTGGTCAGTAGGTTGGTTCATACCGGTAGTTCAACGTCTTTGTTAGCAGTCTCGTTAATGATCGTATCACGTACTCTGGTGAGGATGAACCCAAGTAGATTTTCACCTTTGATACTGTCTCTTTTACACAAGTTGGCTTGACCAAAATGGTACTTGACGCCCCAGGTTGGGTGATAGCTGGCTTCATATAGTGTCATACCTTTAGTAGATACTAAGTAATCCCTCAGGTGTTTGTTGGAGAATTTAGCCTTGATTATTTCCTCCATGATGGCTTTGGCTTCCTTATTCCACTCTGGTGTAGGCTTGACCTTTTTTCCCTCATACATGATGTCAACTGTATTGTCCATTTGGAGAATCTTGTCTGCTATGTCAGGTTGTTTACATGTACGAGCCTTGGTGGCTTGATAGGCCTGTTCAGCACTATTATATTCCACTCCTCAGGTTACAATCATACAGGTTGGAGAGCATATGATGTTTGGATTTGAACATTATTCCATCCGGGGTGGTGGCTTCCATAGCTTTCTGCATGGTGAGATCCTGATAGGGCATTTGTTTCAGCTGAGATGGATATATAGTCTTCTTTTCCAGGATAAGGAATCTCTGCCTGAGTTGTACGTTGTAATTTTGCTTCTTCGCCAAGTAGTACATGGCACGGAGATCGTTGAAGTCTTTCTGTTCATTTTCAGTCAATTCATCTCCCACAGATACGAACTTATATAGCCTTTTACCTTTCAGGTGCTTCAAATTCCTCATAATCTTGGGTTTGGTGTAGATATTTCGGAAAATAACTCATACCTGTCTATGCCTCGGTTTGTTTACTCCTTGGTGGTCGCCATCTTGGATCAGTGTTTCCGGCCCCTCGCGACTACAAGTTTCTACGCATTCCAATCCTTGATTAAATTTAATATCTCTTAGAAACTGGGCAATCTTGGCAGAAATATCCTTATCCTTGCTTTCTTCAAGTCCTTTGATTATTAGGATTTTTCTTGACTTCTTGGTCCATCTTTTCAAATTTCTTCGTATGTTGAAGTAATAGGGCCGTTTGAGTTTTGACACTGTCATTTTGGATTTTTATGGCGTCACCGGTCTCTGAAATTGTTTTTGACATGGCTACCATGGTTCCTTCCGATGAAGTAAGTCTTCCTTTTATGCTGTCAAGGGTCTCGTTGATATTAGCTGTCGTCTGATTTAATCCGTCAATGGATTCTCTAATTTCTTCTATATTTGATTGCATATAGGTTTGGGTTTCCTCCACTGACAGCAACCTTTTTTCCATGGAGTTGACAGCTGCAATGACCTCCTTAATAGACGCTTCTTGAGGAATTAAATCCATTGTCTTCTTCTTGGTACGGGATCTGGGTCCTTGGTTTGCCATGGTTTATATGGTGTGTTACTTTAACTAGTTATTTATCTAAATTTCGTATGTTCTACTGCCTTTGAACACCGTTAATTTTGGGAAAATACCGTCCCCCTGTCGCACACCGCTGCTAACCCAACGCCGCCATGTTCATGAATCGTCAGCGTTTATGTTGGAACTATTTCATATGGCCTTATCTTTTATTTTGCATAGCAGATGTTGTTTGTTTTGTTGTTGTTGTTGTTTTGTTTTTTGTTGGGGGGAGTTCTACTGAGCTAAAAAAAAATAGAATTTAATATTTCAAAAAATTGATAATTTGAAAGTGCTGAAACTTGAACTTATTATGGAATCAATGTATATAATATGCACGTCTTTCATTGATATCAAAGGACAAAACAAAAAGTGAACATGGACAACAATGCGTGGCTCCCCTTACCCAAGCCAAAGTACAATACAGCTCATCTATATACAAGTTGTACACTATCTATATTAAACTAGTACCATAGGGCAAATACATCATCCAGCCTTAAATGCAATCTTCTCTTATCATGTCATTTTGCCTCTTACTGAGCAATATCACCAATTAAATATTCATCCAACATTTTCATTGATTCAATGTTGATAATTTTTAGGTGATTCTTAGTTGGCATGTCATCATTGAATCAACACTGAAATTGATATAGCTGATTCAACATTGACAAATTCTCTCTTTCTCTCTACCCCCTTTCTCGATTGATGAATCAATGTTGAATCAACATTGAATCGCAAAGAATATTTCAAGGTTGATATGTCAACTGCTGATCTGCTGTTGAAATGGTGACGATCACCAAAACGGAGATATTGAAGACAGGTTGATCGACACTATCAACACATATCAAGCAGTTATCAATGTTGATGTCTGACAGCAGAGGTGATCGTTGGTCTGTGCTCGCCGCATTACAATACCGTACCCCCGGGGGGGCACTTAATTTTTTTTTGATACGGGTGTGTGGCTGAACCCCCGACTACCCTTACCCTTGCTAGGGCACTTGTTTGCGGGTTTTTTCTTCCAAACCCTACCCTTGCTAGGGAACTTTTTACATATTAGTCTTAGATTTTGCTCAAAATATCTTAAAATGACCTTGTTTGGGAGAAAATTGTATTTTGTTCATGCTATTTTCATGAAAACTTTGAAAATATTCATGAAAATTTCTTAATTTTCTGTGTGAATCTGGGTATTTCGGAGAAAGTTGACCCTTGCTAGGGACATTTTGCTCAAAAGTAGACCCTTGCTAGGGACATTTGTGGCTGAAACAGGAGGCTTGCTAAAGTACCCTTGCCAGCCGCACATATGTGTATACACTACATAGAGAGTGCCCCCCCCCCGGGACCGTACCTGTAAAAGAAATGTTGAAATAATGGTGAAATCCTTGTCAAAGTTGCCAGAGATTCTTTAGACAACTGTTCTGTCACCTGGGGCTTCCTGTAAAAATTGCACTGGTTCACTGCAATACAATTAGGCCTACGGTGGTTCACTCTTCTGCTTTATGAGAATCCCTGGTATATTCAGCTGTTGTTTTTTTTTTTTTTTTTTTATACAGTGAAGAGGATTCAGGGCGAGACATGTAAATACACGAACATTTATATCTATGTCCATCCCTTGACTTCCCTCGACTTCTGCATTCCTCATCCTTGCCCAACCTTGACCCCCACCACCACCCATCAATTTCCCAACTCTAACAGGATTTTTTCTGAAGGCGATGACATGATTATGGCCTGTTCATAGGCCTAATAGGCTATCAACCATGGGGCTTATCACTCTCATCTGGGGTTGCAACTGCTATCCTTGATTTTTAGTAAGGGGGTGTGGATGGGGGGTCCCCCATGTCACATGTCGATTTTAAAAAATGGCCCTGTCCCCATATCAATTTTAAGAAATTGTTCATGTCACCATGTCAATTTTAAGAAATTGTTCATGTCCCATGTCACTAAGCCTAAAATAGCCCATGTCGCCATGTCTATTTTAGTGGTCCACACCCATTAGTAAGGTATATATGTCTAGGAAATGTATGATAGCAGCGCTGGAGTGACAGCTTCTGCCTGCTCTCGCCATGTACATGCACCAAGCACTGCCTTCTCTGAGCCCCTCACCGCAACATGTTAGCTGGCTCTGTGTTCCTTAATAATTGAGATGGAAGTGGCAAAATACACCCAAATAAAAGTTAATAGGTTGGTTATTCACAAGTAACATTTGCAAAAATTTGCTTATTGATAATATATCAGATTTTCATGAAAATAGACATTTTTATTTGAAATATTTCCTAATGTATCAGTGGCACAATGAATAAAGCACAGACAACACAGTCTAGGTTATCCATCTATGCTTTCCTCTGATATAAAATCTCCTTTTGTGTGATTAGGTCATTTATAACATACAATATACAGCTGTTCCTATAGTAAGGGAGGTTTCCCTGTGTTTACGGAGAAAAGTGGTTTATTGGGCATGGGTACCAGAAAAGGTGAAATAGAGTTACAAAACTGGAAACGAAATGAATCTTATAAAATGTTCCTGATTGTTTGTTGCACCAAATAGATATGAATACATATATTGAAATATTCAAGGAACATGCATGCGAGATCTCTGACTGCCTCATTGGTTATTGACATGTGTGCTGGGGAGATCTGAATTGGTGTCCAAAGATTTTATTGAAAATATTCACAAATGGATAGAAAAGAAAGGTGAGGATTCGAATTATCTTATGTTTTCATATGTAGATTGTAAGCATTTTTGACTTGCATTATCCAGCATACCAGGAGGGGTCATAATGGACAAAAGCAATTCTATCCTGCTAGCATAAGGTGCAAGATTAAGGTTGCCAAATTAGGTCTAGGGACTATTCTCACATCAGATCCAACTTATATATGTGGGATACATTGTCAGTTATGACCAGCTGACACAGCTCACTTTAAAAATGTAATGAATATCTACTGGCAACGCATGACCTGATTTGAAGAATTTGGTACTATCCTACTGAGCAAAACTTAATCATTTCCACCTTTGTGCCTAATGGATGACACACTTTTATAGCTTGTCACTTTTAGTCTATGCCTGTTGGAAGAGCCCGTAGGACCATAGTAAACTGATATGGTGTTAATGGCCAAGTGGCCTTGGATTCATAGGACTTGTCATTCTGGATTAAGTTGAGAGTCTTCGTGACAAATTTGTGAGAGAAGGGCGCCGTAGGGCATCCAGTAAGTTCCATGAACAACTTTGCATGGGACATATATATGGGAACAGTAGCTGGGGCATAGAAGCAATCCAAGTACTCCACATACGCCTGAATGTCACATGGTGTAATAAAATACAAGTCAATATCACAGTGCCACATGAATGCAATAAACACAGAGGCTGCTCTATTAAAGTTGGCGAGGTTCTTCTTCTTCGCCTGTATGCGTGCCTGCGCCTTGTAGTACATCGCCATATAGAGTGGGCCTGAAGGTAAAACAATGTTAAGGTATTAAAGTGGTGCATGGGCAAGGATATCTTCAGTTGGAACAAATACCCTATAGTACCCATAACAGTCAATAATGTCTTGTGCTAGCTGGTCGTGTCGGGCGCTAATGCCCCTCCTAGAAAGGGCATCTACAAACACAAGGGACACACCCAGGGTGTGGACTGGAATGATGTTCAAGTTCAGCTTTGCTTCCAGCCACCATATATCCCTAGCCGCCTGTAGTAGGGTATGGTCGTGCCCCTGCCCAGACTGTAAGACCGAGACTGCTGCCATGTTATCTGAGCGTAAAAGAACTGTTTTTCCATAGTCAGCATGGCTGAGAAATGTTTTTGCTGCCAGGGCGGCATTGGCAGCTTCCACATGGGTGATGGGGCGGCCTTGTAGTTCCGGGGAAACTGGCAGGGCGTAATACTCATAGCCAGACCACCCCCCAACCCCTTGCGCACAGGCATCTGCTTCAATGACCATATCTATCTGTGGGGCATGGATGATTGATTTCCCATTATAGTCACTGAGCAATTCTTGGAACCATAGTAGGTCCGCCCGCATTTCCCTACCAACCGTTGTGAATGACCTATATTCCCCCATTACCCTAAGGGATTCAAGCAGTCGTGCCACGAATAGGCGGGCAGGCTTCACTACCTTACCTACATGGTGAAGCTTACCTAGGAGGGAGCGGAATGCCTTTTTAGATATGGCACGGTACCCCATAGCTCTACTGACTAGGTCCAGAGTGGAGTCCAGTTTTTCTTGGGGGATACGAATTTCCATGCCGGCAATGTCAATCGTTATGCCCAGCCATACTGCACACTGTGTTGGGCCTTGAAGTTTGTCTTGTGCAACTGGGAGGCCAAGGTCTTCCAAGAGAGACAAGGCGTCCTTGAATGCCTTTTCTGTGGCCTCATAGTTGGGACCCAATAGCACTATATCATCAAGGTATATGAGAGTCTGGTGTCCCATATGGCAGAGCATGTCTGCGATGTGGTTTGCCGTATTTTGCATGTGTAGGGAGGAGACCTGCCAGCCAAATGGCATGCGGGTCTCCAAGTAGTAAGAACATTCCCAGCCAACCACATTCAGAGGCCAATCCAATGGGTCAGCTGGGAAGTTCTTATATGCGCGGGAAATGTCAATTGTTGCCATATGAGATGCCGGGCCTGTTGCCCTAATATAGTCAGTGACCTGCTCTACAGTAGGTAGTGTGTGGGGGCGAACTGATCCAAGTACACTTCCTTTAATAATAAAGCGGTTTATTGAGTTACCGTAAGAGAGGTCTGTGATAATGTGGCGACTGCTTGGGTCCGCCTTAGGCCGGGTCATCATAGGAGAGACGTGTACCCATTCTCTAAATGGCGGGTCTGAGAAGGGGCCCAAGATACTCCCGTGTTCTTGTTCCGTCTTAATGTATGCCCTGACGTGATCTGGAAAGTCATTTGCCGATTTATGATTTTGTACTTTGACCTAGTTGGACACTGGACCCTGATAACCCGCTGGGAAGCCGTATTTAATAAATGCTAACATTTCTCGGCCTTCCGGGGTGTCAGGGAGGTGCTTCTCCCATGCTGCAATATTAAGTCCAGTGTCTATCTGGATCATAGGACCCATTGCATTAGGGACACCAACCATACGAACTTTGTTATAAATGTTTGCATAGTTTTGTGGGAACTGATGTGATGGGTTTGGCCAATTGCGCTGGCGGTGTTTGGCCAATGCGGCAGGGTGAACCGGGGGTACCTGTGGACCAGCCTCCAGGAACAACCAGTCATCTGCCTGTAAGTCATTGTTATCAGTGTAGGAGCAAACAGAGTCAATGTTATCAGAGAAATGTACAACTGGGTCCTTTTCTGTGCTATGCTCGACCCAAACCCTAACTTCATTATCACTAAGACTATGAGCCTCCTTGGTGTGTGAACCGTCTAATTCAGAGGCAATGTCCGGGTTGGCCAAGATGGCATCTGCCCTCCTACTATCCCTACAGTCACAACTTTGCATAGCACATTCTAGTTTCCCTGTTGTTTCCACTGCTGTTGCTGATTATATGCCTGAGCTGGGTCACGCTGGTGCTGGGGGGCAGCCTGCGCTGCATGGCCAGGCTGGCCTCTGCCTGCAGGGTTGGGATTGTTATTGGGAAAGTGAACATTTTGCATGTTGCCCCGGCCAGCACTGTGGCCGCCCCGGCCGCCACCCTACAACATTTCCCTACAACTGGTTGTAGACATTATTTCCTTCTGAAACACCCCACAGTGGGGTGTTTCAGAAGCCAGACTTAATAATGAACATTAAATATCTGTTTCTAAAACTGTTGGCCTGCAACCATTCTTATCTCTGACCAGTCGTATCTCAGTTGTAAGCTATAACTTTAGGTGTTTCAGAACAAGATATGACTACAGTTATAACTACAGTTATAAATATTTATGACCGGTCTGTGACCAGTGGCTGGTCTTTCTGGAGGCCAATCTGTGTGGACCTATTTCATCCACATCAAACAAGAATTATTTAGTTTTCATTGGGGAGAAAAACTCCTGTTGGTTCTGCATGTTGAGCATATATCATGTCTTTTCTTATTACTTAATATCTTCTTCCAGACCTTCAATTCAAAAATAGAATTTCCTTGTGCTATGGTTTGGTAGAGTTCACTCTTAAAACAGTCATAACTTTACAGTGTACAACAGGTCACCACTATAGTGAGATTACTATAGTAGGTAACTATTGTATGTTATATATATATATAGTATAGCTGCCACTAATGTTACAGTTGCTCCCCCCCCCCCCTTGCCATACATGCCTAGTCATGGCCGGCGCACGCAGGCTTGGAGGGGCTGGATTGCTGAGCATCCAGTGGTATTTAGCTGTTTCAGGTACCCTTGTACTCATCATGACACATCATTCCACATGTGTATCCAAATTCTATTTATCCATTTTTTTTTGCCTGTAGGCCTACCCAAAACACACCAAGCACTCCACATATCTAAACCCTGTCCCCTCCATTTAATGTGTATAGCCAGTAGGCTAGACCAGGGCCTTAGGCCCCCAGAGAGTGTTTTCTTTTAACAGGGAGGGGGGGGTGGTATAGTTGATCACAGGTGTGGCCCCAAAAATCTTTCCCTTGAAACATAGGTATGGTACAGTACAGTAGGGGTGGAGCAGCTGAAAAAGTGTGAGGGATGAGCTGGGAAAATTATAGTATGATTACTATTCCAATTTTTACAAAATCTAGACCTATAGTAAAACCTGAGAGACTGTGGGGGATTTCCCTACAAAATATGACCTCATAGAGGGGTTTCCCATGAAATACACTGGTTTCCCCCCTCTACAATTGAAACTATAACTTACAACCAGAGTTATAGTGGTAGTTACAGTCTACAACTGGTTCAGTCATAAGTACGGACTTACAACCGATATCCGTTTTACAACAACATTAGCTATAGTTCTAATTTTAAGTAATAAAATCAGTAACATGATAATGATCGTTTAGAAACACCTGTGGTTATAAGCCTACAATCACTATTGCGATAGTATCTTCCTACGACTGGTTGTAAACATTATCTTCTTCTGAAACACCCCACTGGCCACTCACCAGGCAAGCTTCTATTCAACTCTTTAAGAACCACTGATGCAGAAATGCATCATGCAAATGGGTCTTTTTGCAGTATGTCACATATTATATTCATTTCCATATCATAGCTGATGTCCTGAATATTCACAAGTGATATGGTTATATTAAGCGCTGGTTCCACTGCTGCCGTTTGGACAAGTGTTTGCCAATTCGACAATTCTTTCCTATACATTTTCAATATAAAGCATCGGTGCACTGTCATCAGTTGGGCAATTTTTCAGTAATCTGATGATTTATGATAGTGTAAAACTAAAAGTATAGAAAAAATTGGTCAGATTAGCAAAACTTCACCCGACTGATGGCGATGGAACTAGCGCTTATAAAATTGTTGGATAGGCAAAAGTAAGCCTGACCGACAGCTCGGGAACCAATCCTGCTTTATCAGCATAGTTGAGAGATGTTCTACTAGAACTCCTCCCTCGGATAGGTCCTTATCAGTAATGTAGAACTTGTTTGAGCAGTATCAGCAGTTCACAATAGTGAAATATGGGCATATTCTCATTTTCCTCTATTTTTGCCAATTTCTTTAAACATTTTTCTGACTGATTAAGCAACTTGTAAAGGTTCTGTATACATTAGCCTTTTAAGGACCGCCCCTAATGCATTAATGCATCATGCTGACCATACAGGGTCGATACATGACCACAGGGTCTGTATGATGCTTCAATGAAGTGATGGTAAGTATGTCTCGTCTCACCAGCACTTCATTAGTGCATCATGATGACCAATCCATGGGCATGATGTACTGCTGAATCATTGGTTCTTAAAAGGTTAATATCTCTCTATTTTCTCTGACACAGTAGGTGGCACAGTCTACACACAGTGGGGGGGGGGTCAGGAGGCTGTTGAGAAAACATTGAGTTATTGCTTTCCAGAGTAGGTACCTCACTTCCCACGTCCCTCCTCTACTTGACCACTCAGGAGGGTGTTGCTCCTATTGTAAAAAGAGCTGTGAGTATGTGCCCTCTTTTCTAAACAAGTCGTGCACTGCTTCACCAAAGTACTTGCACTCACCACATCAGTCTCAGAAGTCACCTGCCTTGTTTAGAACAGAGAGAGCTGCACTATCCGGTACCTAGTCATTTCACACACTCTATATCATATTATACTGACTGACTTCTCCCAACTAGGTACCTACTCATAGGCGGCCTTTTTAGCAGTATACTTGAATGACCACTTGTGAGCAACAAAAGGGCCAAGTTATAGCTACAGGAAAAGAAAGGACTGGAAACAAGGGCATTTTTAGCCATCTCTTCCTTTTACTATAGGAGCAACACTCTCCCATATCACTTCCAACACTGTAGTCCAGAAGTAGTCACTTTCCCACAAATCAAACTGTGGTGCAAAAAGTGGTCACACCTGAGTGCTTCCCAGACTGCCCATACCTACATACTTATGTGACAGAGTGTAGGAAGCAACTTCCAGTTGAGGGTTTTTTATTAACCACTTCTAGACCACTTCTGTTGGGAAGTGCCATTTGGCTATGCAATAGAAAAGAGACTACCAAAGATGAGTGCCTTCCATTTTTGGAAGTACACCTCCGACAGAAGTGACATCCAAAGGTTTAGCAACAACCACCTGGTCTGATTGTCTGCATGGCACATCACAGGTATAGCTCACATAGCCATTATCAGCTGGGGGCCGCCATTAGACCCCGACGCCACTATGACTAACACCTTCAGCCCCCGACTCCGCAGTATATGCCAGGGATGCCTCCCACTGGTCAATAATACAATAGCCATGTGCCGTATAGGGCTTAGTGTTGACACCTAGTAGAACGGCCATTACTTGATCTGGCACCTGACTAGATAAGGACTGTTAACAACCAGCATGGTGGGTACCAGGTGTTACATAATGTACCCAAAAAAATATAGGGCTGACCCGGGATACATTATCAACCAATGAGATGCCTCCCGCCATTCACTGCAGAATTTTTTGTTATCAGTCCTTATCTCACCAGCTCCCAGATAAAGCAATGGCGAACGCACTAGGCCTCAGTACTAAGCCCTATACAAGGGTGAGCACTCAGTTAAAGGGCTACACTGTGGTCTACAGTATTAATCTATGATTCAAAATCTTCTTATCAGATAACTTTACTAAACTCCAGCATATTCCTAAAGGTGGGTGGGTGTTTATCACTCTCTCACATAAATGTGCAATTATGACTATACTATATACATGCAAGAGAAGTACATTTTCCTACTAGACCAGCATCACACCTAACTGGGGGTTCCAGTCTCACCAGGTGGTAGCACCACAGACAGCCACTAGAGGACACAATATGTTACATTTACTGGGAATAGGGACCTTAATGCACCCTGCACTAAGGGCCTTTTTCGCATATCCTGTCACATATGTTATGACTAAACCTGGACTGTTGTCTGTCTTGGTTTTTATCATATTGTTTTTTTCTGTTCCTTACATTTCTGACATTACTTGACTGCTAAGTATTTGTCGATACATAAGCTGCACATGGATAATACCTGCAACTAGTAAAAAAAAAACCACACAATCTACTCCTCCTACATGTTCGGTACTGAGTTTAAAGTTAGACCTTCGGACCCTGCATTTGATGCCTCGAAAAGACACCATCTGCATTATGAAAATGCAGGAGTATGGATTTTTTTTTTCAGACCCCAGAAATGCCCGTGATTTTGCAAAAAAAAAAGGGGGGGGGGGTTCACACTTAGCATCTCTTTTTTAAAAGAAGGTGTATTACAAGTAGGAGAATAGCTACTATATATTGACTTTTGCCTCAAACTCTGCATGTTTGAAGAAAAGGGAATCATATTTAGGGCCAAAATGTGCGCGATTCACCAAGAAAAAGGGGTATTTTTCATTGTAATATCTGTAAAAAAGTGGAATGATAAGGGCTCTACTCTAAATCCAATTCCATGGGTGGAAAGCATAGCTAAACACAGGCATATGGATCACACTAGCAACTACAATTATTTTGATCTATTTTATTCCGTTTACATTATGCACCAGTTTCCCATGAATAGAGGTAGATAAAGATCGTTGGTATTCTTTTATTGATGCTAATGCCCCAAACTCTCGTGGCGAAGCCAATAGTTATTATTCAATGACCTACATGTGGGCCAAATTTCCTGAGCATGTACAGTTCCCTCCCAAGGGCCAAGAATGATGAAACTAAGAATAACATTTCATAAGTTTATTACATTGAAAGAACAACATCTTGGCTCCATGGAACTACCATTTATACACACTTATCTCTATCGGTTCGGTTTTTATAGCTGTGCAATGATAACTTCTCAATTTTTCCATCATAGGAACTGCTGTCTTGGTGGATAACTTCCCCTAATATAGTCCTTTCAGCATGACAAAAATGAATGGCCTTGTTCAAAAACTACAGGTAAGTACCCTCAAGATGTGCTTGGCTGTGGGGAGGGAAGGGGTAATTATATGATTGTGCAAAAATGATAGTTATGTTATTGTTAATATAAAAGAAGGAAAATTAAGAGTAGTAAATCACTGTGACAAGTTTAAATATCTGAAATTCCTTCAAAACCTTTCAAAATTCCCCCAGCGAGGAATATGGAGGACTCGTGCATGCAGACATGGGCCATCCTTCTCACTTTTTCTCATGAGAAATTGACCATCCTCACATTACGTAAGCATCTGTTCTTTTTGGAAACAAGCCCACAACGAGACTTCGGCACCACATTAGCTGGTAATTAACGGTTATTGGCGTGTACATTTCAACGCCAGACTGGCACCAACTTTCGCGCGCCATGTAACCCGTGTCCTCGCTATATGAGACAGGTGCTTAGTTGAAGACTGTTTTTAGTGCCAAAGATGAGTTTCAATACCCCCTTACCGTGGCACCAATCATATGAGATCCGGGTGTTTACACGGGCTGTGGGGCTCTCATCCCTCAAACAGCTTGTAACCCTCAAATGAAAACCTGTTTGAGGGTTAAGAGCAACCACGGGATCTTATTCCCAATTGCTTCCCACCCCACATACTCCCCACATTCCCTTATTCCCTTTGTCGCTACTCCCATACCCAATTCTTCTATACTATGTACCTTACTTCCCCCATCCTACCTCTATATCAATCCCTCATGGTTGGATGATAGGATACATGTATCATGCCTCAATTAGGCAGCTTAACCTATAGAGTACCTCAAATATGTTTGAGGAATAACGTTGTTTGAGTGATAATTATGGGGTGAGGGATAAGAGCAGTCGAAGGATAAGAGGTTTTGAGGGATAAGAGCATTTGCGGCTTAAGAGACATGTTTGAGGGATAAGATCATCTGTTCACCCACATTGTGTTGTCTGAGGGATAAGATGGGGTGAGGGATAAGAGCAGTCGAAGGATAAGAGCTTTTGAGGGATAAGAGCGTTTGCGGCTTAAGAGACATGTTTGAGGGATATGATCATCTGTTCACCCACATTGTGGGCTGTGGGTTTGAGGAGGGGGGGCATAAAATCTTTTGACCCCTCCAGAGGGTTTGGGCATAAAAACTTTCGGCCTCTCTTTGGGGGGGGGGGAGGGGATAAAAATTTTACTCTTTATTAGACTATATATAAAAATGTGTTATTAGATTGCTGGTTAAATATTCACAATTAATGACTGCTTTAGCCTAGGGGACTCGTGGGCTACCAGATGAAGCAAAATTTCCAGACTATGTACCAGTTAGGAAAGTACCAGCTAACTCAACCTGCTATATATACATATTTTGAATTATATATTTTCATAAATATGTATTGTTTACCATAATGATTCGCCCTTATGTTTCACTACTTATGTTCTCCTTTTCATATATATGGGTATAACGTTTTATAGCCTCAAAATCATAAGGCAAACTTCAATTTTCGCCATTTTGGATCTCGATCCAAAGAGAACGGCCTTCTTTACAGCATCAATGATGGAGGGACATTCTCAATCGCTGTTCATCTGTTTGGTATGCATCTAGGGCTTCAATTTGAGGGGTCATGCATCAAGATCTGAGAGTAGTTCCAGAGATATTCTCAAAAACTCAAACCTCCGAGAAAACATGTTGTGATGTTGCACTTGTGGCGGCTATGTCATGTTACTAGGTAATGCCATGTTACTAGGCAACGTCACATCATTAGGCAGCGTCACTAAGCACGGGTGGCACCACAACAAATGTGCAGAGTTTGCCATGACAATGAGGGAATATTAGGCCAAATGCAGTTGGGCCCCACTAACTAGTGGTGAAGCCACTAGTTTCATCTAAAAGGCTTGCACTACTGTATATCAAAGAGGACATGGAAATTTTCCATGCCTCTAACATAGAGGCGAGGGGGGGGTGCAAAAAAATTTTGACCCCTGTCGAGGAGGGCGGGGGCACGTTAAAAGTTTTATGCTCCACACAAAAACTCAGCACCCACCCCCCAGGTGATAATTAATGACCACTCCCTATATAGTGTTCTCTATAGTATACTGACTTAGTGGGATACGTTATTGATCTATTCATTGGGTCAGCAATGACGTGGTAGCAACCAGTGTTGCCCTTATCAATCTTATCTGCCCACTGATAAGAATCCTCATGAAGGGTTATTTTAAATAGGAAATGTATTAGAAAAGGTGTCAAAATCCTTATCAGAAAAGATCTAAACATCACAGCAAAATGCATTACAAAATCTGAAAGATATCAAAGATTTGCACCACATACTTGGTGCACACTATTTTCTTATCCCAATATTAGAAGAGAAAACAGCAAAAATGTTACTTTTTCTAGTACAGTGCCTGTATAATTAGTTGACCCTTTGTCAGGTCCCAAGCAACCAGGGTTCTGCTCCTGAGAATAGTAGGATGCATTAATATTAGATAATGCGCCCTTCATTCACTGCAGGATTTTTAGCATGCATTACACAACAACAGGTACATATCAAACTGGATGTTATCAGGTGCCAGATCAAGGAATAGCCGACCCACTGGATGACCTGCATGGAAGGCGATTTAGAAGTCAAATGATAAACAGATACAAATTTTCTTTGAAAATGACCAGCCTGCTGAACAAAAAAAAACAAGAAAAAAAAAACAAACAACAACAACAACAACAAAAAACACAAACCAAACAGATAGTTTTTTTTATGCTATTCACACCAAGCTATGGAACTATGGAAGGTTTTGCTTCAAAGAGAGTATTTCTTTCATCAAGAAACGATCTGATTGACATGACATTGGTGGAATTAAAAGTTATGAATTTACCCCCAGTATAAATTCGATTAAAGCCATGTGTCCACAGGGCGATAGAACATGGTGCAGACAAAATTGCCGACGACAAAACAACTTCCACGCCAATAAAACCACCTTTGCCACCCTACTTTGGTGATAATATTGGATCAAATCTCCATAACAAGTTTGTTTTTTTCTCGTGGACATAAGGCTTAAGGCTCACTTTAATTTCAGGCAGATTCTGTAAGACATGGTACGGCAAAAAAGGTTTGGTTTCCGGCCACCCGACCTACCTCAGCAAAACAGGGCCGACCTCGGATTTTCTAAAGGGAATTTTTAATACTTTTTTTTTGTGGTGGTGGGGGGGTAGTAGCTTCTGAAATTTTCATTACCTTTGAATATAATTATCAGCCAAATAAATGACCGGATATATATGCCCTAATTTATTGGTTTTTTTTCGATATTTCCAAAGAAATCGTTTATTTCCCTTACTATTGAATTAGTGAAAACGTACTTGTAATATACCTAATTCAATACAATTGTATGCCTAGATAAGTTCTGTATGTGTTACCTGGAACACCGGGCTACCTTGAATGTGCTACCTGGAACACCGGGCTAGCTTGTACGTGCTACCTGGCACACCGGGCTACCTTGTACGTGCTACCAGTGGGGTGTTTCAGAAGCCAGACATGATAATGAACATTAAATATCTGTTTCTAAAACTGTTACATTCTAAACTTACAACTGCAACCATTATCATCTCTCGCCAGTCATATAGTTATAGACACAGTAAGATAATGGTAATGCTTTAGAAACACATGCAGTTATAAGCCTAAAATCACTATTAAAACTGCTATCATATCTCCTTATGACCGGTTGTAAACATTACCTGCTTCTGAAACACCCCACTGGCACACCAGTGGGGTGTTTCAGAAGCCGGACATGATAATGAACATTAAATATCTGTTTCTAAAACTGTTAGATTCTAAACTTACAACTGCAACCATTATCATCTCTCACCAGTCATAAGGTAATAGACACAGTAAGGTAATAGTAATGCTTTAGAAACACATGCAGTTATAAGCCTACAATAACTATTAAAACTGTTATCATATCTCCTTAAGACCGGTTGTAAACATTACCTGCCTCTGAAACACCCCACAGGCTACCTTGCACATAGGTGCACCTTAACTGTGAACCATATCTGACATAGATGGCTTTAGACCCCTAATTAGACATGGTGACGTGGCCACTTCTCAACAACGACATGTGACATGGAGCTTACTGACAGCAGGGATAGACACCCAGGGGTAGACACCAACACTGGCCCGGTGGTCCACGGCCAGTAGTTTTGGCTGTGGGCCAGTAATTATTTCTAGATTTCCTTTGAGTAGTCCTTTGAAATTGGCCATTTGGCCAGTAAGATATTTGAAAATACATTGCCCTGTACCAGACTACTGACCCGTGTGGCCAAATACCCAAAATGTTAGTGTCTACCCCTGTCAGACAAGGACATGAAGTAGTAGAAATTGAGTGACATGAGACATGGCCTTTCATTAAAATCGATGTGACATGGGGACCCCCCATTTAGCCTATACCTGCAGGCCTATAAGGACAAGAACATGGGAGAATTAGGTTAGTGACTTCAACATGGGTTTTTCTTAAAATCCACATATTATACAGGCCCTAGACTAGCCTAGAGCTTACAAGCCTTAGTGACATCCTCCCCAGCAAATTGTCGTGAGTCCTCGTCAACCTGTGTGAAGTGGCTCACACATGTCGCTAGATGGAACACGACGTCGTTATAGCACAAGCTCACCAGGAATAGCAATTGCTATGGCACGTGAGTCTAACACACAGTGGCAAAAGATGACGGAATGAGTTATCACTCAAAAAGGAGTCACCATTGATGACCAATCATGGCGACAGATGACAACAATTTGCTGGGTCCTTGGACGTGGGAAACTGGGGGGGGGAAAAATAGTGCTGTGTGACATGGGATTTTCTTCAAACGTTTGAATGTTGCTTCAAGCCAGGATAACATGTTTGGTGAGAATCCGGGCTGATTTTTCTTGCTTTTTTTTTTAATTTCTTTTATCCTCTTAATTTTCTTTATCACTTCGTTCATTTAATCTTCTGACATGGTATGAAGGATAGCTCGTCATGAAGTGGGACATTAACATGAGAACTCAGAGAAACTCAATGTTCAAGCTCTCTCAAATTATTGTTTTATAATAACGGCAAAATAACACCTCCATCACAGACGTCCACACACCCCTTAAAGCCCCACCTTAAAGTTCAGCTTAGTGCTGAGCTTGTCACCTCACATCTGCGCACCATATGTGTCATAACAATGCGTTCACTCAGCATCCCTCACACTCTCACCGCACCGTCTTTGATGTGCTGCACAAACCCAGCGTTCACGGCTTGAACGCTCGGTGAGCGTCCGTCACGTTTTGCCGCCACTCACCACCTGCCACCTGGCGGCTGAATATATAAGCACAGCGCCGTCTCCTTGAAGCCACACTTCACTCATTATCCACTAAATGAGCACAAGTAACTAGACACTTAATTAGTGTTTGTTTTTGTCTAATTTCTTCTACCTGTGAAGATAAGCCGGGATTATATGTCCTGTGATTGATGGATTATAACACGGGGACATTTTGTGGAGATTCTTTAAAATTCCAGGAAATTCTCAGCTTCATGAACTTTGTGGGAACTTCCTCCTGTCTGCAAGAGGCACGTGGGGTGAAGAGGAAGAGAATTGGTGAGTACAATCTAATTTATTGATGACTGATCAGCTTTACACAGATGGCGATTCTTCTGAACAGAGATACATGTGTTGTATAATTGTATGCCATGAATGGCATGATCATTTTTTTTTATAAAGAAAGTTTCTAATTTCTAATTTGGGTGTTTCTATTTTGTTCATTTAGAGGTAGCCTACAACATGCATAGTCTAATCACTATTGTCATATATTGTCTAAGATCTATTGATTTATAAGATCAAATTGACAAAAAAAAAAAAAAAAAAGCAAAAGTAATACAAAATTGCCGCTGACCGGAATTGTTCATCTACTCACCTTAATTGAAATGGAAATCTTTCATGAAACATGGTAATTATTTATAGTCATTTCAATGTAAATGCAGTACAGAATCATGTTCTGAATAACATGACTCTCGTCGATCTGGCCAATTCAAAGGAAATCTGTACCTGACGATGTTTTTACTTATGTCAATTATGAATTGCCTTCCTGTGATTTGAAAAGTGCAGCGATGCGAAAGATTTATCTTTGAATTATTGCAAACGAAAATCAATTAAGACTGTAAAGTGTAAGTGAAGCTTGTGATTTGTTACATATTTATTCCTTTGTTTTCTACTTAACATATTCACATGTTTGTGTATTAGGAATGAAATAAATATATACTATAGCGATGTGTATTACAACACTAATTGTGATCTAAATTTTGTGATCGACCAAGCTGGTATCAAGAGTCATTTAATTACTTAAATGCCTATTTCTCATGAACTATTGAAGCTAGAAACATGATTTAAAAAGTGGATTGAAGGTCATCACAAGGCGGATGTGACCATGCATGTGATGACCTTTTCCAAGGTCAAGGTCATTTTAAGGTCAAAGGTCAATGTTGCAGAATTAGGTAAATGAGTCCTTCCCATGAAAAACTTCAGCTAGAAACTTGATATAAGACATAGTTGAATGTTTTTTTTTCAGTGATTCAGTGAATAGGGATGTAGTGACCTTGTTCAAGGTCAAGGTCACTCCAAGGTCGAAGTTATGAAATTGGAGTGAAATCAACACATCTCATGATATATCAGGGCTAGAAACTTGAGATAAAGACTGGGTCTAAGGTCAGCAAAAGACAGAGATGACCATGCATATTGTGACCTTCTGGTGACCTTGGAAAGATCAAGGTCATGTCAAGGTCAATTTTATTTCACTTCTTTTTTTCTTGTGTGAAATCTTGTATATGGATGAGTCGTTGACATAAATGAAATCTGCAGAACAATACCGTTCTAACAAGGGGTCTGCTGTTCCTGTACGTTTTTTAGCCCCCCCCCCAAAAAAAAAAAAGGAAGAAAAAAAAGGATTTTCAGGAAAATGAGGCGGGTGGGATCCAGAGACAAAATATTTATCAAATAAAAATAAAATTTTGATTTTTGAAAATCAGGTGCGGGAAATCCATAGACCAATCTATTTATTTGTTGTGGCCATAAGTAAAACTGAATTTCAAACCAGCAGGTAAGGTGATAATATGTAACAATCAGATAAAAATATTCTACAATGGCTCATTGTCAAAGCCAGTTGTATTTGAAAGCTTGTAATAACTTAAACATCAATACTTTTCACTTTTGCTATGGGTCATCATCAAAGACAGTAACAGAATATCACAGTCTCAAATCAATCACATTCAGAAATAAACATTGATGCTAAACAACCACCCTATGACTGATGTTCAAACTTCAAAGAAAAGTCCTACTTGTCAGTCACAGAGAAGCCCTGGTAGTCACCCCCAGCCCAAGCCTGGGCCCAGGGCCACCTGCAGGTGGTCCCTCCAGTGGTGAGCCTATAGGTGTGGTGCAGTGGTCCATCCAGTGACATTAAGGGCTACAACTTACGAGTGATGTGTATTCAGCTCTCTGTGTCATGTGTGTGTATGTGCGGGGGGGGGGTACTGGTCGAATTTGGTAGATTCTCGGGAACAGAACCGTGGTTCATATAGGCATTACTATTAGAAAAAGTAACCTTTTTTTGCTGTTTTAATTTTTTAATATTGGGATTAGAGACTGATGCATCAAGTACATGTAAATCTTTAATATCCTTGTGCCTATACATGGGTAAACAGGTAAACAGTTACGCTGTGTCTGTGGCGCAGGGGTTTTAAAAAGTGATGCTCGTGACACAGGGGTTTTAAAAAGTGACAGACGGTGACACTAGCAAAAGTTCCCAGTACATTGGCATATACATAAAAGCGACGGAGTGACGCGCCATCCCTCCTAAAAAAATTTTGAGCACTCATGTATAGCCTATAGGCACATCCTTCACAGTTTCAGATTTTGTAGTGATAAGAGTTTTAACACCTTTTTCTACTACATTTCCTATTAAATATGATTGTCCCATTGAGCTCACCTTCTATTCTCAGTTGTTAAATAAATTGTTTCATTACTTTATAGACGAGGCAGAGAAGAAGATGGAAGCCACACTAAACGCCCTCACTACGGCCATCACCACAGATGACGTCACGTGCGTCAGCCTGCTGTTGGGGCAGTGCGGGGGCGTCCCGCTGGAGGACGTGCACGTCGGTCCCTTTGACTACCGTACTAACAAACCAAGGTTCCCGCTTCTACACTTTGCCGCCCGGGAGGGCAGCATTAAAGTACTCAGGTAAGTCTGACGTTTATTTTAGGTTATGTCATTCAAATAACTTTGATGACAGGTTTTTAAGAAATGTAAAAAGACGTCTATGTTAAGATTTTATTATGCAGCATTTACTTGTTCTGTTCCATCTCAAAAGAACGTTTCTCTATGGTTGAATTTGAGGAATTCTAGCTGTCAAGTTCCATAAATGATAGATAGAATATATGCCAAACATTCTAGCGGCGAATCCTAGATTGAGATGGAATTAGTTTGAAAATACAGGAATAGTCCCGTGAATAGTCCAAAAACAATGTTTTTACCAAAAATTAACCCTTTAACCCTGATGCACTAATGCATCATGTCCAGTGGTCGTCATGATGCACTAATGAAGGGCTAGCGAGACTGCTCACCAGCACTTCATTGGTGCATCATGTTGGCCCTCCGGTAGTGTGTGTATCAACCCCATAGCCTAGGGTCGGCATGATGCACCAATGGGCATGATGCCCTCCTGCATCATCAGTGGCCTTTAAGGGGTTAAGGAGCGTACACTGCCCCTGTGTTTATGCTTTATGTTTATGAAGTGCTCAACCAGAGCGCCCTCTAACCATCGTGTAGGCATATTGAGTTGTTAATCTACATTCATGAATCCTGACAACAAATGGGCATGCCTGATGAATGTTCAACATCGTCCCATTATCATCATAAAATGCAGTAATCTAAAAAAAAATATTGATAAATCACCTTTGGCTAAGTATATTTGTTTGCAATTATGCATATGGCACAAAGTACTATAAGTTACTGTTAACCTTAGGTTTATTTTCACATATATTATTCGGTGTGATTGATAAAACTTGTCTTTACTTGTATATTATCCCAAAGCACACGGTTTGTACTACAACTAGTGTGCTTGAGACACCGTACAAATGAATTTTCTTTTATTCTTTTTCACAGGTTCCTTGTAGAGGAAAAGGCCCTGAACAAGGACCAGTTCACTAAGGCAGCCGGTACACCCCTCTCCCGGGCTGTTCACAGTAGCCACCATGATTGTGTCGAGTACCTCGTAGATGCTGGATGTGATGTCAACCGCAAAGTTCCTGTGTGCCAAATCCGTGAGTGCCGAATCAACCTGGTCACACCACTGATGATTGCCGTCTCCCGTGAGGAGCCGGAGATTGTCAAGAAGATCCTTGACTCAGGTCGGTGCCATGTAAATGCCACAGCAGGTTTTAGGGAGACTGTACTCTACTTTGCCATCAAGCATGCGACACATAGTCTGCAGTATGTTGAGATGCTGCTGGCGGCGGGAGTACGACCAAACATCCAGAGCACCACAGATGAGCCACCGCTCCTACTCGCACTCAAGCTGAAGCAGTGTGACATTGCTAGGAAGCTTATCGCCCACGGCTGTGACGTCAATGCCAAAATGGAGTCACCAGCTTCGTTTGGCATCACTGCCCTGCATGTGGCAGTTGAGATGGATGACCTTGACCTTGTGAGAAGGTTGGTTCCGGCTGGGGCGGACCTTGAGGCCAGGATGAACCCGGACGCCACGCTCGGCGCCACGCCCTTACTCCACTGTGTGGCAGGTAACCGCGCTTATAAAACCTTTTCTGTATTACTGGAGGCCGGTAGTGACGTCACAGCTGTTGACAAGTTTGGCCGCAACATCTGCCATTGGCTTGTCCTCAATGGTGACGACCATCCACTCTCCTTCCTACTCGCACGCTGCGGACAAATGGTAGAAATGGAGAGATCAGCGTGCGATGGCAACGACACCACACCGTTGGACTACGCCATTGTCACCAACAATGCCCGAGCTGCCAAAATCCTCCTGTCATACAACTGTAAGGTCAGGAAGATCTACAAGAACCAATCAGAATCACCACTCGAGTTTGCTGTTAAGCGTGGGTTCAACGAGCTGTTGCCATGCCTACACCAGGCCGGATGTAACATCACAGCGCAGACAGCCAAGGGACTACAAGAAGATGCTGGACGTAGAATTGGGGTGCATCCGGCACTCAGACATAACCGGACCATGGTAGACTGGTTGAAACAAGCAAGCTCCAAGCCAAGGTCCCTGCTGGACATGGCCCGACTCAGTATTCGGGAGAACATGCCCACAGACATTGCTAAAGATGTTGAGAAGTTGGAGATCCCACGACTCTTACAACAGTATGTACTTAACATTGAGAGTGGGATTCACTGAGTCTAGGTAAAGTTGATGTGAATCTACCAATGTGTGTATTTTGAATGACATGTATTAATCCTTCAAGGCCAGTTGATGCAGGAATGCATCATACCCATTGATGCAGCATGGCCGTCAGGAGTGTATCAATATCTTAGGGTCGCCATGATGTATCAACTTATATCTGGCAGTCACTTCATGCATGATGCATTTATCCACTACCGGCCTTATACTGAGTAAATCAATGCAGAGAACTTTACTCAACCTTCACATTTTGACAAATGAACTGCCGGTACCATAATGGCTCTTTTAAGCGCCGGGGTCTTAAATAAGTGCCAGTCTCAAATAAGGGCTGGGGATAATGGGGTATTGAAATTAATGAGTGCCCGGGCGCTTAAACGGTCACCACGGTATACTAGACTTGACACCCCTTCCTTCTCTCAGGCAGAGAGATGGTTTTGTGAGGTTTTGCTTGCCCAGTCATAATTTGTACATACATTGTAGACTACATGTACATGTATATATGTTAATGTTATTAAATCGACTTGCACTTTTTGTACATGTTGCTTTGTAAATAAAAATGTTTTTCAAAAGAAGATTTGTGAGTTTTTTTTTTCTTCATAAGCTGATTTATATTCTTAGCAACAGTGAGATCACACTGACTAATTTGACAAAGGTTTATCTACCCAAAGATAAGATTCTTCAAGAAGGATTGAATTAAAAATGAAATGTAATGGAAAATGTGTTAAAAGAAAGATCGTATTACAAAACCTGAAAATTTACATTGCATACATGGTGCATTATTTCATAAACCCAACATTAAAAAGAAAACAGCAAAAGATGACTTTTTTCTAGTACAATGTCTATTCAATTTGACCCCTTACCAAATCCTTAGAACTACTGCCTAGAAATGTATCCATGTTGAATCTGCTTTCTCTCTAACACTTAAAGTGCAGATACAGCAGTGGCCTGTTTAAGCGCAAGGTCTTTAGCTGAGCGCCTAACTTGAACAGCGCTAAAGTAGCATTGAAATTGAAGAATACACTATAGTTTAAATCTTAAGTATGCGCCGGTCTTGAATAAGGGCCGGGGGTAGAGGTAGGTTGAAATCTATAAGCGCCGGGGCCCTTAAACAGGCCACTACAGTAGTCCCCATTGGTCACTATGAATTCTATTTAGATTAGCCCTTCAAGGGCTGATGATGCAGGATTGCATCATGCCTATTGGGCATCATGATGCATGAATGCAGCTCTGGTGAGTAACTCACCAGGGCTGTATTCATGCATCACGCTGACCCTACGGGATTGATACACAAACTCGGCATGATGCTTCGATGAAGTGCTGGTGAGCAGTCTCACCAGCACTTCATTGGTGCATCATGACGACCAATGGGCATGACACAATAATGCATCAGTGGCCCCTAAAGGGTTAAAGCATTATTTGGCCCCTCAAATGGGCCACTGCTCACCTGGAGGAGGATCTCAATAATAGGTCAATGTTAACCTCATCACTCTCCTGACATGAGTACTGAGTACAGCTTCAATACAGGCTGCAGAACACTAATTATTTTTCCACTGTTGGCCTATATAGCGTTTGGGCGAAAATAAAATACTTGTGCAAGTATCTGGGCTTAGCCACTATTATTTTCTTGTAGATATACATTTTTCCCAATAATTTAGGGCCATGGCATGTGGTACAATGTGATTAACTTTTTTGCTATAGGCCTTAGAGTGCGGACATACCCAGAATTGGGGGTTTTGCAGTGAATGATTTTAATACATTCTCTAATTAAATAGAGTGCACCCCCCTCAACTTACCATCAAATATCAGCCTAAATAACACTCAAATCGATTAATATACACCCTAAGGATTAATTTGATACCTGGTTTGCCTACCCACTGTCAGATTTTAGACCAATAATCATTGTACAACACCCTTCAGTGCGGAGCTACAAAGTGTCTCCTGCTGCCACCTCCCGTCAATTGGTGTTCTGCAACCTACAGTAAACTAGCTGGTTGTGCTGTGAGAGTGAGCGTCTTAAGACACAGTTCACATTGTGGGGTACTTGATGTTTACAAACCTAACCTGCATCTTATGCTGCACCAAGTCTTCAATAAAGAAATGGAAAGATTTTGACACACAATGAGGCATTGGCAGAATATTTCTGCAGATTGATATTTCATGTATATTCATCTTATTGGCCTGTATAAGTGCCGGGTCTTTGATTAAGCGCAGGTCTTGAATAAGCACCAGGAGTATAATCTTGTTGAAATCAATGTGCACCCCAGTATTATACAGGTCATGCATATTTATCTCTCCATGCAGCATAGGAATTACAATTACCAAAAAAAAAGTTTGTTTCCAGTCACCCGACCATCCTCAGGTAAATAGGGCCGACCTCAGATATTTTTGAAGATTTTTTCAATATTTTACTGATTTTTGAAGATTTTTCATAATTTTCGAACAATTTCTTCCAAAATTGTTATTTGACATGTAGGGAAATATTTCCCAATGGTTTTCTAATATCCGATGCAGGAAATGAACTTTTCTAACATCCACTAGTGAAAACTCAGGAAAGAATGACTATATGAGACACTAAAAAACACCTACCTACATCAACTTTTTGGACCATGTTACCAGAAACACAGCTTTTTATTTTCTGCCTAAGGTGCACTATGCACATATGAAGCATCCTAAGGTTGAGAACTCTCACTGTCAGTAGGAGGTGCATCTTACATGTTACTGGCAAGGTCTTGATAAGTGTCTGTCTCATTATAAGTGGATGCAGGGATAAAATAAATGGTAGGTTAGGGAGTAGTCATTAGCTACCAACAAGGCAGTCTGCGCAAACACTTTTTATGAACTCCTCGACGGGGTTTAAAACCTTTTTGCCCCCTCCCCACGCTGAAAGTGCAGACAATTTCTGCACACCTCATTGATCTATAGTAGCGTATGTTTTTCTTTTTGCTAATATGGGGCCAAATCTTTACACCCCCAAGGGGGGATACAAGTTTTCACTTGCCCTAAAAGGGTTAAAAGTTTTGACACCCCTTCATAAACCACCACCCGCCTGTTGATAATGACCAGTCCCTAACAGAGAACTGACATAGTATTGTTATAATCTAACACTGAGCACCCCATAGACACATGATGTATAAGTGACCTACTCTGTGTAGAACTGGTCCTGAATCAGGAGACCCCAAACACCCAAGTTACACACCCTCCCACTCCATGCTCTCACTGCTCCTGTATATAACGACTGTAGGGACTATATATATACTGATGACCTGTACATGTACATGTATTAACATTCCAGCACTCATAGATTTTAGCCTGCCTCTACCGCCGGCCCTTATCCAAGAATGGCGCTTATTCAAACTTGGTTTAGGGAGTGGTCATTATTTATCAACAGGGGGGGGGGGTGGTGGGATTTTGCGCCGACGCGTGGAAATTTTTTACGCCCCCCCCTCGACGGCAGTCAAAATTTTTTGCGCCCCCCCGCGCCGGAGGCGCGGAGAGTTTTCGCGCCCCTCTTTGATCTATAGTAGCGCGCGGGCTTTTTTGCTATAAAGAGGGTGAATTTTTTTAGCCCCCCCCTCAAGAGGGGTCAAAATTCTTTTAGCGCCCCCCTCGGGAGGGGTCTGAAAATTTTACGCCCCCCCTCAAACCCACCCTCCCCCCCTCCCTTATAGTTGATTTTTCAATTTCAATGCTACTGTACCACCAGGGCTCATTCAAGATCAGTGCTTATTTGAGACCCCGGCGCTTAAACAGGCCATTACGGTATGTACTACTGGTCCCTATACAGCTGCTCCTTTACCCCTGTCCTTTCCTCCCTACAGAGTCTACTCCCATACCCACTTCATACCCAGTGGGTACACCATTTTAAATGTTGCTGGGTATTCCAAAAGTTTGAAAACATGCTAGTTTGACATGGTGACATGGTGGCATGGATCTGTTTCTAAAAAATGAGATGGTGACATGCATATTTTTCCGGCAAACCATGTAGGGGTACACATAGACAGAACCAGCTCCAGTCCGGCTTGGAGCCTATAGCCACTGCTCCCTTTAGGAGCTGCCACCCCCTCCCACCCCTATACTCACTATACTCCCCATACACCAGACTCACTCAGGCCTGGACCCTGGAGAAGGTGGCACAAAGGGATTTGATAACAACAAGTCTCATTCCCAGCACAGCAGTTATAACTTAAATGGATATTTAAAGTCTGATATGTGCTCTAGGTGCTGCGGAGAATCAAGGTAGGTTAAAGTGTATTGTATATTGATTTTTGACTTCATATCACAGGACCTTCTTCTACACAGGAGGGCTCGTGTTAGAAGCATTACTACTACTAAGGGTCAGGGAAGGATGCTATGTATAGACACACTGAGGACAAGAAGAAAAAACACTAAACAACTTAGACACTAACACAGATTCACCTATAGACATAAAAGGAGTGATACTATCAAAGGTTCAAGATTATGTAGTTGTCACAGGACATCTATAGAAACAGTGCTGAGGAGTGGTTCCCATGCATAGAACCACTCAGACCTACCTAGCGGAGGCAAAGGGGCTAAGGGAGTGTTCATTATATTTATCAACAAAGGGTGATATTTTGCCTCCCCCCTCTTGAGGGTCGAAATATGTTGCCCCCCCCCCGAGGTACCAAAATTGTGCAAATACACCATGTTAACCTATAATAACACATGGGCATTTAGCTGAAAAACAGGTTAATAAACCTTTGCCCTGGGTTAAAAAAAATTTTGACCCCTCTGAAACCTACCACCCCCCCCCCGTTGTTCTTTTCCTTAAGGGCAGGTTTCACTGCTTCTAGTCGAGCGTTTTTTGCTAATATGACTATAGCAAATACATCAGATTACCACGAATTCACCCAGTTCTACAGACTAACAATCTGTCAGAATACCCCAAATCCAACATTTTATAATATATCAAAAGTGTAGAAAAAAACATCGGTCAGATCATACTGTGCTAATCCGACCAATTTATGTGTGTGGAACTTGAACCACAACGTCGGTCGTGTACATTTTTTTGCTACTCTGACCGATTTTTATACAGCATATGTATGGGAAAAGAATCGTCAAATTTGCACAAAATGGACCCGACTGACACAGTGGCACCAGCCCTGTACATATATTAAGATTTGGACTAGTTTGTAGTAAGGTGAAAGGTAGGTAGGTTAAGGGCAATCATACATATCTGTGGTTAAAGTTTATATATTGATTATAACACACTGGAGGGTAGCTGGAGGGGATGTTAGAGACCTTTAGTGGTCTATCATTTAACATCACTCCCTAAGGTCTGTTGGGATCGGAATGGGCATGTAGGCTGTGCACATGTATACAATGTAGTGGGAATAGGGGCCTTAATGCCCCCTGCACTAAGGGTCCTTTTGGCAGATCCTCTCACATGTATACAATGTAGTATGCAAGTAGTCTTGTACCATGACCATTTACCAGAAGCGGGTATGGGTCATGGTAATAGCAACAGTCTGTGAACTCCAGTTGGCTGGCTATAAATATCTCAGAATATTCTCATTGGCTGCAGCTGAAGGTCATGACCTAGGACCTAGGTCATGACCTATATAGCTGGTACTGGCTGGTCTTGTTCTGACCACAGTTAGTCAGGACCAGCAAAATCCCACTTCCGGAGGGGTTTCCAACCGGAAGTGATGTCATTCAATCCATTATGGTGCTGTTGTTACCTAGAACTACACTACCTGTAGCAAGCCTGTGCTGCCTGAGTAGCATGTGGCGGGCCCGGGTGGCGGGACTAGACTAGTATGCAAGGTGCCATATCTAGGGCCTGGGTGGATGAGTGGGGGAGATATAGACTATGGGACATGATGGTTAGCATGGCACATAAATATGAATTATAGGATCCAGGGTTATTTTTTGTAGGAGTTTCTGAATGGTTGCATGTCAGTGAAGTAAATGAAGTACACAGGTTCACAGGGGAAAAAATAAATTCTACATGCCATCGAAATGACGCCAAAAGCCTTGTCCCAAAGTTGCTATATAGAGATCAATTATTTTTTTCACAGAGATTCTTTGAAACACTGTAGTGCCATCTAGGGGTTCATAGAAACTACACTGATTCAGTTATCCCTGGTAGATTCAACAATTGTTTTTAGGGTGTGATGAGTACCTAGGGTGTGTGTATATATATTTGAAAGGGCTGAAACCCCCTCCATTCAGAGAAAACAGAGGGGGGGGGGGCATATCTGCCTGACTGACGGCAGTGGAACCAATGCTTAACCCTTTAAAGGCCCCTGGTGCAGGAGTGGATCATGCCCATTGGTCATCATGATGCTCCAATGGAGTGCTGGCGAGAGTTTTCACAAGCCCTTCATTGGAGCATCATGAGGAACCTATGAGTTTGATAAATATACTCCCAGAGTGTCGGCATGAAGTGCTGGCGAGCTGACTCGTCAGCACTTCATTGGTGCATAATGACAACCAATGGGCATGATGCATTAATGCATCAGAGGCCCTTAAAGGGTTAAGATACAGTTTTTAACATTGATCTAGGAGACAATACAGAATACAAGGTTAATGGACTGCAGCAGTGTTCCGGGTGTTATTAATTTATCAACAAGCCTCGTGGGTCAAAGATGCTGAGGAAATACATCTAGGTGTTCCCTGAAGCAATGAACACGGCCAATGCGCTCAGTGAGGGATGAACCACTGATTATATATGATTCCCTCTGTTGCAACCAGTCATAGCCCCTGGACTACAGTGGCCCACAAGGGTCAAGTTGAAGTTGGAGCAAGAGTTGACTTTCACAAAAACAGTTAGAGTCCAAAACCAAAATCAATGTTCAAAGTTAATTTTATTTCATTGCTGTCAAGCTTTCAAGGTGTCACTTCATGCAAACCAACTTGTGACAGGTATCTTTTAGCATTGCATGGTGCACTCTATGTCTTTCTATATGAACAAAGTCTATACCAGCAACTACAGGGTAGCTATCGGTTCCCTCACACCAAGTAGCTGCTGGTTCCTGCATCCTGTAACTGGTAGTTCCCATGCACTGTAAATGGTGGGTCTTCACCAACTAGCTACTGGCACTGGATCCCATACCAAGTAGCTGCTGGTTCCCACACCCAGCACCTGGTGGTTTCCATACACATTGGTTGCTGGTTCCTGTACCCAAGTTCAGCCTGCTACGACTTGGGTCAAATCTTACCAGGTGATCTTAGGATTTTGGTCATAGTGACCAAATAGCTGGCTATATTACTGCAGGTGCATAGGAAAAAGGGGGGGGGCGCAAGGGGGCCCGGGCCCCCTCAATCCCAGAGGAAGTGGGGCCTGGATATGTCTGGGCCCCCCCCCAAAAAAAAAATTTGCCAAGACCCATAATGGGATGTAAAGATTTCCCAAAATGTCCCCTAGATCCTGACAATATGGTAGGAGAATAGGGAAAAATAGGAAGTCTGGGCTTCAAATCACAGGGAAAAGTCACCAAAGACTTCTTTTATACACATATCTTATACACATGGATAAGTGCAATGGGGTCCCCTGGGCCCCCCAATCAGAATTTGGTTCCTACACCTCTGTACTGGGTGATCATACTGCTTGCTGGCTAAACAACCACCACAGCTGTGATTCAATAAGGGACCCTGGTATGACAGCCTTCTGTGTGAATAATTAGTGGGTACTCTTAGCTGCTGCCCTATGCACTCCTTTGCTCAAATTTACCCAATCTGGGCTCTTAACACTACTACCTGTAACCCTGTGACCAGTGCCTTTGGCTCTGGGATTATGGGTACTGAGGCCAGGGGCAGGGGGGGTGGATTTGGTAAAGAGGATAAGGTATTCCTACACTGGCCCCTCCTACTCCTTCACGCTCTGCCCACCCTGCGTCTCACTCCTACATCCTCGGAACCCGTACACCCTGCGTCTCACTCCTGTGGGGGGGGGGAGGTGGGGGCAATTTTTTTTCAACCCCAGGGGTGTGGGAATTATCTACCTGTTTTCAGACAAAGGCCCTTGTGTTACTTTAGGTCAAAATGGCAAACTCACCACCCCAACCCATGGTATTGTTTTTCCTGTTTTTGCCCCTTTTTTGCCTTTTGCGGCATTGTTTTACGCCAAAATATACAATGGGAAACCATATCCTGATTACAAACATGGTGCCACCGAGCCTACATGTCAGTCTTCATTTCACCCTGTAATAACATTGTGAGTTGATCCAGCAGCTAGGGCTATGACGTAAGTAGGGATAACCATGTGGGATCACCTATATATCATTATATAGTTACTACATTCCTATGCACGTATGAACACAGGAGTGCAAACTAGATCATGAGGGAGGTATGACTGGTCACTATTTAGCCAATAGTGGCTCCTATGACTGGGTGCTATGACTTCCTAGTGGTGGGTATTGAGTCAGTAGTTGAATACATAGTGAACAAGTAATTAATGGATATGTCATGACTTGTGACTGATATCCAACAATAACATGCAACGAGGGGAGCGAAGCCCCCTGAGTTGCATGGTATTGTTGGATATCAGTCACAAGTCATGATTTATCCATTAACTACTTATTTTATTACATGATAATCAATAGATAATCAATAGAAAATCAATAAATATAATTTGAAGACAAAAATCACAATCGGTACGCACACAGCAGCGCCCAGCAGCCGTTGGTTTGGTCTGAACCCGTCCCACAGTCATCGCGGACAGCTACAGCGAAAAATAAATATACGTCCAGACTGGGACTTGTCCCGCCTACCTCTAAAAGCTGAGCTCAATGTGCTCACCACTAGACCACCAGGCCTCTCACATCGGCACCTGGCTTGGCTTGGTTTGAAGTCGTCTATAATTATAATACTATTCTAACCTTGCGCATGTGAGAGTTGTTGTGGGGGGTCACAACCATATTAAGGTGCTGGACGCATTCACACTACACTACTGCTGGGTGGCTTTATATCACAGAGACCTGGTTCTAGCCAACCACTTCTCATCAGTCCCTGTGGCGCAATACATAGGGAGTTGGATTTGGGATCAGGAGACTGCAGGTTCAACCCCTACCCTGGCAATGAAAAATTTGTAGGTTTTAACATGTAACATATGACATGTAAGGACATGGATAACATACCACCTTATATGGATAACATGACTCCTTATATAGATAACATGCGTCCTTACAAAAGTCATGATGCATGCATCATGGTGTGCAATATCAACAGGTATGTGCATGAGAATATCCAGAAAAAGCACCCAAAATCACAGAAGTTGTGTAATAACAGCTGCTATTTTGAGGTCTGTACTGTAGCTTACTATGGAGTCACTGGTATGGAGTCATTTCTTATACCTCCCACTACGATTTGAGGCTGTCCTGTCATAGAAACTATTGAAACACGATCCAGGACCCCCAAGCAGAGTACGTGTTACATCGAAAATTGAATTATTGCTATGGGCAATATCTAAATAGTGGAACACACATGTGGAAATCTAATGCCGAAAAATGAATGATGATATCTCTACTGGTAAACATTTGAGAGGTGTTGAAAGTTGAAAAAGTCCTTATATTTTTGTCCTGACCATTTTATATATAACCTATGCGCCCCATAGTCAGTGAAGCATGAGTGCTCACTGTTGGGGCATGATTGGAATTCATGGTCTACTTATTCAAATATCTCAAAATGTATCACAGATAAAGCTGAAATTTCTTCACAATAAATTAGTGTGATTCAATATCTTTAATTCTTTTATGTTTTAAACATAACAAGGTAAAGGATTTGTTGGGATATTTTGACCATAAGTGGGCTTAGATTCAACAGAAGATTGAACTTTTATGAAATTGCTTATTTTTCCTTACCCTCGGACCCTTTATTAGATAGATTTTGACCTGGAGACTGAACTACAAATACAATCTTAAATGTTCAAACGGTCCAATGTACCCTCATATCCATAGAATGACTCCTATTAATTAGGTTATTGCGGGATTAATAGTATCCTGCTGAAATGGCGTTGTTTAAAGTGACATATTATGTCCCTGCCCATGTAACTGCCTGCCCATGTTATTCTAATGGGAATTTTAGTACGACTTGGAAGGTATTGTCATAGAAATGGTCTCCAGATTCTACAGATATCTGCTTGCGGGACACACATTTGGCGGCCGTATGTAACACCCTACCCTAAGGTAGGTTTGTATGATCAAGGAGAAGTACTTCTGCTTTGTATGGTCCCCTCTGAACAGATTGTCACCTGCCTCTGGCGTCGGGATCAGTGCCATAGTGATAGCATTGCAAATTAGATCAGTCCCTCATGCTAGAAGCACCTGATCTCAGGATGTAAACACAAACAAAACCGCAAATTCATGGCCAACTGAAGGCCGTCAGTCACTGACAGACAGCTTAGGGACAGTATTATTAGCCGTTTTATTAAATCTAGTTATATTAGAACTTGCAGCATGATTATTTGGTTCACTATTAATCCATAATCTTTGTAATTCCACTATCACTGCACACTGGCGGTCGACTCCCGGCCGCCAGCCGTCCCCCATCAGTGCTATTACATCATGACCTTGTGACCCAATTCCACCCAGGATGAGGCTCTCCAAGATCATGGCCTTCAAGCTGAAGATAAGTGCAAGATCATGTGCCTTCAAGCGTGTGATTTGCACTGATCTTGCCAGCTTGAAGCACGTGATTTCTGTTCAATGGGCCGTTGTATGATGCACCAATGAAGGTGGCGAATCTGTTCACCAGCACACCATTGGTGCATCGTGCCGCCCCTCTGACCGTCAGAGCATTTTAACACATTACCAAGAATTTTTGCCCATTTTAGTGCATGTTCTCAAATAAGTGCAGGGTAGCACCTCCGCCCTCTTTAAACGGTCTCAAATGAGCGTAGGTTCTGTATAAGCACCGGCACAAACAGGTACCATAAATTCTCGCGTATAAGCTGTTATAAGCCACATCCCTTCTTTGGACTAATCCTATAAGCCTAACTTTAACTTGGATTCTGGTGTAAGCCGTGGCTTATATGAGAGAATTTACGGTACTTGAAATTTATAAGTGCAAGTGTGCTTAAACGGGCAACTACGGCAGGGTCAGCATCATGCATGAATGTTGCCATTGGCGAGATATTAGTTACTCACTCATTCCTGTATCACGACATCCATAATTGTGACCCATCCTAACAAAGTGGTACTGAAGTCGCACATTTAGAAGTCTAGATATGGCCTTTTCAAGTTGTATAGTGTCAAAAATATCAAAGGACTTTTCTAACATCCGGGTAGATGCCTTTTAGAATTCTTGCTTCCTAAACTGAATTTAAGCCCCACATGCCTAAAGAGCATAGCTATAGTAATTGCTGTTATATAGAATTACATAGGAATTATATAGGATTTATAAATTATTGTATATTTAATATGTTAATTATCTCAGTTCAATCTATTATTTATTGTTCCAGTTACATTTAATGCTAGAAGATCCACAGAGGGCAGCCTGATTCAAATATGTAAGTGTTATATACCAAATTAAAGCTTTTGATGAGCTGTGAATGAATATGGCAACATCTTGATACTTTCTATGTGCGACTTCCAATGCCAATTATTGGCATTAAAACATCAATGCACTTTCGGCTTGTAGAGGATTAACCCTTATAGGGGCGGTTGGTGTGTCAATGCATCATACACATTGGTTGCCATGGTGCATGAACGATGCATTCAGGTATCATGCCCATCACATACTCATACTCCAGATACACATAGTCCTGGAGGGTTGGCATGATGCTCCGATGAAGTGCTGGCGAGCAGTTCGCCAGCACTTCATTGGAGCATTATAATGACCAATGAGCATGATGCACTCCTCCATCAGCAAAGTCATAATCAGAGGTTTAAAGTCTTCATGAAGGTGGGTCGAGGCCCTATGGTATACATGTTTTGGTACCATGAGGTCGTGCATATTGACATGGACCTCACTTATTGTGTACTTGTTCAAACCTCACACATGTGGCCAAAATCACTAGCTATGGGGAGAGGATTTCTCAGTAATACTACAGTTAGGATGAACCTTAAACTATCAGCGAAAACGTACTTGGAAACACCGGCTTTCGAACCCGGGACCTCTCAACTTGCAAGCAAGCGCTCTACCACTGAGCTACATCCCCAGACCTGACGTTCTCTACCTTCCACCTACATCTGGATCGGTATGACACAAGGGGGCAGTATTCACTGGCTGACCAGCCCCTGGGGGCTGGTGCAACCAGGGAATGGGAACAGATAGCATACCGCCATGGACTCACAGCCAGAGCTGGCCCCTACACTCCTCCCCACCAGCTTCAGCCAATCCTACTCCTCCAACCCAACCTCCAGCAGGTGACTAGTTTACCCCTAGCAGGTTGAAGCCTTAACTGTGTCATACCGGCCCAGCCACCGAGCTCAGAAGCCCCCCCCCCCCCTTACATGGACAAATAGTCCTGTAAATAGGCAGGGCAACCACCTACAGCTACAGCTAAATATACATCTAGTATAGGCCTTCTTGCCTGTAGAAGGTATTACTGTAGGTCACAATAAAAAGCTTTGCACTGTTTATCTACAAGGGCGGGTTGACAGTGTAGGTTTATGTCTCTTGACTGTCATGATGCAGCAGTGTAGTGCTGGTCATTGGCACTGATTGAGGCCTCACGCTGGGTCATTGGTACGGTGCATGTCTGTAGCCATAGAGACTTACGTCTGTAGCCATAGAGACTTACGTCTGTAGCCATAGAGACTTACTCAGCAGTGCTGCATTCATGCCCTAAGCACACTGTAAAAAAGTGTTGTCGAAATTATGGCGCATTCCTCATCCCAAAGTTGCAAGAGATCCATCGTTATTTTCTCAGAGATTCCTTCTGCATTTGTGTACCACTGAGCTGCCACCTGGGGCTTCTTGTAAAAACTACACTGGTACAATTCTGGTGGTTTACTGTTCAGTTTTACGAGGATCCCTGGTAGATTTAACAGCTATTTTTACAGTGCAGTTAAATATGTGGACAGACCTGAGGTCCAGGAACAGCTAAAGGGAAAACAACTGTATGGGCATGTGACTATCATGTCCCATCTACTGACCCCACACTATACGCATCCCACCTGTACTAGTGTACTAGTGTTGATTATGTTGTTTAACCAAAACAGCTCAGAAGGGTGTTGCTCCTATGGGCCGTTTTCCACCACCCAATATGGCCCCTCTAGCGGCCGCTAGACCCATAGCAGATGCTATTTTCGGCCGACAGATACCATGCCCCACCATTGAACCCTATGGCAGCCCCCTCGGCCGAGGTGGTTGTGTGGGGCAGCTATCGGCCGATAGAGCACTCATATCGGGTGGTGGAAAATGGCCCTAAAGTAAAAGGAAGAGCTGGCTAAAAATGCCCTAGTTTCCAGTCCTTTCTTTTCCTGTAGCTATAACTTGTCCCTTTGGTTGCTCACAAGTGGTCATTCAAGTATTGTGCTAAAAACGGGACATTTGAGTAGGTACCTACTCGGGAGAAGTCAGTCAGTATAGTATAGTATAGAGTGTGTGACATGAGTAGGGGCCTGATAGTGCAGCTCTCTCTATTTTAAACAAGGCAGGTGACTTTTCAGACTAATGTGGTGAGTGCAAGTTGAATGGTGAAGCAGTGTATGACTTGTTTTGAAAAGAGGGCACATACTGACAGCTCTATTTATCATAGGAGCAACACTCTCCTGGTAGGCATTTTTCAAGATGGTACGATTAGAGGCCTTCATATCATAGTGGGATCCCTGAATCTAATGCCATTACAGCCCTGCATCTAGTGATCGTATCAGTAATGATTGCACTGGTGCGACTGCCCTACCAAAACCCATGTAATTTCATAGTCATACTATATTACCTACAACCAAGCACTGTAATTTTGAGAGCTTCGAATTGTAATGATTTTGTGCAGTCGTGCCATGTTGAGAAATGCCCTCCAAGGAGGAAACTTTGATGACAGCCAGCTTCATGGTTATATTTCAAATTGTCACCCATACAAGCCGCACCCTGAGTTCAGGGAAATTCCATAAGTTGCACCAAGAGGCTGAAATGGCCTATAAGCTGTGGCTTATATGCAGGGTTTTACGGTCTATCTAGCTTCTGGTAACCAACTTACAATGAATGTGGCCTACACAAGAAAAAAAGTTAAGTGTATACATAATATTAATAGGAATACTACCATAAAAGGCATAAAAAGAAACTTCCTCTTTGATAGCTGCATGGAGTACTAGCCAACTATGAAAAGGGACATCTAGGACCTATCCAACTGAGAATGCTGATGTCTGTAACCTAAAATATGAATTTTCATAAAAAGAACATATATGTATATATCCAAGGAGGTACTTCTTGAGACCTACGATTACTTTGTACAATTAGCCTGTACTGTAGCTGTAAGGGCTGTTTCTGTTATGATTTGCATTGCATTAATCATAGCATATTGAGCAATACCATCCAGCTCAGTCAATCCTCACATAAAAAATTGTACCTCCTAAGTAAAGTACCATACTATGGTAAATCTATCTATTTTTGTCTTTCATCATGTATTACCGTGTCATTGCTTCTAAGCGCCAGGATTTGAATAAGTGCTGGTCTCATATTGATCAACATTGGGGCCTAAGGGGTTTGAAATACCCCATGAGCATCAAGATAGATCGCAAACAAGTCCCTATCTGTTATAAGTACTAATTCTGATAATACCTCCAATTATTTTAGATACTTTTAGATAATAGAGATGGCATTATGTACACACTGACATATTGTATGTATTTAGTCAACTGTCTGATAGTGTGCACTGCACCAGCAGAACAAAAAGAGGTAGAAATAAAGATAGCGAAGGAATGAAAGTACACAGCGAACACAAGGGGAGCAGAGTTGCGGAGAGAAAGATAGATATATAACTGGCATAGAGGAGACGCACTGCAGAAATATCAGAAATGGCATAGAAAGGGGTAAACAGGCAGACAGGGAATATGTGGATCAACAAGGTAAAACGTACCTTCGCGAACCCCTCACGAAGGTACGTTTTACCTTGTTGATCCAATAAGGGCAGGAGGCCAGAGAGGCAGAAAGGGAGGGGGGGTTGGGTTGGTGAACACAGATTGGTGAAAGAAAATCACACAGAGTGTAGGAAAGGTACTAAGCTAATAGATGATGCATATCGGGGCCCTAGGGCTGTATATGCTGTATATACCTGAGCCGCGGAGCGGCGAGGGTATATACAGCATATACAGCCCGTGGGGCCCCGATATGCATCACCTAATAGGTTTATACCACCATTTCCTCCATTTTGTATCAATTTCTTACCTGAAATCCAAAGAATATAGCCAGGCGAAGACATTTTGTAAAAGCAAGCGACACGGCCCGGGTCAGCGCTCTGCGCGAAGCCATTGTTTTTGTTCCTGCGGGACAGGTACCGCCGTGTTTACACTCACTTTTCGTATGGAATCCAACCATGACGAGTCTTCAAATTAAAACATACACATCCTTAGATAGTCTAGATGATCCCTCCATACGTATTATGTCCAATATATTCAAAATAAATGAGAATCCATTGATTTTCCAAACCGGTCCGAAATTTTCGGCGTCTTTCTTGTACAACGAGCAGTTGACCTATATCTACATCCGGGCCACTGACACACTTTCGCCGGACAAGGAGGCGGGTGGGAATGGCCGGACAGCGACTCGCGTACGTTGGCAAAATCAATGGATTCTCCTTTATTTTGAATATATTGGACATATCAAGCATGGAGTACTCATCTAGACTATCTAAGGATATGTATGTTTTAATTTGAAAACTTGTCATGGTTGGATTCCATACGAAAAGTGACTGTATACACAGCGGTACAAGGAACAAAAACAATGGCTTCGCGCAGAGCGGACACGGGCCGCGACTCGCGTACGATGGAAAAATCAATGGATTCTTATTTATATCGAAGAAAATGGAGACAATTAGCACGCATTCCTGTTCTATGGATCAAAAACTTCTTGGGATTTCAATATTATAACATGCCATGGTTGGATTCCATACGAAAACTGACTGGAAACGTAGCACTAGGACCTCAGGTTAGAATTTATTTACTTTCGCACTGGATTTCATCACCGTTCAGTGTGGCGCTATGGCTAAGGCCTTCGCCTACCACCACTGCGGCCGGGGTTCAATCCTTGTACGAGTCGGGATGATTTTTCAATTGTAACCATGGCGAGGCTAAATTTCTATGTCCGCCAGCGTCTCCAAAAATATTCTAAGTCCAACTTGACACCGAAAAAGTATATACCAAAAATTTCAAAAATGCACATGGGTGGTATATGCAGAATAATGCACGGCTAAACTGCATATAAACCCACCGGAAGTGCCGAAATCGTGGTATAAACAAAACTAGAGTCATGCAAATAGAAAGATAGGCAGTCAAGTAAAGGGATTGACAGAGCAACACAGAGAGGGTTAGAGCATTTCTCAAGAAGGTACAACTAGACTCCTTCAAAACGTAGTGGGATCCCTCGCTCTAATGCCATTACAGCCCTGCATCTAGTGGTCAGTTATGATTGCACTGGTATGGCTAATGCAATTACTTTACATTAAGTGCTGATCATACAGGGCAGTCAAGGTGCATTGCCTACAATCACCCACTCTATTTTTAGACCTATTCATAAAGTTTAAAGATAGACATGACAAGTAGATTCAGACATAAAGACAGTTCCACACAGGAAGTCACGGGGATCAGCTTGGTCGCATGTCAGAAAGGGGAGATGAAGCCAAGCTGGGGTAGATCTAGAGAGAAGTACAAAAGCAAGACTTTGATACAACAGTCAAAACCATAGTATACATAGACTACACATTTAAATCCTGTTCGCACAAACTGATAAAATTAAAAGCGACCATGAAGGTTTTCAATTGTAACAGATGCAAGAGTTGTGTAAAAATCTTTGTTTCATGTCGAACATAATATCACCTAAATTAAAGCGCATAGAGCGATTATTCCCCACAGGGGCGTGAAGAAGACATCTTCTTCCTGAACCTTTTCACCAGTAACTCTTCACTGGGACTTCAAATAGCCAGAATCCCTTGAACAAAGATGTTATTTCATGGTCAAGTTCTTCAATAAAACATATGAAATAAATTTAAGTAATTCACCTGACTTACAGAATATTTCTTCAATCGTTGGGTTGAAGCCACCTGGTTCCACCTCAATAACACTTGGCAATTCTCATAAATCTCTAGGGGCCATTGATGTAGGAATACATCATGCCCATTGGTCGTCATGATGCACAAATGAGGTGCTGGCCAGTCTGCATGCCAACACTTCATTGGAGCATCATACCGACCCTCCGGCACTGTCTGAATCCCATAGGGTTGGCATGATGCATGAATGTAGCCCTGGTGAGTTACTCATCAGGGCTGCATGCATGCATCATGACGACCAATGGGAATGATGCATCAGTTGCCCTTAAAACATTAAACCTATGTCTGTTTGTTCATTTACTGAATTGCACTGCAAAGGAGTTCAGTACCGCTGAGGCATATTATACACACAATAGACTTAATGTATATAATGTGTGTTATAGTTGTTATGTATGGGGTGTTAAATGTAGCACACTGGTGCCTACTTATTGAGGTCATTAGGATGGCAAGATGACAAAGTTATATAGGCAGGTCACCAAAGACGACTCAAGCTAGTGGTCGAGCTGGGGCCAGATTGCTGCCAGCCCTGGAGGGTATTGCTCTTATAGTAAAAGGAAGAGCTGGCTAAAAATGCCCGTGTTTCCAGTCCTTTCTTTTCATTTAGCCATAACTTGTCCCTTTTGTTGCTCACAAGTGGTCATTCAAGTATGGTGCTAAAAAGGGGGATTTGAGTAGGTACCTAGTTGGGAGAAGTCAGTCAGTATAATGTACTATAGAGCATGTGACATGAGTAGGTACCTGATAGTGCAGCTCTCTCTGTATTAAACAAGGCAGACTGATGTGGTGAGTGCAAGTTGAATAGTGAAGCAGAGTGACTTCTTTTGAAAAGAGGGTACCTACTGACAGCTATTTTTACCATAGCAGCAACACGCACCTGTACACCAAGGTAAAAAGGGGGTCCTCACGCCAATTTCCCTCTTATGGGAATCTACATGGGTCAAAGAGGGAATTTGTTTTTATTTATGTAATAGTATAATGACTGAAATATAGGATCAGTTGGTCGAATTTGTTTTCTTTTTCTCTTTTACTTTTTACTGGATAATATGATATGGGCAGCTATATTGAATCTGAAAAGGAAATCTGAATGTCAATATTATGAAAATACATGAACTAAACAACACAAAATTGTGGGGAAAGTGAGGAAAAATGAAAGAGTAAAGATACATGTGCATGTGCTTGCTGTTTTGCCTGGGTGACTTTAAAAAGTGGAAAGGAAACCTTTTCTTTTTTAGGATAACCTGGCATGTTTCAGCACAGACAAAGCGTGTGGTACCGTAATCTCCCGCGTATAAGGCGCGTCCTATACGCGAATCAGATTGTAACTGGGTCTTATACGCGGGAGGGTAATTGCCTTGAGCTGGGGGTGCGCCTTATACGCGGGGTACCTCCAGTTTCCAATCCAGAAAGATGCACACAGTCATGTATTTTCTTTAACCAAAGAAAGGGTGTAGTCTAACCCATGGTGCTCTAAATACCCTTAAACTGCTGAATGAAACATGCCATTCTGCTCACCATAAAAGTGTTTGGAAATGTGTGTACACCTAAATCACTGAGAGCTTTGTTAATTACACTATTCACCTTTTAATCAAGAGAATCCATGCAGCATTATAATCAATAATCCTGCCATAGTATGTGCTGCCACCTGGTGTTATGAGCTGTATATCATTCTCTATTCTCTACATTACAAACTACTGGTATCCCAGCATGCAATGTCTCTAGAAGACAAGCCTATTTCTCTGTTATAACAGTGTGGGCCTAGATAATCAATGGGATGGTATGATATGAACAAATAAGAAATTCAGTTTGAACCTGTCTTATCTATAACTTGTTAACAAATAATGCAAATTAGAGGATTATTTCTTTCAAAAAATGAACAGTATTGTACCTTTCAAATTGATGCCAAATAGCATCAGTTGTGGGCCATATGAAGACAATTGGCATCAATAGTAGTTAAGGAGTTAAATGATTCCTAGAATAACACCAGGGGGCAGCACACACTATGGCAGGATTATTGATTATAATGCTGCATGGATTTTCTTGATTAAAAGGTCAATAGTGTAATTAACAAAGCTCTCAGTGAGTTGGGTGTACACACATTTCCAAACACTTTTATGGTGAGCAGAATGGCATGTTTCATTCAGCAGGTTAAGGCAATTTACAGCACCATGGTATCAGCTACACCTTTTCTTTGGTTAAAGAAAATACATGACTAGTTGGGATGTTGGGAAAGAAAATAATACTGGGAGAAGGCATGACCTACCCCTTCTGGTTGCGCCTTATACGCGGACCAGCCTCCCTTAGTTGGGGGTGCGCCTTATACGTGGGGTTTTATAAAAATCAATTCTGAAGCAATAGGTGCGCCTTCTACGCAAACTAGCCTTCTCTGAGTTGGGGGTGCGCCTTCTACGCGGGCTGCGCCTTCTACGCGGGAGATTACGGTAGATGTTTTACGAGTTATTATCAGTCCGTAAGCTCAGAGGTATTATTAGTGCCAAAATGTGATATTCATATGAAACTGCTGCAAAGTGTAAAGAAATAGTAGAACAACAAAAGATTTGAAAGAACTCTGTTTCTCAGCTGCCACTGTTGTATACTGCTGGTATTGTATACTGCTGGTATTGTATGCTGCGATTTTGTATGGAGGAGTCTGATCTCATGTTGCTCTTAACACTTTAAAGGCTGCTGATACATTAATGCATCATGCCCATTGGTTGTCATGATGCACCAATGAAGTGCTGGCGAGACTGCTCGCCAGCACTTCATTGGAGCATCATGCCGATCCTCCGGGGTCGATACATAAACTGCCGGAGGGTTAGCATCATGCTGCAATGAAGTACTGACGACACTGCTGATGCATTAATGTATCAGTGGCCCTTAAAGGGTTAATAGTCAAAAGGACCCAGGCCTTCTGAAAGATCTCACTTGTTGCTTCTTATATTTACAGACTTCATAGGAACAAGAACTTGAGATCAAGTCACCATGTTGGTGGAGGGACTACTTTCACTACTTGATATCCCTACACTGCTCGTCTTCTTGGTGACATTGTCGGTGGTACTATATTTCAACAGCAATGAGAGAGAAGGACTACCACCAGGACCCAAACCCCTGCCTATAGTGGGCAACATGTTCCAGGTAATATACACAAGGGTCGAATCCTCAAAGCTCAAGTATCTCTGCAATTTGCTACCAGTTGTGATTTTTGGACTACCTCGAAATTGCAACAGTATAGAACACAAGCACCCTTTTTTGATTTTATGACAGAAATTATGTGTACACCATTTGGCTCATGTACATGGACTGGCAGGGTAGATATGGCCCGGTGATATGTATTAAGATCGGCAGTACCCCTCCGGGACTGCATCAAACCTCAAGGGTTTGCATGATGCATGAAAGTAGCCCTTGCAAAAAATGACTCGGCTCTAAATGAGTCAACCACCTTGTTAATACTAATATATATTATTGAAACTCGTCTGACTATGTTCAGCTTGCAGGCAGTAAGAAGCAGTGGTTAATGTACATGGACTGGCAGAGTAAATACGGCCCGGTGATGCGCATTAAGATCGGCAGTAACACCATGGTGGTAGTGCTTACATGGGACCTCATCAAGGAGGGACTGATCACCAATGACCATCTGTTTGCTGACAGACCAGACTGGCTCTATATCATCAACCAGGTCTTCAGGCACAAAGGTATATATGGCTTTAACTAATTACCAATGACCATCTGCTTGCTGACAGACCAGACTGGCTCTATATTATCAACCAGGTCTTCAGGCACAAAGGTATTATTGCGGTAGAGAACTCTTTCAGGGATCTGTTACTCAAACCCTCATCATGCACACAAAATTCTATATGGGCCTTACTTGGTGCTCCCAGGTAAACATAACCCTTATAGGCCTCGAGATGTCTCAATACAGTCTAGAACATGACCATGACCATGAGCAAGTGCCTTAATTATTTGTGTTATAAATCAGAAAAAAATCAAACATCAACCCCCTAATAATGCAGGATTATTAATTGTGAATTCTACTGAGAGTGCATTTTCCATCTGGATGATGCATGGTCAATCAGCCAATCAGAATGCAGCATCAAGGGTAATGCCCAGCCATGTTGTAACAGATTATCAGGTTAGAATGTTTAATCTTTTTTTCTTGCAGGTATTTTCTGGTCTAATGGTAACACATGGAGAGACCTGCGGAAGTTCTCTGTGGTTCACCTCAGGGACTTTGGTGTGGGGAAAAAGAGCCTGGAGGAGAGGGTTCAGGTAGGTAACAATAGGGGTCTCCACTAGACACTATATATCTCATTGTCCATAGGCTTGCTATGGTGAGAGCAGAGTGTGACAAAATCCTGGGTTATAGTCCATTTTAGAGACCTACTGCGGCTGAAGCGTTGGTTCCACAGCCATACAATCAGTTGGAATAGCTCCAATCCGACGATTTATAATATATCAAAAGTATAGAAAAAAATCGGTCGGATTAGCGCTAATCCAACCGATTTATGCCTGTGGAACCAACGCTTTATAGGGTTTTCCTGAGCTCAGGGTGCGGCTAACATGGGAGCTTTCAATGCATGCATATAGAGACTAATGTAAGGAATAGAAACCATTTCAGGCCCAAGTGCTGCAGCAGATGAACAGTTTTTAGAGTTGTGTAGCTATCTCAAGGAAATACACTTCACTGGTGGTAGCTCTGGAAGGCGATACATAATTCAAACGGTTATCAGGTATAAGATTTCTCTTGAAACAATTACATTTGAGACCAAAGTAAGTGGTGCTATTCACAACATGCATTATTACATTTACTATGGAATGATTATAAACAATTACCATGATTAACATTTTTACTTCATTGTGAGTATCATTTTGAGTATAAAACGATGATGTCATCTTGTCAGCTTATTACATAGAGTTGTATTGGATATTTTTGGATATGCTAAAACATATAACGTAAATCCTCGTGTATTTATGTGATTTAGCTTAATTCAGGGTGCATTCTCTATGCGAGGGGCATCCTATATGCAAGGATTTACAGTATGTTCATTATTTCATGTCACACAGGACGAGGCCAATATCCTGGTGGAGGCCATATCTAAGACGTCTGGGTCTCTGCTTTACCCAAAATTACTTTTCTCCTATGCAGTAACCAACATTATCTGTGGTATTGTCCTGGGAAATAGGTAAGTATATAGCATGGGTGTGACACTTTGAGTCAAAGTTGGACCTGGGAAGCTGAATCAAAAATATATTTTTCTCGTCTCCTTTTCAGGTGGCTGCTTGTTAGAATTTGGTGGTAGTCATTTTTTTTTTCACCTTTAGACAGACTAACATCAATTTACGGCATTTTCCTGAGTGGCACCAACAAATTCCTTCTTAGACTAGCTCAGTGACTCCATCTGTCAACAGAAATCAGACTCTACTAAAAAGAGCTCTGTATTGGATGAGAGGGAGGGAAGTACAATCATGTGAGATTTGGAAAGGGAATATCTAATCAGCTTGAATGGCCATTGTTTAGAGCTATCTGTGCCAATGAGTAATGATGGAATATGGCCTATGTCCAGTCTACACCACATGTACTTACCATTATAGGGTGGGAAGGTAAATAGGGGACCCTTCAGCTGTCTGCAGGTTACTGTGCATATATCTTTCTAAAAGATCAAAAAGAGCCTCATGCATGTCCTACACACACACGCACACACACACACACACACGCACACCCATCCCCACAATTGGTCCTTGTGAGGTAAATTCCTTGTGAGGTACCCTTATGAGGTACCTCCATTTACGGGGAGAGAAGCACCTTATGAGGTTGGCCTTATGAGGTACTTTTCAGGTACCTCATAAGGTACTTTCAAAGTACCTCGTAAGGACACACTGTGAAACTGTGTGTGTGTACATCATAAGGACTCTGTGTGTAACTGTGTGTGTACCTCAAAGGAAGGTACAGTGTAACTGTGTCTGTGTACCTGACAAGGCTAACATCAGAGTACCTCATAAGGACCCATGTGTGTGTACCTCATAAAGAAACAATGTAACTGTGTGTGTACCTCATAAGAACACTCTGTGTAACTGTGTGTACCTCATAAGGCTAAACTCTGGGGGACACTGCACAACATTATAGTGTTGCTCATGACCCTTATGACTAGAATAATCGTCAGGAGCGACCCACTACTGGTCAGTATAATCAGCCCCTAATATGTAAAAATAAAAAGTGGCCACTAATATTGGTTTCTATTTAGCTACATGTACCCCACAGTGTTCTCCAGTTAAAAAGGTCACACTATGTTGTAGTCTTGAATAGACAACTCTGAAATGATGTCCTGCTCTAGGGCACAGGCGCAGCACTTAAACAGTCATAAGCCTTCTTTGAAAAGCCTAAGCACATTCTGAATTTAGTATGTGTGGCCACTAAAGTAAAAAGGGTTAATTGTGTATTTTTCTTCCCTTTTCTGAGCAAAGGCTAGACAATCATTACATAAATGTTGAGATACTGAAAGTGAAAGATAAATAGCCAGGTCAAAATATACAGGTGCAGTAAACATAGTTAGGTCATGTACTTAACTACAACATAGTACAGAATGTAACAGATAATAACTCGCTCTGATTAACACAGAGTCAAAAATTATTTCTGTAGATGAAGCTATATAGTTACCCCTTCTGTTATACATAGTACATCGAGTCTCATTCTATACAGGTTAATTACCCTAAGTTAATTACCAGACTATACTTTCAATACCTGTTTGGCACATTTGTCTGAAAACAGACCATCATCTCTTAATTGTGTCTTTTTTTCCTTTTCAAAAAGCTAGATAATCATCCAATAAATGTTAAGATACTGCAAGTGAAAGATGAACAGCCAAAGAGATAACTAAGGTGTAACGATTTTGGGGGCTTAATTAATTGTAGATTTTGATCTCTTATGTACAGATTAATAATTGGCCTAGCTTAACCCCATGCGGGGGAATGGATAGATGGATGTAAATATGAAGGTAAAACAAGTACACAGTCAAATATAGTTCATATAATATATTATCAAACCAAATACAGATACAATAGTAATAGAATATAGTAGTCACCAGTCAGCAATATATGGGCAGATCCACTGAGCAATGTCTGGGCCTATTTTGAGAGGATTTTAGCTTTGAGGAGCTACAGTCATAAATGTAGACCACTATTCTTCATTATATTAGTAACATCTGATAGAAAACATCTTGAGCTTTAAGTACAGGGCAAATTCATGTATATCAGCCTATAATTTGACGCGTTACGGAGGCTCGAAGTTGGACAATACACCAAAAATGCCCTTTTTTGTCCAATTTTTCACCATTCCCACCTATATATTTTTAAGCTAGGCAGTATTAGAGTGTGATAAACCTAATTTGCCTTTGGTGAGAGGTCATAGCTATCTATTAAAAACACTTTGGCCATGTCCCTTCCTCAACTGTCTTTCACACATGTGTTATAATATCAAACTGTGAGTTTTGATGGTAAATAAATGAAAGTGCTGGTCTGCTGCAGATATGAGCTAGGTCTCATAAACCAAAATTCAACTCCCCAAAATGTAATGTATGTGAGGTACACTTTTATTTGTATGTAGGCTATCTAAATAAATGGTTCTTTATTTCTAGTCTTTTCTAGTGTAGTATGTATATGAATTGAATGATTGAAACAAAAATCATGTCTCAAGTCTGCATAGTAAGGCCACAGAGGGGGTCTTTTGGTATCGGTGTGGAAATCCTCACATACGTAACGAAAATATGTGGAGGAGAAAAGAAATGTTTCCTGTTGCCCTGGCAGGAATGACCAAACACTGGAAGTCACTCAGAGGATCTCAAATTAGCTAAGCTCACAGTCTACTGTGATTTTGCAGCTCCATTTACACTGAAATTTCTCAAAAAGGTAAGGATTTTTAATCAGATTCTCATAAAGTAGTGTGTGTTATATATGTGAGGGTCTGCAATTGTCTTAGATTGCATGGAAATGATGTATTTTGGGTTATATTTCCCTCTGATTGAAAGTCCCAAGCCCTAGACTGGCCATAGCAGCTTGGTGATGCCATTTAATTTGGCCAGGAAGCCCCATACTCTTTAAGGCTTTATTTTTTCTCACATACGTAACGTTTTCACTGCGGAATGGAAATTGCCCTTCCTGAGCTACTCTTGCTGTACATTTATCCCCAAATCATTATTATTTGTTGAAATTAGGGCCTACCTTTACTGCTAGGGCTCAATAGGTCCAGTTTGGATATTTTGATATGACACCTCAGCCTGTCTGGGGTGAGAAGTGTTGATTATTTTTCGAAGTTTTCACCTCCCATACCCTAAAAGTGCATTATTTTGGGAGATTACCTGCTCTTACCATTGTTTATTTACTCCTAGACCTACAATCAATCATTTCAGTACATATAACCTCTCTTTTGGTATGTACTTTGCCAGCAGTATTCATTTTCCCCCCCCTCCTCAGCATTTCGTTATGTATGTGAGGTGTTTACTATATGTGTTGCACCAGACACATCCAAATAGAATTTTTGAAATAAATTGGTTGATAATCTTATAAAAGTGTCCCCATCTAATATCCTGGATAGAATTAATGCACTTACCATTTAAATTTTTGCAAGTTTCCCACAAATTTGAAAATGTTACCTATGAGAGGTTTTGTTCATTTTGGTTACAATGTGTACTTCAGACCCACCCAGACTATACATAATTCACCATTAAATGCACATATGGTTCCCCAAACTAAAATAGTAGTGAATGTAGCAATCCTGTAATTTTTTTTTCTAAATTTTTTTTATGGTTGCTATATTCTAGGGTAAGGCTGCACTGCTGGTCAGTAATGATATTTATGGGGTTCTATCCATAAACAATTTTTTGTTCCTACTTACTTCTCATCCCCCATTGAGAAACTGTAAATAATAGAGCATAATTGCTTGATATTACTCACCTTAGTTGTACAACAATTATATTCAATCTTTTGCAGTCTGCAAGTTAATGAGGAGGACAGGCTGCCCAATGAGGATGGCATGTGCTCAGAGTGAGATGGAAATGACCCATAATATAGTCTAATGTGTTAAGATATGCCTTTGAACAATTAATTTAACAAGTCCTGTACAAGAAATAGTGATGCAGATGATCTGTGATGTTTAAAAGTATTGCTCTTTCCAAATCCTCACATACGTAACATTTTTTTTCTTGAGTATTCAGAAGTGCCTTTGTAGATCAGGACCAGAATGTATATGTATTGTTGGTAAAGAGTGAGATCTTTTTGAAAGTAGGGACACTCTAGATAATAGAGAATGTTTTTCATAAATATCTAGTTATATTTAAATATATGAGGAAAAAGGTAAGAATGCTAGGCTACATATTCAAAACTTTCACTGAACTCCATATTTAGTGATGAGGTGTAATAAAAAGTTCTTGGTGCAGGGATTTCATTTTTGCTACACCTTAAGGCTTGTATTGTAACATTTTGGACATGAAATCTGATGTATATAGGATGATATTTAACAGCTTTTATGACTGTTTGTTTAAAAACGTTATGTATGTGAGGGTAAAGAATTATGGTTTTACACCACAGGCTATAAAATCTGACGCATTTGGAGTTGGTGACTTAAATCAACCTTTCTAACAAGCCAAGATATAGGGCTTTCAATAAAATAAAGTGCTGTTAAATAAATTGAGTTTGTCATATCATTGGTTCTCAGGCTGGTAAACATCCTTCACTGAATCACCCCATATATCTCTTTGTCTATGTGTAATAACCTGCCCTAGCTCCGAAAACACCAACCAAGAAGAAGTAGCTTATAGTATTTACCTTAACCTGGAGTGTCTTGTAGTAGTCTGAGACCTGAGGGCTAGTCCCTTGGGGATTTATAGGGGTATCAGCCCACATGGGCACTTTCGGAAAGTACCTTATGTATACTCCCTCTAACGCGTTAGCGGCCGGGAGCGCAGCGACCGTTGCAACTCTATTATGGTTTCGGTTTTGCCCATATGTAGCCATGACATCACATGTGACGTCGTAGTTGACGTCACCTGGCACCGGTGACGTCACTGATGTGCTGCGGGAGTGGCAAGTTTTGTGATGCAACACCAAGCAACCGTTGTCACCCTGACTACAGGCGTAGTGTAGGCAGTGCCTGGGAGGCAGTGTCATCACAACTGCCGGTAGTGTTGGTTTGAGACTTTCCTCACAACATTCTGTACCACTGTGGTGGGAATCTATATCTAGTATAGGCTTTGCTGAGTTAAAAAGGCCTATTAGAATATCGAAATCAGGGAGAGTTCATCAGCTAAAAGTGCCTAAATCTATCAAAAACCGGGAGATGCATGAAAATCAGGGAGGGGAGAAATCATCGTACATTGTTCATCATCCAACCTTGGAAAAATCTCGGCCAGTTTTAGAATGAAGGCATGCACCAAGTGTAGGGCAGGGCTTGATCAATCCATATTTCAACATCATTTTTCTAGTTATGTTTGTCCCCTTGAAAATTTCTGCGCGTCCAAGTGAACCCGCCCCCTGATAAATAGTAAGCACTCCTTTAGTAGGTATACATGTCTAGATGCATGTGGCAACTCCTGCACGTGGTCACAGCCAGATTTTTCTTGTCTGAGTAAAGGCTAGATAATTATTATATAAATGTTGAGATACTGAAAGTAAATGATAAATAGCCAGTTCAAAATATAGAGGTGCAGTAAACATAGTCACATCATGTACTTAAAGGCCCACTTCGCAATGTCCCGGTAGTGCTTTTAGGGGCATATGATTGGTCAAGGCGGGGAGGCTGAGGGACCATGCAGGGCCCTGAGACATGTGGTGTATTTGACCCTAAAGTGTTGACACCTCCAGGGTCAAAGGTCACAGACCAGAAAAGTAGCAGTTAGGTTTGAATCTAGACACTAAAACAACAAGCTGTTATCTTCTAAACAGCCATTATACCAGAATGACAAATTTTAGAATTTACACCATTCACCTCATGCTACCACATATATTTAGGTGTGTGAACATGATAAATCAACTGTTAGTCCTTAGTTAGAAATTAGCAGATTTCTATAAGGCTGTGCCCAGTCTCAGGCATCCACATTGTGTTGTGTATGTCTGTGATATTGTATACCATACAACTGGTACTGTTAGTGAATAACCAATCAGGGGGGACTACTCTGTGTCTGCCTGTCATTCACATATACAAACAGTTTTCTATGTAGAAAGATTTGAATTTACATCTGCTATTACCTGAATATAAGCTAACAATATGAAATAAATTTTAGATAGCATCATTTGCCTTAGGTTCACTCATACTTGTGCAATTTTAGAAAAGCACGAATTAGATATGTTCTTAGCTACATGTACCCCACAGGGTTCTCCAGTTAAAAAAGTCACACTATGTTGTAGTCTTGAATAGATAACTCTGAAATAATAGTATGCCCTGCTCTAGGGCACAGGCACTGTACTTAAACAGGCATAACCCTTCTTTGAAAAGCCTCAACTTGTTAATCACTCTGAATTTAGTATGTCTGGCCACTAAAGTTAAAGGCGTAATTGTGTCTTTTTCTTCCCTTTTTTGAGTAAAGGCTAGATAATCATTACATAAATGTTGAGATACTGAAAGTGAAAGACGAATAGCCAGGTCAATATAGAGGTGCAGTAAACATACTCACGTCATGTAATTACCTACAACCTAGTACAGAATGTAACAGATAATAACTCGCTCTGATTAACACAGAATAAAATAATATTTCTGTAGATGAAGCTACATGTATATAGTTACCCCTTCTGTTATACGCAGTAGATTGAGTCTCATTCTATACAGGTTAATTACCCTGGTGTGTACCTCATAAGGGCTCTGTGTGTAACTGTGTGTGTGTACATCATGTGAAGATACAGTGTAACTGTGTCTGTGTACCTGACAAGCCTAACATAAGAGTACCTCAGAAGGACTCATTTAGTAACTGTGTGTGAGTGTGTGTACCTCATAAAGACACAATGTAACTCTGTGTACCTCCTAAGAACACTCTGTGCAACTGTGTGTACCTCATAAGGCTAACATCTGGGGGACACTGCCAACATTATACTGTAGCTCACCACCCGTATGACTAGGATAATTGTCAGGAGTGACCCACCACTGGTCAGTATAATCAGCCCCTAATATGTAAAAATAAAAAGTGGCCACTAATATCGGCTGCTTTTTAGCTTCATGTACCCCACAGGGTTCTCCAGTTAAAAAAGTCACACTATGTTGTAGTCTTGAATAGACAACTCTGAAATAATAGTATGTAACAGATCTATAATAACTTACTCTGATTAACACAGAATCAAATAATATTTCTGTAGATGAAGCTAAATAGTTTCCCCTACTGTTATACACAGTAGATCGAGTTAATACAGGTCAATTACCCTGATGTGTACCTCATAAGGACTCTGTGTGTACCTCAGTGTGTACCTCATAGGAAGATACAGTGTAACTGTGTCTGTGCACCTGACAAGGCTAACATCAGAGTATCACATAAGGACCCACTGTGTATCTGTGTCTGTGTACCTGACAAGACTAACATCAGAGTACCTCATAAGGACTCATTCTGTAACTCTGTGTCTGTGTGTGTACCTCATAAAGACACAATGTAATTGTGTGTGTACCTCATAAGAACACTCCGTGTAACTGTGTGTACCTCATAAGACTAACATCTGGGGGACACTGCCCACCTCGCAATGCCCCGGTAGTGCATTTGGGGACATATGATTGGTCAAGGAGGGGAGGCTGAGGGACCATGCAGGGCCCTGAGACATGTGGTGTTTGTCACCCTAAAGTGTTGACACCTCCAGGGTCAGAGACCACAGACCAGAAAAGTAGCAGTTGGGTTTGAATCTAGACACCAAAACAAAAAGCTGTTATCTTCTAAACAGCCATTTTACCAGAATGAAAAATTTTCGAATTTACACCATTCAACTCATGCTAACACATATATTTAGGTGTGTGAACATGACAAATCAACTGTTAGTCCTTAGTTAGAAATTAGCAGATTTCTATAAGGCTGTGCCCAGTCTCAGGCATCAACATGGTGTTGTGTATGTCTGTGATATTGTATACCATACAACTGGTACTGTTAGTAAATAACCAAGCAGGGGGGACTACTCTGTGTCTGCCTGTCATTCAAATAGACAAATGGTTTTCTGTGTAGAAAGGTTTGAATTTACATCTGCTATTACCTGAATATAAGCTAACAATATGAAATAAATTTTAGATAGCATCATTTGCCTTAGGTTCCCTTATACTTGTGCAATTTTAGAAAAGCACGAATTAGATATGTCCTTAGTAATCTTTGGATACAGAGGGCATTTAGAAAGGGGTGTGGCATGCAGTTCATATAGTCAAGTGGGGCCTTTAACTACAACCTAGTACAGAATGTACCAGATAATAACTCGCTCTGATTAACACAGAGTCAAATGATATTTCTGTAGATGAAGCTATATAGTTTCCCCTTCTGTTATACACAGTAGATCGAGTCAATACAGGTCAATTACTCTGGTGTGTACCTCATAAGGACTCTGTGTGTAACTGTGTGTCTGTACCTCATAGGAAGATACAGTGTAACTGTGTCTGTGTACCTGACAAGGCTAACATCAGAGTACCACATAAGGACCCACTGTGTATCTGTGTCTGTGTACCTGACAAAGCTAACATCAGAGTACCTCATAAGGACACATTCTGTAACTGTGTGTGTGTGTACCTCATAAAGACACAATGTAATTATGTGTGTACCTCATAAGAACACTCTGTGTAACTGTGTGTACCTAATAACACTAACATCTGGGGGACACTGCATAACATTATACTGTAGCTCACAGCCCCTATGACTAGGATAATCATCAGGAGCGACCCACTACTGGTCAGTATAATCAGCCCCTAACATTGTAAAAATAAAAAGTGGCCACTAACATCGGCTGCTATTTAGCTACATGTAACACACAGGGTTCTCCAGTTAAAAAAGTCACACGTTGTTGTAATCTTGAATAGACAAATCTGAAATAATAGTATGTCCTGCTCTAGGGCACAGGCACTGTACTTAAACAGGCATAACCCTTCTTTGAAAAGCCTCAGCATGTTTATCACTCTGAATTTAGTATGTGTGGCCACTAAAGTGAAACGTTTAATTGTGTCTTTTTCTTCCCTTTTCTGAGTAAAGGCTAGATAATTATTACACAAACATTGAGATACTGAAAGGGAAAGATGAATAGCTAGGTAGATATAGAGGTGCAGTAAACATAGTCACTTCATGTACTTAACTACAACCTAGTATAGAATGTAACAGATAATAACTCGCTCTGATTAACACAGAGTCAAATAATATTTCTGTAGATGAAGCTATATAGTTACCCCTTCTGTCATACACAGTAGATTGAGTCTCATTCTATACAGGTTAATTACCCTGGGTTAATTACCAGACTATAATTTCAATATCTGTTTGGCACATTTGTGAGCCAGCAAGCAGAAATGGGGTTCCTGCGGGATTTAGTACTTGTTTTAGCCACCAGGGGGCACCACTATGGGCTAGAATAGGAAAAATATGCCTAAAACTATTATAGGATACTTTTTTATGGAGAATTCAATGATTTTACATAAAACCTTCTATTTTGGGTGGAAAGGTTCCAAATTAGGCATGTAAAAAGAATGTTTTTGGGCCTAAATAGGCATTTTTGTTTATGTCTGTTGCCATGGAAACATGATTTTCAGTCTAAATAGGAAAATCAATTATCCCATTTGAAAGAATCTTTCACTAGTTTTACTATGGTGAAAACAGAACATAAATACCCTTTCTAGATCAAAAGTTATAGGCAAAAGAATAAAAGATTATGCTAATTTATCTAATTAGCATAAATTATGCTAATTGTGACCCATCCTAACCAAGTGGTACTGAAGTCGCAGATTTAGAAGCCTAGATATGGCCCTTTCAAGTGGTTTAGTGTCAAATATATCAGATTTTTCAAAATTGATATTTCAGCATTTTTCTAACATATGGGTACATATCTTTCAGAATCCTTGCTTACTACACTGAATTTAAGCCCCAAATGCCTGGAAAACATAGCTCTAGTTTACATGGTTATATAGAATTACATAGGAGTTATATAGGATTCATAAATTATCACTGTTTAATATGTAAATTATCTCAGTTTAATCATTTTCTAATCGATCGCACTAAATTTACCTGCAGATGATCTGTAGAGGACCACCTGGTTCAAATATGCAAGTGTTATATACCAAATGAAAGCTCTTGATGAGCTGCAAATGAATATCCCAATAACTATTAAACATTTTGTATGTGCGAGTTCCGAACCGTTTTGTAAGGATGGGTCACAATTATAGATGTATCTCATGATCAATTAGGCATAGAGCTTTTTGCCATTCAGGAAATGGTCACACCTACCTACGTTTAGCAAGCCATTCCTCTAAAACTAACAGGAGTATCTTCTCTTGTAATATATCACAGAAAAGCCAGTGATCTGAATTTTAAATTTGACTTAAGCATGGATCCCCCTTTTTCCTTGCCTCTACACATTTCCTTGCCTCTACATCATCTTTTAATTGTGTCTTTTTTTCCTTTTCTAAAAGTTAGATAATCATCCCATAAATGTTAAGTTACCGAAAGTGAAAGATGAACACCCAAAGAGATATTGAAAGTATAGTGTGGTAATTAACCCTGGGTAATTAACCTGTATAGAACGAGACCTAATCTACTGTGTGATACCATTCTTGACTATAGCCATGGCTCCACAATGTGGTATGGAGCGGCAGCGTTACAGGCAGCATGCCAAAATCCATTGTTCTCAGTGACACATGTAAACAAAAAGAACAAAGGAATATCTGTGCAGCCTGTCATGCTGCTGCCCCATGCCGCCTATTGGAGCTTGGGCTTATGTTTTGATTGTGGACATTTCCCTAGTTTTTTTGGCTTTGAGATGGATGCAACCCACTTCTTTCAACTATTCTCCACCTTGTTTTTCTTATTACACTGAACAAAGTAGAAGCCATTGACTTTGGCTTGATATCGTTCGAGGGTAAGAATCGGTTCAACAGGGGCACATTGTCATGTCATCTACTGAACATGCAGCATATTTGATATACTTATCTAAGCTGGAGCTAACAGTTTTGATGGGGGTGTTGTAGACACTAAATTGATCTAAATTTTGAAGGCAATTGAGTTACAGTTGCAAGAAAACTAGTGTTCTTATGTCCAGTCTTGCTTTTATAGATCCTCCTCAGTCTGTCTCTTCACCATAGCAGGTGAATTTAGCAAAAGTAATGGCTTACATACTTTTTTCCAAGAGTGTTCTGAGATTCTTCCAGTCTCTTCCGGAGGAAACCTGGAAGAAACCATACAAAATAGGTTTATTCCAGGTTTTTCCACTGTCCAGGAAGAAATATCTTTCATCCGGGAAGAAATCCAGCCCTGAATGAGTGTAATACGATGAAAATATCGAAAAGGGTATCTCTACTTTGAATCAACTTAAAGTTCCAAAAGTGCATTTCTCAGGTCATTGGAACTATTTATGCCAGTTAGAATTTTGAATTAATTTTGTGTTATGCTCTGTTTAATGAGATGAGATTATTCCAATGCCTTTTGGTGCTGGTAACATTCATTATGCAAGGGATGCACTATTCAAGGTTCATATATGAAATGGCTGATGATATCAGAGAAGGCTTCATGAAGAGGCAGCATACTTTGCATCACAGTGCTGGTATATCTAATAGCATATGGAGTGACATGGCTGTAGATGGCACATGAGGCTTTGGTACAGATTAGAAGGGATAACTGGTGCTGCTCCGAAACTTAGGGAATATCTGAAACAAAACAACTTCAGCAAATTCAGCATAAACAAGAGATAAAACCAAGAATCAAATCATACTCAAAAGACAAACAAGTGCTACAAGACAAGCTTGAATTGACCCTCTTAACATTCAACATTATGATGGCCTCACAGTCCCGGGAATAACCTCTCTCAGACCATCCTGATCCAGGACGTTCCTACATTACATCACACATCGCGTGGTGCTGTGTGTTTGGTGACCAGGAGGACACATAAACACATGGGGCTAGTTGGGTGTCTCCCCACCCCAATGTTAGAGGGGGATAAACAATACTTTTCACTTTTTTTTTTCAAATAATACCTCTGCTAACTCTACATCTGTAAGTTTGATTACTTTTGGCATTTTCCCCCATATTTTGTAAACAATGATGATCTCAAATCTTTTAAGGTCACTAATGCAATAATGCATCATACCCAGTGATTCTTATGGTCATGAATGCAGCCCTGGAGAGTAACACGCCAGGGATACACTCATGCCAACGCTATGGGGTTGATACTGTCCCAGAGCATCAGCATGATGCTCTGGGACTTTAATGGCAGGCCCAGAACTTCATGACAGCATCATAATGACTAATATGCTGGATCACTCCTTTTATGAAAAAAAAAAATATGTAAAAAAAATATATTTTTCAAAAAGTAATGGACAATTTCTTGACAATATCTGAGATATTTAAATGTAGTAGTCAGCCCCATGGCCCACTAAGGTCATGACACTGACGTCAGATGGCTGTCTTGCACTCGAGTGAATATTGCTATAAAAAGGTGGGTGCAAGTGGATCTGTCTGTAAATGCAGGAAATTCTGTGAGGATCAGCAGGAAAAATTAAACAGATGCATTTGAAAAGACTTGACCTAAAGGATTCCTTAACAGACTCAGTAAGAAAGTTGTAATGACCTCTCTATCTCATAAGCACATAAAGATGGCTGATCAATTAAAATGTGTATGACATTAAAATGATATATGAAAGAGCTATGGGTCTTCACAAAGACATTGATGGCATATAGGCTATATATGTTATGTACATGTACTGGGAATAGGGACCTTAAAGCACCCTGCACTAAGGGCCTTTTTCGTACATCGTGTCACATATAACAAACTCCCACCCTCCATTCATGTTTGGTGATCAGGGGAACAAACCAAAATTGGGTATCCTGAGGCATTGGAATTGGCTTGGAATTCCAAGCATAACATTGCAAATTAGATAAACTTGATTTTTGCAGTGCGCAAAAAAACTGAAATAAAACACTCTATATGGATGGCCAAAGGCTGTATCATATTTGGGGCCACTTTTCATAATGACCTTCACCCATTTCATGTACTCATCTCTAATCAACAGTTTTCCAGCTGTCTTTGATGAAACATGCACTTTGGAGGGAAACCTGCCTACTGGACATGGTAGCAAGCATGCTCAAAATAACCAATCCACTTTCTTTCCCCCACAATTGGGTATCCTGAGGCATTGAAATTACCCATGCTCAAAATAACCAATCCTCAAGATTTGGAATTGGCTTGGAATTCCAAAAGTAACATTGCATAATTGATATAACTTGACACTCTATAGATTAAACTTAAACCCAAAGATGGTGAAGACTGAAGACATTGTCTATATCTGTCTTCACAGTTTTTCCTGCTCTTTCATTGAAACATGCATAAATCAGGGACCGTTGGACTGACAGCTAAAATCTTGATACCAATTTCAACCCCTTACAAGGTTTTTTTATGTGGTGTGTAAATTTCTACACTCAACTGAGCGTAGCAAAAGTTTTCAACCAACATCCACCCAAACTGATATAAATAGATAGGATAGGCATATTCTTTTCTATGGCTAAAGGCCAAAACCATGTTTTTTTGGCATTTGTACACTTTTTTCCTGACACTAACTCATATACCATCTATATGATGTTCCCATGGTCAGATGAAAGATCATTGCACATCATCCCTTAAATATTGTCTATAGAGCTTTGTGTAGAATTATGTACAGAAATATGTGTGTCTCACTAAGATGGAGTGTTTCTCCTTATGAGGTAGAGTGAAGGCTTCCCCTCCCAGAGAACATCTGGCAATCATTAGTCAGATAAACATCACACTACAGCAGAGATGACCTAGTTACCATAGTAACCAGGGTTTCAGTTTACAAGAATACAACTTAAGTAAGATCAACTTTATAACTGACATTTGGGGAGATCTCACAAAGGTGACCTATATAAAATTATGTGTGTGAATATTACATGGATACAACCTTACAGGGCCAACCTAGATATATCTGGTGTGTCTGAACCCAAAATTGACAAAACCCCCTCTGTGTCTATTAGTGACAAAACATCAAACACCACAATGCTCATACCTGAGATGCACTTTATGTCCTTCTTTAACTAAAAATCAAATTGACTTAAAAACACGTTTTATGTTTTCTAAGAATGTACAAAGCTGTGAATGGATAAATGAATGTGTGTAGAGCTATTAGGATTTGAAAACTTTTTGCTCTTATGATCCTATCAGCAAGCTTGTTTGTCTTATAATATCTATGATATGGCCCTTTTCACCCTCTCAGTGCTAGTTTACAAATGCATTGTGTGTGTGTGTCTTTGCCCTTATGAGGTTCAGTGCCAGCAGAGGGATAGTTGAAACTTCACCCCTTCCCCAAAGACCATCTGCCACTCATTAATTAGATAAACATTGGTATTATGACCTAGTATGCTGGGTTCATTTAACTGCAGCTAGTTAGCTTTACTATGATGGGGGCATGTTTATTCCTTCAACCTATGGGCATTATCAATAGCTAAAATTAAAAAAAAGATTTCTAGATTTCAAGTAATATTCATAATCCTACATTGTGAGTACCTCATAAGAACAGGTTGTGCATAATTGTGTGTCTTATATATCCTTCCTTGACCCTACATGGACAGATTTACATGGATAGAACCTCATAAGGAATATCCATGTACTGGGTGTGTCTGATATGGATAGACTTCATAAGGTGTATTGATGTACTGTGTGTGTCTGATATGGATAGGGCCTCCTAAGGAATACACTTGTGCTGTGTGTGTCTGATATGGATATGACCTCATAAGGAGTACCCAGATACTGTGTGTCTGATATAGATAGGACCTCATAAGGAGTACCCTTGGACTGTGTGTGTCTAATATGGATAGGACCTCATAAGGAATACACTTGTGCTGTGTGTGTCTGACATGGATAGAACCTCATCAGGATTACCTTGTACTGTGTATGTCTGATATGGATAGGACCTCATAAGGTGTACCCATGTACTGTGTGTGTCTGATATGGATAGGACCTCATAAGGAGTACCCTTGTATTGTGTGTGTCTGATATGGATAGGACCTCATAAGGAGTACCCTTGTACTATGTGCGTCTGATATGGATTCATAGGATGGTGAGGTTAATTGACATGAATAGGATCATGAGGTTCACATTTTTGTCCTAACACAGTAATAAAGGTCATCTTACTGAAAGGTTATCTCTCTATATCTATGTTAGACAGACACTGCAATCCTATCTATGTTAGACACACAATTATATATAACTCCTTGTGAGGTTATATCAATATAGGGCATCACACACAGGTGTGTTAAATAAATACTCAAAGGTTGATGTTACTAGTTAAACTGAAAAAATACAAGGACAACAAAAATATTCTGCAACTACTGCATTCCATATTCATCAAATATTGTATTATAATTCCAGACAGCCTGCTGTTTGGACAGAATGTGGATATATTGTTGTAGATTGACTAATAACTGTAGTTAAACCAGGCAAAATTGATACCATTGTAACTTAGAGCCTCTTAACATACACCTTTTGCAAGATAACTTTGATAGAATGTAAGTCCCATATCTAACAAATGGGGCATGTTAGTATGGCAAGTTAGTAGCCCTCAGTCTACATGTCAGAATTATCTAGTGCAGGAGGTAGTCTGATACGGCATTTATCTATAGACAACCTGATGGTGTGTTTCCTTATATTGCCTGGGGTGCCCTTATGAGGTTTTGAGGCAGGACAGCAGGTGGGATAACTACCATGGCACAGAAGAGCCACCTAGTGAGTGTGTGTGGAACCACTTAGAATACTGTGTTTGACTGTGTTTACTAAACACACCTAAACACAATATTAAACACACTTAATGCCTTGTGAGGTCTTGACTCAAAAACTCTGAAAATTCGTTTTATAACCTAAAATGCCCAAATAAGGGCATTTCCTTGTGAGGTTACCTCACAAGGATGAAGTACCTCACAAGGTATCCCCATTCCCGTAGAGTACCTCATAAGGTCCACCCACACACCCACACACACACACACACACACACACACACACACACACACACACACACACCCACACACACACATCCCCACAATTGGTCCTTGTGAGGTAAATTCCTTGTGAGGTACCCTTATGAGGTACCTCCATTTACGGGGAGAGAAGCACCTTATGAGGTTGGCCTTATGAGGTACTTTTCAGGTACCTCATAAGGTACTTTCAAAGTACCTCTTAAGGACACACTGTGAAACTGTGTGTGTGTACATCATAAGGACTCTGTGTGTAACTGTGTGTGTACCTCAAAGGAAGGTACAGTGTAACTGTGTCTGTGTACCTGACAAGGCTAACATCAGAGTACCTCATAAGGACCCATGTGTGTGTGTACCTCATAAAGAAACAATGTAACTGTGTGTGTACCTCATAAGAACACTCTGTGTAACTGTGTGTACCTCATAAGGCTAAAATCTGGGGGACACTGCACAACATTATAGTGTTGCTCATGACCCTTATGACTAGAATAATCGTCAGGAGCGACCCACTACTGGTCAGTATAATCAGCCCCTAATATGTAAAAATAAAAAGTGGCCACTAATATTGGTGTAGGGGCCAGCTCTGGCTGTAAGTCCATGGCGGTAGGCCATCTGCCCTGTTCCGGTTGCACCAGCCCTGAGGGGCTGGTCAGCTGGTATAAGCTGCCCCCCTTGTGTATTATACCGATCCAGATGTAGGTGGAAGGTAGAGAATGTCAGACGGGGAAGTAGCTCAGCGGTAGAGCTTCCGCCTGCAGGTTGGAGGGTCCCGGGTTCGACTCCCGGTTTCTCCAGGACATTTTCCGCCGACCTCTACACTGGTGGAGAAACCGAGTTGGTCCTGACCCGTGTGAGGGGGGACTAGAGAACTCGGTACCTGGACTGGTATGACACAGTTAACGCTTCAACCTGCTAGGGGTAAACTAGTCACCTGCTGGAGGTTGGGTTGGAGGAGTAGGGTTGGCTGAAGCTGGTGGGGAGGAGTGTAGGGGCCAGCTCTGGCTGTGAGTCCATGGCGGTATGCTATCTGTCCCCGTTCCCCGGTTGCACCAGCCCCCAGGGGCTGGTCAGCCAGTGAACACTGCCCCCTTGTGTCATACCGATCCAGATGTAGGTGGAAGGTAGAGAACGTCAGGTCTGGGGAAGCAGCTCAGAGGAAGAGCTTCCGCTTCGAAGTTGGAGGGTCCCGGGTTCGAGTCCCGGTTTCTCCAAAGACGTTTTCCGCCGACCTCTACACCGTATGTATCACTGATGCGACCGAAGACACCTGTCTCAATACGCATTGGACATGCAAGCCATACGGGCTCCGTATACCCATCGTGCCGTCCCTCGGGTCCAAGACGGCCCCGTATAAGCTTGCAAAATCCAATCCGAGGATTCCGTCATCACTAACCTCTGCTATAGTTGGCGAAAGAACAAATTCTTTGCCTCCTATACGGATAGGCATAAACGTCCTACCAAATGTACGCATACTGCTTCCGTCGGCCGTGCAAGCATTTACCCCCGTTTTGAGGTTCTCATGGCTGCCGGCCACCGAATCGAAGAATCTTTTGGACACACATGAATGACTAGCTCCAGTATCCACTAAGAATTCCCCCACCCGGCCTTCCACAGATATGGGTACATACCACCGTCTCCCCCCTAAAGGCGAGGGGTTACTGGTAAACTGGTGAAAGTCTCCCGAATCACCAAGATTTAATCCGAGTCCTCTCAGGAATTCCAGACACGGATGACTTGGGGGAAGGCGTGTCCCACACACTCGAATCAACTCTTTGATCCATCCTTCCTCTCCCCTAGTGCGGCCACTCGCCTCCATATGATCGCTCCTGCACATATCAACACTAGGGTCCCTGGCCCCGGCCGAGGTGCAGGGGTGCGCACCCACAGCCACCCGGCCTCCAGGTGTAATTGACTCGAAATCTTCCACCGGGACACCCCCGGTAGCATTTTGGCATTCGTTCCCACTCGGGGCTATGTCAGATGCCGTTGACACAACCCCCACTAGTTTTCCACATCTGTGGAATCCGTAGCATTCTCCCTTCCTACGCCGTCGTCTTCGGCTTCATAGAAGGCAGCCATTACCGGCTTAGTAGCGGTACATTCAGATGAGTAGTGTCCCATGCGCTGGCACCTGAAACACTTAACCGTTCGGCGATCCACCCGGGGTCTTTGCCGATTGGCTTGGATGGCATCTGTAATTTTCTTACACATGTCTTCCAGAAGTTTGGTCATGTCCGGGGACTGACTCTTCGCTTTGTCAGCGCTTACAGTGGGCTTGACCGCCTTCTCGACAGCATTCGGGTCACTCTTGACCTCGGATGAAGGTCTAGAGTCCCTTGGTTTATTGAAAGATTTCCTGGGAATATACTTCCTACCTGAAGTATTCTTCCTTAATTGCATCGAACAGAAGGTGCCGTCTTCCTGTTCGATATCAATCAACTCGAAGTCGTCTGAGGGAGTATTTACCTCAGACTGCTGGGTCACCGATGCCAGGGGTACCAAGTCGCTGGCATTAGGTATGTCCCCGGCTAACATAGCTCGCTTCTTCACGGCCATATCTATACCATTAAATATGCCGTGTAGTGTTATGCCTTCTTTCCAGGCATCCCTCGCTGCTAATTGTTCATCTCGGTCTCTTAGACCCTTGACGAATTGTGTGATCAAATCGTCCATATACCAGTCCTGGTTTTCAGTACCGGGTCTGGCCTTACTTAGCAGGGCATGGAGTTCCATACCGTATGCTCTGAAAGCTTCATTCGGCTTCTGTGTGCGTTTCTTAAAACGGACCATCGCGTCCTCCTTGACCATGTTGAATAACAGTCCACTAGCAGTTTCTACTAACTGCTCAAAACTCCCAACGAGGCCGTACCAGGTTCGCCATTGCTCTACAGCCATGCGACCCGGCCCGCCTTTCAGACATCTCACCAGATGTGGCTTGGCCTCGTATGGGGTCCATCCATTACAATTCATCACATCGATGAAATCTTCAAACCACTCTTTCCATGGCCGAGTACCGTCATATTCTCTAGGAATAACGGATACCCTTCGGGCAGAATTGTGAGCATACATCAATCTAGTGCATTGCTGTTTGCTCCATTCAATCGCCTTGGTTTCATTCAAGGTTCGATTGCCCCCTATACCACCGAAGCTCGAATTGCCCGGTGGAGGCGGTGGTGGAGGTTGTGTATACGTCCACTGTGTACCACTGTGGTTCGTATAGCTCGCACCACCCTGGTTGGGGCCGGTACCCGAGGTACCGCTATAGCCTGTGGCACCCGAAGCACCGCCCCCCCCTTGCGCACCTTGGTAACCGCCGTCGGATGGCTGGTTTCCCGTTGACTGGCTGCCATCGTTCGATGGATTGGGTTGGGTGTTGTCATTACCAGCACCCAGCCCCGGGTCGTTACTCGGATCCACTTGAATGTGGAATCCACTGGTCTCCGCACTACTGTCGGAAGCCTCTCTAGGGGTATAGTCCGGGTCCAGGTTGTGGACTATGGGAACTTCACTTATCCGGACTCTACTAGTTCGGCCATGCTTATCCTGGGTTCTGATGTAAACGCCCCCTTGATCTACATTCCGCGAAGCATTATCATTTACAAAAGGATTATACTGCGGATTCTTCGGTGTAGAACAGGAGACTGGGTCGCCCTGTTTCACGAACGTCGAGTTCGGGTTTGTATCCCTACTCGCCGGAGGGGCATGCGTTTGCTCTTGCTCCTGTAAATAACTCTCCATAGCAGACTTATTTATTGTGAGGGTAGCTACGTCTGTAGTCAGGTTTCGCTGTTCCTCCCTTAGCTGTGCGTTTTCTGCCAAGATTTCGGATGGAATCTTCATTTTCCGCCACAGCTTGGTTTCTTTCTTCTTGGGCGATAATTGCCTCTCGCTTAAAAGTATCCTTAAGTAGGCGGTACTTTTCACCCTTCTCTTTCTGAGACTTGTTATATTCAATGGTCTCCTTCCTGATCTCGGCTTGTTCCGAGACCATCTTGGCTTCTGTCTCAGCCTTCCGGAGTTGAAGTTTCTTAAGCTTCTCCTCCATTGCGTGCAACTCCGATTGTAATTTATTTACATCCCGAGCCTTAGCAACCTCCTCGGCCCTAGCCTTGTCGATTGCTCTAAGTTTACTGGCTTCCTCGATTTCCAACTCAGCCAGCCTTTTTTCTTTTTCCTGTGCGTCTCTCTCCTTCCGCTCCAACTGATGGGATACGGAGGATAGACGATATTTGAGGTCGGATTCTTTTAGAATCGCCTCCTGCTCAACGGATCGTAATTTTCCGATCCGAGACTTAGCTTCCTCTTCTATTTTGGATTGGGCTAACATGAATTGTTCATGTTGCCTCTTAGCCTGCAACTCTACCTGTTCCTTGGCTTTCAAATAGGCCTGGGTATTTTTATACCCGGGACCCATCCGACGTCCGTAGATAGACTTGCGACTGCCTCCAGGGTTAAACATGGAGTCAGACAAGCCTTCGTCTAGAGATCGGCCTAGGTGATGCCTTTCCGAGCTTTTCGGTCCGGTACCACTAGGCTTATTTTTTGCTTTCGCGCCTGGGACTATTGCGTCCCTTATGGTTTTGCCATCGTCGCTGTCATGATCCGACGATGTCATTAGTGGGGCTACTTCGTTTCCACCACCTGGTGCTGAACCCTGGGGGGTTGCAGTACGCTGCATAGGGCTTTGTGCAATTGGTGTACCCAAGCCGCTAGCCGAGCCCGTTGGTACCATAGGACCTAGCTGGCGTCTGCTAGTTATAACTTGGGACCAATCGCTCAAGTCTAAAGTTGGGGGTCTTAACACACCCCTAAACAATCCGGTATCCGGTACTCCTGTTTGGGGTGTAGCCGGATACAATTTTACGATGCCATCTCTGGTGGCATTGTCCATCAGGTCGGGTGTAGAAAAAATATTTCGTACACCCTCCTGATTAAACATTTGTTGTTGACCGGGTTTCCAGTCTAACAACAGATGCTGGGATGTGTAATCATCCTCTTCGAATCCCTCTAGCCCAGGGCTGGGGGGATCCGCTTCGGGTTTCCCGAGGCTTTCGGCCAATGTGGCCGCGCACCACCCCCGAACCAACTGGTCACGGCACCAGTGTAATGGTTCGTATTGACTTATATGTTGGGTGGCTCTTTGGCTCGCTTACCACTAGAAATACCAACACAACACGAGTAGTTCGGGTTGGGCAAAGCCCCAGAAACCCCTACCTCTCGGGTAGGACTTTATTAGATCTCTTTGATAACAAAGTACTAGCGTCTGGACTGGACCATGTCCAGTCCCCTTCTGCCGCTCGTCCGGCTCCTTAGTAGGAGCTGGACGCGAGGCATGGTGCTGCCCCCTCTTGTACCAACGAGGTATCGCAAAGCGACACCTAGCTAGCATAGAAGGAACAAGCACCACACGAACACGTCTCTCGGATGAACGGCACTAATATATATACAATGATGCCGGCCCCTACATTGGTTTCTATTTAGCTACATGTACCCCACAGTGTTCTCCAGTTCAAAAGGTCACACTTTGTTGTAGTCTTGAAAAGACAACTCTGAAATGATGTCCTGCTCTAGGGCACAGGCGCAGCACTTATAAACAGTCATAAGCCTTCTTTGAAAAGCCTAAGCACATTCTGAATTTAGTATGTGTGGCCACTAAAGTGAAAGGGTTAATTGTGTATTTTTCTTCCCTTTTCTAAGTAAAGGCTAGACAATCATTACATAAATGTTGAGATACTGAAAGTGAAAGATAAATAGCCAGGTCAAAATATAGAGGTGCAGTAAACATAGTTAGGTCATGTACTTAACTACAACATAGTACAGAATGTAACAGATAATAACTCGCTCTGATTAACACAGAGTCAAAAATTATTTCTGTAGATGAAGCTATAATAGTTACCCCTTCTGTTATACATAGTACATCGAGTCTCATTCTATACAGGTTAATTACCCTAAGTTAATTACCAGACTATACTTTCAATATCTGTTTGGCACATTTGTCTGAAAACAGACCATCATCTCTTAATTGTGTCTTTTTTTCCTTTTCAAAAAGCTAGATAATCATCCAATAAATGTTAAGATACTGCAAGTGAAAGATGAACAGCCAAAGAGATAACTAAGGTTTAACGATTTTGGGGGCTTAATTAATTGTAGATTTTGATCTCTTATGTACAGATTAATAATTGGCCTAGCTTAACCCCATGCGGGGGAATGGATAGATGGATGTAAATATGAAGATAAAACAAGTACACAGTCAAATATAGTTCATATAATATATTATCAAACCAAATACAGATACAATAGTAATAGAATATAGTAGTCACCAGTCAGCAATATATGGGCAGATCCACTGAGCAATGTCTGGGCCTATTTTGAGAGGATTTTAGCTTTAAGGAGCTACAGTCATAAATGTAGACCACTATTCTTCATTTTATTAGTAACATCTGATAGAAAACATCTTGAGCTTTAAGTACAGGGCAAATTCATGTATATCAGCCTATAATTTGACGTGTTACGGAGGCTCGAAGTTGGACAATACACCAAAAATGCCCTTTTTTGTCCAATTTTTCACCATTCCCACCTATATATTTTTAAGCTAGGCAGTATTAGAGTGTGATAAACCTAATTTGCCTTTGGTGAGAGGTCATAGCTAGCTATTAAAAACACTTTGGCCATGTCCCTTCCTCAACTGTCTTTCACACATGTGTTATAATATCAAACTGTGAGTTTTGATGGTAAATAAATGAAAGTGCTGGTCTGCTGCAGATATGAGCTAGGTCTCATAAACCAAAATTCAACTCCCCAAAATGTAACGTATGTGAGGTACACTTTTATTTGTATGTAGGCTATCTAAATAAATGGTTCTTTATTTCTAGTCTTTTCTAGTGTAGTATGTATATGAATTGAATGATTGAAACAAAAATCATGTCTCAAGTCTGCATAGTAAGGCCACAGAGGGGGTCTTTTGGTATCGGTGTGGAAATCCTCACATACGTAACGAAAATATGTGGAGGAGAAAAGAAATGTTTCCTGTTGCCCTGGCAGGAATGACCAAACACTGGAAGTCACTCAGAGGATCTCAAATTAGCTAAGCTCACAGTCTACTGTGATTTTGCAGCTCCATTTACACTGAAATTTCTCAAAAAGGTAAGGATTTTTAATCAGATTCTCATAAAGTAGTGTGTGTTATATATGTGAGGGTCTGCAATTGTCTTAGATTGCATGGAAATGATGTATTTTGGGTTATATTTCCCTCTGATTGAAAGTCCCAAGCCCTAGACTGGCCATAGCAGCTTGGTGATGCCATTTAATTTGGCCAGGAAGCCCCATACTCTTTAAGGCTTTATTTTCCTCACATACGTAACGTTTTCACTGCGGAATGGAAATTGCCCTTCCTGAGCTACTCTTGCTGTATATTTATCCCCAAATCATTATTATTTGTTGAAATTAGGGCCTACCTTTACTGCTAGGGCTCAATAGGTCCAGTTTGGATATTTTGATATGACACCTCAGCCTGTCTGGGGTGAGAAGTGTTGATTATTTTTCGAAGTTTTCACCTCCCATACCCTAAAAGTGCATTATTTTGCGAGATTACCTGCGCTTACCATTGTTTATTTACTCCTAGACCTACAATCAATCATTTCAGTACATATAACCTCTCTTTTGGTATGTACTTTGCCAGCAGTATTCATTTTCCCCCCCTCCTCAGCATTTCGTTATGTATGTGAGGTGTTTACTATATGTGTTGCACCAGACACCTCCAAATAGAATTTTTGAAATAAATTGGTTGATAATCTTATAAAAGTGTCCCCATCTAATATCCTGGATAGAATTAATGCACTTACCATTTAAATTTTTGCAAGTTTCCCACAAATTTGAAAATGTTACCTATGAGAGGTTTTGTTCATTTTGGTTACAATGTGTACTTCAGACCCACCCAGACTATACATAATTCACCATTAAATGCACATATGGTTCCCCAAACTAAAATAGTAGTGAATGTAGCAATCCTGTAATTTTTTTTTTCTAAATTTTTTTTATGGTTGCTATATTCTAGGGTAAGGCTGCACTGCTGGTCAGTAATGATATTTATGGGGTTCTATCCATAAACAATTTTTTGTTCCTACTTACTTCTCATCCCCCATTGAGAAACTGTAAATAATAGAGCATAATTGCTTGATATTACTCACCTTAGTTGTTCAACAATTATATTCAATCTTTTGCAGTCTGCAAGTTAATGAGGAGGACAGGCTGCCCAATGAGGATGGCATGTGCTCAGAGTGAGATGGAAATGACCCATAATATAGTCTAATGTGTTAAGATATGCCTTTGAACAATTAATTTAACAAGTCCTGTACAAGAAATAGTGATGCAGATGATCTGTGATGTTTAAAAGTATTTCTCTTTCCAAATCCTCACATACGTAACATTTTTTTTCTTGAGTATTCAGAAGTGCCTTTGTAGATCAGGACCAGAATGTATATGTATTGTTGGTAAAGAGTGAGATCTTTTTGAAAGTAGGGACACTCTAGATAATAGAGAATGTTTTTCATAAATATCTAGTTATATTTAAATATATGAGGGAAAAGGTAAGAATGCTAGGCTACATATTCAAAACTTTCACTGAACTCCATATTTAGTGATGAGGTGTAATAAAAAGTTCTTGGTGCAGGGATTTCATTTTTGCTACACCTTAAGGCTTGTATTGTAACATTTTGGACATGAAATCTGATGTATATAGGATGATATTTAACAGCTTTTATGACTGTTTGTTTAAAAATGTTATGTATGTGAGGGTAAAGAATTATGGTTTTACACCACAGGCTATAAAATCTGATGCATTTGGAGTTGGTGACTTAAATCAACCTTTCTAACAAGCCAAGATATAGGGCTTTCAATAAAATAAAGTGCTGTTAAATAAATTGAGTTTGTCATATCATTGGTTCTCAGGCTGGTAAACATCCTTCACTGAATCACCCCATATATCTCTTTGTCTATGTGTAATAACCTGCCCTAGCTCTGAAAACACCAACCAAGAAGAAGTAGCTTATAGTATTTACCTTAACCTGGAGTGTCTTGTAGGAGTCTGAGACCTGAGGGCTAGTCCCTTGGGGATTTATAGGGGTATCAGCCCACATGGGCACTTTCGGAAAGTACCTTATGTATACTCCCTCTAACGCGTTAGCGGCCGGGAGCGCAGCGACCGTTGCAACTCTATTATGGTTTCGGTTTTGCCCATATGTAGCCATGACATCACATGTGACGTCGTAGTTGACGTCACCTGGCAGCGGTGACGTCACTGATGTGCTGCGGGAGTGGCAAGTTTTGTGATGCAACACCAAGCAACCGTTGTCACCCTGACTACAGGCGTAGTGTAGGCAGTGCCCGGGAGGCAGTGTCATCACAACTGCCGGTAGTGTTGGTTTGAGACTTTCCTCACAACATTCTGTACCACTGTGGTGGGAATCTATATCTAGTATAGGCTTTGCTGAGTTAAAAAGGCCTATTAGAATATCGAAATCAGGGAGAGTTCATCAGCTAAAAGTGCCTAAATCTATCAAAAACCGGGAGATGCATGAAAATCAGGGAGGGGAGAAATCATGGTACATTGTTCATCATCCAACCTTGGAAAAATCTCGGCCAGTTTTAGAGTGAAGGCATGCACCAAGTGTAGGGCAGGGCTTGATCATTCCATATTTCAACATCATTTTTCTAGTTATGTTTGTCCCCTTGAAAATTTCTGCGCGTCCAAGTGAACCCGCCCCCTGATAAATAGTAAGCACTCCTTTAGTAGGTATACATGTCTAGATGCATGTGGCAACTCCTGCACGTGGTCACAGCCAGATTTTTCTTGTCTGAGTAAAGGCTAGATAATTATTATATAAATGTTGAGATACTGAAAGTAAAAGATAAATAGCCAGGTCAAAATATTAAGGTGCAGTGAACATAGTCACGTCATGTACTTAAAGGCCCACCTCGCAATGTCCCGGTAGTGCTTTTAGGGGCATATGATTGGTCAAGGCGGGGAGGCTAGGGGACCATGCAGGGCCCTGAGACATGTGGTGTATTTCACCCTAAAGTGCTACCACATATATTTACTTATACTGGTCACGGCACCAGTGTAACGGTTCATTCTATATGTTGAATTGGGTGGCTCTTAGGCTCGCTTAATCACTACAAGCAGCACACAACACGAAAGGTTCGGGTTGGGCAAAGGCCTTAGCTTCCCATCTGTTCGGATGGACTTTATTCTGAGAAGGAATATAAACACGTCTGGACTGGACTAGGTCCAGTCCCCTTCTGCTGATCGTCCGGCTCCTTAGTAGGAGCTAGATGCGAGGCGTGGTGCTGCCCCCTCTTGTACTAAACGGGTATCGCCAAACGACACTTGGTTGGCATAGAAGGAACGAGCACCACACGAGCACATCTCTCGGATGATCCACACTAGTATATATACAACGCTGCCGGCCCCTACACCTTGAAGAAACCGTACAAAATAGGTTTCTCCTAGGTCTTTTCCAGTGTCCAGGAAGAAATACCTTTCATCCTGGAAGAAACCCAGCCCTGAATGAGTTTAATACTATAAAGATATCGAAAAGGGTACCTCTACTTTGAATCAAGTTCCGAAAGTGCATTTCTCAGGTCATTGGAACAATTTATGCTAGTTAGAATTTTGTATGTGGCAGCCATTTTGAATTAATTTTGTGTTATGCCCTGTCTAATGAGATGAGATTTTTCCAATGCCTTTTGGTGCTGGTAACATTCATTATGCAAGGGATGCACTATTCAAGGTTCATATATGAAATGCCTGATGATATCAGAGAAGGCTTAATGAAGAGGCAGCATACTATGCATGACAGTGCCGGTATATCTAATAGCATATGGTGTGACATGGCTGTAGATGACACATGAGGCTTTGGTACAGAATAGAAGGGATAATTGGTGCTACTCCAAAAGCTAGTGAATATCTGAAACAACTTCAGCAAATTCAGCATAAACAAGAGATAATACCAAGAATCAAGCCCTTGAGAATAACTCGCCAGGGCTACACTTATGCCAACTCTACAGGGTTGATATGCAGGCATTCTCCCTATAACTTCATTGCGGCATCATGATGACCAATAGGCTGAATCACTCCTTTTATGAAAAAATAATATGTAAAAAAAATATTTTTCAAAAGGTTTTGGACATTTTTATGAGATATGTAAATGTAATAGTGAGCCCTATGGCCCACTAAGGTCATGACACTGGTGTCAGATGGCTATCTTGCACAAACTAAACACTCGAGTGAATATTGCTATATGTCAGCCATTAATTACCTTATGTAATGCTATAAAGGTTTTGAAAAAGGAATATCTTTACTTGTAATCAACATAGAAAAACAAAATAAAATCCTAAAAGTACATTTTTGATATCTGGGAATCTAATCATGCCATTTAAAACCATACCTGTGTATATGGCAGCCATTTTTAATTATTAATGAGTTTTTCGATGAGTGCAGGGTTGGGAGGTTTCTTCCACACGGCGGAAAAAAATGGTAAAAACCATGGAAAAAAACGTCCGAAATAGGTTTTGTCTGCCTAAAAGTGGAAGAAATGGAAGAAACTGGAAAAATGTCTCTAAACTAAATTTAGAATATAACTCAAAATGTCACTATATACCAAAGTATAATAAAGATAATTACAGAGGTACCTTTTCCATATCTGTAGTTGGAGGAGTTATTGGTTTTTCAAAATCATGATGGAGGAAACCAAATTATGAGTGGATATTGTCTGTTTTGTGACCTGGACAAAATTACATTTCCAGTTCTTTCCAAAGTGAGACTAACTTCAACTGTGCCCCTTTTTATTCAAGGCACATAGCTTTGGGGAAGATAGAGTGACTTAAACTGACTTTACACCTGTCATAAGGGAGGACTGAATTCAATAGCTATTTGGTGGTAAGGTATTTATAAGCTTGTGAAGGTTGTACAAAATATGTGAAAGAAGAAACTAAATTCTGGGGAAGATAGCTGGGTTGTGAAGTGTTTGAAGTTTGCTTGTTTTGTTTTTAGAAATACAAGACACATAATCTCTTAATTGTGTCTTTTTCTTCCCTTTTCTGAGTAAAGGCTAGATAATCATTACATAAATGTTGAGATACTGAAAGTGAAAGACGAATAGCCAGGTCAATATAGAGGTGCAGTAAACATACTCACGTCATGTAATTACCTACAACCTAGTACAGAATGTAACAGATAATAACTCGCTCTGATTAACACAGAATAAAATAATATTTCTGTAGATGAAGCTACATGTATATAGTTACCCCTTCTGTTATACGCAGTAGATTGAGTCTCATTCTATACAGGTTAATTACCCTGGTGTGTACCTCATAAGGACTCTGTGTGTAACTGTGTGTGTGTACATCATGTGAAGATACAGTGTAACTGTGTCTGTGTACCTGACAAGGCTAACATAAGAGTACCTCAGAAGGACTCATTTAGTAACTGTGTGTGTGTGTGTGTGTACCTCATAAAGACACAATGTAACTCTGTGTACCTCCTAAGAACACTCTGTGCAACTGTGTGTACCTCATAAGGCTAACATCTGGGGGACACTGCCAACATTATACTGTAGCTCACCACCCGTATGACTAGGATAATTGTCAGGAGTGACCCACCACTGGTCAGTATAATCAGCCCCTAATATGTAAAAATAAAAAGTGGCCACTAATATCGGCTGCTTTTTAGCTTCATGTACCCCACAGGGTTCTCCAGTTAAAAAAGTCACACTATGTTGTAGTCTTGAATAGACAACTCTGAAATAATAGTATGTAACAGATCTATAATAACTTACTCTGATTAACACAGAATCAAATAATATTTCTGTAGATGAAGCTAAATAGTTTCCCCTACTGTTATACACAGTAGATCGAGTTAATACAGGTCAATTACCCTGATGTGTACCTCATAAGGACTCTGTGTGTACCTCTGTGTGTGTACCTCATAGGAAGATACAGTGTAACTGTGTCTGTGCACCTGACAAGGCTAACATCAGAGTATCACATAAGGACCCACTGTGTATCTGTGTCTGTGTACCTGACAAGACTAACATCAGAGTACCTCATAAGGACTCATTCTGTAACTCTGTGTCTGTGTGTGTACCTCATAAATACACAATGTAATTGTGTGTGTACCTCATAAGAACACTCCGTGTAACTGTGTGTACCTCATAAGACTAACATCTGGGGGACACTGCCCACCTCGCAATGCCCCGGTAGTGCATTTGGGGACATATGATTGGTCAAGGAGGGGAGGCTGAGGGACCATGCAGGGCCCTGAGACATGTGGTGCTTGTCACCCTAAAGTGTTGACACCTCCAGGGTCAGAGATCACAGACCAGAAAAGTAGCAGTTGGGTTTGAATCTAGACACCAAAACAAAAAGCTGTTATCTTCTAAACAGCCATTTTACCAGAATGAAAAATTTTCGAATTTACACCATTCAACTCATGCTAACACATATATTTAGGTGTGTGAACATGACAAATCAACTGTTAGTCCTTAGTTAGAAATTAGCAGATTTCTATAAGGCTGTGCCCAGTCTCAGGCATCAACATGGTGTTGTGTATGTCTGTGATATTGTATACCATACAACTGGTACTGTTAGTAAATAACCAAGCAGGGGGGACTACTCTGTGTCTGCCTGTCATTCAAATAGACAAATGGTTTTCTGTGTAGAAAGGTTTGAATTTACATCTGCTATTACCTGAATATAAGCTAACAATATGAAATAAATTTTAGATAGCATCATTTGCCTTAGGTTCCCTTATACTTGTGCAATTTTAGAAAAGCACGAATTAGATATGTCCTTAGTAATCTTTGGATACAGAGGGCATTAAGAAAGGGCTGTGGCATGCAGTTCATATAGTCAAGTGGGGCCTTTAACTACAACCTAGTACAGAATGTACCAGATAATAACTCGCTCTGATTAACACAGAGTCAAATGATATTTCTGTAGATGAAGCTATATAGTTTCCCCTTCTGTTATACACAGTAGATCGAGTCAATACAGGTCAATTACTCTGGTGTGTACCTCATAAGGACTCTGTGTGTAACTGTGTGTCTGTACCTCATAGGAAGATACAGTGTAACTGTGTCTGTGTACCTGACAAGGCTAACATCAGAGTACCACATAAGGACCCACTGTGTATCTGTGTCTGTGTACCTGACAAAGCTAACATCAGAGTACCTCATAAGGACACATTCTGTAACTGTGTGTGTGTGTACCTCATAAAGACACAATGTAATTGTGTGTGTACCTCATAAGAACACTCCGTGTAACTGTGTGTACCTCATAAGACTAACATCTGGGGGACACTGCCCACCTCGCAATGCCCCGGTAGTGCATTTGGGGACATATGATTGGTCAAGGAGGGGAGGCTGAGGGACCATGCAGGGCCCTGAGACATGTGGTGCTTGTCACCCTAAAGTGTTGACACCTCCAGGGTCAGAGATCACAGACCAGAAAAGTAGCAGTTGGGTTTGAATCTAGACACCAAAACAAAAAGCTGTTATCTTCTAAACAGCCATTTTACCAGAATGAAAAATTTTCGAATTTACACCATTCAACTCATGCTAACACATATATTTAGGTGTGTGAACATGACAAATCAACTGTTAGTCCTTAGTTAGAAATTAGCAGATTTCTATAAGGCTGTGCCCAGTCTCAGGCATCAACATGGTGTTGTGTATGTCTGTGATATTGTATACCATACAACTGGTACTGTTAGTAAATAACCAAGCAGGGGGGACTACTCTGTGTCTGCCTGTCATTCAAATAGACAAATGGTTTTCTGTGTAGAAAGGTTTGAATTTACATCTGCTATTACCTGAATATAAGCTAACAATATGAAATAAATTTTAGATAGCATCATTTGCCTTAGGTTCCCTTATACTTGTGCAATTTTAGAAAAGCACGAATTAGATATGTCCTTAGTAATCTTTGGATACAGAGGGCATTTAGAAAGGGCTGTGGCATGCAGTTCATATAGTCAAGTGGGGCCTTTAACTACAACCTAGTACAGAATGTACCAGATAATAACTCGCTCTGATTAACACAGAGTCAAATGATATTTCTGTAGATGAAGCTATATAGTTTCCCCTTCTGTTATACACAGTAGATCGAGTCAATACAGGTCAATTACTCTGGTGTGTACCTCATAAGGACTCTGTGTGTAACTGTGTGTCTGTACCTCATAGGAAGATACAGTGTAACTGTGTCTGTGTACCTGACAAGGCTAACATCAGAGTACCACATAAGGACCCACTGTGTATCTGTGTCTGTGTACCTGACAAAGCTAACATCAGAGTACCTCATAAGGACACATTCTGTAACTGTGTGTGTGTGTACCTCATAAAGACACAATGTAATTATGTGTGTACCTCATAAGAACACTCTGTGTAACTGTGTGTACCTAATAAGACTAACATCTGGGGGACACTGCATAACATTATACTGTAGCTCACAGCCCCTATGACTAGGATAATCATCAGGAGCGACCCACTACTGGTCAGTATAATCAGCCCCTAACATTGTAAAAATAAAAAGTGGCCACTAACATCGGCTGCTATTTAGCTACATGTAACACACAGGGTTCTCCAGTTAAAAAAGGCACACGTTGTTGTAATCTTGAATAGACAACTCTGAAATAATAGTATGTCCTGCTCTAGGGCACAGGCACTGTACTTAAACAGGCATAACCCTTCTTTGAAAAGCCTCAGCATGTTTATCACTCTGAATTTAGTATGTTTGGCCACTAAAGTGAAACGTTTAATTGTGTCTTTTTCTTCCCTTTTCTGAGTAAAGGCTAGATAATTATTACATAAATTTTGAGATACTGAAAGTGAAAGATGAATAGCTAGGTAGATATAGAGGTGCAGTAAACATAGTCACTTCATGTACTTAACTACAACCTAGTATAGAATGTAACAGATAATAACTCGCTCTGATTAACACAGAGTCAAATAATATTTCTGTAGATGAAGCTATATAGTTACCCCTTCTGCCATACACAGTAGATTGAGTCTCATTCTATACAGGTTAATTACCCTGGGTTAATTACCAGACTATAATTTCAATATCTGTTTGGCACATTTGTGAGTCAGCAAGCAGAAATGGGGGTTCCTGCGGGATTTAGTACTTGTTTTAGCCACCAGGGGGCACCACTATGGGCTAGAATAGGAAAAATATGCCTAAAACTATTATAGGATACTTTTTTATGGAGAATTCAATGATTTTACATAAAACCTTCTATTTTGGGTGGAAAGGTTCCAAATTAGGCATGTAAAAAGAATGTTTTTGGGCCTAAATAGGCATTTTTGTTTATGTCTGTTGCCATGGAAACATGATTTTCAGTCTAAATAGGAAAATCAATTATCCCATTTGAAAGAATCTTTCACTAGTTTTACTATGGTGAAAACAGAACATTAATACCATTTCTAGATCAAAAGTTATAGGCAAAAGAATAAAAGATTATGCTAATTTATCTAATTAGCATAAATTATGCTAATTGTGACCCATCCTAACAAAGTGGTACTGAAGTCGCAGATTTAGAAGCCTAGATATGGCCCTTTCAAGTGGTTTAGTGTCAAATATATCAGATTTTTCAAAATTGATATTTCAGCATTTTTCTAACATATGGGTACATATCTTTCAGAATCCTTGCTTACTACACTGAATTTAAGCCCCAAATGCCTGGAAAACATAGCTCTAGTTTACATGGTTATATAGAATTACATAGGAGTTATATAGGATTCATAAATTATCACTGTTTAATATGTAAATTATCTCAGTTTAATCATTTTCTAATCGATCGCACTAAATTTACCTGCAGATGATCTGTAGAGGACCACCTGGTTCAAATATGCAAGTGTTATATACCAAATGAAAGCTCTTGATGAGCTGCAAATGAATATGCCAATAACTAAACATTTTGTATGTGCGAGTTCCGAACCGTTTTGTAAGGATGGGTCACAATTATAGATGTATCTCATGATCAATTAGGCATAGAGCTTTTTGCCATTCAGGAAATGGTCACACCTACCTACGTTTAGCAAGCCATTCCTCTAAAACTAACAGGAGTATCTTCTCTTGTAATATATCACTGAAAAGCCAGTGATCTGAATTTTAAATTTGACTTAAGCATGGATCCCCCTTTTTCCTTGCCTCTACACATTTCCTTGCCTCTACATCATCTTTTAATTGTGTCTTTTTTTCCTTTTCTAAAAGTTAGATAATCATCCCATAAATGTTAAGTTACCGAAAGTGAAAGATGAACACCCAAAGAGATATTGAAAGTATAGTGTGGTAATTAACCCTGGGTAATTAACCTGTATAGAACGAGACCTAATCTACTGTGTGATACCATTCTTGACTATAGCCATGGCTCCACAATGTGGTATGGAGCGGCAGCGTTACAGGCAGCATGCCAAAATCCATTGTTCTCAGTGACACATGTAAACAAAAAGAACAAAGGAATATCTGTGCAGCCTGTCATGCTGCTGCCCCATGCCGCCTATTGGAGCTTGGGCTTATGTTTTGATTGTGGACATTTCCCTAGGTTTTTTGGCTTTGAGATGGATGCAACCCACTTCTTTCAACTATTCTCCACCTTGTTTTTCTTATTACACTGAACAAAGTAGAAGCCATTGACTTTGGCTTGATATCGTTCGAGGGTAAGAATCGGTTCAACAGGGGCACATTGTCATGTCATCTACTGAACATGCAGCATATTTGATATACTTATCTAAGCTGGAGCTAACACTTTTGATGGGGGTGTTGTAGACACTAAATTGATCTAAATTTTGAAGGCAATTGAGTTACAGTTGCAAGAAAACTAGTGTTCTTATGTCCAGTCTTGCTTTTATAGATCCTCCTCAGTCTGTCTCTTCACCATAGCAGGTGAATTTAGCAAAAGTAATGGCTTACATACTTTTTTCCAACAGTGTTCCGGAGGAAACCTGGAAGAAACCATACAAAATAGGTTTATTCCAGGTTTTTCCACTGTCCAGGAAGAAATATCTTTCATCCGGGAAGAAATCCAGCCCTGAATGAGTGTAATACTATGAAAATATCGAAAAGGGTATCTCTACTTTGAATCAACTTAAAGTTCCAAAAGTGCATTTCTCAGGTCATTGGAACTATTTATGCCAGTTAGAATTTTGAATTAATTTTGTGTTATGCTCTGTCTAATGAGATGAGATTATTCCAATGCCTTTTGGTGCTGGTAACATTCATTATGCAAGGGATGCACTATTCAAGGTTCATATATGAAATGGCTGATGATATCAGAGAAGGCTTCATGAAGAGGCAGCATACTTTGCATCACAGTGCTGGTATATCTAATAGCATATGGAGTGACATGGCTGTAGATGGCACATGAGGCTTTGGTACAGATTAGAAGGGATAACTGGTGCTGCTCCGAAACTTAGGGAATATCTGAAACAAAACAACTTCAGCAAATTCAGCATAAACAAGAGATAAAACCAAGAATCAAATCATACTCAAAAGAAAAAGTGCTACAAGACAAGCTTGAATTGACCCTCTTAACATTCAACATTATGATGGCCTCACAGTCCCGGGAATAACCTCTCTCAGACCATCCTGATCCAGGACGTTCCTACATTACATCACACATCGCGTGGTGCTGTGTGTTTGGTGACCAGGAGGACACATAAACACATGGGGCTAGTTGGGTGTCTCCCCACCCCAATGTTAGAGGGGGATAAACAATACTTTTCACTTTTTTTTTCAAATAATACCTCTGCTAACTCTACATCTGTAAGTTTGATTACTTTTGGCATTTTCCTCCATATTTTGTAAACAATGATGATCTCAAATCTTTTAAGGTCACTAATGCAATAATGCATCATACCCAGTGATTCTTATGGTCATGAATGCAGCCCTGGAGAGTAACACGCCAGGGATACACTCATGCCAACGCTATGGGGTTGATACTGTCCCAGAGCATCAGCATGATGCTCTGGGACTTTAATGGCAGGCCCAGAACTTCATGACAGCATCATAATGACTAATATGCTGGATCACTCCTTTTATGAAAAAAAAAAAAATATGTAAAAAAAAAATATTTTTCAAAAATAATGGACAATTTCTTGACAATATCTGAGATATTTAAATGTAGTAGTCAGCCCCATGGCCCACTAAGGTCATGACACTGACGTCAGATGGCTGTCTTGCACTCGAGTGAATATTGCTATAAAAAGGTGGGTGCAGGTGGATCTGTCTGTAAATGCAGGAAATTCTGTGAGGATCAGCAGGAAAAATTAAACAGATGCATTTGAAAAAAATTGACCTAAAGGATTCCTTAACAGACTCAGTAAGAAAGTTGTAATGACATCTCATAAGCACATAAAGATGGCTGATCAATTAAAATGTGTATGACATTAAAATGATATATGAAAGAGCTATGGGTCTTCACAAAGACATTGATGGCATATAGGCTATATATGTTATGTACATGTACTGGGAATAGGGACCTTAAAGCACCCTGCACTAAGGGCCTTTTTCGTACATCGTGTCACATATAACAAACTCCCCACCCTCCATTCATGTTTGGTGATCAGGGGAACAAACCAAAATTGGGTATCCTGAGGCATTGGAATTGGCTTGGAATTCCAAGCATAACATTGCAAAATAGATAAACTTGATTTTTGCAGTGCGCAAAAAAACTGAAATAAAACACTCTATATGGATGGCCAAAGGCTGTATCATATTTGGGGCCACTTTTCATAATGACCTTCACCCATTTCATGTACTCATCTCTAATCAACAGTTTTCCAGCTGTCTTTGATGAAACATGCACTTTGGAGGGAAACCTGCCTACTGGACATGGTAGCAAGCATGCTCAAAATAACCAATCCACTTTCTTTCCCCCACAATTGGGTATCCTGAGGCATTGAAATTACCCATGCTCAAAATAACCAATCCTCAAGATTTGGAATTGGCTTGGAATTCCAAAAGTAACATTGCATAATTGATATAACTTGACACTCTATAGATTAAACTTAAACCCAAAGATGGTGAAGACTGAAGACATTGTCTATATCTGTCTTCACAGTTTTTCCTGCTCTTTCATTGAAACATGCATAAATCAGGGACCGTTGGACTGACAGCTAAAATCTTGATACCAATTTCAACCCCTTACAAGGTTTTTTTATGTGGTGTGTAAATTTCTACACTCAACTGAGCGTAGCAAAAGTTTTCAACCAACATCCACCCAAACTGATATAAATAGATAGGATAGGCATATTCTTTTCTATGGCTAAAGGCCAAAACCATGTTTTTTTGGCATTTGTACACTTTTTTCCTGACACTAACTCATATACCATCTATATGATGTTTCCATGGTCAGATGAAAGATCATTGCACATCATCCCTTAAATATTGTCTATAGAGCTTTGTGTAGAATTATGTACAGAAATATGTGTGTCTCACTAAGATGGAGTGTTTCTCCTTATGAGGTAGAGTGAAGGCTTCCCCTCCCAGAGAACATCTGGCAATCATTAGTCAGATAAACATCACACTACAGCAGAGATGACCTAGTTACCATAGTAACCAGGGTTTCAGTTTACAAGAATACAACTTAAGTAAGATCAACTTTATAACTGACATTTGGGGAGATCTCACAAAGGTGACCTATATAAAATTATGTGTGTGAATATTACATGGATACAACCTCACAGGGCCAACCTAGATATATCTGGTGTGTCTGAACCCAAAATTGACAAAACCCCCTCTGTGTCTATTAGTGACAAAACATCAAACACCACAATGCTCATACCTGAGATGCACTTTATGTCCTTCTTTAACTAAAAATCAAATTGACTTAAAAACACGTTTTATGTTTTCTAAGAATGTACAAAGCTGTGAATGGATAAATGAATGTGTGTAGAGCTATTAGGATTTGAAAACTTTTTGCTCTTATGATCCTGTCAGCAAGCTTGTTAGTCTTATAATATCTATGATATGGCCCTTTTCACCCTCTCAGTGCTAGTTTACAAATGCATTGTGTGTGTGTGTGTGTGTCTTTGCCCTTATGAGGTTCAGTGCCAGCAGAGGGATAGTTCCCCAAAGACCATCTGCCACTCATTAATTAGATAAACATTGGTATTATGACCCAGTATGCTGGGTTCATTTAACTGCAGCTAGTTAGCTTTACTATGATGGGGGCATGTTTATTCCTTCAACCTATGGGCATTATCAATAGCTAAAATTAAAAAAAAGATTTCTAGATTTCAAGTAATATTCATAATCCTACATTGTGAGTACCTCATAAGAACAGGTTGTGCATAATTGTGTGTCTTATATATCCTTCCTTGACCCTACATGGACAGATTTACATGGATAGAACCTCATAAGGAATATCCATGTACTGGGTGTGTCTGATATGGATAGACTTCATAAGGTGTATTGATGTACTGTGTGTGTCTGATATGGATAGGGCCTCCTAAGGAATACACTTGTGCTGTGTGTGTCTGATATGGATATGACCTCATAAGGAGTACCCAGGTACTGTGTGTCTGATATAGATAGGACCTCATAAGGAGTACCCTTGGACTGTGTGTGTCTAATATGGATAGGACCTCATAAGGAATACACTTGTGCTGTGTGTGTCTGACATGGATAGAACCTCATCAGGATTACCTTGTACTGTGTATGTCTGATATGGATAGGACCTCATAAGGTGTACCCATGTACTGTGTGTGTCTGATATGGATAGGACCTCATAAGGAGTACCCTTGTATTGTGTGTGTCTGATATGGATAGGACCTCATAAAGAGTACCCTTGTACTATGTGCGTCTGATATGGATTCATAGGATGGTGAGGTTAATTGACATGAATAGGATCGTGAGGTTCACATTTTTGTCCTAAAACAGTAATAAAGGTCATCTTACTGAAAGGTTATCTCTCTATATCTATGTTAGACAGACACTGCAATCCTATCTATGTTAGACACACAATAATATATAACTCCTTGTGAGGTTATATCAATATAGGGCATCACACACAGGTGTGTTAAATAAATACTCAAAGGTTGATGTTACTAGTTAAACTGAAAAAATACAAGGACAACAAAAATATTCTGCAACTACTGCATTCCATATTCATCAAATATTGTATTATAATTCCAGACAGCCTGCTGTTTGGAGAGAATGTGGATATATTGTTGTAGATTGACTAATAACTGTAGTTAAACCAGGCAAAATTGATACCATTGTAACTTAGAGACTCTTAACATACACCTTTTGCAAGATAACTTTGATAGAATGTAAGTCCCATATCTAACAAATGGGGCATGTTAGTATGGCAAGTTAGTAGCCCTCAGTCTACATGTCAGAATTATCTAGTGCAGAAGGTAGTCTGATACGGCATTTATCTATAGACAACCTGATGGTGTGTTTCCTTATATTGCCTGGGGTGCCCTTATGAGGTATTGAGGCAGGACAGCAGGTGGGATAACTACCATGGCACAGAAGAGCCACCTAGTGAGTGTGTGTGGAACCACTTAGAATACTGTGTTTGACTGTGTTTACTAAACACACCTAAACACAATATTAAACACACTTAATGCCTTGTGAGGTCTTGACTCAAAAACTCTGAAAATTCGTTTTATAACCTAAAATGCCCAAATAAGGGCATTTCCTTGTGAGGTTACCTCACAAGGATGAAGTACCTCACAAGGTATCCCCATTCCCGTAGAGTACCTCATAAGGTCCACCCACACACCCACACACACACACACACACACACACACACACACATGTCTTAGAGTTTCAAAAAATATCACCATATCTAGATGATTTCTTCAAAGATCTCATCTTGCATGAATTTTTTTGGTTTTTATGGCACATGGTTCAAGAATATTCAGTCATAAGCAAAAACACAATGAGTGGGGCATGTATACATAGGCAGGGGCAACCCATGAATAGGCATACAGCCTCTGTTTGCCCAATGAGTGGTGTTTTTCTTTTATTCTTTCCATAATAACAACAGCAAATTATTTTCAACAAGTTTTGTATTCACGAAGCCAATAAAACCCGAGATTGTAAGGTTGAGTGCCCATCGACCCCATTTTGATCGGGATAAAGTGAAAATATCTTAGGCCAGCGAATTGTCGTGACTCCTCGTCAACCTGTGTGAAGTGGATCACACATGTCGCTAGATGGAACACGACGTCGCTATAGCATAAGATCACCAGGAATAGCAATGGTGGTGATCACATGGCCTCACCTCAGATGAAGAGGATGGTGATCACTCAGACTCACCAGGGATGGCGACGCGGGTGATCACTCATCCTCACCAGGGATGTCGACATGAGTGATCACTCATCCTCACCAGGGATGGTGACATGAGTGATCACTCACTTCGCTAGATGAGACGCACACCACGTCATAATGCACATTCACCACTATCACCTCGTGATAGCACAGGTTTACTATAGATGGTGAGGATCTTGATCACCCACACTCACCAGGGATGGCGACATGAGTGATCACTCACCTCGCCAGATGAAACGCACACCATGCCATAATGCATGTTCACCATGGTTGGCGAGGATCATGATGACTCACACTCACCAGGGATGGCAAAGCGGTTGATCACTCACCTCGCTAGATGAAATGCACACCACGTCATAGCGCAGGTTCACCATGGATGGCGAGAGTGGTGATCATTCAGACTCACCAGTGATGGCGACGCTGGTGATCACTTTCCTTGTTAGATGAAAAGCTCATGATCACTGACATTGGTAATCATGCAGCCTCACATCTGCCAGATCAAAGTATGTTTTACCAGAGAAGGTATTGCCATATGTATCTTCCCTCTAACCACAGACAAGGTGTTCATGTAGATATTTCCCTATGTATTTTTCCTGTAACCAGAGAAAAGGTGTTTATGGATAGTTACTTTCATTTTAGAGATACCTCTATCTAAATTCAATTGATATTCTCTCTGTATAATCTTGTTTGATTCAACTCTGAAGTATTACATGGAAATCAGTGTGAAACAAAGCACATTTGATATGTATGGGACTTATACTTCATTCCCACACTTCCTAGATAGGCTACATGTTGAACAGTGGTGCTGTCTCAACAACTTTGGCAATGGTGGTGATAAGTTGCCACTGTGAGTGAGAGTGAGTGACAGATGATGCAATCCTCAGAGAGCATTGACTTGGAGTGACACAAATTCACGCATTGAGTGAGACCAATGTTGGCAATGGTGGTGATAAGTCGCCATTTTGTGTGAGAGTTGATGACAGTGGCACACACTCACACAGCGAGTGACATCCATGTCAGCGATGGTGGTGATAAGTGGCCATTTTAAGAGAAGATTAACTAGGAGTGACACAAACTCATGCAGTGAGTGAGAGCCATGTGGCAATGTAGCTGAAAAGTTGCCATTCTGAATGAGAGTTGACAGACAGTGGCACATATTGACGGAGTGAGTGAGATCCATGTTGGCGATGGTGGTGATAAGGTGCCATTCTGAGTGAGAGTTGACTGGGAGTGGCGCATAATCACGCAGGGAGTGAGATCCATATTAGCGATGTTGGTGATAAGTCGCCATTCTGAGTGAGAACTGACTGGGAGTGGCACATAATCACACAATGAGTCAGATCCATGTTGGCGATGGTTGTGATAAGCCACCATTCTGAGTGAGAGTTGACAGGCAGTGGCACATACTCACGCAGTTAGTTAGATCCATGTTGGCGATGGTGGTGATAAGTCACCAAGCTTTGTGAGGGATGACAAGGGGTGGCACATACTCACGCAGTGAGTGAGATCATGTTGGCGACTGTTTTGATAAATCGCCATACCATGTGAGACTGACACACAGTGGCGAAAGATGACGCAGTGAGTTATCACTCAGAAAGGAGTCACCATTGATGACCAATCATGGCGACAGATGACGACAATTTGCTGGGAGTTATTATACGTGGATGGTGTTCCTTGTTGTTTTACGATCATTTTGGTTTTTGAAATTTGAAATTCTGGCCATTAATGATGGCCGAAATGGTAAAGAGTGTCTGGAGAGAATGTATTTTGTTATTCAGTCAAGGAGTGGTGTGGCATACAGCTTATTGTATGCCATGCCAATAGGCATACGGATTTCAGTGTTTTAGATATATGAATTCCATAGCTTTGTTGTTATGGGTAGAATAATACTTGAGTAACACTACTATGCTTCAGGTTTGACAATGATGTGTTCTAATCAAATTTGGAGTACTTATAAACTATTATATTCCAGGTTTGATTACGACGAAACTCGGTTCCAGGAGCTCTACTCGTACCTTGAGTACTTCTTTAAAAATCTTGGTCTACAAGTACCAGAGAACTTCTTCCCCATCCTGCGCTACCTGCCTCTACCTTCTCCAGTAAGTGAGTTTTGTACCAAGGCAACAATGTGTTATTGCAGGCTTGGCAGGCACTTCCTTGATATCAAAACTTGACAGCATTATGCTTGAATACAGCCTTAGTGGCCCATTATCTTCCATATTGTAGTTTTGATGGTCGAAATTGATAGCAACCAGTTAGAAATTATAAAAGAAATTCTTGTTATTTTGTCAGTCAGGGCCACTTTTGATGTCCTGTGAATTCTTTACAGGCAAAACCAATTCTAGAAAATGACAAGAAGATCAGGGACTATTTTCGTAAGCGGATACAAGAACACCGCGAGTCGTTTGACCCTGAGAACATCAGAGACTTTGTTGATATGTACCTCAAGCTGGAACATGAGGACAAGAACACAGAAACCCTAAGTGGTAAGTAATGCAAACATCTTGAATGTGATCAATAACTTGAGCAACTGTAGTATATGAATATGTGTTGATGTATGACATACAGATATATGAAGAAGTCGAAAAAATGGAAATAATGGGGAAAATAAGTACACTCTCAGCCCAAATTGTAAATAGGTAGCAAAGACCACTGTACTGCGTACACAGCAAACTACTGTAGGGTGGTCAGATTTGTACTTACAGCAGCTCCTACTTTTCTCCAAAAATAAAAGCAATGTACTGTAAATAGCCTGGCACAGTCTGAGAGTGTACAAACCTACAAATCTAAGAATAGTTTATAAGCTTCAACTTAAGTTTTAGATTTGGTGAATAGATGATGTATGGAAGCAGATCGGCCAAATATGTTCATGGATCAACACTCCTGTATGGTCAACATGATGCAAACAAAACATCATCACTTCATTGGTGCATCATGTTGGCAATAGGTCTAAGACCTGATGGGATCACACTGCCCTTCACTGAAAACATGAAAGATCCGAAACTAGTCAGCGGTGACAACTTTAGGTCCTTAAGTTGACGATACCTAAAACTACAACTTTAGGTGTCAAAATGACAATCCTGATGACCTGAGTCATCAGGATGACAATACTGACAGTACAGAGTCATCATGTTGATGACTCAGGTTGTCAGGATGACCTTAAGTCATCATTTTGACTACCTAAAGTTTTAGTTTTAGGTATCGTCAACTTCAAGACCTAAAGTGGTCACTGCTGACTAGTTTTGGATCTTCCATGTTTTTAGTGTTATTGTGAAAACATCTTCAGCACTGCATTTATATATTAGCACCACCAAAGGGCACTATGTTTGAAACAGTAGTTTCTCTGATCCAGAGGAGAACGTTTTCCGAGTGACTGTGGACCTGTTTCTTGGCGGGTCGGAGACGACATCCACGACCATCCTGTGGGTAGTACTGTACCTAGTGTGTCACCCCGAGGTGCAAACAAAGTGTCAACAAGAACTAGACAAGGTAACTATTGGACTAGACATTAGAAATGATTTCTATTCTCACAAATTACGTTCATGGTGCCCAGTTATGTATTATAAGTTTAAATCTGTCTTTTACAACAGGAGAAGTAAATGTTAGACACGGTGTCAACAAAGACTGGGAAAGCTTGTAAAGACCAAGCTAAAAGTGCCAAAAGTAATTAGAAAAAGGTTAGGCTTAAGCTCCATCCCAAAATGACTTCTTCAGCAAAGTTACTGGGTCCTCTTTCAAAGGATTCAGGGGCCTCTTGTTTATCGTAGGGTCTGTTTGAAGCGCCAGTATTAACTGACACATATGAGATCTAATAGAATTTGTAAGAACAACAACCCTAAGGATACTGTCCGTATTTGAAGAACCATTTCTCAAGATGGCACGACTGAACACAGCCATCATGATTTGAAACCCTTAATATTAGAGTAAGAAATGCACTTCTCTGTACAATCAGCGCTAAATGTAATAAGTACATAGGGTTTGTTAGGGCAGTGCAATCATTAGTGACCACTAGATGCAGGCTTGTAATGGCATCAGGAGACATTTCTCTAGGTATTATGACTGCATACAACCACTACGATTTCAGAACCTAAAACTTAGTGCCAGTGATCATAGGTAAACCCCTATGACTGCTCTGTACGATCAGGTCTTATGTAGTAATCACATAGCATTTGGTAGGGCAGTCATAGTGATGCATGTACTACATGACCAATACTATTGGGCTGTATACTCACTAATCTCAGGGTTCCCACAACGACTTGAAGGTGAGCAGTCATAGCTTGTTAAGAAATGGCCTCCAGAGTGAAGGATCCCAATAGGATTTGAAGGGTTCCAGTCACACCATCTTGAGAAATGTCTTCCTTGGGGCGATATTTGTCCATATCACTTACTGCTTGTGTGCTCGCTGGTGTATTTTGCCAGTCAGTAAATTTACATCTGTTGTTTAAAGATAATAGGGAGTGGACGGCAGGTGTCGCTCTCTGACTGGGCAGACCTACCATACTTAATTGTACCATATGTATGTTGTTATAGATAGGGAGTGGACCGCAGGTGTCGCTCTATGACGAGGCAGACCTACCATACTTAATTGTACCATATGTATGTTGTTATAGATAGGGAGTGGACGGCAGGTGTCGCTCTCTGACCAGGCAGACCTACCATACTTAATTGTACCATATGTATGTTGTTATAGATAGGGAGTGGACAGCAGGTGTGTCTCTCTGACTGGACAGACCTAACATACTTAATTGTACCATATGTATGTTGTTATAGATAGGGAGTGGACGGCAGGTGTCGCTCTCTGACCAGGCAGACTTACCGTACTTAATTGTACCAAATGTATGTTATTACAGATAGGGAGTGGACAGCAGGTGACCGGGCAGACCTACCGTACTTAATTATACCATATGTATGTTGTTACTAATAGGGAGTAGACAGCAGGTGTGTCTCTCTGACTGGACAGACCTAACATACTTAATTGTACCATATGTATGTTGTTATAGATAGGGAGTGGACGGCAGGTGTCGCTCTTTGACCAGGCAGACCTACCCTACTTAATAGCACTCTATGTATGCTCTTACAGGTAGTAGGGAGCGGACGGCAGGTGTCACTCTCTGACCGGGCAGACTTACCATACTTAATGGCTACAATACAGGAGGTACAGCGACGGGCATCAACAGGTAATGGACAATATCTGGAGGCCATCTATTAAGGTACTATGACTGCATACAGCCACTATGATTTGACACCCTAAAATTTAGTGGCAGTGATCATAGGTAGTGTCCTATGGCTGCTCAGTATGATCAGCAATTATGTAGCAATTAGATGGCATTTGGTAGGGCAGTCGTAGTGCTGCAGGCACTACATGACCAATGTTATTGGGCTGTATCATTACTTAATTAAGGGTCCCCACTACGACTTGAAAGTGAGCAGTCATAGCCTGTTAAGAAATGGCCTCCTGAATAAAGCCATAGAGAACCAGCTTTTAAATGTGGTTTTGAATAAAGTTTTCAATAAATTCAATTTCTTTTATGAATTATGGGCGTCATGAAATATACTAATGGGTAGAATTTGAATAAGTGCATGCCATGCCCCAGAGCAAATTGGATTTGGCATTACTGCAACATTACCCAACAAATTGTCTTCATCTGTTGCCACGGTCATCAATGGTGACTCCTTTTTGAGTGATAACTCATTCCGTCATCTTTTGCTACTGTGTGTTAGACTCACGTGGCATAGCAATTGCTATTCCTGGTGATCTTGTGCTATAACGACGTCGTGTTACATCTAGCGACATGTGTGAGCCACTTCAGACAGGTTGACAAGGAGTCACAACAATTTGCTAAGTAGAAATCTTTTATTACCTAAGTGCAGTGACTTCATCTGGATCTGGTAAAAGGGACCTCTGTGAGGGCCTCACTGAGTTACCTTTTTAATTTGTTCGTCCAGATGAAGTTACAACCTTCTTGCACTCAGGTACAAGGCTTTGTTCTTGCAGTTAATCTGCAGCGTTCTCAACAGTTTTGTATCAGTCACTGTTATCAAACAGAATTAAGTAGAAAAAAAAAGATTCACACTGTCACAGTATCGTAGTACTAGAGCCGTAAGTATAATGCCTTAAAAAGTGTTGATTTCAGTTAACGCTATACCTAACCTAATCTTTTGGCCCTAACCTAACTTTATTGTGACCCTTTTTTTGGGGGGGAATCTGATTTTCTTTTGTAATTATTGAGACACGGAAGTATTTAACAGTCACACACATCAAATTCCCAGTTGTGTAGGCATCAAAATTTACAGCCGTCCTTAAAAGTCTTCTCCAAAACAAAATTCCCTACCTTCCTACCATGTTTTTTTCCGAACCCATTACCTAAATGTAACAGTTTTTTTTAGGCCTAATGTGATGTAATTTCATTTTCAGTGCCATTTGCGGCACCCCATATGGCAACCCGGGACCTGAAGTTAAGCGGTTACCTCATTCCTAAGGGCACCCTGGTCTTGTTCCACCTCTACTCAGCTCATCATGATCCCAAGTACTGGAACCAACCTGAACAATTCAAGTAAGTCTCAACACCACTCAAAAACAAAATGAAACATTCTTATCACCGCTCTGGTCCGAAAAATCATCATCTGACATCTTCTTTTATTTTAAGGATTTTCTGAGTAAAATATACTAAAGAATGAATAAAGGTAGCCAAGTATGCTATGAAATGAAATTCTATAACACAGGGAATGCAGCTGGCTGAACCTGAACAATTCAAGTAAGTCTCAACACCACTCAAAAACAAAATGAAACATTCTTATCACCGCTCTGGTCCGAAAAATCATCATCTGACATCTTCTTTTATTTTAAGGACTTTCTGAGTAAAATATACTAAAGAATGAATAAAGGTAGCCAATTATGCTATGAAATGAAATTCTATAACAAAGGGAATGCAACTGGCTATCAATAATAGACATTCTCACTCTTTTATAATTTTAATGATAACTTAGCTGTTATAGTGCAGTTTTTCTTGCTCTCGGCAATCTGCGACAGGGCCCCCGAGACATAGATCTATATCAGATCTTAATGAACTGCTAAGGCAAAAAAATACCAAATCCTCCCTCGTCTGTTTCTCCATTGTCTGGTGATGAGAAAAGTAAGATGTTTTTTGTTTTGTTTTTGCAGTGGACCAAAATAGAATTTTATTACTGGATGATAATTACCCGGATACCTTATGTATAAGGGGCACCTAGCTTACGTGGCGCACCCTGTGATAAAGTTAGTGATATCTTGGCCACTTTAGTACTGTTCTATTCACTACTTTCATCAGCCATATTAGACTAGGTGGCGCTAGTGTTGACCTAACCAGTTCGGTTCTGCTGCAGGGACACCGCAGTCCTTTCACAAGGCAAATTTGAGAATTACAAGAAAAACTGTGTGACATCTATATATCATTATTTGTTTCAGACCTGAGAGATGGCTAGACATTGATGGCAAACTGAAGAAGATGGAAGCGTTCATGCCCTTTTCTATTGGTAAGTTTTCACTTTGCATTACTAGCCCTGACCCCTCTGTACCCTGACATGATATTATAAGCTATAAAAGATGTCAAAGGTTCATTACCAGGGCACAGCACTGTCCTAGAATATACCATGCTGATTGAGGTATACAAATGTACGTGGTTGACTGCGACTCTCAGCCAGGTCTTCATAGCTCAGTTTGAAGAGCATCCACTTTAAAGTGGTGAGGTCCTGGGTTCAAACCCAGGTTAATCACTTTTCAACCATCACCATCTGTTTCCATGATCTATTGTATTATAAGATAGGTCCCTGTGATATGTTCAGTTAGAGTGTTTGACTGCATGTTCTTGTACTTCTCGTACTGGTCACACAATGATTGAATCTGTTTGGAAATAGTGTGGTGACCCAGGTTAATTAATTAACAGGGAGCAGCATTGTCCTATAGCTACAACATACCATGGTGATTCACGTTTTAATTTGATCAAAAATCGACGAGCGAAATGACGGATGACTTTTGTCAAGAATTTATAGGCTACGGGGTAACTTTTACTAGAGGGATTTTTTTTTTTTGTCAAATGGATTTTGCTAAAAATGTATGGCAAGAACATGAAGTACATCCACCCCCACCTCTCCACCATTTTCTTTTTTAATCGTTGCTTCTCTCTCACCTTAAAAGAAATAATCACTCATGTTACAGGTAAGGAGTTGTAAGATTCACTGTATAAAAATTTCGTCTAAATAACAGTGCTTCCCTTATTCCAAAGTTGCCAGACATGTGTGTACCACCGTACTGCCACCTGGGGCTCAGTGTAAAAACTACACTGGTGCAATGTTTTTGTTTTTTTTTCAATTATGGCTGTTCACTGTTCAGACTTACGAGGATCCCTGGTAGTTATTTTTTACTGTGTATTAATTATCATTATTATCATTCCAGGCCCGCGTGTGTGTATCGGAGAGCCGCTGGCTAAGATGGAGATTTTCCTGTTCCTGGGGACGCTACTGCAGAACTTCACCTTCAGGCTACCAGAGGGTGCCCCGTCACCACCCCTTGAGGCCATCCAGCCTGGATTTGTACTACATCCTGAAGAGTTTAATGTGTGCGCCACCAGGCGATAAGGATGCCCCAATACTGCTTATAGAGAGGCTAGATAGCTGGGATCTCTACTTGAAAACTGTTTATAAACAGAGTATCACAAGGATTTGTCAAAGTAACAGTATCCTCATGAGGTGGTGTATGCCGAGTGTATAGACATCCCTTAATCCACATTTGAGGAAACTGGTTATACAAATACATGTAATGGTGGAACTCTGCACTCAGTTTGTGTGATCATGTAATAAGGTGCCTATACATGGGTGCTCAAAATTTTCAGGATGTCACACCATCACTTTTTAGGAAGGATGAAACGTCAGTCCATCACTTTTTATGTATAGTATTGGAACCTTTGAAATTGTCAGTGTCCATCACTTTTCAAAACCCCTCCGTCACAAGCGTTGAGAGCGTCACTTTTTAACCATATATCGGCACAATATGGCTTTTATCAAAAATACTTCTTTTATAAGGGGGCTCAAGGCAATGTAGATGATATCACAGTATGACAGTAGAGAATGGGCTTCACTATAGACCTTCTTTCTTCATATGGAATAAAGGTAAATACTACAAAGTCATAAGGCTGCCCAAACACCACCATAAAGCTGGGCATAGTGGTGCATTTGAATCTGTTTAATTTATGCACCTGCCATGTTTATGGGCCTGACCAATGCATTGATGCATCATGCAGCCATGATGCATTATTGCATCAAGGCTGTATGATGTATTATTGCATCAAACATAATGCATCATTCAGGCATCATGAATTTACTTTTCAAGGGCAGCTGGTGCAGGAGTGTATAGCTAGGGATCCATTGACGCAAATTCCTTGCGACTTGCACTCGTACATGTCTTGTTGCAGAGCAGCCGCAAATATCAAAGTATTTTATTTTCTGCGACAACTGTCGCACGCCACTCAGACGTCGCATGAAGCTTGTTGCAGCAGCAGATCCATTGCTGGAACGATTTCTGTGAGAACACATGCACAAGTGCAAGTCGCAAGAATATTGCGGCAGTGGATCCCCTACTGCATCAATGAATTATCCAGGACTTTATTGGTGCATCACGCCAACCCTCTGGGAGTGTATTATCTCCTCAGGCTGGGCATAATGCATTTGCCTAATGTATTGTCGAGGATTTGATGATAATGTCATGCTTTAATTGTAGGACCAAATAAATAATTCTAACATTGATTTTGGAATAATGATACTGCACAGGGATCTTCTGTTAGGTTAAACCTTATATATTGATATTTGTCGAGGGAAATAGCCAACCATACCAGCTGATCAGGGCCAAATTTTTGAAAATGGTACTTTTAGCATTTTACAGGGTTTTTAAGCTTTACCTACTAATAGGGTCAAAGCCTGTGCACTAGCCTGGCATTTTTTGGTTTCATTCAAGAGAAAACATCCTAAGCTTTCAAATGAGAGTAAACTTTAGCAAATCAGACCATAATTTTTTTGAGTTATGGGTCTACAGAGTTGAAAAATGACCAAAAAGTGTGTATTTTGCTGAAAAAAATACAATTTTCACACACCCCCACATGTTGCTTATACTGTACAGCACCCCTAAAATCACTTTTGGAATTCAATACATATTTTAACTTTGAGATCCAAAGGGTTTTAACCTGATGTACATGGTAGATATTTTTTCTCCCCTTCATACTGAATAAAGGTAGCTTTATGCTACTCCCTGCTTAAAAATAAAACTTCTCAAAATACCAATGAAATATTCTGTTTCTACCATCCATGCTGCACTTAATTTTGGGGGACATTTAAGGGGTTTATATGTAAAAAAATGGTTAATGAATCAAATTTTACTGCTTCCATACAGTAAATCTTTGCTTTGGATATTATATTGGCACCTCCTAATTAATCATGAACAAAAATTGGTTCCATATTGACTCTTTGTGCCATTTGTAGACCATAAAATGTGATTGGATATTACTCTCTGCTCAAAATTCTAAGTCCTTTCGCTCTTAACCAGATGACATCTCTGTCGTCCCTCACATGGCGCATCCATACGGGTCTTTTCTAATCATAACAAGGACACTTCCACCTATTGTTTGATCCTATTTCTGTCCAATTTTACTGACAATTGTTATTCCTAAAGCAAAAGAAAGGTAAGGGATCAGCCAGAAATTAACCTTTATAAGATGTAGAAAGGAGCAGGAGTAGTATAATAGATGGTCTTTTCTGAATATTATCCAGAAAAGACCATCATATTTGGATTATCCAGAGAAGACCTCCTATTTTTAGATTATTTATAAAAGAGGTCGTTTATAGATATATTTAATTTATCTATAAAAGAGGTCGTTTATAGATATATTTAATTTATCTATAAAAGAGGTCGTTTATAGATATATTTAATTTATCTATAAAAGAGGTCGTTTATAGATATATTTAGAATCCAGAAAAGACCTGTATTTTTGAGAAAATGTAGATTGCAAGTGAAACGAGAAGTCATAATATTTTTATTTTTTCTTTATTGTTCTTTTTGAGACATATCATATAGTCAGACAATCCAACAGATAATCCAATTTATTCCTTTATCGTTTATGAATAGAGAGGCGGAGAATGAGTTACAATAACAATGAATAACATAATTGGAATCTTCATGAATAATGTGATTCATTGAACCAATACCATAGTAAATTTTCGTCACCTAGTTCTTTGTTAGAATCAACTTTAAGAATTCCTCTAAAGACATTAATTCATTTTCGGAGGGGTCGATTTCATGAGAACCTTTTTCATCGGTTGGTTCTTCTTCCGCCGAATAAAATTCTTGTTCTTCAGACGACGTTTCATCAGCTAAATGAGATTGTTCTATATCTGATTCTTCAGACGAGTCACTTTCTCCAGAATCACTTTCTTCATAGTCGTTTTTTTCTTTCAATGAAGCAGATATCTTTTTGCCTGATCCAAAACCTTGATCATTTCTTTCGGTTTTATCAGGTGTATATACTTCTTCTAGCTCAGGGATGAGAATTTTTTCTAATATTATTTGAGCTATTTGATCTCCATGTTTTATTTCGAAGACCTCATTTCCAAAATTAAACAGCAAAACACCAATTTTTCCCCTGTAGTCTTCATCTATTACCCCTGCTCCTACATCGATGAAATGATTAAGAGCAAGTCCTGATTTTGGTGCTATGCGACCATAGCATCCTGCAGGTATGCAAAGTATTATATCAGTTTGTACCAATTTTTTTTCTTTAGCAGGAATAATATAATCATAAGCACTATATAAATCAAACCCTGCAGATTTTTTTGTGGATCTGGTTGGCTTCAATGCTTTTGTTGATGCTTTAACATAATGCATAATAGGTTGGAGAATAGGTGAGGCAGGCAGTAAAGCAGATTTTTTACATGTTGTTACTAACAGTGTATTTGGTTTGTCTTTTACAAGAGTAATATAGAAAGAATCTTGACAACGCGCCATTTTGCTGAACATTATTTCAGTTGTTTTGTTGTTTAATATAACGCTATTCACAGAGATGTTTTCTTTGTTTTAGTTCATTTAAGACGATCTTTGCTGTAATATTTAAGATTTTCATTGTAAATTTTTTCATATATTTTGCTGTAAGCTAATTGAGAGATTTTTTCACCTTTTTCAGTGTTTTCAAGCTTAGAACGTTCTTCTAATTTTATAGGATAAATTTTTTGTAAAACAAGTCGTGCAACAGCATCACCACTTTTTATTTTTAGGTCTTCTTCTCCGAAGTTAAATAAAACAATGGTAATATACCCTCTGTAATCTTCGTCTATTATTTTTTGGTTGATTAACACAAAGTTATGTTTTCTTGATTTGCATAGAGGTAAAATTATACCATAATAACCTTTAGGGATAGCAAGTTTAACTTCTGTTGTAATTGTACATGCTGTATTTTTAGGAACAGTATGGTCATATGAACTGTACATTTGAATCCCTATGTTATTTTCCTCTTCAGTAGGAGAGAAGGAACCTGCTATTTTACTGTATTTTAGAACAGACATTTTCGTTCAGTTTTATATGACATGATGTGATGCCTATTGTTATGATTCTCAAGTAAGTAAATAACCAAACAAACAAAATGAAATAATTTTTTATATGATTTTATTTTGATTGTCACATGTGTAAAGACAGTTTTTCATTTTCAGTTTGTTCCTGTTCTTTTATCGAATTCAAGGAATATCATGTTTAGCACATCATTTCTTTTCATGTCGTGTACTGCTTTCATCAGTTGATGAGTAGCACTGTACTTAGATCTTTGCCACATTTTTAAGACATTGAAGGTTAATTGAGCTATGTCTTGTTCGGGCTGGGACGATATTGTTCTTCTTTCGTCAGACGTGATATGTAGATATGTAGCTATGTCCTTCCAGTCTCTTGACATTTTTTCACTCAATAAGCTGAAATACATTTGCACGGAGGTCGATTCCACGTCATACTCTTCTAGTTTTTTTTCTTTGAAGAAATTTTCAGTGAATTCCACCAAGTCTATTCTGTGGTTTTCCTTTAAACTTGTCATCAGTTCTTCTGTTCGTAAGTAGTAAGGAACTTCTCTCCACCATTTATTCAGCATCTCTATGCCCATAGCAGTTGGAGTTTTCGTCTTGTTCATGCTTTCAAGTTTAGCATGAGGGATGTCAAGATATACTCCTAAGGTCATCCATTGACGTGCTAACGATACAGAGATTTTTTGAAGAAAGATATCTGAATATCCTAAATCATCTTGAAAGTAATAAGTAGGTAAAGGCATTTTTTACCTTCAAAGGATTAGAGTGACAATCAAAAGTAGGAAAAGAAATAAATCAAAAATACATATACCAATGATTTAAATAACACATGTACTTCCTCAACATATGTACTTATGAAGAACTTTAGATGCTCGTAACATGAGGATTATATCTTATCTCAAGGAAGTAAAATTAAGTTCCAGATTGTTACAAAACAGGTATATAGGGTAAATTTATATTAAGCATAAATAGACATAGAAGAAAAGAAAACAGGATAAAAAATTATAGCAGTTATTAATCCATGTATGAAATAGTATATAACGCTTATGAATCCATATGTAGCACAAAAGAAAAGAAACAATAACAAAAAAAATTCATATATTTTAAGACTACCTATATTTTTCATTTTAATCATTTTTTTTATTTAGATAAGTTGCAAGACAAAATATCTTTCCACGAAGACAGATATTCTTTCACTTTTTCTTTATCTTCTTCAGTATATCTTTCTAAGTATATTGGATTTATGTCCAAAAAATTGGTGATAGAAAGATCTCCGTCTAAAATACCATGAACATTTATTTCTTCTGGCTTCAGATCTCGTTCTACATGACAAGCTAACATGTCTATCACACTTTCAATTAAAGCATATTTTCTCATATTTCCTTCTCTGTAATATTGAGGATGATGATCATTGTTTTCATAGTGATGAAATAAAGCATTTTCCCAAGTTGTTTTTTCTTGAGAATTTTTTGGTCCATTTTTAGTATGGAACTTAAAGGTGTAACCTATGGCTTCTTTCATTGAAAACTTAGATAAGTCATGCACCATTATTCGTTCTGTTAAACACATTTTATCTTTTTTGTCAAATACGTTTTCTAAAAGGTAAAAAGTGAAACATATCATTTGTCTATGCCTTAAAACCTGTTCGAAATGTTGCAAGAGAAGTTTCAAGAAAGAATTGTTGCAAGTTATTTTTTCTTTTTTAGATTTTATGTATTTAATGGCTATATCGTCTTCCCAGTTTGTGTGTTTGAACAGTTTTTTTATTTTAAAAGTGTACTTTCCCATATCAGCGTAGTGTTCTGCTCATGAAGCCAGACAAAAGTTTCTCTTGTTTTTCTGTGATTCGTTGCACAAGAATATTATTTTTGTTTCCTAAAGATTTTATTATTTCTTGATTCTTTTTTCTCTCTGCTCTAAGAATGCGAAATTGGTTTTGTTGCCTTTTTCTTGTTTCTTCAAGGGTTTCTATCTTATGTATGCAATCAGGACACACCCCGTCTTCTAGCGAAGGCTTCCAATCAGAATAACTGTTCATGTTACTTTGACGCAGATCAGTGTTCACATAAAGTCTGTTTGTTCACTTATCTCATCTATGTTTTTATTTCTTAATCACTTTCATGTTTTTTTTCTGAATTTAAATGAAAAGCTTCGTTTGGCTTATTCCTATAAGTCTCCATTAAAACATCAGAAGGCATAGAATCTGGCACATCACAAGTTTCGCCGTCTGCTACAATTTTACTGCCTTCTTCTGAGTCATCACCGTCGGCTACTGTACGACCATACGGATAAGAACCTCTCCTGATGTTATATATTCTCTCTGCTTTAGCTAAGTTGTATGCCTTCCTGTGAGCCATTAAATTCATATTTTCATTTCGTGCTTCTCTTAATTGTAAAGTAAGATGGAGATTATTTTTTTCTTCCTCTTTTATGATATTAATGTGTTCACGTCTTTCTTCTTCTAACAGAGATATATAAGTGCCTTGATGTAAGCATATTTTTTCAAGTATTTCATTGCGCTTTACTTCAAAAATCATATTGTTCCCTTTTGTATCCATGATTAAGACTTGAGAAATAATCTTAATTTATATATTTTTTTTAGGTCTCACACGAGAAAGATGTTCATTCTTATAATTATTTGAGTATCTCAGGATCTTTTGTTTCTTCAGTGAATACATTTGAGTCGGGCAAATGTTCTTGATTTGCAATAGTAGTTAGTAATTGATTATTTTTTTCGTACATTATGTTATCAATATCTCGGTTTTCATTTATTTGAGTAGATTTTAAGTCATGGTTAGAAACAGAAGATCCTATGACAGGATATGTCCATGTTTTTCTGTGATTTACATTAGTTACAAAACAAGACAGGAAAGTTTGAGTTTTTTCATTGTTATGATAAATATTTCCGCTTTCTGTACAAGACAAAAATATTTCATCTCCTTTCTGTAAAGAAGGGGAGATAGATTGTTTACGCGTTTCTAAGATAATGACTACGATGCTTAAAATAAGAGTAAAAACTATTCCTCCTGCTCCTACTTTCCCGTTTGAAATCAAATTATTTATTTTGCTTAAACTTTTCATGCTTCCTTCTTTTGTTTTATGTTCGCTCATTTTTTTAAAAAAAATATCTTTTTATGATGATCAGTTCCAATAAATCGGCAAATAATTTCCAAGACAAGATGAAAAAGAAATAATACATTAATCTTTTTTTCTTTTTTGTGTTGTTCTTACAAAATTATTTTTTGTAGAACAAATTTGTTTGTTACAAAACAAGGATTTCTTTTTGCTTCGATTATTTTGTTTTTTCTTTAAAAAGTATTGTTTTACTTTACTGTCATTCCAATCAGGATCTGAAGTGAAGCTAGATATAACTTGTTGCATTGTCTTATTCTCAGCTCGTTTTTCTAAAAAGAACAAGCAATATAAACCACAAGTCATAGAAAAAAGTCCTTGAATAGAATGAGAGGAATATTTATATTTTTTTGGCAAAGCTTTCAGAAAACTCTTTCGCATAGGACTGAAGCCATATGAATCGAAATATTCAGCTAGTTTACGTGGTTTTTCATAATAAAAAGCTACCCAATGTTCTCCGGGTAAGTTACTGTTGTCGGTGTTGACTACATAACCTGTAGGAAATGATTTCACTGCAGGTATAGTGTCAGCTGAATAAACACCATAATTTCCTCCTTTTTTTCTTTTAATTTTCTGCAAGAAAAAATTTATTTCCGCTCCATTCATTTTTAGGAATTATGCTGTTTCAGATTTTGCTCTTAATATATTGCTAGAATCTAATCTCAGGAGTTCATGATGTTCTAAATATACGATAGCTGCTACTCCATGGGTTAATTCTTCTTCTAGTTTTATGACAAATCCTAAAGAACCATTTTCTGAATATTCGAATGTGCCTGACGTTATTCCGTTTTTAGATATGTCAAAACAGTAAAGACAATGTCCTTTTTTGAATTCGTCGAAAGAAATATCTATCGTATCGTCTCTGAAAATTGAACCTGTAGACCGTATAAGAGCTAGGTAGGCCATGTTGTATAAATCATTAGGGTAATCTAATTCATAGTGATAAAAAGGAGTTCCACCGTCGTTCACTTTCAGTTCTATTTCCTTAGCTTTGAAGTGCTCAAATTGAAACGGATTACGATTATGACTTCCTGTAAAGGCATCTAAATGAACTAACCCTATGATGACTCTTTTTGGAAGAGGAGTGTTGTTCACTATATGAGAGGCTTGCAAAATAGATTTCTGAGGACCAAAAGTGACGTATTTCATGTCTATTTTGTTCACAGGATAATCCCAATACGGAGTAACCATTCTAGCATCCATTATTTTTTTATGGAATTTTTCAGACACTCTTATTCTTTTTATGAATAAATGTATGCCCTGTATGTCTATTATGTATTTTTGTGTTCCTAATTTAGACATCAAACAAAAGTCTTCGTCTGCTCTATCAAATTCTATAGTAAGAGGCAGATCTCCAGGTAACACTTTGACCTGAGCAAAAAGGTCATTATGAATTCGTCCTATGACTTCAAATAATTTCCCGTTTTTAGTTTTGTTATAACGTGCTTTCACTCCAGAATTATGATCGTCGCTGTTAACATTTGTTACTTCGTTGAAATCTTTATCGTCTTTGTAATACATAGCCAAAGCTCCCAAGTGTTTAGCAGTGGTTGGATCATAACTTAAAATATATTCCAGAATAGATCTATACCCGTGCAAATCATTGCTGTCTGATATTCGTATTCCTGCTATAGAAAGTTTCACATTTTTAAACATAGTAGAAGCAAAATAATTCACTGGAAAAACTTTAGCTTTATCGTTTATTGTCCCATCGTTAGCTGGAGCATCTGGATTTTGTTTGTCAGCTTTTAATATTTTGCCAGACACTCGAATAAAACTGTCGTGCAAAGAAATGAAATCTGTATGTTTAGATTTTAAAGTGAATTGAACTGTAGTGCTGTTAGGAGAAGCAGTGGGCTCAACTTTTTCATAATAAGTTTTAACTCTACTTATATCTGTTGGAGGAACATGAGTAAAATCAAATTCCGAGGCTACACAAAAACAAGGATCTTCGTCTAACAATGACATTTTTTTAAGGTGATGAACAAACTTCAAAAATATTTGTTTGTTTTTCTCTTCTTTTCAGTAATCTCAGGTTATTTTATGTTAACCAAAGATATCTTTTTTGAAATTTCTTCTAAATCTATTTCTTTTTTTATTTGTGATCGTTTTATTAACTTTTCTTTTCTTGGTTACATGTGAAATAACTTCTTTGCCTAAATCAGACAAAGTTTCTTGAGCTTCTCTTTTTAAAGCTCGTTTAAAGTTTTCACCTTTCATGACATTTTTTGCTACTTTAATTCCTCCTGTTAAGGCTCTTTTTCCTATTCCTTTTGCGGCTGATGCCACAACAGGTTTCACCAAAGGAATAACTGTCTTAAACAATCCTTTTAAAATACCACCTAGCCCATAACCTTTTTGATTTCTGCTTCCTATGAAGGGGGTTAAAGAATAGTATCCTTTTCCATACTGTACATCATAAGGATAAGATCGCTTAGTTAAAAAATGTTTATAATATATATCTTCAGGTGAATCGTTAGAATACATTTTGATGTATTTTTATTTATTTTTTTTGATTTATCTCAAAACAATTTATCTCTACCAGTCAGATGCCCATTCCTTAGAAGAATATCTTGGGTTTTTTTTGGTTCTTCTTCCAGATCGAGTAGAATAAGGTGACGGCTTTCCTGACAAATTTTTGTTTGTTTTAATTTTCCCGAAGACGTCTTCTTGTGGGCTTGGGTAAGATATTTTTACGTCTCTTTCTTTGCTGGGTTGCTTTTCTTCGAAAGGGAGAGGAGGGATATTTTTTATTGGAGTTTTCACTATGCCTCCGCTGGCTTCTCCTATTTTGTCTTCTTCATTTTCAGAAAGATAGTCGGTGTCGTTATTTTTATCTTCAGTGTCTTCTGTAGTTGTTTTTTTCAGAAGGGGCTTTTCTTTTTCTTGAAGAAGAGTTTCATCCAAATTGCCGTCTTCAGAAAATTCATCGTCTGTAGCATCTGTAGAATAATTGCTTTCATTTCTTTGTTTGTCTTCCATGTTTTGATCTTCTAAAGGATATTTTTTTATGATATAAGGACGATTGTTTTTTTTAGTTATTTTTGGCTTATTTAAAAACCACGATTTAGGAATATGATTAGATATATTAACCCAAAGTTCTTCTGTTCCTATAGGTTCTGTTTTTATGCTTGCATTTGAAAAGAATTTCATGATGCTTATCACATTAGAATTTCTGATTAGTTTACCTCTGATGATAATTTCACCATGTTCATTCCATAGATAGTTCAGTTCTATCATTTTTTTGAGAATTTCTTTTATGTAAGGAATTTGTGCTTGTCTTATGTTGGATAAGATCTCAAGTATTGATATACCTGGTATTATTTCTTGTTTTTTTTCTGTAGGAGCAGAATACATGAAAGCCGAGTCTTTAGCTATATTTTGATTTGTGCTTAATATCTTATACGGTTTCACGTTATACATTCTTTGCGCTAATAATTCTTGTTGCCTTTCGAGAGCAGGATTTTTTTCTTGGTCAGTGTTTTTTTCATTAGCATGATTTTTTGCTGAAGATAATTTTTTGTAAGTTGCTAAAGGTATAACGATACTTTTTTTGAAGCTAGCCATAATATTAATTTTTTGCACCTGCCAATCCTCCTATTAAGGACACTGCTAAAGGGAGGAGAAGAGAGAGAAATCCACCTTTTTGTTTTAAAACTGCTTTCCTTTTTTTGTTATTCACACGTCTATTAATAAGATATCTTAAAGTGTTCTTGTATTTTTTTAACTTTGAATAAGACACTGAATTTAATTTAATGTTTCCTGTAAGAACATTAAAAATGCACTGACATATAGAATCTAAATCTTCTTTATCTGCATATTCTATTAACAAATCTCTTTTTCTTTTGTTTTTTGTGTTTCCTAACATTGTCAAAAAAGCTAATCTTTTGACTGATCTGATGTTTGCTGCTTTCTTCTTGATTTTTCTTTTTGGTTGTTTGCAGCTAGTTCTTTTTTTTCTTTTTGCTACAATTGATTTCTTTTTTATTGTTTTTTTGCCTTTTCTTTTAGAAACAGGCATTTTTTTCTTTAACGGTGGCATTCTTTCACACAAAAACTTTTATTTTTTTCATATATTTTATTCAATCTCATGAACTTTATGTTGGTTCATACATGTATAGTTGTTTCTGTTTTATGTTTTGTTAGGTATATACACCTCTTGTCCTATGTCAAATATGTTGCTCCTAAATCTGTATTCTTGAGGAGTTTTTTGATGACCATCTATTAAAAGATAGGAATGTGGTTTCCTAGTTGCTTCATTAAAAATATTAACGAAAGTTTTATAATTTTTAGGCAACAGTTTTCTCCCTAATGTTAGAGGGACAGTTTGATCTAAAGGTGAATTAAAAATAACTAAATACGTCGCATTTCTATTAACAGTTTGCCTTTCTTTTCCTTCAGAATAATAATTTTGTGAAATATATATAACATTTATCGATTCATGATGACATGTTTGAGTGAAAAGTTTTCCTATTTCAGGATTATTTCCACATTCTTTCATTAAATCATCTAAAATAACAAGTCCATTGAGGTCAGGTTTTATATATTTATCAAAAGAAGAAGGAATACCGTTCAAAAATCTTATGCTTTTCCCCTCCATAAAGTCTTTTTTAGCAGGAGGGGTTTGACCATAACACCATATGACATAGTCTATTTTTTTTTCTATTATTCGCTCATTATTTTTTAATAGATCATACACAAAAGTAGTTTTTCCACTGTTGCTTGGTCCTGCTATGATCATAGAAAATGGAATTCTAATACATGCATTGAAAACAGGGAATTCTATGTCTTCCATTTTTTATTTTCCTTTTATTTTGTTTAATTCTTCTTTATAAAAACTACCACTCAATATTTCATTATTTTTGTCTGTTAACACATAAGTAGCAGGCCATGTTCTAAGAACATATGCTATTTGAAAAATTTCTTCTTTCCAATGAGAAGAATACCCTCTTCTGAAAGCAATCTTATATTTACTTATTCGTACTTTATCTCCTACTTTAAAAGGCAGTTTAATTCTTTTGCTGTACAAATATTTTCCGTATTGCTTTAACCATATTTTTTTTTCGTTTGATTTGGTTACTTCAGAAGGACTTATTCCTAATGTTCTATGTTTACTATGATTATAACTTTTAACTAAATCCTGTAGAACGTCTATATATCTCAGACTCTTTTTGAAAGAAAGATATTTATATATTTTGTCTTGTATGGTACGATTGAATCTTTCTACTATAGCACATTTAGTGTCTTGAGAAGTACTGAAAAATTTTATTTCATTTTCTTTTAAAAAATTTTGAAAAACACCTTTAAATTCGCTTCCTTCATCTAATTGTATTAAGTTGGGCTTAACATTGCTTTTTAACAAAATTTTTTTGAAGCCGTCTAGAGTGACATATGCAGTTTTGTTCACTAAAGGTTCAACATAAGCATAACGTGAAAAACAATCTATACAGGCTAATAAATATTTTATTCCATTGTTTTGATCTTTAAGGTTAAAAATACTTATTAAATCAATTTGCCATTGATCGTTTATGCCTTTCACTATTGTTTTTCTTCGAAGAAATTTATATATTATTTTCTTATGTGAAGTATAAGTTCTAGTGTTACGGAGAAAATTTAGCACGTCCTTTCTCGTTATATTTTCATCTATTTTTTTAGCTGCTTCATATAATTTTTTCACAGAAGAAAAAGATGAAGGATGAGAAGGAGTGAAATAAATTTTTTTCAAAATATTTTCTTTGTCCATGTTTGAAAAATATTTGCTTATGAACATGAAAATAGAACCATCTCAGAGTAGTAGGTGATATAATTTTTGATGAATGAACGACATCTTTTGCAACAGCATTCAGACAAAACATTTTTCACAACATTTTTAAATAAATGAATGACACAACTTTTTTCGTGCACGCGAAACAAAATGGAAATCCGATACGCGTCCATTCCAAGAAAAAAAGGTAGAGACATATTTTATCCCCTTATGAGTTGAGCAAGAGCACAAATTTCTCTTTCGAGATGTACTTTTTGCTGACACATAGGTTTTAAAATATATGTACCATAAAAAACTTGGCATTAGCGCAAGTTCCTCCATTGAGGTGTACTTTCTGCCAATGCATAAATTCACAGAACGGGGCATATTAGCACAGATTTTAACCCATTTTTACGCGTGAATAAAGTCATTAAATGCAATGCAAGTTTCCGGATTTCCGTGAAAAAATGAAACAAAAAAATCTTTTTGCCTTATAAAAGAAATATTATTCTATAGCATAGATATTAGTGTATATAGGAATAAACCCATCAGGTATTCTAGTTTGGTTTGTGTTAGTTCCTATAGTTTTTTGTGCATGTTTTCTTACGTTTCCGGTTTTCTTCAACACAGTTTTACCTTTAGTGGAACAAATAGTTTTCTGTTTTTTTCCTTTCTTGACTTCTTTTTCTTCTTTCTCACTTTCTTCATCTTCTGTCATACTAGTCCCTGCTTTTCTTTTATTTCTTTTTTTGCTTCGATTTTCATTTTCGTCTTCAGGCAAAGGAGAGGCTGTCAGGTTGTCTTTTCCTTCTGATTCTTCGGAGCTAGAGTTTTCTGTGTCGCTGATTTTTTCGTCGATAATTAGCTTCAATTTATTTTGAGCAGACTTAGCTTTGTTCCTCATTTTTTCTTTGAGATATTGTGTATGGCATGAATTACATCTCAAATGATTTTCGTCAGCAGAAAAATAATGGAGAGAATGAAAAGGTTTATGACACCTTATACATTCTTGAACCATGCTTTTTTGACATTTTTCACAATATTTTTTATCTTGAACTATTCTCCCTTTTCTTCCACAATATTCACACTTAACAGGCATTTTATGTATATTTTTATCTAATTCAAAACAAAGATACTTTGACCGTAGATATCTTGTAATCTTTTTTGCTGTAGCTCTTATCTCACTAAGGTTTTCAATCGCTGTCACTGTCACTAGAGGCTATGTTATCGTCGCTGCTGCTGTCGCTATGAGACTTTGATTTTTCTTTCTTTTTCTTAGTGTTCTTAGTCTTTCCAGGCTTTTCTTCTTCACTCATTTTTTTAATTTTATCTATTTTTTTATCTATTTTATTCCTTAGTTCAAAGAGTAAATCATATTCTTCTTTAAGGAGAGAAATACTTTTGTCTTTTACCATATCATGAAAATGTAAGTATATTTTTCCTTTGAATTTATTTATGTCTATTCTTTTCCTTTTGCCAAAAGCTAAAGTAGGATATTTAGATGATTTACTCATTTTGTTTGTTTGCAGATAGTTTGCTATTGTATTTTTGTCTTTATCTCACAAACTTTTCTTCTTTTTGAATGAATCTCTTCAAAAGGAATTTCTTTCATTTTTCTTTTTAAAGGGGGAATCTTATAATGACCATATGCGTAAGATTTAATTCCTCCTCTTCTCAAATATCTTTTATCTTCAAAAGGAGAAAGAGATATCTTTCTTTGAGACATAGTGTACACTTTGTGTTTTATGCTTCTTATGTTATCGAATTCTGCTTCTTTTATTCTATTTTGGACTAAAGTAAGCTTAAAGTCATTGTGCCTTATAGTTTCTATGCTACTTTTTTTGACTCCCTTTATTTTTTTCTCTTCTTCCCCCTTCTCAAACAAAATTGAATACATTTTTGGCCTGAGAGCAATAAATTCTTTTATTTTTTTCCCCCCTGCTTCATCTTTAAATTTACCTAAGACCTTTTTGTTCGTTTCATCATACAAAAAATGATCTTTAGGTAAATTAGAAAAATCAAAAAAATTATTTAGATCTTTTATTTTTTTAAGATAATTTGTATCTTTTATGTAATACACTAAAGAATCTGTGTCTGTATATAACAGTTGAATATGTACGTCTTTGAATTTAGGCAACATGATATTATAATGGAAATTAAACATCCATAGTTTAGATAACTCTAAAACAGAAAACCCAATGTAGATCGGTTTGTCTAGTAAAAGTTTTTCTTTGCTGCTTTGTATTCCTACAAAGTCCTTTTGAAATATATGAAGAGATTTAAAAGTAGGTTTTTTTATAAGATTTTCACTTTCTTTAGGGTCTGAAGTTAATTTCATGTTAGTTCTTTTCTTGACATTTTCCATTGTTTTACCAAATGCTGCATTATTTAATAACTTAAAGAATTCTTTTTCGAAAGCAGAGGTAGCCAAAGTTCATTCTCTGTTATTGAACAAAATGTAAGATTTCATCCAATCTTTCTGATGAAAGCTTAAAACACGATGAATTTTATTTATCTTTAAACCTAATGCAAGGTATAATTTTAAATTACGATAATGCACTACATAATTTTTTTTGTCTTTTAAATTGCATATAAGCTTTTTTCCTCCTTTTTTATAGGACGTTTCAGTTTTTTTCAATATTTCTTTTGCATACGGAGATAATTCTTGTTCTTCTATTTCTATTTTTTGTGGAGCTAGAGGAAAATCGTTGTGCATGTCATGAAGACAGTCAGGGTAAGTTAAACTTACCTCCAGTATGTATCCTGTTTCATTATGATCTGAAATGCTTTCTATGTTCAGTTTTTGAATTTGATTTTGGGTTAGCCATTTGAAATTTGAGTGAGGCAAAAAATCTGCTAAACATTTGCCGTAAAGGTTATTGCAGTCTATGTAAAAGATGATTTCGTCGGAAAAATTAGCTTTCGCATACCTATGAGAAACATTAGTAATGCCACCCCTTATACCGCCTTCTATAAAATTATATATTTCGATGTCAGAAAGCAACTCTAGTTCAACTTCTGTATGTTTCAACATAGCTTGATAACTCAAACTAGGTGCCGTTAGAAAATGAGCAGGGTCTAAACCGTAATAACTTAAGGCCTTTTCTCTAAAAGATTCAAAAACATCACATAAAAGCAAAACGTCTATTTTCAAGTAGGCTTTCAAATAATCTTTTATGTTTCTACATTTTAATGCTTTAAACATATGAATAGCATGACAATAATCGTCCTCAGTTATATTTTTTTTGGTTAAAGTAGAATAAAATTTGTCTATAGGCGGCAATTTTTTTTCTTTCAAAACAGACCAAGAATCAATGTAATCATAGCACATGACACCTTTTCTTATCATATAAGGAATCATTTTTTTGTTTGAAGTATGTTTTTTTGTTTGAACGAAATCTTTTAAACCTTTCTCTTGCAAAAGTTCAGCTAATTTTGAAAGGGACGTAGGTAAAAATTGGAAGGAATCTATAATTCTAAAATTTTCGAAACTTAAAGTAAGAAATTTTTCAGATGATTTAGCAATCACAGATATGGTGCTCTGGTTTATATATTTATATAATTTTTGGATGAGAAAATGAGTGTCATAATTCATGCTGTTGTGAATTATAATTGGTATCTTTAAATTGTCCATCCTAAGACTAGTGTAAGTAAGATTACATCTATTGCAAGCATAATTTAAATCTCTTCCTTTTCCTTCTTTTCCTATGTGAGCATGATCTAAAACTTTTCTTATACCTTTTTCGGTGAAAGATATCCCGCATATGTAACAATTTTTTTGCTTCACTATATGTGAAATATCGTCAGAAGACAAAGACAAAGGTTTTCTCTTATGATCTAAAATATATGAAATTTCAGCTCTTTTTTTATATAAGTAAGAAACAAATTTTTCTATAACATTTTTTCCTACGTATATAACAGGATCTTGACTGTATTTTTCATATTTCGAAATTAATATAGCTCCAAAGGCATTTAATTTGTGTTCTTTGGAGCAACACGATTTCCCTTTGTATATTTTGCTTATAGTGCGATTATAACATTCAAAATCTGCATATATCACAAAAGGACTTTTAACTTTAAATTTATGGTCAACGAATTTCAAGAAAGTCCCTTTCGATGGAGTAGAATAACCCTGACCACTGTATACATTAGTTTTGCAATTGTTGTTAACGTGCATTTCATATTTTTTTTTTGAGCAAAATGATATCAAACATTTGTAACAAAAGTACCTAGTTTTTTTTCCAAAAGAATGGTCTGATAAATTTATGTAAATTTCTGATAAGATAATAGTGATCATTAAATAACAATAAATCAATATGTCTTCCTTCAGTAAGGGGAGAAGAAAGGACTGAAATATACATAGGGAAAGGCTGAAATTCTTTCTTTTTCAGATACTAAAAGGCCAAAGACATTTACAGTAAGATTATTTTTCTTTTCGAACTTTGGAATTTCACTCAATTTCACAGGAAAAGAAAGAAAAGAAAGGTTTAATTTTTCTAAAAAAATATCGTACGACTTAGCCAAGTTTGCATTGTGAGGAATTTTATGTAATCCTGCTAAAACAGAGTATATGAAGCATTTTTTGCCGCTTCCTTTTATATTAAGAACTGATTTTTTTCTTTGAATAATGCTTTCTTTCCCTTTGTTCTCACCTCCAAAAGGATTATATTTAAAAACAGAGAGGCGTAACACTTTTATTTCTCTTAAAAACCATCCTGACCCCATGTGCAAAAAAGCATCGAAAAAACCTAATATCACAGAAAAGGAATTTCTTATTAATTCTTCTACGTTATGAGAATCAAAGTTTACTTGAACAGGACTTTGGAACCATGGTTGAATTTCAAAATATTCATTGTTTTCTAGATTATATTTTCCTAACACTGTGCATAACGATAATTGAAATTTAACCCCCCCTTCTTTTTTTTTTTTCTTCAAAATTAATTTTTTAATTTTTTTGGTCTGATTAAGTAAAAATAAATCAGGATCATATTTGTGAAGAGCAGGAGTTAAATCATATTCTACGATTAAATTTCTGAAAGCTTTACTTTTTTTCATTTCTTATAGGTCTAAAATGAAGAACTAAAAAAACTGTTCCATATTCAAATTGAACCAACTTTCCCACATCGTCACATATAGTTATTTCGATTTCTTGTATTTCACTTTTTTTTACCTTTTTATAGTACGGAGAGACAAAAACTTCCTTTATATCGTCTCCGAATTTTTCACTGCAACGAATAGTTCTCAATAAAGGAATTTGAAGATCGCCTACAATTTCATTTGCAACTATATCAGTATAAATATAAATATTAGAAGAAACGTGATGCAAATTAGGAACACCTCCCGCATGAAAATATTTATAATGTTTGTATCTTAAAGTAGTGCTCATTAAAATCTGAAAATCTAATAAACTATTCAATGGAAGCCCTGAAAAAGTTATAACGTCACTGTTTTCGATCTCAGCTTCGTTGTCTATTTCTTCAGATATATCCAATCTCAGTACATTACTTAAATATTTAGACATAACAACTTTGTCTCCTCTCCCTACCTTTAAAATGGGTTTTAAATTTTGCAGCTCAGTTTTCACATATGGTTCTCTACTTTTTCGAAAAAATTCATCGTCAGGGTATGCGTCTATTTTTTTCAAGGCTGCATTTATGCTTTTTATTAAACTATCTAAAGAAGTATAATTTCCATATGGAATTTTTTGCACGACATATCTTTTTTTTATTTCTATTTCATCTAATGAAGTTATTTTATTCACGTCTTGCTTCAATCTGAAATCTTTTCTTTCTACTACCAAAGTCCTATTTCTTTCTGGAATTTCTGGGAAATTATACCAGGAAACTGGTATGTTTACTTCTACTAATCCCACTTCCCATTCTCCTTGTAAAATTAAAATAGAAGGTAATTTAACCCAAAATTTGCTTGTTTTGTTTTCTCGAGAGGGATGAATAGTATTAGAAGGTAAATTAATGTAAAAAGGAGAAGAAACATTCATTTTAAAAATATATCTTATTTTTAAACAATAAAATCTTTTCTTTGATAACTTTGAAAGTATTTCTTATCTCAGGGAAAAAAACCACTGGTGGCTCATATGAACAGGATATTTTCTGTTAACTGAAGACCTCTAGTGAGCATTCCTAAAATTATCTTAAACTATACCATATTTAGCAGTTTATAGAGGCTAGGACTGACATTACTTTACTAGATCAGCGAAGACCTCTAGTGAGAGTCACTGAAACTATGTGCATGGTTTTACACTGAAGACCTCTGGTGGCTGACATAAATTATGTGCATGGTTTTACACTGAAGACCTCTGGTGGCTTATAGAAGGCATTTTCTGCTTACTGAAGACCTCTAGTGAGCATTCCTGAAACTATCTTAAACTATACCATTTTTAGCACTCTATAGACCTCTAGAGGCTAGGACTAACATTACTTTACTAGATCAGCGGAGACCTCTAGTGTGAGTCACTGAAACTATGTGTATGGTTTTACACTGAAGACCTCTGGTGGTTGATATAAATTATGTGCATGGTTTTACACTGAAGACCTCTGGTGGCTGATATAAATTATGTGCATGGTTTTACACTGAAGACCTCTGGTGGCTTATAGAAGGCATTTTCTGCTTACTAAAGACCTCTAGTGAGCATTCCTAAAACTATCTTAAATTATACCATACTTAGCACACTGAAAACCTCTAGAGGCTATGACTAATATTTCTTAACTAGATAAGCGAAAAGCTACTTTTTTACTTTTGTGAGTTTGTTTGCTAATCCTTCCCATACAAGCATTGTTACAGTTAATTTTATCACAAATTGTATGTTTGTTACAGGAATTAATTAAGTTGAAATGAAACAAATTTAATTTTTAGCTCTCAATGAACAGTTGACTCAACAGCAATTTTTAATGAACTCACTGAAGTAAATGTTTAGCTTTACCTTTAAAGCATTAATCGCAATGCTTTTCCTGTAAAGAATTCCCTGTAGTCTGCGTCAAAAAAGTTCATCTGATTTCGCTGCCTCCTTCTTTCTCTTCTTTTCCTTATTCGTTCTCATATAACTTTGCTGCCTTATTGGTTAACTTCGTTGCATTATTCGTTATACTATATTACCTTAAGTTATTGTAGTTTTGTTTCTTTATTCTCAGAGACTTTTTGTTAGCTACTGCTGTATATGTTATGAAATATTTCATTTTTAGAAAGTAACATAAGACAAAAATATTTGTTTCAAACTTTTTATTTCTTATTAAATAAACAAACTTTTGGTTTTTTTTTCTTGATTTAACAAGGAAGTGTCAGATGATTTTCTCATTAACCATAACAAACATTCATGACCAACCCATGGTTTTTCATGTACCCATTCAATGGAACAGTAAGGACATTTTATTGTTTCAGTCCTATGATACAAATTTGATGTTTGAATAAAATCATCAAAACATTTTTGATGTACTGGCTTATTGCAACAAATCATATAAGCAATGTTTCTAGTTTTGGTAGAAATAATCATTTCAGTGTTGCATAATTTACATAGCATGTATTCTAATGACATTTTATGCAATCTTTGTCTTGTTTTATTTCTCAATTTTTTTGTTATTTCTGATAAAACATATTCACTAGGATCTAAAGTGTCATCATGTTTTCTTTTTTTAGGTTTCATTAACGTTTCTACATGATAAATATATGGGATTTCGAGTAAGTCACAAGCAAAATTCATCATAGTAAAATAAAAATGTTGATAAGGCATTAATATGCAACACATTTTAAGGACTCGCGGTAAAAGCATAATATTTGATAAAACTAAATTGCCTATTTCATCCTGCAAATAAAAAGACAGGAAATAATCAGCGAAATATACAAGCGCCTCTACTTTGATTTTTTTTAACCGTGGCAAAGAATCAAAATAAGACAAAGCCGAAATAATTTGTTCAGCTTCCTTGACTGACATATAAGGCTGGGAAGGAAAACTGACATCTATTATAACCTTTTCGTTGTCTTTGAAATGTATTCTACCTTCGAAATAACTGATTCTATTTTTCAACAATTCATAGTTAATTTTCGTAATCATTTTTTTGATATGGTAATTCTGGAATATCAAGACAACAAAGCAATATCAAAACAACAAACAATAAGTCTTATGGCTTTTCCTTGATAAGACTAACACAAAATATATGAACAATCAAATAAAATCCCTGTTTTTGTACAGGAATAATAAAAAGGATTTTCCTTTTCTTGTAGGGATATTAGTCTATATATCTCAGAATAGTTAGTGGAGAATTCCAGCTCTCTAAGAAAAAAAAAGATATTTGGTTTTGATAGTATTTTTTCATCATTAATTTAAATGTTTTCTTTTGCCACCTGATGAAGGTTTGAGCACCTAAAGGTTTGCCATTTACCCATTTCATACTGCAATTTGCACATTTAATTCCCTCTTTTCTTGGCTTAGTGTATGATTTAAGTCTGAAATTAGTGTAGCATTTATGATAACATGGACTGTCACAACATTCCGTACGATTAATATTTTTTTTCTTGTCTTTTCTGTTGGCGTCATGAAATTCTCCGCAACCTGCGCAAAGGTAACGTACAGGATAACAGTCTATATACATATCACGATAAGCATGTTTTATCTTTTTTGCTAATTTTTTTGTTTTGTAGCATTTAAACGAGCAATACAAATCTGTGCCATGAGTTTTACAATATACGTCTTTAAGAAGATCAAACAAAGGATATTTTTCACCGATCAAATCAGTACAAAAGTATAACAAAGAAATAGTGGTATCATGACAAACATTTCCTGTATATATACATACCTTTACAATCTTAGCTATTTCATTCAAGTGTTTTAAACTTCTTTCGTGTAAATATTTAAACAGAAAGTCACTTTGAAAGTAACAAGCAAAAAAAGCAATTGATTCTACGTCCTCTACAGCATCAAAACTAGCATATGATTCTTTCTTTGATTTTTCACATAAATTTACTATAAAAGAAAAACATTGAGCTACGGTAAGCAAAGAAAAAACAGGAATTTCTATATTAATTTTAGCTTTTTTGTTTTTTTTCTTTTCCTGGAAACTAAAATAGGATTTAAAATAGGAAATTCTTGAACATAAAAGTTTTTTGTTCAAAGAAATATTTCCCTCCATATAAACCAAAGAAATTTTTGAGCAGAAATCTCACTTAAGGTTTTAGAAAAAATCTTAAACAAAACCTTTAAATTTATTCAGTCCCCCCATGTTCATAAATGATATGTCTAGTGAGCTGCTCTTCTGATTTAAAGGAGCGGAAACAGAAACGACAGACGTACTGAGGTCTCTTTCGAGTAGTCAGGAGGAAAGAGCCTGCAAAATGAGCAGGCGTATCGCACCCTCCGCAAGCCCGAGAGAGACTGGATCTATGTTTGGCCAGCTCGCTAGGAGGCTGAACAAGTCTTGCCAACGCAGACTGTTCAAAGAAATATTTCCCCAATTCTTGTGACCCAAACAACCTTACGAATTCTTCCAAAGGAGCTCTGTTGCTCACAAGCGAACCATAGGTGGGTCTTACCACTCCAGTTGGAGCTGTGCTTGCAGGAACGCCTGCGGTATCAGGAGGACCTCTAGGAACGTTTGACGTCTGAAGTCCTGCGTCAATAGGAGGACCTCTAGGAACGCCCAACGTTTGAAGTCCTGCGTTATAAGACGCTCCTCCGACTGTATGAGAAGTCACCTGCTCTTTGGGAAGTGTCTGACTAGGAAGTTGGAAGCCAGCCCTTGTGCCTCTGTGGCTCTGTGAGAAGGTGCCGAAAGCTGATGGTTGGGGGAAGACGGCAAGAGAAGGAACAGAAACTTGTGGGAAACTTTGAGCAGGGTAGATGGAAGGAGCTTGCTGTGGAGACAAGCTCAGGGAGACTGGAGCCGAAACGTTTGGAGGAGGGAAGGCGTGAACAGATGCTTGAACTGGTGCCAAATGGTTTGGAGGAGGGAAGGCGGGAACAGATGCTTGCACTGGTAAGGAAGAGGAGGAGAAATCAAAAGATGATGCTGTTTCTCTCAGTTTTCTCAGGGGGGAAGCAGGGTGATTGTTTTTCCTACTTTCATCTCCCTGGCTCTGGGGAAAAGGAGTAGAGGGACGGTCACTAAGAGGATCAGGAGGGAGAGGATTTTGGAGTATGTCAGCAACCTCTTCGTCACTTTCTGGCTCAGATTTGATGTCAGGACAAGTACAATAAAAAGAAGAAGCTTCAGGGTGAGAAACAGATTTTCCAGGCAACGGTGCTAGGATAGCAGCTGTCAGAGCAGGAAATCTAGCAGAGGCAGTGGCTTGGAAAGGTGCAGGGGAAGGACCTGACAGAGAAGCAACAGGAACAGGAATAGAGGAGGCTTCAGAAAGAGGAAAAATGGAGGCTTTAGATGAAGTGGCTTCAGAGGAGGCTTTAGGAACGGAAGCTTTGGTTTCAGTAGCAGAACGAAGCTGCTTAGGAGAAGCAAAAGTGGAGGTCTTTGTCTTAGCAGAGGAAGGACAAGCAGAAGTAGAGGTCTTAGCCTTAGTAGAGGAGGTCTTACTCTTAGCAGCGGAAGTGGAGCCCTTAGACTCTGTAGAGGAAGGAAGCTGTTTAGAGGAAGGAGAAGAAGAGGGGGGTAGGGACAGTGAAGTTCCCTTGCTCTGAAAGAATTTGACGTGTTCTTCCTCGAAGGAAGATACGCCAGAATTTATTCTGAAAAGAGAAGCTGCAGCTTCAGCATTAGAAATAGATGGAGAGGAAGACGAGAGGTTTTGCGATTTGCTCTTTTGCAAGGCAGGCAATGAAGCTTCACTAGCAGAACGTTTAAGCGTCTGCGAAGAGGAGGTATTTTGCGAGCTGACAGACTGTGGAATAGAAACAGAAAGTGAAGCAGAAGAAGAAACGACAGACATGGTTTGAATAGAAGCAAGTTGAGGAGGAGATGAGAGAACTGTGTCAGAAGAAGTGGAACCTGCAGAGGTAGAAGGTGCAGGTTCCACTGTAACAGGACGATGAGGTTGAATCTTAAATAATTTTGTTGGCAAGGGATGGGTAGCTTTCGGCATCTAGAGAAAAAATATATATATATATATATATATAAACATATTATAAACAGTGGCATATATAAACAATTAGACTAACATATATCATTAATCATGCGAAATTTTAATTTTCTTTGGTTTAGGTATTTTTGGACCTCTTTTGTCTTTTGTGCTTTTCAGAACTGCATAAGAACAGTGCTGTGGACATCTCGCACACTTCTCTAAATTTTCAGGTAATATATTCGACGATAAGACTACAAGATGTTTTTGAAGACGCTCTATAACTTGAAAACAATATTCCAAGTTTGCCTGGCTTAGTTCCAATTTGTCTTTGAACAATGTTGCTAAAGGAGGAAAATTTTTAAGATGCTGAACTTTATCTTCTATTTGAACTTTCTTTTTCTCTAATTCTTTTTTGATTTTTGGGGAACAAATACTTTTTTGATTTTTTTCACTTTCTTCTTCGCTATCAGACAATGCGAGATCATCTTTCAGAAACATATATTCTGGATCACTAATTATGGCACTGTCTTCTGACTGACTTCTTGATAATTTACTCTTAGAATATTTTTCTGCTTTTTTTTCTTCTTCGCTGTCACTCATTCGAATAGGAGAAGTGCCAGCTTTAGGTTTATAAGATAAATCATCATTTTTTTCTTTGCTTTCATCTTCACTACTATCTGAGAAATTTTCTTCTTTAAAAAGATTGCTAGGCATAGAAAGTAAATTATCAGATTTCCTTTTTTTATTCAAGCTACTTTCTTTTTCATTTTTAACTCTGCTCTGTGAAGGAGAATATTCTGTTATTTTTTTCAAATCTTCATTCAAAAATAAATTTACAACCTTTGATCTAAAATTATATAAAGGATGAAAATCAGTGCTTTGATTTTTTGAAGCAAAATAAATATTTATTTTCAAAATTTCGCAAACACATTCTACCAAAATACTATGAGAAGACAGCAAATCTAATAAAATTTTAGCTTTGTTTTGAGTCATGCAATATCCATAATATGTGCTGTAAGCTTCGTCCTTTTTCATATAAAACATAAGAGAAGACCAAGCTTCATCTTTTAATATAGCAATAACTTTATCCCTTGGAATTTTTTTTCCTTTTTGCTGTTTGCTGATCAGTTGAGTAACGTAAAACAAACAGTGTGTGTCTTCTTGTTTCACTTTACTCCAGTATTCATGATTTTCTTTTTTGTCTTGACACAATATAGTAAACAAAACCAGAAGAAAATGTGAAATTATCTTAATTTCTTTCATTTTGATGAAGCTTGATTTTTCTCTTGATTTATTTCAAGCAATGCCTCCTTAATTTCAAAGCACAATTTGAAAAAAAATGATGTGTCTTTTACTATACAATTTCCTTTAAAATTATGACCTAAAGTAAAAGTAAGATATTTATTAGATACCCTAAAAGAAGAAAAATAATTCAATTTTTTGGTGACAGCTATTTTATGATCATACAAAAGCCAAGAAGATTCAAAAGAATTTGACTCTCTAATTTTGTAGATATATTTTTCAGGCAATCTAGAAAAAAGCTTTAAGAAAATCTCATATAGCTTTGTTCCCTGATTATTTAAATTTATTTCTATACTTAATTGCACATTCAATAAATTAACTTTTATTTTCTGGTAATCTATCTCAGAATATTTTGAATAAAAATGCAAACAATATTTAACAACGAATTTATCTATTTTGTTTAATAAATAAGAAAAATTATTTTTCAAAAATAAATAGCAAAATCCATTTCTTGTAAATTTCAAAGAAAAGTTTTTTCTTACAACATGTATAGATCCCCTGTACTTAGAAATACTTTTCTTTGGAGACCTAAAACTTTCTATATCTATTTTAGCACTAGGATTTGTAGTAACTATAAGAACAATATTATTTACTATGTATTGAATAGACATATAACTGCATAACAAATTAAAAGGCTACAACCTTGCTTGATAAATCAGCAAACTACGAAAGTCTCGTAAACTTTTGCAGCAGGAACTATCAACTGCCTTTGGAACTTTGACAGCTTCAAACTATAACGAAAAAAATCATATAAATTATTTCCTAGAAATATTTTCAAGCTCAAATATTTGTATTTTTCGTCACTGGGGTATAACATACAGCTTACACAGTAATATCAATTAAAGTATTCCTTAAAATAAATAAAATAGTCACTTATGATGTCTCAAAAAAATAAAATCATGCAAATAAACATTTCACAGCCGTTCTTGACTTTAATACTCATAATTTCAATTACTGCTGTCAATGTCTTCACAGAAATAATTCTCTAAAGATTTACAACGATCAATTTTTGCATGGAACATCAAGCTGCTAGTAAAAGTCATAAATTCCCTCACCAGGAGGCAGCACTGCACTGCGTTGTTTGAGTTGTCTGCTGCTATAATCTGCTCTCTGTTGCCAGCAGAATACGGGTATGGTTTCCTGCTCTGGAATAAATAAAGTTTTAAATTACACCCTCACAAAAAAATAAATTATGCAAATAAAAGATTTTTCAGCCATCCTTATCCCTGTAATTTTAATTTCTACTATCAATTACTCTACTGAAAAGATTCTCTAAAAAATTATAGTTATCAGTTTTCATGTGGAACATCAAGTCTCCATATCAATTCTAAGAAAAGGTTATATCATTATCTATTTTTAAATATTGTTTGTGTCGCCTTATCTATTTCAAAAAACTTTTTCATGTTTCATGTTATTAAGCCTAAAATAACCTGTGTAGCCATATCGATTTCAGTAGTCTACACTAAACTATTCAACAATAAGCTGTTTATCACTTACCAGGAGGCTATGATGTGCAACAATGTATACTCGAGTAAGGCAGACAGTCAAAGTAGCTGCTGACATATAGTACGCAGCTAGTGCAGCAATGTTTCTTAAAGTGTACCTAAAAAAATAAATTTTTAAGTTATAAAATCATATAAACAAAGGATCTCACTTCTGTTTTATATCCTATACACCGTAATTTTAATCACAGTCTTTAATGTCCACACAGAAATACTTCTCTTCAAAGTTACAGTAACCAACGTCCTATCAGCTCCTTACTATAATATTATCAAAAAACACTAAACAGCAGTAAAAGGATGTAACGTAGCTACTAACTAAATTTTTCAATCATGCATTAACAAGGCTAAAAAGCATAATCATTTATCACCCTTTAAGAAAATTTATACTATAGAGGGTATGGATAGGAGGTCTTCCATGTTACATGTCACATGTCATTTAAATTCTCATGTCCATGTCACCTCTAAAAACCTTACATGTCCCATGTCGAATTTAAAAAGGATCTATGTCATGTTACTAATTCTTTACCTCATGTAACTAAAGCTCATGTCACATGTTGATTTTAAGGAATAATCATGTCATCATGTCGAATTTAGTAGTCCACACCCATACTATACTATAGCCTACCTTCATAAGATCCGCAGAATTTACTTCTCAGTTTTATCTCCAGAGGGCAGCTCTGTGTTATGCTATCCTAGTTACAAGCACAGTCCCTGCCTTGTACGTTGTTTCAGATTTCTGCTGCTCTGGAAACAGGGATATACGTTTAACCCTGAAACAAAAAAATGAAATCAGTTTCAAAACAATGTTTATTGCAGCAGAGAAAGCTAACAGTGTTGCTTTGCTGTAGCAGATGCAGCGCAGGAAATATCGCCAGTGTTACAGACTCTAAGTCATAAAAGAAAAAACACTTCAACGTCGAACGCCGACAGCAGGATTCGTACCCGCAACCTAGAGATATGTGAGCGAACGCGCTACCACTGCGCCATCCTGTCAGGCTAAGGACCGCGACTGTTTAGATATATTTATCTCCCTGGATTCTTTCTATGATGCTAAACAACAGAAATTCTATTTCTACACCTCGGTATCTAAAGTGTATGAGTCATAGGTTTATCTTCAGGCAAGCAAACTTTATCTGCAGGTCAAACATCTTCCTTTCCTCTATTGTTTTGTTTCTTTATCTCAAAGAGGGATATAATGTCTAAAAAGAGGGATTCAGCTGCAGCTATCTAACTAGGACGTTTATACTTTGCTTAATATCAGCATTCAACATGAAAACTCTGTGGCTCCTAGTTGGGTTTCTGCAAGTCTGTTATATGCAGACAGTGCAACACAATTGTCAATGTGCCTTCACAAGATCTACTTTGATATGTCATCAACATATTGAATGCATTCAAGCTATAACAGCTTCTCATCTTTCTTTTGTCACATCTTTCATAAAAATCCAGGACATAGAAGGGAACAATACGGACGTTATTTCATACCATGAAAATGTTTTCCCTTTCCTAGAGAAACTCACGACAAACCATGGAATATATTATTGCGATGCTGGTTTATGCAGGTAAGAAAATGCTACACCAATTTGTTTCTATTTCAACTTAACCCATTAAGAACTGGCTGAAAGAGCCTTTTGGTAGGCTAGAGACCTAAATTTTGAGCAGAATATTTACCAGGGGCGAGACCTTGCTAACCAGCATACAGTCCCCATAACTTTGATCTTATTTTTGACATGATTCTATCGTCTGTATCACTCTAGACTCCTCAAATTTGAATTCCTCTTCCCTGAAATAGGTCTAAAAAATCATCAGACCAATAATAGCAGGTCAATTAAATCTATCTCACAATTCCAAACATGGCTACCGTATCAATATAGTAATGCCAATTATACTCAACATCAGACCCTGCATAGTGTTGAGAATACTCAACATCAGGCCCTGCATGGATGTTAAGGATTCTCAACTTCAGGCCTCATTAGGTTAAGTTAAACAAATAGATTTTGTCGCATATCCCTTGTCTTCATATGAAACAACTATATTCCCACTATAGAGAGCCTACTTTGAACTAAATCTTTCTTTTGTCTTTTGATTCCAGATTGAAATACACTAAGCCAACAACTGCACGTCCTTCTTCTCCTGCTATACACTCTACGTCTAAACCAGGCTTAAATACGGCTATATCTACCACTACACGTCCTTGCTACTACAGCTACTCATTCTATGCCTAAGCCGAGCTCAAACACTGCAACATCAACCTCTACACATCTTTCTTCTATTGCTACGCCTAAATCAAGCCTTCCTACATCAAATTATCCTTCAATGGCTACAAAACCTTACTCTACTTTCGGCCCTACTTCTTTTCCAAGGTAAGTTTAAAGGCTGATGTAAAAAAACCACACTATTACCATGTTCAGACCTCTGACACCAAAGGACATAAACCTTTCTTAAATCAGCAGGTAACATAGAGCTCAAAAACAAAAACCAAGAAAATACAATATAATATCTGGTTCAAACAATTCCCAAACTTAACATAAAGTTTCACTTTCAAAAATATCATGTAATAAAATACTATAACTTAAGAATATTTTTCATTTCTTTATTTTCAGATCAACGTTAGCTACTGAGACCAACCTGAAGCCTAAGAACCAAAAAATCCTATCTGTGGAGCACGTAACCCATCCTCCTCTCCTCTATGACATTAGCCCAGAGGCTTTGTCCACAGCCTTCACAGAGCATGATATGGATTCATCCACTGCTAATTCTACCAGATCTTCTACTTCTAAACCTCTCCTGCCGTCCTTCCTCACTCAAACTAGCTCTACTTCAAGAACAACGTCTATGATTTCTCATCCTGCTCTTACTTTTCCCACTAAGGAAATTCAGCAAGCAAAAGAAAAAATCAGCTTCTCTAAAGATAACAAGTAAGCATAAAATTATTGTTATCTATTTCTAATAAAACAATGAAAATATTCAATCTGTATTTCATTTATAAAATATACATAAATCAGCTTAATTTTATGCTAGTGTAATTACCTGAAAATTATATTTCCCTTAACTTCATATCTAACACTGCATGAACCTTCAGATTTAAGCAATGTAAAGTTGATAAAATCTGGGTGTAAAGTTGCTTAAATGTGCTTGATAGCCTTCTTTAAGCATCTTTTATCCACTTAAAGCAAGTTAAAGCATTTCCCGCTTAAAGCTGATAAAAAGTGCATAAAAACGATCATTTAACAGATTTAAGCAACTTTACATCCAGATTTGATCAACTTTAAACAATTATACACTGCTTAAATCTAAAGGTTCATACAATGTGATCAAATAATTGTTAAATTTTCATACAATTTCAGGAAAATACTTACCTCTGAAAAAGGTAGCAGGAAGGAAACCGTGTTTAACTCTCCCACTACCTTGGCATGGGAATCTTCTTTGAGAAGGAAACCAAATTCGCCTCCAACGTCAGGGACCAAAAGGAAAACTGTATCTGTCTCTCCAGACTCCTTACACGGAGGATCACCAAGCACCAAATCTATCGCGCCTTCAAGAACACTAACTTATATCACCCCTCAGACGATATGGGAGGGGCCAAACTCTACCTCTGTGAGCCCCTCTTCTCCCCCTGCGTCACTTAACCCCTCAAGGGGAAAATGGATGACTATTACAGGCATTGTAATAGGTAGTGCATTAACACCTTTGGTGATATGTGTATCAATAATCACAGCACTGTTAATTAAAAAACGTAAAAGGTCTGTAATATACAGACCTAATCAATCTACTCCTAGCACAGCTAGAGATGAAGTGGAAATGCAGCCACTCAGATCTTTTCAGGCTTAAGTATTTTCTTTTAAGCTACAGGCTTGAAAACGATAAAACACCATGAGATTAACATGTAACTATGCTAGTTGTCTACATATCATTATCTAGTTGAGACGCAATAGTCCATATATGGAAGTTTACTAAGACGTAGTTACTTCCATGTATGGACCTTAGTTAAGACGTAGTTACTTCCATATATGGATCTTAGTTAAGACGCAATTTCTTCCATATATAAATCTTCGCATAAAACATAACTACTTCTTTTTATACATCTTAGTTAAGACGCAGTTTCTTCCATATATAAATCTTCGCATAAAACATAGTTACTTCCATTTATACATCTTAGTTAAGACGCAGTAACTTCCATATATAAATCTTCGCATAAAAGGTAGTTGCTTCCATGTATAAATCTTCTGTTATAGATCTTTAAAGGTGACTACATTAATGCATAATGCTCTTGAGTTATAAAAATGCAGAAAATATATCCATAACGATTAATTTATCACCGTAACAGCTCTGCATTATAGTAACATTATTGTCTGTGAAACAAGCATAACAGTCAAATAAAACAAAAATGTTAACGGCTCTTTACAACAGCAGCATGATAGTCAAAGGGATAAAGCATAAAAACAAAAAAACTGAGGCTCTTAAAGAGTTAACTCTGCGCTATTTCCCTTTTTACAGATGTACCCCATATATATACATATATCTTTATTCAAGACGTAGTTCCCTGCTCTGCTTTTACTTGATACACAAGCAAGGTTTAAAAAAGCTAATGGGGTAAACCTTAGAAAGGATAGACAATAGGCACTGACCAAAAAAACCACGCAGCTTTTAATGAAGACAGATTAACGTAGACTAAAACAATAATACATACATAAAAACTAAAGCTTTAAATTTTCACCTATCTTAACAATTAAGATTTACTGTAGTTTCAGTAAAGTGATGAAATTGCTCTTAAAAAGTATACATAGTACTTACAATGCTTCAAGAGCATATCCAAAAAATGTGATCTGGAATAAGAAAGGTGTGGTTCTGTTTCAAAGGTTAAGGAGCCTCATGTGCTCAAGCCTCTCCAGCACTTAATCAAAACATGTTATTATAAAGTACAACGTAGTATTATATTAACTCAACAGCACTGCACCTGCTATGCTATAACTCGTAAAAAACCTACCACTCATGCTGTGCTTAACCCATTGAGGGCTAGCATCGACAACAGCAGATACCATGGTAGGTCTAGCGTCAACTATAGTGGATACCTTGGCAGGTCTATGGATGTCAATCCTAAAAAATTAATACGTATACTCATGAAATATTCTGCTAAACAGCGAAAAATCTCACCAGCGCAGTAAAGTGAGATTTATCTGTCTATGAAATAAAAAATCTTGGTAAAAAACAACACTCTATTGTCATGACTTTATCATTATATATCTATTCCTACTGTCTACCCTATTCCTGTGCGATAGACTGAAATAAAACTGGGCATTAACTTCTAAACACAAATGCGTAAAAAATATAAATTTCCACCTTTATTTACGACAAATAAAAAAGCAAATCAAAAAATAACTATGCAATACCTGATTCAAACATAGCTGCGCAGAAAGAAAAGGATTTCCCCCTTTTTACTGCAGATAAAAAGTTAGGTTAAAAACTAACTACGCAGTGCCTTATTCAACTTACTACGCAAAATACTACTTTTTACCACTAATAAAAAGTCAGATCAAAAACTAACTACGCAGTGCCTTATTCAACTAACTGCGCAAAATCCTACTTTTTACCACTGATAAAAAGCTAGATCAAAAACTAACTAGGCAGTGCCTTATTCAACTAACTGCGCAAATCCTACTTTTTACCACTGATAAAAAGCCAGATCAAAAACTAACTACGCAGTGCCTTATTCAACCTAACTGCGCAAAATCCTACTTTTTACCACTGATAAAAAGCTAGATCAAAAACTAACTACGCAGTGCCTTATTCAACTGACTGCGCAAAATCCTACTTTTTACCACTGATAAAAAGCTAGATCAAAAACTAACTACGCAGTGCCTTATTCAACTAACTGCGCAAATCCTACTTTTTACCACTAATAAAAAGCCAGATCAAAAACTAACTACGCAGTGCCTTATTCAACTAACTGCGCAAAATCCTACTTTTTACCACTGATAAAAAGCTAGATCAAAAACTAACTACGCAGTGCCTTATTCAACTAACTGCGCAAAATCCTACTTTTTACCACTAATAAAAAAGCCAGATCAAAAACTAACTACGCAGTGCCTTATTCAACTAACTGCGCAAAATCCTACTTTTTACCACTGATAAAAAGCTAGATCAAAAACTTACTACGCAGTGCCTTATTCAACTAACTGCGCAAAATCCTACTTTTTACCACTGATAAAAAGCCAGGTTAAAAACTAACTACGCAGTGCCTTATTCAACCTAACTGCACAATGGCAATAACTTTTCCTGTCTGTTTAACTATAGCTACAGGGATTGGATGAAACAGACCCCTCCCTATTTACATAGCTCCTCCCTATTTCATAAAAAATGCTTTTACCCTTTATATGCTCAAACTAAACAGGAAAATGGCAAAGAACCAGAAAAATGGGGAAGGCTTACTCAATGCAGGATATTTTATTTCTATTTGCTCGGATTTTGAGCATTAAACTACCAGCCTTTAATAAGGTAAGTGTTCCAACAGGATTTAAAAGAAGGAAACAAGATTCATATTCTTTGTGTGATTGCTTAGATGGGAAACAAAATAAATGTGGAAAGCTATCTATAAAAAGCTACTGGACAGGGCAAAACTATATCAAAATGTGCCCATACCACAATTCTGTCTGTCATTATTCACATGAAATGTACAAAGAAGCCAGCCATAAAAGTTACATTTTCAAACACCAGCCCTCAAAAAAGTCATTATACGTAGCAATAGAAAGTGCTTTGCGTATTTTTCAGGCTATCTTTTTATTCAATTGCAAAATAGACAAAGGGCACAGCTTCTATTTGGCTCAATTACTGAGTCAAATAATAAATGAAAATGAAATGTTGGCCTGCTTTAGATCAAAAGATATCGCAAAATTGGCAAAAAAAGGATTTACCAAGAAAGACTTCATATTTTTCTTGGCTCAAATGTTCATGAAGGGAACATATTTTTCTCACAAAAAAAAATATGTAGGGAAATCATACTACATAAGAGATTTAGATGTTACCATGCTGATTATAAAAAACATAGAACAAAAAGGGCTGACTCAAGCAATCAAGAATTTTTCCTTCTTTCAGATCATCAGAAACACGATAGAAAATGAAAGCCTTCTCCAACTTCATTTGAAATAACTACAAAAGCAATGTATTCACCTGTCTCTGCATATTAAGCATGTAGGTATATGTATAAATAAGGAAGCTGTATTTTTATGCTTGATCCAGATCTGGTTAAAAATCTGCTTCTCAAATAATTAGGCTTTATGTTATCACTTGATCCAGATCGGGTGAAAATAAAAGCTAAAAACAAGGCATTCAATATCTTCATTTTATTCAACGTAGGTTAGGTAAAATGAAATATACAATATATGCCATTCATATGTATCTATATATCTACTTAGCTCATAAAGAGATAGGAAACATTGTTTTTGTTCCAAAATTTTTAACTTTAGGCCTTTATTTTTTCAAAATTATGTCAGTCATGTAGATCTACCTTCACGTGGTGACTGATGGATGTATATTTATACATATTAAACATGTGTAAATATATAACGAAAGATCTACTTTTTGTTAAAAATTGAGCAATATACTATACCTAACCTATAACAAAGAGCAGCTCAAATACTGTGTAAGCTTCTCACCATAACCATATCAACAGCTTGCCTTTTACAGCGAGCAGCTTAGACTCTATATAAGCTGCTCGCTGTAGTACAAACTCACTAACTGACTCACTAAGTGCTGTATAAGCTACAGCTTTTAAACCATTTTAAGTCTCTGCTGCAGCTTATAACACCTCAAGAAAGTTAAAGTGCGGCTTACATGCAGGGATTTACTTATATAAGATTTAGGAAGGAATAAGAAACTTTTTTTCAAACCCTGGGAAGGCTTCTAGCAAAGCTGTTAACTCAGGGTGCGGCTTATACGTGGGTGCGGCTTATACAGGGGATTTTATGGTAACTCACTAAAAGACTCGCTGATTTGCTTAAGGTAATTAAATACAAAGTTTTATAATAAAAACTAGTCTGTAATTACTCTGCCATAGGGAAGAACACAAAGACTTCATAATGCTGCACATATAGTCTAAAACCCTAAATAAAAAAGTGTGCCGAGCTGCTCCTACTTATACATATATGTATACACGTTTACACACACATCCAGCAGCAGGCCTAAGGCTCAGTGACTCACTGACCCAGTCACCAGTCACCACGAAGCAACACATAAATGGGAACCGTTATGCCTAAGGCAACACAGCACTTCATTTTAAAAACAGAGCATTGTGATAACACAAGTGAAAGGCTGGAAGACTGCCTGCCTGTCCCCCATCTGGAGGGATCTATAATAACTATAGCTGCATAGATAGTTTCTAAGCCACTGACTGTTTGCTTTCCCATCTGGCGGCATTTATAAGAACTATCAAAAGCACTAGGAGGAGTTAGTCTAAATATATCTCTATAAATAATGTACCAAAATTACTCCTATTCAAGTGTTAGCATTTATAAAAACAGCTCAAATTATCATTGCTTATAGGCTTTATTATAATCTACTCACTATGGCTTATAGCGAGCAGCTTAATCCCTTTTGCCTATAGCTTTATTATATAAGGCCATGGGAAGTTAGATCACAATTTACCGCTCAAGCCATTTTGAAAATTAATGAGGCTTTTTTCATTATTCATTATATGGGTACCAGTGGCTGGAAATGTCTAGGTTGTATGTAACATCATGTTATTAATACTCCTTGCACTGTAAGCTTTAATTTGATACCAAATATGGCTCCCTTTGCTCATTCCTTACCATGTCCAAATAGATTTTTGAAAAATTCTGCAGTTTTTTTAGATAATAAATAATGAAAATTTCCCATGCGGCCCCTTCAAAAGCATACAAGCGGTGGACAGTAAACTGCAATGTGAGTTCCATTGGTCTAAGCTACTAGCTGTGGTTACTCTGAACACTTCACTTTAAAGCAAAGCATCGTGATGACGCTGGTACTGCACGTACTCCCATCTGGAGGGATCTAAAAGAACTATGTAGTTCGCACTCCCATCTGGAGAGGTCTAAAAGAACTATAACTACATAGATCTATAGGTCATGTGGAACTAATTCCATTTCCTCAATGTTTCTATAGCAAAACATATACATTAACTGATCTCTTTTATAAATAATATAAATATATCTATAAACGACCTCTTTTATAGATAATTTAAATATATCTATAAACGACCTCTCTTATAGATAAATTAAATATATCTATAAACGACCTCTTTTATAAATAATATAAATATATCTATAAACGACCTCTTTTATAGATAATTTAAATATATCTATAAACGACCTCTCTTATAGATAAATTAAATATATCTATAAACGACCTCTTTTATAGATAAATTAAATATATCTATAAACGACCTCTTTTATAGATAAATTAAATATATCTATAAACGACCTCTTTTATAGATAAATTAAATATATCTATAAACGACCTCTTTTATAAATAATCTAAAAATAGGAGGTCTTCTCTGGATAATCCAAATATGATGGTCTTTTCTGGATAATATTCAGAAAAGACCATCTATTATACTACTAGCAGGACACATGTTGATATACTTTGTTGGGGTCCAAATGCTTTTATGGAATTTTGCCATTATTTCTAAATTACTGGGCATTATGTGGGGTTGAAGCATGTCGCCTGCCCGAGCCCTATGTGTGTTACTCCCTGCTCAAAAATAGATTCTGCTGCTAAAACTCACTCTTCTGTCTGTCAATTATCAAAATGTGTACTTATGATATCCTTCTGATAGATTATACACTCCTGCATCTTCCTGCAGTATTTGGTTATGATCCTAATACTTTAAGTGTCTGTTTAAGTGTGGAAATTCCAAAAATCTGCATCAGACCTAAAGATTTATCCCACTTTTTCACATCTCATGTCCCTAATATTGTAAAGATTACTGCTTTTTGTGGCTTTTATGATAGATGTACCCCTCACTTATTCAAAAAATGTGTTATAATTATGTTACCTACATGCAGTTATTTAGCCCCACTAACCCAATCAATGGGGGAATTTGAATTTTGAGCAGAGAGTAACACCTGATAGGAACATGTTTTAATTTTTTTGAGGAATATCCATCAAACTCCACCTACTACTGTTTGATTTGCTTGTTATGGAGTCCTCCTAACCTATTTATGTAGATTTGTGTACATAATTTGTACTTTGTGCTATTTGGGGGTGAAATTAATTTTGAGCAGGGAGTAATGTGTTACCCCCTGCTCAAAAAAGTCAAATTGTGGTACAACTTGTGACCAGTTCTATCACAAACTACTGCTAGATATGGAACAGATGGTAGTTGCATATTAAAGTATGCATATTGAAGTTAATATGGATGAATGTTAGTGATTATTTGACAACTTTTGACAAAGCTAGATGAAAATTGGGGTTTTAGAAAAAAGGGAGAAATCAGTCAATGACAAAAGTTCAATATCCGATATCTCGGAAACTTTTTAAAGGAACATATTGATTTTTTGAATGATGATACATACTTACTAGTAAATGTTGTAAATTGATTTAGGAGTCATTAGGATATAGTTAAGAGGTATATCCAGTTGGTATCTGAATTTTGAGCAGGGAGTAACACAAATTACAACAGATTATCTTTGAACGCTTATAAAAATGGACCCGCTAGGAGTTGCTGCGTATGTCAGGTGTTTTTACGTAGCCAAGACATTGCCCTTTGAATGTAGTAAAGTTGTTTTAACTTATTTTGAGTTTCACTGTTTTTGCTTAGTCAGGGGCAAAAGTACCACATTCAAAAATTTGGCCCATCAATAAGCTACAAAGAGCATCTGATTGCACCTTTACCCCCAACTGGGGTGCATTTTGTCAATCATGACTTCATCAGATGCACCAGATAAACTTCTGGTCTCCTTTTTAGGGGCACATATTTCAATAATTGTGCCAGAATACTTTTATTTGATGAAAAGACCATCAAAATAAACATTCATGAAACTTGGATAGTGCTTTCCTTTAACTTATCACAGGTCTTAAGCATTCCATTTCCTCCATTTATACAAAGGACTTGTCAATAAAGATATGTATAGAAATAAAATGAATCTATTGTATTATTCTGACAAATGTGTTTCATATTTATTCAATCCTACATGTTATTCATGAAATTCGTTTCCATTCACTATTTCTTATTTTACAATTCATTTTCATCTACACGCTGTCTCTGTTTTTTTAGAAAAAAAGTTTGCTATTTTCAGTTTGCAACAATTGTAATAACACATTACCCTGCTAGCACAACTCATCCAAATGATGTCTTTTTTATGTAAATCACATGAGTTTTCACGTAAGAATGATGTAAATTGCACAAGTTGTGCTAGCTGGGTTATGTGCTACATTGCTCAATTGCAAAACCTGAATTACACATTTTTCGGTGATTTGTTAGTTGAATCGGACCATGTTTTTCCAGAAGGTCCCTCCCATGCTTGGTCCTAGACCCTATTTAGCACATGGCTTAAAGTCAACACTAAAAAGAAAATGATTCGATTTCTAATTTTTCCCAAAACTTATGAATGAAATAAAACACAACAAAATAAATCTTTTCTTCATTTTTTTTTATTTTCATGAATCATTTCAATCAATCATTTTTTCTTTCGTCCAAACAGTCCTCAGAATGTCACTTTGCCAGTGTCACAGTCACTGACTCTCTCTATCATACATTGCACTAATTTGGATAAATCCAACACTATTCTGGCCAGATATAGGAACTTTGTCTGCATGAATTGTAGATGCCTGCAGCACCCCGATTCACTGACCGGTCGCTCAGTTTTGGGTTTTTGCTCATCCGCATGACGCATTTCTTGGGGTTTCTTGTTCAACATGCTTCAATCAGGATATTTACGCAATTAGGGCCACAGGTGTCAGCACTAGTGTCCTGGAGTTGAACACGGTTTCTTTGCCAGTTGAAAGGAGCAGAACACTTCAGGAAAGATAAGAACTCTGCGCTCAGCGGAGGTAAGCTGAATGAATCAAAGTAGTATACCTCTCCTGTCCCTGACACATAAAACACCACCCAATGTTGACCTGGTAAGTGCTTAGGATCCGTGTTACTCACGAAACAAGTGTTAGGGTGATAGGGTGCTCGGGGATAGTGTCACAAGAGAAAACACCTAGGAAATGGTGTTTTGTGTGAATGTTATCCTTCAACACTTTGTCTATTTCAAGTGTGTTCATACACTTTCCTCTTGTCTTCAGTTCATGTGGTAGTCTGTGATGGGATGTCAATCTCTACACTATGGTCAGCTCGATGACTACACCAAGTAGAGTAGTACCGTTTTGGTCTCTGTCAGCACCATGCCAAAACTGAGCTCCACCCTCAGCTGACCCGCCTTTATAAGGTTCATTCTACACCTGTTGTGCGATCTGTCCGGAGTTAAATCCAGGGGGAACAGCATATAACCGTTCAGGAAATCGTCGTAGGAAATGTCGCAGGAGCTTGAATCCTCATACATCCCCGTTTCCGTGTGTAGTACTAGGTACTCCCTTACCGCTTCCCTTTTGGTAAAGTCAGGCACATAGGCATCGTTCGGCACCTTCTGGTCATTCACTATCACTTGAAGCGAGTTGACGTTGCAATGTTTCAGTTCGAACAGGTTCTTGGCGTAATTTCCGTTGAAGGGGTTATGGTCTAGGAAACAAATCATCATAGACTTGGGCAGTTGACCTCTGTGTAGGTGTGATCTCTGTTGCCCGCAGGGATGGCGTAGGTCCTCACCTCCACTCTGTTCACTGGGTAGATGAAGGGACCCTGTTCTACCACTGCTTTTTCGTGCGTTTCCACCACAGAATCAGCTATGACCACTCAACGCACATAGAGCTTAGCTTTATGGATCTTGAGCTTGTATGCGGTGGTGCCAGCACTCATCAGAAAGAAACCAGGGGCAGCTTGTTTCAGAGTGAGGTTGATTTCTGTCTCTCCAGCTATGAACTTTTGTTGATGAGCTAGGTCAAAGTGGAGTCTCTACATCAGCGAAAAGCGTCCTTTGGAGATGAGTTTCTGGCGAGCCTTGAACCCTGGGTTCTCGTTGTTCAAGGCATGGAAGTGACCAGCCCTGTTTTGGTGCCAACCTTGGACGTTCATGATGTTCTCCTTGACGCCTCTGTCGTAGTTGAGTAAACCTTCCCAGTAAGCTCTGTAGGTGTAGGTTTGGTGTTACCAGACACTTTGAAGCCTCCGATGGAGACTTGGACATCTTTGAAGAGCAGGGCACTGTGATATTTTATATGAGTACAGCAAGCAGCTTACTGTAAAACCTTTTATTTAGCAAAGGGAATTTGAGATGCACGCTATAAGTGAACAGCTCTCTGTAAACCTTTTGATTACAGGGTACTACATAGCTGGTAACGGGTGTTGCCTCAGACATAATGGTTCCCATTTATGTTTCCACATGTGGTGCCTCGTGATGACTAGGTCACTGAGTCACTAAGCCCTAGGCCTGCTGGTGTGTATGTGTATGAGTATGAGGAGGAGCGAGATGGCATGAGTTGCTCTCAGCACGCTTTTTATTCATGGTTTCAGGCTATACATGCATCAAAATGATGTCCTTGAGTTCCTTACTATAACTGAGTAGCTATAGATTAGTGTTTATTATAAAACTTTATATCTAATCACTGCAGGCAAATTAGTGAGTCATTTAGTCAGTCATTTAGTCAGTTAGTTAGAAAGTTATTTAGTGAGTTTGTAGTTAGCAGCTCATATATAGAGTCCCAGCTGCTCACTGTAAAAGGCTAGCTATAGCGAGCTGTTTGCTGTTTATGTATAGTCACAGTGAGCAGCTTATACAGAATTTGAGCTGCTCTTTGTAATAGGTTAGTTATAGCACGCTGCTCAATTTTTAACCAAAAGTAGGTCTTTCACTATATATTTACACATATTTAGTATATATAAATATATATCCATCAGTCACCACATGACTGAATCAATTTAGAAAAAAGGCCTAAAGTGAAAATTTTGGAACAAAAACAATGTTTCCTATCTCTTTATGAGCTAAGTAGATATATAGATATAAATAATTGGCTTATATTGTATATTTCATTTTACCTAATCTATGTTGAATAAAATGAAGATATTGAAAGCCATGTTTTAGCTTTTGCTTTCACCCGATTTGGATCAAGTGATAACATGAAGCCTAGTTATTTAAGAAGCAGATTTTTAACTAGGCCTGGATCAAGCATAAAAATACAGCTTCCTTATTTGTACATATACCTACATGCTTTATATGTAGAGACAGGCGAATACATTGCTTTTGTAGTTATTTTAAATGAAGTTTGAGAAGGCTTTCATTTTCTATAGTGTTTCTGATGATCTGAAAGAAGGAAAAAGTCTTGATTGCTTGAGTCAGCCCTTTTTGTTCTATGTTTTTTATAATGAGCATAGTAAAGTCTAAATCTCTTATGTAGTATGAATTTCCTACACATTTATCTTTGTGAGAAAAATGTCCCTTCATGAACATTTGAGTCAAGAAAAAAATCCTTTTTTTTTGTATTTGTCAATTTGTGATATCTTTTGATCTAAAGCATGCCAACCATTATTTTCATTTATTATTTGTCTTAGTAATTGAGCCAAATAGAAGCAGTGTCCTTTGTCTATTTTGCAATTGATTTAAAAGATAGCCTGAAAAACACGCAAAGCACCTGCTATGTACAATGACTTTTTTGAGGGCTGTTGTTTGAAAATATAACTTTTATGGCTGGCTTCTTTGTACATTTCATGTGAATAATGACACACAGAATTGTGGTATGGACACAGTCTGATACAGCTTTGCTCTGTCCAGTAGCTTTTTATAGATAGCTTTCCACATTTTTCACATTTCCCATCTAAGCAATCACACAATGAATATGAATCTTGTTTCCTTCTTTTAAATCCTGTTGGAACACTTACCTTATCAAAGGCAGGCAACTTAATGCTCAAAATGTGAGCAAATAGAAATAAAATATCCTGCATGGAGTAAGCCTTCCCCATTCTTCTGCTTCTTTGTCATTTTCCTATTTTTTTTGAGTATTTAAAGGGTAGAGGCATTTTTTTTTATAAAATAGGGAGGAGCTATGTAAATAGGGAGGAGCCTATTTCAGCCAATCCCTTTAGCCATAGTTAAAAAGGTGGAAAAGGTTATTGTGATTGTGCAGGTAGGTTTGAATAAGGCACTGCGTAGTTGTTTTTTAACCTGACTTTTTTATCTGTGGAAAAAAACCTGAGAAATTTTATTGTCATTGCGCAATTAGGGGATGAACAAGGAACTGCGTAGTTATATTTTAGCCTGTTCTTTTATTTGTAGTTAAAAAGGTGAAAAGTTCCATTGTTATTGCGTAGTTAGGGTTGAACAAGGAACTGCATAGTTATATTTTAACCTGATTTTTTTCTGTAGGTAAAAAGGTGGGAAATTTCATTTGTATTACATAGGTGTAGGGTATCCATTTGTTCACAGATAGTACTGCATAGTTGAATAAAGGTGGGAAGATCTTTTCTTCACAGAAGTGGTATATGATTATGGAAAATGGTACTGCGTAGTTGAACATGAGACCATTTTTAAAAAACATAGAACGTAGTATAGTCTTTTTAATAGCAAAGGCAGAGTTACAGATGATCAATATGTAGGGGTATGGTATTTACACTTTACGTTCATGTACCCGTGGGACTCAGACCTAGGTCTTCGGGTGTAGTGGGGGAGTCCGGATGGAGGGTGGCAGCACCTGCCTCTGGGTTCGTATCCATTACACCAGGGGGCCTACCACTCGTCCGCCACACGTCACGTGGCCGGTCTGAGTTTCGCGGGCTTTTCCCCTATATAAGGCTGGTTCTACCCCCATGTTCTCTAGTAGTGGTTTTACCCACTGGTCAACCAGGTCGTTACCCGAAAGGGTAACCGAATGCCCTAGTAGCATGTAGTCCTCTGAGGCTGTGATCGTATGTAACATAAGCTATGAAATAAAAGCTCGGTTGCCTACCCGGAAACTTTTTCTCTCTTCGTTATGATTCCTTAATCTAACTTAACGAGACGAACCACTACACTGGTGCCATGACCAGTTGTTCTTCGGGTAAGCGCAGTCAGAAATGACTGAGCTGAGCCCAGTTAGGGGAAATGGCCCAAATCATGAGCTAAATTCCCCGATGGAAGATGGTGAAATCAAGTCACCATCCCAAGGGACGGAGTGGAGAGATCCACAGGAACACTACCCTGATGGGTTAGCGGATGTAAGAAAGAACTTACACGATGAACTGGACGAATTTGGAGATTCCTTTTTCATGCCAGGAGGTACTTTGAAACCTGCACCTATGCACAAAAGTACAGCTCAATTTGGTCAACTACCATTTGAGGTACCAAAGCCTAGTGCAGGTATGTTTGAAACTCCATATAGTTCTCAAAATAAACAACAAAAATGCGGATTCGAATAGAACAAAATGGACGAGCTTGAAGAAATGAGAGCTGAATACGAAAAGATCCAAAAGGATCTCGTTACGCTGACCGGAACTCGAGACAAGATACTGGCTGAAAATAAACAGTTGATATCAGAACGTCTTGATTACGATCAGAGTTGTAGACGCCAACAACAATTGTTATTGGACCAAATGGAAAAGGAAAAACAAGATTTCCAACTCCAGCACGAACAGTATCATGATGCACTATACACGGCGGATCTGGAATACAGAGCCTCGTGTGATGAGTTGAATAGAACTAAACAAGAGTTAAATTCAACTCAATCGGCCTATGGCAAGTATCAGGAAGAGCTGAAGAAAATAGAATGAGCTTTCAAGGATGCACGAAATACGTACCATAAACAAACCGAGGAGCATCAAAAACTCCGAGGTCAATGGATACGTGAATCCGCAAACTTAACTGCCAAGCAGACAAAAATGCTGGATGATTATTCCGAACTGGAAGCTAAAGCTATCCAGATGTCGAAGTATCTAGAGGATACTGGTCGTGCGGTAGGCGCTCTTGAACCAGACTTCACTGTTTCAGGAATTGCCCTAAACATGACTAGTAACCGGATGCACTCTTTGAGGGGCGATGACGAGGTAACAGAGACAACTGTACCTCGTTGTGAAGGAGTAAAGAGTCATCAGGTTAGATTCACTGATAATACCTCGAAATCTCTTGGTTTAGGTATGGGAAACGCTGGAGGTAACTCTACGATTGGAGCTAAACAAAACCACTCAGTAAGAACCTCCACCTTTGACGGCGGATGGCCACAACAGTCACCTTTAGGGGGACCAAATGGCCCGTATGCCCAGTATGGATGGAATCAATCCCAATCGGGAGTGAATCCGTCTAATGGTAACGCACGGAATACATCCGGAGGAACAACCGGACAAACATCCGGGGATTCCAGTACAGCTGGAGGGCAATCCAGATGCGATCAAGGATCTGGACCTTCAGGAGATACTTCCAGAAGCAGACCCTCCGCCCGTAGGACTGGTTCCAATAATGGAAATCAGTCGTATGGAACAGGAGGAAACACTAATAACAATAGTGGTTTCTTTAGTTTTGGTGGAAATGCACAACCCACCAATAATCCAGGGCCAACTCCTCAAGCCGGCGGATACACCTTCTCGCAGGTGCCTCCATATGGAGCAGGAGGATCAGGGGGTGGAGGAGGACCACCACCCGGTGGCTTTGGAGGTACTTATGGTACGAATCCTCCAAGGAAAAAGAGACTCAGTCGCCGAGTATCTCTTTCTCCAGGGTTACAAGCACTGCACGATTCCAATGCAGCGATTGCTAACTTAGGTGTTGATTGTTACAATCAAGGTCTGGACGATACGGAGATCATGGAATGGAGTAGGGGTTTAACCCTTACTGGATCCACGAACCCGGCTCATAGAGTAGCTAAGATACCTACTCCCTTTAATGCCAAGAATCCTTGGAAAGAGGAGTATCAAGGCTGCGCGGATATCTTTAACTGCAATGAATGGGGCAAAGCGGAGGCTCTCCCTTATCTAGTGGAACAATGGAGAGATTCCCAAATTGTAGGACTCTCAGCCCATATAAAATATGATGAACTCATAGAGATTGCTTCATATTTATATGGAAATATAGTTGGAGAAGATCCTTGGCTGACGTTCACTAAAAGAATGCAGAAACCTAAGGAATCTGCCAAAGTGTTCGGCTTAGAATGTTAACAACTGTTGCACAAAGCCAGACCTCAATGGAGATTAGATGATGAATGCTTCCTAGATGAAATGTTTAAACAATTCATCGAAGGATTGCGGAATCAGGAACACAGGACAGTGGCCTGTGAAGCTTGGAAGAATGATGCCTCTTTGACAGATTTCTTCCAGTCCTTAGATCATTATGATCATAAGGCCCGTATCTTTGCCAGGAAGGTACCTCAACGGATGTCAGCAATGATAATCCCGGATGGGATACCCGAAACCGATTCATCCGAATCAGGGGAACCTGACGAAGATGAAAACGTTGGGGCCGTTGGCCAAGGGAACCCCCGGTACAACCGGAACTGGGGAAAGAAGCCGGGTTACGTCAAGGAGAAAGTGACTACCACCAAACCTCCTGTGACTCAACCCGATACCAAACCCACCACCGGTCCGTCTTTATCAGATGACCTGGTTAACAATTTGGTAAAAAAGATCACTGAAAATCTTAGCCTGATAGGAGTGTAGTGACGTGCTTTTGGTGTCAGGAAACTGGACATTACGCTGCCGAATGTGAGGCAGATAAGCCAGTTTATAGAAATGCTCGTTAGCGGAACAATCCGAGTAAGGAGGACTCAGCAAAGAAGGAAAACTGAGTGGGGGTGTCCATGAAGGCAACCGGATTACCCCCCGAATGAGTGATTGCCATGACTGCCAGCCTATCGCCGCTTGCAGTGCTGGTGAGAATCCTCTAGCGATTTCGCCCAGCAGTGAAGCTAAGGGACCTGATCAGTTCCTTACTTATGAGGCTGGGGAGACTGATAGTACACCAGGTGTCAAGAACTGGCAGAAGAACACAGAGGGGAAACCCGATATCAGTCAAGAGGAAGTGGCCAATGAGTTGGCCAGGGTAGGGTGTGCCCAGCTTCCCCCGGGTCATCCTTGTCTCGAATTCTTGAATGGATGTGGATTTGACCTTGGCGCTAAGACGGAACTTGCTAAGTACGCAAGTAGTCCTACCTACTTGAAAGGTAGGAGGTGGTATGCAGTTGTATCTGTGAGTGGTAGATCTGCTGAGTTTCTTGTCAATACGGGTGCTAGCCACTCCTGTATTGCTAAGAGATTCTACGATCTTTTGCCTACGAATCATGAAACTTTCACAACGGAAGGAAATGCTCGTACAGCCGACGGTAGCATGATACAAACGTTCGGTAGAACATGTATGAGGTTCAGTCTACAGGAAGATAAGGACTTCATCCTTACTCCTACTGTGGCGAACATCGCGGATGATGGTATACTTGGTCTGGATTTTGCTGCATTATATGGAGCAAGGTTAGATTCCCAGAGGGCAATATTGGAAGTGAGAGACCCGTATCATCTCAAAGTACAATGCGTACTTAGGCAAGTGAGCAGTGTAGCCAGTGTAGCCCAGACTGTTAAGATACCACCAGGCACAGCCTGCGATGTCTTATGTCGAGCGGACAGAAAGTTTTCAGGAAAAACTGGAGTTGTAGAGCCAGATATGGCAATGTTGTCAAGTATCGGATTGGAATCCGCTGATGTTCTAGTAGCCAACGCTGCTTGGACAGTGGTTCCTATATCCAATACCGGTAATAAGACTGTCTACGTACAGAAGGATACGATCCTCGGGTCGGTTGTCCTCTCTGAACTGGTAGAAGGCTGTGAACATGTTTCGGCACCCGGAGTCCCTTCCTCACCCGAAAGGAATCCGGAACTAGATACTCTAGTAGCCGAAAGCCATGTCGAAAATGATGAACAACGTGAAGCTCTAACTGACTTACTAAATAAGTACCATAAAGCTTTTGCAGCACCAAGTGAACAATTGGGGCGTACCGATAAGGTACTGCATACGATTGACACTGGTGAGAATGAACCTTTTAAGATTCCTTATAGAAGACTCCCACTAGCCAAAAAGAGGGTAGCTGAGGAGGAGATAGCTAAAATTCTTGAACAGGATGTAATAATTCCATCAACCAGTCCTTGGTCTAGCCCTGTGTGCATAATGACTAAGAAAGATGGTACCATCCGTTTTTGCATAGATTACCGGAAATTGAATGGTATGACCAAGAAGAATTCATATCCCTTACCACGGATTGATGAGACTATAGACTCCCTTGGAGGTAAGCAATGGTATTGCTCTCTAGACTTACAACCCGGGTACTGGCAAGTGGGTATGCATCCGAAAGACATGGAGAAGACGGCCTTTTCCAGTCATATTGGGTTATTTCAATATAATGTGATGCCGTTTGGATTGTGCAATGCACCGACGACATTTGAAGCCATGATGGAAACTTTATTAAGTGACCTATTATGGAAGAAATGTCTCATCTTTCTTGATGATGTGATAGTCTTTGGGAAGACATACGAGGAATGCTTGGAAAATTTAGGTATGGTTCTGGAAAGGATCATAGCTAATGGATTGAAGCTGAAGCCCAAGAAATGTGATCTTTTTAAAAGATCTATTAATTACTTGGGACGAATAATCTCGAATAAAGGGATTAAAGCCGATCCGGAGAAACTGGATGCTGTGTCAAATTGGCAGGCACCCATGAATGCGAAAGAAGTTAGATCCTTTCTTGGATTCTGTTCCTATTACCGGGACTTTATCCCAGGATATTCAAGGGTCGCCTTTCCTATCCAGAGTTTGTCCCACTGGACACCTGGAGTAAGAAAGGAACGATTTCCTTGGGGATCCGAGCAAGACGAGGCCTTTATGAAAATAAAGGATTCGTTTGCAAGTACACCTGTGTTGAAGTACCCTACGGAGAATGATCATTTCATTCTAGATACTGATGCTAGTAACGAAAGCATAGGAGCCGCCCTTTCTCAGGTCCAGGATGGGGTTGAAGTTCCTATAGCCTTCGCTAGCAACACGTTGAGTAAATCTCAAAGAAACTATTGTACCACTAAACGTGAGTTGTTGGCTGTGGTGGTCTATACGAAGAAGTTCAAACACTTTTTGTTGGGAAGTAATTTCACTCTACGGACTGATCATTCTTCTCTCAGATGGTTATTGAACTTCAAAGATGCAGAGGGGATGATAGGTCGCTGGTTGGCGCATCTATCTGAATTCGGTCTAAATCACAGCCAGATTGAACACCGAGCCGGGGCAAAACATTTGAATGCAGATGCTTTGTCTAGAATCCCAGTGAGGAAATGTGCAAATGCTGAGTGCACTGATTGTGGAGCACACAATGCTGTGTTGGCAGGGGTTCGAGTACCTTTCGAAACCCAACCGGAACATGTTTTGAATTGGTCGTTGGAGACCATCCAACAGTTCCAGGAGTCTGATGCAGTCACATCACGTTTGATTAAGTTTCTTAATCAGGGTATCTGTCCTCCAAGACCCGAACTGTCATTGGAGAACAGAGAGATGAGACGATTCCTAGCTCAATGGGCCAAGCTGGAAGTCCGGGATGGTATTCTATTTCGATGGAAGAACTATTCTAATAGGAAGAAAACCTTGCAAGTTGTCATACCTAGTGCTATGCGACGAGATATTATGTATTTCTGTCACGGGCATAGAACTAGTGGACACTTTGGAAAGAAACGGTCTCTAGAACGTCTATTTAGACGATACTATTGGCCTGGCATGAGTAAAGATCTCATTCGATGGGTAGAGACCTGTCCCGAATGCTGTAAGAACAAACCAGGACCCGGGTTAGGCAAACTGCCATTATCCCAGGAACTGTTTGGTGTAAGATTTGCTAGAGTAGCTGTTGACATTAATAGTGGGATTCCTCCCACTCCTAGTGGCAACACGTGTATGATGGTCGTGTCAGATTATTATACCAAGTACACCTGAGTGTTTCCTTTACCGGATCATAAGGCTGTTACTTGTGCTATGGCCTTTGTAAAAGGGTGGGTGTTGCACCTAGGTGTCCCACTCATGTTACATAGTGACCAGGGCAGAGAATTTGAGTCTAGTCTGTGGCAAGAGATGTGTAATTGTCTGGCAATTTGCAAGACAAGAACTAATCCCTATAGACCGCAGAGTGATGGACAAGTGGAGAGGTTCAATTGGACGCTGATCCAAGTATTGAAGTCTCTAGTAAATGAGCAAATGGATTATTGGGATGAAAAGTGTGAATTCGTGGTACATGCTTATAATGGCACTGTACATTCGAGCACAAACTGTTCTCCTAATCTCCTCGTTTTTGGAGAGGATTTGATTATGCCAGCAGATTTAGTGTTTGGCGAAATAAGAATGAATCCGGAAACCCCTTGCCAGGTGATGTTTGTAGAATCTCTAAGAGATAATTTCAAACAAGCCTATGAGAGGGTTAGAGATGAATTGCAAAAAGCTGCATGTTGGCAGAAAGTTGGCTATGACACAGGTCTAAAAGCTATATTTTTTAATCTAGGGGATAGGGTGTTGCGTCTACACCAACCTCTGGCCAACCTGAAATTAGCCAGCAATTGGGATGGACCTTTCACTATAACTCAGGTTATCAGTGATTGCACGGTGATTATTAAATCACAGCTTGGTAAATGTTACAAGTCGAATGTAGCGAGACTACGCCCATGGAGGGGGAGGGATACCTCCATCGAAATGTACGGCGATGGTCTTTTGGAAGTAATGGAACAAAGTCGTGTTAAGCAACTCGAAGTGGTACCAACCCGAAAGCGAGGACCCGGGCGGCCACAGAAGGTTGCAACCCGAAGAGGGTGGTGCCCCCTGTCGTAACATCCGGAAAACAGGGGAAGATACAAAAAGTCTCGGCAGGTGCAGGTAAAAATAAGAGGAAAGGTCCTTCTAAGGCTAAGAAGCCCTTGGAAAAGGCTCTTATGGATACCAGGTCAATAAAAGAGGCCTCAAAACCTGTTAGACGCAGTCCAAGGTTGCTAAAGACTGCCGTAACCTAGCCTGTTAACACAACGAGTGTGTTGTCCTGTACTGTGTACTGTTATATGTTGTAACCTTGTTCAATATATATTTGAGCCGGTCATGAGTGTCTGGAAAAGGACCTATGACAATGTACCTACGGTTTTGGACGGATAATCCGGTGGATATGCCTATGCTATCCATAAACTCCATAATACCTAGTGAGTTGTCATGGTTAAGACCTGAGTACGGACAGACGACCGATCGGGTATTGTATTGTTTTTATGTAGGGGCACGTGACCTAATTAAGGGCACGCGGGAAAGTTATTGACCCATATTCAAATGGTCATGTGAGGCGCCGGTTTGATCATGCGCAGCGATTCAAGTTCGAGTATCCCGCCATATTGTCTTATTCCTGCGAAGGAAGAAGACGTGGCCGAGGGTGGTCTTACTCTTTTTGGAGTTTGATAGCCTGTGACAGCCGTGTTTCGAGGTGTGCCCTCGTTAAAAGGCACCCGCCTTTCACTGGGTAAGCAGTCTTAACTGCTTATCCGGTGGATTGGGATATTTAAATCCCCGAACAGCCACTTCTGTCGATGGCAGAAGAGGCCGTCCGCCTTGGCGGTGGTGCCGGTGCTAGCACCCCGCCGGAGTATGGAAGTGGTTCTCCCAAGAGTCCCACTTATACATACGACGATCAGCAATACGATGCTGATTGTGATCAGATGGATCAACAAATGAATGTTGATCAGTACTTCTCTGGAGTAGACGATAGCGACGTAGAATCGTTCTATGACGCATCCGACAACTCCAGACAAGTGAGTCCTGAACGCCGAGGTGTTCAACAAAGAATTGATATAGGTGAGCCTTACGTAGCCCCTCTATCCGAAGGTTTGAGTGGAGAGCCGGCAGGAGACCAGTCTCATGACAGGGCTCTGATGCCACCTCCCCCTCAATTGCCGCCTCGTCTGGGTGGGAGTACCTCATCCGGTGCTTTGGGACCTGCTTCTCCGGTTGACAGGCCAATGTACCTAGAGCTGCCCCTCCCAGACAGTCCCGAGTGGCACAAGGTAGCCGGTCCCTATGACGGACGGATGTTAGCTATTTCTGAGGAAATGCTGATACCCACCTGTTATGGGACCCCCAGAGAGGTTGACGAGCGTGTTGTCAACGCAATCTGGGAATGTGCTCATCCGCAATGGGCTAATACCTTTCCGGAAGCCTGGCTGATGGATTACCATCAGATGGCCAAAGGACTGGTAGTCCATTTATGGTTTCGTAAAGCCGTCTGGGACGCAGAAATGGCTTTCCGGAGGAATACCTTCTATAGGCCTTCCTATGTGTCTGACAAAACGGGCTACACCGGTGTCAAGGCAGATGAGGTCTCTAGGTACATAGATAGAGACCAGATCCTAATGTTAGGAACAGCGGAGGAGTATGAAGCAGCAGGTAACGCTGTTGTGGATTACTGTCCAGGAGTCCCCATTACATCTCAAACCATTGAGGCAGAGGAGACCCGGATTGGTGTGTCTCCACTAGACAGACTCGGGGTAATACAAGACCTCGTAGTACGTCTATTGGAGAGGCAGTATGCACTGGCGCACCCGGAGCTTGTACCCGGGCCCGCACCCGTGCAGGTAACAGCCAAAATGGCCGATCGGATGGAGCGTCTCATGTCTCCTGCTGGAACTCCTACCTTGGGAGATGCGGCAGAAGTACCTGCGGAGGCTCCACCTGGTGCAGAAGGTTCCCCTAAAGCTGCTCAGTCGACCCCTACAAAGACTGAACAGACGATAGGGAAAACAGGTAGTGGAAAGGGTAAAGGAACCCCCACTAAAGGAAAAGGTAAAGGGAAGCGGTCAGGAATCGAACCCTCTACCAGCACGAGTGTGGCTGACAGAACCCGAACCCGTCGGGTGTCCCCACGCTCGGCCAATAAGAAGGGAGCTAAGGCTTCGGATGTCTCCGGCAATGAGACGGACGCATCCGAGCCTGGCACTTTTACTAATGGCAGATCCTGCAGACGGAATAAGAAGAAGGTTAACCAACGTAAACCTGAACCTATCGAGGTAGACGTTCAAACTGAAACTCCAGAAGTTGAACAGGCTGTCTCAACCGTAAAGGTTGAGCTCGGTGTGCCAATCGTCAAGCTACACGACGTGATGGCCGATTTGAGTGGAGACGCTCAAGATGCCACAGCCCATGTTCTCGCGGGTCAAAAACCCGTTGTGCAACCTGTGGATGTACCATCCGACCCTGAGGGAGAGGAGCCGGTTGACCCAGTTGTGGATGTCACTCCGACCGACGAGCAAGAGGCTGCTATCTGGGAAAATGCCAATAGCAACTTTGCCGACTTCATTCCTCTACACAGGGGACACCTGAAGAGGAGTAAATCCATCTGGAGACTACCCCCTCGGATCACCTGTGAGAAGCGTGAAGACATGGAGGAGTGGCTTCGCAAGAAGCTCTCTGACAGGAAACCGGCCAATATGTACTGGATTTATTGGGAATTCGTTAAGAATTCACCCAATGGTCTGTACAATTATGACCAGAAGGGCAAACTAAAGTTTGCTCTAGACGAGTACTACGGGGAGGATCGTAAGGATTGTCCCTTTCAATGTTGTACTCAGAGTGAAGGTGAGGTTGAATTCTTCATCGAGAAAGACGAGTTCCTTCGTCATCTTGTGGAGGTTCACATGCACCAGAGGCCGGAATACGTCTGTGATCAGGAGGTTGGCAAGAAATGTGCTAAATGCGCAGGATGTGTCACTCCCCGAAGCGGAGACATGGTCCGGCACTATGTTACTTCACATGGAGAGGGCCTGGAGGCAGCCATAAATAGAGTGATGAAAATTCACTCTGAACTCTATGGCAACCTTAAGGGTCTCAATGCCTAGAAACTTGCTTCTCTCACACCGAGCACGAAGCAGTTTGCGCCAACAGTTCCTGGTACTAACCAGAAGCTGAAGGCTCGGTTTGCCCAGACTCCCGGGTCCGGCAAATTGGAGTACGCCCAGGAGGAGTATGATTTGTTAACCGAATGGAGGAGCAATAAGGCCCGCCGTCAGGGTGGGGCTTATGTAACTCCATCCGGAGAACAAGTCCGAAGGGGCAGGGACTACCGCCAGGGACCCTCTGTGGCAGATAGAAAGAGACAGGCGTCCGAATCTCCAAGCCGATCCAGGTCACCATTGGAGGCGCTGGAGAAACAGATGAATGGGGGAAGGAAGAACCACATCTTCCGTCTCCTACTGGAACTCCTTCTAACTATGGACGAGCACCAGCCCCACGAGGTGGTGCAAAGAACCCGACATTCTTTAGTGTCAGTGGACCTGGTGGTCAATCCTCCCGGAAGCACGCGCCTTTGAATGTCAGAGACCCGAAGCAGTACCCTGCTATGGGCCCACCCGGACCAGAGATGCAAATCTTTGATCAGTATGGGAGGGTCAAGCAGGAACTGCCGCCAGGAGGAGGTCAGGCTCCACGACCAACAATGAGTGCTGTGGTGAGACAACGTCCACCCGCGCCATTGTTGACTGTTACAGACCTTAGAAGGGAATTGTAACGGTTGCCCCTGGCCCAGGGACTACCAAACCAAAGCCCTCCTACGACCACCGCTATTGTGGCTACTACTGCAGTTCCTCCTTCGCATACGCATGTAGCTGTCACTGCGAGTGGGTCTGGTACACAGCCGAAACCTCAGGGTCAGGTACCCCCACCTGGTGCTGTGGTTCATCGGCCTAAGGTGATCCAGACAGTGGAGACCTTCTTCAAGAAGGAGGACAAATTGTCTTGCACTATTCAAAGCAAGCAATTTGAGACGTTACAGCACCACCTGGAAAACCTCCATTTGGATATGTACCGTCGGACCGTGTCGAGCACTCTCCGGTGCATAGATGCGATCCAGACGTCAGAGATCAACCGAATCTCTACTCAGATAAAGGCGGATGTTGCCAAAGAGAAGCAGGAAGCTGCTAATCTGCGGCAAGAAGCCTTATCCGAGAAGGAAACAGCTTCTCAGATGCTCGACCTAGAACGGGCAACGAATATGAAGAACCAACAAAAGTTCTTCAAGGTTTTTGTAGTTATCATGGATAACTGAGACAGCACACCTGGACATGCTTTGAGCTTGTTCGAAGCACGCCAGAAGGTGAAATTAACACCAGCTGTCCCCGCATTGGCTGCACCTACGGATGGAGCTGGTGTAGACTCTCTTGTTCAGCCACAGGCTCAACAACCGGGTCCAAACCAGCCACCCGAGGAGAACATGGAACAGTGAAAACTGTTGCATGAAGGTCGGACATAATTGTGTGTCCCGAGGTGTTATTACCTATGTATTGTTGGATAAGAAATAATTTTTTTTATCCAACCCGCATCGATTCGGGTACAAAACTGTACCCTAATCCAGAAACTGAAAGCAGAAAGAAAAACAAGTCACCTTGGAGAAGGAGTATGAATGCTGTCAACATTATAATTGCACTGTGCTATTACATAAAGACTGTGCCTATTATTGAACTATGGACCTTTAATACAGGAATACGTTAATATGGACTCTAAACTACAACCGGATTTACTACTACACTACTACTACTTGTCAGCTAGCACTACAGGCATCCGGGTTTAGCTACGCCCATAAAGTCCATCAATAGTCTACAACTGGATCTACTATTACTTCCAGTTAGCTAGCACTACAGGCAACAGGGTTTAGCTACGCCCATCAACATATTCTTCTATAGCACTTCAGGCATCAGGGTTCAGCTCGCCCAAAATCTACAAATTCCTGGATTAACCATAGCACTTCAGGCATCAGGGTTCAGCTCGCCCATACCAAGACATCAGCAGCATCCGACTCCTGTTATATTCTCCAACCAAGAAACACGTAACTTTGTTGATAATATTATATTGCATGTAAAATTGTAATTATGACTCTAATATCTTTTATAAAGGTATATTATTATATAAAGGTACTTACCCATAAATATACTGGATCTGTTTATCCTAATAGTTATTTAAGGTAATACTAGGCCTATAACTGTCTAGATAGGTCATTCCTGGTCTCAATATATTAAGAGACTATAATTCTTCTGTAGCTTATAAATATAAAACACTAAGGTATAAATTGAGCTGCGTCTCAAATATGTAATTTTCTCTTTCTATAAAATGGAGAAGGTCCAATGGATTTCTCTAAAGTTAGTATTATATTACTCAGGTTAAATACCTTATTGTGTTCATATGGTATCAGAATGATTACTCATATCTGTTCATTATTGTTAAGTTCACTTTAAAAGTGGACAAGGTTATTTATTTAAAAAGTCAAAAATAAATATTTTCCGGGTTTAATAACTGTATTACAATTATTATTTACAACCACCGGTCCTTTTCAGGACCCTACTGTTGTCAAACGTTAATATAAATCTGTGATATTTATATTTATATTTGTGGTTGTTATAGCTACTGGTGGAAATGAAATGAACGATACTTGATGCTATTATAGTATACTTTTTCAGGAATAGGATAGTCTCGTACTATAGCCTATTCCACATCGAGCAAGTGTAATTAAAACCCCTTTTTAGTATTGTAAACAATCACTTACTAGGTTATTAATACACTGCGATTTAATTACCCCCAAGTTATTGCCTAAGGGGGGCAGTGTAGGGGTATGGTATTTACACTTTACGTTCATGTACCCATGGGACTCAGACCTAGGTCTTCGGGTGTAGTGGGGGAGTCCGGATGGCAGGTGGCAGCACCTGCCTCTGGGTTCGTATCCATTACACCAGGGGGCCTACCTACCACTCGTCCGCCACACGTCACGTGGCCGGTCTGAGTTTCGCGGGCTTTTCCCCTATATAAGGCTGGTTCTACCCCCATGTTCTCCAGTAGTGGTTTTACCCACTGCTCAACCAGGTCGTTACCGGAAAGGGTAACCGAATGCCCTAGTAGCATGTAGTCCTCTGAGGCTGTGATCGTATGTAACATAAGCTATGAAATAAAAGCTCGGTTGCCTACCCGGAAACTTTTTCTCTCTTCGTTATCATTCCTTAATCTAACTTAACGAGACAAACCACTACAAATATATAACACAAAGAGATTGCTGAAGCTTGTGTTTGCCTTGTCCATGCTCATAAATATATGTAAGCCTTAGTAACAAATACAATTCAGTCTTTTCACTTTTTTAATGGAATAACGTAAGGCCTTTATACAGGCTTAAGTATGATATATAATCTCTCACCTTTAGATCCAGCAGTTTTTACATAGAATACTAATTTTATAGCATGAAGTACAAGCAACGTTTTATACATGAGGATATACGGTACATATCTGTATATATGAGGATAACATAGACATATGAACTAGCAGCTTTGTTCTAACGAGTATATATGTATATTTAAGTAGAAACACTGCTATATTGATAAAGGAAAACGACCGTTTATGATACAGAGAGGGTAGTGATGCAGTACTGCTGCTTTTGAGCAGCTCACTGGTGCTGCCCTGGGGCAGTAAAGGCAGTTTAGAGGCATTATAGATGCTGCATAAGGGCAGAACCGACCCCTGAAGCCCTATTGTCTTAGATATAAGATAGTCTTTTACGATCGTTATGATATATAGATAAAGCACCTACAAAATGATCTATAGAAAGGCATTTGTCATAGAACTGATACATTTATATTTCACATACGGACCCTTGATGGGGAGTCTCCATGTCCCATGCTGATTTTAAGAAATGGTCATGTCACTATGTTGATTTTTATGAAATGACCATGTCCCTGTGTTTATTTTAAGGAATGACCATGTCCCTGCATTGATTTTAAGGAATTAGCCATGTCTCATGTCACTAAGCCAAAAAAAATGCTCATGTCGCCATGTAGATTTTAGGGTTTTAGAGCTATCACATGCTCAGTTTAAAGTCCTGATTAACAGATTAGCCAGCTATCATTTCTGTAGTTTTAAGAGAAATGGATGAACGTATTGTCTGTTTGTAGAGAGGTTTATAAAAAGACATGACAACGATAAAAATACAGGGCAAAGACATATCCATAAGTTAATGATTTTGTAGCTAGAACCATAAATTTATGTTTTTGTTGCTAGAAAAAAGTCTGTAACAGAGTAACACTCGGTTGTCAACGAATCGTTACAAGTCGATGTTGTAGTGAACACTAAATCCAGAGAAGTTCTTTGATCCTTGCTTATTGCATGATGACAGAGTGTACATATAGGTGGTAACAATGATACACTCACCAGCGTGCAGGCTCTGCCCCTAAGCTTGTTGCTCAACCTGTCGTAGGTTCTAGATACTAGGGAGGTTGTTTGTAGAATAAATGGAAGTAAAATGGATGCCTGGGAGCTACTCATAGGGTCTTACATACCTAGGTGAGCAGCTCACAGGGTGATGAAATATACCGGTAGGAGCAGGTCACATCTGGTTGGATCTGGTCAGATCTGACGCGTCGTCATACCTGGTAATGATTCTATTTATTTGTGGACCAATCAGGGTGAAGGGAGATTGTCGAATTTCCCTGCATCTTAGAAATGCATCCACAGGTATGTTGTGATACTCCCAGTGAGTCAGTGCCCAGAAATGGAATGGGTCCGGCTCTCACAACATCCTGGTATGGATGATGTAAGAGTAGCTCACTGTACACACTGGGGGGGGTGAGTTGTAAGCTTGTGAGCAGGGCGTGAGCGTTTGTGACAAGGAATTTAATAAAAGTGTAAAATAATGAATAACGCCCAGAACAGTCCATTGACAAATCCCCACATTCCTACTCATCTCTGCACAAGGTTTAAGAGAGGAAAATCATTAATAATAAGGGCTCTGCCAAGTCCATTGACAATTTTGGGTATTATGCATAAAAGGTACATGGTATAAAGAGGTGTTCGGTATGAAAATATCATAAAAATAAGAATACATAGAGGTTCCTTTATGCCGACCGAGACAATGGATGACATGGCGGTGTCCATGGGGGTCCTCTGTTCGCACACTGACACATGAAAGAACCCCCTCAAACAACCACAGAGTTAGGCAGATGCCACTGGCTCCAGTCAGTCTGAGGGGCCAAGCCAGGAAATGGTACTTATACCCCTGGCAACTCCCTCTAGAAATCAGAATCACCAGAACCACCAATGAGGTAACATCTCCAGTTCAACTCTCCTGCTACCTGCTATAGCTCTGCACTATGCTGGGTTAGACTATGCCAGACAGGCATAGGACTATACCACTAGTGGCCAGAGGCTATCTCCTACAAGACACCTACCAGAGGGTAAAGTTACACATTTATACATTATCCCTCTAAGCAGCAGGTCAGGAGCTAGGTGTGGGAACCCACCTAGGACTGTACTGGACAGTGTATTATTATTATTATTATTATTATTATTATATTATTATTATTATTATTATTATTATTATTATTATTATTATTATTATTATTATTATTATTATTATTATTATTATTATTATTATTGTTATTGTTGTTGTTGTTGTTGTTATTATTATTATTATTATTATTATTATTATTATTATTATTATTATTATTATTATTATTATTATTATTATTGTTGTTGTTATTATTATTATTATTATCTCACAGGTGGAGTGGAACAGAACTTTATACTTTATAACCAATTGTATATTTACTGTGTATGGAAATTACCTGCATAATAACATTTGTATTACTGATAAATAACATGTTCTGCCTAAAGCTGAATAAACCAGTGATAACTGGAATAGCACTAATAAGAGCTCGATATTCTTACTCTCTATATACCACTAGTCATATGATATTTCTCATATGACAACTTGATCATGCACAATTACTAGTATTACAATTCAAGTAACCCTGCATGTCTGAACTTAAGCTCGCAATGCTCAGATGCGGACTAAAGCTAAAAACTGTTCACGGCACCAATGTAGTGTTCTACCCCTTCAATTCTAATTGAATCCTTCGATAGAGAATGAAGAACAACTAATCAGGTTCCAGTTAAAAGTTTATTGTCAACAATGCACTAGGCACCAGCCGTTCTCAATGACAGTTACAGGCAGTAGCGTGTTCAACCACTAACAATCCGACGCTAGTCGACTAGCTCAGTCGATCAGTGACGGGTAAAAGGAATCAACATACACCTCCCCTGTGCAGAAGCACAGAAGAGTATCTAGCACATGACAGTCGGGCAGCCTATCACCATCTTGTAAGATGCTCCGTCACGACCGGACTGACCTTTGGGAAGGCCATACAATGGCCTTATATACATCAGAGTCGAGGTCCACGTGACCCTTATGTGATGTGGCACAGGACTCCAGCGCCCCCAGGCATCGGGTAAGAGAGGTGTTCTCGACGTTGCCAATAGGGAGCCCTGACATATATCGAAGTTCCCCGAAAGCGACTCGCGACCATCACACTACTGTACCACCAGGGCTCATTCAAGATCAGTGCTTATTTGAGACCCCGGCGCTTAAACAGGCCATTACGGTATGTACTACTGGTCCCTATACAGCTGCTCCTTTACCCCTGTCCTTTCCTCCCTATAGAGTCTACACCCATACCCACTCCATACCCAGTGGGTACACCATTTTGAATGTTGCTGGGTATTCCAAAAGTTTGAAAACATGCTAGTTTGACATGGTGACATGGTCCTGTTTTGAAAAACTGAGATGGTGACACGCATATTTTTCAGGCAAACCATGTAGGGGTACACAGTAGACAGAACCAGCTCCAGTCTGGCTTGGAGCCTATAGCCACTGCTCCCTTTAGGAGCTGCCACCCCCTCCCACCCCTATACTCACTATACTCCCCATACACCAGACTCACTCAGGCCTGGACCCTGGAGAAGGTGGCACAAGGGGACTTGATAACAACAAGTCTCATTCCCAGCATATGAGCTATAACTTATATGGATATCTAAAGTCTGATATGTGCTCTAGGTGCTGCTGAGAATCAAGGTAGGTTAAAGTGTATTGTATATTGATTTTTGACTTCATATCACAGGACCTTCTTCCACACTGGAGGGCTCTTGTTATAAGCATTACTACTACTAAGGGTCATGAAAGGATTTTTCAAGGTTTGAAAAGTGTTTATTGTCAAATCACAATTATACAAAAGTGGTATCATGACAATAAGATGAATTCCTCGTTCTTTTGTTACACCAAATTTGTTTGCACAGATAATGTGTGTGATGATAAACCAAATTAGAATAAATATTAAATATACACATTACACTATATACTATATTAAGCTAATAGATCATGGATGTTGGAGCCCTCGGGGAGTCTATGCTGGATATACCCGAGCCGCGGAGCGGCGAGGGTATATCCAGCATAGACTCCCCGTGGGCTCCAACATCCATGAACTAATAGGTTTATACCACGATTTCCTCCATTTTGTATTAATTTCTTACCTGATATCCAAAGATTATAGCCAGGAGAATACATTTTGTAAAAGCAAGCGACACGGCCCGTGTCCGCTCTGCGCGAAGCCATTATTTTTGTTCCTTGCCGCTGTGTATACAGTCACTTTTCGTATCGAATCCAACCATGACACGTTTTCAAATTAAAACATACATATCCTTAGACAGTCTAGATGATCCCTCCATACGTATTATGTCCAATATATTCAAAATATATTGAATCCATTGATTTTTCCATCGTAAGGGAGTCGCGGTCCGGCCATTCCCACCCGCCTCCTTGTCCAGCGAAAGTGTGTCAGTGGCCCGGATGTAGATATAGGTCAACTGCTCGTTGTACAAGAAAGACGCCGAAAATTTCGGACCAGTTTGGAAAATCAATGGATTCTCCTTTATTTTGAATATATTGGACATAATACGTATGGAGGGATCATCTAGACTATCTAAGGATATGTATGTTTTATTTTGAAGACTTGTCATGGTTGGATTCCATACGAAAAGTGATTGAACACAGCGGTACCTCTCCTGGCAAGGAACAAAAACAATGGCTTCGCGCAGAGCGGCCACGGGCCGCGACTCGCGTACGATGGAAAAATCAATGGATTCTTATTTATATCGAAGAAAATGGAGACAATTAGCACGCATTCCTCTTCTATGGATCAAAAACTTCTTAGGATTTCGATATTATAACATGAAAAGGTTGGATTCAAGACGAAAACTGAATGGAAACGTACCACTAGGACCTCAGGTTAGAATTTATTTACTTTCGCATTGGATTTCACCACCGTTCAGTGTGGCGCTATGGCTAAGGCCTTCGCCTACCACCACTGCGGCCGGGGTTCAATTCTCATATGAGTTGGCACGATTTTTCAATATGGAAAATGGCTAGATTAACTTTGTATAGCTGCCATAATTTCCAAAAATATTCCAACTTGACCCCGAAAAAGTACATACCAAAAATTCTAAAAACGCACAAGGGTGGTATATGCAGAATATACCACGTATATATCGCATATAAAACCACCGGAAGTGCCAGAATAGTGGTATAAACACTTGACCTCATCAGTGATTACTACTCACGCTAGTTGGCATTTACATAAAGAGGGAATAAAAGGACTGAAATTGATAGATAGATGGCACACTAATTATTGTATCAGATAACAGTAGACCAAGACAAGAGACTTTGCATAATACACATTAGCTAGTTGTAATATTGTCAGCCACTATAGGTGCAGTCCAAGCGAACAGCTCCCTAGTGGCCAAATCAAAGGGATAACAATTAACCAACATAAGTGGTATTTAGGGCTCAATGTTAACAATTGCATGCTACTAGTTGCTACAGATGTGGCTCATTGTAATATTATGTGCCACCATAGGTGCAGTCCAAGCGAACTGCTCCCTAGTGGCCAATTTATAAGGATAACACTTAACAAACATAAGTGGTCTAAGGGTGCCATGTTAACAATTGCATTGTACTAGTTGCTACAGGTGCAGTCCAATCGAACAGCTCCCTAGCAACAGGAATTCAGATATTATAAACTTATATTAATCATCAACTATTATCATTGTCAGGAACTTTGGTCAAATCCTCCACTCCTCTAGTACGCGTCTTGAACTTGTGTTTGTTTTCAGACGTTTCGATGTTGGCCGAGAGATTGTTCCAGAGAGTGAATCCTCTATACAGGGGCGCATTGCACGAAACATCTTAAATTGTATTTTAGCCTCAGAGCGTAGTCCCGGTCTCCGTACTTCAAGGTCCAACCACTCCGGCCGGTTCGACAACTTATACATGTAATTTAGAAGTAATTCTTGGCGACATCTATTTAGCTTAGGAATGGCAGAGGCTGCATACATCTCATCTTCTGACATCTGCTTAAGTGGTAAATCCACTACGACGCATAGGTCATGCGTGTGTCTGAAAATGGACGCATGAGCTCGAAGCAGAGGCAGTGGAGGCAGTCTCATGCGTCAGACTATTGGAAAAAAGGACAGACGCAATGGGTTGAGTCTGGATCCACTCTCCATGCGTCTCCCATGCGTCCTCCATGCGTCTACAGACTCAAGGCAGACGCATTAGTGGAAGCAGATTTTTGTCATGCGTGCGTCAACTCACTTATGAGAGTCAGACACAAACAGACGTATACCTCTGTTTTTAAATATCAAAAGCAATTAGATATTTCCATGCGTCTGCCTGTGCGTCTGCCGAAGGCCACTCCATCTAGTGTTAGACAAACACAACTTGTAGTTCCTCTCCTTCACGCGCGTCGGCACCACTGTACTGAACGTATCATGTGACCTAGTCTATCCGTACAAACAGAAAACCAAAATGGCTTCCCGTCAGACGAAACGTGCCTCCAAAGAGGAAGAAATAGATGAAATTCCAGACTCCCCGCCTCTCCAAGACACAAAGAAGGCAGGAAAGAAGAAGGTTGGTTCTTCTAGCACTCCCTTAAAGGCAAGGAAGGCGGCTCCTCTGCCTACTAGAACTTCCCCGCGGTTTAAGAAGGTCGGCAAACCAAAATCACGGGTGGGTCTCCCTCCTCCCAAGAAGAGGGGTAGGCCAAAGAAGTCGACTCCACCTTCTGCTTCTGTACAAGAGGACAGCGAGACCGATGAAGACAATGTTCCTGGTACCCCCCAGTGTGATAAGTCTGTGAGAGGTCGAGGTAAGGCGCGCATTTCCCCTCACCTGAAGGCCCAGATAGAAGACATTCTTGTTCACGGAGAAGAAACTAAATGGCATAAATCTAGTAAATCCCTGCAGTTTGAAAGACTGCCAGAAGAGTCAGGAGAGGGTGAGTCAGATTCTCAATCTCAGTCCCTCTGCCTAAGATGCCAAAATCCAAACGTTCCCGCAATAGGGCTGCTAAGTCCAATGAGGACGAGCTAGAAGTCGACAGCGAGGACAATCCAACCAAGGAAGAGATGGAAGATGTCTTTAACCAATCTCAAGGTACTATGGAAGGTGAGTTATAAGTTTGAGTCTGGACCCTAATATTGATGTCAGTAGCTATCCATGAAAGACATTATGCAAAATAGTAATTTGTTGTTTCCCAACCTACCTGTTAGTTATTTCTGTTGGCTTTTAAGAAAAGGTTAAGCAAAGTCTGTGTGTGTTTCATTGAATTTCTTTCTTTTTTTTTCTCTTCAAAGGTGAAGGTGATTACACAAAACATCCAGTTCTAGACCAGGATCAAGAGGGAGAAGACGAAGACGGTGATGAGGTAGACCAAGACGCAGAGGACCTAGCCAACCTGCAATCCACTATGCTGAAAATGACTCCATCCAAATTTGACTTGAAATTTGAAGACGAGGATATGGAAACTTGGTGGACAGAAGACCCTACCCGTGAGGAGACGCTCTGCAGGCTCTGGGAACAGGAGAGAGCTCTCTATGATATGAGGGCTAATGGCTATCGGGTGGCATCTGTGAAGGATTTGATCTACGCCAAAATGGCAGTTATTCTTAAGGTTCCACGTAAGTAATTACTTCATCATTCTTTTAATCCTATACTTTTTTCTTACTCAATTCTTAACATAGGCTATTTAATAAAAACTGGACCTTAAGTATTTGGTTAACAGTTTCATAACCAAAGTATTTGAATTAAAAAAAAAAAAATTGTTTCATTTTATACAAACATCTTGCTGCAAGATATTGCTTGTCCTTTTTCCAGCAAAGAAAATCGAAATCAGGATGAGGAGTCTCCGAAACATGTATTCCAAGATACTGAAAACTGGTAAAAGTGGTTCAGCTGCTGTAGGTAGAACCCCTCGACAGAAGGAGATATGCAGGTTGGTCGGGTTCTTAAGAACTTACTTGAACCAGAACGAAACCTACAACACCTACTCTGGACGCAGCCCCGGGAAGGCCACCTTCACATCTACCCCGAAGTCAAAGGGAACAGCTTCCCAGCCTATAGACTTAAAGGTAAGAGTGTACTTTAGTTTATAACTTTTAGATGAGTCTTTAATGTGCACCCCCTTCTGTGTAAGTCTATTTTTCCCCCCAAAATTATCAATCGAGTTCTTGTATATATATAACATGAAAATAATAATAATGTCTGCATTACTGGTGAAAACAAATAGGTCCCTTGTTTTTACTCTTGATTTGTCACTGTATAGGTTTTTTTTTAGGCTCATGACGGGTTAAGATGTAATGGTAATTAATATTAGACAGACAGGGCATAAATTTCCTTTTTTTTTTCAGACTGACGAGAACTTCTCACATACAATTCCAGCCTAAGCGCCGGAAGGTGAAGCAGGAACAAGAAGAACTAGCTCAAGAGTTGGATAAAGATGAGGAAGAAGGTGAAGGAGATGGTGAGGGTGAGGGTAAGGAAGAGGAAGACGATGAGGGTAGTCCTGTGTTCCAGCCTAGTAAAAAACCAACACATTGGCACGCAGGCAGCAGCACACCGATCTAAGCGTCTGAGTCCACACAATCCACAGAAGAAACAGAGTCAGCCTACTAAGTCGGGACTATCATCCAGCTGCAAGGATACAGCACCTTTAGCTTCTACCTCAAAAGACACTGTGAAAGGTGCAGGCAAAGGGCTGCATCAGACCTCACACAAAGGTAAGGGCCAGGAAACAGCCTTGGATAGGTACAATAGGTTGTTCAGCAAAGCAGAAGTGAAATCTGGCCTGCATTATTCTGAGGATGGCTCATCCCAGAGAGCTTCTCTCTACCAACCATACACAGGAAAGGACACCTCCATGCATGGGGGTGAGTCTTCCATGGAGGACAGGTCTACTGATATGGTGTGGAAAATCCGTCTGCAAATTGGTACACAAAGCAAGGACCTGAACATCGTCGGGTCCGTGAGGCTGAGCTGGACAAAAAAAAAGCTGAGAAGGCCAAGAACGACCCAGTGTTGAGGATGATGGAAAAACAATCCGAAAACCTAGAAAAAATGGTCGAAGTCTTGTCTAAACCCAAAGTCACTAGTCAGCCTCTTACCTCAGACCCTGTTTCATCAGATGCCCAACTGTGGGCCGACTCTTTGGTCAGACAGGTAGAGCAGATGTCAAGTTCATGCGTTATGTCACTAACATGGTGTATGATGCTTTAGACGGGGACTGGCCTTCTAAGTGAACTTGATTCATGTTTGTCGTCCACGATGATTATATATAAAAGACGGAAGTTCTCAAATAACACACAACAAGAGAAATTTGTTTGAACATTTTGTATGAAAAAGGAAAAGAACTATATCTATATATTAAATGACAGTACAATCAGCGTCTACAAACTAAAAGTGTACACATATGACATATAGGGCTTCCCGAACACAGGTGCCTTTCTTAAGACTTTCCCTCAAGGATCAAGATCTCATGACTGATTTAAACACATACTGGTTCTGAAGAACAAGATAAATAATTTATTCTATGCTTACACAAACACAGATAAACATATATATATATATATATATATATATATATATATATTTATATATATATATATATATATATATATATATATATATATATTGGGTTCATGTTTGTAAATATATATATATATATATTTATTTATATATATATATATAAGTATCTCGCTACCAGGGAATAATATGCCGGTAATAAATACCTAAGGTAATAATAGATGACAGGGTATACCGGTAATAACAGGTACTAATAAATATATACATGTAATAATGACCTATGACAGAACACATGAGTTTGGTGGGTTACTGACCTTGGGGCTATCAGCACCATACATGCCTTTATTAAAACAACTATAATAATTAGTTGACACAGCATAGTCAGTAAAATGTATAATATGATAACAAAAGTATAATAACAATAGTACAGAATAAATATTAATAACAATAGTAAAATTTAAAATTCCTAGGGAACACCCAGCGTGGTGTTACCTGTCCAGGTGAATCGAGCCAATTGACGGTTACTTTGAAACCACCTCTTTTATACCAGTGGGCTGTTGACTATGACGTCATACTATGACATCACTGGTATCCTTACGAGCTGCAAGTAGTCCCTAACCGTCCGCGGCTAATTATATAAATATACACGAGTGTATATAGTTCCATAAGTTATCTCGCTACCAGGGAATAATATACCGGTAATAAATACCTAAGGTAATAATAGATGACAGGGTATACCAGTAATAACAGGTACTAATAAATATATACATGTAATAATGACCTTCGACAGAACACATGAGTTTGGTGGGTTACTGACCTAGGGGCTATCAGCACCATACATGCCAAAAAACACACAAAAACACGCCAAACACATGTGAAAACACATAACAATCAGCATTGAAAATGAGATTGACACACTCTATCCAACTCCAACAATTCATCTTTGTAATTATGTAGATAATTAAAAACAGAGTTGGATTTCCAATTTACCCTCTTTTTGATAGACTCTATACTGAGTCCAGCATCTTTTAATAACGTAGCACCACTGTGCCTTAAAGAATGGGTAGAAACATGGCCTTCGATACCAGCCTGAATTGACAAAGATTTTAGCTTAGAGTTGACATACTGATACAGCAGAGGCTTAAACACATACTCCTTACTCCTCCTACCCCTGCACAATTCTTCCCGACCCTGATAAGGACATAAAGAAGATTTAACATCCTTTGACAAATAAATAGTAAAAGAATTTTTACCAAGTTGATCAGTTTTAGAAGTTCTGATACATATAGACAGATAATCCTGGTGAAAAATAATATCACCAACCTTTAAGGAGTGTGGAGACTTGACTACATGTCCCACTCGTAGAACACCCCTATAGCATGTTAAAATTGCCATCCAAAATTTCCAGTCTGCTCTGTTGGTTAGATCCAAATTCGACCTTAACCTCAACATGTCTTTTGGAGTTAAAGAATAAATTTCTTTAGTAGAACATGTGGAAAACCTGTCAATGCCCTCTAGGGTCTTCTTTAACATGAAGTTACTACTAAAATCAGAATAACCCTTAAGTTTTTGAAAATACCAGACCGCAGATAGGTAATTCCTTACAGACGATGGCTTCATAAAGTCTGATAAATAAACAGCATATATGGAACCTTGAGAGGGAGAACAAGGAAAAGTTTGTAAACAAAATTTTTTACAAAATTTCTTATACCTTTTAAGTTGTTGGTTCCTTGCCCTCCTCGTATTTTCAGACACACTCTGGGCTAAAAGTAACCTTTTTCTGTTTAGTAATCTCTCCCACTCTGGAATTAAAGCAACACATATCATTTTCATGGAGAGAGGTTATACATTTACTCGGAATACCCTTGTAAGCAAGTCTAGAAAGTTGGTCGGCCAGGATATTATCCTCTGACCTAATATAAGTTGCATACACCTCCACATTATTGATGAAACACAGCCAAAAAATTTCTCTAAGCCATTCCATACAAAGTTTGTTTCTAGACCTGCCCGTATTAATCATAGCTAGCACTTGCATGTTATCTGTTATACAATGTATTCTTTTATCTTTATAATTAGATATCCAGCGCTTTAACCCCATCATAACAGGATATAATTCGTATCAGTAATATTCCGATGATGATTTTGTAAGTTGTCCAATATAGGAGGGAGGGAAAAATGGCCTGAACCTAGGTTGAATTTATCATGAGATGTCCAGTCACCATATAAATAATCTTTACCCATCCAAGCTCCAAAGCCCTTAATAGATGAATCGGAGTACATAGGTGTATCAACCATATCGTTCAGAATTAACCTCTTACAGTTAAAAACTCCACAAAAATCTAGCCACCACTGCATATCTTGGCGAGTGCAAGCTGATACTCTAATATAACCTCCGGGTCTTGCCCGAGCGCAGAGATCAAAAATTCGTCTGCTAAAGGTCCTACCACCCTTAACCACCTGACAGCAGAAGGACATTAGACCACCTATCCTTTCAAGATTCTTTTTAGAAATAAATTTCTTATTAACATTTTCCATTAAAATACCTCTCATCTAAACCACCTTATCCTCCAGCAGAGATAGTTCCAAGTTAACAGAGTCTATCATAATACCAAGAAATTTACAAGTTTGTGAAGGTTCCGTTACCTTTTTCCTCGATACCACAAACCCCATATGCTGCATACATTCAATGAGGATATTCCTTTGACGTAGACATTCACCATAAGTATCAGCAATTATGATAAAATCATCTAGATAATTAACCAATTTTTTCACACCATAGCTCTTGGCCACTTCTACAATAAAATCCGATATTCTATTGAATATATAGGGGGCACATTTAAGTCCAAAGGTTAACCTGTTGCTTACATAGAAACTCTCACCTTGACCAAAATCCCACCTAAAGCCCTGCATACTAGTGTGGGGGCCATAAACATTAATGGTTCTATAGGCAGATTTTAAATCTACCACGCTCATAAAATTATTTTTATCCAACTGAGCTGTGACCATACCAATATTATTGTAAGAGAAGGTAGAACTAGTCTCGTTCATATAGTTATTAATAGAAATTTTTTTCAGGCATGCTGCAATCCGTTATAGGCCTTAATCTACCATTTGATTTTTCAACACCATCCAGAGAGTGGATGCACTGTGGTCTGCTTCAACCTTAGACACGAGACCAGCCTCTAACTCCTCTCGCAACATGCTACAAAATTCATCATAAAAACTACCTTCCAGAATGGACTTGTAATTTTTGCAATCGTAAGACGTATTGCACGCAGGGTCAACTATCTTAAACCCTTCAACAAAACCCTGCCACAAGAATAAAGCCTCTTTACTGTCTATATTTATGACACCTTTTTGGGTTAAATAAGGGGCAACTCTGCAAGGTAAAATCTGGGATCTTTTACCCTGAATATAATGTACACAATCGCACACACCATTTATACAGCTATCATACACTTCGATGTTAGGTAGATCTCCCATAGCAACAGTAAACAATGGTTTAACCTTGCCCTGTACTGGGTCACTATATAATATATCCAAACCAACCGAGTTGGAATTAATACTAATATCGTTTACAATATAACTTCGTAAACTTGGTACACTGATATCATTCAGAGAGACCAAATCTACCTCTCCAGCATCAACTAGACCAACACCCTGAGCTGGAGCAACGGGTGGAGGCGAACTAGGGTCTACCAAACCTACTATACATGACTTTGACATCGACACACTATCATACATAGGACCCTGCTCACCTGTAAAATCCTAATCAGATTTGTTCACTTGACAATCCAACTTGTTATGGCCTGATTTGGTACATGAACTACATACATGTCTATACTTGCATGGGTCCCTAGTACATCCTTCAGCCCTGTTGAATGCATAGCATGAGTTTGTAGATACTTTAAATTTTCCAGAATTTTTTGACTTAGTTGAATAAGCCTTCTGGGCTTGTACTGTTCCGTCATAGGACAAATGATGGAGGATATCCGAATTTTCAATCATAGCAAAGGCATCTAAACCATCAGTATTGGCTCTGTCCCTAACGGACTTGTCATATGCTACTAAAGCTTTTACAGTGAAAATTTTTGTATCTGACTTTTCAACCAACATCTGGAGGTGCCTGAGCATGCCCTCCACATCGTCCCCATCCTTGTAATAATTTATAATGAATTTGATATTGACCAATACAAGTTTCTCAATGCTGTCGACCTTTTCACGTTTTTTTATGAATTGTTCGTGGTCAAACTCACCAATTTTTTGCTTGGCGTGATGGCGATGAATTGACGAGTCCATTGACGACCCTCTTGACGAGCTGGAACTCCTGTGACGAGCGGTATAAGATGATTTCAATCTCGTTTGACGACCTCTATGTCCTGCTCTGGTCCACTCGCCGCCATCTTGGTTGCTATGGACGCTGTCGTTGTCAACGTCCCGCTGTAGACCACGCCCCCGTCGCCTTGGTTTCGCGTCTCTCGAATCTTGTTTGTATACAGATGCACGTGCTCCCGCGGCCCCGCTGTCCAGTCCCCTCAATGGATTCACCTCGTCCTTACGGGTCCCTTGGCTAGCAATAACGTCCCGCAGCATTTTCTTTATATCCAAAAGGTCTTCCTCCATCAAGTCCAGCCTCGTCTGGTCAGCAGTCTCACTCTCTCTAGCCTGTGGCGTGTTAGGCTGCAAGGGCTCCAGACCCCCACATAGAGAAGTTAAATTGCTGGAAGATCCCAAATTGGCCGATTCTCGGTCCGTTTTAGCCGATTTAGCCGATTTTTTCGACGAACCCTTTTTCTTCGCACCTGCAGTAGTTCTTTTCCCCATGCTTGAGCCGATATCCCAGCAATAATCCGGAAAAAACTGCTTTAAATTTAAAATTCCTAGGGAACACCCAGCGTGGTGTTACCTGTCCAGGTGAATCGAGCCAAATGACGGTTACTTTGAAACCACCTCTTTTATACCAGTGGGATGTTGACTATGACGTCATACTATGACATCACTGGTATCCTTACGAGCTGCAAGTAGTCCCTAACCGTCCGCGGCTAATTATATTAATATACACGAGTGTATATAGTTCCATATATATATATATATTGGGTTCATGTTTGTTCACTTACCAGGGCTAGAGTTCCATATATCCTGCCTCAATGAAGGGAGAAGCCTACACACGTATCAGAAAAGTGTCTTAAGCGAAAGTATATTCCAGTTCAAGAACTTGTGTTAATTTCTTTAATAAAGGTTCATGTTTTTGTTGTTAATCATAGTATTTCTTTATTTCTATCTGAATGATATGCATACATAAGTTTATCTCATGAACCACAGTGTACATGACTTACTTAGCTGAAAAGGAAATGTCTCTGACATTGTCATTACTGGCCACACACTAAAGTTCATAGACTGCGGGGTCCACACTTAGCGCTCAAAGTAGAAGTCATGTTGCATAACAACGTCCCACTGTTTGGGAAGTTCTCCCTCCTTGGTCAGACACCATCCCGCGAGATTGTTCCTCATTATCTTGACCCTGTCTGATCGGTTGCGTACAGTAGTAGGCTTTCCGCCTGGGAGGACCTTCTCTGCACGCCACAGACCTTTGTGCTGTTTGTAGTCTTTCCCCTCCCAGTCGCAAGCTTCCTTCGGAAGGTATGCTCCTGGGGCCACTGTTCTAAGGTAATTATGCAGAGCCACACATGCCAGTACTATAATGTCCACATTTTCTGGAGCCATTTCTATTTCTCGGCGGAAAATCCTAAAACGAGTGGCCAGGATCCCAAAGGTGTTCTCCACACACCGTCTAGACCTGCTCAGGCGGTAGTTGAATATCCTCTGCTGGGGGGTGAGTTTGGTGGAGGGATATGGCTTCATAAGTCTCTCACTCATCTCAAATGCGTCATCAGCAAGAAAATGATAGGGCAAGTCCCCGTTGAAGCCTGGAAAAGTTGAGGGTTCTGGCACATTAAGGGGGTTACCTGGGGCATCAATATCCTGAGCAAAAGAGGAGTACTTCCAAATAGTGCTATCTGATGCTTTACCTTCCGCTCCGACATCCACATATGTGAACTTATAGTCTGCATCAACTAAGGCAAACAGAATTATGCTGTAATATCCTTTGTAATTGTAATAGTTCGAACCAGACTTCTTTGGCTTCTTTATGCGGATATGCTTCCCATCCAAAGAACCCAGAACATGTGGCATGTTCCACTTGTCGTGGTTCCCTTTGGCTATGGCTAACCAGTCATCCCTCGTGGTAGGCGGCTGAAACATAAAAAACAAAATTACAGTCAGATAGAAGCAGGCTTAGACTTGCGCTTTTGCAGAAGGGTAATTCTTTTACTCACACACTCATACTTCAGGAATTTTTTTTGATAGAAGAGTTCTATATGGAATGAAAGGTCTATTATCATGTCACAGACAGTGTTAAACTGGTTCCTTTAATTGTTTTTTTTAACAGAGATGTACTTTATTTTTTTTTTTGGGGTCTAAGTATGTTTCATGCAAGGCTCTGAAGATGGCTTTGCAAGTGTCTCTCACCATGGGTAGCACCGTTGACTCACCTACCAGGTAACCTTGGTGAAGAGTCGTAACACTGTCTCCTGGAGAGGAAAACACATAATTAAAAATTATTGACTGAAATGTTGTGTAAAGTTAATTAAATTATTTTTATATTAAGCAACTCACAACTTTTTGGCCATAAATAAAACAAAATGTATTCTTCTGTTTTTGAACAGGATATAAACGAGAAGGAAAAATTTCACACTTTTGTGTCTGTACAGACTCAAACTTCTTACCTCGTGTCAGATACCTGATAGTCAAGCTCAACCTCTCCTCAGCTGTGACTGCATCACGGAAAGATGTGTCCTGGTATGTGATGTATGGTCGCACCATCTCTAGCAGGTCCTTGTACACCTCTGGTGACATGCGTGTGGTCTTCTTGAACTCAGAAATGCAACCGAGCTGGAAATAAGGCAAAAAATATATTAAGGCCAGAAAATTTCTTTTTTTTTTTAGGAATCTGGTTTTTAAAGAGATGACACTTTTTTACATAGGGGTCCATATACACTCCATCTCATGAGTGTGCTTCTGAAATTGTTTTTCAGCACATAGCCAATTATTTTTATTGATATGTTTTAATTCCATGAAAATAAAAAATAACAGAGGCATGAGACTAGGCCTTATGTAGACATTGACCTGTGACATGGGAATGATTATAAATGTACGGGTAAAACAGCATAAAAATTTCTCACCCTCAGGAAATCCTCTTCCAGCCTGGCAAGGGATCTTTTCATCCTTTCCTCCTTCCTTGAAAGCAGATATGGGTGCATCCAATACATGTGTGACCTCTGCACCTTGTGGTTATGCAAGATGTAGTCATCATCCAAGTCATCATCCATGATGACATAGGCTGCCAGGTTCCTAAGATTCTGCAGACGTTCCTCTTCTATAGACTGCGCCTGTGCCTCCATCTCAACCTGTTTTCTTTTGCGTGACATGATGTTTCGAGTAGGAAAGATTTCCAAACACCACCGACTTTCCTCTCTGACAAAGACCCAAACAGAGGTCACGTGACCATGCGCACAGACAGACGCATGTGCAGTGGAAGTAGTTTCAGGCCTGCGTCTCCCATGCGTCTGCTGTAGATGCACACTCACGGCCAGTGGAAGCGACTCATGCGTCTGCGTCTGTAGATGCAGACCCATGAAGCTGAATATTTTTTTAAGACGCACGACCAGACGCACGGCCGAGACGCATGCGAATGCCCCCAAAACAGACGCATCGCTGACGCATTAGCCGTGCGTCCTAGTGGATTTAACGCTTTACCTCTATAACATATTTTCAAACCCCTTTTTTGGAGTCTATCCAATTTTTTTGGTGTATACGTAGACAGAGTACACATCTCCGAAGGGGTCCATGATGTAGACGCCGGTGGTCGTCGTCACGAAATGAGTCTTCATCCCGAATGCTAGAATGTGCAGCAGATGTTCAGTGACGAGGACGCAAGTGTGTCTGGGCATGTTGATGGTGACGCATCTCATCAGCGAATCATACGAGAAGACCACCTTCAAACTTTGCAGATAGTTTTGACCTTCTAAGAAAAGGTTCAAGCGGTCGATGAACTGAGCGTTGTTTCCCGTGAAAATGGGCGGTACGGGGAATATGTTGGGCAGCAAGCATTTGGACCATCAGATAAAAGGCTTTCAAGGTAATGGGACCCCTACCATAACCCTCATCTGAAACATAATTCTAATATTTTCTGTGAGACAAATCCAAACTCTACACCTGACTCCTTGCCTTAACCTAACCCTAATCCACCACTGCCCGCCTGCCCCAAAGATTTTAGCTGCCCTTACCTGGATCTACCACTGCCCACCTGCCCCAGGGATCAGTTCCTTAAAAACATAACTTTATTGAATTGTTATGTGAAATGCCATTATTAGGCCTAGGAATATAAAATATTTATGGTGCTTCTTTAAGGAAGCATGAGGATCTAGAGCTATAGCCAGGAACTATGAAAAGACCTGCTCTCTCTGGCATCAGCAGTAGCTAGGATAGAGCCATTCCTAATGCCAACAGCTTGCTAATACACTCTCTGCTGTCATCCAGCAGAAGGGTGCTGTGAGGTTATGCCTTTTTGCAAGTTAGGTAATATATTGCATCCATGGTCTTAAGGCACCCCACAGTACATAGGGTTAGGGCATGAGACGAATCGCACTGTCACATTTAAATCTTGGACATGCCTTCTTCGCCGGGGCGGTGTAAGTACAGTTTTCATATTTAACCTACCCAAATATGTGGATGTTATGGTCCAAGCCCTGTAGTATACACCCAAAAAAACTTTTGCATGTGTTACTATATTTATTCTGGGGCCCCTGCCACGCCAAATGACGACAAGCGGTGCCTATCAACCATATAGTAATTTCTATATAATTATCAGCTTTACTTATTAACCTTTTCCTGCCCAGGATTATTTGGCTATTTCTAGCTATTTCCTATATTACAGCATTGAATCTGATAGTATAATATTGTTTGCATATTGCTTTTCTTGAGGACAGTTCAGATTACTTATCTAAATGTTCTTTGGATGTCAATAATATTTATCAAAACATCAAAATATATGTTATGGAACTATAACAACATGGACATTCTATCTGATGATGTAAGTAGATTGCTCAGGTGTTCAATGTGCTGAGTCATCTATTCTTTAGCAAAATCTTGTAATTTGGGAATGAAATGATTTCTTTTGATATCAACATGGAAGCATTTTCTACTTGGAATAGAATGATATTGAAAACATATTCAGGATCTCCTTCAAAGGTTAGGGTGAGATGGGAAATCGTTATCTTGCCTATCTTTGCTTATACTTTTATTATCCTTAGCCTTACTATATTGGGAATCCTGCTCTTTACAGACCCATCCACATTTTCATCCTAAAATGGTATTGATGGTGATGATAGAGATTTTCTCTCATCACCCATAAACCCTCCAATAAGGCATGCTCAATCTTTAGAGTAGTACCACTGCACTCGCGATGTGATACTCTTTCTATTGGTAGTTAAAATTTGAAAATTGACCTAGCAGAAGTGTCTGGGTGATTATATATGGCCACACACTTGCTTTAAGGCCCAAAACCCTGCCAATTGGCCCGGTTGGGCACCATAGGGTTAACCACCCATATTTCACCTTTCTGTACTATTAGGCCCCTATTAAAACAACTATATGCAGACCATACTACTAATAGTCCAGAATACTTAAAGTATAATAAAGAGTATACAAAGTTCTGTCTATTTATTTCCTAGAAATAACACAGCCTCATAGGTTTAAGCAGGAATGCCAATCCCCAGATAATAACATGTCTAGATCCACACCCCTATTCAGTGACATATTTAAGTGCTCAATTCACTAAATATATATAGAGCTTTTAAATCAGTCTAGCCTGAAATAGATGCATTTATAATTAAAAGTCCATGGCCATTGAATATTTTCGCATTGTAATCCTTGAAGCTGCTCTGTCTGTATCACATGACACCTTGTAGGCATCATGTGATACAGACAGGCAGTCCTGAGGGAACATGATGTGAAAATATTTGAGGGGAGTGGCCATTTCATTTATTGCATGGTTTTATCAATGGAATACTATGATATTCAACCTAATTCACGGCTATGCGCTTTGATTATGTTGCCACATCACATGATTAGAGCATGGAGAACAGCTACATTGTATTCCAAGGGAAGATGTGATATCAAAGTTCCTGGTTAAACCTGTCGAGCTCTCACATCTGTTGAATCTACCAGGGATCCTCACAAAACTGAACAGTGAACCACCGTAATCATCTTGCAGCAAACCAGTGTAGTTTTTACAAGAATCCCCAGGTGGCAGTACAGTGGTACAACACATCTCTGTGAAAATAACGACAGATCTCTAGAAACTTTGGCCACGCACATACATCATCCAGATTCCCCACTATAGTCCAGCAGTTTCTGTCAAAGGTTCACTTCCCCAGCTGTCGCCGTTTAGTGCACCTCAAACACCTCAAATCATATATCCCGGGCCAATAACCACATATACGGCACGCATTGAGTATATTGAAGGTGCCTGCCTCAGGTCCAGCCTATAGGAGCTTATAGGGTGCACCTGGACATTGAACATAGGAGCTTTCTTAAAGTTGACATGGGAGATTGTGGGTCCTTAGAACTGACAAGGAACATTGGGATTCAAATGACATGTGGCATGAGCGCTTCTAAAAATCAACAAGTGACACGGTCCCCCTCCATCAAGGGCCCCCAAACTAGCAGCATATAGCTTACATGAGGGGTATTGTGTTACTTTACAACCCAAGGTACCGTAAATCACCGGTCACAAGCCGGCCCCGGTCATAAGCCGGGGTGAGTTCAGGAAAAAAATAAAAGCCGGTTTTTGGGTCAAATTTTTACAATTTTCTTTTTATTCTACTGTAAAAAAAAAAACCGGTCATAATCCATGGGGGGACTTTGGGAAAAATTTAGAAGCCGGTTTGGGCCCAAAATAGAAAAAAAATCTGGCTTATGACCGGGGATTTACGGTACATTTCAACACCAGTTAGGGTATGGGTATGGTGCCCTGAGCTATAAAACCTCAGGCTACCACTTCACAGAAAACACAGGGCATATTGGTTGAATCCTGGTACAAAGTGGTCATAGATCCCCCACAATACATCTCCTCCAGTTAGCAGGAACAGGACATACTTTTCAATCTCCAAGCAGATATTTTATATAGTAAGAAATATGTGCTTACAGAGTGACAGGTTCAGGGTCTTGCAGGTGCGTAAAACTACGCATAATATGATACTAGTACAAGTTTCAGACCACTTTCGGAACTTTAAGTTGATTCAAAGTAGAGATACCCTTTTCGATATCTTTATAATATTACACTCATTCAGGGCTGGATTTCTTACCGGATGAAAGGTATTTCTTCCTGGATAGTGGAAAAAACCTGGAAGAAACCTATTTTGTATGGTTTCTTCCATGTTTCGTCCAGAAGAAATGGAAGAAACTGGAAGAATCTCAAAACACTCTTGGAAAAGTATGTAAGCCATGACTTTTGCTAAATTCACCTGCTATGGTAAAGAGAAAGACTGATGAGGATCTATGAATGCAAGACCTGACATAAGTATACTAGTTTTCTTGCAAATGTAACTCAATTGCCTTCAAAATTTGAATCAATTTAGTGTCTACAACACCCCTCTCAAAAGACCACTCCCATAGTGTTAGCTCTAGCTTAGATAAGTGTATCAAATGTGCTGCAGGTTCAGTAGATGATATGACAATGTGCCCCTGTTGAACCGATTCTTACCCTCAGACCATATCAAGCCAAAGCACCAATATTAACACTCCTAGATATTTAGTGATGATTTGGTATGCAATGGCTTCTACTTTGTTCAGTGTAATAAGAAAAACAAGTGGAGAATAGTTGTAAGAAATGGGTTGCATCCATCTCAAAGTCAAACAACTAGGGAAATGTCCACAATCAAAACATAAGCCCAAACACCGATAGGCAGCATGGGGCATCAGCATGACAGGCGGCACAGGTATTCCTTTGTTCTTTTTGTTTACATATGTCGCTGAGAACAATAGATTTTGGCGTGCCGCCTGTAACGCTGCCACTCCATACCGCATAGTGGAGCCCTGGGTATAGAATGGTATCACACAGAAGATCAGGTCTCGTTCTATAGAGGTTAATTACCCTGGGTTAATTACCAGACTATACTTTCAATATCTCTTTGGCTGTTCATCTTACTTTCAGTATCTTAACATTTATGGGATGATTATCTAGATTTTAGAAAGGAAAAAAAGACACAATTAAGAGATGATGGTCTGTTTTCAGACAAATGTGCGAACCAGGAGGTCGTTGCACAAACAGCTAGATCTCGTTGTGAAAAAAAGGCCCAAATCAGCGAGATTCAGAAAGAGATTTTTTTATAACCATTGCACAAATGTTTCTGCCTTTTCACAGCTAGACTCGTTGTGATTCTCGCTGTGATTTTCTCGCTGTTACCGATGTCCATAGCACAGCGAGAAAAAAAAGCCGGAGACCCTCGTAACTTGACCTAACTGAAGCAGAACGTCACTTCCGGCAAGGAAGGCGCGTCCGTGTTTACATGGTGTGCGGGCTTCGCTGTATTGGACGTAGCCGCTGACTGAAAATGGAATTCCACTCGGCGGATGTAAGTATTGAATGAACAAAATAGCCCATAATGACCCTCTTTTCGAGTAGAACTCATATGCCTCTAAGCATGTAGCTGTCTTTGTCTTTTTCTGCTGTAAAGTCGTTTTCTTCTATGTACACGTTGGGCAATAATAGGGTAAAACAACCTCGCTGTGTGCAAATTTTTTTTATCTCTGTCACCCTTGCTCAGAAATAAAAGTGGAAGATAATGTTAGAGCATTTTTTCACTTCCACGGGGGTAGAGTCCATGCATGAGAGGTTTTTTAATTTTATTTCGTGCCCCCTACATATAGAAAAATGGACCTCTCCTTTCTTTCTCTGGTTTTATGATATTTTCCTTGAGCCATTCTTTTTTAGAGTTATTTATTTTATTCTTTTATTTTCAGGACCCCAGTAAGTATGCTGCTTCAACAAGTGAAGACTCGGATGAAGGGCAGGACATAGACCTACCGGACATCTTGAGGACGGGCTACGACAGTGGAGAGGAGGAGGAAAACTAGGAGGGGGAAGATGGAGATAATGGCGATGAAGAATACCAATACGAGGTAGAAGAATCTAGCTCTGTTTCTTCTGAAGCTAGCTCTTCTAAACCACCAACCAAGAAAATTAAGAAATCCACTCCTACCCGTTCTACCTCATCTAACTTAACTTCGCGCGGTACAGCCAGGTCGAGGGACCTATTCTGGACTGAAAATGAACACAGAGCCTTGTTCTTCGCATGTTTGAACCAGAAAGCTTTGTTACGTGCTAGAGGAAAGGACAGCTATTGTCTTAACAGAGAAGGATGGGACACAGTGATGGGTGAGTTTTACATCTTTTCTCTCCTTGTCTTAAAATTTACAGCAGTTGAGACCAAAAAATATATCAAGAACCATGCTCTGTCCTTATGCCTTTGTAGCTTGTATATTTCTTTTTCTGTCTTTCTTCCCTTTATTTTAAAAGTAAATTGAATTTTTAAATGAAACTTCTATTTAATTTTTTTTCCTCAGCCACTGTCAACAGCATCAAAAATTCAAACCGTGACCTTGACAAGACCAGAAATCACGTTCATGACTACTTCTACAAGGTCAAAGCCAAGGTAAGCTTTCTAAGTAATTTCTCTGTGCTTTTCCATAAATAAGATATGACATAAACAGCAAGAATTACCTTCCCTTCTTCAGTCACCTTTCAATGGATATCCTATGCCTTGTTGTCATGTCAGGTGATATGAATGGGTAGAACTAGGTCACACTACTCTTGACATAACATAACATAAGAACAGTCTGACGATTCACAACAGAAGTTTGATTCTGTCTCTTCTCATCTCGTCCTTGTTTTATTGTTTGTGTGCTAAGATAAAACAAGACCTTTTTTTTCCCCTGAAAGAACGAGGAAATGCTGGAGCTGATTGACAAGGGGCATCAAGTCGAGGGGTGCACCTTTGTTGAAGTGATGTGCCTCAAGTACAAGGGGGTTCATCGCATTGCCGGTAAGAAAAATTCAAACTTTCGTCTCTCCTCTCTCAGAAGCTATGTGATGCACAAAAAAAAAAAAGACACCTTACCTTCTCATATCTTTTTCCTCTCTCTTGTGCTAAGTGTCCTCGTAATAATCATGAACCTTCTTTGCTTAGCCTTTCCTTGTTATGATAAACCAAAAATAATAAAGTACTATCCTACACTTCACCTTTTTGCCTTGACAACCCTTCTCTCGTTTAATTATCCTTATAATTTCAAATTATTTTTTTTCACTTTCTGTCCAGACACGGGAGGCCGAGTGCTGTATTATACAGACAAAGTCGAGGAGGAACGGAAGAAAAGGAAGGTAAAACAGTCTCCTTTGGGCAAAAAGAAACCGACAGGTGCAGGTCCTTCGCCGGGTAAGATACTGGTGGTTCCAACGGATGATGAACTGTTGTCTGAAAATGTAATGGACTTCCCTGTAGTGAAGAAAGCGCAACCTGTCCAGATGAAGAAAACTCCAGTAAAGAAAGCAGTGGTCACCAAGAAAAAAAAAACCTCTCCCGCAAAAAAATCCCCGGCGGTTAGTTCTAAGGCAGGTGTTAAAAAGGTTCCAGTGTCCAAGGCAGTCCCAAATAAAGCAGACTCATCGAAGGCGCGTACCAATAAGGCCCTTACCTCGAAGGCAGCTGCTTCTAAGGGAGGGACCTCTAAGGTCGGTGTCTCACAGTCTACATCTGTAGCAGGAACCAAAACTTTTAAGAAGCTGGGAAGGCGGGCTGTTCGTAACGCGGCTTCTCTTCAAATCGACCTCACAACAGATGACATGGAAGTAGACATAGTACAACGTGAAGACACCGATGAAGTTGATGTAGTTGACCTTACAGGCGTAAAACAACAATTGCCTTACACTTCTACCCCAAAATCCGATTCCTCTAAGTCAGAAGGTCCTTCCCCTAAAGGAAAAGCAGCACTGCTAGAAGGTCGGAGACGTAGCCCACGGTTAGCAGGTGTCAACGGACGGTTACATGTGGTGAAGTGAATGTACACGGAATCCAGGGAAGTTCAGTTGATCCTTTTATTGCATAGCTGACATGAGTGTTTCATAGAGGTGGTAACAATGATAACACTCGCCTAGATCTAAGCTCTGCCTCTGATCCTATAGCTCAACCTGTCGTAGGTTCTAGGTATAGGTGTAAGGTGTAAGTTGGGAGAGATGATTGGGAGCTGCTCAAGCTGCCTTTTATAAGAAAGACTTGAGCAGCTCGCAGTGTTGTGAAATATTCTATACACGTGGCTCAATGAAATAGGGACACGTGTCATAGGGAGAGATTGCCACCTGTGTGTTAGTCATGTTGATGAGGATTGAGAGGAGATTGTGAAATATTCTCTCATTCCAAATATGGCACCACAGGTGGAACACACTTCCTCCAGTTACACTGTGTATGCGTAGATAAGGTTGGAATGTTATTACATCCTTGTACCTTATGTCACAGAGTGTCATCGAAGAAGTGTGTTTGTGATGAGTAATGGATCCTGGTTCCTGTTGGGGAATGCAGGATGTTATTGAGTGTAGATCATGGGCAGAGCTCAGGTTTTATATGGCGAAGAATTTAGTAAATATGAAAAATAATTATAATACCCAGAATGGTCCATTGACAAATCCCCACATTCCTACTCGTCTCTGCACGAGTGTAAAGGGAGAAAAATAAGCAGAAAAATAAGGCTTTGCCAAGTCCATTGACAATTATGGGTATTATGGTACATATACAAGGTTTTTGTGAAAATCTGACGAGTTTACATAACATGCGGTATAATAAAAACGCTTCTTTCTGGGTTTACAAGAATACGGTTCGTGTGGATCAAGTGACTTAATCTATGTACAGGTTATAAAGGTTACATGTTATATGCTTATAATGTGTGCGTATGCCTGTTATTTTGAAATGATGGGAATTTTCTTGGTCTGGTGGCAAGTTCTGTTTGGCGCATTGATATGCCAGAACTTGTCCATGTGAGAATTAACTGGGGTCGGTAATTCTTGGTACTGTGGGGTCAAAGATCAGCATAAGGGTGATGAATTTTTGGCTCCACACTACCAAGTTTATCTTGCAAAGTTAGTTACGAGGTGAAAATTAAGGTGGAGTAGTGTATAACAGGGACGCAAAATATTCATCAAATATATATGAATGGGGTAAATAAAAACTTATTGCTATGGATTGCTACTATGACTAAAACTCATAAATACATTTCATGGTTGAGCTTGAAAAACAATGGTGAAGGTGATGAACTTTATAGCGCCTAGAGTTAAACCAGGAGGCCATTTTGGTTTTTAGTCTCATAATTTTCATCAAAGGAGAGAAATCTTAAGCTAATATATACATTTGGCCTAAACAGAACAGGCTTTTTGAAGAATCCAGTGAAAAGGATTTGACATACTTGGTAGAGAAAAAAAAAACTTTTACATTCACAGAAAACAAATGATACGTATAGGCATGGGGGTTGTTTACAATCGTATCTCAATGGTTGGGTAGTACAAGAATTGATTCTGTGAAATGTCTATTTGTGTGTTCTGAAATGTCGATTAGGGTGTATGCTATTTGGAGGTAGGTTTTGGTGTTCTTTGATGTTGAAGTTCTTAAACCTGCCTTCAGCTTTACGATGGTTCCTGGATCTGATGGGTCTGAATTTTGAGATGGTAATGTCCGAAAAGTCTAGGTATACTGATGCTAAGTCACCAGCAGTGGCCACATCTGATCCGTCCTCTGAGGTTGTGTCTGTCTCTGTGGTGGGGCTAGGTCGAGCTGGCATGGGCTTCCACATGGTTCTGGGTGGGGACTGTTGCCTGTTGCCGCCTGGCTTAGGTTTATTGTCATAAGCGCAAGGGCACAGGAACCCATTTGGCTGATGGTAACACGGTATACAGAGTTTGTCAGCGGATGCCTGTCCATTGATGTGGCGGCAGTAATTATTGGCGTGCCTGTAGGTTGGGGGCATGGGTGTCCCAGGCCTACAAGCTGCCGACACATAGGTTCCCCTGGGTGTTAGATGGGGCTTCCTAGCTGGTTCCCTCCACTGGCTGGTGGAAGTTGCTGCTGGGGCTCGGGGTCCGCGGCTGGTGGGGTTGGATTTGGCTTGACCTCTTCCATGCTGCTTCTTCTTCCTGTCGCCTTCCTTGACGATGATAGCCCCGGCTTGTCTTTCTCCAGGGCTGGAGGGCCGACGGATGGTAGGGCTGCCAGGTCTCCAGAGGAGGGGTCTATAGGGAAGAGAGCCGTGAAAACAAACCATTAACAGAGGTGTGAAATCCTGTTTGGGTCAGCTGGTGGCCTTGTCAATACAGGATAACCAATAGGTGCTATGAATTTCAGCTGTTTGACACATAATATTAACTTGACAGAGCTCAATATGATTGCAAGAATAGAAAGCGGTAAGTGTAACTAAGCAAGCTTAGTTGGTTAATTTGTATCACACTGGGTGGCGGTACTGAGCTGTCGCTTCACCGTGCTGAATCTGATTATTCAGATAAAAATCCTGAAAAATATTTCGAATAGTGGCCTAAAGTTTTATGAAGGTGGTTGAAAAAGGTCTTGGAAAATTTCGAGTTGTGGCATTCTGTTATACGGTATGTTAACTGAATTTGAGGGTGGGGGGTCGCGGATTTGAAATAAATTTTGAGTTTTGATGCCTATAGCCTTGGTCCTATATAAGATATGGGTGCCAGCTATCTTATCAGTAGATCGTCCAAGGCGTTCTCCATTTCCCGGACGGTCGCGCCCTGTTGATCACAGTGTTCATCAACGAGGACGGGACGTAAGTAATTTTGAATTGGTGGTTGTGTGAATTTGTTTTGGAAAATTTTGAATCAGAAATTTGTTACGGGCTTTTTGGTAATTTCAATTTTGGATTTGTTTTTTTTTTTGTAGGATACATCAGGTCACCTACCTACTCCTGGCACCTCAGGTGCCGGCAGTGAACGGCTTTTAGGAAAGACGTGAGTAATCCCTTTTATCATGAAGCTAGGTTGTTTGCACGTGTTGATGTTGTTGTTTTCAGTCTATGTATCGAGTCACGACGATCATGTGACCGAAACTAATGGACATTTGCATATCACGAAGCTCTTTAAAAATGGCGACGCCGGGTCGCGACTGGCGCGAAAATTTTGTGCAGACGTTATGACTGCGTTTGTGGTTTGTGGAACGGCCTTGCGTCGTCATTGATAAGATCCAGTGATGTGCAAAGTGAAGCAATGGCGGGATATTGCGATTTTGTGGGTATTGGTTGTGTATGGTCGGGATGGGGCCCTATGGGGGGGTCCTTGGGGGGTCTCGGGGGGATCTCGCCGGATAGGAGGGGGATCCCCACATCAGCGTCTCAGGGCTATCCGGTCTGCTATGTAGCGTTGTTCAGCACCTGCCATCCCCACATAAGGGTGGTGGTACCGTCCAGTGTTGTCACCGGGCCTGTGGGCGCTGGGGACAGTCCATTATGGGAGGAACCTCGGGGGGTGGCCAGTGGAGGTCGATGAGGACGCTGAGCGTACCCAACGATCCCCACATCAGCCGAAACTAATGGTTTAAAGTTTTAAAGAAAAACCTACCATCTATGGTGTTAATGGCCCTCTCAGCCAGTGTAGGGTTGAATAGGTATAGATCCTTGGGTGGTTGGGTTTCCCTGAGTTGTAGCAGGGCCATCTCTGCCGGAGTTGTCCCACTGGTGGAGGCTTTAGGGGCTTCCCGCCTGCTTAGGTCTTTTCTCCGTGTCAGAGGTGGCACTGGTTTGTAGCTGGCTGATAGTTCATATTCACTTGGTGTGAGTTGGAAATCGGGCTGGTTTTCCTGTACAATGGCCAGGGTGACCGTGTGGGGTCTCGATCTGAGGATGATTGTGAGGGGGATCCGCCAGAGCAAAGGGCAACTGGGGTATCTCTCCAGCCTCACCGTCCTCAGTCTTCCACCAATGATCATTCCGACGTCCGACTTCCAATGCGCATCAAGATGACGGGCTAGGGGGAAAGTTAACCTGGGTGGTGCTAGTTTGGGTGCCAAGATGGATGCTGGCCAAAGGTTCCTTCCATACACCATTAATCCCACTGGAAAGGCATATGTGTGCCCTCCAGAGTGTATCTTCAGCACGAATCTTGGTGTTCCGGGGGCGGGGTCCTGTCTGCCGTAGGGCCAATGCCTAAGACAGCATCTTCCCGCCGCCTTGATGAATAGCAAGCTGAGGATGATGCCTAGGAAGGCAATCATGGAATCATACCTTCCTGGCATCTGAATCCAGTCAGGTGTAGTGATCTCCTGGGGTGTGGTCCGCGTGGGCCAATTTTGGTTGGTATTTTTGATCATCTCTTTAAGCTTATTCCAAGATGCTGCGTCAGCCATCGTTGCTCGACTGTGAATGGTCACTAATTGGGCTAAGTATACCACGCGCATGGGTATGCGACACGTGATCAGGCAGCACAAGATGGCGATGGCTGGCGACAACAGGTGTAACCAAGGGGAAAACTCCAGGTGATATCCTAGATGTATGAGTGAGTTGGTGCTCAGGATGGATGATTTGTCATGAATTTTGGTGGCAGCGCCTTTTAAGTCTAAAATGTCCTTGAATAGGGGTAGGAATTTTTGGTTGTGAAGGCGCTTCAGGCGCTGAAAATTTGGTAGGTCTAGGTGGGTCGGAGTGGTTGCTATGGTTACTCCTGATATGTTGTTTGGCGGGTTACCAAAATGCTGCCATAGAGGCAAGTTGAAGGGCACTTTGGCGATAGGTTCTAAACTAAAGTTTTGGGCGCAGGACAGGTCTGAATTAATCATTATCATGCCTCTGTTTTAAGTGAGCAGAGGCATGGTACTGAAATAATAGAGTAGGCTGCATTTTTGATCTCAATTTGGCCTGAGTTTGAGCATTGCATTATTGAAGGTGAAAAGCTAGTGATGAGCAAGTAGGAGCTCTGGGAGATGGGCTTAGCAATTTTGGGAATTTGTGCTGTCATGTGGACCCGAAAATTGCAGGTGTTATGTACAGCGTTAGGTAGGTCTAAAAATAGGGATAAGCTGCAGGTGGGGTGCCTAGGAGATAACATGGGCAGGGGCAGGTTGCATGTTATGAAAACATTTACATCACAAAGATCTAAGTCAGAGTGATCCAGTTCAATGTAGTGTGACTGGGACGCAGACATGGCTATATAATTAGGCAATGGCTGTACTCGTGTAAACCCAGTAGTGTTTACATTGGTGGTATCAAATGGGACTGTGATGTAAAGTTTGTTTTGGTCCTGCCAGTGCACATGCACTCTCCTTTGGTAGTAGAAACCGGTGGGTACGTTTAGAATTTTGATACCATTGTTGGATTCATACAAAGAGCTTGATAGATTATTAAGTCCATCTTCCATGACTTTATGTGGAATTAATTTTGGAGGTAGCTCGCCTTCCATTAGAGTGGTTAGTGAGTCCAGTAGGGTGTCTAAATCATTTTGCAGATTCATTAGCGCTTCAATTTGAGAGTTAGCAGCGGTAAATAACATCGAATGATAGGTGTCCTGTCTGCTCTGTTGTTCCAGGTTGAATAAGATGTTTGATACATTCTTAGTCAACAGTTGGAGGTTGGAGCTGAGCAGGGCCAGGGCGTCATCCGTATCATTTTGCATGCTGGAGAAAATACTCAAAGATTGATAATTAAATTTAGAAATGTTCAAGAGAAAATGTGTGGGTAATTCTACCACGTGCATTTTGGTGGCTAGAGTTTTCTCTAAGTCGGACATTTCGGAATTCAACAAGTCTACTTCAGGTTGCGTGCTCAAGCCAATTGATGCTCTTAAAATATCACCTATGATTTGTCCTGGGGCGCCTCTGGGTGACCTAGTTTGGGGATGTTCCAAAAATTTTATTAATAGGGCTAAAGATTTTTGAGATTTTTGGTAGAGATTTGCCAAAATTAGGTCTAAAGTTTGGGCGGTTTCCAAGATAAAGTTTGGGGCGTTTTTGCTGATTAGGGAGGTTAATTTGTCCGGTCGCTGCAAGGATTGATTGAAGGATAGGTCTAAAGTGAAAACTAATGGGTAATCCATATATCCTGAGATCATTTTCTGGGGTATTTTGGTGAATAAAACACCATAGTTTGGCCTGAAGATGGTTTCCTCATTGGTTACAAAATCCTGTGCTCCTGACTGGTGGGTCTGGGCGCACAAGATTAGGAGGAGTGCTGCCAAGGAGGCTGCTGTCCTAAAAATAGAAATTTAGATAGGCTTGTGAGAGATCGATCATATGAGACTGAGATAGGACTGTTGTCTGGGGTGAGTCGGGTGTTCTAAGGGTGGGGTTGGGGGGGGGGGTTGGCTTTGTGTGAGGTATGTTTGTGTAGATTGGGCGGTGGTCGTCCTATACGTGTTTGGGTGTGTTCTTGGTTCAGTGTAGTGTGAATGTGGCGCTTCTGGGCGTGTTTATTTAAAAGGTTATCAGTTTGCTAGGCTGATGCCTTAACAAGCAATGATGTCTCCATCTTAGTCATGTAAAAAGGTCGCGAGAAGAGAAAGGGGAAATGAATTGAGGGGAGTAATTGATTTTTCACGTCGTGAATGTGTAAAAGTGGGGGGGGGGTAGAATGGGTCAATTTAGGGTTGATAGATTTAACTGTATAAGTGGGAGTATCTAGCCATTTCAAACGCTGCCAGCTGAGTCTGAAGATTTGTTGATTGGATTATGACATTGTATCTGCCGATACCTGTTTCATATCTTGGTAGCTCTTTAAGTGGTTTCTCTGAGGTAATCAGAGTCCTGGCACATAGGAGTGCTATATAGCTTGATGTTTCCTCACTGAATCTGTCCCACAATGGGACTGTGGGGAAATCTTTGCATAAATCGAATATCATGGCCTTGGTGGCCGACAATATAATTGGGTCTTGTAGGGTGAGCTCTTTTTGAACTGTTTTGTTGTGTAGGTATACACCTAAGTCGTCGCTGGATATACGTTTGATCATGTCTTTGTGCTCCATGATAGTTATTCTGATCTCAAACAGATCCATGGCCTTACTTTTGATGCCGTTTGGGCCTAAAAGACTGTGGATGGTCCATCCTGAGTTGGCTCCATGTCTAATCTCTGGGGCTCTAAGGCTGTTGTGAATAATAAGAGAAAAATTTTGATAGGTTCGTTTTTAGACTAAGATAGATGAAGGGGCTGGTGGGGGGTATTGTCAGGAGGTTGATAAATAAGGTTGTGAAAAGTCAGACTGCCATACATGGTTTTGAAAAAGGACTGCAAATTCAACTATTGCATTTTACAAAGCACTCTGGGCGCACACTACCATTGGCATGTAATGGGTATCTGGGCAACATGATGGTAGATTCCATCATTGTCATGCTAGAACGATTGATGACGCTACTAATGGACACATAAGACCGATCCTACCTGGGCTTGTTGCATGGCAGTCCCGACACTTGGGTCCTGTGGTCTCCGGATGCTTGCTCCATGGTGGCTGGGTGTGGTGAGTTTGGTTATTGTTTTGGAAGTGGGTAAGATGGGGGTGGTGTGAGGCTTATAAGCATTTCATGAGGTTGGCTAATTCCTCATTACATGCCTCCCGATGAGGTATGTCTCACCCATATATGGCACGGGGCCTAGCTATTGGTTGGTTTGCATACACTTGTACATCGTGATATGCAAATATTGGTGGGCCTTCTAGAGGGGCGTGGATGATCATTGGGTGATCTGAATATTGTAGTTATAATGGGGGGTTGATGGTTGTGGTGCTGAGATTAGTCAGCCTGTGGGGGTGCACTTGTTCCTGTTATGGTAACACAGCAGGGAACTGTGCTGAATTATTTGAATAAGTGTCTCACCAAACATTCCAGTACCGATGGTAAACAGAGGCATAAACACGGATCAGGATGTCTAGGTGCTGCTCTCCTACAATAGGTGGTCATTTGGTAATACTTTAAGGTATAGAGGAGCCCTGAGCTTGTAACAAACCGGCGCATGCGTGTTCTTAAATTAGGATTCACGAACCGAGAATACGCTGTGACCTTGGGTAATTTATGTGGCGTGCCAACCTTAATCAATCATTATATGACTGTCTGAGTCTCAAATCCTAGATAAGATTCTTGACAATGTCCCATCAGTAGAAGTAAGCCAGAAGGCTTTTGGGGTGTTGTGTAGAAATTGTGACGTTAAAGATAACTGGTATGTGGTTTGGATAATAAAATGAAAAAAAGAAAATTGTGGGGGAAAAACATCACTGCATGAAATAACACGTGGCCAAAATTGCCACCGGTTTGGGTGAAGGTAGGGGGGTATGTGTAAATGTGGGGGGGGGGGTTGTGGTGGGTGTCTTGGGGTTAAAAGGAGGGAAAAAAAAATTGTGTGTTTTCTGAAAATCTATTTCTTTTTTTCTTTTGTGGACTTTTTCCTTGTCTTCTTCTTTGGGGAAGGGGCAAAGGTGACAAGTCCTTTTTTTGCAGGTCGTCCTCTTTTCTTTTTGACTGCGGGGGATTCTGGTTCACCAATATGGGTGGAATCTAGATCAGGGTCATACAAGGTGTTGATTGGCCCAGACTGCAGTCTTTTGATTACAGCCTTGGCGCTAGCCTTGGTGATTGGTCTCCTTAATCTGGATACATGTATTGATTTTTTTAATACTTTACCATCTTGAAGCCTTTTTAATTTTGCAGTTACTGGTGAAGTCATTTTCATTATGATGTATGGTCCACTATAGGTGGGCTGCAGCTTTTTGCTCGTTTGTTTTACCAACAGGTTAGGTATGTGTAAATACACAAGCTGGCCTGTGTTGTAGGTGCATGGGGAAGCAGTGGCGTCGAATCTGGCTTTCATCTTTTTATGGTGTTTGACCATGCTCTCAGCTGCCTTAAGTTGGATGTCATCTCTTAAGCTGAGTAAGGCGGTGACCAACTTTTCCTTGTCTTTGATCTCTTCAGTTTGTTTGACCAATGACAGGGAGGACTCAGTTGGGAGATGTGATTGCTTTCCAAACACCAAAAGATTGGGTGAGTATCCTAACACGCTGCATACGGTGTTGTTTATGCTGAATGCTATAGCCTGTAGGAAGGTCGACCAATGTTTCTGTGATTTGGAGACAAAGGCTCTGAGTGAAGATTCTATTGTTTGATGTTGACGCTCACATAGACCTTGTGATTTTGACCAATGTGCACTCCCTGTCACATGTTTGATGCCGAATTTATCACAAAAAGATGTGAAATATTTGGACACATACTGTTTTGCGTTATCTGTGTTCAGGACTGACGGGGTTCCAAAAACACAGATAACCCTTTGGAAAAATCCTAGCACTACTTCGGCGCTGGTGTTATCCTTTGTGGACCAAACAGTGATGTGCCTGGTAGCATGATCTGTGACAACATGGATAAATGAGGATCCATCCACAGCAGGTGTGAAAGGACCGATGGTGTCCATGGTGAGGTGAGTGTAGGCTGTTAAAACAGGGTCTCTCAGGGTCATTGGGGTTCTCAGGTGTTTTGGTCTTTTCTTTGTTGTGAGACATGTGTGGCAAGTGCCACAGTAGTCAAAAATGTGTTTGAACATGGAACGCCAATAATACCTGGATCTGATTGCTGCATACGTTTTAGTGGGACCAAGGTGTCCTCCTAATGGTGAGCAGTGTGTGGCCTCAATTAGTGATTCTGCCCATTTTTCTGGCATCACTATTTGTAGTGTAGGCTCCAAACTGTCTCCATAGGTTGATTTGGTGATCCTGAATAAAACTTCGTCTAAAATCATGAACTGGTCATGGTTTAGCAGTATCTGTTTACTAAGGCTTGGGTCCTCTGGTAATTCACCCTTATTGATGTATGACAGCATGGAGTTTGAGAAAACATCCTCCTGCTGTGCCTGTATCAGTGTCTCCCTGGATGGTGTTAGGGAGTGGTGTTTGCATAGCTGGCTTATCGCTCGTTCAGCCATGGGTATCACTTTGTGTGATAACTTAGCCCTTCTGGTATTAGCTAATTTCACTGATACTCTGGGTGACCTAGATTTAGGTGGTCTGCCCCTTGATTTGGTCTTGGTGTCCTTGACCTTAGGGGGGCGGGTCTGTTTACTTCTGGTTGATTTGCTGGGCTGAGGGGGTGTGACCGGGTCTGGTAACTTGGCTTTAGATCGAGTTAGAATGCACAGCTCGGGCACGGTTTGATTGGAGCTGAGTTTTTCTCTTTCAGAGCTACCTTTCTTGGCAATCACACCCTTTGGCTTCTTGGAAGTGCTACCCCAAATCTGTCCTCCTTTTAGTATGGACCTAGGTGGTCCCATGAGGACTGGATTTTTGGGAATTGGGTCGTTTGATTTGAAGACTTTGGTCATGGTAATGTCGGAGAATCTGACTGATTTAGGAGGGAGTATTATTCTACCTTGAGACCTGATGGGAATTGGATCATCAGAGCTGGGCGGGTATTTCCTATTGGAAAGGAAGTCTGCCACAATGTTGGCTCTGCCTTGCAGGTATCTGACTTCAAAGTCGTAGGACATGACTGTGTCGACCCACCTGGCCAACCTTCCATTGGTTATGTTTTCCTTTTTGTTGAAAAGGGAAACCAGGGCGGTGTGGTCCGAGTATACTTTGAAGTGAGTTCCATCCACATAATGGTGGAACTTTTTGACTGCAAAAACTATTCCTAACAGTTCTTTGTCAGTTATCCCATACCTAGACTCTTGAGGTGTCAAGCCTCTCCCTGCAAATTCAATCGGTCTATAGAAACCATGGTCGTCTACTTGAGTGATTACAGCTCCTAGGCTGTAGTTGCTCGAGTCAGTAAAAATGACAAAAGGTCTATTATAGTCCGGGAATTTCAGCACAGCTTCAGTACAGATAGCAGCTTTAATTTTCTCAAAGGCTCTCTGGCACTCAGTGGTCCATTTAAAGGTGCTTTTTGTCGCCTCATAAAGGGGCTTCATGACATGAGCGAAACCTCTGATGAACCTTTTGTAAAACTGCGCCATACCGTTGAAACATCTAAGATCATGGATGTTTCTAGGTGGAGGGAAGGTTTTGACAGGTCCTATTTTGTCCGGGGATGGTGACAAGCCATGCTGGTCTACATTGAAACCCAAAAATTCCATTTTGGTAGTTCCAAATTCGCACTTTTCTGATTTCAGTTTGATGTTACCTCTGATAAAAAGTTTTAAAACCTCGTCCAGATCTTGTAAGTGCCTTTCCCACGTGGGGCTGTAAATGGCTACATCATCTACATATGCTACAGCATTTTTATATTTGCATTTCATGAGAAGTTGCTCCATTACATTCATGAAGGATAGGCCTGAAGTTTTGAGTCCCATAGGGAGAACTTTTGCCATGTATCTCGTGCCATTAGCGGAGAAGGTGGTAAGTGGCCTAGATTCTTCTGCTAGGGGAATCTGGTGGTAGGCGCTGTAGACATCCAATTTGGAAAAATACTTGGCGCCCGTTCTGCCTATCTGCTGCATGAGGTCGTCAGCTCTGGGGAATGAGTAAGAGAAAGTTTTTAAATTCTCATTTACCCATATGTAGTCAACTACAATTCTCCAACCAGAGGCTACTGACCTGTCACCTTGTGGTTTTGGCACTAAAAAGACGGGTGAGTTCCACTCACAGGGTTTGGTACACTCTTCTATTATCCCCTGTTCTAAATGTTTTTTCAGGAGTTCCCTTTGAAAAATTTCTTTGTGAGGGGACATCCTATATGACGGTCTGTTGCAGGGTTTGAAGTCTGGCTTTAATTCCAGCTTGACTTCATTTTCTACATTGAGACCTATGGCGCTTTCATTTAGGACAAAGGCTTGCCTATTGGCCTCAACAATGTTTTTGATCTGTTGTCTTTGAATTTCAGAGAGTTTTTCACAGATTTTGTACTTCAAATGTTTGTTCCCTTTGGGGAGTTGGTCCATGGGATCCTCTCCACAATTGATTGGGAATAAGTCCTTTTCTGTTGTTACACTGTTGAGTGAATGGGCGCTATTGAGTGCACCAATGGGTATGGCCTTTTTGATATTGAAAAGCTTAAATACACCGAGGTTCATGTGTCTTTTTATCTTGATGGGGAAGTCATTTGGGTTGGCTACTGTTACTGGTACTATCTTAAGGTCTGATCTAGGTTTAACTATGGCGCGCTTAATGAGTACCGGTAGGGTAGAACCTGAGTTTTCAGTCAATCCAGTTTTTCCCACAATGTTGCTATTCCCTATCACAACCGCATTGAAAGTGGCTTCAGTGTTTGGTGGGATATCAACATTTTTGTTTGCCCTGATGTAATTGGGCGATGGGGCAGTTGGTCCAAAGGAAATTTTGGCTTTGTATTTGGTCATGAAATTTACTCCTAAAATTAGGGGATGGTTCAGTTCAGGTACCACATGGAATCTGGATCTGAATTCATGGCCACCAATGAGGAAAGTTACAGTCATGGAGTGATTTACTTGGATGGGTGTTTTATCAGCCAATAAAACTGTCAGTCGCGCGCGTCTCCCGTGTCTAAAATTTGGTGTGCTCGCGATTTTGTCAGCCATTTTTTGGCTAATAAAGGAAAGTGAGGCGCCTGAGTCAACAAGAGCTCTATACAAGTGGTTATTTATGTCTACAGAAACTGCACCTTTGGTTAATTCTGTATCAACGTAAATGGCCTTACCTTGCTGCCCATACTGCTCAGATTTGATCCTCAGTTTCAGGATTGAGGTCCTTTGGCTCTGGTCCGCGTACTCGTCCTCGTCATCACTGGAGTCTGAAGTCTCATTGGTATTCAAGAAGTTGGTATAATCCGAACTGGATGATTGGGAGTCTACTGAATTCATTTGTGCGTCAGCATCTCGAGAAGTGTCCTTGGATAATTCGATGGTCGTGGTCCGGTTGGGGTCGGGGTCACTAGGTGCTTGAGTGCCTTCCCCTGATCCCTATTCATCTTGTGTGTTGTTGGGGCTGTCATTGTCTGCCTCAGACTGAGATCCTGAATGGCTCCTGGAGTAATTCCTGCCTGGGGTTGGATCTCTGGACTTCTTTAATGACTGTTGTACCCAATTGTCTGGGATGGTGAAGTCAGCTGGGACCATGAAGGAGACATTTTTATTGTTGTTTGGCTGTCCAGCAACTGGTATGAAGACGAAACTTTTGTTGCTATCAGAGGATCTTGATCTTTGTTCTGATCTATCTTTTGACCTATCTCTTCCTGGGGACTTATATTCGGATCTATTTTTGGAATTAGATCTGTAGTCCTTTGGATTGGATCTCTCTGAAGATTTGGACCTTCCTCTGTAGCCGTTTTTGAATTTATTTTCATACTGTTTGTTGTAATTACTACTGGGCAGTCTGTCTTCTTTCTTGTGGTCGCGCTGATATTTATCCTTTCTGGATCTGTCGTCGTTCTTGTTGTAGCCTACAGCACATAACTCTGCTGAGCTGTTCTGAGCAATTTTTATGGCTTCGAGGTTTAGTTCTTGATTTATGGCTAATTGTTCAGCTTCCAGCAAGGTTTTGGGAGATTTGGCTACAACAACATTTTTCAGCTCGGGTCTGAGGCCATTTACAAGGTAATCCACTTGTGAGGCCTCGTCCAGGCTGCTGTTGGACAACAACATGGTCATGTCTGCTAGGTAGTCCTCAGTGGTTTCATTTGGCTTTTGCTTCCTGGCTCTGTATCCTTTGAGGATGGTGCTGAGGTCGGGAGTGCCAAACCTCGCCAAGAAAGCTTCATAGACGGCGTCATTGTTTTGCATGATGGGCTTGTCCATTATATTGCTGAAAAACCACTGAGCTGCCCTTCCTTTGAGAAAGGTGTACAGGCAAGTTGCATGTAGGTCGGGCCTCTTGGCGTGCACATTCCTTATGAAGAATTTAAATTCAGTCAGAAATTTTCCTGCAGACTTGTAGGGCGTTGGTTTGTCAAAGGGTTCAGGCTTATTGAATGATCCTAGCTGGGCAGATGTGAGCTTGTCGCTGTCAATTCTACTAGGGGGAAATCTGGTATACTCAGCGCCATGGTATCCTCCCTGGTGCACTACCGGTGTGGAGTGTGCTATATGATCATACCTAGGAGGATATGGTAGTCCAGAATGGTTGCTTGTGTGTCCTTGGGGACTGTAAACACCATTAACCACATGGCCACCGTGTTGATTTGGATTAGGCGCTGTGTTACAAGACGTTGTCGCCCCCTGGTGGGTGTTTGGTGCACCAGCTGTTGGAGATTGGTGCAGTGCATGTGATGCTGTGTATTGATTGTCTTTGAAGGCATGTGGTGGGCTCATACCTGCTCCTGTCATGTCGTTGTGGCTGGTGCTGTAGTCAGGTGCCGTGGGGTAAGGTGGAGTGGATTGTGCCTGTCCTGAATTACCTTGGGCGCCGGTGGCGGTTTGATTGGAGTTGGTGGCGTCGGCACCGTTTGAATGGCTTTGAATGGCCCTCATTAGGTCAAGCCTCATTGAGTCCATGTTTTTGCTGAGCTGGTCAGTCATTTGATATGTGAAATCCTCGGATCTTCTGAGAACTTCCATATTGCTCTGTTCTGCCTGCCTGAAATTGTGGGCGGTGTTGCTTTCCATATGCTCCTTCCAACGTTCCATGTCATCTAACCTGAGGTGTACTCTAGCCAATTGGTCTGAGTGTTCCTGTCCATGATTTTTAATTTCAGTGGATAGGGTGCTTTGCCAGTAGCTGAGAGAGAGATTCGCTGACGGCGCTTGTACAGTCTCTGACAAGACTTCTTCTCATGTCCTCCTGGTCATACTGAGGGGGGTGACCTCTGGACATTGCCATGTTGGGTCGGCGGGGAAAGGTCACTTCAGTATTTTCTCCAGGTGAATTGATGAGGAGAGGTGAGTTGTAAGGCGTCCTATTGCCTCTGTTGAGTAGCGGGGTTGTAGCTACGAGGTGAGACCTACTTGTAGCTCCGTCCACACTTCTCAGTAGTCTGTAACCAGTGGGGGTTCTTCTTCTAAGAGGTGAATTTGATTGGGCCCTCCTTCTAAATCTAGAGCCTTGTCTTGGTGGTGAGTCCACTGACCTGGTTCTAAGTGGCTGTGTAGGTGTGTACACAGGTGGGGGGTACAGGTCCTCTTCTTCAGAAGTGGATTGGTATCGGTTTGGCTGGGTAACGGTAGGGTCAAGCCACTCGTCCAATAGTCTATTAATGTTGAGTGAGAAATTTGGATTGTCTCCTACCGGGTGTCCAGAGTCGTAATGGGAAACCCTGCCTACACCGTTTTCATAGGCTGCTCTCCACCTAGAAACTGCTGATCCGATTCTGTCTCTCCAGTAATCAGCGTCTAGGGAAGCGTCAGAGTCTGTGTCTACAACCACTGGCTCCTCACAAACTGGTGGTTTATGTGAAGTTACACTTTGGTCAGTTTGTGCTGCAGATGCAGCTGCACTAGGTGTTGTGGGTTGTGGGGGAGTTATGTCCTGGAGGGCGGCTTGAAGCTCTGGTGTTCTGTCCTCCAGGTGTGGGTGGAGGTACAGGTGGCTTTGTGTATTGTCCACAGGTACTTCAGAGGTTGGGCTAGTTATACCAGAAAGTCTTAGTGGCGGTGAATTTACTTGTGAGTAACCAGGTAAGGTGATGTCTAATCCTGGTGCAGGTAGTGATACTGGGGTACTGGTGTGTGCTCCAGTGTTGTGATCCACTATTGTAGAGGAAAATTGTTCAATACCGGTACTCACCGGTTGTAATACGTGGGCCTGCAGTGCTATAGGTAAAACTGGATCCAATGTCAGTGCGTCTGGAGATGAAGTTTGTCTCTGGAGGGAATGTGTAGTATCACTTGTGGGGTGGTTGGGTGCGTCTAGCCCAGGTGATGTAAAGGTGCGTTGTTCTGAAGCTGGCTCCTTAGGTGATGTCTCACTATTGCTCATGTTTAATGAGAGGTTGGTAGTGGGATATTCTTGGAGGGTTCATCCACCATCGTGTCAACGGACGGTTACATTTGGTGAAGTGAATGTACACGGAATCCAGGGAAGTTCAGTTGATACTTTTATTGCATAGCTGACATGAGTGTTTCATAGAGGTGGTAACAATGATAACACTCGCCAAGATCTAAGCTCTGCCTCTGATCCTATAGCTCAACCTGTCGTAGGTTCTAGGTATAGGTGTAAGGTGTAAGTTGGGAGAGATGATTGGGAGCTGCTCAAGCTGCCTTTTATATGAAAGACTTGAGTAGCTCGCAGTGTTGTGAAATATTCTATACACGTGGCTCAATGAAATAGGGACACGTGTCATAGGGAGAGATTGCCACCTGTGTGTTAGGCATGTTGATGAGGATTGAGAGGAGATTGTGAAATATTCTCTCATTCCAAATATGGCACCACAGGTGGATCGCACTTCCTCCAGTTACACTGTGTATGCGTAGATAAGGTTGGAATGTTATTACATCCTTGTACCTTATGTCACAGAGTGTCATCGAGGAAGTGTGTTTGTGATGAGTAATGGATCCTGGTTCCTGTTGGGGAATGCAGGATGTTATTGAGTGTAGATCATGGGCAGAGCTCAGGTTTTATATGGCGAAGAATTTAGTAAATATGAAAAATAATTATAATACCCAGAATGGTCCATTGACACAGGACATAAAGCAGAACCGCCCAAGACGAACAAGAAGTTGACCTTTTCTTCTGGGGAACCGTCTCAAGACACAGCTGGAGAAGACGGTGGGCAGATGTTCCAGGTATCTTCAGCAATGGAAACTCGCCTCGCAAAGATAGAATCTCTTGTTATTAGCATGGAAGAAAACCGACGGGCATCAGAGGAAAATCTTACGTCTGTTTTGAGCAGGTGTGCAGATGTGCTGGAGAACATTCAGGGTCAGAGGGAAGCAGTCATAAACATGCAAGCCATATCAAGCCGAAATGTGGCGCAGCTGATAGACGGTAAGTTTGGGGTAGCAAAACAACCAGGTCCAGAAAAAAGATACAGTATAAATTTCATTGCTTTCAGGCACACAAGATGTGTTCTCTCGTTATATGAAAACTAAACAGCCAATTTCTACATTTTATTATCATAACAAAAAATATTTCAATGAAGAAGGTACACATGAAAGTGACATGTCCAGACCAGAGATGAGACAAACTAAAATTCTGTTGTGTTATAAAAAAAAAACTCGTTTGTTTAAAGTTTTCTGTCTTTTCTGTCTTCACAGTTTGTGGAAAGCTGATTCATTTGACGGAAGGCCGCCAATTGCCTTTGGAGAAAGTGACTGAATCCAGCCAGACACCCGATATACCGCATCTAGTGACCCAACCTCTCGCAGTCCAGGAGAGCACCTCAGGCCAGTTGAAAGGTAGGTTTCTAGTCTGGTTTCTCTTCTTTGTGACATCGGGCTTCCCTAGCCCACTTAAAAGGGTGTTTTTCTCCTCTTTTCTATCCCCTCTAATGTGTGTGGTGCACATATGCGTGGGAACTTACACATTCCTTTGTTAAATTGTGTGATGTAGTTCTCGCCATGAATATGACCTTAGCTGTCGAAATGCCGTTAAAAATCTATCACTCAATCACTCTATGTGACATGTTTCTTGGGGGGGTTTCCTTGAGCATAACTAAGTGTCACATTTGTCTGTCACTTAAAACCTGACATGTCTTCACCTGGCTGTGATAAGAAGAAAGAAAATAAATAATTTAATGACACCAAATATCCTCTCGCTCTTACATTTTCTTGTTGTGTTTTCCAGTTGTATCATTGGATGGGCCTAGCACAGATAACTCCACCTTGCTTCATGTTAATGATGACGGAAGGCTCGTTGTGGGTCCTTCTGTTCAAGCCGGGTCTCATCTCTCTCTCTTCAAGGCAGACTATGTCCCAAGTGGACCTCAACCGGGTTCTAGTACAACAACAGAGGCAGAGCATCCAGGGGACCAAGAGGACACACAAGACGCGGGTATGACATTAGCTGCACAACAGTCATCTGCCCAAGACCTATAGTCCTCACAAGAGGCTGCTCCAACACAACAAGAAACGACAGAAGAGGCAGAAGCTATTTTGGACAAAGACGGCACGCTACAGGAAGGTGAAATAAAAATCGACACAGAACAGCCAGGCACAGGGGAGGACCAGACCACAGAACAGCCACCTGCAGTGAAAATAGAGCCCATAGAAGAGCCCAGCACAAGAGAGGAACAGATCACAGAAGAGCCCGGCTCAACAGAGCACAAGACAGAAGAGCCAGGCGCAGCAGCGCAGCAGACAGAAGAGCCAGGCTCAGAAGAGCACCAGACGGAAGAAGGGACAGCAGAGCACCAGACCAATGAACAGGCAGCTGCTACAGAGCACCTTACCACAGAACACTCGTTGAAAGGTGACAATCACACCACACAAGAAGTAAAGGTTTCACAAGACATAAACCTGTGGAGTCAGCAGGAACAGACCTACAGACCACACATACGGATGTAGAACAAGGTACTTTGGCTTCGGCAACGACTACCCATAACACAGACATTCTAATTCTAATGATTCTCTCTTGGATGTCACCTCAGATGTGCATGAAGGAACTTTGGGATTGGGTATCTTAATAGGATCTAGTGCAAGAACTAGATTGCGCCCCATTAAAGAACATTTTCATTCCACTCGACACAACATAGATTTGACGGAGGGCTCTGTGGCTGTGTATTGCAAAGACCTTAAACAGGGAACAACAAAACCTTATCAGAGTCCAGAAAACAGCGCTCTACTGGAAGCTGCAAAGACGTTGGGTAGCATGCATTTGGCTACAGACAACGATAACCCATCTCCAGAGGAGGAGAAAGCGCAGGAAGTTTCCCAGGTGGAGAATGAAAGGCCAGGCCCTTTGACAAGGAAGAGGGTGGCTGGCAATGGCAGTAACAGAACAAATAAGAAACCTAAGCGAGGGAGGGGAGGAAAGGTGACAAGGAAATAAAAAAAAAGTGTCACATGGTGTGTTTCTCCAGGATAAAGTTGATACCAAAGTCAAAGAGAACTTTTTTTTTGTGCAACCTTTTTTTTTGTCTGTTCATGACCGTCACTTGTTCACTGAGATGCAAATACCATGTTTGTTATGCTTCAGTTAAAGTAAAATCTCAGGTGTTATTTTTTCTGCCTTTCGTCATAGATGATTGAGATCTATAAACATTAATATCCAAGACATTTAACAGCGCCTTCATATATACAGCATGTGGTATGATTAAGACCACTGTTTGTAAGGAGTGTAACATCAAGGGAATTTCATCTACAAATAGGTATAAGAGTTGTTGAAGGCAAACATTAAAGGTGTCTGCTAACAATCTTTAGAATTATACTAAGAATGATATGTCAGACAAAACCAGACGCAGTCCATTTATTTTAATGTTGAATGTACTTTATTGAAAAAGTTTACAACAAGTTGGTAAATAGCTGAATGATGTTGATTGATCTGAGCTATCAAAGTGTAGAATGATCAACAGTTTCGGCTGTGGTTGGCCTTCTTCAGGATCTTTAGAATTATTTTTTTAAATAAAAGTTGTGTCCTTGAACCTTATCTTTCCCTTATTCTTTCTTCCTACTTTTTAAAAGAATGATTTTCCTTAAGAAAGAAAACATATTATATAGTAAACAGTTACAGTTAAGAATTAAATCTAAATATAGTTTCAAAGAAAAATGAAAAGAAAAGTCGAAATATTACTTTCCATGAAAGAACGAGACTTGAACAAACAAACCTCGTTGTGCACAGGGGGCGCCACTGTGCACAGGAAGAGTGACATCATTTTTGGTATGTCGTAACCTACAGAAAGAGAGGAATAAGCGGACATGGAGAGCAAAAAAGGGAAGGTGAGCACAAATAAAACATTAATGTGTCCATATTTTTCCCCAGGAAGGATAAAGTAAACAGAAATTGCCATATTACCTGCCTGAAAGGTGTCTAAGTCATAGGCCACCCGCCCCCACTTTCACGACGTTGCACAACGAGAAAATGCACGCAACGAGATTAGCATGACAAATCTCGTTGTGTTACTGGTATTATGACACTTTAAACCTCCTTCTGCCTGCCTGCTAAATTTCTTTTATGTGACACTTCATTGGGGAATAAGAGGGACCAAATGGGTTAAGCTTTTAATAGAGAATTGTTTTTCTTTATTTCTAATGCACAGGTTACCCTTAGGAAGCCGATACCAAAAAGGAAGAAGATGCAGATGATACTTAAACCAGTGGGAGATGTTTCATGTGATTCCATGGCTTCTATCGTAGAGTACATTCCACAGAACTCAGTGAACCCTGTTATAGACCATGACAATGAGACATTAGTGGGGGAAGCTGCAGCTGACCAAGAGTCTAATGCTAGCTCCTCAGACAGCGAGGACGAAGACCTGCCTCTGCGTGAGGATGTTCCTATAAACCGAGAGAGATGGTCCAAGCAGGAGGTTAAGGCATTGATGGAAGCTATCAATACAAACAGGCCTGCTCTGAAGTACCACTTCTCTGGGACTGGAGGGGGCCGTGATATCAGGAGGCAGGCTTGGAGAGACGTTGCACGTGAGTCATGTGATAAATCTTGTGTTTGTGAGTTTATTCCACAACCAAAAAAAAAGAAAGAAACACACATTTTACTCATGAAGAAAATTAGTTTAAATACTTTATTATTTCATTTTTTTTCTTTACAGTGTATGTTAATCAAACTGCAAAGACACACCGGACTGTGAAGCAAATTTCTCACAAGGCATCCGACTTCTGCCAGAAACAAAAGGGAAAGGTAAGGTACAGTTCTGTTCAAAGAAATTTTTTTCATTTCTTTGATTGTTTAAAAAAACAAAAATGTACGTTATTATTTTTCAGTACAACATTCTGCGTAGAGAGTTATCGAAAACGGGTAGTGGGCCTCAGAAAACTCAGAAGAAGGCCTTGAAAAGTTGCCGGCCTATGGTGTAGTTTTTTGGAGTAAACCATCTGTTACAATGTATCTTACTTTGTCTCTTGTCTATGAATTAATGCTATTTTTATTATATAAGATGAGAGAGAGAAAATCTTTTTTTCAGGTATCCCAGGTGTTAGTCCAATGGCCCTAGATCCGTCTCAGGTGAAGAAAGAGAAAACTGGCATGACAGAGCGAGATCTATGGAAAGCCGGCAGAAGCGATTTCAGCAAAGCAATAAAGAAAATGAAAATCACTAAAATACCCAAAAAGGATATGGATAAAGAAAAGAGGAAGGAGGAGAGAAAGAAGAAGGAGCAAAGAAAGATAGAACATGCAAAAAAAATGAAGGAGGAGAGGAAAAAAGAGAAGGAAGATTTGAAGATAAGGGAGGAAATGAAGCAGTACTCGAAAAAGAAAGAAGAAGAGAGAAAGAAAAGTCAAGACCACACAGAAAAAAAACCATGGAAGTTGGAAAGACAAAAGAAAGTGATAGTGTGTACAAAGCAAGAGTGGGAAGCCATATGTAGGGAGAAGGCTGAAAGGAAGGAGGAGAGAGCAGCTATCAGAGAGAGCAGGAAGGCAAAGAAAGAGAAAGAAGAAAAAGAATAAAATAGATCTTTTTCATTTTTCATGTGGTTCTTGGACGCTACTTCTTAAGGTGACTGTTTCTAGCTGTGCCTTTCACATAACAAGGTCAAGCAGTATGTACATGAAGAACTTACTTTTAATGCATAAATTTGATTTTTCAGGAATACTTGTATATTTTCTGGTATAGTACAATATGACTGCTTATGAAACAGAATAAAATAAATGCTTGTCATTTTTAATGTGGACTTAGATGCTGCTACTTGAGTTAACTGTTTCTAGCTGTGCATGTTACATAACAAGGACAAGCAGACTTACTTTGCATGCATACATTTGATGGTAGGAACTTAAGAATTATTTCTGATTTACTACAAGATGACGGTTTATATACAATTGAACTATTTACATAAGTCATGCTGATACAACTGCTGTCAGGACACAGAATTCAGAAGTAATTTTGGCAGTAGTCATTCCTGAAGGCCTTGATGCGGTTGTTTTCTTGTTCCCTTGTGCGCTGCCTGGGCTGAAGAAGGGGAAGCCTGACTGGAGTCCATGGATCAGCGGGGTCGTCCACTATGCGGATTCCATGATCTAGGGCGACATTCAGGAGGAGAGCCCAGTGCTTAGGCGCCACCTTGTAGCAGACTAGAGTATGACCATGTCTGACAGAGCTAGAAGGCAAGGAAATGGTCAAAGTATGACACAGTGGAGACATCATGTGAGTGGCATGGGAACTAAGCAAACATGAAATGTACCAGAAATGACGTCACTGAGCTCATATTAGTGGTAATAGAAATATCTTTCTCACTCTCTAGGAATGGTGCTCAAATGTTCTCTACTGCACCCCCTCATACATTAGATATTGAATTAATTTTCACAAAAAGTAGATTTAATGGATCTCAACTCAATTATTTTTAAGAAATGCTCAAAGTTGTCCTTTAGAACAGCCCATTATCAACTGAAACAGGATGGATTTCTCCATACTGATACATTGAAATGCAGCTAACCTGGACCCATTACAAAGAGTGAAGTATATGTGATGTAAATGTATCATAGGATATTTGACACATGTGTTAATATAGCAGAATTGAAGTATTTCCTCAGGCATACTGAGCTATACACACAAACATGAATGTTACAGTTGCCACAAGATGGCGCTGAAGCACTGGTCACCCCCCCTGGGCGACATTATGGAGACACACACAGCTTGTGATGATCTCTGAACACCTTTTAGGCTTGTGCCAGAGGTACCCAGCAGAGGAGTCAAGTATCCTGAAATTTTCATGAAAAAAATTAAATGTAAAAAAAAATTAGAAGTACAAGGAGTAGGACTCATAACAAGTTTTCCAAAGTTTTCCATGCTGGTATGAAAAACAAAAAAAAAAATGGGGTTCTCTGTTTGAAAACAAAAGGAAAGAGAAAAGATGAAAGGGACATAAAGCCTTTCTTACCTCCACCGCTGTTTCAGGATCCCTATGCTCTGTTCCACCCTGACACGACTCTTCTTGTGCCACTTGTTGAAGGCTGTTATCTTAGGCGACGTCTCATCCTTGAATGGAGTGAAGAGGTTGCGACGTAGGCCATACCTAGAAAAAATGTTTATTATCACTTAAAAAACCCCTATAAAATACAGCAAACTAAGGGAGAAATAATATTTCTGTTGTGCTGATTTTTAACAGATGGCTTCTTTGTCTGGAACAAAAATTTCTTTTTTAATCTATGGTGACAAAACAGACAAAAAAATTACTCACCCTGAGTCTCCAAGCAGCACGAAGTCTCCCCATTTCTCCTCCTCCAGCTCATCCCCTACCGGGCTGCAAGCCAAAGTGTATGAGTCGTGGACAGAGCCAGGGAAACGTGGATCGGCAAATATTATCCTCTTGTCTTAGTCACACGCTATCTGAAGGAAGAAATAGACTAGAGTTAGAAAGCAGAAGAAATAAAATACATACCTTACATTTTTCTTTTTATTCCATTGTCATAAAAAAAATTGTACGAAATATATAAAAGAAATTAAATATAAAAACAAAACATGAACAGAATACTTACTGTGGTATTGATAGAGTGATATCCGTTCCAATTCACATACGAGCTCTCGTTGTCTGAGGGGCACTGAATGGGGATATATGTCCCATCCACGAATCCAAAAACGAAGGGGGTCTTCTGCTCAACCTCTTCTCCCCCGTTCCTCTTTACCTTGTGACGGTACAGCTTGAGAGCTGCTTGGAGCTTTGCCTCAAAACTGTTAGGCCATCTGATGAACTTGTTCCGGTTGCGGTAGAAGAACCCAGCCACATCCTTCACAGAGTTGCAGACTACAGACTTAGAGACCTTCTGTGAATCCCCACTCAAGCTATAGAAGCTACCCGTGGCGAAATAGCGAATAACTAAGCAGAACTGCAAAAGAAAAAGAAATCAGTCATTTTACATTGATATACATGAAGCAGGATTTTTTTTGCAGCAGTCTACAGAAAATTAACAAGAGGACTAAGACATGAATTTTATATGGGGGATCCTTGTGAACCCCCCCCCGCCGTATGGAATGTTTTTTTTAATGAAACTAACCAAAGACAGACAAGAGAGGGGAGAGATAAGGTTCAATACATTACCCTGTCAATGTAGGACAGCCCTCCTCCACGTTTGGAGCCCTTAAACTTGCTGAAGAGCTTGTAGTCCTCTACCAGCTCCTTGACAACCTCTTTGCTCAACCGGTAACGAGCAACAAACTCATATTCAGTGAAAAGAGTAAAGGGAGTGTCCCTTTTCTTACATTTCCTCCTCTTTCTTCCTAGTCTATCCCTGTCTGCCATTTTGCCGAGTTCAAATTTCCCTCCTAGTACTCTGGTTCCAGTCCGAAATGTCACAGCTAGACTCCCCATAGGGACCAATGTTAAATAACCAAAAGGCAGTACGTCGAGAGTAACTGCCTTTTTTTTCTAGCTGTTGACATAAAAAAGTCGACACAACGAGTTTATCAGAACGAGAAAATGATTGTGCAACGGTTTTATTCTCGTTGTGCAAAAAGTGGAGGACAAAAACAGCGAGAAAATGGTAGAGGCGAAACACAGCGAGAAGAGAGCTAATCTCGTGGATTGTGCAACGGCCTCCAGATCTTGAAAGTATAGTCTGGTAATTTACCCAGTGTAATTAATTTGTATAGAATGAGACTCGATCTACTAAAGGGGTAACTATATAGCTTCATCTACAGAAATATTATTTGAGTGTTAATCAGAGCACATTATTATCTGTTACATTCTGTACTAGGTTGTAGTTAAGTACATGATGTGACTATGTTTACTTCACCTCTATATTGACCTACAGAAATATTATTTGACTCTGTGTTAATCAGAGCAAGTTATTCACAGGTGGATTAATGCTTGACATGATACATGAATCCAGCCCTGGCGAGTAACTCACCAGGGCTGCATTCAACATCATACCAAACCTACAGGCTTGATACTCCAATGAAGTGCTGGTCATGCCCGTACTTCATTGGTGCATCATGACGACTGATGGGCATGACATATTTTTACATCAGCGGCCCTTAAAGGGTTAAACAGTCTCTATGCCCTGATTATCAAGATGTGAGAAAACTGTGGGACCAAACTGAGAGGGGTGCAGTAGACCACGTCTCACCAATCTCATGCATTCATGGGGGAGGGGGGAGTCCCAGATAAATTTTGGAGTGGAGTCATATCCATCTTGTTTGGTATAGTACAGGTGTTGGTGGTTAAGGCTGCATGGGTAATTTTTCTTAAATATGTGTACTGTGGCCATTTCTGAATTTCTCAATTGTCTATGACATGTGACATTATATGCAATCATTTTATTCACTATTCCTCTTATGTCTAAGAAGCCAGTAGCAATTAACCTGTGGTGTAGCTAAAGTGGAACCCTACGTGCCACACATGTCATTGGATAATACCAGATTAAAACCTCCATATAGATAAGATTAAAAAAGCTAAAAAGAATGTCTCATGTGTCAAGTCCAATATAGAATATAGAATAAATCCTGGAATTAAACATGTAACCTACCATTCTTATGAGTGTGAATTAAAGAAGGTTTGGGGTAGTTTAAGAGGAACCATATGTGCCACATATTCTACATCCTCATATATCTATTGCTGCATAGTCTGGGCCTATAATATTCCCAAACTATTCTACTCATATAAGGTATTGATAACAGAAATAAAGACAAGATTGTACCAGCTACTTCTGATAAAAGACACATAAATGTCACATGAAACCGCACGTGCCACTGGGAACCGTACGTGTCACACAAATGATTATGCAAGGTAAAATCCAAACTATTTACACAATGGCTATATCAGATTGCCAGTATAAGTGGGTGGTATGTAGGATCTAACAAACTGAAATCAAAATGTCTTTGGCCTTTTGAACATGGATAGCTGATGCATCTTCAAAAACAGCATTTCAGCCAAAATTCCCATAGACTTCAGTGCTATACAACTGACAGTACACAGTAGACAGGGTACATAGTAGGACGTATCGGAAGGAGGTTATTAGAAGGAATACGGTATAAATTGACACTATAGGGTCAGCATGTTGGGTGAATGCAGCCATGGGAAGTAACTTAATTTTGGGATTCACCTCTCTTTTTAAGGCGGGTCAGAAACCTTCTGCTCAGAAAACCTTCAGAATTACACCACACTGGTGAAATATTAGGCCTAAAAGAATTTGTTGTGTTAAGGTAAAGCTATCTACCCTAGTATATTGGCCCTACCCTACCTTTTTTATGACGGTTTCAGGGCAAAATAATATTTCGGCTCTTATCGAGAGATGGAAGATTCAAATTCGCCTTGCATTGGTACGAAATAATTATAACCGGACTGAAAGTATTATTTCAACCCCCTTACATGAACACAACAATTTTTTTAGGCATTATAAGTCAAGAACTAAACTTTTCATAGAAACAGAAGTCTAACCTCTGCTCTCTGCCTGTACTGTTGTCTTTTGGCCGCCGCTTTTCCTTCGTCAGCATCTGTAACTCCTCGTTTATAAGTCTTGCAACTGTTGAGGGTACTGCAGGCCCTTTGGTACACCCTGTCATCTTCCTTATTAATAAGGTGCAGATATGGGGCCCACAACTTGACTAAACTATTCAGCTTGGGGAATGGCATCCAAGGCCTTGGACTCACCAAAGGGACAGGAAAAGGGAACAGGCTCTGATAAGCTTTCTGCTTTGCCATCGTGTACCTAGTAAAAAATAAAGAAAATACCTGTACATGGAGCAAGAGAGATAAGACACAGTTTTCAACAACATATGAGTTTAAAACAACTAAGAAAACTTTCGGAAGCAAGGACAACCCTAAATCTACATGGACGATGGACCCCCCTACCTCTATCCTCAATACGAGTCTGTTTTTGAGCCAGTTACAGCCTTAAGTGAGAGGAAATTTGGCTTCATCAAGCAGAAAAGATGAGAAACACAACATAACTTACCGCCAAAAGTCGACCAATGAACCGGAAAAGGCTAGGCCTGGAGCTGGTGACCAGCGAGTGGGGAGGTAGTTCCAAAAAGAGACTGTAGGGGTGGTTTCGCGTGCTTTCTGCCTGAGCAGAAACCTCGTTAAAAATGGAGTCGTGGATGAAAGGGGGGGCCAGGGGGAAGGGAGGGAGGGAGAAAAATAATCTCTTCAGGTAGAAGGAAGGGGAAAAAATGGACTTACTACAGGACCCCTGCAACAGAGTTAATACTGGAATCGAAGAGGCATTGAGAAGGAGAAGGAGGGGATTTGGCCTGGTCAGAAACCTCTTTGACAAAATAGCAAGAATTGCTTTCATAATTCCTAATTAGTGGCCATCAATTTAGACCATCCAAACTACGATATGGGAGATGATAGGCCACTAAGGCTGTTTTCAAGCATAATGCTGTCAAGGTTTTAATATCAAGGAAGTGCCTGCCAGGCCTGCAATAACACATTGTTGCCTTGGTGCAAAACTCACTTACTGGAGAAGGTAGAGGCAGGTAGCGCAGGACGGGGAGGAAGTTCTCTGGTACTTGGAGACTGAGATTCTTAAAGAAGATCTCAAGGTACGAGTAGAGCTCCTGGAACTGAGTGTCGTCGTAATCAAACCTGGAATATAACAGTTTATTAGTACTCCAAATTTGATTAGAACTCATCATTGTCAAACCTGAAGCATAGCAGTGTTACTCAAGTATTATTCTACCCATAACAACAAAGCTATGGAATTCATATATCTAAAACACTGAAATTTGTATGCCCATGGGCATGGCATACAATAAGCTGTATGCCACACCACTCATTGACTGAATAATGAAATACATTCTCTCCAGACACTCTTTACCATTGCGGCCATAAAAAAAGGTCATTTGTGGCCGGAATTTCAAATTTCAAAAAACCAAAATGATCGTAAAAAACAACAAGGAACGCAATACACATATATTAACTAAAATATTTCCATTTTATCTCGATCAAAATGGGGTCGACCGGCACTCAACCATACGAAAGGTTCAATATTTTACACTTGGTCTCGAGTTTTATTGGCTTTGTGAATACAAAGTTTGTTGAAAATAGTTTCCTGTTGTTATTATGGGAAGAATAAAACAAAAAACACAACTCATGGGGCCCATCCATGGGTTGACCATGCCTATGTATACATGCCCCACTCGTTGTGTTTTTGGTTATGACTGAATATTCTTGAACCATGTGCCATGAGACCCCAAAAAATTCATGTAAGATAAGATCTTTGAACACATCGTCTAGATATGGTAATCTCTTTTGAAACTCTCAGACATGTGTGTGTGTGTTTCCTTGAGGACATGCATGAGACTCTTTTTGATCTTTAAGAAAGATATTTGAGCAGTAACCTGCAGACAGCTGAAGGGTCCCCCATATACCTCCCCACCCTATTTATGGTAAGCACATGTGGTGTAGACTGGACATGGGCCATATTCTATCTTTACTCATTGGCACAGGTTCCACCAACAATGGCCATTCAAGCTGATTAGTTCATATTCCCTTTCCAAATCTCGCATGATTGTACTTCCCTCCCTCTCATCCAATACAGAGCTCTTCTTAGTAGAGTCTGATTTCTGTTGACAGATGGACTAACTGAGCTAGTATAAGAAGGATTTTGTCGGCGCCGCTCAGGAAAATGCTGTAAATTGATGTTAGTGTGTCTAAAGGTGACAAAATAAAATGACTAACACCGAATTCTAACAGACGGCCGGCTAATAGTAAAAACGGAGACAACGAAAATATGTTTTTGATTCAGCTTCCAAGGTCCAACTTTTACTCAAAGTGTTACACCCATGCTGTATACTTACCTATTTCCCAGGACAATACCACAGATAATGTTGGTTACTGCATAGGAGAAAAGTAATTTGGGGTAAAGCGGAGACCCAGACGTCTTAGATATGGCCTCCGTCAGGATAATGGCCTCGTCCTGTGTGACATGAAATAATGAACATACCGTAAATCCTTGGGTATAGGACGCCCCTCGCACCCTAAATTAAGCTAAAACAAATATGACGCATCTGGGATCAGATTTTGGTCATTTTAATACTGTTCTATAATGTAAAAACCTCACATATAGGATGCACCCTGAGTTGGGCTAGATCTTATCAGACACACATGATGTAATTTTAGTGTATAGGCCCTGTCTTATACGCCGTATATGTTTTAGTATATCCAAAACATCCAATACAACTCCATATACCGTAGTGGCCTGTATAAGCACTGAGCCTTTGAATAAGCGCCAGTCTTGAATAAGTGCCGGGGGTATTACAGCTTTCAAATTGAATAATCTACTATGGCCTGTATAGGCACCGGGCCTTTGAAAAAGCACGGGGGTAGAGACAGATTGAAATCTATGAGCGCCGGGTTGCTTATACAGGCCACTACGGTAATAAGCTAACAAGATGACATAATCGTTTTATACTCAAAATGAAACTCACAATGAAATAAAAATGTTAATCATGGTTCACTCCCATTACTGGGGGTTAACTTTATTTCACATTTAGAATTCAGAATTAATAATCCGGCATTATTAGGAGGCTGATGTGTGACTTCTCTGATTTATAACAGGAATAGGGCACTTCCTCATTGCCATGGTCATGTTCTAGACTGTATTGAGACATCTCGAGGCCTATAACGATTACGTTCAGCTGTGAGCACCAAGTAAGGCCTGCATAGAATTTTAGGTGCATGATGAGGGTTTGAGTAACAGATATGGTTAAAGCTATATATACCTTTGTGATTGAAGACCTGTTTGAAGATGTAGAGCCAGTCTGGTCTGTCGACAAACAGATGGTCATTGGTGATCAGTCCCTCCTTGATGAAGTCCCAGGTCAGTACCACCATCATGGTGTTACTGCCGATCTTAATACGTATCACCGGGCCGTATCTACCCTGCCAGTCTATGTACATGAGCCAAATGGTGTACACATAATTTCTGTCATAAAATCAAAAAAGCGTGCTTGTGTTCTATACTGTTGCAATTCCGAGGTAGTCCGAAAATCACAATAGGTAGCAAATCACAGAGATACTTGAGCTTTGAGGATTCAACCCTTATGTATATTACCTGGAACATGTTGCCCACTAAAGGCAGGGGTTTAGGTCCTGGTGGTAGTCCTTCTCTCTCATTGCTGTTGAAATATAGTACCACCGACAATGTCACCAAGAAGACGAGCAGTGTAGGGATATCAAGTAGTGAAAGTAGTCCCTCCACCAACATGGTGACTTGTTCTCAAGTTCTTGTTGCTATGAAGTCTGTAAATATAAGAAGCAACAAGTGAGATGAGATCTTTCAGAAGGCCTTGGTCCTTTTGAATATTAACCCTTTAAGGGCCACTAATACATTAATGCATCATCAGTACTTCATTGCAGCACGATGCTTACCCTCCAGGAGTTTATGTATCGACCCCGGAGGATCGGCATGATGCTCCAATGAAGTGCTGGCGAGCAGTCTTGCCAGCACTTCATTGGTGCATTATGACGACCAATGGGCATGATGCATTAATGTATCAGCAGCCTTTAAAGTGTTAAGAGCAACATGAGATCAGACTCCTCCATACAAAATCGCAGCATACAATACCAGCAGTATACAATACCAGCAGTATACAACAGTGGCAGCTGAGAAACAGAGTTCTTTCAAATCTTTTTGTGCTACTATTTCTTTAGACTTTGCAGCAGTTGATATGGATATCACATTTTGGCACTAATAATACCTCTGAGCTTACGGACTGATAATAACTCGTAAAACATCTACCACACCCTTTCTCTGTGCTGAAACATACCAGGTTATCCTAAAAAAGAAATATGTACTCAGGCTAAAAAATATAAAGGTTTCCTTTCCTGTCTTCAGAGTCACCCAGGCAAAACAGCAAGCACATGTATCTTTACTCTTCAATTTTTGTTCACTTTCCACACAATTTTCTGTTGTTTAGTTCATGTATTTTCATATTCATGACATTCACATCTCCTTTTCAGATTCAATATAGCTGCCCATATCATATTCTCCACAATAAAAAAGTAAAAGAGAAAAAGAAAACAAATTCGACCAACTGATCGTAGTATATTTCAATCATTATACTAATACAAACAAATTCCTTCTTTGACCAATGTAGATTCCCGTAAGGGGAATTGGCATGAGGACCCCCTTTATACCTTGGTGTACAGGAGGGTGTTGCTCCTGTAGTAGAAGGAAGAGCTGGCTAAAAATGCCCTCGTTTCCAGTCCTTTCTTTTCATGTAGCTATAACTTGTCCCTTTTGTTGCTCACAAGTGGTCATTCAAGTATGGTGCTGAAAAAGGGAGATTTGAGTAGGTACCTAGTTAGGAGAAGTCAGTCAGTATAATAAACTATAGAGTGTGTGACATAAGCAGGGACCTGGTAGTGCAGCTCTCTCGATTCTAAACAAGGCAGGTTACTTTTCAGACTAATGTGGTGCATGCAAGTTGAATGGTGAAGCAGAGCATGACTTGTTTTGAAAAAAAGGGCAGACATACGGACAGCTCTATTTACTATAGGAGCAATACCCTCCAGCACTTATTCAAAACCTGGCGCTTAGCAATGACACGGTAATACATGATGAAAGACAAATATAGATAGATTGACCATACCATAGTATGGTACTTTACTTGGGAGGTACAATTTTTATGTGAGGATTGACTGAGCTGGATGGTATTAGTAGTATATACATGCAAAGTCAGCGCAATGCTTCAGCTACTAACTAGGTCATGACCTACTGGTAGACCGGAAGTGACCTAGTTTTAGCCAATCAGAGGGCTGGATTTGACAGGAAGTGACGTCATAAGTTAGTGCTGAAAAGGCTAACCCAACCGCTCCACCAGCACCCGCTAAGGTGGAGAAGGAACCACCCAAAGCACCGAAAGACAAAATCGTTGTTCGTTGCGGAAGGGCAGAAACCTGGTTTGACAGTTGCGAACTTCTATGTAACCTATAGAGAGGTTATGTGTTTCTTGATCATACACATCATATCTGTGCAGCTGGCTTGGGTATTTTACAGCAGAATGGCTGTAGCAAGGGTTCAGTTTTGACCAAAATCTACACAATTTTTTGGCTAAGGGTATACGTCTCATTGGAGTGAAAATGAAAGACTGTTTAGTCAAAGGTGCCCTATTAAAGGTAGGCCTGTGAAGAAGAACTGCAAGAAAAAAAAGGATAAGCGTTGTCGTGGGTTCAGTCATACACTCACATAAGAAAGACAAATTAAAGTACCCCCAGGCATACAGCTGGGACTGTATGAGGATTGTGCAATGATTTCTAGACATGGGGGACATTTTTCATTAGCCAGCGTAGGCCAAGTGTAGATGACCTTATGTGAAGAAACTGCTCAATCAGACAAACATTAGTGGAACTCTGAATTCACTTCATGTAATCATGGAATAAGGTATATCGTAATCACTTTTAATAGGTGCTCAACAATGGCAGATTACGATGGCGGCATGGGGATGTGCTCCCTTTGTTTCATCTGTAGAGTTTATTTGTTTGTATTCTTTTTGTTTGTTTATTTCTATTTACTATTTTTTCTACTTGATGGAACATTGGAGAATGTGATAGTAGAGAAAGGGATTGGATCTCTAGGCTCCTGTCAGAAAAAGACTTTACCCATGTTTAGCAGCATACAAACACCCTTTATTTCATGGTAAATATGACAGAATACGGAGGGTTCATACAGTTATTTTATGTGAATAACTTCTTCCCGTAGAGATAGCATTGCGCAGCCGATCGCCACACCCCCAGTGGCGTAACGTGTGTTGATCCACCACAGCGGCTGATCCACCACTGCAGCCTCGTTCTGGGTGCATGTAAACATTCAAAATGGCCATGGGCGCTCGTGCGGTGAGCTACGGTACTGGATTTTGATAATTTTTCCTTATTTAAACCCTCTAAAAACATAAAATAAATATAGAACTAACCTCCCCTGGTGCCCTCGGTGGACGATCCACCCCTCGGGAGTTGATCCACCACGAGGGAGACAACTCCCTCGTGGTGGATCGACCACCTCGTACACCACGGTCGTTTAGTTCTATCTATTTATCATTATGACACCATATTTCATGGGTGCATCTCGATTGAACCACACTGAAAACCTCGAAGGACTGAAACTCATAAACACTGACGAGTTTTGGATCTTCCAGGTTTTCAGTGAAGCTTGCCCTAGGTTTCCTAGACAGTGATGCTCTGGGGGCGATTCATAAACATCCACCATATTAGGTGTACAGTGGTCGTAGATATTTTCATGTGTATAAATTTTCGCGGAATAAGGACAAAAGACAAGTTTGTGTGCATTTGAACTCGCAGATTTGTCAAGTTTAGAGGTCATAGATGTACAAGCATTGCCTATTACAACCACTTGTATAGAAATTGACCTTATTAGTAACGTTCACAAATATCAGAATACATATATGTACTAGACAATGAATTTTGAAAAAGAAACCCCAACAAACGTTTGTACTAATAGCTATTCGATTGGTTTCTGCTGTTTTCAGACCTGTTAAGAATGTTGTGATACTAGTGTGTTACTGTGAGTGTATGGGGGGGACTGCTAATCCCCCCTCCCCCAAATACACTGTCCACCCTATTCCTGGATAAAATTTCACAAAGGACATGAATTCACTGACTTTTAATTTCCTATAAAACGTGAAAATATGTACAGCGCAAAATAAAGTATGACCATGGTAATGGTCGTCAAATTTTTTTGAATCGCCTTGCATTGTAACATATACTTTCATCTGGGGCTTCATCTTAGAAAGTAGATTGCTTCACTGTATTGAAATACGGGTTGTTCACTTTTTATTTTTTTTTGGGATATGATCAAAAGTCATGCATCATCATCAAATGGCTGGTCAGAGAGGCCCAAAAATAATTTTGCAGTATGGTAAAATCCTTTTGTGTACATAATGTACATATGTTGGGCTACAATGCCCATATATGAGGGAAGGTTAAATATATTTCAAAGGATGCCCATAGTATAATGCATTATTACATGGTCATAGACGTGTCTATGCACTATATATTCAATGCCATAGCTCAGAGTTGCAGTCAGGCAGAATATCCTCACTAACATGCAATGTTCCTTTCATATCAAAGAACAACTAAAATATACTTAAATACAAAGCAGCTTGCTGTATGACTTTATGTATGGTCATAGATGTGTCCCTGGTCGTAGATGTGTCCATGCATTTGTATTCAGTGTCTCAGTAGCTCAGAGTTGCATTAAGACAGAATAATCTCATTAACAATCAATGTTCCTTTCATATCAGGCAATAATTCACACATAACAAGAACAGTCAAGTATCAAGCATCTTGCAATATAACTGTAGACATGATCATGGTCATAGATGTGTCCTCGGTCGTAGATGTGTCCATGTCAATACTTTTCTTATGATATCTCTGGTTCTATGCGGAATCTATTAACCAAACTTACAGGGCTTTTTGCTGTCATATAAAGGTATAAGGCCCACATAATAAGGATAGTTAGATATAAGATACCTAGCAGCTATGAGTACATGTATGGTCGCAGAAGCGTCCATGAGTAAACTACCCCAAAATCATATCATAGCTTCTGGAACATACAGTTTAACAGGCAGGTTCATTTCTTTCTGGGCTACATGGGTACATGTAAGGTCTCTACCTGGTAAATTTTATTAGTCTATCCACAGTGTCTTTCATGGTGCAAGACAACCCGAAAAAGGTTGTAGATGTGTCCTCACGACTTTTACACCAAAGTTTCTATGCACCCAGTGATCACTAAAGATAATGCCCTTAGGGGGGGGGGGGGTATCCCAGATGAAATAAATAAGGTTTTGGCCCTTTATTTTTTTTTTGTAGCAAGGGGAAAAATTAGTTTCTTGTTTTTACCCAAAAAATGACCCTTTTTGGCCCTTTGCACTCCTGTAGCTCACTTTTTATGCATAGGAGATAGGCAAAACCATGGCTCCCCTTCAAGCTCTAAGCGTTAAAACCAGAATGCATAAATAACACAACTATATCTCCTATTTTAGACAATTTATTAAGTGGAAGGCAAAGACAACCCATTTGACAATGATCTGTGACTATCAGTCATATCTGGTGGATTCACTAGTCATTTTTAGGGTGTACTGTTCAGTAAATGTGCACGTAAGGGCTTAGTGATTTATTCTGAGAACTGATTTTTAAAAGGTGCCCAATGACTTTTAAACTGCATCAAACAGAGCCTAACTTGGTAGTGTCTATATAGATGTATAGATTTCTTTATAGGCTTCATTCTACTGTCCCCAGCTTATTGGATATTTGTAGCATTCTATTTCAATCCTTTATGTAATTGACTTGACAATAAAGACATATATATATAAATGAAATGATTCTATCTTATCATTCTGAAAATAAATGTATTTTCCATTCTCTGTTCCATTATCTCTGAAATTATATTTTCACTCTTACTTTTTTTGTTCTAAAATTCATATCCATGATCGGCAAATTAATGCTATCGTGTACATCTTTCTTTTCTGTCTCCGCATAAAAAAAAAGTAAAAGGAAAGAGAAAAAAAGTCCGTTATTTTTCTCTCTCATAAAAATAGAGGTATGTCATGGTTCCTGGTCATTTCTAATCAACAAAATTGATTGGGCAAATATAAAGGGTTCATCACATCCATCCACACCGAGCCCCCAGTCTGTTTGGCCATACAGACAGTCTGTATGTCATTCCGCCTACTCTGACCTTGTGTGTGGTTGATTAGCATGCTAGGTAACTGGGTATTACCCCAATACTAAAGCTACATGGGGGTTTGAGAGGATTAACCCACTCTGATAATCCACTCGGCAGATTAGGATTATCTCTTCAACCGCTACTCGACGCCTCAAAGTCATGCCCAATGTTCGGCATGATGCATTAATGAAATGTTGAGGAGTCTGCATATCAGCACTTCATTGATGCATCATGCCGACCTATGAGTATGATGCACAAATGAAATGTTGAGGAGTCTGCATATCAGCACTTCATTGATGCATCATGTCCATGGTTAGAATAGTGTGACACTAGTGAGCAGCACTACATTGGTGCTTCATGACAACCAATGGACACGATGCATTAATGCATCAGCGGCCGTTAAAGGTTTAAGCATGCATGGTGGCTGTGATACTAGACCCTCACCAAGGCCGGTAGAGCTTATAGTACACCCAGCCCGTGTGAAGGACAGACTTCTAGGGGGAACAATGTGAAATTAGTGCGTGGGTGTCCTTAGAGGATTAAGACCGAGGTCAGAGTCTGATACCTACCATAGTCACACGTTAAAACACATGGCACCGTCTTCACAATAAGGATTATACTTAGTATGTCAACTACGTTGGTGCCATCTCTGGTTATTTTGTTTTGTTCTTTTTATTCAAATATAGTTTATTGGACTTATGGGTGTTTTATATTCACAATAAAGGCCCATTTGCACCTTATACACGGAAAGGGGTCGCATTAGGAGTCCAAATCCTAGATCGTAGCGTAGGTTTTGCCCCCCCCCTCCGAAAATTCTCAAACCATTCACCTTTATGATGAAATTGGGCATTCACTCACAAATTGACAAACATGGCAGGAAAATGTCTATATCTTGAGGGCACGTATCTGAACCCTCTAGAAGAATCAAAGTGCTTAAAATTGTCAACGTGACCCGCCTGACCTGTGTTAGCACATCCCCTCCCCACCTAAAAGCCATGTTGCTTCCAACACCCTTACAAGGCGTATTACAGTCATGTGAATCTACGTTTTAGATGACAGTGATCAATCATGATCAATGAATATTCAATGTTAATGAAACACCATTCCATCATTGATTCAACATTCACTGGCAGTAACATAGTTCAGCCAAAGACTTAAATTGTATATCACTACACCCTGATAGTAGTGCAGGGAAAGAGAGGTCGGACCCTGGCACTATTCCATCCATGTGCATGTACTTCAAGGTAAGGAAAACCTGAGATTTTGTCTGTTTATTTATTTTTGTTATCTATTTATTTATTTATTCATTTTCGGGGGGAGGGGGTCTTTTTTGTTTTGATTCTGCCCCCTCCCCTTCCGAAAGAGAAAGACATACAGACCCTTAAATTGGAAATGTCCAGGCCTTATCTTATAGAAGCCTATGTCAAACTATGATATTTCCCCTAACCCAAACCCTTGCCTCCTCAAAAATGACCCCATGAAACATTGTCCTACCAAAGAAATAACTGTGTAGTGTACGATATGAGTGCACAAAGAGCTGTGGGCTCAGTGGGGTTTTCTTTATCATAGTATGGAATTTAACTGTTTAATGGGATTTATTCCATGGCACTGAGTGAACAAATGCAAACCCTTACCCTCACCATCGGGGCACTCTTCCCCCTTTATGCCTATTAGAGCGCCAGTACCTTATCATCACAAAAATGTTCTTTTTGAATGAGGGGATGTTAATCTTGCAGGGACACAATAGAAAGTTGCTTCTCAGTCTTCAATTTCGAACTATGCCCCTCATGTAGTGAGTAAGTGTGACGTTCGTGCGTCAGCAAAATCAATGCTTTAAGTAACTCATGTCATGCAGAGAATATAATCAACTTGAAGGACCGGCATATGATATATATTTTCCTCACAGTCCTAAACGGAAGCTGAAGCGGTCACTATGTATTGGGTCTAAGTGGGACTGGAGCTGGTTTCTGGTGACATGCACTGATAAGATGGAACCAGCCTGTCCCTAGAAGTGGATGTTACCCAGGGACAAGGTACCCATCATACCATGTGTTATCAGTGTGTTTTATTCGGCACTTTTAGAAGAACCAGCAAAATCTATAATAGTGAACCTGCTGGCTATGGGTCTAATTAGGGGATATAATGAGGATGACCGAATAACAAATTGGCTTTAGGCCTGTATGAAGGCAAGAGCCGAAGGCGCTTTATCAAGCACCTGAAACCAGTCTCTCTCTCTCTCTCTCTCTCTCTCTCTCTCTCTCTCTCTCTCTCTCTCTCTCTCTCTATCTATCTATCTATCTATCTCCCCCTCTCTCTCTCTGACCCATGTGCGGCCATGACACATGTATGTCCTGGTTTAGTGTTAATGAGCAGGTAGTTAACTCAGACGTCCTTCCCTGTGCACCCACCCTGCTACGATACAAGGCTGTAGTACATACCATGGTCCTGCTTCTACCCATTGAACCCTTCAGGGACAAACTGGTCGTCATGATACATGGATCCATACCTGCAGGAATGCATCATGCCTACCTTTTGTGAGTACAGATAAAGTTATGTTCACTCTGGAAGGTCAGAATAGTACGTGCACACCTCAGAAAGACATTTTCTGCAGATGTAAACACACTCATGCATTTTAGTGGAATTTGACCTTATAACCCTTACATGAAAGGCTCCTAATGCAAGAGTGCATTATACCCATTGGTCTGATGTAACCCTCCAAGGTCTAACAGGCCGACCAATCATTCTCTCAGACAATTACTACAAAAATGTTTTTTTTCATTTGCACATTGTAGAGGAGTGGGTGGGGTAGGTAAGGGGTTGGGGATGGGATGGTAGGGTGGCAATGGGGTATCATTCATTATTGTATAGGATCTATATGCTGAGATTCTGCAGAGTATTTAATCATAGTTGTGTAGGAAGAAAGAAAGAAATAAGAAGGAAAAAAGGGAGGGAGAAGGTGGATGATTAGATAAAAGGAGCTTTAACTCTGTATACAAACACAAAATGGCACTATAGGGTGTGGTCTTTAACTAAAGGAACAGCAGAAATGAACTTACCCCTTTACAGGCTGCTGAGGCAGGAGTGCATTATGCCCATTGGTCGTCATGATGCACCAATGCAGTGCTGGCGAGACTGCTCGCCAGCACTGCATTGGTGCATCATGACAACCAATGGGTATCATGCATAATGCATCAGCAGCCCTTAAAGGTGTAGAGGTCGGCTAAAACGTACTTGGAAACACCGGGTTTCGAACCTGGGACCTCTCAACTTGCAAGTGAGTGTTCTACCACTGAGCTACATCCCCAGACCTGACGTTGTCTACCTTCCACCTACATCTGGATTGGTATGACACAAGGGGGCAGTGTTCACTGGCTGCAACCAGAATGGGGACCAGAATAGGGACAGATAGCATACCACCATGGACTCACAGCCAGAGCTGGCCCCTACATCAGCATCAGCGGCCCTTAAAGGGTTGATCAAACCTGTCAAATTTAACTTGTCATCCCTGGTGCAGACTCATCTTCTTGATGACTTTAAATGGTCCAGGAGGATGTTGCTCGTATAGTAAAAGGAAGAGCTGGCTAAAAATGCCCTCCTTTCCAGTCCTTTCTTTTCATGTACCTATAAAGTGTCCCTTTTGTTGCTCACAAGTGGTCATTCAAGCACAGTGCTAAAAAAGGGGGATTTGAGTAGGTACCTAGTATGGAGAAGTGTGTGGTGAGTGCAAGTTGAATGGTGAAGTAGAGCACAACTTGTTTAGAACAGAGGGCACCTACTCACAGCTCTTTTTACAATAGGAGCAACACCCTTCAGGCGCATGGCCTACCGAATGACCCTATCCATAGTGACAGGTCTTTTAGTTGTCAAACATAGGCAGATGGGTTGTCAACATGAGGAATCTGTGCCAGGGCTGTTTTATCTGACAGGTTTTTGCCTCATTCATGTTTTTGCTGCTTACTTACTTTAAAGGCCCCATATTTCTCAGCCCAAGTTAAGTTTTAGCTTTATGCTGCCCACTCGAGAAGACCACACACACCCTACATTAAATATTTTGCTATGTGCATTCAAGAAGGAGAGACACGTGAATACCTAAACAGGAGGCTTTTGCGAAAAGAATTGGAAACGAATTCTCACAGTGGCTATTTGATCTTCCAATTCTATGCTCTTCCCCCCCCCCCTGAGAACTGACTTCTCCAGAGAGGTAGTTCCTACTTGAGAATTACACCATGACACTGGACCACTCCTATAGCACCTCCAACAGAACCAATTCCAAATCTTTTAGCAACGGCCTCCAGAGCAATCGTAAAGGAATGCAATGTGCACTGTGCGTGGGCATCTTAATAAACTCATTAATTAGGGCCATGGACATTTGTCAGTGTAGGAAGGAGAGCAACATGGTTATCATGGTTTAGACAAATTAAAGTAGCAATAAGGAAAGAAAGCAGTGCAGTACAAGCTGTGAGCGGTATTGTATTATATTTGAGTAACTCGGTAATTAAGGCAGCGTACGTTACCCTGTAGCTGCACACATACAGGAGGTCTGTCTACATGTGTATCACTCAGCCGGATGTCCATGTACATTTCTCCAGGACTGCTAATGCCTAAAAAAAGGTTTGTTTCCAGATACCCTATCGACCAAATCAGGGCAAAAAAAAAAAAATTTATTTGAGAATTTTTCAGAATTTTTCGTGAATTTCCAAATGTTTTTGATGATTTTCTTCCGATTTTTCAAAATGTTCTCTTTTTCTACGGGTCTTGAGTTAACAGTATTGTAAGGTATGTCTTCTTCATATTTTTCACATTTCTCATAAACTTGTCTACAGTAAAATAAAAGAACCTGGCATATCTGACATAGATATTGGTATACAAACTCAAAAAAAAAAAAAATCCGACCTACCAACCCTAGCCCTTAGAGCCATGTAACTGGAAACACACCTTTTTTTTTGGCCTAATAGGAGTCGGATCACTCACTATGGTATCTTGTGTGTAAACTTATCATTATTGTTATTATACCTTGAATTCAAAATAAGTTTTGAATAAGCGCTATCAGTGTTCATTTTACAAGGATCCTTGGTAGTTTCAACAGTTATTTCTTATAGTGTAGAGTAAAACCCCACGTAAGTCACAACTGAGTTTGTGGACTGCTCCCAACCCCCTTATTGTAATAAGAATGTTTGGGGAAACTATGGGGTGGAGCTACACCCCCCTCCCGCTGTCTAAATTGGACCTGTCTCAGGCAGGGGTAGACACTAACTCTCTTAGCCACTGGCCATCCGGGCCAGCAGCCGCAGAAACCTATTGGCCTGCAGCTAAAGCTGTTAGCCCGGTCTTTGTAGGTGGAAACCCCTGTTTTATGTTTAAAAAAACAAACTATAAATAGTCGAAAAATTGAAACTGCGATGGACACTTTATTAGCAACATTCACCTACATGTATATTATTGTTACTATTATGTCCCTGGTATACACATAAACCCCCATTAAAAGTATAACCATGTTAAGATTATTTTGGTCCTAAAATCAATGGTAGTTCAGACAGCTTTTTTCTAGCAGATGCGGCGAGGGAAAGTTCACTGGCCACCTGGGCCAGTACAAAGGTTGTTTTTGAAAAAAAAAAAAAATCACGTGCCCGCATTCAAAACTACTGGCCATTGGCCACCTGGCCAGTGTTTGTGTCTACCCCTGAATTAATGGTGTACATGCTGTGGCTTATACACGGGGTTTTACGGTAATAGGATGTCCCTAAGGCCAGGGTGTGCCATATTGCTGGGACTTTTACACTTAACAACAGTTGTAAAACGTTTACTTTGTGAATGTTTTTCAATGCTAAAACATTTGATATCATATGAATATTTGAATAAATGATTTTCTTTTGTTTCAACCCAAACTTCTTATAAATGATCCCGATAATATTAAAACTATACGTCTTTTTTTTTTTTAGCTTTCCTTTGCCGAGCCTTAGAATTTGGCGGCAAGTATCAGAAGCTATTTCAATGGATGAAAACTCTGAAATTATCACTCAGATAAATACACCGACTGACGATGCTATTGGATTGATATCTCGGGGGTCGATACACTCCCAGAGGGTACGGCCATTGTATCAATAATGTACTCTACTCTGATAATAACCAACAAATCAAAATCAAGAACATCTTTTACAAAATGGAGAATGCAGATGATGGATACTGAGTGCTGGGACTGGGGTAAACACTGAAACAAATAGAGTCTTCAAACTGAGCAGCAAAGGACTAAACGAGGTAAACCTGTCAGATTCAACTTGTCAGTCCTGGAAATCTTCATGCTGACAACCTATGTACCTATGTTGACAACTTGATGGGTTGCCACTATGGGGTCATCAGTTAGGGACATGTGACTGCACCATCTAAAGAACTCAATGTGAAGAATCTGCTCCGGGGCTGATGAGTTAAATTTTATAGGTTTTGATTAGTTTATTTTATGCTGCACAATAAGAAGACTATACCCTACATTATTGGGTGTGAATTTAATATAGGTGGGGTGGATAGAAAGATGAAATCTCCCATCCCCCATCCCCCTCCCCCCTCAAACCACCCACCCACCCACTGCATGCACGCAGCAGGCTGCCTGACTATGGGCGATTATGGGGGATGTTCCAAAGGTCGTCTGCTCAGAGAGTGTCCAGCGTCCGTGCTCGGCAGACGACACAGAGCAGCAGGCCGGTAACCACCCGTCAGTAGGTCTATGTGGACGATAAGGGAAACCACCTCCAGTCTATATAGACACATACAAGGGCAATTAGTAGTGGTATTTTATAGATAGCTGGTGCAGCTTGAATTGACCACAACAACTCCTTCTAATGTCTGAATGACAACATCTTGAAGCATCCATCACATCCTATTCATATAGAGGTAAGTTTTCTTCACTAAATCGTCGCCTTTGTGCAACAAGGTTGTAACTACATTTTTTAAGTTTTGTAGGAGAGGTGAAAAAGTGTTCCAATTACTATAGCGTCAAGTGGAAACAGCAACATTGCACTGTAGCCTGTAGGCACACATATCATAGACAGAGCTCCAGTACTTTTATAGTAGCTAGATGAGGGTCAATAGGTGTTAAAATAACAAAGAACTCAATACTGCCAATATTTCAGTTACAACTTTCGTTCACTAAGGCTACGAAATTCTCCTTTAAGCATGAAGGTATAGATAAATTAAAAGCTATCAAATGTAGCCTCTGACCTCTGGTGCAGACTCTTCACCTTGATCACTAATAGAGATGGCCCAGGTGGATCACCCTGCATGATGAGCATCTAGGTTGACAGGCAATGAAGTTGTCATTATAGGCACCGAAGGAGTTAAAAAGAAGTCATTGCCAGGTCTACTAAGCTAACTTTGTCAGGTTTTTGCCGTATTTAATTCTATGCTACACTGAAAAATAATTCGTACTCACTTGAGTCTGGATCCATGCATACTCAAGCAATGTCGCCAAAATGAGTATGATTTGAGACTCAGCCTAATCCTGGGGTGTAACTCTGGCAGATATAGCCAACAAGGTTAATCTGAATTCTGTTAAACTCTGAATCTTGAAGCTTTACATTTACCTCATGTTGTTTTAGTTGGATATGTTCATAACTGCATTTATTTGGCATAGAATATGATTTAACTATAGTTATCTGGCCAGTGGGGGGCTACATTCATGTATCATGTCAACCAATGGCCATGGATTGATGGATTAATGCAGATACTCAGACAGCAGTGAGGCGCCGTGCTCTAACACCAATAAAGCAAACCTGGTCTTAGTGGGCGTCTCACGTGCTGAGGGTATTTATTGTAATACGTCTTGTGATTGGTTGAAACATTGCTCCCGAAGAACTCATTTAGGGAAATGGTCGGTGTATAACCCGTTAAACCCTGTGAGAAGCATGTACTCCATCAGACATCTTGATCTATGACCTCAGTCCTGGCGGGCTTCCCTAGCCCACTTAAAAGGGTCTATTTCTCCTCTTTCCTAACCCCTCAGGATGTGTGTGACGCACATATGCATAGGCACTGATACATTCCCCTGTGAAATTGTGTAATGTAGTTCTCGCCATGAATATGACCTAAGTTGTCGAAATGGCGTTAAACGTCTATTACTCACTCACTCACCTCAGTCCTGGTGGGTTACTTACAATGCATTTATGCATCATGCAGACTCTAAAATAGTTGATGGCCTCCCAGAGGGTTGGTATTATGCACTATCTGGCGTGCTGGATAGCAGCCTGACCGTTGTTCGACTGAGACATTACCCCAGGTACACTAGGCATATCTCATTAGTAGTCTACCCCAGAGAGACAAGAAAACTGACCAATGAGGGACCAGTGTGCGCAGCAGCAGGTGGAGGAGGCCAGCAGATGCTATAAACAAAATGGCAGAGGTTCTAGATCGTAGTTTGAGGCTGCATATGTGGTATGAACACACTGATATCTGAATTAGCTAGAATTACGCTTTGTAAATTAGTTTCACCGAGTGAATAACAAATATAATGAGAATTAGAGCACAAAATACCACTACCATGGCATAGTTTTCTGTTTTGGACATGTCTAGCCATCCCTGTATAGAGTATGCTGACAACAATTTTCAAAGTCTACTTTACCTCAGGTAACCGATCACCAATACTTTACCCCAGGTAACCTACAGCCTCATATCTTACCCAAGGTAGCCTACCGCCTCATATCTTACCCAAGGTAGCCTACCACCTCATATCTTACCCAAGGTAACCTACCGCCTCATACATTACCCCAGGTAACCTACCGCCCCATACTTTACCCCAGGTAACCTATCACCAACACTTTACCCCAGGTAACCTACAGCCTCATATCTTACCCAAGGTAGCCTACCGCCTCATATCTTACCCAAGGTAGCCTACCACCTCATATCTTACCCAAGGTAACCTACCGCCTCATACATTACCCCAGGTAACCTACCACCCCATACTTTACCTCATGTAACCTATCACCAACACTTTACCCCAGGTAACCTACAGCCTCATATCTTAACCTACCGCCCCATACATTACCCCAGGTAACCTACCCACTCACAAGTTACCCCAGGTAACCTACCCATCCATACAGCGTGTCGGAAGCAACATGACTTGGGGGGGGGGCTGCCACGGGTTGGGTGGGGCAAATCGACAATTACAAGCATATCAAATGAAGCACTTTAATATTTTTAGAGGGTTTAGGGGCATGTCCCCATTTTTTTAAGATTTATTAGTAGGGCCAGGATGTGCACCTGAGGTATAGTAGGGGCGGGATGTGTACCTGGGGTAAGGTAATGGTCAGATGTGTACCTGGGGTAAGGTATTGGTCAGATGTGTACCTGGGGTAAGGTAGCAGTGGGATGTGTATCTGGGGTAAGGTAGGAGTGAGATACCGGTATGTACATGGGGTAAGGTATGGGTGGAGGGGGGGGGGCGTTGTTTACCTGAGGTACACATGAGGCACCCCATGAAAATTTGCCAAGTCCATTTTTGATGATAAAACAGGGTAACTGTATAGTATACAGCAAGCTCCCTATGCGTTGACAATGATAAATCTTGATACTTCTACCATGTAAGAGGTTATACCAGTCATTCTGACGATTGAAAGGTCTTAGTTCTTTCTAATCCTTAAGAAATTAAATGATTTATGCATTAGATTGGCATGAATTTGCTGGCAAAACATCCGCCATATTGGCAGCCAGCAGATGCATCTGCTGGGGGCAGGCAAGGCTTGTGATTGGTCCATCTTCTTCTCTACCTCAGGTAGAGTATTAATGAGCTACAGCTAGTTTACCTGGGGTAACGTCTCAGTCGAACAACGGTCAGGCTGCTGCTGGCTAGCAGATTCCCCAGAGCTTCACGGGGGTATCATGATGCCCCCTGGGCATGATGCACCAATGCATTAACGTCCATTATAAAATGACTGGCAGTGCTCTGCTGCACGATAGAGGTGACCTTGAGTGCATTATACACTGAAAACTTATAGCTGTAGAAACTAATCAGTGTAGATCACTTTAGGGTGCTCAGTTTGATGCCGTCTGGGGGGAGCACCTTGTCATCATTTGGGTAATCATAAGTGATTACAAAGGGTCATCATATTGATTACCTTTTACAATGAAGCTTACATGCTCAGATTGATAGGTGTACAGCCAAATTGGGCATTTTGTCAGGTTTCAAATATGTTTATAATTACATCCCCCCCTCCTGGTACTGGTAGGTCTTTATCCTTGACCCTCCTAAGCATCATGATTGGTCACATAATATATGTCAATATATATACATCATTTTCCCCCAGTTGTTACTATAATTTCAGAGACAGGAGAGGTGTCTATGTGTAAAAAATTAACGTCATTGGAATTTTTGCCATTTTTTTCTTTCTTGAATCAATTGAGTCCCTATGAGATGGTTTTATGATGACCTTTCATTTCACAGACATTTATTGTCTGGATTAATGCAACTATTGATTGATAGATTACCTTTCGATAGTTCCTATTCTGTATTTTTGTATAGTGGAGGCCCCTAGTGGCAGAAGTATGTCATCAAAATGATGACTCTGTGCCATCACTTTGATGAGATGGGGTCATCATTTTCAAATGATGAACAAAAGTCATCTTCAATGATTACTTTTATATATGTATAAGTTTTCAGTGTAGGAGTACAGTGCATGGCTGAGCAAGGTCACCATAGCTGTGAACCAGTCAGGTACCCTTAATTCTTCTAGATATACCTTGATTGGAATGAAATGTACAACATTTTATAATAGACAACTCCTTCTTCACATCTTGACTGTCTGATGTTCTATAATGCACTCAGATGCATTCGTGCATTATAGGACAACAGACAGTCTCAATGTGAAGAAGATGCCCAGCAAATTGTCGCCATCTGTCGCCATGATTGGTCATCAATGGTGACTCCTTTTTGAGTGATAACTCTTTCTGTCATCTTTTGCCACTGTGTGTTAGACTCACATGGCATAGCCATTGCTATTCCTGGTGATCTTGTGCTATAACGACGTCGTGTTTCATCTAGCGACATGTGTGAGCCACTTCACACAGGTTGACAAGGACTCACGACAATTTGCTGGGTGGATGTCTATTCTCTAATTAAGGGAAACAGTACCCTATTTTCATGATAGCATATTTTGACAGCCTTTACATAAAATAGAAATATTCTGACATAGTTAGTAAAATAGATTGACAACATGCACCGGGTGCTGCCTTGTTATGCATAGAGGGTTTTGCAAACTGCGGTTTCATTAGAATAGTGAAGGGTCAACCACCATGGTATTGTGTAGGGTTATTCGGTGCTAATCGTCAAAGGAAAATATGCTACAGACAGAATCTGATTGTATTCTATCAATGCATTGCAAACACTGCTTTGGTGCATTTTGTCAATTGTGACGTCATCAGATGCATCAGATAAGCCTGCTGCATTGCTTATTATGTTAGAATATTTCTATTTTCTATGAAGACTATCAAAATATGCTATCATGAAAATAGAGTACCGTTTCCCTTTAATGGCTAGTGCATTATGCCAATTAGTTTCGTCAATATGATGTGAAGTAGTTTTGCTCAAGAGAGGATTTGCCCCCTCCATTTCAAGCACCTTGATCAGCCCGGAACGATCTGCCACTCGACTCCACACTTACTGTCAGAGTACCTGATTGATACAATGGCTGCAGCTATGTTGGACCCTGCTGTAGCTAATGTTACTTGAGCACGGTAAAAGCACTGAGTGGTGTCTAAGCCTGATACAGACTACCCGGATAGAAACATATCAGATAAGAGCTTATTTGATTTGATCCTTTAACCCTTTAAAGGCCGTTCATGCTGAAGTGTATCCTGCCCATTGGTACAGCATCATCAGAAGTGGTCTCACTGAGACACTGGAGAAGGGCCCTAGTGGTAGCACCACAGTGCGTAGAAGCTAGGTTAAGATAACCTTTACTTAGTAACTGTTTTCTTTTACCCAATAAACTTTTTTAAAAAGAAGTACAAGAATGGGCTTTGATAACAGGTATGAGGTGAAATGCTATTTAATATTATAATACATTTTCCCGCTACAGACATAATATAAATAGGCCTACTGCAAGTCATAATGCATAAACAAATGAAGTGCAGGTGAGTTTGCTCAGAAGCATTTGGTTGATGCAGCTTGACAACGTCCGGGAGAGTATCAACCCATGCGTGTGTGCGTGAAATCAGAGCAGTACCTAAAACATGTATCACTACAACGGCCATGGGCTGGACTAGTCACCAAGTATAGTCGGTATATATGTGATCCATCTACTAAAAACAGTGTGTGACACTCAAGATTGCATTGATTCTTGGACTATAGGTCTGACTATATAGAACTCAGAACCTGAAAAAACAGAAAAATAGCTTATTGTACAATAATGAAAGATCTGACCCATATATGTGATCCATCTACTCAAAACAGGGTGTGACACTAAAGGCCCTGTGCTGCCCTCTGTACGCTCTGTTTGCGATAAATAGCTTTTAATGACAGGGGTGAGAGGGGATGTTTGCGAAAGTCCCCCCTCACCTCTGTCATCACTGTCTATATGTATAGGAAATAGTCCAATGGTATCTTACAGAGGGTAGAACATGGCCTTGAGTGCCTCACCCTCTTCTTAGTATATGGATAACACATACAGACTCAACTTGGTAATTAGTCCATGCCCATGACAAGGGCTCAGCAAGCTTAATATAAATGAGAAATCAAGCCTGTGAACCCCTCGTAATCAGCTTACCGTAGTGGCCCATGGAAGCGGGTCTTATACATGAGTGAGTGAGTAATAGATGTTTCACGCCATTTCGACAGCTGATGTCATATTCATGGTGAGAACGACATTACACAATTTCACAGAGGAATGTGTTGGTGCCCGCGCATATGTGCACCACACACATCCGAAGGGATAGGAAAAAGGAGATATAGACCCTTTTAAGTGGGCTAGGGAAGCCCTGGGTCTTATACATACAGATCTTATACCTACCTGGCATTGAAATTAATCTTAAACACTAAGGAACATGTCTAAATGTAATTATCAGTCTCAAATAACGGCCAGATTTATTCGAAAAAACACCCAGGAGGGTCTTGCCAAAAAAGAGACGTGAACCAAAAGAGAAAATGTGCACGTTTTTTTATTGCTAAGAGCTTATCTTGATAATCGTTTGATGAACGTGCACATTTTTTGACACCTCAAAACAAGTTTTCCATACATTCTGCTGTAATTATTTTGTGAATGCTATGAAAATGAGTCAGGCCATGCCCATTTTCCTCAGCATTCTCTGAAAATTTTTAGAGATGTTCAACCTCGATATCTTTTGGCAAGACCCTCGAGGCGTTTGAACCAGCCATATTGTTGTATGCCTCCAGGTCTCAGCTCAAATTTCCATGTATCTTGATGCATCAATGTATTTTCTCCAGCACGGCATTGATGCACCAATGCATCATACTAAGCCTTAAGGTCTATATACATACACTTATGATGGTGCAAAGATGTAGCCAGGCGATTTAGGCTATTCTATTCAAATTACTTGGGTTACAGATCCGGTGACGAGATTTTTGGCAAATTACAAATTTATTAATGCATCTACAATCCTATAGAGGGTTTATACATCATAATTGATGTTTTATGTCCATGTCTCACAGGTTACATGGATGCCTCATCACCTTCAGCACCTTTTTACATCATCACAGCTGATGATACTACAGCCTTGAAGCGTTACATTGCATCTATGCAGCTTGTGATGTACAACACAAGCTCATAGCAATTCTTACCTTTCTTTCTTTTTTTTTTTTTTTTTTGGGGGGAGGGGGCGGGGGGCATCTGGCTGCTAATGCAAGAATGACTCGTTCCAATGAATTGTCATGATGCGAATGCAGCCCTGGTGAATCTGCTAGCCAGAAGGACTAAACTCATTCACTCATCATGTTTCATTCACTCATCATGTTTCATTCACTCATCATGTTTCATTCACTCATCATGCTCCCTTATATCAACTCTGCAGGGTCGACACGATACACAAGCGGCCCTTTAGCTGCCTTCCTATATGCTGACCCTACGGGGTTGAAAGAATCCCGGAGGGTCGTCATGATGCACCAAAGAAGTGCATGAGTGCCCGCTTGCCATCACTTCACTGGTGTATCTATAGGCATGATGCTCCAGCACATTAGTGGTCCTTAAAGGGTAAAGGTTTACTATACATTTTAAGCATGGGTTGGTCTCCACATGAATCATGATTTAGTTCCACCTGTGCTCACACGGGGGCAGTGTACACTGACCTTGGGTGGCAGGTGGTCTGTGGCTTCAGCCAATCATAAGCCGTGTCTCATTTGGCCCAAGGTGAATGTAATTTACTGCCGGCTCACCTTGGTCGGGTGGTAACTACTGCAGTGGCCTCTGGTGGAGAATTAAGCTTAATCCTTCATGGGCTGCTGATGCAGAAGTGCATCATGCCTTTTGGTCGGCATGATGCACCAATGAAGTGCACCAATAAAGTGCGGACTAATCTCCTGCCAGCACTTCAGTGTCTAGAGCATTTTGTCGATCCTTCGGGGGGTATCAACCATGTAGGGTTAGCATAATCGACAAAGCAGTCCCTGTGAGTTACTCTCCAGGGCTGTACTCTTTAATGGTCATTGTGTATTAATCGATCCTTTAAGGGCTGCTGATGCATAATGCATCATGCCCATTGGTCGTCATGATGCACCAATGAAGTGCTGACAAGACTACTTGCCAGCACTTCATTGAAGCATCATGCCGACCCTCTATGTTTATGTATCAACCCCATAGGTCAATGTGGTATGCTGTTCCTGAGGTGCTAGGTTATCATCCTACCACCCTGTGTGGTGTATGTTATGAAGAATATTAATTAAAATCTGCACGTCTTTGGGACATTTGTGTAGCAATTATAGGTTCTTGCAAAAGACATGAGCATACAAAAGATTTTCTGCTTCATGGGGCTTTTATGTAAGTAGACAAACTGAAAGGGGTATCTGCACAGGTCCCATGGTTATCCCTCTCTAATTGTCTGCCACATATATGGGAGAAAATTCCTCTCATATCTGGTTATTGGTGTAAATTAAACTGATGAGTGAGTGAAACAACTACTGGAGGCCGTTGCAAAAAGACTGGGAAGCAATACTCACTAGCCTACCTTCCAGTTCCCAGCAATCTTCCAGCCTGAGAGACTGATTCCTAACTTATACTGTAATGGAATTGATTTGCTCTGAATTAGAATGCATTGCAAAAAGTTGGGGAAACTGGTTCCATGATTAGTTGCACCTGAATGCTTCCCACAGTAGGTAGGCCAGGACTGGTTACCATGTTTGGTCTGTGTGAGTGTTATCCATTTGCTATAGAAGGGTGAGAAACTAAAGGGAACAATGCTGCCCTCTGGTGCCTTTATTTGCTATGCACAGACCTTGATTACGGAGGTGAGGGGTGACTTTGCCAAAGTAACCCCTCACCTCCGTAATCAAGTTCTGTGCATAGCAAATAAAGGCACCAGAGGGCAGCATTGTTCCCATTAGTTTCTCACCCTTCTATAGCATATGGATAACACCTACACAGACTGAATCTGGTAACCAGTCCATGCCAATGAGTAGGGTGTTGTGATAGGATAGGAATTCAATTTTGCTGGAAGTGCTATTCCCAAATGGGAGCTGACTACCCTCAGGTAATGACTTCTCCCCTGTTTTGCAGCAAGGAAATAGGTTATAGAATTGATTCTTAAGTTTTCATGAATTGGGGAATGCTTCGCAGTATGACTCACACTAAGAAGATTGATTCTGAGAAGGTGAGCCAGGAACTGGGAGGTGAGTTATGACAGTGAGAATCTAATTATGATTCTTTTCGCAATAGCCTCCAGTTACCTCTTTGCAACCCAACAGAGAATTGATTCCCTGAGGTTAGTCAGTTCCGCTTTGAGAATAGGACCTCCAACATAACTAGTCCCCAATATATCTTTTTCACAACAGCCTCCTGACAACAGGCCCAGCAGTGGCGGAGCAGCTGAAAAAAGTGTGGGGGATGAGCTGTGTAAATTTGGGTAATTTTTACTATAAGTTATAGGCTGACCTAAAAAAAATATCTCCCATGACTCTATCATCACAGCATCTCATGAATATTCTTTTATAGATGTTTTATCAGCAATTAATTTAAAAGGACTCTGTTGGGTTTTGTGTGAATATATGATCTTCAGTAACTTCTTTTATATCCCAAAAAAGTGTTATAAATCTGGAAGCAGATGGTTTACCTGGCATTATTTGTTTAAATCTCTACTCATGTATGTGTAAGTCCAGCATAGCAGTGAACACCATATTCTTGCTGTAAATTATATCTTTATCAATATTGGGAAATGATTGACCTGTCTCTCTAGCTATGTTCATTTATTTATAGGATGATTAAGGTGAAAAGTTCCTGGAACCAAAGATGACTATATCAGTATACTGACTACGTACTCTAATTTTTTGGATTATTTTCACAGGGAACTGGAAACGTCAAACCCAACATGGCGACCACTGAGCTATGGCCGCTGGATCTGAATTGGACGGAAATCGACAAAGAATTGGAGGGAAATTTCACCGTGGCACCAACGATCCAGGCGTTCTTTGATGGAGACCTATTGCTTCATCCGTTCTGGTACCCGTACCGGGAGATGATTGAGGCAATACCACATTATGTGCATTATCTATTGGGTATATTCATCACTGTCGCCTGTATATTTGGTATACTGGGGAACATCCTCATCATCTACATGTTTGTCACGTAAGTATGTTTTAAATGTTATCAGGGTATTGCTGCTTATTCAGGAGGCCATTTCTGAACACAGTACGACTGCCACACTTCAAATTGGGCCCTACTCTAATGCCATTAAATCCCTACATCTAGAGGTTACTAAAGGTGACCGCAGACGGGGCCGATTCAGTCGGTAGTTAGGGAAGGGTGGCCGATCGGATCGGGGCACATCAAACATGTTTGATATTGACAGACTGGATCGGACGTCCTCCGCAGACGTTCCCGACTTCCCGATCGGCCGATCCAGTCGGGCCCGTCTGCGGTCAGCTTAATGATTGCACTCGTACCACTCCCTTACTGAGTGGTTACTACATAAGTGCCAATCGTAAGAGCAGTCATAGGGCATTACCTACGACTACTGACTCTAATTTCTTTAGGATTTCAAATTGTATACAGTGCCTCTCTGCAGTTGTAGTATTATAAGCAATGGCCGCCTGTGATGCTTTTTAAAGATGCACTATTCTGTATGTAGTACAAGTTTTTTGGGGGTTTTTTTGCCTTTTTTCTACTTCTTTTTTTTTGTCCTGGCACCTTTGCAAGTTTTAAAGAATAGACGAATTACCACTCTTGAGAGACAGTCCATAAAGATTCTACACAGGGGCTCACAAATAAAATTTGATGCGATTTGCCTTGTTTGTTTCATTGTGCTTTAAAGACCATATACATTTTTTTCTGTGCCCAGATATCAAAAATATGTCCATTTGTCTTACAGGATCAAGTCGTTACGAACCCCGTCTAACCTGTTCATCATCAACATGGCCATCAGTGACCTCGGCTTCTCTGCAATTAACGGTTTCCCACTCATGACAATATCCTGTTTTATGAGGAAGTGGTACTTTGGTAAAATAGGTAAGTAAACCTTTGAGACACTTTAACCCTGCGAGGATGTTTTATTTTTAGATTTTGCCTAGCATTGGTATGTATTTCTTCGATGACAAAAAAAGGTTAGGGGCTGCTATGATGCATAATGCATACGCAGATGTTTGATTTTGAAAGAAGGATAAAGAAATTTCCTTTTATCAAATTGGGTAGTTTTACTGATTTTCATTAATGTGTTCATACCATTGATTATGACTTTTCACAACTACGACATCACTCCCCATGTTATAGAGAAGGCACCTCTTGTTTTCCTCATTATATCTGAATATGGAGCAGTTCTCTATTCTTGTACACATCTTTCCACATAAGGACTGAGATTGTTTTGATGTCATCAAGGAGGTGACCCACAGACAGGACGCTGCCTTGTTTGATAGCAGCAAAAGTGTTCCCTCTGCTGCCTGAAAGTAAACGGCAGAATGGAATGTAGAACCTCCAGCCATAGAATGTGTTTGCCATTATCACAAAAAAAAATTAGATTTCCGTTTCAAAGGCCCCAACGATTTTAGGGCAGGAGAAAAATACGGATAATCGTGAAAGTATTACCAGGTTGCAACAATTTTCTTTTTTTCTTTTGTTGACGGGGTGTGTAAGAACATTTCAGTTTGGAGTAATTCTCATAAACTTCCATCTGTAGTCATCATTAGGCCTTTAGGGAGTGGTCATTATTTATTAACAGGGGGGATGGTGAATTCTGTACAAACCCACAAAAAATGTTTAGCCCCCCCCCGCCACCCCCACTTAACAGAGGTTAAATTTGTTTGCCCCCCCCACACACACACACACACACATCTGGCGCTGAAAATTTTCATGCACCTCTTGAACTATTGTAGCGCACGCTTAATTTAAGGGAGCGTTTCAGGTTTGTTCTGCTGAATTCATTTTAGTCAATTGTTTGTAACAGGGAGGTTATAATTATATGTATTATACACCACTGTGACTGGTATTGATGTCTCTTTCAAATAAAAGCCATTTCATAAGGCTTTGCTAGGCATGGAATAAAAAAGGAACAAAAACATTCTTTTTTAGCTTCTCTTTCTTTGAACGGAATTATGGGATAGAAATTGAACATGATTATCAGTTTTCCTCATTGGAAACTCATCTTGGAGTCATTTCCTGAGGAGTTTTTTTCGAATGGTGGTGATATTCTAATTATTAAGGTCAGGAGAGCTTTTTAAAGTTGCATAGTTACTACCCGTTTTCCTCTAAAATTTTGCAATTTTGAAGAGCTCTCCTGTCCTTAATAATTAGAATAACGACACAATTCAAAAAACCTCCTAAGGAAATGACTTCAAGATCAGTCCCTATCATCAGAACTGATAATCATGCGAAATTTCCATCCCATAATAATAATTGGATCGGCCACCGAGGACAACATGTTTTTAGAGGGTTTAAATAAGGAAAAATCAACAAAATCTGTTACCTTAGTTCCCCGTACGAGTGGCGGTCCACCATTTTGAATGTTTACATGCGCCCCGAACGAGGCTGCGGTACTGGATGGGCTGCTGTTGTGGATCGGCACACGTTACGCCACTGGGGGGTGTGGCGATCGGCCCTGCAATGCTATCCTTATGGGAAGAAGTTATTCACATAAATTAAATACTGTTATAATATGAAATAATCAAACATACCTCTATCAGTACCTAAAAGGTACTAGTGCAAGCATAATCATCATATACCATTCATTACATTCTTAATGCACTGCTTTGCCCAGCTGCATTATAACTCACTCACATCAGCGACTTCCGGCTCATGGTCTCATGCTGCCACTGGGTTCTAGCAGATATTTGAGAGTCTATATAGTACCTACATGAATATCATGAGATATTCTGAGATCAGAACTGTCATGGCCACGGACACACAGCCGCCCAAATACTTGCTATATGGCATGGGGGAAGGCCATGCATGCACAGGGCTTTCATTTGGTTGTTGTTTTTTTTTTTGCGGAAAACACATGATCTGCCACACGAGCCTGTTAATTTTCCCCACCTCTCATTCAAAAAATGAATGGAGGTTTAAAATAATAAGGCCAGCTGGCTGCAAGGAACTTTCACTAAAAAAATCCAATAAAGTGCTTTTTTCCTGATAACCAGCTTGCATTATTAAGCTAATAGATCATGGATATCAGTGCCCTAGGGCTGTACATTCTGTATAAACCCGAGCCGCGCAGCAGCGAGGGTATATAGAGAATGTACAGCCCTAGGGCACCGATATCCATTATCTATTGCATTTATACCACTAATTTCTCCATTTTGTATTAATTTCTAACCTGATATCCACAGAATATAGCCAGGAGAAGAAATTTTGTAAGTGCAAGCGATACGGCCCGGGTCCCTCTGTGCGAAGCCATTGTTTTTGTTCCTTGCCGGGAGAGGTACCGCTGTGTTTACACACACATTTCGTATTGAATCCAACCATGACAAGTCGAGATATTAACAGGTACACATCCTTAGATAGTCTAGATGATCCCTCCATACTTATTATGTCCAATATATTCAAAATAAAGAAGAATCCATTGATTTTTCCATCGTAAGCGGGTCGCGGTCTGGCCATTCCCAACCGCCTCCTTGTCCGACGAAAGTGTGTCAGTGCCCCGGATGTAGATACAGGTCAACACGCCGCAGTATGTCGGACTGCGACCGGCTTACGATGGAAAAATCATTGGATTCTTCTTTATATTGAACAAAATGGAGAAAATTAGCATGCATTCTTCATCTATGGATCGAATACTTCTTGGGATTTTGATATTATAACATGAAAAGGTTGGAATCAAGACGAAAATTGAGTGGAAACATAGGACTAGGACTTATTTACTTTCGCATTGGATTTCATCATCGTTCAGTGTGGCGCTATGGCTAACGTCCTCGCCAGCCAGCAAGCACTGCGGCCAGGGTTCAATTCTCCTACGAGTTGGGACGATATGCACATATCAGCACAGGAAGTGCCAGAATCGTGGTATAAGCAGGGATGACCGCATTCTGAAACCTTCCATTTTGTTCCAATACATATACAAATTCAATCTCACCATACACTTCCAGTTTGAAACCTAATGTTATACTGAGTTAGTGGGTGCAGCCATTGCTGGATCTGGTTACCATTATTTATTTGGAATCCCGATGTTATATCGAGGTAGCGGACTGTCCAATGGGCGGGGCTATTGTTGAAGCTGGTTACCAGCTTTTATCACTGATAAAGGTTATCTGATGGCTACCACTGCCCCCCACCCCCCCCCCGAGAGGACCGCAGTGAATAGTTGGTGTTATCTCATTGGCTGATAGTTAAACAAGCTAAGTCGGTACACCATTACACTCTTAACCCGAATTGTAAATAGCCAGTACATACCACTGGATACAACCACTGGAGCACATACACTAGAACCGCAATCAAGTCAATGGATTTGTACTAACAACAACTCCCCCTGTAGTCCCCAATAATAATCTATCCACTGTAAAACTGGTGCGCTGGGCTGACAGTGTAGTCTCAATCCTAATGGCACCATTTCTTCCTCTTTTGCAGCATGTGAGATTTATGCATTCCTGGGCGGACTGTTTGGGTTCAATTCAATCAACTCATTAGCCTGGATATCGTATGACCGCATGTTTGTCATCACCAAGCCGTTCGAGGCAATGCGGAAGTCAACCATGAAGAGATCTTCCATGCAGCTTATATTTGTGTGGTTCTGGGCCTTGTTATGGTAGGTGCACTGTAAAAGAAAATGTCGTCAAAATCCCTAAGTTGTCAGGGATCCATCATTATTTTCACAGAGATGTCATTATTTTCACAGAGATTCCTTGTACCATTGTGCTGCCACCTGGAGATTCCTGTAAAAACTACACTGGCCCCCTGTTGTATAATTACAGTGGTTAACTGTTCAGTTTTACAAGGAACCCTGGTAGATTCAACAGTTACTTTTTACAGTGTGTCTTTAGGTGCTGTGATACATGATTGCATTGTGCCCATTGGTTGTCATGATGCATGAATGCAGCCTTGGTGAGTAGCTCACCAGGGCTGCATTCATCCATTGTACAGACCATATTGGGTTGATACTGTCTTGGCATACCCGCATGATGCACTGATGAAGTGCTTGCAAGCTTCATCGGCGCATCATGCCGACCAATGGGCATGATGCATTTATACACTAGCAACCTTTAAGGGGGATAAGCATGCTCCTATAGTAAAAGGAAGAGCTGGCTAAAAATGCCCTCGTTTCCAGTCCTTTCTTTTTCATGTAGCTATAACTTGTCCCTTTTGTTGCTCACAAGTGATCATTCAAGTATGGTGCAAAAAAAGGGGGATTTGAGTAGGTACCTAGTTGGGAAAAGTCAGTTAGTATAATAAACTATAGAGCGTGTGACATGAGTAGGTACCTGGTAGTGCAGCTTTCTCTATTTTAAACAAGGCAGGTGAATTTTCAGTATAATGTTGTGAGTGCAAGTTGAATGGTGAAGTAGAGCACGACTTGTTTAGAAAAGAGGGCACATACTTACAGCTCTTTTTACAATAGGAGCAACACCCTCCAGCAATTTATTGGTACATAATGCTGATGCTCAGGGATTGTATTCGCTAAAAACACAGTTTCAAAAATTTGCAGAAACTTGTTCGAATAGTTTGTAAAATCAAATGCTCATCTCTTGTGCTATGTATGTATTCTTCCAGTCACTGCTAGCCCGTAGTGCCTCAAAATGAAGTGTCTAATCACAACACAATACACTTCACTAGATGTGCTGTTACATTCCTGCTCCCCACAGTACTAACTGCTGCCTAGTCTGACAGATTTTGAATAGTATCTAGTACACATTGAGGATTAGGACTCTCTATTTATTCAGAGCACACAGGCTCCCTCTATAGGGAATTAGAAACACCTGATTTATTACTAGGACAGTTCATGGTGGGTTTGCACGCGGATTTGTGGAAGAATTTCTGCCCCCCCCCCCTCTCGAGGGGTCAAAATATTTTTGACCCCCTGTCAGGGCCGAAAAATGTGCCCTTTTATCCTATAATAACGTGCAGGCTTTTTCACTGATAACAGGTGAAATTATTTTGCCCCCCTGGTCATGGGGTTTAAAAAATTCTGACCCCCTAGTGTCAAGGGGTCAAAAAAATGTTGATGTCCCTCTCAAACCCACCAGCCCCCCTTGTTGATCACTCACGTAGGGCATAGGGTTTCTTTGTTTTCTAGCAGAAGTGTTTAATCATTTAATATTTTAGCACAATGTTAAGAATGTTGTCAAGATGGTGATTGAAGAGAAACTCTGAAACTCATACTGTAATAATGGACACGCTCACCTTAACCCCATACGGTCAGCATCAGTCAGTACAAAAACTCTCAGGATAGCGGATTTTGCTGGCAAAATTGCTGTCAGGTCGGTAGACCTTGCTACACTGCGGGACCAAATGTCTGGATGTAATCCTTAAAGAAGTCTGTTTGCTAAGGTTCAAAGAGTTAGCTCTTTATGTCATCTTTCATTTCTCTCCTGACAATAATGATCTAAGGGAAAAATCCCATCTGGGCCTGCAGGAGGATAAAGTCTGTGGGACCAAATGGTCTGCGAGAAGGAAACCATTTTTATAGACATATGATGTATGAGTGCAGGCCTGGTCGCACAATTCAGATTTACCCAAGGCCAAAAAAAAATATTGTGTGTTTCCAGTTACATAGCTAAAAAGTCGAGGGTTGGTAGGTCGTCTTTTTTTTTTTTTTTTTTTATTTTGTATAGAAAAGTATGGGCAGACCTGTTTCCTAGGGTCGGTCGGGTAACTAGAAACAAACCTTTTTTTTTAGGCCCAACTATAGCTCATCAAAGCACATGTTGTTTTCTTCCCTGCTCTCTCAGGTCTGTACCACCATTGATTGGATGGGGTGCGTATATCCCAGAAGGCTTCATGACTTCCTGTTCATTCGACTATTTGACTCAATCCATGATGAACATTACATATGTCTGGTGCATGTTCGGCTTTGCATTTGTGGCACCGGTTGCTATGATCGTAGTCTGCTACATCCAGATCATACGTGCCGTCACGGCTCAAAACAAGGAAATGGGGAAGACAGCAGAGAAAATGGGCGCCGAGGAAGAAAAGGGCAAGAAAGGGAAATCAAAGGCAAAGAAACAAGAGGTAAGGTGTTTGAAGGTCGTACATTGGTCAATTATTTTTAAGTGCTAGTTCCACAGGACTGTGTATAATCGGTTGGTACAGACAATTTATAATATTACAAATGTATGGAAAAAAATCGTCGGATTAGAGAAATTTGCCTGACTGATGGCAGTGGAACCAAAGCTTTAGGCTGTGATAAAATCGATACTCAGATAACTGACTTTTAAAGCTACACTGCAAAAAATAACTGTTGAATCTACCAGGGATCCTCGTAAAACTGAACAGTGAACCACCATAATTGTATCGCAGTAAACCAGTGTAGTTTTTGCAGGTGGCACTAAGGTAGTACAGAAATATACAAGCAAGTGAAAATAATGGTGGAACTCTGGTAACTTTGGGATGAGGGGTCCATTGTTATTTCAACGGCATTTTTTTAGAGTTTACGATTCTGGCTGGTCAGCAGGCGAAAGAGGGTGTTCAATGTTTTTGTAATCATGCACATGGACTAAAAAGAGAAAATTGCCATAAATCTTGAAACTCCCATTGGCCATCGACAAAAAAAAATCTTTTAAATGCCAGAAATCTACACAAAAATGTCTAAAAGTTGCAGCATTGTTCTAGGGTAAGACACAGAGATACTTGTTCTGCAGTCTGTGAAAGCTAGGTAACATTTTCAAAAACCATCATGTATTTCAGATAGCTTTGGCTAAGGTAGCAGCAGTGACAGTCACCTTCTTCCTTCTATCATGGCTGCCCTATGCGATAGTCAGTATCGGTGGTATGGCGGGATATACCTGGCTCATCAACCCCTACACCTGTGTTATCCCCGTTATGTTTGCTAAGTGTTCCGCTATCTGGAACCCAGTCCTCTACTCACTCAGCCACCCCAGGTTCAGGTAAGTTGCGTTGTTTGACTTCCATGAATGACACTATGGATATAGCTGATGTGTAGGCAAACAACCCTCTGTATGTATCCGTGTAGTACCCCGTGTAGTACCCCTTGTATAAGGCGACATACGACACACCCTGAATTCAATCCAGTTATATAAGGCACAGCTTGGGGCATTTTGGATCACTTTGATTCAAATTCAATATGACAAGGCGCAGCTCCTCTTTGGAAAGTTCTTTAAAGCGCAGTAGGCCTCAGATTTGTGTATAGACCTAAGCTGTACCTTATATGAAAGGTAACTCAACCAACCTTTATTTTAGGTTCAGGTTTGTTTGGCAAGAATCGGCTTCCTATGGTGGCCCTCAGAAGTTGCCGAAGCAGTTTTATGAATTGATGCATAAATCAATATAGTCATGTCATATATTGTTGGATAAAGAAAATAACTGGATATCCAGGCATTCTAGTTAAATCTTAGCATTACTTAGACAGAAACACTCACTTTTTATATATGATACAGATTTAAATTTGGGTCTGTGTATTTCAAAAGGTGTGAGCTTGTGCGGTACATGGCTCAAAAAGTTCCCCAATTCAAAGTATATTAAAGGGGATTTTTATTCTTACACTGCAAAAATGGTGTTTAGACTTTAAACATGTTTAGGTCTAAACATGTTTAAAACCTAAACATATACATCAGTTAGGTGTATCATCAACTACACATTTAGGAAAATAACACTTTTATCCTAAATACATAAACATTTTTGCTAAACATGTTTAGATGTTTAGAGTTTAAACAGTTGAATATATGGTGTTTAGATTTAAACATCAATATGTTTAGATAATTGGATGTCAAATCCACACCAGGTAGCAGCACTACCTCTGAATGGACTATCTGCACACAGTTATAATCAATTGTTGTGACAAATATCCCTAAACTCCTTGTTTATCTTAATGCCATTCTATTAAATGTTATGAAAATAGACACTACAATAGAAAATTAACTAAAGTCAACTTACACCACCATCATTACCATAAAATAATCAGTGAGCTCCATGACTTACACCTATGTCATGTTATTTTGTAAAGTATAAATCAATGTCCTTCCTGCCAACCTGTTGTACTTTCTCAAGTATCATATTCTAATGCAGTGTGTACATATAATATATGTGTATATAACTGTGGCTGACATCTTTGGAGACTTTGCAGTATAAATACCTGCTGATGTCCTGCAGTAAATGAGAAAACAAACAAAAGATATTTCTTTATCTTTTTAATGGATACATGTCTGCAAACCCTTACTTCCCACCAAATCACTCAAATCTAAACACAAAAATTCATAAACATCTAAACACAAAATTTCATAGATATCTAAACACAAATTTTGAACCTAAACACCTAGATTTCTAAACACTTGAGCTAAGCACATTGTATGGCTAAACATGTTTAGGAAATTAATGTGATTACAAAAACGTTGCATGAATTTGTTTAGAATTGTGTTTAGGATCTAAACACCATTTTTGCAGTGTACTTATTTTAACATTTATCCCATAAAGTTGACAATTTTTGTCTTCACCTCCCCAGGGCAGCGCTAGATGACATGTTCCCTGCGCTCGTCTTGTGCCGCGGTATGTGCATGGACAAGGGAGGTGATGCTGATGCAGAAACGAGTGATGACGGTCTTAAGGTGAGACTCCCTGTTTCTACTTTGTCTATTATCATTTTGTGTGAAGCAGAAAAAAATATGATTTCTTGCGTCAAAGCATGTTCCCACATGCCTGATTCAGTCTGTTATTCTAAGTCCTTAGAAGATGATAGCATAGCACAAATCTAATAATATCATATGGTACATAGTAGGTCCTATCCCGGGGGGGCACTTAATTTTCTACTGACACAGGTGTGCGGCTGGACCTGTGACTACCCATACCCTTGGTGAGAGGGATTTTCACCAAAAGTGACCCTTGCTTTGAGGGATTTTTGCCAAAAGTATCCATTGATGGCAGTTCTTATTTTGTGAAATTCTCAAAAATCAACACAAGTTTTGGCGCTTGAGATTGAAATTGGCAAAAATCAGACCCTTGGTGAGAGGGATTTTGGCCGAAAAGGGGCCTTGCCAGCCGCACATCCATGTAGTCGACACATAGTGAGTGCCTCCCCCCCTCGCCGCCGGAGTTCTATCCAGCATGGGTAATGGATGTTATGTCACCTTAGCGCTACTGCCCTCTACACAACTGTATTGGTACCAACCACGCATTGATACCTCACATAATCTCTTTTTGCGCATCATGATATGAATAACAAAGATATCACAAAGAGTGAGGTATAAATATTTTTATATTATATTAATGAGTACCTTGTAAGTGCTTGTTTCGACAGGGAATGGTTGATTGATAATTCATCCCACCAGGTGGCTCTAGTGTAGAGGCCTGTATAACTACAGTAGGTTTAGGATGCTAGGGTTCAAGATATTGACGGTAGGGGCCTTTATGGTGCTATGGCCCCGACAACCTGGTACCCAAGTCTCAGTTAAACCTGTATATGTGCTTTTACCTGACCTTGACCAAGGACGCAAGGCAAAAGCACATGGTTTGGAAACAGTTGGAAACTGTTTTCTGTTTAAAAAAAAGTACTTAAAAGCATCTTTGAATGTTGAGAAAGAACCAGTTTCAGAAGCTTTTTTTGCCATCAAAAATTTCATGTGATTTATGCTATTTTGACATTTTCAAAAAATGCCATGACTAGGAATAAGAAGGTTATTGTGTTTGGCCCTTCTTATGATAGTCAGACTCATGGCATCCCCAGAATAATGATGTTGAACAGAGACTATTGAAAATGCATTATCGTATATTATTGAATAAAAATACCAGTCAACACTGTAACAACTGCTGATACATGTAAACTTTCCTTTCTGAAGGGAGGAAAGAAAAAAGGGAAGCTCGGCCGGACTGATTCATCGGCCAGTGAGATCAGCGAGATCACAGACACGGAGAGTGCCTCAGGCGTAGAGATGCAGACCAAGGTAGGACTTGGTTTATAAAAAGGCAAAGGTTCATGACAATTGGTCTGACTTCCAGATATCTCATAAAGTTGAACAGTTTAGAGCTATTTGGGCCAACCTTTGAACTTATCTAATGGCATTTAAGTAACACATATCAAAGTTCCATTGATTTGGCATTTAGATAAAGATTTCATCACAGTTACCTGGCCATTGGGAATGCTGCAATAGGCAGTGAAATATGGGGTGGGGCTATAAATTCTATGGGGATGTGCACTGTAGAGCTCTTAAACTCATGTAGATATACAGTGTTCAACAGTGGTTTGCTGAGAGGAATGTGTGGTCAACCCATGGGTGTGGACTGGTGCATCACAGAGCTCTTAAACTTATGTAGAGTCTATTCAAAAAGTGACTGCCCCAACAGGCCATTAATTTTGGTCCTGCAGATCTTGTTGTTCTGCAGGCCCGGACTGATTTTGGCAGGATCTGATTCCTCAAGATCATTATTGTAAAGAAAGAAATGATGAAAAACAAAAATCAGGTCACAAATCATAGAAAGTGTGCATATGGGGCCTCACATGTCATTCGCCCAGACATGTGCCCAGAATCATGAAAAATAATTCTTATAAGTATGCTTCTTTTATGATAGCAAGGACACATCTGACATAAATGATAATGTTATTTTCGTAATCTACAGGTCAAAATAGTCTGGACCTGAGATTTTCATGGAGATATGATGATTGTTTCTGTAGGAAATGAAGCCCCCAACATGGCTTGTAACTTAAGCCCCTAAATGTCATTCGCCCAGACACAATTTCACCCAGACAATTTTTGGCCCATTTTACCCCCCTGGAGCCCGAAATATTCATATGGGACCATCAAAACCCATATGTAACACAAAGATCTCATCCAGCCTGACACTTTGAGCCAAAAAAATAGAGGGGGAAACTAAAATTCGAAGAGTAGGGGCTGGAATACCTCCAAGTTGTCATATGCAAACCTTCTATGATTTTCGACCATCAACTCATTCTTTTAATCATTTACCCGTTTAAAGCTTGATAAACAGTGATGCCTTTTGTTTTTGAAAACCAAAATGTAGCCCAAGGTCCCAGACATTCGGTCCCGCAGTTCGGTCATTTCTGCAGGCCCGGCAAAGATTTTGACACCAATGGCCTTGGTCCCACGTCTATTCATATTGACTGTACGTAGCTATACAGTGTTCATCAGTGGTTTTCTGAGAGGAGTGTGTGCTTAACCTGGACACTTATGCTCTACTTTAGGCCTTATCTAAATAGCCATAACCCAGCTTTTACTCAACCATTTGGAGAGAACTTATGAAAAAAGCCACTTCAAAGAACAACGTTTTTCTGATGAGAAATATATTTGTGTTGTAGGTCCAAATGACGCCCAATCCACAACACCGAGGGGGTGGAGGAGGCCACCCTCCGGCCAGACCACAGCCTCCCCATCAGGGTAACGGAGGCCCCAGGCCACAACTGCAGCCTCAGGAGGTAGGTTTAATGGTTTAACTCTTTGATGACTGCTAATGCAGGAGTGCATCATGCACATTGGTTGGCATGATGCACCAATGAAGTGCTGAGGACTCTACTTACTGGCTGTATTGCTGCAATATGCAGATCCGTCGGGAGAGTATTGGCCCCCGTAATGTCAGCATAATGCATGAATGCAACCCCCACGAGTTACTTGTCAGGGTTTTATTCATGATTCATGTGTCATGACAACCAATGGACATTATGCATTGATGCTATTATAAGCAGCCCTTGACACATTTAAAAGATTCTATTTTTCACCATGAACATGAACATCACCAGAGATTACTACTTGAAACCTCATCATGCAGGCATTCAATAAATTATGCCAATCCATAAAAGAAAATCATTGAAATGTCACAGGTATAAAAAAAGTGATTTTCTCTCTTACATTTCTTTCAAAAGTGTGTAAAATTCAATTTACACGAATTGGACTTTAAGAACAAAAATCAACGTTAACATGTCACTCTCAAAGCTCTCATAAATATTACTTTTATATACATTTTACATGATGGTGTATTCTGTTTGTGCCCACAGCCCCGGGTTCCACCTGGTGGTGATAGTCAGTACCAACCGTCCCCACACACCACTCCAGGCGGCCGTCGGAGGAGCTTCAGGGAGAGTATCGGGCGAGCTGCGGGCGAAGCCTACAAGAACCTGATTGATGCTTATGTAGGCTTGAAGAACGTCTCTGACAAACTTGGTGACAAACGTTCAGCCCTTGTACTACAAGACAACCATCCTGCTAGTCGCCGCAGCAGTTCTGTTGGTATTGATAACCCAGCCTTCAACTCACAGCTAGGTACTGAGAATCTGAATGTTTCCCGCCCAACGTCGCCAGTCGGTGTGTATTCAGTACCTGTTGTGTACCAGCAGCCCGGTATGCCTGCCATGCAGCATATAGGGTACGGGTATCCACCACCACCTACCTATGCCATGGCACCAGGGGTACAGATGATGCCAGGGGCGGCTGGTCAGGTTATGCTACCAGGAATGGTGCAACAGCAGCAATTGGTCACTGCAACCGCCGAACCTGCTTCACATGTTCCAGCTTCAACAGTCCCAGCTGCAACATCTCCAGCTGCACAGGTCCCAGCTGCAACAGTCCCAGCTGCAACAGCACCACCTGCAACAGCACCACCTGCAACAGCACCACCTGCAACAGCACCACCTGCAACAGCACCACCTGCAATACCACCAGCTGCAACAGCAACACCTGCAACAGCACCACCTGCAACAACACCAGCTGCAACAACACCAGCTGCAACAGTACCAGCTTCAACAGTCTCAGCCTCATCAGTCCCAGCTGCAACAGCCCCAGCTTCAACAACACTAGCTGCACCAGCTATAACAACCACACCAGCCACAGCCCCACCCTCCCCATCACCATCTGCAGCATCCAATATTAAGCCCTCCCCTGACCCGGCCCCCAGACCCTCCCCTACCCCCACAGCTGCGGCCACAGCTAGCTCCACCCCCACGGTGGCTGTGAAACCAGCTGCTGAAGCACCTGAGGCACCGCCTGCCCCACCTCCACCTGAGGACTCGGGCGAGTGTTAACACACTAAAAATGTTTTTGAAATTTTTCGTTGTACGCCTAAAAAAGGCTACTAGAAAAAAATTAACGAGTTGTTCACACAACACACTAAAAACGTCCTCATTCTTAACCCTTAAGGTCCCTATACTCTCAGCCCCAATTGTAAATAGGCAGTAGCTTACCTTGAATGCGTTATAGTGTAAGCTAATGTAGAGTGATTAGATTTGTACTAACAGCAACTCCCCCTGTAGACCCCAATAATAAGTAATCCACCGTAAAACCGGTGTGCTAGGCTGACAGTTTATACTGCAGATATATGCAGTAAAATAGCGCTTTGTTTGGGAAACACAGGGATGGAAAGGATTAAAGTGTCGCTAACACATACAGAGCAATAACAGACATGTTACAATATAGATCATATCCATCAAGAGTTTTCCAAATCCGTTATATCTAGCTGGCTAGATAAATTCATACGCATCAATAAACAAATAATGTTTGTTTTGACGGCTCATCTTTAGCCATGACAGTTGAGATTTTAAATATCAATAGCTAGATACACCACATTTCTCTGAAAAAACGAGGCACGTCAAGAAGATCCCTGCACAAATATTGATTTTTCATGAGAGAATATAGAAATCAGAAAACTTTGACAGGAGCAAGCACATGGCTCTGTTTACAGGCAAGGAATATGGTGCCAGGTGCTAGATGTAAGCAATGACTTCCTGCATTTGAAGTCAAGATTCATAGTGTAGGGGTTCGGTATATTGGGTGACTCTTCGGCTTGCTTAGGGTTATAAGAGTAGTGCATCTGAACTGGACATAGTCCAGTTCCCTTCTGTCGATCGTCCGGTGTCTTAGTAGAGACTCGATAAGAGACATTGTGCTGCCCCTTCTCGGGTCAGCTAGGTATCAACAAAGTGACACCTATCTGAGCCGGAAGGAATGAGCATCTTACAAACACATCTCATGGACGATCCGCACTAATATATAGGTGATGCCCACCCCTACAAAAGGTTTTTTAACCCCATAATGCATGAATACAGAAAAAGTATTGCCTTAGTCTATAGCATTGTCTGTATACAACTGTGCTAAAGGACAAATATTGTAATCTAAAATACAAGCCTATAGAAAATTGGGCTACATGTAGTTTGAATATGATATATATATATATATATATATATATATATATATATATATATATATATATATATAGTTATATCAAAGTGGTTACTGCAAATGATGATATTCGACCATTGATAGATATGCCTTGAATAGTCTGGCAGTCTTTTCTTTTCTGGCAGTAGTCTACACTGTAAAAAATGTTGGAAAAAAACAGCAGAATCCTTGTCCCAAAGTTGCCACGGATACATCTTTATTTTCACAGAGATTCTTTGTACCATTGTACTGCCACCTGGGGCTTCTTGTGAAAGATACATTGGCTCACTGTGAATTGAATACAGTGGTTAACTATTCAGTTTTACTAGGGACCCTGCAGGCTGTTGCAAAAAGATTTGGAAACGATTTTGTCGGAGGTGGTATTCCCAAAATGGAACTGACTGACCTCAGGTAATCAATTCCCTGTTGGGTTGCAAAAAGATAATTGGTCATAGAAGTAGTTTAGGAGTGGTCAGGAACTGGTGAATGCTTCCTAATCGAGAACCAATTCCCAGACAGTTCCTTTCTCCAATTCCCTGGCCTTTCGACTATGGGAAGCATTCAGGTGGAATTAATCATGGAACCAGTTCCTCAACTTTTTGCAATGCAGTATAATTCAGAGTAAGTCCATTCCATTACAGTATAAGGTGGGAATTGGTCTCCCTGGGTGGAGAATCGGGAGGAACTGGAAGATGCATTAGTTACAGTGAGAATTGAATTCCAAATCTTTTCGCAACAGCCTCCTGGTAGATTGAACAGCTACTCTTTACAGTGTAGTCAAACATAAGTATAAATGATGCACATTAATAGTTATAGTTGGCAATCATATGTCCACCATTTTGCCTTTGCAGACAAGTAGTTGTTTACAGGTTTCATGTACACCTTCTAAAGAACTTTGAACAACATTTTGAAAATATTGGTTGAAGGGATGTGATGTACACAGAGCTATTATTATGTATCTATTTTATGTCATGGCAGATACGGCCGCCACTATAGATTAGTGCTAGGTCAGCTGTATTCCATGGGGGGCCTCACCTCTGTGAATATGATGCCTCATTCATTTATTTATTCCGCATTCAACTCTGCCTATAAGGCGTTGTTGAATACGGACAGCCTCACCTTGGTGAAAATGATTCAAAAATATTCCATGGTGATGGACATTTGATTATGTATTTATCCATTCATAATTGGTTGTACCAGAGGCTGGTGAAGTATGGGCCTGTTAAACTGCAGATTGGGACGTCAGTATTTACTAGTTGAATGAGAAGAAACAGTAGCACAAATTGCAACTCTACGCAAATATTAACTGCATTTATAAGTTAGAGAATCCGAATCCTTCTCTTAGTCAGCACAATTTTATACAGATTTATAAATGACTATCAAATATATACAACACCTTTAAACGTGAGATGAAAAGCGCACAACATTTAAGTGAACCAGTATGCAATGTGAAATACCTAATATGTATATAGTATGGCCCTTAGGGATGAGCAAGGTTTCACTAGAAAGGCAGAGGATTGGTGGATTTTTTCATGTCAGAATCCTTTTAACATCCCGCCCTACAATTAAATGTAAAGTTATTATGATGATAAGCGAAGCATTACTGTCAGGAATCGTGCGGCGCATAAAAGATGCAAGATTAATCATTTAGTTCAGCACAAAATGTAAATCATGAATCAGCCCAATGGAAGAAAGTCCTGCTCGGACGAATGACTCCAGGGTTAGAATTCCAACTATATTAGTTAAGGCATTACTTTCAAAACAATGTTCTAGTCAATTTACTCTCATTACTACACTGTCATATGTTTAGACACACACTTATGTATTCATTTGTTTATTCATTTATTTATTTATTTCATCAATTATTTATTTTGACTTGCTGGAAGACTGTCACTATAAGACGAATGAATCCCAAGTTTTATTAAAACTGATTTTGTTAAATAAAGTTGTATTTGATACAAGATTCATGTGTTTTTGGTAATCATGAAATAAAACCCCTCAAACCATTAAAACCTGCTACTGCAGGAGTGCATCATGCCCATTGGTTGTCATGATGCACCAATGGAGTGCTGGTGCAGGAGTGCATCATGCCCATTGGTTGTCATGATGCACCAATGGAGTGCTGGTGAGATTGCTTACCAGGACTTCATTGGAGCATCATGCCGACCAACGGGCATGATGCATTAATGGATCAGCGGCCTTTAAAGGGTTAAGGATAATGTATACCCTCTTTACTAGGGAATGGTGTCTCATTCAGTGGCTATCCCAATTATTAAGGTCTAGATAGAACAATAGGGAGAAAATGAGAAAATTCACAAAATCCTGGAAAAAAAAACAGACCTACCTGTATTTTCTTCTTTTGGCAACCTCTGTAGGCTTAATAATTGAAATATCCACTCAATTAGACGTGCTTCCCTACTAAAGGGAAACAAGTTGCATGTACACCCAAAAATCTAGGTGTATCAAGAACGGACACAGGTTTTGTAGTAGGTCATTCACATGTATACTAATATGGAGGAGCAGCAGATGCTCCAAAAGGGCCTTTTAGAGTTTAATTCTCAGAATTACTGAAAGCTACAACATGTTTTTTGTTTTTTTTTATCTCATCTGATGTGTCTGGACATGGAAAAGTGATGTTGTGGGTGTAAACTCACATGCAGGCACCTAGAAATCTGCACTTCCATGCAATCATCTCTTCAAATTATAGGTCCCTTTTTTAGGGTAGGAAAACATACAAATCCATCTGTTCTTATTCTAATATTGATGTTATAGAAATTCTGATGGTACCTACCCCCCCTAAAATGGATCCAAGGAAAATGCTGATGCCTTTCATTTGTTGCTAGGACATACATCTACCTTTTATCTAGCAACAGGCCTTTTTTGAACAGTATGGAAACATATACTTATTATGGTGCATAGCAGGTCCAATCATTCATTGAAGGATATATCATTGTCCAAACTAGAAAATGCAGAATAAAATTTAGCATTTGTACTGAAAAGTTGAAATATTTTCTTTCCTTGTATACTTGAGCTGGTAATAGCACATCATCCACCCACTTGCCTAGCAATCGGTTCTAGGGATCATGTTTATAAACATGCATTGATAGATGTTGACCCTCACTTCCTCAACCAGTTAATTCCTTGGATCCTTATTCACTTAGAAAGGATACATTACTGCCTCTATGCTTTCCAATAAATTAGACTTAAATCTTAATTCTCCTTTTATCATTTCAAATGTGAGGAAGCAATAACTGGCTATGTGTATAAGTATCCCTAGAGTACACTATCAAAAGGCTTTCTTACACAACAGGATAATTTGTAAGCACTGGCTGGGTCCGGGTTTGGCTGTACTTATGAGGTGGTCACATTGGAGGGTAGGTCAAGAGGTGAGAGTTAACAGTATTATGTACAACAAGATTTCATAACAGATACATGGGGACTGGCTATAGTTTAGTCATAGTACAACAGGGCATTTATTACCTAGATAGATAAGTGTATCCTCATAGGTGCAAACACATACCACAATTACATTAATGTCGACAAAAAAGTTTGTTAATGCACACACAGAGCATTACCATGCCATGTCCCTGTCCAATGATCATATGATAAGGTTAAGGTGAGCAAAAGTGGTTGTCAGCCTTTTTCAAAGTGTATCTGGTATTAAATAACTAGTCCCTCTGATCATTGTTACAATTCTTATAAACTTACATTCAAGGAACTTCTCATATGCTTTGTACTATAAAGGTCCAAAAGGGAAGACAGCCTCTTATTACATGAAATAATAGGGATTTTAAAATCATGTAGCTTAACAGTCAAGTTGCCAAAAGGGTGAGACTGTAAAGTCAGAACAGGGTAGGGTTGTTAATGCAAAACCAAGGTATGTAAGTACTGGGTCCGTTCAGGGTACATCCCTCCCTAATCATGGAGCAATCACTAAACTGAGGCCAGAGAGCTGGATAGTAGATTGTGTGCTTCAAACCTAGCAAATTGTCGTTATCTGTCGCCATGATTGGTCATCAATGGTGACTCCTTTCTGAGTGATAACTCACTGCGTCATCTTTCGCCACTGTGTGTCAGTCTCACAAAGCATGGTGACTTATCACCACCATTGCCAACATGGATCTAACTCACTGCGTGAGTATGTGCCACTGCCTGTCAACTCTCAGTCAGAATGGCGGCTTATCCCAACCATCGCCAACATGGATCTGACTCATTGTGTGATTATGTGCTACTCCCAGTCAGTTCTCACTCAGAATGGCGACTTATCACCAACATCGCTAATATGGATCTCACTCCCTGCGTGATTATGCGCCACTCCCAGTCAACTCTCACTCAGAATGGCAGCTTACCACCACCATTGCCAACATGGATCTCACTCACTATGTCAATATGTGCCACTGTTTGTCTCTCTCATTCAGAATGGCAACTTTTCACCTGCATTGCCACATGGCTCTCACTCACTGCGTGAGTTTGTATCACTCCTGGTTAATCTTCTCTCAAAATGGCGACTTATCACCACCATTGCCAACATTAGTCTCACTCAATACTTGAATTTGTGTCACTCCAAGTCAATGCTCTCTGAGGATTGCATCATCTGTCACTCACTCTCACTCACAGTGGCAACTTATTACCACCATCGCCAAAGTTGTTGAGACAGCACCACTGTTCAACATGTAGCCTATCTAGGAAGTGTGGGCATGAAGTATTACTGATTTCCATGTAATACTTCAGAGTTGAATCAAACAAGATTATGTAGAGAGAATATCAATTGAATTTAGATAGAGGTATCTCTAAAATGAAAGCAACTATCCATAAACACCTTTTCTCTCGTTACAGGAAAAAAACATAGGGAAATATCAACATGAACACCTTGTCTGTGGTTAGAGGGAAGATACATATGGCAATACCTTCTCTGGCAAAACATACTTTGATCTGGCAGATGTGAGGCTGCATGATTACCAATGTCGATGATCATGAGCTTTTCATCTAACAAGGTGAGTGATCACCAGCGTCGCCATCACTGGTGAGTCTGAGTGATCACCACTCTCGCCATCCATGGTGAACCTGCACTATGACGTGGTGTGCGTTTCATCTAGCGAGGTGAGTGATCAACCGCCGTGCCATCCCTGGTGAGTGTGAGTCATCACGATCCTCGCCAACCGTGGTGAACATGCGCTATGGCATGGTGTGCGTTTCATCTAGCGAGGTGAGCGATCACTCGTGTTGCCATCCCTGGTGAGTGTTGGTGATCAAGATCCTCACCATCTGTGGTGAGTCTGAGTGATCACCACTCTCGCCATCCATGGTGAACCTGCGCTATGACGTGGTGCGTGTTTCATCTAGCGAGGTGAGTGATCAACCCCCTTGCCATCCCTGGTGAATGTGAGTCATCACAGTCCTTTCCATCCGTGGTGAATGTGCATTATGACAGTGTGCGTCTCATCTAGCGAAGTGAGTGATCACTCATGTCACCATCCCTGGTAAGGATGAGTGATCACTCATGTCACTATCCCTGGTGAGGATGAATGATCACGATCCTCGCCATCCCTGGTGAACATGTGCTATGACGAGGTGCGTGTTTCATCTAGCGAGGTGAGTGATCACCCGTGTCGCCATCCCTGGTGAGTCTGAGTGATCTGAGGTGAGGCCATGTGATCACCACCATTGCTATTCCTGGTGATCTTGTGCTATAGCGATGTCGTGTTCCATCTAGCGACATGTGTGAGCCACTTCACACAGGTTGACGAGGAGTCACGACAATTTGCTGAGAAGTTGATAAGGCCTTAATTATACTCCTGCTGGGATTGGACATGGCTTTAACAGCTAGAGCTTACATTGAAGTATAAGTAATATTGGACTCATTGTAAGTGAGTAAGACGTGTATTTCTCAGGTGGCTCCATAATCATATTTTGAATTATTTCTGCAGCAGCTTTTGTCTGGGAACTTAGGTCTCAGTTGCTAGGCAAAGGCTGAGAACATCCAGGCAATAATCTCTGGCTATAGCTGTTACTCTCAGTAGGGTAGGCTCAGAGTTGTAGACAGAAGTACAATTTTCTAATGGTACGTTTAGTTCACACCTTTTAGTCAGTACTCATATATGGGTCAGATTTTTGATTTCTACCCAAATGGCATTTTCATGGTTTTACCAGTTTCTATCAGGCCTGGTATAAATCAGCTTAGTCCCAACTTGGCTTTCTTTATGTCATTTGACAGAGGACATGTATACCTTTCAGAAAAGTATAATTTTTTGCATCTGGCATGATTATTCCCTGAGATATAGACTCTCAAAGTTGAAAAACACCCTTTTAAACCACTTTTTTGGTCATTTTTCTAACTTTGGATGCATGCAGGGAGTCCAAAAGTAATGCTATGATCACTATTTAAATTTTATTTTTTCATTCTGGGTGTTAGTTGAGAAAATAATTCTGGTTGATGGTCAGGTAGGTGTTTTTTGTCAATCCCTGATGCCTTTTAATGGAATAGATCAACGATGTAATGATGGTCACTATTATATTACCTCCTCAATGACCATGGAACCACTGGGAATATATTTCACCTTATACCGCCTTCCTGTAGGGTATGTTTGACTTGTATGGTGTGCCAAAAATTTTGGCTCCACTGCAAATAGTTTTCCCTCCACAGTCATTAATGTACTTTTCACAAATATAAATGTGACCATCGTAACATGTACATTTCCCCCTCCCATGTCCATAGTTTGGCAAAAATAATTCATTCCGTCTTGGAAACTCAAATGTAGGGCTAAAATGAACAATATTGACCAGGTGTTACGTCGGTAGTTACATCCTTTCCCCTCTATCAGAGGCTACCTAGCCGATCGGTAACGATGGTCACTTTTATTTGCCTAATAGAGGCGGGAAAGTGTTCCACGCTGTACGTTATCCGGCCGGAAGTAGAGCAGAGTGCGACGCATGCGCATCACGCAGAGGGACTTTGTTGACATTTTGATGACGATTTCGACCATCTACCTCTACAAAACATACGCCAAAATCGAGTTCAAGGTAAGAATTGAAGAAAATCGATGAAATGTTATCATATATTAAGGTCCATGGAACGTTCTGGTGTAAAAATAGTGTATCGAAAACAGTTATTTACGTTAAAAGTGACCGTCGTACGTCGCTTGGCATTGTGTTTTGCCGGCTCCCGCCATTACTATTCGAGTGAGAGGTCAGAAACTAGGTTCATAGCCGACATCACATACTACGGTAACGATGGTCACATTTATTCCTCGGTTCTCTGTACACCCTGTATCCGTTGTCAGATGATTGTAATGCATTTACCAACACATCAATAGGGGAGGGTAGAGATGAATACATGTCATGGTTAAGTTAATTGGAGTATTTTCATTTTTGTCACACTCTACCAACTGCTCATATCAAAAAATACTTGTAATTTTTTGGAAAATTTCTCTTCTGACCCCCCCAAACGTGGGAAATATATTCTACTCCCACTCCTTTTAACCTCTAAAACCTGCCTGTACCTTCTCCTGAACAATTCAGAGCAATGGAAGTAGTAGAATAGTAGTTTAATACATACTAAATCCATTTCTACCGATACCCATATAAATGTGACCATCGTTACCGACGATTAATTATTTTTTATTGATTCTTCTTCTATACTTACCCATATCATATCTGTTGTGAATCTACTCCATTTATATGTTATATACCAATGCTAAGTACAATTTTGAGTGGTCTTGGTACAGTCTGCACCCTCCTGGGGCCAGCAATAGCCAGAATTTATAAATGTGACCATCGTTACAAAACCAGTTTTCCTGTCAAAATACACAGTAAGCCTTGGTGCAACCTCTCCATATTTGGACACAAGATGGCCCTATGGTACTGACATCCCATGGAATAGTCATTTATTTAATACCAGATACTTCATTTCCAACTTGGTAATAGGGTGGAGTTAATTCAACATTTTCACTTATAACATGTACATGGTTTAGTGTTATATCAAAAATAAAAGTGACCGTCGTTACAAAAGTTTGTGTGACCATCGTTACATGTCGAAAAACAATATTATGTCAATTTCATGTGTTGATTCATTTCTATTTCATTTGCAGTATGGGGAGAAAGAAGCGGCCAGATGGGCAGGCTTTGACACCTGCGCAGCGCAAAGCAGCAAGCCGAGCCAATAAACGTGCTCAGCTGGGAGATACCGCCTTCAAGGCTGAACGCGCGGCAGAGAGCCAGACTCAGCGAGACCGCCTCAGGGCATCTGGAGACCATGACAAGATGGACACTATAAGGGAGCAAACCAGGGTTCGGGTTGCAAACCTAAGGGAGAGGGACAAGACCGGTGAGCCAGCACCCCAGGCCCCTCCACCTCCCGCAGCACCTCCCGCACCTCCCACACCTGGCACTCCTGCCACACCTGCAGCTGGCAATGCTGCCGCTGCACGTAGGACTACACCTAGAGCTGGCAATGCTGCTGCTACACCTAGGACTACACCTACAGGACGTACTGGCCGCTCGGCTTTACCAGTACTCCTGTTCTCCAACAAGAATAAACGCCGCTCCCGGAGGAGGACCTCTGACTTGGGTCATCAACCGAATGCAGAGGAGACAGATGTGCCAACTCAACAGCCTATTCAACCTCATGACCAACAAACTGACCGGGAGGCCGATGTGGTAACCCAGCAGGAGGAACCTCAGCTACCTCATGACCAAGAGGCACATGCCTCTGACTCTGACAGTGACGGGGAGAAGGGAAGGCAAGCTGATCTGAGACGTCGTCTGGCGATTGCTGATATTTCAAATGTAAGCATGTTATTATAAAGTAATCTCTTCATAGTACTTTAACTTTATAATTCATTCCAGTTAATTATACAATGTGCTTACAAAATGTTTGAAACCTAGAACTATACATTGCACAATCTGACATAATTTTCCTCAATAAATGTATTCAACTGATGAATAGAAATTATATTGTGCATTCCTTTTTGCAGCCCAAGAAACGGAAGAGGGCAGGTTCTTCATCTTCCTCCAGTCACAGTGGCTCTACACACCTACCCAAAAAGCGCTCCAATAAGGACAAGCCGACACCTCCACCTGTAAAGCGTCCTACCCAGGTGAGTGAAATGATAGCAGTACTTAGTATCCAATCATGAACAACCATAGTAGTATGTACACATGTACACATACATACATGTATGTATACATGTACATCCATGTATGTGTACATTTATGTATGATGTGCACGTATAAATAGACATGTAATTTTGATTGATTGTTCCTCCATACATTATTTACATTATGACTCACCGTGTTCATTTACCTTTTCAGGAAGTTCAGACTGGCAAGGGGAAGGGTATGGGAAAGAACAGGAAGCAGCTCGCAACATCGTCGGGGACAAGCCCACAAGATCCGATGGTTCTGTCTTCCGACAGTGCCGATGACAAGGAGGAAGGTAAAGGGTCCGGGAGAAGCGCCGCCGACCCGATGCTGCTGTCATCAGACAGCGGGGAGGAGCGGGCCCCCAAGCGTCCTCGCAGAGAAGCAGCTGCTAAGGCCAAACCCAGTACCAGGCAGTCGCCGCGCATCAAGGGCGATGATCCCATTACCCCGCAAATGGCCAAGGACCTTCGGTGAGTATTTAGAACATATTCCCCCCTTTAACATTATTTGAATGACCCATAGCATTTGTTAAATAACAAACACATACATTGTATATAAACTTGTTTGATTGATGTTTAATTATTCTTACTTTTGAATGATGATTTACAGTGATGTGGCTCTTCGTTCCGCTCGCAACGTGCTCAGCAAAAAATGAGTGTGACAAATGTAATTGTATAGTAGTGGTAAAATAGTTCCTAGTTGGGTTGCTGCTTAATTGCTTCTTTCCTTGGTTGTCTAGTTACTTTAGTTACTAGGTGCTTACTTTAATGTTTACTTTAAAGTTTCTGGTTATGGTTACTTGAATTCTCCTTTTTGAATTTGATCTAACTCTGAAATTTACATTCTGGTGAATCAAATTTGCAGTTTTACTACAAATGTTACATTGGTTCTAATCCCTATCAACCTCTCCTTTACAGTCCCGAAGGTGGTCCACACACCCCGAGGAAGAACCGGCTGCGTTACAAGAACCGGTTACTCAACGCCAAGTTAGCAACCCTCAAACAGCAGGTAGCTGACTTAAGTGTTGGAGTGCCAGACGAACCTGCTGAACCTCCTGAAGCGCCTGAGGGTGCACCTGAACATCCGCCAGCAGTACTTCCAGCTGATGAAGTAACAGTGAAGGCCTACAAACTGCTGACGGAGGGATTCAAAAGCCTTCCACTCCGTGCACGGGTTAAGGCCTTCAAACAGCTGGGTAAGGTGGATGATCTCAAGCAGCAACGCTTGGCATCTAAATTAGCAGAAGACCTTGCTATCAACCGCAAGTCTCTAACATCACCACCTCCCAATCCACGCAAAAACTCTGCCTATGATACTGAACGTCGGCAGCGAGTGTTGGAGTTCCTCCTCGACCCTGAGAACTCAACAAAGCTTGCCGGCAAAAAACAGACCCGGACAATTAAAGGAGTGAAGCAAAAAACCGTCGTCCTCAATGAGTTCCTGTACGTGCTTCGTGAGCGGTACAATGAGATGAACCTGACGCACACCTGCTCTTTGGCCTTCTTCAATGGTGTGCGTCGTGCTAACAGGTACATTGTACCTGTATCGTTCACTAGCACCTCGGAATGCCTTTGCCAAAAACATCAAAACTTTGCGCTGAGGCTCTGTGCGGTCGGTATCAAACAACTGCCTGATACCGTCGTACGTGCGAGTACCGCGGATGAGTTCAAACTGAAGTTGAACACCATGGTTGTACAGGAAGATGTTGTATGTGAGACGTGGAAGCTAATCGATGTTCCGATCGGGCCCCCAAAGGATAAGAAGTTCACGAAGAAACTCCGCCTTGTTCCCGAAACCAAAACAAAGAAAAAGTTCATCGTGGACATGGTGGAGGAGTTTTCGACGATCCTCGATCATTCTGAGAGGGCCCGAACGCAGCATCGAGTAGTGCGGGAGCTACGTGCGACTATGTCATTCGAAGAGTGTTCCATCCAAATGGATTTCGCCGAAAATTGGATGGTCACTTACCCCGAGAGCCCGTAGAGTACTTACTATGCTAAGGAGCCTGTGACACTGCATCCAGTGGTGATCCACTACAGGGAGCAGGACACAGGTGAAACTAAGCACCGCTCGCTGGCATTGGTGACGGATGACAGAAAGCACGATGCAGGTGCCATCCTTGCCTTCCTTCAGGCCATAGTTCGGTTCATTGAGAGGAACCTACCTGGGAGGGTTGGGATGCTGCACTATGTTTCGGACTCTCCGAGCTCCCAATATCGAAACATATCGATATTCTCGATCTTGTGTCGACATGAGGAGCTGCTCAAGAAGTACAGGGCAACCTGGACATACTTCGAGAGTGGCCACGGGAAGGGTCCGTGTGACGGAATTGGTGCCGCTGCCAAGCGAAACGCTGACTGGGCTGTGCAGCGTCAATACAAGATCAAGGACGCAGCAGACTTTGCTCGCATCGGGAACAACCCGAACAACCTCGTCAACAGGGACCAGCCCAACAAGGTGTACTATGAGTGCATTCCCCTGGAAGACGTCGCCCTTGCCCGTAAGACCGTTAATCAAGTGAAAGCTGATGATAGCTTGTACGGTACACTGGGGGTGCACGCTGCAGTTCCAGTTCAGAAAGGGCGTTCCTTGGCTGTCCCTGAAACATCCTGCTTCAAGGAGTGTTGCTGGAAGGACTGTGAATCGCAGCGTGGGTGTTCTGGTTGGAAGGTGCATGAGCTAAAGTTCTCCAAGAAGAAGCCTGCTGCCGACGCTGCACGAGCAACTCGCTCACAGAATCCCCCCGTTGTAGCGCAGGCAGAGCAAACGGAGCACGCTGCACGGGATGAACCAACGGAGCCGACTGCTGCCGACAACCCCGTAGTAGTGCAGGAGGAGCTACCGAAGTGCGCTGCACGGGATGAAGTACCTGTAAGTCCTGGTGTAGCGCAGGAGGAGCTACCGGAGCGCGCTGCACAGGCTGCCGACCTCCCTGTACCAGGTCCTAATGTCGCACCACTTGACCCCCCACAGCCTTTGATCCGAAAGCTGTCCCGCTATGCCAATGGATCTTATGTGGCATGTGTGTATGACAATGAAGTGTTCATGGGACAGGTGCTGCAAAGGGAGGAAAAGCAGTACGAGGTGCGCTTTCTCAACCGCAAACAGGACTCAAATGAATTTGTTTGGCCGAGGATAAAGGACGAGCTGTGGATGCAGGACTGGGAGATCCTGGGTAAAATTAACCCTCCCAAGGCATTGGGCACAACTAAGCGGAAGCAGAACTCGGTCCGGATACCACACAAAACCCTAGATGCCATAGAAGAGGCCTTCAACAGATGTAAATAGCTTTAACGGTAACGATGGTCACTTTTATTTTATGTATAGTTGATACAGTATAACAGACTCTGATGTGTATGTCAGGGATATTTTATATTTAATTTACATGCTAGACATCGTTGGGCATTGAATAGAGGTGTATAGATTGTGGTAATTATATTTTGTCCTGGTCCAACGTCCTTCCGAACTTGCAAAAAGTGGTAAAAAAACTAGCATTTCCGTGTTTCAACGCATGGTGCTCACTCTTTCGGGGGTTCAAAGTGTAGAATGTCGTAAAAGTTATGTCGCGATTCGTCCGTACGACGATCGACATTCGTTCTCAGCTTGGCGCGAACCAGGGCGAGAACCGCAACTCACGATGTACTTCTAAAGCATATTTTCAGTAAATACAAGTCTTATATACAACACTGGTAGTCTATAATCCTTCATGGTGACAGCAAGTGGGCAACTAGACAAGTGGACATCAATGACAAGTGCAGCTAAGTGAAACTCAACTCAAACTGATGTTTTGAAACTGTCACTGTCAGTCACTCAACTAGGTCAAGTTGTGAACTCAGCAATACCAGTGTCTGTGTGTGTGTTTACTACTGACAACTACTCAGAATTGTTGTCATATGAACTATTTTGTAGGACTCATTGACTCTACATAGGCCTATGCTTTACTCAGAAGTGCAACAGTGTCCATAAGTGAAAGTGCCACTCAAAATTTTGGCTAAAACTCAGAATAGTAGTTCAACATGGGTGATCAAAAGGCTTCTGGGGAAATTCCCTTTGATCCAACCTTTGATGAAAAATCAGCAGATCTGTCTCAGGAATGGGAAGACTGGCTAGAGGGGTTGGAAGCTATGTTTGCACTGCAATCTTTTACAAAAGACCATGAAAATGAGGAGAAATATGACAAACTGTTTTATTATCTCAGAACTACTAGGAAAATTCTCAAGAAATTGGACAATAATGGGGTTGCAACTAGAAGCTATAAGTTAGCTAAGGAGGCACTCACCAAGCATTTTTCCCCTGGAAAAACCTCATTTGCCCTCCTGCATAAACTCTATCACACTAGACAGGAAAAGGGGGAGACTATGGATAGTTTCTACCATCGTGTCCGTGATGTCATGGACTCGCTAGACCTGACAAAGAAGAAGGTGGAAGAAATTGAGGAACTTCTAATTATTGCACAACTCGTAAACTGCACTCACAATGATGGCATCCGGCGTAGAACTTTGCGCACTCGTGGGGCAATAAATCTGACGGAATTCCTCGATCGGGCTCGAAGTGATGAGTCCGCACTCAAAGAGTCATCCGAAATTAGTGGTACAGCTAACGACGCGGCGGCTGCTCTCGCAGTGAACAAGCATCACCATAAGAAGAAATCGGGTCAAGACACTCAGTCTTCGGGATCGTCCCGGAAGAAGAAGACATCCGCACCAGCTCAGTCAGGCAAATGTCCATTCTGCGGTGGTGGTCCACATGACCGTCATCGTTGTCCTGCAAAGAACTCAGTCTGCCATAATTGTAAAATTAAAGGACACTTCATCAAGGTTTGCAGAAAGCCAAAGTCCGTTAATGAGGTCATCGAGAACGATAACTACTCGGAGATACTGCAGACGCAAGAGACCTTCCTCGGTTCAGTCGATACTCCCCAGGGAGCGGTGTCTAAGAAGGTCACGGAGGTCGTCATCAATGGTATCCCCACTCCTATGCGCATCGACACCGGAGCAGAGGCTACACTCATAGAGAGCCAACTCTATGCCGAAAAGTTCAGCTCGGAGGAACTGCTGGCCTCCGACTGTGTGTTCCGGGGTGCAAAACAAGGCCAGTTTTCAGCACTAGGCTTCTTTAATGGAGTCATTCAGCATGGACAGAAAAAGGTCAAAGAGCGGATCTATGTCATAGAAAACGCATCTAACCTTCTCAGCTGCAGATCATCGACAGCACTCGGACTGGTAGTATTCACATGCTCTGTCTCACAGTATAAGGAGCAGTACCCAACATTGTTCAATGGCCTGGGTAAACTCGAGAAGACCTACAAGATTCAACTCAGGGATGACGCAGAGCCATATGAGGTTATGACTCCTCGACGCGTGTCCATCACAATGCATGACAAGGTAGGCAAGGAGCTCGAACGCCTACAGAATCTTGGAGTCATCACTCCGGTCAGCCAACCGACGGACTGGTGTGCACCAGTCGTGGTAGTTCCGAAGTCGAACGGAGACGTTCGCTTGTGCGTGGACCTCACCAGACTCAATAAGGCTGTTAAGAGACCTAGGCATGTGTTGCCATCAGTTGACTATGTTCTGGGACAAATCGGTGAGGCCAAAGTATTCTCCAAACTCGATGCCAATAGTGGTTATCATCAGGTTGAATTGGACGAGGAGTCGCGTCTCCTCACTACATTCATCACTACCCATGGTAGGTTTGCCTACAACCGACTGCCATTTGGTATCACCTCAGCACCAGAGTTTTACCAGAAACAAGTCTCCAACATCATTGCCGGACTCCCGGGAGTTGTATGTCTCATGGATGACATCATGATATCTGGTAAAGATGAAGCTGAGCACGATCAGCGTCTACATGCAACACTCAGCAGACTCGCAGCTGCAGGAATCACACTCAACAAAGACAAATGTGTCTTCAAACAGTCATCTATCAGCTTCCTGGGTCAGATCATATCAGCTGTAGGCATCAAGGCCGACCCAGAGAAGGTAGCAGCGATCAAGGAGATGAGTATTCCTTCCGACGTATCGGAACTCCGCCGTTTTATCGGCATGGTGAATCATCTGGGGAAGTTCACACCAGACCTCTCTACGGTAATTCAGCCACTACGTGAACTCCTAAGCACCAAGAGTGAATGGTTCTGGGGACCATCTCAACAGGAGGCGTTTGACAACATCAAGGACATACTAAGCAATACTCCTGTACTGGCACTGTACAAAGCCGACCTTGAGACCAAGGTATCCGCCGACTCGTCCTCGTACGGACTAGGGGCAGTGCTGATGCAGAAAAACAACTCCATTTGGCGTCCTGTTGCCTATGCTTCCAGATCTCTCTCCGAGACTGAACGCCGCTATGCTCAGATAGAAAAGGAAGCTCTAGCAAGCACTTGGGCATGCGAGAAGTTCCGTGATTACCTTATCGGTAAACACTTCACTCTAGAGACAGACCATAAGCCGCTAATACCTCTTCTTGGTTCTAAAGACTTGGACCTGCTCACTCCAAGAATCCAGAGGTTTAGAATGTGTCTTATGTGGTACGACTACAGTATCATCCATGTGCCGGGCAAGGAACTCTATACAGCCGACACCCTATCCCGAGCCCCAGGCACAGGGCCATCAGAGGCCGACATCCAGTTCCAGGAAGACACTACGGTATATGTGAACTTTGTTCGCAGATCTCTTCCTGCATCCGACCAATGCTTAGAACAGATTCGTCAGCACCAATGGGAAGATGATATTTGTCGAGAAGTAGCTATGTACGTGCGGGATGGATGGCCAGACCGATCACAGGTCAAGGGTATTGCGAAGAAGTATCTACCCTTTCAAGCAGATCTCAACATCGTGGACGATCTGTTACTCATGGGTACTCGCATCGTCATCCCATCATCTCTTCGCCCAGACATCCTCAGTAAGTTACACGAAGGGCATCAAGGTATCACCAAGTGTCGTCAGCTGGCACGAGACAGTGTTTGGTGGCCCGGATGTAGCACAGATGTAGAAGAGTTAATCTCGCGATGTCATCACTGCCGGATTAAGAATCCGAACTACATGGAACCACTGATTCCATCTACTCTACCAGACCATCCATGGCAAAAGGTTGCCACAGACCTGTTCCAGCTAGGAGAGGTACACTACATCGTTGTCGTAGATTTCTACTCCAGGTTTGCTTTCTACAAGAAACTAGAATCTACAACTTCGAATACCATATATATAGATCAGTCCTATACTGTTCAGGTAGCCCTTTATCATAGATTTAACCTCATATCTAGATCAATATTGCAGCTTGATTGGTTGGGGAATTATCAATGACCTTTCAAAACAAGTCAGGCAAACTTTAAGTTTTCAGGCCCATACTCGGTGAAAAGATCTATAGCTCACCAGGGCATCCCTCCGGGAACGGTGAAGCCGAAAGGGCAGTCCGCACTCTAAAGGACATCATCAAAGCACCTGATCCTTATATTGCACTCCTTAATCTGAGAAACTCACCAATCAGAAATGGGTTTAGCCCAGCGCAATTGCTCATGGGACGTCGCCTTAACACTAAAATCCCAATCCTTCCATCTAAATTGGGAATAAACCCTCCAGATATGGACACCATCCGACAACGCGAGGAGGAATATAAGCGCAAGCTAAAGGAAAACTTTGATAACCGTCACAGAGCACATGATCTCACTCCACTCAAACCAGGAGACGAGGTGTGGTTGCCAGATAGGAAAGAGAAGGCAACAGTAAAGGAATCTCATCATCACGATAGGTCGTATATAGTTCAAACGCCTAAGAAGACTCTTGTGCGAAACAGAGTCCAGATGAAGGAACTGCCAGCACCACAGTCAGCTCCACAGTCAGCTCCACAGCCAGCTCCACAGCCAGTTCAACAGGCATCTCAGCCGGTGGAAACTCCACCAGTACCGCCAACACCTACTACACCAAAGGCAGTACCAGCTAGTCCAGCCAAATCAGTGACTCCTAGCCAATCACAGTCACCTAAGATCACTCGTACCAGATTGGGTCGAGAGATCCGTAAACCAGACAGGTTTAAAGACTAGTTTAGGGACATGAACGCTGAGGGTTCATGCGTGGAAGACGTGCTAGAAACCTCTCGCCACAAGTTTAGTTTTGTTGGTTATCGTTAAAACCCAAGTATCTGTATTATCATAAAGTTCAAAGACTAAAGGTTCTAGTCTATGTTTTATACTCAAGCATTATATCAAACTCCAAAGACTCGTATGAGATTATATCTAACTAAAAGACTTATCGTATCAAACTCAAAGACTCGTATGAGACATATATCATATCATCATATCAAAACTCAAAGACTCGTATGAGATACATCAAACTCCCTCATTTCATTAGACTCAATACTCACAGTATATATCATACTCAAAGACTAAAGAAAGGGAGATGTAGAATGTCGTAAAAGTTATGTCGCGATTCGTCCGTACGACGATCGACATTCGTTCTCAGCTTGGCGCGAACCAGGGCGAGAACCGCAACTCACGATGTACTTCTAAAGCATATTTTCAGTAAATACAAGTCTTATATACAACACTGGTAGTCTATAATCCTTCACAAAGTATGTAAATATCTGGTTAAATCAGTTTCCCAACCTGTTTACTACAAATGTTGTGAGTGTAAAGGTCTTATGACAAGGGAAAATGGTTATATCCATGCTATTACTATGTCATATACATCGTGTAACGATGGTCACATTTATGCACTGAAAGGTATACTTTGGGTAGTGTCTAGTGGAAGGCCTACCATGGAATATATAGTGATCACATGGTATCTGTTGATGTTTATGCTGTTCATAGACTACTTTGGGCATTGAATAGAGGTATATAGAGTGTGGTAATTATATTTTGTCCTGGTCCAATGTCCGTCCGAACTTGCAAAAAGTGGTGAAAAATCCAGCATTTCCGCGTTTCAACGCATGGTGCTCACCCTTTCGGGGTTCAAAGTATGTAAATATCTGGTTAAATCAGTTTCCCAACCTGTTTACTACAAATGTTGTGAGTGTAAAGGTCTTATGACAAGGGAAAATGGTTATATCCATGCTATTACTATGTCATATACATCGTGTAACGATGGTCACATTTATGCACTGAAAGGTATACTTTGGGTAGTGTCTAGTGGAAGGCCTACCATGGAATATATAGTGATCACATGGTATCTGTTGATGTTTATGCTGTTCATAGACTACTTTGGGCATTGAATAGAGGTATATAGAGTGTGGTAATTATATTTTGTCCTGGTCCAATGTCCGTCCGAACTTGCAAAAAAGTGGTGAAAAATCCAGCATTTCCGCGTTTCAACGCATGGTGCTCACCCTTTCGGGGTTCAAAGTATGTAAATATCTGGTTAAATCAGTTTCCCAACCTGTTTACTACAAATGTTGTGAGTGTAAAGGTCTTATGACAAGGGAAAATGGTTATATCCATGCTATTACTATGTCATATACATCGTGTAACGATGGTCACATTTATACGTGATGAATGAGTAAAGTTAGGGGGGCAACAGAGGAGATATACTGTACAATAAGTGTACAATTGCACTTGATTTACATAGTACAAACCCTAAATATAATTCAGAGTGATATTCAGGCGAATAGAAGGTATTTTAGTGTTGTTATAGAAAAGTGCAGAAAGGTTGGGATGAAATCAACAAATTTTCAAAATTTCAAAAATTTGAGATCATCCATAGATTTAGAAGTTTTTGAGAGAGGATATTTCTTTTTGGCATGTACATTGGTAACTATTGTAAGTATAAGCATACTAAATTTAAGGGTGATATGAGCATTTCCAGCTGGTCTGCTATGGACATAGATTATAAATGTCACCATCGTTACACGAAAAGAGATGATTTTCATTTTTACCAAAACTGACATTTTAGGAGTACAACTTTGGAATCATGTTTTTTGGGGGCCCAAGATGTTGGTCTTCCAATATAATAAAGTGCATTTCATTGATATTAAATTTTACGTGTTTGGACTCTGTGCCCTAAAGTGGGTAGAAATCGAAAATCCGACCCATATATATATATATATATATATATATATATATATATATATATATATATATATATTGTGGCGGAGACGGAGGGGCCGTTGGCGGAGCCGAAAACATCCTGGTGTGGGGGCGGCGAGGCCAGCGGTCCTGAAGTAACGCGGTTACGTCGGCAATAGTAGTCGGCGGAGGAGATCCTCCGACGCTGGCCTGCCGTAAAGCAGGCCGGGGTCAGAGTATCTGCCTATGTATAAATAAGGGAGTTGTTACTCCGATCAGTTAGTTCCGAGTTGCAGACAGAGAGGAGCAGAACTCTAAAAGGCTTACCTCCGGATTAATATATACACGATACAAGACTTAGATGGTGTGGCGAGGACTGCCAGGAAATAAAAGACACTGAAGTCAAGCTGTCGGAGTTGTGTAATTCTTTATTAACCAAAGAGTCGGAAAACGCTACATTGGTGACAGCGGTGTTTGAAGACCCACGAGAGAAAGAAGATGGCGGAGGCTTCAGAAACGGTAAACTTACCTGTGGAGAAGAGGGATACGGAGGAGATTAAGCGGGAAAAAGGGGTTTTGCTGGAAGTGGTGGACGAGGAAGTGACGCTACGGCAGAGAGGGGTGGTGAGGCCGGAAGAGATGAATCCGGAGAGACAAGCAGAACCCGCCGATAGAGCATCCCGGGAGGAGGTACCGGACACGGGATATGAGGAACCACGCGTTAAAGAAAGGGAGCCCTACATGTGGCCATGGGAGAGGGAGGAGAAACCGGCGGCCCGGAGGCTGAGGCACCCTAAAGGAAAAATGGGTGATGCAAATGCCTGGCTGGGGTTCAACCCGGGAAGGGACGATGGCGGAAAGGTGCTTTGGTGGCCGGAGGAGCAGGCGGAGATGAATAACCCAAGGAAGGGGAGCAAGCGGGCACCGGCCGAGGTTCGCCCCGAAACCGGGAGATGTGCGGAGGAGGCGGATAAGGACGAAGTAGGGGAAGGTGGAGATCTCCGGCAGGGTAGAGGAGTTATGGGTCGTCCGGAGGGTGGCTGGAGAGGAGGTGCCGATGGGGAGAAGGAGGCAAAGGGTAAGCCAGTGGTGAAACCCGCTAAATATGATGGCACCACAGACCTATCTGACTACCTCAACCACTTCGACCTGTGCGTCAAAGTAAATGGATGGAAGCCGGAGGAGGCGGGTATGTTCCTAGGCCTGAGTCTGTCGGGGGCAGGCCGGAGATTGTTGACGGGAAGGAAACCAGCCACGCCGGAGGGGCATGAGGAGTTAAGAAGGGCACTCGTGGAAAGGTTTGAGCCTACTAATCAGGAAGAGATCTACAAAGCGTTCCTCCGCACTAGGGTCCGGCGAAAGGGAGAGGGACTGCAAGAGTTACAAGAAGAACTGAAAAAGTACACTAAGTTAGCATATCCGGAGGCGGATGCCCGGACGACAGACACCTTAGCTCTCGACAGATTCCTATTGTGCCTCGACAATCCACTCAGGCAGTGGGTGTATCAGTCAACACCGAAAGATTTACAATCCGCAGTAATGACGGCGGTGGGAGCGGAGGCGTACCTACAAGTGGAGCAGGAGAATATCCACAAAGTGCGGGCGGCGGATGAGTCAGTAAATGAACACCTCAAGTCCAACAAGGAGGAAATGAGCAAAATGGCGGAGTTGATGGAGCGGTTAGTTCAAAGGTTGGATGATCCGGCGGTGTTGGGGAGGAAGAAAAAGCCAAGCAATGGTGCTTGCTTCGGATGCGGACAGGAAGGCCATTTCAAGCGAGAATGTCCAAATATCAAGGCCAAGGAGGCATCCAGGCCGGTGAGCGAACAGGCTACTCCGGCGGCGGGAAACTAGAACCGACCTATACTAAAGGCCAAGTACAGGTCGAGGGAAGTGGGCCTATCAATGTGATACAGGGCCGCCGAGAGAGGGGCGGAGGAGGATTGATAGTAGAGGGTCAGCTGGCAGGGGCCCCCATCCAATTGCTGGTGGACACTGGTGCGTCGCTTAATCTGGTCTCCGAAGGATGGTGGAGCAGGTGGGGCGGACGGGAACGCCTGGGAGAAACGGCGGAGAAGATCTACTCCGTCAATGGGCGGCCTATGGACATAAAAGGGGAAGTGCACACAGAGCTGGAAATCGGGAGGCGTACTATCAATGTGCGTTTCGTAGTCAGCGACACCGGGACGGAGGGAATCCTGGGGGCGGAGTTCCTCCGCACCAACAAACTAATGGTCGACGTAGCAAAAGGGCGCCTAGTGTGGACAGAGGAGGATTCTGTATGCCGAATCGTCAGCACCCGAGCGGCGGTGCTGGGATCCGGACAGGAGGCCATGCTAGAGGGAACTCTAGCCGGACCCTGGCAACAAGGGGACGACGGGATGATTGAAGGGATGGCCGGACACAAGGGTGAACCGAGCTTCCTGGTGGGGCAGGGGCTGGTATGCCCCGAGGGGAAGGCAACTTGGGTCAGGGTGCTCAATCCCGGTCCTGAGCCAGTGGTGATATATAAAGACATGACTCTAGGGGCCATTCAACGAGTGGAGTGCAGAGGCGGAGGCGAGACAACTGCCGGAGAGGGATGGTGCCGGATGGTGGAGAGAGGTGAGCCGGAGGAACTAAAGCGCTTGGTGGACGGGCTAGTGAGCAGGACGGAGGCTCACCGTAGAAAGGAGCTTGCACGGCTTATAAGGAAACACCTGGGGGCATTTCAGAGGCATAAGGGCGACAAAGGGCACACTCAATTGGCCAAGCATAGGATTGATACGGGGGTACATCTACCTATCAAACAACCGCCGAGGCGATTGGCACCCCATAGACGAGAGGCTGTAGAAGAGGAGGTGGAGAAGATGTTGGAAGCCGGAGTGATTGAGCCATCCACTAGCCCGTGGGCTTCTCCGGTGGTCCTAGTAAGAAAAAAAGATGGTACCACTCGCTTCTGTGTGGACTACCGGAGGCTCAACGCCGCCACCGTGAAGGATGCTTATCCCCTGCCTAGAGTGGAAGATTGTCTCGATACCATGGCGGGGGCCGCTTGGTTTTCGTCAGTGGATCTGGCCAGCGGCTACTGGCAGTTGGATATAGAGGAGGGGGATAAAGAGAAGACAGCATTCACGACACACCGGGGGCTGTTCCAATTCCGGAGAATGCCCTTCGGTTTGTGCAATGCGCCAGGCACCTTCGAGAGGGTGATGGAAGTGGCCATGAGGGGACTACAGTGGAAAACTTGTTTGGTCTATCTAGACGACATAGTCGTATTCTCCGCCACCTTCGAGGAACATATGGAGCGGCTTGGGGAGGTACTTCAAAGGCTGGAGGATGCTGGGCTTAAAATCAAGCCCTCCAAATGCCAGTTGGCTCGCCGCAGAGTGTTATTCCTGGGCCACCAAGTGAGTGAGGCGGGAGTAGAGACAGATCGGGAAAAGATAGAGGCGGTGCAGTCGTGGCCCTCTCCGACCACGGTGACGGAGGTCCGGAGTTTTCTGGGGCTAGCCGGCTACTACAGGACCTTCGTTCCCGAGTTCTCTACGAGGGCTAAACCACTGAGTGCGCTGGCCAAGAAAGGGAGGACGTTCCGGTGGTCGGAGGAATGCGAGGCATCATTCCAAGACCTAAAAAGGAGATTAACCGAGGCCCCTATCCTAGCTTTCCCCCAGGCGGAGGGACAGCTTACCTTAGACACCGACGCCAGTGACACAGGCCTCGGAGTGGTACTGTCCCAGGAGCAGACGGGGGTAGAGAGGGTCCTAGCCTATGGCAGCCGCACTCTCAGCAGGCCGGAGCGTAACTATTGCGTTACAAGGAGGGAGCTGCTGGCTATAGTCTTTGGCCTCAGGAAATTCAAGCATTACCTAAAAGGGAGGAGGGTGGTAGTCCGAACAGATCATGCCTCCCTGCGGTGGCTGTTGGAGTTCAAGGAGCCGGAGGGCCAGCTGACTCGATGGCTGCAGATTATAAGTACTTACGACATAGTTGTGCAGCATAGGCCGGGGAAACTACATGGGAATGCGGATGGGCTGTCCAGGAAGCCCTGCAAGCAATGTGGACAAGAGAATGAGGAGGAGCTGCTGCATTGCCGGGTTTTCACAAGGTCTCAACGCCAGGAGATGGTTCGGGGGGCGCCTCCGGCGGCGGAGGACTCCACTCCGCCGGCAGGGAGAGAGTGGGGCACACTCCAAGCGGAGGACACTGTGCTGACTCGGGTCAGAGCATGGGTGAACGGGGAGGCGACCACCACAGAGGAGGAAAGACGGACCTGGGGCTATGAGCTGAGGGCCTGGCATGCCCAATTGGGGCGCATGAGTATAGAAAAAGGGATACTGGGCCGGTGGTGGGAAGGCGCCGCGGGGGAACGATGCTTCCAAATTGCTGTACCCGCCCTGAGCAGGAATGATGTGCTCAGGGAGGTCCACGGAGAACCCTTGGCGGGGCATCTGGGCCGCAATAAAACCATCCGGCGCCTCCAGACAGGTTACTACTGGCCTGACTTCAGGAGGGATGTGACCCTGTGGTGCGCCAGCTGTGAACCCTGTGTCCGGAGGAAGGTGGCTCCACCTCCGCACCGGGCACCAATAGGACATGTGGGTGCTGGACTACCCCTACAGAGGATAGCTCTAGACGTGATGGGTCCATTGCCCTTGTCCTCCACCTGGAACCAATATATTTTGGTGGCGGCGGACTACTTCACTAAATGGACGGAAGCGTACGCTTTACCCAACCAGGAGGCACCTACGGTGGCCAGGGCTGTGGTGGAGGAGTTCATCTGTAGATTTGGAGCCCCGGCGGAGGTGCACACAGATCAGGGCAAGAACTTCCAGTCGGGACTATTCAGGGAAATGGTGGCCTTACTGGAAGTCAGGCAGACCAGAACCTGTTCCTTTAGGCCCCAAAGCGATGGGATGGTGAAGCGGGCCAACAGAACAATTGAAATGCTGCTGGCGACTGTGGTGGCAGAGGACCAACGGGACTGGGACCGGCGGCTGCCATTCGTAATGGCGGCGTATCGCTCCTCCGCACACGCCTCCACGGGGTTGTCCCCCAATCTTCTGATGTTGGGGCGGGAAACGGTCATTCCCCTGGATTTGGTTTACCCACTGGAGCCCAATGTAGGGGGAGGAGTCGGTTATGTGGCCGAATTACAAACCACCATGGCAAAAGCATACTCCGTCGCTAGGGAGGCCCTCGGAAGGTCCCTCTGCAGGCAACAGAGGAACTATGATGCAAGAGCCTCGGCAGGCGAATTCCCTGTCGGGGGCAGGGTCTTCTACTACCACCCTCTCCGGAAGAGGGGCCTGACACCTAAACTCCAGAGCTATTGGACAGGCCCATGGGAGATAGTGGGGCGCTTAGGGGAGGCGGTGTATAAAATTAAAAAAGGAAAAACTACCAGGGTAGTCCATTACGACGCCCTAAAACTGGCCCCGGCGCGGGCCACGGCGGAGGATGTTCCCATGGAGGATGAAACAAGGGAGGCCGAGCCCCTATCTTCTGACAATTCAGACGAGGAGGAAGAAGGATCCGGAGGGGGCACCATCCGGCTTGTTCAGGTGACCCCAGAGACTGGAGCTGACCTGGAGGCGAAACTGCTGACCTGCAAAGAGAAAAAGAGACATCAAATAACTGAAACCAGTAAGGGAGGGGCAGCGGACAAAGGAAATCGGAAAGAAGGTCTGCGGAGGAGTGCACCGAAGCCTGCCGGAACCAGCGTAGCCCGGGCCGTCAGACTGGCGCCTCAACTGGATACTTACCCTGGGGCGGAGTGGAGGAGCTGCAAAAGCAAGATGAGTCAAGAAAGCCGCGACTGGTGCGATGTACGGCTGGAAAATGAAAGAAGGTTGAAGAAAGAAGCCGAAACATCACATTGGAGGGGGGTAGAACCAGAGGAGGACCCTCCCTACGAGGAATGGTCCCTCCCCGAGATGGGCGAGTCGGATGAAGAGGGGGTGAGTGATGAGAGTGAGTTGGCCCGCAGAAGGTGGAACCATGGCCAAAATGAGGAAATCAGGGCAGAAAGATTAAGGAGGGCGGCGGATCCTGGCCGGAGGAGAATCAGGGAGAAGCATAGGGAAAGATGGTTTATTTACGAAATGATCGAGGAAGCCATCTACAACAACCATGAAAACGAAGAGAGGGAAGCCAGGAGGGTTGGACGCTGCAGAACAGCCATGACGAAGGGGAGGTCGGGAGGCCAGGCTCCAAATTCCTCAACGGCGGGCGGTGAGGCCGGCGGCCGGAGTGCCACCTAGCGGAGTAGGGCCGGAGAGGCGGGAGTCGCGAAGCAACCCTCATAACAAGTTCTCCCCAATAAAAGGCGGGGGAAGGGCCGTTAACGGTCAGTCTACAATGCAGGCCGGAGATGACACACGGTTGGTGGTTCTAAGAGGGACAGGGCCCGAGGGTGAATCGAGTCGAGGCAAAGATGCTGGTGGAGGGTCAAAGAAAGTGTCTTCTACAGTGTCCAGCCACTCCCGGGAGGGCTCCACACGCTCAAGACACAGGGAGAGTCGGCGGAGGAGGAGGGAGAGAGAAAGATCCTCCGGCCACTCCTCCTCTAGCCGCTCCACTAGTGGCCACAGAAGGGATGGAGTGTCTGCCCGGACGGAGGCAGCCAGACATGGGAGGAGGGACTCGGAGAGCCGGAGTCGGAGTGGGAGCTATCGTAGGCGGAGGTCCTCGGCTGACCGCGGATCACGTTCCCACGGTTCACGGCAGGCACGGGAGAGCGGAGGCGCCACTGGCGACAACAGTGTGTGGAGTAAGGCTATGATGCAATCGGGGGTTTCCCACGGCGTGGTGACGGAGGGTGGCCTGACCCAGGGGACGGTGATTGGAGGAGTAGGAGAAGGGGGCGTGACCACAGGGGGGAATATAAGGGAGCGCTATCCGCCTCACCCTTCAATTCCTGTTAGCCTATGGACAACGCCACAACTAGTAATGCCTGTCTTCAAAAACAGAGACCAGAAGCCGGTCCCCACGGAGTGGGTGGACGGGGTGGAGCTGCCGAAGTATCGGTGCGAGATCTGCCGGAAAAGGGGGGACTCCAAGCAGTGGTACTTCATGAGATCCGATGGGATGAACCGCCATCTCCGCACTCACGACGAGATGCAAGAGGGCTACCAGTGCCCTAAGTGTGAGTACATGGTAGCCAAGATCCGGGTGGATGATCTCCGGCGACACATCACGCGTATTCACCCTGAGCTGGAGGACTGGCAGCCGCCGGAGGAGTGCAGGATGCTACCGGTGGGCCGGGCAACGGAGGCGGGAGGATCCTCGGCGGACAGTAGCCTCGTGGCCTCCCCAACTAGCCCGGAGGAAGCTGTCAAGTTCCCCACCACAAAGAGGAAGAAGGGGAGTGCGGTGGCCAAGAAAAAGAAACCAGTAAACGCCGCCTCCAAGCCCGTGGTCCCCCCGCCGCTGCAGGGCACCTCGGCGGGTGGAGGGGGTGCGGGGACAGCCCCAGTGGATCTACCTTCAGCGGCATGGCGTCGCCGGGAATAACGTTGGAGGAGGAGACGGAGGCTGCTGTCGCCTCCAAATACTTGGAGCAATTGCTGGGATTCCGCGTGGAGGGGACCAGCACACCCCAGAGCTGTCTCTCCGTCAGGTCCACCCGGAGTACGTCAGGGAAGGGGGTCAAGAGGGCCTTCGAGCCGGAGGGGGGGGAGGAATCGGCGGAAAAGAGGAAGAGACAATCCCCACGGGGAAAGGAGCGGCAGGCGGAGGAGGAAGCGGGACCCTCCACCCCGCCACTGACCACGGGGATACCCGACCTGACACCTCTACTGAGCGGGGGGGAGGTGGAAATAGACGAAGAAATGGCGGGGAAACTGAAGTTCGTCATAGGATTACTGGTAGAGAGATATAGACAGGCGGGGGAGACCCCCACCAAGACTCTGTTACGAATGCAATGGGAGGTGCCTCTAGGGGAGGTCAATGTGAGAGCCCTGGAGGCGGAGTACGAGGAAACCAAGAAGGACACTCCGACCTCCCGAACCTCCATCAAGTCGGCTGCCTACGAGGACATCTCCGCCATGAGTGGGGAGGACGGAGAGAGCTTGGGACTAGGGGGAAATGGGCTGGACTCTAGCCCTGAGAAGCAGCCCCTTTACGAACTAGTCAACAAGCCCAAACCCACCCTCTCCGGTGCCAGTCCCGAGACGTTGCCCTCCTATGAGGATATGAGTAAACCTTCCCCTAGCAAACCGAAACCCATCCTGAAGACAGTTACAATCGTGACGCCTGAGTTGCCGGAGAAGGGTGAGGCGGAGGGGGTGGGGGGGGGGTGATGAGGCGGAGGAGGTGGAAGGGGAGGATGAAACCAGTGAGGAGTCAGAGGAGGTGGCCATCCCGGCATACATACAATCCTGCCCTAAACTGAAAGCCCAGTTCCTGGCCGTACTCAGCGATGCCAAGGAGGAGGAGCGAAAGAAGAAAAGAGAAATTAAACGGAAAGAGAGAGAGGAGGCGGAGAGGAAGGCCAGAGAGGCTGAGGAGCGCCGGAGGGCGGAGGAGGAACAGCGGAGAAAGGAGGAGGAGGAGAGGAAGGCCAAAGAGGCGGAGAAAGAAAGACTGAGGAAAGAGATGGAAACTAAAAGTAAAAGCCCTAAAGGAAAAGGGGCGGGAAAGTCTACGAGGAAGTTGAGCCTGGAGGGAGTGTTAAAAGAGGCGGAGGAAGAGGCCATACAAAACCTATCCATGGATGAGGGTACCGCCCAATTAATGAGCAAATTTCAATCGTGTTCCGTAGGGACACCGGTGAAGGAGAAAGGACAGGCGGAGAAGGTACCGAAGACCCCCCTCGTAGAGCCGGGGACCTTATTTGCTCTACCCAAGTTGGATAAGTACCCCCGAACCGTGACTGTGGGGTTGGACGGGCTAGTCCTTTGCTCGCCCAAGGGGGAATTCTTGCTGCAAGTAGAAGTGGGGGAGGAAAGTGGACGGGCGGAGACCATGGTGATGGTGCCGGAGGGGGTCGAGATGGTGGTCGGAGGGCCTGGGGATCCGGAGCCCCTACCCAACACTGAGACAGACCGAGTGATTGTAGTAACCGGATTACCTATAGGAGATATGGGAGAAGGGGGAATCGCCAGCACTGAGGGGTTGGCGGGGGTAGAGGAGGTGCACCGCCTGCCGCTAGATCAACGAGGAGATAAAGCGGGGGACAATAGGGACGAGGAGGCGGAGGAGGATGGGGCTATGCCATGGCATTCGGATTTTACCGGGCCGGAGGCCCTCAAGGAACACTCAGCCTCGGACCCTAGGACCTGAGATGAGGGTTATACCCGGGGGACTGCAATCTTCCTCCATTCACACTCTCCCCAATGGAGATATTGAACTGGTCCATGTTACCCGGACCCGTTATGGCCGTGATCAGAAGGGATGCTGCAGCCGCTGCGGACAGCGGTGGCCGAAGACGTTGGCGGCGCGGACGACCAAGGCTGGAACCAACGAGGGCGGCGACAAGACATCCTGAGGCGATCCGGAGGGCGGCCGAGAAGGGGGAGGCGGACGGGCGGAGGAGCCGGAGGACCCTGGCTGACGGAGGGGCGGCGGGGAACGCTCCACCGAAGGGAGGCGGAGGATGTCTGCCGGATCCAGACGAAATGACGTCGTATTATTGTATAAAAGTTGTTGTTATGGTTATACTCCGCATAGGAGACAGGTGTCTTCAGTAGCTTCGGTTATACATACGGTGAAAATCCCTCCGGGTGCCACTTGTGATGTCCTTTGTGGTGGATCAATGGCCCAGAAGGGTGAGATGGGAGTCTTTGAACCCGATACAGTATATTTATCGAGCATCGGGTTGGATTCAGTGGACACATTGGTGGCAAATGCAGCATGGTCTGTATTACCCATGACTAACCGAACCGGTTCAGTGGTTTACTTAAAGCGTGGCGACAGTGTAGGGGATATGAGTTCGGTAGAACACGTCGCCGAGGCTAAGTTTAATAAACCATTAAACCCTGTTAGTAAGCATCCATTGGATGCAGAATTTCAGAAACTGATTGATAAATCAGATTTACAGAATACGGAGGACAAACAATACCTGGGGGACCTCTTGCGAAGGTATGAGAGTGCTTTCGGTAGGGAAGGAGGACCCGTAGGTAGAACCGATAAGGTGTTGCACACCATAGATGTGGGCGACGAGAGACCTTTCAAGATTCTGTATCGTAGACTTCCTCTTAAGAAGAAGTTAATATGCGAACAAGAAATACAAAAGCAACTGGAACTAGGGGTAATTGTGCCTAGCTCGAGCCCTTGGTCCAGCCCCGTTTGTATGACTACTAAGAAGGACGGTACAATCCGCTTTTGTGTCGATTACCGAAAATTAAACAGTATGACAAAGAAGAACTCGTATCCCCTTCCAAGGATAGACGAGATGTTGGATAGCTTGGGTGGGAACCAATGGTTCTGCACCTTGGACTTACAATCCGGGTATTGGCAGATACCGATGCATCCCGATGACATAGAGAAAACAGCTTTCTCTAGCCATATGGGACTATTCGAGTATAATGTCTTGCCCTTCAGATTGTGTAATGCCCCTGCTACATTTGAGGCCATAATGGAATCCCTACTCAGCGACCTGCTGTGGAAGAAGTGTTTGGTCTACCTAGACGACGTTGTCGTATTCGGCAAGTCTTTCAAGGAATGCCACGCGAACTTGCAGCTGGTACTGGATCGGATTCTATCCAACAGTCTAAAACTCAAACCCAAGAAATGTAACCTGTTCAAGAAAACAATTACATACTTAGGAAGGATCATCACCCCTAACGGAGTGAGTGCCGATCTGGAGAAGTTGGAAGCAGTTGAGAACTGGGAAAGGCCCACGAATGCTAAGGAGGTTAGATCATTTTTAGGATTCTGTTCCTATTACCGTGATTTTATACCGAATTACTCCCGTGTAAGCTTTCCCATGCAATGCTTAGCTCACTGGACCCCGGGTAGGGCTCAGGAACCATTCCCATGGACCAGTGAGCAGGAAGAATCTTTTAATAAAATAAAAGATTTGTTTAGGAATACACCGGTATTGAAATATCCTACTCCCGAAGGGCATTTCATACTAGACACCGATGCGAGCAACAACGCTATAGGGGCAGCCCTCTCTCAGGTCGAGAATGGAGTCGAGGTCCCATTAGCATTTGCTAGCAACACGTTAAGCAAGACCCAGCGCAATTATTGTACCACTAAACGAGAACTCGTCGCAGTAGTGGTGTATACAAAGAAGTTTAAGCATTTCCTGTGGGGAACTGACTTTACTTTGCGGACTGACCATTCGTCTCTAAGGTGGCTTCTTAATTTTAAGGACGCCGAAGGGATGATTGGGAGATGGTTAGCTCATCTATCCGAATTCGGATTGGAGCATAAGCAAATTGAGCACCGACCGGGTGCAAAGCATATTAATGCAGATGCCTTATCGAGGCGACCCATCCGAAAGTGCCAGAATGCCACTTGTGAAGACTGCGGGGCCCACAATGCTGTGGTCAAAGGGTTGGTATATAACTATACCACCCCCCTTATCCCCTGGGAGGAGGCTGTATGTAGCTATCTCGATTGATCCCTGGAGACCATCAAGAAGTTCCAACAGTCGGTAAGGCCGATGTTATCTCTGGAAGACAGAGAAACGAGGCGATTGATAGCTCAATGGACCGAGCTGGAGATCCGAGATGGTATACTGTGAAGGTGGAAAACTTCTTCCACCGGCGGTAAACTATTACAAATAGTGATTCCCACCTCGATGAGAAGGGATATCATGTATTATTGTCATGGCCACCAAATGAGTGGTCATTTCAGAAGGAAAAGATCAATCTGCAAAGACGTTACTACTGGCCCCGAATGAGAAGCGACCTACTTCGGTGGATCGCAACTTGCCTGGATTGTTGTAAAAACAAGCCGGGACCCGGCCTAGGCAAGTTACCCTTGTCCCAGGAATTGTTTGGTGTCCGATTTGCTCGAGTAGCAATCGACATCATCAGTGGATTTAAAACGACGCCTAGAGAGAACACCTGTATGATGGTCGTTACAGACTACTATACAAAGTACACTCGGGTGTTTCCTCTTCCGAACCACAAAGCCGCTACATGCACTGAGGCGCTTGTAAAAGGCTGGGTGCTACATTTGGGTGTCCCCCTCATGATGCACAGTGACCAAGGAAGAGTGTTTGAGTCAGAGTTTCGCAGGAAATGTGCCATTACTTAGCAATATGTAAGACCCAAACCAACCCATACCGACCACAGTCGGATGGTCAGGTGTAGTACACGCTTACAACAACACCGTTCATTTATCTACTAATTGCACTCTAAACATTCTAGTGTTCGGCGAGGACATAATTATGCCCGCCGACTTGGTGTATGGAGTGGTTGGGATAGACCCTGAGGTGCCCTGCACTGTGTTGTTTGTGGAGTCGTGACGGGACAGATTCAAGCATGCATACGAGGCCGTTCGTAAAGAACTGCTAAAAAGTGCTAAATGGCAGAAGGTGGGTTATGACCAATGCAAAAAGGATACGCTTTAATGTTGGGGACAAGGTACTAAGGTATTACGAGCCACTCGAACGCTTGAAGCTCGTAACGCCTTGGGAGGGTCCATTCAAGATTGTACGCATCATCTCCGAATCTACGGTGATGATGGAGGACTGCCTTACTGGTAGGAAGTGGAAGACGAATGTTGGAAAGCTTCGGCCCTGGAAGGGACGTGAAGCGGCGGAGAGGGAGTTCGGATACCAGCCGCCTGAGCCAACGTTAAGTAGGCCCAGCGTAGCGGTACCCGAGAAACGCCCCAGAGGCCGGCCTAGGAAGCAGCCGTAAGTGAAGGTAGTGTCTAAAAAGAAGACGACGGCCAGGAAACGGCCTAATCATAAGAAATGGAAGAATGTCTCACTGAGTGAAGGCATTACATATGGGAAGGGTCTCGCCGTGGCTAGGCGCGACCCGGAGAAGGCCGTATGTAGAGTCGGGAAGAATAAAAAGCTAACCGAAGGGGTTAGATGCAGTCCTCTGTTGAGGTCTGCCGTTACCTAACTCAGTACACAATGAGCTGCTGCGTGTTGTCCGCCGTAGGCGAAGAACATACGTACCACGGCTGGGGGTGTCGAGCGCGTGTTCCTCGGGTAGCCGTATCCAGTGAGTGGTGGACGGATTAACCGGTACATTCGCTTTATAGCGATGTATATACCACCAAACTCCAGATGATAGCACCCGGGTAGCAACCTGCGTGTCGTATACCGAGCCGAATTTTAGTTCGGATCTAGTCCGCTAGGTGAGGCCACCGGTGTGGCCTAGGTCACCGGATAGCCCATAGCGGGATCTCGCGAGACGAGAGGTCAGGCGCCATGTTGTTCATAACTAGGGCGAAATCGTGACGGTAAGACGTCACTGGTTTTGCTCCAGTTATTTTACACCCTCCGGCAGCTTATAGCTGTGCTTTTTTTGTTTATTTTGTTGGACGAATCCTTTGGGAGGAGTCCAACACAACTACTGCCAATTTTTAAAATTGGAAGATCGCCCCACTGTGATGGCACAGGGGACGATTGACGCTGCGCGTCAAACTGCCAACGTTGAGTTGGATGAAGGCGAGGACCCGACGGTCTCGTCTCGGGTAGAGGAGACCATGGAACACTGGTCTCCGACAAGAACCAGAAGTGGAAGAGGCCGCCAAGACTCTCTCTGCCATGTCGACCGAGGTTGCAGACAGGGAGCCCCGAATCCGGGTCCAGGAACCACGGTACCGGGTCCAGCGAACCCGCCTTGCCCATCCGGGATAGATGTCATGGACATTCCTCTGTATCCTCTGGGATTCAGAACCCGCACCCAGCGCCTCGCCCATGTGGATGAGGAAGAGGGTGTGGTCTACACCAGCTGGGGTACGTACATCCCCATGCATCCCTCCATGTTTGGATGCGGTCCCTTAGCGGAAGTGCCCAGCCAACCCGAGAATATCCCAGACGATTTCAAAACTCTGGTGAGAACTATAGACGGTTGGCGGGAGCTATGGCGCTGGAAGAGAACTTGGCTCGTGCTGTGCTTTTGTCCGCAGGGATAACCCGGAAGGCAAGCCAGCTTAGGGAGTCCGAGTTGGACATGGACACAGACTCCACCGTCACACAGTCGTCGGTGAAATCTGGATGGACCAAGAAATTGAGCCGTAAGCCTACGCCGAAAGGGCCACTTACCGAGTCTGATCTCGAAGAAGAGGACCTTCGGATAGCGATCGAAAGGTCCAAGTCCAAGAAGGAGCCAGGCGCCAGTATACCTGAGGCGGCTGTATCTCGGACGAGGACATTTCTCGCCAGCAGGCTGCTGTTGAAGCGAAGCGTCATGAGCTTGACAAACAGCAGAAGGAGTTAGCCGCTACCCGTCGGTTCCACCGCAAGCAGCAGGCTCAACTCCAGGCGAGTGCTGCCTCCGGCACTGACTCACCAGTCAGTAGCAGGAGGAGCACGCGGGCTAAGGACAAGGATCCCCGCAAGTCAGATTCAAGTCCCGAAGCCCATATTTTATTATGTATAGCTTGTTTTTCTATGAAAACTATATTTTTGTATAAACTAAACGAAAAAAATTTTTCTTTGGGTTACTTAGCCTCTCGGGTTACTTTACTTCGTATTGTATATACTACTACAAAAACTCCATATAACTTAACATATTTAAATACGTCTTAACTGTAATAACACCCCTACTGTACAATGGACTATTCCTACTCCCTTCCACCCCTCTATGGTGGTACCACACAAGTCCATAAAACACCATACACACCTTGTCGCGCCACCCACAACTCACATTCATACAGTTTTGTGTCCCACCACCTCCCACATCACCTCCTGTATGTCATATGGTTATAATTGTTCTATTGTTTTTCTTATTCAAACTATGTCGGTGATAGGGTTATTTGTCAACATTTGTGTTCTGTTCAACAGCATATGTATTACATTCTATACTATTGTCAAATATCAATTTTACTGGTGTTCAGGTTACAAAGTATTAAAATAATAAAATTATTTTATTCCACACAATGTCTTTTCACTGGGACGGGAAAGGGGCGTAGTGGCATACTTGATTGTGATTTATTATATAATCATAACGAAGATTATTATGTTACCTAGTTTATAACTTACAATTAGTGCTATAGCTAATGTTATTGTGAAACAGACAGCGGTTGTAAGTCCCCACTTATGACTGAACCAGTTGTAGACTGTAACCCCTACTATAACTCTGGTTGTAAGTAATAGTTTCAATTTTAGGAGGCAGAAAACCAGTGTAATTTCTGGGAAATGCCTCCTACATGTCATATTTCACGGGGAATTCTGTCTCTGTCTGGCCTACATAAACGTTCTAGTTCATCCAGTGAGTCATACTTTTCTTTATAAGCCTCATATAAGCACCAGGGATATGCCTTCCTAAATAAATAAATAAGCAACAGGTCCTGTATAAGTGCCGGGTTTGCATGGACATGAATGGAGGTGTTTGGAATCCAAGGACAATAGGAGTGTATTATCTACAACTACTACTGAATTGATATGTATAACTCATATACCCTTGGAAAGAGAATTTAACGGACAATATATTTCAAGTCAAAACCATGATGATTTCATACACGATTTTCAAATGTTTTATGAACAAAAGAAATACAAGTTACAATGATAAACTGCACCATTTCAATTAACATTGCACCATTCTTAATTTAGTGTAGTTATTTGGATTATTCATGCACAGCTTTTTTGTTAAGTAATGCCACATGGAACAGTAGAATATTGAATTATATCCCAGCATATATATTCACTCAAATATAAAGCGCCTGTCTCAAATAACCACCTATCTTGAATCAGCACCTGGGTTGATGACCTCTCCAAATCTATAAATGCAGGGGCACTTAAACACAACCATACAGTATACATGTACACAGAGGGTGGGGGGAGTAGTCAAAATGTGTATATGGTGCAACAGGGTGACTGAGGGGGGGGGGGGGCCACGACCCTCCAGTCACCCTAACAATAGCTGCAACATTAGCTACTGATTGCCCCCAATAACCTACTATAATGAACAACTATAGTGACTGCACTATAGGCCAAATCTCACTACACGGAAAATGGGTCTGAAATGTTTGTTATTCTGGATATCGGCAACCTTGGACTCTTGCAAATTTCCTAAATCACAAAGGTTCTCACTGCACTTCTCCCCACTCCAAATCCCACTATAGCTGATAGTAGGAGGGGAATCTCTGTGATTTTCATTACTGCACAGACGCATTGATATTATGATTCACAGGAATAGAGTATTTGATATCAAAAGCACAGATGTCCCTGAATATTTTTTTAGTTTGTAATGGTCTTCTGCATAGCATAAACAAAAGAAGCTCACCTAAATCACAAGCAGAACCCCCTTATAAGTGTGTAACTGTTCATTCTATGTGTTATAGTGGGTGGCTCTTAGGCTCGCTTAAGTACTACAAGCAGCACACAACACGAAAGGTTCGGGTTGGGCAAAGCCCTTAACTTCCCAACTGTTCGGATGGACTTTATTCAGAGAAGGTAAAGATATACATCTGGACTGGACTAGGTCCAGTCCCTTTTTGCCAATCGTCCAGCTGGATGTGAGGCTTGTTGCTGCCCCCTCTTGTACCAAACGGGTATTGCAAAGCATCACCTGGTTGACATAGAAGGAACGAGCACCACACAAGCACATCTATTGGATGATCTGCACTAGTATATACACAACAATGCTGGCCCCTACAAGTGTAGTATGTGGAACTTGGCTCCTGATTTAACAAAGACATACCTCTTGTGATTTTCTAGAAACTGTTGTTTTCTTCTAAATCACAGGGATTTTCAGTTTATCACAGAGATTTCTGGCCCTTTGTGAAGAAAATATCAAAAACTTTTGATGTATTTTACTCCCCTAATACCAGCACTTTGGCAAGGGTTATTAACCGTTAAAGGCCTTCCTTAGATGATATTACCACCCCAATATCGGCTAAGCAACCACATATCCTATATCACAGGGATTTTCTGCCCATTTCCATGTTGTTTGGCCTTATAGCAGCAGTGACCTGTTGTAAACTGTAAAAGTTATGACTGACTTAAGAGTGACCTCTTAGGTACCATAGGTGAAAACTTTGAATTTACTCCATACTCCATTTCAAGGTCTAAAAGGATATATATTTCAATGAAAATTGATATATGATATATCCTTACCATGCAGAAAAGATAGGACCCTTTTTTCCCTCTGAATAAGTCATATTTCTTGTTTGATGTAGTTGAAATAGGTCCACACAGATCGGGCTCTGGTTCCACATAGACTTACCCCTACACAATGGACTGATTCTGAATAGTTGACAAGTAGGCCTAGCTACCCTTAACCTGATCTTGGATGCATTACCTAAGAGCCTTGGTGCAGGTACCGTGTTTTCCTGATTCGAAGCATATTTATACATTTAAACCAGGAGTGACCTACAGTGCCTTTCTACCAGTTTTTTTTACAATCACAGAGGGCATGGACATCATTTACACTGATAAGTCTAGGATCTCTAATGCCTACAGATTTTCTAAGGCAGTGATTTTGCATTATTTGAAGATCATCAATGCAGTCATCAGTGTAACCACCAACAACAAAATCAGCATAGTCGAGGATTGGTAATATCATCTACTTATACAATTTTATTGACATCTGTCTGTCCATATATTTTCTAAACTTCCAGAGTTGATACAATCAAAGTTGTACACTAGCATAAACCTTTGTTTAATGGTCAACTAATTTTATAAACCGATCTAGCATCGCCCCCAAATAATTGAAGATTTGTACTATTTCAATCTCGACATTATTCATAAAGACTGGATATGGCGACAAATCAGGGATATTCTTCTCAGAGTAACACCATAGTAGCTTGGTTTTGTTACAATTGACAGTAAGACAGTAATTCACACACCACTAGCATAAGCTATCAACATCCTCTTGTAATAGTGCGGACATTATCCCTGGGTCCTTGCCACTCACCAACATGGCCAAATCATTGGCATAAAGATAGTATTTACAATTTTTTAACTTTTTTACCATGGCATTAATGCAAATTATGAACAAGAGAGGGCAGAGAACCAACCCCTGTGGGGTGTTTCAGAAGCCGGACATGATAATAAACATTAAATATCTGTTTCTAAAACTGTTAGATTCTAAACTTACAACTGCAACCATTATCATCTCTTACCAGTCATAATAGTTATAGACACAGTAAGGTAATGGTAATACTTTAGAAACACATGCAGTTATAAGCCTACAATCACTATTAAAACTGCTATCATATCTCCTTATGACCGGTTGTAAACATTACCTGCTTCTGAAACACCCCACTGGGGGACCCCGTGCATAACATCCATACTTTCTGATACTACCCTCTTTGGTAGAATCGTTTGACTTCTGCCCTGAAGAAGAATAAAAGGTCTCAGAGTGTGGTTATGACGGAATAATTCACGGGGCTTATGACCAAATAAGCACTGTAGAGGCCAGAATCGTGAGATAAATAACAATACCTTGTGTACAAGGGAGTGATTATTATTTTCAACTACAGTTAGGGAGTGGTGGGTTTTTTGCACGGATGTGTGAAAAATAAAAATTGCCTCCTCCCCACATTGCACAAGGGCTGAAACTCACGTGTAAACATACACTCTCAGAATTCATTGTAAAAGGGCTACCACTGAAGTGCGTACATCATGCAAATCGAGTCATAGATTGGTTTTTCGCCTACAACAGCTACAACTGTATTCCAGAAATATATATAGAAGCACTTTACTCTAAAACCCTTGTGTCGGGCGTACAATGTGCCAATTTTACCTATAGGGCCCTTTTGCTGAAAACAAGCTCACCCTCCCCTCCAGAGCGGCTGAAAAAGGGTCGACAATAGTTTGCCCTCCCCCTCAATCTAACCCCAAAGCTGATTTGCTAATGATTTGGACGACGGGATGCAATGGGAGCTAGCAGGAGCAGATCGGGGCAGACATTGTCTTAAGAATCAGGTTTGATGGAACAGTGGGGTGTTTCAGAAGCAGGTAATGTTTACAACCGGTCATAAGGAGATATGATAGCAGTTTTAATAGTGATTGTAGGCTTATAACTGCATGTGTTTCTAAAGCATTACCATTACCTTACTGTGTCTATAACTATATGACTGGTGAGAAATGATAATGGTTGCAGTTGTAAGTTAAGAATCTAACAGTTTTAGAAACAGATATTTAATGTTCATTATCATGTCCAGCTTCTGAAACACCCCACTGGTGTGTTCTATAGCCGGGTCCCATCAGTGAGAGGAGTTTTACCAACCAATGGCATTCAGGGAAATCCTAAATCCGGTAAAAGAAAAATAAACGCTTGGACCATGGTCCAAGAATAGTTCTCTCTAAGGTCCTGACGTTTTCTTATTACATCAAAATAGAGTCTCAACTTCTCATGTGTCCCTAAGTGATGTGGATAATTAATATGGACAGTAATGGCGAGGAAGTGGTATTATAATTCTAATTTTGTATTCATAAGCTCATATAGACCCCAGCATGATAAAAGCCCTACAGGGTCGGGTGTTTCAGAAGCCGGACATGATAATGAACATTAAATATCTGTTTCTAAAACTTTTAGATTCTAAACTTACAACTGCAACCATTATCATCTCTTGCCAGTCATATAGTTATAGACACAGTAAGATAATGGTAATGCTTTAGAAACACATGCAGTTATAAGCCTAAAATCACTATTAAAACTGCTATCATATCTCCTTATGACCGGTTGTAAACATTACCTACTTCTGAAACACCCCACTAGGGCCCGATTTGCACCAGTTTTGTACCAAATCTATTATAGTATAGACTATTTTTATCTACATAGCAATTTACCCTTCCTTTTGCGTAGTTTATAACCTGCACAAGAGACCTATCCTTCAATATAATGGTGTAGAGGTACGCATTGTCTAACCATAGAGTTGGGTACCGTCTGACGTGGCGGGTGAGTCGAGTCGTCGGACGTTCCTCAGGTTCCGGATAGGTGGCAGCACCGATCCTGGTCTGTGGGGACATCTGACGACGAACACCTGGGTCCTTATATAAAGCCCGGGGCTCAGCCGCTACGTCAGAGGCCCTTCTGGCCTCCGCACTATGTAGACCATTATCCATCAATATTAGCTGCCTCTTCTATACCATTCGGCAGCCGTGAGTGTACACTAAGTAATAAAACTAACCGTTGGCATACACTTGGAATACTGTCTTACTCTTTCTTTCCGAATCGTAAGACCCGAACCCCCCAGGTCCGTAAGGCCACAAACCCTTACAATATTATAATCCAGGTAAGTATCAAAAGTGAGATTTTGCAAGTAATTTATCTACATGGCTGAAGTGTTAGAATTGCTAATAATTATCATGGTACACGATGATTTTAAGGTTTATTTGTCACTTCCACTTCCACATTACAAATCTCGTTTTAAGCGCTGGTTCCACAGGCATAAATCCGTTGGATTAGCACTAATCCGACCGATATTTTTCTATACTTTTGATATATTATAAATCGTCGGATTAGGGCTATTCCGACCGATTGTATGGCTGTGGAACCAACGCTTTAGACGAAATCCTCATATAACCACAAATCCCATCTTATTTTTAAGGTATTTGCAATCATTGATCTTGAATTTTTCCTTTATATATCCCTAGTCACAAACCCATCAGTTTGCTAGAGCTTATTCAGCACCCGTGAGTTTGCGAGATCAGTTTCAGGGTCCACTAGAGTTCATATGTTAGGTTTTATATTGTGTCAGGGTTCGGTAGATTTCATATTGTATCAGGGTCCACTAGATTTCATATTGTGTCAGGGTCTGCTAGATTTCATATTGTGTCAGGGTTCGCTAGATTTCATATTGTGTCAGGGTCCACTAGATTCCATATTGTGTCAGGGTCTGCTAGATTTCATATTGTGTCAGGGTTCGCTAGATTTCATATTATGTCAGGGTCCGCTAGTTTTCATGTGTCAGGGCCCGCTAGATAAATGTAAGCATTTCCCTGATATATAGCAAAATTATGATGGATGCTGATTGAATATAGCAACCTTTGACGAATGCTGATTAAATATAGCAACATGACGGATGCTGAATTAAATGATGGCCCTAATTCTGATGGCCCTGGTTCCAGAGGGCCCCTGTTCCAGAGGGCCCAAGTACCAAGGGCCCCAGTTCTGATGGCCTAGGTACCAAGGGCCCCAGTTCTGATGGCCCAAGTACCAAGGGCCCCGGTTCAGATGGCCCAAGTACCAAGGGCCCCAGTTCAGATGGCCTGAGTACTGAGGGCCCCAGTTCAGATGGCCCAAGTACCAAGGGCCCCAGTTCAGATGGTTCAACTACCAAGGGCCCTGGTTCAGATGGTCCAAGTACTGAGGGCCCCAGTTCAGATGGCCCAAGTACCAAGGGCCCCAGTTCAAATGGCCCGAGTACATAGGGCCCCAGTTCAGATAGCCCAAGTACTGAGGGCCCCAGTTCAGATGGCCCAAGTACCAAGGGCCCCAGTTCAGATGGCCCGAGTACATAGGGCCCCAGTTCAGATAGCCCACGTACCAAGGGCCCCAGTTCAGATGGCCCAAGTACTGAGGGCCCCAGGTCAGATGGCCCAAGTACCAAGGGCCCCAGATCAGATAGCCCAAGTACTTAGGGCCCCAGTTCAGATGGTCCAAGTACCAAGGGCCCCAGTTCAAATGGCCCAAGTACCAAGGGCCCCAGTTCAAATGGCCCAAGTACCAAGGGTCCCAGTTCAAATGGCCCAAGTACCAAGGGCCCCAGTTCAGATGGCCTAAGTACTGAGGGCCCCAGTTCAGATGGCCCAAGTACTGAGGGCCCCAGGTCAGATGGCCCAAGTACCAAGGGCCCCAGTTCAGATGGCCCAAGTACTAAGGGCCCTAGTTCAAATGGCCCAAGTACCAAGGGCCCCAGTTCAGATGGCCCAAGTACTGAGGGCCCCAGTGTAAATGGCCCAAGTACTGAGGGCCCCAGGTCAGATAGCCCAAGTACTGAGGGCCCCAGTTCAGATGGCCCAAGTACCAAGGGCCCCAGTTCAGATGGCCCAAGTTCTGAGGGCCCCAGTTCAGATGGCCCAAGTACCAAGGGCCCCAGTTCAGATGGCCCGAGTACTGAGGGCCCTAGTTCAAATGGCCCAAGTACCAAGGGCCCCAGTTCAGATGGCCCGAGTACTGAGGGCTCCAGTGTAAATGGCCCAAGTACTGAGGGCCCCAGGTCAGATGGCCCAAGTACATAGGGTCCCAGTTCAGATAGCCCAAGTACCAAGGGCCCCAGTTCAGATGGCCCAAGTTCTGAGGGCCCCAGTTCAGATGGCCCCTTTTCGTGATGGCCCTAGTACCTACCGTAATCTCCCGCGTAGAAGACACGTCCTCTACGCCAAACAAAATGCTGGGGGGTCTTATAGCTTTCTCTCAGGTTGGGTGTGCGTCTTATATGAGGGGTAATGTTACTATAGAAATGTACTAATCTTACAAATTTCAGCCTTAAAATGTGCGTCTTATATGCTAAAATGCCTTTCTGAATTTGGGGTGCTTCTTATACACGCAACGCGTCTTATACACGGGAGATTACGGTAGTACCAAACTGGCATCATGGTGAGCTGCACTCTGGTATAATCCTTTCAAGAGCCACTAATGCGGGAGTGCACCACGCCCATTGGTCGGCATGATGCACTAATGAAGTGCTGGTGAGTCTGCTTGCCAGCACTTCATTGGAGCATCATGATGACCCTCCGGGACTGTATCGATCCCAGTAGGGTTGACATGATGTATGACTTCATGCATCATGACAACCAATAGGCATAATACATTAATGTATCAGCAGATGGAACCTATCTGAAAGAGCCATTAAATACGGTCATGCTGGTGTATAATACTATCATATACCATTTTATTATTCCATAAATTGTAACATATTATTGTATTAATCAAAGAATGTGTAAGAAATTAATACATAGGTTGGTTCTAAGAGCTATAAGAGCGCTCAAACTTTATATAAGAGCGTTCATGCCCCACTGCACACCAGCTATATCAAATATACATAAGTTACATCACCAAAGACAGCAACCTCATGGTCCACTGCACAATATAATGATTCTAAGGGTCTAAATCAGCGACCTCATGGTCCAGTGCACAAACTAATAACTTGTAAGTGAATGCAAACGGCCGTTAGGGGTGCCTGGGCACCACTGACGCCGTCACGGGTGTCTGAGCACCCAAACACTGAACAATAGCTTACATTAGTCACGACGCCATAACCTTCCGGTCGCTCTAGCGTCGCTCCTGAGCAACCAGGAGCCACAGACGAACCAGCGTGAGTTAAGCACACAAAAAGTGGGCATTGACAACTTCACATATTCAAGTCTGCGCAGGCGCAAAATGGCGGTTGTAACGGCGTAATTGACCGAGTTATGAGGGTCAGAACATGCCACAGCGATCAAGACAATGGGGGCCATGGTGGCGTCCATGGGGGTCCTTTGTGCACCCAGTGACACATGAAAGACTCCTCTCAAACAATTGCAGAGTTAGGCAGATGCCACTGGCCCCAGTCAGTCTGAGGTGCAAAGCCAAGAAATGGTACAAATAGCCTGGCTCCTCCTCCTAGAAAGCAGAATCTCCAGAACCACTCCAGAGGTAACATCTCCAGTCATCTCCTGCTACCTGCTATAGCTCTACACTATGGTTAAACTATGCTAGACAGGCATAGGGTTCAACCATTAGTGGCCAGAGGCTATCTCCTACAAGACATCCACCAGAGGGTAAAGTTATACATTATTACATTATTCCTCTAAGCAGCAGGTCAGGAGCTAGGTGTGGGAACCCACCTAGAACTATGCTGGACATTGTATTAGTATTATTACCTCACAGGTGGAGTGGAACAGAATATTATACTCTATGAACAATTGTATATTTACTGTAAGTGGAAATTACCTGCATATTAACAACTGTGTGGTTGATATTTCTTACATGTTGCCTAAAGCTGAATAAACCAGCCATAACTGGAAATAACACTATTTATGAGAGCTTGATGTATTTACACTATATACCACTAGCCATATGATATTTCTCATATGACAACTTGATCATGCACAATTACTAGTATGACAATACATAAAGTCTAGACATATATATCTTACATAGTGAACAAAGTGTGTTTATCTGAATTTTGCCTTCTGAAGGTCCTTATTGTGCTCATCACTATAAGTGCCGCTAATGCAGGAGTGTAGGTGCATTAAGTAGCAGCCCGCAATGGGTTAAAATGTTGGACCACTCCTGTGAACCAGACTGGGTGTGTAATACTTTCAGCTTACAATAAGCCCCTACACAATCCCTAATAACCATACCTGTGTCGCTAGGATAAGCAACTGTAATGTATATTATTTCAATTATAATTGTCATATCAAATCGCCAGGCTTCCCACTAAAAAGGGTCTATATGTTCTCTTTCCTGTCCCCTCAGATGTATATGGTGCATACATATATGCGAGGGCACCAACACATTCCTCTCTGAAATCGTGTAATATAGTTCTCGCCATGAATATGACCTTAGCTGTCGAAATGGCGGTAAACATCTATTACTCACTCACATTGAGTCACCACTGACACATGGTGTTTGGTCATTTCAGTCCATTTCTTGGTGATGTTTCAGTCTGTCAAAAGACCACTGTTTCAAGGATCCAGGAAAATTTCGGGCGTGTGGTTAAAAATAATTAGATACAATCCCACCTGCCTACTATAGGTGTTCAGGGGGTTAATGCATACGTTAAAGAAAAGAATAATTCATTGGAATAACCAGATTGACCTGATGTGTTAAGGCGGAAGCTAAAACTTTTATTGTAATGAAATCTTAAAATTATGGTAATTATCTATGTTCATCCATGGTAAATGCAGTTGATTAATTGAGTGATTGTGTATTTATTTTATCGACATATTATGGAACTCCGGTGTACAACCAGTATCTGTGTAAATGACCGCTATCTGTAGAACTGCAGTTAGAGGCTGTACATGGGGACAGAAAACTGCAACGAGTGTTTACAACGGACTTAGAAAAGACATAGAAATAACTACTCTTGACAGAGACTCTAAATGAATGCATAGTGCAAGAGATAATCAGTAGATTTGACTATACTGTAAAGTATAACTGTTGAATCTACCAAAGATCTTTGTAAAACTGAAGAGTAGATCCCCTTAATCATGTAGCAGGGAGTCAGTGCAGTTAAAGTGGTAATTTTTGTCATAGAGTGTTTAAAATTGGTAAGTAGACTAATATATGACCAGATATGCCCTGTTCAAAATTGTGGACCTTTACCTGCACTGTGTCCAGAGATATGAGGGATTGCTTACCGCAGATATGATAATAACTAAGCACCCAAGCAAATTTGTATTCAAGATAAAACCCATCAAATAAAGCCATCATGAAAAAGGGTGATCTTTTCTTTTAATGCATCATGCCCAGTGGTCATCATGATGCACCAATGAAGTTCTGCTGATGCTTTATGTATCAACCCATGATGCTCCAATGAAGCGCTGGCGAGCAGTCTCTGCAGCACTTCATTGGAGTATCATGCAAACCAATGGGCATGATACACTCCTGCACCAGGGGCCTTTAAAGTGTTTGATCAATGAGCACACTGGGGCTAAAGAGGCCACTACAGAAAGACAGTGGTCATTTTCATCAACAGGGGGTTGTAAGATTTTGCAGGGATGCACGAAAACCTTTCATACCCCTCCCCCGCCCCAACCCTAAAGTGGCAGTGAAAGTTTTGTGTGTCCCAGCCATGCCAGCGGTGTGTGAAATCTTCTTATGCCTTTTTGATATTATAGTATTGTGCAGTTTTCTTTTGCAAATAAGAAGCTTTTACCCCCACCCCCCCACCTCTAGAGGGGTCAAACGATTTTACACCCATCCTCAGGAAGGGTAAAAGGTTTTAACCCCCCCCCCCCTCAAACCCAACCACCCCTGTTGTTAAATAATGACTCCATACAGGTCTTCTGTTTCCCAAAATGAAAATTAATACCCAAGACACAAGACTCCAAGTCAGGATTTTAATGCTTCTGTTAGTGGTTCTGCTTACAATACGGTTTGTCAAACCAGTGACTTTTAAATGGTTTGTACCTGTGAACAAGCATCTCTTTCATAATTTTCTTTTCTGCTTTGAGACTTTTTTCATTATTATGAGATGGAAACAACTTGCTGCAGCAAGGCAAACACTGTCAGCTTTTGGTCCAGCAAGTTGGTGGACTGACAAATTTCAGCTGATTTCTATCCTGTTATTCCTTTTACACGAGAATTTACGATGTATGCAATAATATTATAATCATAGTAGTATTTATAGATATGGCCAGAAATACAAATGGCACAACAGGAAAAAACATATATGATAAAAAACAACACTTCTTTTTACATCATAATTTCACCTAACAAAATTGTCTATGCATGATCAATCAAGGGAAAACACATGGCGTGACCCACTTTTAAACACTTAAGCTGATAATGAATAAATGCATCACACCATTGAACGTCATAATGTACGCATGATACATGTCACGTTTGTAGGCTCCTGGAGGGTCGGCATGATGCACCAATGATAATACACTCCTGGAGGGTCGGCATGATGCACCAATGATATTCTGGTTTGCAAACTCGCCAGCAGTTTGTTGATGCATCATGACGACCAATGGTCATTATGCATTCCTGCAGAAGCGGCTCTTACACATTACGTCGGTCAAGATAGGAGTGCATCATGCCCATTGTTCAGCATGATGCACCAGTGCATTGTCAAAGCCATAGCATCGCCATGATGCACGAATGCAGCCTGGCGAGTTACTCACCCTGACTGCATTCATGCATCATGAAGACAGATGGGCATGATGCACTGATACACACCAAAGATTAAAGGGTTTATCCATTTTTGAACCAGACTGTTATTCTCGTTATTTATACATTTCATTCAATAAATCAGTATCAGCTGACAAGAGGACAAACAATATCAATTACCTGTACACTGTAAAATATGATAACTGTTGAATCTACCAGGGAACCTTGCAAAACTGAATAGTAGACCACCGTAATTGTATAGCAATAAACCCGTGTAGGTTCTTTTCAAAATGCCTCAGGCGGCAACTGATACGGTCTTACAAGGAAAATAATAAACGATCTCTGGCAACTTTGGGACTAGGATTTCACCGTTAATTTGACATTTTTTATTTTACAGTGTATATCAACAAAGACTAACCTAGACGTCAATTACTAACTAGACTATATACCATTATCTCAAGTTCAACTGACAAGAATTTACAAGGCTCATTAGGAATAGTGACAAGCATACGCCATTTCCAATATATAAGTGTCACACTAAACTCCTGGTGCCACCGGGGACTATAAGGAGTCTTTAGGACTTATGTTTTGTTGGGGACATTGAAACAAGACCCAGAGTTGTCTAGCCACACATTTCACCAAAGGTCACAAGCACTCGTCTCAAATTGATGTAAAATGATTAATCATCATCATCATCATCATCATCATCATCATCATCATCATCATCATCATCATCATCATGTTGTTGTTTCTATGTTATTTCATTGCCAATGATGTTTTGTTGTTGTTTGTCTATTTTATAATGGTCTTTCATTTTTCACCTAATACTATTATAAGGCACACAGTCCTTTGCATATAAGAAGCGGCTTATACGATCAGCCATGCTGCTGTGTAAATCTTGACTAGGAACTGATTGGTGACACATTTGGCAAAAATATCAGTATTCTGGATTAGCTGACACTAGAAAATAGCACTGAAATCGGGCATCTTCCTCAATTTTGGATACATGCGTCATTTAGTCCATTTCTGACTTGAGTCTACAAAAAGAATTTACCCCATGCAAGCCATTCGGTCCAGCAGGTTTTATCATTCTACAGGCCCGGATTGATCTTGCTAGGACCGAATACATCAAGATAATTGTTTGGCAAGAATTGAATAATGAAAAAAAAAGAATTAACACGCTATCATATAACTATTTAAACCTAATAAAAGGCTGTACAAACCTGAACGATAGTCTGACTTCCAAGCTGTAAAAAGCAAAATGTAGACCAAGGTGTAAAGATCATAGCTAGACATTCGTGCCATAGTCTGGCAAGTTCTGCCTGCCAGGCAGTGATTTCTTTTGGCAAAACCCAGTGTCCTGCAAGTTTTCGTACTGACTGTGACTTCTTGTTTCTCTTTTTGACAATTGTCAGCACTTTGAGGCTGTATTTCACCAAGTGCAACAATCGTGTCATCAAGAGCCCATACCAGTAGTGTAAGATGGTGGAAATGATGAACCCTTCAAGGCCCACTGGTCGTCATGATGCAGCACTGAAGTGCTGGTGAGTCTGCACACGAACAGCCCCCTAGTGGCCCTTCTACCCTGCTAGCATAATTCATGCATTTTACATCTTTCCTATGTCACATGTGTTATGCAGACATCACGTAAAAGTGATGTAAATTCCATAGCGTGTGCAGCTGAATACATTGCGCTTTCCATCTGCCAGCCATTTGTTGCAATGCTAGGATGGAATGGGTATTCCTTTCTGCATTCTATCCGTTCACTGAATGGAGTCGGTCTGCGATGCAACACCCTTCAATAAGACACACAGACAGCTGAACGAATGAAATCAGGGGTGTCGGAAGCAATATGATTTGTGGGGGGGGGGAGGTTTCTGCCAGGTGGGGCGAGTTGACATTTCTAAGTACAGCAAGTGAAGCTCTTTCTCCCTTTAGAGGCAATAGGGACATGCTTCTGGGGACAATTTTGAAAATTCGGACATTTCGCCTGCTATTGTCAACATATGACCAAGTTGACCATGTCAGTAAACATCCATTTCCAGTTTTTTTTTTCTTTCCTTACTCTTTTTTTGAAAAATCCCAGTGTGAAGTGGGAAAAGACAGCTTACCTGAGCCCAATTGGAGTAGAGTTTACAGGGAGGAAACGCACCTCCAATGTATATTGGGGCTGGGGACACAGTCTGCCTCCCTGATCTGGTATCAGAAGCAGGGGGAGGCATTCCAACACCCCTGACAAAAGGAACAGCCCCTTGAAAGTCCCCAAGTGCTGCTGACTGGATTATCAAAGGCTAGCCGTGTCGGCAACACATTAAAGTCCCATATAGTCTCATTATTCCAAATTAACTACTTTATACCTCACAGCTTCCACCACACTAACCTTAACACACAATTATAAATTTCTAAAGTTCTCCATACTTTACCAGCTTAACTCTAACCACCCAACCTTCTCTTATCCCATTTACAGGTACTTATAATTTTTGTTCGGTTTTGATCTTCATCATATGAAAACTACCTCTCATCGCTCTGCGGTTGGGGGTTTAAAACCTTAAAAAAAAATACCTCAGTCCCGTTGGACCTTCAGGGGCCCTCAAAGTTGTACCAAAGTTCCCATAGGGATAGAGTGGAGAGCAAGTCGTGTGACTGTGATGGCACCATTATAAAGGCTTCCACTCTGATTTGAAGGGAGTCATAGCATGTTACAAAACAACCGCCAGTGAACCAGACGATTTTGTTCTGTACTCTCTTTTGCTACCATAAAACCTCATGTAAACGCTAAAGTCTCTAGCTTTAGAAAAAAAAAGTATGTGAAGTTTTTCCTGAAATATGTCTTAATCAAGATAAAAGGCTATTGATTTTGAATTTCCACTTGCGACTTTTCAACAAATTCACAGATTCAGTCTGTGGTCAAAAGAACAGTGTATGTACATGGCATAAAAAAGGTTTCTTTCCCTTTTTTTATTTTACTCTATTATCAAAACCATATTTCAGGATGAATTTTTTTCCATTAAAAGAATTGCTTTTTAAACATCAAAAGTTTTTCAGTGGGTAGATTATATACAGGTTTTATGGTGCAAGTCCTTTTCATTCTACACCTTATTTTCATGGGTCTCTCGCCACCAGAGTAGGTCGTGTAGAAGGCCTGGATGAAGCTGCAGGTTCTATGACGGCCAATTGTAGCTCCATAGGTGCAGGGGTAACAGCTGCATTAGCACCTCCAAACAAGCAGCAGCATCTTCCAAACTGAGCTGGCAGGATCTCCCTGAACGCCATCCTAAAGCCCTTGTCCCGCCACGCATAGATCACTGGATTTATCCAGAAGATGATGTCGTAGAGGAGGACGGTGAGCTGGTTGAGTAACGGGAAGTTTCGAAGTGACAGAGTCATGGCAGAGATGAAGAATGGGCAGTAGAGGATGAAGAAGATGCCAACCACCATGCCCATCATCTTGGTAATGGCCATGTCCTTCTTACGACGTACCTGCTCAGCTGCCGATTGTGATGTCGCAACCTGGCATCGGCTTTTGTATGCCACCCAAGCGATGTGTCCATAGCCAAATGTAATTGTGATGCATGTCACAAAGAAGGAGACGATAGAGATGTAGGCGAAGATCATTGGGTAGTAGTATCTGAAGATGCATGGTGTTCCTTCAGGGACATCAGACACAACCATAGTCACTGAGACATTGTACACAATGACAAGCACCCACATGGAGATTAGGATGATGAGGACACTCTTCACGCTCCACTTCTCACATCGGTTCAGCCGGAACAGCAGCGAATTCCGTCTTTCAAAGGCGAGCATTGCAAATGTGACAAACTGCAGCTGTAGTGTGGTGGCTTCGGTACATATCCCGGTCAGACAGAGTGGGTGATGAACGTACCAGGTAGTGGTGAAGTAGTATGTGGTAGGCATCACTATGGCTATCGATGTTCCTCGGAGGAAGTCTGTCACAGCTAGACTAGCCACAAGAAGATTAGCCGCCGATCTCAGGCTCCGCTTCCTCAGGGCGCAGAACAATGTGAGGAGATTTGCGATCATGGAGACAACTCCCATGACGACTCGAATTACGATGTACACCAGGCGATAAATCGCCATGTTGATGAACAGGATGTTACCTCACAGTTGACTGTTTTTTTTTCTCCTCTTCTCCTACATCCTGTTAAAAAGTTGTATAAAGTTTGAAGTATGTCAGAGTTAAATCAATTGTTCCAGTAGATCTTCTATAGGGGAACTCCAATAGCAATTATTCATCCAATCCAGCCGAGCTAAAAAGATGGAATGCCTCTATTTGTTCAAATAGTAGAAATGTTCAATTCCTACAAAGGTGGAGGAGCTGATGTCCACAGGTGTGCATATAGGCCGTGAGTGGCTGCTCTATCGTTACCTACAGCTTTATGATACCTATGCCTTAATGCGCAAGTCTTGTGAGGCGTCTTTACCTGTTGCTGCTTTCCATCGCAGCACGAAGACTTAAGCAGATTGGTCAGGCAGGAGGTCAGATTACGACTCTATACCAGAGGGTTACCATAGCAACCCATTTAAGCACTTGGCCGCTCATCAATTTCAATACCCCTGTACCAATGGTCAATTTTTCAATATTTTAGAAAATTATAAAAAATGGGGGTTTCTCCCATTAGCAGCCATAGTTAAGGTGTCACCATCTTCAGATGTCAATAAATCTGAAACTAGCACAATGAACCATCCCAGCAAATTGTCGTAATCTGTCGCCATGATTGGTCATCAATAGTGACTCCTTTTTGAGTGATAACTCACTGCATCATCTTTCGCCACTGTGTGTCAGTCTCACATGGCATGGTAATTTATCACAACAGTCACCAACATGATCTCACTCACTGCGTGAGTATGTGCCACCCCTTGTCATCCCTCACAAAGCATAGTGACTTATCACCACCATCGCCAACATGGATCTAACTCACTGCGTGAGTATGTGCCACTGCCTGTCAACTCTCACTTAGAATGGCGGCTTATCACAAGCATCGCCAACATGGATCTGACTCACTGTGTGATTATGTACCACTCCCATGCCACTGGCATCAACTCTCACACAAAATGGCGACTTATCACTACCATTGCCAGCATTGGTCTCACTCAATGCTTGAACTTGTGTCACTCCATGTCAATGCTCTCTGAGGATTGCATCATCTGTCACTCACTCTCACTCAGAATGGCAACTTATCACCACCATTGCCAGCCTTTGTCTCACTCAATGGGTGAATTTGTGTCTGTCCAAGTCAATGCTCTCTGAGGATTGCATCATCTGTCACTCACTCTCACTCAGAATGGCAACTTATCACCACCATTGCCAAAGTTGTTGGGACAGCACCACTGTTCAACATGTAGCCTATCTAGGAAGTGTGGGCATGAAGTATAAGTCCCATACTTATCAAATGTGCTTTGTTGCACACTGATTTCCATGTAATACTTCAGGATTGAATCAAACAAGATTATATAGAGAAAATATCAATTGAATTTAGATAGAGGTATCTCTAAAATAAAAGCATCTATCCATAAACACCTTTTCTCTGGTTACAGGAAAAATACATAAGGAAGTACCTACATGAACACCTTGTCTGTGGTTAGAGGGAAGATACATATGGCAATACCTTCTCTGGCAAAACATACATTGATCTGGCAGATGTGAGGCTGCATGATTACCAATGTTGATGATCATGAGCTTTTCATCTAACAAGATGAGTGATCACCAGCGTCGCCATCACTGGTGAGTCTGAGTGATCACCACTCTCGCCATCCATGGTGAACCTGCACTATGACGTGGTGCGCATTTCATCTAGCGAGGTGAGTGATCAACCGCCTTGCCATCCCTGGTGAGTGTGAGTCATCACGATCCTCGCCAACCATGTTGAATGTGCATTATGGCATAGTGTGCATTTCATCTAGCAAGATGAATGATCACCTGAGTGACCATCCCCCACGAGTGTGAGTGATCACGATCCTTGCCATCTGTGGTGAATGTGCGTTATGACGTGGTGTGCGTCTCATCTAGCGAAGTGAGTGATCACTCATGTCGCCATCCCTGGTGAGGATGAGTGATCACTCATGTCGCCATCCCTGGTGAGGATGAGTGATCACGATCCTCGCCATCCCTGGTGAACATGCACTATGATGAGGTGCGTGGTTCATCTAGCGAGGTGAGTGATCACCTGCGTCGCCATCCCTGGTGAGTCTGAGTGATCACCATCCTCGCCATCTGAGGTGAGGCTATGTGATCACCACCATTGCTAATCCTGGTGATCTTGTGCTATAGCGACGTCTAGTTCCATCTAGCGACATGTGTGAGCCACTTCACACAGGTTGACGAGGAATCACGACAATTGGCTGGGATGTCTTTTATTGCTTTATCTTATTCATAATACATAAAACTTCTATAATCTAAAGGGATTTGGAGAAACTGCTGGTAGTTTTTGCAGGATTTACCAAATAGTGGGAAATCCCTTTAAGCCCTCAGTCGCTCATCAATTTCAATACCTTTGACCAACGGCCCTAATTATAGAGAGGGGCTTATTTGAATACTGTTTTCAGTGTTTAAAGTTGACTTCAATAGCCTGGTACCCCCATAGCTTATATGAGACCCCGTCACTTAAACAGGTCAATAAAGAATTCCAAAAGGTGCTTTATGTAGATACCTTATCTTTTTCCTTAATGGTATTTCATTCCCATTTTACAAATACATCAAAACCCATCTCATCTCATCATTTACCTGTGTTGCTAGTTTACTAGAAATGCTTGACGATATTAGCTAACACTCTCTCTCCTGCCATACCATACCAAGACCACTGTACTGGGTACACAGCAAGGTACATTATTTGTATATGTATTATTAGACCTGATAAAACTCTTAACAGCCTAGCATCACACCCTATGCAATGCAGTATGTTGTGTTTGTTCTTTGGTTGTAACTATACCGAAAAACCTTGCGTATAAGTCGTGGCTTCTTAACCATTTCAGCCCCATGGTGCAGCTTATAACATTCTCCTTAATTCTTTCCTGGCAATCATAATCTTATTGAGGTCTACCAAGTTAAAAGATAGGAGGCCAATACATCCGTTACCATGATTTTGAAAAGTTGAATATGCATTCGAATAGGTGAGGCTTGTACTCAAACTACTGAAAGCAGATCAATGAGACTAACAGTACTAATAGTGGTGTAGTAGACCTACACAAACAACTTCTGTGACTGTGCTGAATACATAATCATTGATTATTACACGATTTCTGTGACTCAGGGTCCTTTTTCTGGATATCCCAGTTCTGATATGTATATAGGAATGACGAATTTTGTGTATCGAATGTTTGTATTGACATCGAGAGCCGGTCATATTTCCCTCGAGTGAGTTATACGAACGAGAGGGAAATGTGACCGGCTCGAGATGTCAATACAAACATTCAATACACAAAATTTGTCATTCCTATATTTATTTTTACATGTTTAGGCACAGGGAAGCGATGAAATCAAACAAAAACTCACTGTTTAATTGAACTTTTGGGGCAGGTCCCGCCATCTTGGTTATTTACTTCTGGTTAGGACTACTCCGCAGAAAAAGTAGTCCCTGACACAAAAATCACAAAAGTAGCTTTTATCTCGCATTTTTATTACTATTTTATACTAGTTATTCTTATTTAGGTTGCAAAAAAGCTGCTTAAGAACTTACAGAACAGAATTTTCGTTTTAATATTTGTGCGTATCACATTTCCTCTTTGTTCTAATATAGCGTCCTAATGATCTGCTGGGAGAGTAGATGCTCAGGTTGACCCTTGACCTCGGTGGCTTCTACACTTGCCAAACTGATGTTTCAATAGATTAGACTCCTAAGATAAGTCTATGGGCGCTACTCAGTATAGAACTGAATGAGAATATGGGACGGTTGTATGCTGACAATGCTTAAGATAAAACATCTGCTCGTAGATTGAGGGATATGTATGGCAAGTGTAGGCGATCAGCTGATCGGTGAAAATCTGGGTCAAGGCAAAGAATATAATTATTTTCCGGCTTAATTTTGACAAAAACAAAAAAATAACCCCCCCAAGCACTGTAAAATGATGAAATCTACCATGAGAGTGGTGTAATTTCCCATAAAAGGTTCAAATAAAAATTTAAACTGCAAATAATGTACCGCTGATCTGAGCCTCAGTGCAATATCTATGGGAGCAATGTCACGGCCAGACATCAAAATGCTTTATTTTTTGTTTGACATGTTAGGCTTCAACCCCCTAAAAATCCTTAAGAGGCTAAAAACTAGAATAGTTAAACTAATATTTGGCGCAATCCCCACCCAGAAATTCGAAATATTAAGCCCAGGAGAAATTATTTAGTTTTAGCTTTGTTCACGTAATGATAACTCTATGGGGACTGTACCGGTAGAAGCACTGAATGGAAGACTTAATATACGAATTTTTTTAAGCTAGTTAGGCCTACATATCAGCACTGAGGTTAATACACATTAAACTTGGGATATTTTACTTCGTTCCCATCATATTCCCATTAAAAAGTATTCAGGATTTATTTAATGACAGCTCATTTACTTGTGGTCGACATGGGCCTATTTTAGCATTGAAAGTATATGGAAATGACTGATACGGCCAGACATCAAAATGCTTTATTTTTTTTTTGACATCTTAGGCTTCAACCCCCTAAAAATCCTTAAGAGGCTAAAAACTAGAATAGTTAAACTAATATTTGGCGCAATCCCCACCCAGAAATTCGAAATATTAAGCCCAGGAGAAATTATTTAGTTTTAGCTTTGTTCACGTAATGATAAGTCTATGGGGACAGCTATAAGGCGCACCTATAGAATAATTTTTGTATTGGGGGGTTAGGCCTAATTTTCAGCACTGAGGTTAATACACATTAAACTTGGGATATTTTACTTCGTCCCCATCATATTCCCATTAAAAAGTATTCAGGATTTATTTAATGACAGCTCATTTACTTGTGGTCGACATGGGCCTATTTTAGCATTGAAAGTATATGGAAATGACTGATACGGCCAGACATCAAAATGCTTTATTTTTTTTTTTTGACATCTTAGGCTTCAACCCCCTAAAATATATATATTAGTTTAACTATTCTAGTTTTTAGCCTCTTAAGGATTTTTAGGGGGTTGAAGCCTAACATGTCAAACAAAAAATAAAGCATTTTGATGTCTGGCCGTATCAATCATTTCCATATACTTTCAATGCTAAAATAGGCCCATGTCGACCAAAACTAAAACGGCTATAACATATTAACCACTGCATATTTTTTAATGGATGGCAAATAAGTAAAATGACTGAAGTTTACTTAGTATTAGGCTCAGTACTGAACCACCCCCCCCCCAATCTGGGATATTAGGCCTTTTTTATTCCAAGAAATTTGCGAGTCACAGTAGGTTTGACAAGTGGTAGTGCCATAGAGTTTGTATTGGCGGCATTTTGGGGACGATCAGAAAATGTAAGATTTGACATAGTTAGGCTTCATATTTTTATTTGGGCTTGGGAAATATCGTAGGGGGGTCTTAGAGCATCAATTCATCATATTTTTACCTTGCCACACCAGTATAATATGATGTGAGGGTATGGGAAATGGGTTTGTTTCCTGCGCGATGAGACTAGGTCAGCCACGCGTCGAGCAAGGAATGGCCGGACTGGGCGGGTCCCGAATCGTATCGATGTGGAAAATCAATGGATTCTTATTTATTTCGAAGAAAATGGAGGAATTTGGCATGGCATGTTCATATAGGATATCTAACAATGTTTTCCTGTGAATAACTCCACCAGGCTCCATTGAAATCTATGCTAACGAGGTCTGCAAACATCAGGTATGTGGGAAAAAAAAATTCAAATGCTGGATATAGATTCCTGCGCCGAGTGATGAGGCCGGAAGGAGGGGTAATACAGTCGAAATGTCAAATAACTTTTTGGCAAATACGAACCCATATATCGTAAATAATCACAATATGCTTTACCGTGCGTTAGTCTATGGGAGTCCAGAATCTTACTAAACATGTAAAAATAATCCTGCATATTGTGCGACCCCTTATGAGCAGATCCCAGGTGGATATCAGCACTCTCTGTGGTGGATATCAGCACTCTCTGAGGTGGATATCAGCACTCCTTGTCCATGTCACATGTCACATGTCACATGTTAAAACCCACGAAATTTTCCAGGCCAGGGTAGGGATCGAACCTGCAGTCTCACATCCCAAATCCAACTCCTTATGCACTGCGCCACAAGGACTGACGAGAAATGCTCGGTTCAAACCAAGTCTGGATATGATACAAAGCCGTGTGCGCTGTCGCTGTCCACTGCCGGGCGAGGAGGTGTATTATACACAAACATAACCGCGAGATGCAGTGAATGGAGAAGGCGCGGTGGTCTAGCAGTTAGCGCTTTGCGCTCAGCCGCTTGAGGTACACGGTTCGAGCCCCGGTCTGGGCGCATCTTTTTTCGCCATGTGCGCTGTCGCTGTCCGCTGCCGGGCGAGGAGGTGTATGTACCTGTGTACACACACTATGGCTGGCTTCGCGTCCCGGGGAAGGATTTTTGTTTTCAACTTGTTTTTATTGATATTCTATTGATTTTTTATTGATTAATCGTGTAATAAACTTACTAAGGTATGGGCTAACAGGCACCGAATGGCATGTATCGTAGGATAGCCGTAGGCCACTCGTTACGATATCCTACGATACATGCCATTCGGTGCCTGTTAGCCCATACATTACTTAGTTACTGTCCTTCAACCGCTATAGGTACTGTCTATCCTGAATACATTAACATTGGTCTGTCCTTGGATTACTACCCCCCATATAACCCTATTGTCCAGAAATTGGATGGCTAGCATGCATAGCCTATCCTTGAACCATAAAGTCAAATGAATACATTGCCATTGTGTCCCTCACTATCGACACCCATTCCTGGTCAAGCCCGTGTGTACTGGTTGCTATGGACACCATGGTCAGGGACGTATGTATTGACACTCCCCTCGAACAAGGCCGTATACATTATCATTGCCTATAGCTGGCACCGTCCTGGAACAGGGGCAGCATAGACTATCACCGATGATTAACCTTCTGTCCTTCACCGATGATTAACCTTCTGTCCTTGACCTATGTATTACCACTGTCTGCTATCGGCTCTATCCCTGACCGGGGACGTTTGTATAATCATTGCTAGCTAGAGCCACCGTCCTTGACAAAGGTTGCATACATTGTCATTACTTATAATTGGTACTGTTCCCCACCAAGGTTGCGTATAGTCCTAGCACTTATGACTGCTACTTCTCCTAACCAAGGTTACATAAATTATCATTGCATGTTCTGTATTTGTTATGGCTACTGCCCAAGGTCGCGTATATTGTCATTGCTTCTTACTCCCAATATTGAGGTGAAGGTCAACATTATGTTATATATACCCAACTCAGACCTGAGAAGGTTGGTATTGGTAATAGTCAGTTTGCTGGATGTATTGCTGTTGTAAGCTGGAATAAACAAGTCTTCATGACAAGTACCTTTCACTTGTTCAACTATCTGGGAATTGCAGACCATCTCTAGCTACCGTTTAAATACATTTATTTGAGGGAAATTCCATGCATACGAACTAGCTCAGTAGGATAATAGAGCTACATTCTACTATAGGATTTTCAGTATTCAGATATAATCATACCCTTAAACCAGAGCTCTGAACTCATGGTAACGGATGTATCTTAAAAAGTGAATAAATTTTCCAAATTTATTTCTATCAGTTAATCTATATTGGAATGTTCATAACTAAGTCTAGCAATGTTTAATAATCTTGTCTTCCAAGAGATATGGTCAATACCAGTGATCCAACCTCCAGAATGTTCTTACTGAGTATTTACTTTTATTTTCTGTGAAAAGACATAGTCATTTGGCTTACTCTTTACATTCAATTATTCACCAATATTTCTCAAATGTCAATAAGTATGGCTAAATGTATGTTAATGTATAGGTATTGATGTCTATAACAACTCATGATAGGTGTCATTATATTTAACTTAGTATGCTTCACGTGGTTACTGATATATGACAATAATTCAATTATTTTGCAATTGTGCACATCTCAGATTTCAAGTACAAGGATGACACGCTCTGCTACTGCAGTGCGCCTAGTAGACCCACTTGGCACAAAACGTTTTGTTTTAATGTTTTTATTTGGCTCCAAAGTTTGCCAAATATATGTTTCGAATATCAGAAGAAAGTCAAAATCAGTACCAAAACACGTTATTTTAACATTATTTAAAAACTTTTTATTTTAGGTTAACAACGTAATTTCAACATAACCTAGAAGAAACGTTTTTATAAAAACCCAAAAACCTTGTAGAAACGTTTGAAAAAACGTTTTTGCCAAGTGGGGAGCCATGATCCCAGTGAATACAGACAAGTTTATGAACCTAAATGAACAGAGTCTCTAGGTATAGTGACCATGTAGATGTCCTACGTAGATTGTATCTTAATGTTATGTAGAAGAATGAAGTGGTGCTGTAGGAAATATAAATACCGAACAATAATAGGGTCCATCACTGGAGGTCCCCCGTGTCCTTTGAGAACTGGGTTTAGGGGGAAAACATACTGATACATGAAATGAAAAGTCTCATTCCTTCCATGATCTCTAACTGTTCTTGGTGTGTAGAACACAAGACTGAACCAAATCGTCCTGTACGAGGAACTACCGGCAAAATCCCCCCTCTGCTTGGAGCCCACAGTGAAGCAATGGGTACCAACATGGTTGGTCTCAGACTCAGAGTGTCAACACACACTCATCTACTCTACTCTCCACATACTCTGCATGGAGATTGACTTTAAAACTCTGCATGGAGATTGACTTTAAGGGCTGGTTCCGCTGGGTAGGGCTTTCAGTCCGCACTCACAGGGCACAGACAAACGGCTATTTTTCTCTCTCCTAAGAATAATCTTCCATTTATGGGCATTTACCTTCAATATACAACATGAAGATGTATACAAAATGGAAAGCTATGGTTTCATACTACACATACATGTCATTATCCAAAAGGATTATAGTAGTAAAATCATGGTTTTATATGAATGAGTAAGAAGTGACAACTTTGACCTGCCTGTGGAGGCATGCTTTTTGGTGGGGGGAAATTGATGGCTGTCCAAAAACTCCCTCTCCAGACATGGCTATAACACTGAGCTAAACTGGGCAAATCAATCCAGCACTGATTGCATTGAGCTACTATGACATAGGACTACATTATCATCTGTGCTGCATTTTGATCAGAGCACAGGCAGTATAACTACAGCAGAATCTATCACAAGAAGTGCCAAAACACCCTTTTTGGCTGGGACTATGGGAATGCAGGAGGGTAAATATAAAAGATATGTTACTCAACAATCTTCTGTCCAGAGCTCAAAAAGATTGGAATAGAAAAAGTCAGCATTTTATAGTAAGTTTGATACCCCCTGTGTTCCCAAATACTACACTGTGTGTACCTTTACTATAGTGCAGGTAGGCCCCGCTCACTGCAGTGGCTGCTCAGGGTGCACACACAGGGCCCTCCCCATATACGCAGAAGGTGCACACACAGGGCCCTCCCCATATACGCAGAAGGTGCACACACAGGGCCCTCCCCATATACGCAGAAGGTGCACACACAGGGCCCTCCCCATATACGCAGAAGGTGCACACACAGGGCCCTCCCCATATACGCAGAAGGTGCACACACAGGGCCCTCCCCATATACGCAGAAGGTGCACACACAGGGCCCTCCCCATATACGCAGAAGGTGCACACACAGGGCCCTCCCCATATACGCAGAAGGTGCACACACAGGGCCCTCCCCATATACGCAGAAGCTTGAGCGGCAGTCTAGACCACTCTCTACAACAAGACTGTGGTGAGTTTGTCTTTCCCAAAACCCTTTTTTCTGGTAGAAAAAGTCCATTTAGAAAGAAACTAGTGACGCCAGAGCTACAATTCTTTCATCGTTGCATTACTCAGGATCCCCTTCATCCATTTTGTTTGAAAATCAAAGTTTTTCTCCGTTTTCTTCAAATAGACTGGATGGCCTACATTGGGTCGGTCAGGACAATTTCCTGCTAATCTGATGATATTTTCCCATACATTTGCTATTTAAAAATTGGTGTGCTTAGCAAAAATTCACCCGACTGACGCTTTGGAACGAGCCCATTTGGCCTACTTCTCGATGGTGAATGCACACTATTGTCAAAATGCACTGACCAACCCACGCAGCCACATCAATTGTTGTATTCATCACATGTGCTGAGCTCTTTCTCGGTAAATATTACCAATAGTTACTAAACAAATCTTTTGACAGGGCTGGTGGACAAAACCTCTTTGCAAAAAGTGCAAATGACAGCTGGATATCTAGATCGGCACGTCAATAAGCGTCAGATTTGACACCTCCTGAAAGCATTTAAGTGTGCACTGAAAAAAATATTCCTACTCACTTGAGTCCGGATCTAGACTCAGGCAATGTTACCAAAATGAGTATGATTTGAGACTCAGCCTGATCCTGAGGTATTACTCAGGCAAAGTCAGAGTATAACCCCAGGATCACCCTCAGGATTGCAGAGTGTCACCCCAGGATCAGGCTGAGTCCCAAAACATACTAATTTTGGAGACATTGCCTGAGTCTGGATGCAGATTCGAGTAAGATTTTTTTTTCGGTGCACTGTAAAAATATCATTGTAGAATCTACCTCATAAAACTGAAAAGTGGACCGTCGTAATTACACAGTAGTGACATCAGTGGGGTGTTTCAGAAGCTGGACATGATAATGAACATTAAATATCTGTTTCTAAAACTGTTAGGTTCTAAACTTACAACAGCAACCATTATCATCTCTCGCCAGTCATATAGTTATAGACACAGTAAGATAATGGTAACGCTTTAGAAAAACATGCAGTTATAAGCTTACAAACGCTATTAAAACTGCTATCATATCTCCTTATGACCGGTTGTAAACATTACCTGCTTCTGAAACACCCCACAGTAGTTCTAACTATATACACAGTACTATGTCTGGTTTGAAGAAATATTTAGGTTGGAACGATTCAGGAGGTGAATTGATTCAGGTGCATTATTTTATTGTTATCAGGTGTCGAAAGGACATTTGGGAGGGACCATTCTTCAAAAACTGTGGGGAGGTGAAGGGTTTGAAGGGTGGGGGGCAAGGATTAGTCTGTATACCTGTATGTGGAATCTACCTTTTTTCCATGGTAAATACGCTGAAGGGCCTTTGACTTTACACTGTAAAAAATAACTTGTAAATCTGAACCATGAATCAGCGTAATCGTATGGCAGAGAACCAGTGTAGATTTTACAAGAAGCCCCAGGTGGCAGTACTGTGATACAAGGAATCTCTGTAAAAATAATGATAAAATAACGACGGATCTCTGGCATTTTTGGGACGAGGATTCCATCGTTATTTTGACCAATTTCTCAAGTGTGCATAAGAACGCTGTACTACAGAGTCTGGTCACATGACCGCTTTCATGATGTAAAAAGTGATGTGAACAACCTTACCGCAAGTTACCTGCATCTACAAGTTTTATGATAAATTCTTTTGTATTTCTGTAAAAACCAACGAGATAAATGCAAAGGAACACCTGTGGGAGTCTGTGTGAGGGTTATTTCACTTCCAGTCTGTCAGCGATATGGCAGGCAAGCTGGGTAAAACGGTAGTCCTAGAGATGGAGATTTAAACCATACATATATACGCAATACAAGCCCCAGTGCAGGATGAGGATTATAAGAGCTCATTGCTATCATGTAGGTTAATTAGGATTAGCTCAGCTGGGAATAATCTAATCTAATAAATTAAGTTCATCTTCTCTACACCTCACACTCTTGAGTTTCATACAAATGTATTTAGGAAAACAAATGATCCAAGACTAGCAACACAGTCATTATGACAAGGATCAACGGTTTTGCAAACTGATTTTTTTGTTGTTTTTTTTTTTTTTTTTTTTTGAGTGCCCAAAAACTGTGTAATTTCAGGGTTTGCGCAATGAGTGCCACGTACAGTGGGCATTTAATGGGAGTTTTGAAGATCTAGGCACTATTTTCAGCATTTTAAGGCTATTTTGTGAGAAGATAGTTACGTTCATGGACAGGGTTTCACGAGATTTACTCCAAACTGTGTGTGCTTTGAGGCTATCGAGTGAAGAAACAGTTTTGAGTAAATTGAGTGGATCTCTGTTTTATGCCATGTTCCCTCGGTCTTTAAAATTTACTTTTTTGACATGGGGTTTGAGGCTAATTTGATACATCACAGCCCCTCTCTGTTCATCATGATATATATAAGATTGGTATTTTGGCATTTTTCTAACATATGGCTAGATACTCATTAGAATCTGTGGATACTAAACAAATTTGAGCTTTAAATACCCAAAAACATAGAATCTGTGGTTATTTAGAATAACATATGAATTATATGGGATTTATGAATTATTATATATGTTTAATATGTTAATTAGCTCAGTTTGAACGATTTCTGATTGATCTGACTACATTTATTGCCAGAAGATATCCAGAGGGCAACCTGGTTCAAATATGCAATACCAAATGAAAGCCATTGATTAGCTGTATTTGAATATGGCAATATCTAAATATTTTCTATGTGTGAATACCAAACTATTTTGTAAAGATGGGTCACAGGGACCAATGTCCGATATGGGCCTTGGTAGAGTTGTCATAGCACTGCGGGCACTAATTGAAGTGTTTATCATTATAGCACATAGTGGGTTTATTGGTGTTTTGAAACACATGTTGCAACTTGTTAAAGGTCAAACTATAAACGCCTATCCTGCATCATATGCTATTGTTATTATTTACCCTTGTCATCTTATTTAGCCATGGTCAAATTTGCTGTCACATGAGTGTTTGTACTATTTCATAGTAATTTGCCACACAACTCCCTAGATTGATATTCAAAAGTAATTAGACTTTTTTTATAACTTCCTCAGTACTTAGATTATAAGCATAATCTTCACAGTAAATGCAATATTGACTTATGGTCTCAGCCATATTTCTAATGTTTTGGATGATTGAAATAAAAAATATAAGGAAAGGGTAGGACGGTGATATGTAGATTATATAGTATCTACCAAAGGTGTCAGCTACAACAGATTCTGTGGCGCAAGTGTTAGGTGTCTGCCTTGTATTCAGTAGTACCCAGGTTCAAACCCCTGCCAGTCCAGCCTATATCTACTAGTAGAACTTTACACATTTCGTTTGTCCATAATGTCAATCTAACACTACAGACCCCTGGTGTCAAAGTATTGGTCTAACAATCCCCACCAGCCACCTTAAGTGATTTGTTTTTTTGTTTTTGCTTTATTGAATTGATTATGATATTCATTACTTGATGATGACCTTGTCTCGCGAAAGTGAAGCGAAACTATATGACACAGTCATAGGAGAATAGATGACACGGTATTGAGTTCATCCCTAATTTAAAAAAAAAAGATTAAATCTTTAGATTTACCAAAGTTGGTACATTATGTAAGGCATGTTTGTCCTTTTTGTATGATAAAGGTAAAGGGCCCTGTACTTATTTAATTCACAATTTATGATATTTAGGCGAATAGCTGACTTGGAGGAGAATAGCTGACATGAATGGTTGTCTTTTTCTATTTGAGGGTGTCATAATATTTAACTGTACCTCATAAATGATTGGGGTACCCTTCCCCTTTCTCCCCTCTCAATATTTCGTTCACTTAACTAAGTTTTTGGGACACTCTCGGCGAATAGCTGACATGCTGGGTGAATAGATGACACAATGAGAAAAATGACTCTCTCTTTTCCATCTCTGATGTTCAAATCTAGACGACCTATACATTTACGCATGTTGTATAAACAATAACAGAGTCTGAGATAAATAACAACAACATTGAATTGCATAGCCTTGTCCTGTAAAAATCAAATCTGTCTGATATCAAACTGCAGAGACATGAGCTTGAATTAAAGTAAACAAAACCATCTTTTTGACAACACAGGCATGCATAAGGTTGCACACAATGGCACCAATTAAATAGCTACAATTTCTACCTTGCAATGATACCAAACACCACTTTTTGTTTGTGTTTGTGTCCCATTTTGTGAAAATAGCTGCGATTCTGTGCAGAGATCGCGTAGTGGAGCCTCCCCTAAAGACCCCAATCTCAGGGAGGAAACAATAGTGGAGGCTCCACTACGCGATTTTTTGGAACATTCTCATGTGTCAGTGTCTCAGGTATAGGCTGTTGACAGTCCTAAACTGTAAACATGAGATCTAACTGTGATAGGTTGCATTATTTGTACATAACATTAGCTTGATTTAGTAAACAAAAACATCTTTTTAACAACACAAGCATGGCTGAGATCACACACATTCACATCCCCAGATAAACAAATAGCCCCCTCCCCCAACATACAATTTCTACCTTGCAATGATAACAAACACTTCTCTATAGACTGTGTCTGTGTCCCATTTTATGAGAATAGCTGTGATTCTCTGCAAAAATCGCGTAGTGGAGCCTCACTTATGAACAACAGCAGACCACCACCCCCCCCCCAGTAAGATCAGCCGATCATCACTGATTATCAGATCTTCAGTTATATATTGAAATATAAGGTGAGGCTCCACTACGCGATTTTTTGGTACATTCTCACCTAATTTTGTCCCTATAGTGCCTAAGACATAGGGTGTTGACATTCCTATATTGTAAACATGAGATTCAAAATTGTAAACATGAGATTTCAGGGGTTATATTTTGGGTGATCTATCTCCTTATGTGCCATATTTACCAACTAACCTGCACCTGCACAGACGCTGTGATTGGGTGGGAGTTCAATATATAAACATCAACACAGCAAAATAACAACACAGCAGTCACACAGATCGCAGGGTCTTGTACTGTCAAATTCAAACCTGTCTGATATTGAGTTGCAGAGAGTCATCAGTGTGAAAGTCTGCAATATTTACAATAGGTCAACTTGATTTAGTAAACAAAAACATCTTTTGGCAACAAAAATGTGGCTGAGATTGTACACAAAGCCTTCCCCACATAAACAAAAAGCCCTCTCAATCTTCTATTTACACCTTGAAATAATAACAAATACCACTCTATAATCTGTGTTTGTGTCTGCTTTTTGTGAGAATAGCTCCGATTTTTGGCAAAAATCGCGAAGTGGAGCCTAACCTGTAGGTTGTAGATGTGGGGTTTGGGAATATATAATATAGAGCTAAAATAAAACAGTTCACAGTTTAGGTGCTTCTTACAGGTTTTCCAGAAACTAAGTTACTTTTATGTAAATTGCGTCTAATATGTGTGGCCAATTACAGATTACTTCTCAGTGAGGTGCATTTCAAACTAACACTCACAGACACCACTGTAAATGGGTTGTAAATACCCGTATTTATATCCAGTAAAACCAGCTGTACCTACAGAAGAATGTACTTCTAGTATGTAGGTTTCATACCTACAGCAGGTACAACTGTACCGTGTCTGACGTAATAAGGGCCCCTCCACTAATAAGCGCCCTCCCCTTTTTTGTGGCTTTTTTTTCAGACTAGAAAGAGACCAATTTTTCACGATTTTACTCATTAGAATCTGTGGATACTAAACAAATTTGAGCTTTAAATACCCAAAAACATAGCTATAGAATCTGTGGTTATTTAGAATAACATATGAATTATATGGGATTTATGAATTATTATATATGTTTAATATGTTAATTAGCTCAGTTTGAACGATTTCTGATTGATCTGACTACATTTATTGCCAGAAGATATCCAGAGGGCAACCTGGTTCAAATATGCAATACCAAATGAAAGCCATTGATTAGCTGTATTTGAATATGGCAATATCTAAATATTTTCTATGTGTGAATACCAAACTATTTTGTAAAGATGGGTCACAGGGACCAATGTCCGATATGGGCCTTGGTAGAGTTGTCATAGCACTGCGGGCACTAATTGAAGTGTTTATCATTATAGCACATAGTGGGTTTATTGGTGTTTTGAAACACATGTTGCAACTTGTTAAAGGTCAAACTATAAACGCCTATCCTGCATCATATGCTATTGTTATTATTTACCCTTGTCATCTTATTTAGCCATGGTCAAATTTGCTGTCACATGAGTGTTTGTACTATCTCATAGTAATTTGCCACACAACTCCCTAGATTGATATTCAAAAGTAATTAGACTTTTTTTATAACTTCCTCAGTACTTAGATTATAAGCATAATCTTCACAGTAAATGCAATATTGACTTATGGTCTCAGCCATATTTCTAATGTTTTGGATGATTGAAATAAAAAATATAAGGAAAGGGTAGGACGGTGATATGTAGATTATATAGTATCTACCAAAGGTGTCAGCTACAACAGATTCTGTGGCGCAAGTGTTAGGTGTCTGCCTTGTATTCAGTAGTACCCAGGTTCAAACCCCTGCCAGTCCAGCCTATATCTACTAGTAGAACTTTACACATTTCGTTTGTCCATAATGTCAATCTAACACTACAGACCCCTGGTGTCAAAGTATTGGTCTAACAATCCCCACCAGCCACCTTAAGTGATTTGTTTTTTTGTTTTTGCTTTATTGAATTGATTATGATATTCATTACTTGATGATGACCTTGTCTCGCGAAAGTGAAGCGAAACTATATGACACAGTCATAGGAGAATAGATGACACGGTATTGAGTTCATCCCTAATTTAAAAAAAAAAGATTAAATCTTTAGATTTACCAAAGTTGGTACATTATGTAAGGCATGTTTGTCCTTTTTGTATGATAAAGGTAAAGGGCCCTGTACTTATTTAATTCACAATTTATGATATTTAGGCGAATAGCTGACTTGGAGGAGAATAGCTGACATGAATGGTTGTCTTTTTCTATTTGAGGGTGTCATAATATTTAACTGTACCTCATAAATGATTGGGGTACCCTTCCCCTTTCTCCCCTCTCAATATTTCGTTCACTTAACTAAGTTTTTGGGACACTCTCGGCGAATAGCTGACATGCTGGGTGAATAGATGACACAATGAGAAAAATGACTCTCTCTTTTCCATCTCTGATGTTCAAATCTAGACGACCTATACATTTACGCATGTTGTATAAACAAAAACAGAGTCTGAGATAAATAACAACAACATTGAATTGCATAGCCTTGTCCTGTAAAAATCAAATCTGTCTGATATCAAACTGCAGAGACATGAGCTTGAATTAAAGTAAACAAAACCATCTTTTTGACAACACAGGCATGCATAAGGTTGCACACAATGGCACCAATTAAATAGCTACAATTTCTACCTTGCAATGATACCAAACACCACTTTTTGTTTGTGTTTGTGTCCCATTTTGTGAAAATAGCTGCGATTCTGTGCAGAGATCGCGTAGTGGAGCCTCCCCTAAAGACCCCAATCTCAGGGAGGAAACAATAGTGGAGGCTCCACTACGCGATTTTTTGGAACATTCTCATGTGTCAGTGTCTCAGGTATAGGCTGTTGACAGTCCTAAACTGTAAACATGAGATCTAACTGTGATAGGTTGCATTATTTGTACATAACATTAGCTTGATTTAGTAAACAAAAACATCTTTTTAACAACACAAGCATGGCTGAGATCACACACATTCACATCCCCAGATAAACAAATAGCCCCCTCCCCCAACATACAATTTCTACCTTGCAATGATAACAAACACTTCTCTATAGACTGTGTCTGTGTCCCATTTTATGAGAATAGCTGTGATTCTCTGCAAAAATCGCGTAGTGGAGCCTCACTTATGAACAACAGCAGACCACCACCCCCCCCCAGTAAGATCAGCCGATCATCACTGATTACCAGATCTTCAGTTATATATTGAAATATAAGGTGAGGCTCCACTACGCGATTTTTTGGTACATTCTCACCTAATTTTGTCCCTATAGTGCCTAAGACATAGGGTGTTGACATTCCTATATTGTAAACATGAGATTCAAAATTGTAAACATGAGATTTCAGGGGTTATATTTTGGGTGATCTATCTCCTTATGTGCCATATTTACCAACTAACCTGCACCTGCACAGACGCTGTGATTGGGTGGGAGTTCAATATATAAACATCAACACAGCAAAATAACAACACAGCAGTCACACAGATCGCAGGGTCTTGTACTGTCAAATTCAAACCTGTCTGATATTGAGTTGCAGAGAGTCATCAGTGTGAAAGTCTGCAATATTTACAATAGGTCAACTTGATTTAGTAAACAAAAACATCTTTTGGCAACAAAAATGTGGCTGAGATTGTACACAAAGCCTTCCCCACATAAACAAAAAGCCCTCTCAATCTTCTATTTACACCTTGAAATAATAACAAATACCACTCTATAATCTGTGTTTGTGTCTGCTTTTTGTGAGAATAGCTCCGATTTTTGGCAAAAATCGCGAAGTGGAGCCTAACCTGTAGGTTGTAGATGTGGGGTTTGGGAATATATAATATAGAGCTAAAATAAAACAGTTCACAGTTTAGGTGCTTCTTACAGGTTTTCCAGAAACTAAGTTACTTTTATGTAAATTGCGTCTAATATGTGTGGCCAATTACAGATTACTTCTCAGTGAGGTGCATTTCAAACTAACACTCACAGACACCACTGTAAATGGGTTGTAAATACCCGTATTTATATCCAGTAAAACCAGCTGTACCTACAGAAGAATGTACTTCTAGTATGTAGGTTTCATACCTACAGCAGGTACAACTGTACCGTGTCTGACGTAATAAGGGCCCCTCCACTAATAAGCGCCCTCCCCTTTTTTGTGGCTTTTTTTCAGACTAGAAAGAGACCAATTTTTCACGATTTTAGACTTAGTTCAATTCTTGACTGCAGGAGGCCCATAAATACAATTTTCTAAGCTCTCTGGGCACTTATTGCATTGAATACGGTATTTTAGAATAATAAGGACTCTACTGCATATCGACATGGTGGGTGGACAGTGCATATTTAAGGGATAATGGTAAAGGTGAATGATGATTAGTTTGAGCCGACAGTTTCTCCACGAGCGGGCAGGACCCGCGAGTGAAGAAACAGGAGGCTCAAACTAATCATCGTTCATCTTTACATTTATGTCAAGGTGTTTGGGTTGATAATTAATCAATATTTCATCAATAAGATTGAAATTAAACCCTTATTTACCCATCGCCTTCGCGAAATCCTGACGCCGCCATTTTGGATGTTTACGTTTCAAAAATGGTCAGACAGGATTTTTTAAACTAAACAAGAGCTCGAGCACTGACAATACCTCAAATAAACACGTTTGGTGAGAAGAAGCCTTACAAATATAATAACAAGACTGGAAGGCGATTCATAAGTCAAACCATTATCAACTTTGAAATTCATCTGCAAACGATCAGATTGGTGAGGGAAAAGATTATGATCGTTTTGATGCTATCAGGCCATAGGGTGGCCAGAGCATTTTTAAAAAATGATATGATTGCCAACTATTACACACTAACCTATAGGCCTGATACTCCAATGAAGTGCTGGCAAGCAGTCTCGCCAGCACTTTATTGGTGCATCATGTCAACACTCCGGGAATATATGTATCATCCCTGTAGGGTCGGCATGATACTCACATGAGGTGCTGTCAAGCAGTCTGGCCAGCACTTTATTGGTGCATCGTGATGACCAATGGCCATGATGCACTCCTACATCACTGGCATTTAAAGCGTTATATGTTATGAATTAACCTCCAGGTGACCCACCAGGTGAAACTCCAGGTGTGAGACTACAGGGTTGTGTACATAGAACTGATTTCAAAATATGCAATGCGTTTATATCAGGTGTCTTGGAAGCCACAATACCTTTTGTATTGCCAAAGCAAGCAGATATCAGAATTTTTTAGGGATTCTGTTGTTGATGAATATTTTTCATTTGGCTAAATAATCAAACATAAATCTTTTCATAGGCAGGGAAAAAAAAGAAGGAAAAAAATACCTATTCACACAGAAAGAAAGATTTCCCATGTTTGACTTCATTTTTTAGTTTGTTGTTTTCAAAGATATGTGCGCGTTTTTCATTGCATTGTTGGAGGGTACTTTTCTTCTTTTTATGTCTTCACAGGTGTCAAGAAAGCTTCCTAAATCTTGGCCTTCTTCATCTTCGGGGCCATCCACAAATGACGTCATGCTGGAGGGGGGGAACAGGCCCAGCTTGATGTAATTAATTTTGAATATACCTTCAGCAATTGCAAAATTGCCAATAAAAAAAACATGACGAGAGGGAAGGGAAGGGGTTAAAAATGGTCAAATTTTGCAAGGCGTAAATTATGGATGGCCCCCTTCTTGCCTGTCTTTCCTGGTATAAATTGTTCTGTTTTCAGCTGGAATACTTCAGATGGCACGGAACTCTGCCTGAAATCTTTGTGACTGTGGCGCCATCTTTAGATGTAACCTGGAACTACAACAACAGGGTTGTCAGTGTGGCCTAGTTAAAGGCCTAGGTTAGAACTTTGGTGGTCAATCAAATAGCTTGATGAGCTTTTATTCACAGCCCTAGTATTGTCTCATCCAGATTCTCTTACTTTCATGCCCTTCTGGACCCTCAAAGTACACTGAGAATCGATTCCCAGAGTGGGTATCTGTCATACTAGTAATTGTGCATGATCAAGTTGTCATATGAGAAATATCATATGACTAGTGGTATATAGTGTAAATCCAACAGGCTCTTATAAATGGTGTTATTTCCAGTTATCACTGGTTTATTCAGCTTTAGGCAACATGTAAGAAATATCAATCACACAGTAGTTAGTATGTAGGTAATTTGTACATACAGTAAATATACAGTAGTTTATAAAGTATAATGTTCTGTTCCACTCCACCTGTGAGGTAATAATAATACAATGTCCAGCATAGTTCTAGGTGGGTTCCCACACCTAGCTCCTGACCTGCTGCTTAGAGGAATAATGTAATAATAAATAACTTTACCCTCTGGTGGATGTCTTGGGGAAGATAGCCTCTGGCCACTAATGATGGAAACCAATGCCTGTCTAGCATAGTTTCACCATAGTGCAGTGGTATAGTAGGTAGCAGGAGATGACTGGAGATGTTACCTCTGGAGTGGTTCTTGGTGTTCTGATTTCTAGGAGGTGCAGCCAGGCTATTTGTAGCAAATCTTGGCATTGCACCTCAGACTGACTGGGGCCAGTGGCATCTGCCTAACTCTGCAATTGTTTGAGGGGAGGCTTTCATGTGTCACTGGGTGCACAAAGGACCCCCATGGACGCCGCTGCATCCCCCATTGTCTTGGTCGGTTCTTTGACTTCAAACCCCCATATCTCGGAAGTTTACGCTGTTACAACCGCCATTTTGGGCATGCGCAGAGTTGAATATGCCAACTTTATAATGCCCGCTTGATAGGCGCGTAACTCGCGCCGGTTTGTCTGTACTTGGAGGTGTATCCGTCTCTATGGTGTAACTTCCTTAATAATAAGAATTCCGCCTTGATCTTAGACTCATTTTGATTGTCTTATTATGGGCTTTCCATAAATGCTTTGATATTTGACCTAGGTGGCTCAGGAGCGACGCTAGAGCGACCGGACGGTTATGGCGTCGTGCTGATGTAACCCATTGTTCAGTTATTAGAGTGCTCAGACACTCATGACGGCGTCTGCGGTGCCCAAGCACCCGTGACGGCCGGTTGCATTCACTTACAAGTTATTAGTTTGTGCACTGAACCATGAGGTCGCACACTGAGACCCTCAGGTTTATTATATTGTGCAGTGAACCATTAGGTCGGACCCTTTGATGTTGTAACCTATGTATCCTTCCCCTAGCTGGTGTGCAGTGGGGCATGAACGCTCACATAGAAGTACAATGTATTAATTTCTTATATATTCTTTGATTAATACAATAATATGTTACAATTTATGGAATAATAAAATGGTATATGATATATCAGTCTGGGCGCTCTCCTCAAATTTTACTGATTTCTGATATTCACATACAGTTATGGTATTTTCCGATAGAAGAAATTGTCACAGGGCTAAGACATTTGACATGCTGATTGCCAAGGGACACCATGGGAGGCACTGAGTGTCATTTCCTCTCTAGGTGCTACAAAATGTAGAAAATTATGGGTGAAATGTACGAAAAACCCTTGGAAATATAATGTTATAAAGGAAAAAAATTGACAAAATCCATCTTTATTCCATGTGCAATGGCTTTAACAGCCCCATTTGCATATTATTCAAGTCACCCCATGTGAGGACGAAAAAATGAACCAGATATAGTGAATACAAGGACATTAAGTATCAGTAGACATTCATTGTCTGCACAGCTCGGGGAGAGAAAAATAATGTTTTTCTCCGATGCATGTGTAGAGGTACACGTTACTAAACCATAGGAGTTGGGTACCGTCTGACATGGCGGGTGAGTCGAGTCGTCGGACGTTCCTCAGGTTCCGGATAGGTGGCAGCACCGATCCGGGTCTGTGGGGACATCTGACGACGAACACCTGGGTCCGTATATAAAGCCCAGGGCTCAGCCACTACGTCAGAGGCCCTTCTGGCCTCCACACCATGTAAACCACTGTCTTTTAATATTAGCTGCCTCTTTGATATCATCCGGCAGCCGTGAGTGTGCGTTAAGAAATAAACCTAACCGTTGGCATACACTTGGAATACTGTCTTACTCTTTCTTTCCGAACCGTAAGACCCGAACCCCCCAGGTCCGTAAGGCCACAAACCCTTACACTGGTGCCGTGACCAGGATTTTCTGGTGTATAGCCCGGACGTTATAACGTCCGAACGGCTAGTACATGGGTTAGACACCCTTAGGGAAGCTAACCCAGCAGGGCAATCACTTGCCCAAGAGAATGGAAATGGATCATTAATGCTCCAAGCCCATTCGGACTCGCAAGATGCGGAATCAGCATCTTGGAGAGATCCCGGACCCCACTATAATGATAGTGAGGAGAATCTGCCAGACTCTGTACGACGCGAACAGTCTATACAGAGACATAGTAACTTAATAGGCCAACAATCGCTTGTTGACGAATTAAGTGATTCGATGTTCGAAGTTGGTGGTAGTACTAACCCAGAACATCCGGCACCAATGCGAAAAAGGGTAACATTCGGAGAACTGCCTTACAGGTTACCCAGGCCCGAATTACCAATATTAGATTATAGCGCTATAGATGGCGACTTAACCTATGCGGTACCGGAAGGTGAGGAATTAAAACGACCGGATGTCCTGTTGTTGAATGAAACTTATGTAACTTTGAACGAGAATTTAAATACCTTGGTCAAAGCTAAGGATGAAGTATTCCATGAAAAACTTCAGATGGAAGAGGACCTAACTGGCATGCGAAAGGAATTCAAAGCCAGAAGGAGCGAGTACATGAAAGAACTCGAGAATGAAGAACTAAAACTTCAATCTATGAGAGAATCATTCAACAAAGAATATGATAATAGGCACATTCGTATCCAAACATACATAGATACGAACGACCAACTAAACCTTGATAAGGCAAAATTCGAATCCGAAATTCGCCATTATCAGGATGAGTTGGATAAATTGAAACTTCAGTGTAGTAAACAAGCTGAAGACAATGAAACCATCCGGGTAGGCATTATAGCTTACAACAAACAACTGGAGGAGGATAGACAGAAACTCACAAATGAGCTTCAGGAATTGCAGACTACTGCAATAACTCTAGATAAATATGTAGAAGCAGCCCAGTTAACTATAGGTAATATAGATCCAGCTGTGGTATCTACAATGTTGGGAAAGACATCTAAAGATGCAACCCCAATTAGATACAGCCCATTCGTTGATGATGGGGCTGACAAGAATGTGGTATCCGGAATCTACAAGAAACCGGATAATGCTGCAGTAAATGGAACCGCATCCAAACCAGTAATTCCAATGCTGGATACGATAGGTCCTGCACCACCCGTACCAGATCTGAGTCACAAAATCAAAGCGACTCACGATGGTGCTACAGGGAATAATAATAATACACCCGTGGCACAACCAAGAGCACCCGGACCAATGAGGCATATGTTGACACCACCTTCATATTTCCCCCAACCCGGCCACAGTACACCAGCAGTACCAAGATTACCGAATCCAACCCCAGGTTCTGGTAATGGTCCTACTGATGGACGTTTTCCGAGACCAAACCCGCCACAAAACAATATTAATGGCGGTACGTATCAACCAAAAGCATCTTCCTATGGATATAGAAATAATTATAATCCATCAGGAGGTGGTAATTATCAAAATGGTAATAGCTATAACCAGGGATGGAACCAAAATGATTCTTACCCTAGATATGCGTCTTCTGGAAACACCGGTTACAATGGCGGATGCCCTGGTGGTTCATCCGGAAGCTATAATAATAATGGTCCACCAGGAGGGAACCCTCCAGGCGGCCCAGGAGGATCCGGATCCGGAGGATCAGGATCAGGAGGAGATGGCAGGAAACCAAACAGGAGAACTTCTATGCCTGCAGGGATGCAAACCATCTTTGATAGGAGCCAATGTATCCAAAACCTTGGCATTGACTGCTACCGAAAGGGAGCGGACGGCATGGAAGTCATGAACTGGAGCATGCGAGAAGCAGATAGACTACGCGGATGTAATAATCCGGCACGTAGGCAGGCACGGATACCCCCTCCATATGATTCTAATGATCCATGGAAGGACAGGTATCAAGCTTTTGTCGACGAAGTCAATTGTAGTGGATGGACAAAAGAAGAAGCTCTGCCATATTTGATTTGTTGGTTAAATAAAGGCGGAAAAGTAGCTCTCAACCAATGGAGAGCAGCTTACGGAATATACGGTACCTACGATCAATTGGTCGAATGTGCCGCATACCTTTTCGGATCAATCGTTAGAGAAGATCCGTGGGTAAGCTTTAAGAAGAGAACACAAAAACCTAAAGAATCACACAAAGTCTTTGGTTTGGAGCTACAGGACTTGCTTTCGAAAGCACGTCCAAATTGGGCTCATGACGATGATTGTTATCTACAAGAATTGTTCATACAATTCTATAGTGGATTGCGAGATCCGGATCATAAGCAAGTGGTGTGGGACTCCTGGAAAGATGACACTTCCTTCAGTGATCTGTTCATAGCAATTGATGGACATGACATGAAGAAACGTTTAGTAGGTCTTGGACCTAGTCCAGTAAGAGCAGCTCCTTTCCAATACGGAGGTACACCTGCTCCGGTATATGATACTTCCCAATTAGCTCCGGTTGAATCGAATGAAGTTGATGAGGAAGATGAATATGTCTCCGATGAAAACGGAGAACATATTGGTTCAGTCCATGTGGCTGGAAAGTATTACCGACAAAAGCGGTATAGGAAAGTACATTCGAGAGGGAGAGGAGGATCTGTTGCTGGTAAAACAGCTTCCGGATCAACTCAACATGGCAGTGTAGCCTCTACGGCGAACTCAACTGTAGCAGCCACTGTTGCTCCGACTAACATGATGGAAACATTAATAGCCGGATTAACAGAAGCTCTAAGGATACCAAGAGTTGATAAATCTCAAAGGAGATGTTTCAGATGTCAGAAACTGGGGCATTTTGCTCCCGAATGTATGGCTGAAAAACCTGTTCCGCGTAAACAGGAGAGTGTCTCTGGGATAAGTACAGAGGAAAACTAGAAAGGGATCTCCCGAGGGGCAAAGAAGGGGATCCCAGTGACAAATCTTGCCATAATATCACCATCCGTGACGATGGTTCGCATTTAGTAACAAGATCGCCTAACACCGAGGTGGTTGTAGACACCCGGAAGGTTAGGGAAGCTGATATAACAGGTGCCACGGGCGCACAGGGGAAACCCAATATCAGTAACGAGGCAGGCGGCTATGAATTAGCCAAGGTCTGTGGTGCCCACCTGCCCCCGGGTCATCCTTGTCTTGAATTCCTGAAAAGATGTGGATCGACTCCTGGTGTGAAAAATGACGTTCCGATTGTCACGGACATACCCTCTGTTCTAAACGGAAGGCGGTGGTATGTTTGCCTCACTGTTAACGGAAGATCTGCCGAATTCCTTGTGGATACGGGAGCTAGCCACTCTTGTATCTCCAGGGGTTTCTACGATCTTATACCGGATGAACATGAGACTCTCAAATCGGGAGGAAGTGCTCAGACGGCCGACGGCAGTACCTTGCAAACGTATGGTAGAACTTGTGTGAAACTACAGTTGGATGGTATCCATGACTATGTCATGAGCACCACCGTTGCGGATATAGCAGACGAGGGTATACTTGGGTTGGATTTCGCATCCCTGTATGGTGCTGTGTTAGAACCCCAAACAGGAGTGTTGAGTGTGAGATACCCGTATCCCGTAAAAGTTAGATGTGTACTGAGACAAGTGAGCAGTATGGCTAGTGTGGCACACACTGTGCGAATCCCTCCAGGAGTAGCCTGTGATGTGCTTGTAAGAAGTGATCCTGCAATGCGTAATAAGCCTGCAGTGATAGAACCGGATGTAGTTACGTTATCAAGTATCGGATTAAATTCTGTAGACACGATAGTAGCGAATGCATCCTGGTCGGTAGTACCTGTCTCCAATACCGGAAACACTACTATCTACTTGAAAAAGGGACAAGTTTTTGGAAATGTGACCCTTTCGGAAACTGTAACGGATAGTAAGCTAAGCTTACAGAAGGTAACAGGGGATGATGAAATTTCGGAAGACTTACTTAAGTTGTATGAAGAAACTTCATTAGAAGATCCGGAACACCGGAAAGAGTTCTATGATATGCTCTGTCAGTATCACACTGCCTTTGCCAAACCTGGTGAAAAACTAGGTACGACAAATAAAGTATTACATAAAATAGATACTGGAGATGCCGAACCCTTTAAGATACCGTATAGACGGTTACCTTTAGCAAAAAAGAGAGTAGCTGAGGATGAAATAAACAAGATGTTGGAACAGGATGTAATAGTCCCTTCCAATAGTCCATGGAGTAGTCCTGTGTGTATGGTAACAAAGAAAGACGGTACTATCCGTTTCTGCATAGACTACAGGAAGTTGAATGGAATAACGAAAAAGAATTCGTATCCATTACCGAGAATAGATGAAACCATTGACTCCTTAGGGGGAAACAGCTGGTTTTGTACCCTAGACTTGCAATCAGGCTACTGGCAAGTGGGAATGAACCCTTCAGATATGGAGAAAACTGCATTTTCGAGTCATATTGGATTATTCCAATATAATGTAATGCCGTTTGGACTGTGCAATGCACCTGCAACATTTGAAGCAATGATGGAAACAATTCTAAGTGATTTATTGTGGAAAAGATGTCTTGTATATCTTGACGATGTCATAGTCTTCGGAAAAACATTCGAAGAGTGTTCTAATAACCTGAAAATGGTACTAGAACGTATTATTTCTAATGGTCTCAAATTGAAACCTAAGAAATGCCACATGTTTAGAAAGTCCATAAATTATTTGGGCCGCATCATCAGTGATGAAGGAATAAAGGCTGATCCGGAAAAAATCGAATCAGTTACGAATTGGAATAGACCTAAAACACCCAAGGAAGTGAGGTCCTTTTTAGGATTCTGTTCCTATTACAGGGAATTTATTCCGAATTATTCTAGAGTCAGTTACCCATTACAAGCAATAGCTAACTGGACTCCAGGAAGTACCAAGGAAAAATTTCCTTGGACGCATGAACAGGAAACCGCTTTTCAAAAGCTAAAAGACCTGTTCACGAGTACTCCCGTATTGCAATATCCGAATGAAACGGATCATTTCATACTGGATACTGATGCTAGTAATGATAGCATTGGTGCAGCTCTCTCGCAAGTCCAAAATGGGAGAGAAGTACCGATTGCCTTTGCCAGCAACACACTGAGCAAGACTCAGCGCAATTACTGCACAACCAAAAGAGAGTTGTTAGCAGTAGTCGTATATACCAAGAAGTTCAAACATTTTCTATGGGGAACGAACTTTACTTTACGTACGGATCATTCCTCTTTAAGGTGGCTACTGAACTTCCGAGATGCTGAAGGCATGTTAGGCCGATGGCTAGCCCATTTATCCGAATATGGGCTTGAACATCAACAGATTCAGCATAGACCCGGAGTTAAGCATTTAAATGCTGATGCTTTGTCTCGAATACCAATCCGGAAATGTGATAATCCGGATTGTACTGATTGTGGAGCTCATAGGGCAGTGTTAGCAGGGATTCGAAGACCATTCGTACCCCTAGTTGCCAGTATACTGGATTGGTCTATGGATCACATACGACATTTTCAGGAAGCTGACTCGATAACTGCGCAGCTACTGCAATTAGTGCCAAAGGGTATACGTCCAGTTAGACCAGAGGTCTCTCTGGAAAATCGAGAAATGAGAAGGTTTCTTGCTCAATGGACCGAGCTTGAAGTCCGGAAAGGCGTGTTATACCGTTGGAAGCCATGTAATAATGGTGAGAGAATCATGCAAGTGGTGATACCACATGCTATGAGACATGACATTATGTACTTCTGTCATGGGCATCGGACCAGTGGTCATTTCGGAAGCAAACGCTCGCTAGCACGACTTTCCAAGAAATACTATTGGCCTGGCATGACACGGGACTTGCAAAGATGGGTAACCACCTGTCCGGATTGTTGTAAAAACAAACCCGGACCCGGGATGGGCAAACTTCCCCTATCCCAAGAACTTTTCGGAGTTAGATTCGCAAGAATCGGGGTAGATATTATTAGTGGATTTAATACAACCGCTAATGATAATACCTGTATGATGGTAGTGTGTGATTATTATACGAAATACACTAAAGTATTTCTACTACCGGACCACAAAGCAATTACTTGTGCCGAAGCTTTTGTAAAAGGTTGGGTACTAAGCTTCGGTGTACCATTAATGTTACACAGTGACCAAGGCAGAGAATTCGAATCAAATCTCTGGCAGGGTATGTGCGAATACTTAGCTATTTGCAAGACTAGAACCAACCCGTATAGGCCACAAAGCGACGGATTGGTGGAAAGGTTCAATAGAACCCTCATCCAAGTCCTAAAGTCACTCGTTAATGAACATATGGATGACTGGGATGAGCAATGTCATTTCGTGACACATGCTTATAACAGTACGGTACATTCAAGTACAAATTGTTCTCCGAACCTTTTAGTATTCGGAGAGGATTTGATAATGCCTGCTGACCTAGTTTTTGGAGTCGTAGGGATGGACCCTGAACTACCTTGCCATGTAGTTTTTGTGGAATGTTTAAGAGACAGATTTAGAAAAGCATATGAGTCTGTCCGAATTGATTTGGAGAAAAGTGCCAAATGGCAGAAAGTAGGATACGATACTGATCTAAAGCATCGGAAATTCCAATCCGGAGACAGAGTTCTCAGATTACATGAACCGCTTAGACACATAAAATTAGCGTCTAATTGGGACGGTCCCTTTACTATAACACAAGTTATCAGTGATTGTACCGTAATTATTAAATCTGACCTTGGTCGACTTTATAAGTCAAATGTGGCTAGATTAAGGAAATGGTCTGGGAGGGAGACCTCCAAAGAAATGTATGGTGAAGGTTCCGGAAAGATCCTGAACCAGAATCGCATAATAGACCAGGTAGAGAACACTACAGTGAAGCGCGGCCGTGGTAGACCCAAGAAGTGTTCCGAATCAGTGACACCCACGCCAACACCGATTAAGCGTGGGGGAGTTAAAAAAGTCTCGGCAGGTGAAGACAAAAAGAGGAGGAAAGGTGTTTCTAAGGCTAAGAAGCACCTAGAGAAAGCTCTTCAGACTGTCAGGTCCGATAAAGAACTATCCGAGAAGGGGAGATACGTTCGCCGCAGCCCCCGAATTGCCCAGAGGACTGCAGTGACCTAACCTGTATACACAACGAGTGTAATGTTTACATTTAGAGGAACGGATGACAACTGACCCTAAAGGCTTATTTGTCGCCGCCGCATGATGTACCAATGGGTAGTGGACGGATAACCCGGTGGATTTGCTTAAGCTTTCCATAATCTCCACTTAAATCCCCAGACGAGTCATCGGGGTGAGCGATAATTACCTAAAAACAATCAGTTTGTTGATGTACCGCCTGTAGCACGTGCGTTTCCGCATGACGCCACCGTGTCCAGTCTCGGCTGACCTCTCGTGACCTCGCGGGATGCGGGGAAATGACGTCACGAATGCTGGCCTGTCGCCATATTGTTTTTTCGGTAACGTCTAAGACGGTCGAGCTCGCTCCCTTCTTGGATTTTACCGGCTAAGCAAACCCCCCGCTGCTCCTCCAGAGTCTGTCTCCTGGTAGACAGACTCCGTTTGTGTCGGCCCCGGCGCCGTAAAAGCCGGAAAAAGGAGTAGTTTACTCCCGTGGGCGATTCCCCAGTCATGGCTGAGGAATCCGTAGCTGCAGCCAAGCTATCCGGTGACCCGGATAAGCTGACTCCGTCCGCAGAAGCTTTTCCGGAAGCTTTGTCGCCTGTTACACAGGAAGAGAGCGAGATGATGGACGTGGAGGAACCCACGGAATACGTTCGAGGAGAAGCTGGCTTCATTCTCACTAAATGAGCCAGAGAAACTGTTATCTCCACTCCCGGCCGAGGGATCCGGAGCGACTGCGAGTGCTGAACCCGCAGCGACAGAGTCCGAAACTACCCAAGTTGACGGACAGAAGGATGAGTGGAAGCCAGCAGTGGCGGAACCTTTTCCAGCTAGCTACGATGGTCGCTACCTGTATGTCCACCCGGAACTGCAGGCACAAGTGACCTACGCGGACGGGACACCAGTCAGGATGGACCCGAAAGTCAGGATAGCTATCGAGGGCGTCATGGCTCCCGAACAGCTGACCAGGATGCCTCCCGAGTGGCTTCGAGACTGGCCGTGGTTCCAACGGGGACTTATGGTGGACGCTGGTTTCCGTGAAACCGTGTATGCAGCTAACCGAGCCTTCGAGCTCGGAGCGTATCCGAAGCCTGACAAATCCCTGTGGAACGTCAAGGCTACGAACATCAACTGGGTAGGCTGTGTCTGGGATACCGATGGCCAGACCTACCCACGCCCTAGTGCTACCCGGACGCCGTGCCGGACCACTAAGGAATTCCGGGAGGCCGCTGCTAACTTCGAGCAGTGGGATGACGGTTACTACATAACCGAACAGGAATTGGTGAATGTCCAGAACAATTCACTAATCGGATTGGACCGAGCTGCAGCCCTTCGGACGGTTATTGTCCGCCGTATGACTGCCGAACAGGAGGCACAGGAAGAGGCTAAGAGGGCCGCGGAAGCACCCGCACCTCCTATCCCCGACCTGAAGCTTGCCACCAGAAGCTCCGCCAGTGCTACATCAGCTACCGGCAGCACTACTACCCAGTAGAAGCCACGACCTCCAGCACATCCGGAACCCAGGAACCGGAGGAAGACTGGAAGGTCAGTAAGAACCGACGATCCGCTGCTCGGAAGCTCAAGAATCTCCCGGATTCTGCTAGAGCCGAGCCGAAACCCAGCACCTCAACCACTGGTAGTACTGCCATGGAGGTTGAGTCGTCTGACGAGGAGTCGGTGCACGAATCCTCGGTTGAGTATGATGAGAAGGCCACTCCATCAACTCAAACCGAGGCCAAACGTTGGGCTAACGCCAAATCCGGATTCAAAACCCGGATTCCGACGTGTTTCTCCGACTGTGCGTACGGAGTTAAGAAGGACGGCTCTACCCTCTATGCCTGTCCAGACTCAATCAATAAGAACGATGAGTCGGATGATGAAGATTGGATGCGTCTTTCGGACGAGGACCCCAATCCGAGCAAAGCCTATCGAAAGATGTGGCTTATGCTAAACCACACCGAAGGGTATTACACTTATACCCAGAGGAGGAAGCTGCGTTGGGCTTTAGAGAAGTGGTACGGCGACGATCAAAAGTCCTGTCCCTTCTCTATCTGCCAGGATGCGAGTGATGTCTCGATCCGGACCTGGAGTACTCCAGCCCGGTTCCAACGGCATCTGGTAGAGGCCCACTTCCACCATCACCCGGTTTACATCTGTGATCCGAGTTATGGTAAGAAGGGCAAGAAGTGTACTACGAAGGTGCAATACAACCGACGTAGTGATCTGGCTAGACACCAGAAGAAATGCCACGCAGAAGGTTTGGACGGGGCACGGAAGCGCATCATGGAGCTTCATCAGGAACTCATGAAGGAGTTCGACAGTCTGAGCGAGGATGCTTGGTCTAAGATCCGACCAGGGGACCAAGTCCTCTGCGAAGTTCCGAAGACCAAGGATTCGAAACTCCGAGCAAAGATAGTCTTGACTCCTGGAAAGGGTAAACTGGACATGCACGAGTCTCTCTGGCAGAAATGCGAGGAATCCGGAAAGGATGCAAAGAGAGCTCGTGAAAGGAGCAGGAGAGATCAGAACCGTGGCGGCAACGGTAATGGTCAGAGCACGACTAAACCGAAAGTCAGAGCAGAGGACCGTTCCAGGTCCCCTCTGGCAAGGCACCCCGCAGAGCAGGCTCAGGGCACTCCAGTGTTCAAGAAGCCCGAACCTGCCGGATACGCTGGAGCCGTATCTAAACCTGGGAAAGTGAGTTCTCGAAACTTTCCGTCCTTAAACCAGGGACCTGGACCTGAGAGCCAGACCTTGGTGGTAGGAAAGGATGGTCGCCTTATGCCAAAGAAGACCACCGCATCTGCTGCCGCCGGATCTGCATCCGCTCCAGCCGCCCCACCAGTTACCTTTACCCAGGAGCAGTTAAACATGTACCTGCAAATGGGACTGAAACAGAATGTACCACCTGCCTTCTGTGTACCAACGACAGGTGTGTCCGGAAGTCCTAAACCCGGAAGTGGTCCACAGGCCGCCTCGACTCCTCCCAAGGCTGTCGCTGCACCTGAGAAACCAAAGGACGCTATTACCATTAAAACCGGTAATGCGGAAGTTTGGTTCGAGAAGTCTCGCCAAGGGGAGGCAGATGTCCAGAAGGCCATCTACACCCATTGGGAGAAGTGCGTTCGTGAAAAAGCGATCGAGTTTCATCAGGGTCTCCTAAACGAAACTCTGTTGTGTATGAAACAGGTCGGCGACGCTGAAAAGCAACGTCTCGAGACCCTCATCCGGGACGATGTAAAGGCCCAGGAGGTCGCTGCCGCAGCTGCCCAGGAAAAAGCAGCTATGGATGTGCACGTGTTGGAGAAACGTGTAAAGGAGGAGATCACTCGGAACACCAATCTGAACACTAAGTTCATGAGGGTGTTCGGAGTCGACTTGGACGAGTGGGACGGCACTCCCGAGTCGGCTCTAGCTCTTCTGAAGAAGAGGCATGCTAAGAAATCCGTTTAAGCATGCTAGGGTTATTTCTCCCATAATTTTTTTTTCCAACACCAAATGACCAGATATAGTCTTTGCGGAACCCTATAGGTCTGCGAATGTTTTATTCACTAGTGTATGAACACCTATGGTATGTGTTCCGGGTTCCTTTGACCAGTCTATTATATAATTCAGGTTGTATAACTTTTATTGCACCCTGAATAACTTCATCCATGAACAATCCGATAGTAGACTTGCTGCTGTGAGACGTATCCGGATGCCAGTTCCAGACTCCTGCTGTTACCCGTGCTAACCACTTACTAGGATGGACTTTACGATTTACCTCTACAACTCATCTGTACTCCCGAATGGACTTATATCAACTACTACTATTACTTCCGGATCAACCTATATCGGACTATTATTTACTTATGTCAACTAAGCTTAAAAAGGATTACGTTCTCTACATAGTTGACACATCCGGACTATTATTCTACAAATCTACACCATTCGGATATACTACAAACTTTAGCACTACTAGAGGATTGTGGGTAGCTGCCCCAAAATCAACTACCGTGTTCACTCTATATAAGGAAACTATAAACTTTAGCACGTCCATCCCGTGGTTAGCTGACCACACCTACCTACTAGTACCCGGAGGATACAGCAGAAGACTTCAGCAGCATTTATAATTCCTGTATATTGTATATAATGTCATATTTCTATTTTTCTATAATATTATATGTATGTGCATATCCACTAGATACATATTATGATACGGGTACATAGATATTTTCTTGAAACGGATCTCTGATTATTATTAGTATTCATATTATAAGATCCGTTAAACCTCACCAGAAAACACATATTATTGTCCTGCGAGACAAATTGTATAATAAGTATATTGATCTGGTGCTATAAAGGTTATTAGATACACGGTGATAATATATCATTATTATATTCATTACCACACCGTGAATTTTTTTCTTTTTTTTCAAGTGTATGTTATAATTAACCCTATTCGTACTACTCACGGAATGTTTAACGGATTCGTATGATAATAATATACGACATGTCATTATATAGTGATGTTACTATAACAGTCTTCTTTAAGACTACATATTCAAATGTGGTGTTAATAACTACAAACACACATACGGATGTTATTATGTGATATATTTTATTATCGACAGTTCCGTTACACATAGCTGTCATCATCACATGTATACGATTCATATTACTTGTCTTATTAATTATACCTGAAATATAATACAATATTATGTGGTATAATAATTAAATAGACAGTTCCGTTTCACATAACTGTCTCTTGTTCAAGTAATTCGTATAATATTTCAACATTCTAATCGTTATATGTAACTACATTTCACTATCGAATATATATATATGACATCCGGTTCACAATTTATTTGGTGTTAATGTTATACCTATGGTTGTACCTCTATTACTAAAGGTTTAGACATGTAGAAATGTTATCCTAGTAATATTATATGTATAACACCCTCCTAAATGTCTGGGGGAGTGGTGTAGAGGTACACGTTACTAAACCATAGGAGTTGGGTACCGTCTGACGTGGCGGGTGAGTCGAGTCGTCGGACGTTCCTCAGGTTCCGGATAGGTGGCAGCACCGATCCGGGTCTGTGGGGACATCTGACGACGAACACCTGGGTCCGTATATAAAGCCCAGGGCTCAGCCGCTACGTCAGAGGCCCTTCTGGCCTCCACACCATGTAAACCACTGTCTTTTAATATTAGCTGCCTCTTTGATATCGTCCGGCAGCCGTGAGTGTGCGTTAAGTAATAAACCTAACCGTTGGCATACACTTGGAATACTGTCTTACTCTTTCTTTCCGAACCGTAAGACCCGAACCCCCCAGGTCCGTAAGGCCACAAACCCTTACACATGTAAAGGCCTCCCATAGAGTGCTGAGGTCAATGGAAATAGATGGAAATAGCTGAGAATGTAAAATTCAGGTCATTTTGACCCTGTAAAGGTGGTCAATCAAATAGCTTGTTGAGCTTTTATTCACAGCCCCAGTATTGTCTCATCCAGATTCTCTTACTTTCATGCCCTTCTGGACCCTCAAAGTACACTGAGAATCAATTCCCAGAGCGGGTATCAGTCTGGGCGCTGTCCTCAAATTTTACTGATTTCTGATATTCACATGCAGTTATGGTCTTTTCCCATAAAAAAATTTGACACAGGGCTAAGACATTTGACCCTGAAAACTATGATTTTGGTTACCTGGTACCCCCTAGAGAGAAGTATCAGGCTTGCTGATTGGCGGCAGAATATTTCTCAGAAATCTCTCAGAGGCCGAAACTCCGGTACTATGTTTTTCAGTGATTTCACACTAATTACACTGATTCCCTTGCCCTTTCTCACTATCACATTGTCAAACATACTTGAACAGCCTAGGTTGGAACCTTGGTGGTCAATCAAATAGCTTGATGAGCTTTTACTCACAGCCCTAGTATTGTCTCATCCAGATTCTCTTACTTTCATGTCCTTCTGGACCCTCAAAGTACACTGAGAATTGATTCCCAGCGCGGGTCTCAGTCTGGGCGCTCTCCTCAAAATTTACTGATTTCTGATATTCACATACAGTTATGGTATTTTCCCATAGAAAAATTGACACAGGGCTAAGACATTTGATATGCTGATTGCCAAGGGACACCATGTGAGGCACTGAGTGTCATTTCCTCTCTAGGTGCTACAAAATGTAGAAAATTATGGGTGAAATGTACGAAAAACCCTTGGAAATATAATGTTATAAAGGAAAAAAATTGACAAAATCCATCTTTATTCCATGTGCAATGGCTTTAACAGCCCCATTTGCATATTATTCAAGTCACCCCATGTGAGGACGAAAAAATTAACCAGATATGGTGAATACAAGGACATTAAGTATCAGTAGACATTCATTGTCTGCACAGCTCGGGGAGAGAAAAATGATGTTTTTCTCCGATGCATGTAAAGGCCTCCCATAGAGTGCTGAGGTCAATGGAAATAGATGGAAACAGCTGAGAATGTAAAATTCAGGTCATTTTGACCCTGAAAACTAATTTTGGTTACCTGGTACCCCCTAGAGAGAAGTATCAGGCTTGCGGATTGACACCAGAATATTTCTCAGAAATCTCTCCGAGGCCAAAACTCCACTACTATGATTTTCAGTGATTTCACACTAATTACACTGATTCCCTTGCCCTTTCTCACCATAACATTGTCAAACAGACTTACCCTAAGCAAAATAACATTTTAGCGAGATTTGACAAACTTGGTAGAAGGTCCTATATAGCTCGTAGAGGCTGCAGAACACTAATTATTTTTCTACTGTTGGCCTATATAGCCTTTGGGCGAAAATAAAATACTAGTGCAAGTGTCTGGGCTTAGCCACTATTATTTTCTCGTAGATATACATTTTTTCCCAATAATTTAGGGCCATGGCATGTGGTACAATGTGATTAACGTTTGCACTATAGGCCTTAGAGTGCGGACATACCTAGGTTTGTGGGTTTTGCAGTGAATGATTTTAATAAATTCTGTAAATAAATAGAGCCCCCTCCCTCAACTTAACATCAAATATCAACCTAAATAACACTGAAATCGATTAATTTACACCCTAAGAATTAATCCTATGCCTGGTTTGCCTACCCACTGTCAGATTTTAGACCAATAATCATTGTACAACACCCTTCAGTGCAGAGTTACAAAGTGTCTCCTGCTGCCACTCTTTCGTCAATTGGTGTCGTGCAACCATTAGGTAATGTGACACAGGGCCTAGTTTCCACACAATATAATTATATGTCACTGTAAATATGCAGTGTGGAGCTTAACCTGCTGCAGCATATATATACAGCTGATCCGTGAATTACCTCATCTGGACAGGGTTTAAGGATGTAGACTGCTGTAATATAAGGTGAGCCTCCTACACTACACTAGCTGGGATGGACTCCTAATGTGCCTTCTAGTGTAGCCAATTTTAGCAAGGTGTTTTGACTGGCAAGAATTAAGGTGATCATTTTCTAACAACAGGGGTGGCTGATGGGGTTGAGCACGGATGCACAAAAATAAATTCTGCCCCCCCCCCTCTCGAGGGGTCAAAATCTTTTTCAACCCCCCTCCAAAGGGCCGAAAATCGCGTGTGAATGTGCCCTTTTAACCTATAGTAATGCACAGGTTTTTTCGCTGAAAACAGATGAAATTATTCTGACCCCCTGGTCAAGGGGTCGAAAAGAATCCTGACCCCCCTGGTCAATTTTTGGTCTAAGAAGGACCCCTTTTCCTTCAAAATTGCCAATAAAAGCACCCCTAATCAAGGATTCCCAAGGGTCTGTGCCTAGGGCCCAAAAAGTACCCTTTCCCGTTTGGAACCTTGTTTGCACATAGTATCCATATTCCAGGGTGTGCCCCCCCCCCCTCCCTTGGAATCCTACACAAGCACTTGTTTAAAAACTGCTTTCAGTGTGTAAATTCAATTGCCCTTTGCTGATTCTTATTTGAGACTCAGAATTGAATTGAATTGAGAAAGTTTATTGACCATAGAATTATAACAAGTGATATTCTTAGGACCATAGTGAAAATACATATACAATATGATTTGTGCGGTGGTAGAAGTAACCACAGTCTAGGATAACATTTACGAAACAGTGCTACAGAGTCATTCATATCTAACAAATGGTGTTCATGAGCATCATCGTATACAGAGTTTCACAGTCACTTTAATATATCACATAGAGTTCATTTGATTACTACCAGTACTTGTTAACATTGTGACATTCATTTCAGGCAGTAAATGCATATGTATAGCCAGCAAGCTTAGTCATTCACCTCAAAACTTAACATAAGTATACAAAATGTCTAGCATAGCATAGCCATTCGATTTCTTCACAATTCAGAGAAAGTGCATTACAGTTCCAGCGGCACTAGATTACACACAGTCTTATTTGTAATTGTGCATTTAAATGCATCCAATGTCATTGCACGATGATGTTCTGTATTTAGCAGAGACCAATATATGCCACCTCTATACAGCGCACTGCCCCTGTAGGCCTCATAAATAGGTCTACTGACATGTAGCTTTAGTAATTTATTGCTCCACAAGACCTGCATTGGCGAATTAACATTTTCAATATCTCTTGACAAGTTATACATTCTATCTAGAATAAAATGTTTATGTCTGTTAAATATGGTCAGGCAATCACATTCCTGTAATAGATACTTTACATGCATGTCAGGTGGGAATTTAACATTCAAACTTAGCCTAAGAAAGTTATTTTGCAAGTCTTCAAGATGCCTTATCATTGCAATTGGTCCACAGTCAATAATAAATCAACAGTAATCAAGAGATGACGATACCATTTTCTTATAAAATAACAATGTCACATTTTTGTTAATATACTTTCTTATTTTACAAAGTTGAATATATTTTGCACTAACACTCCTGGTCAGTCTCTTCAAATATGGCTTAAAGCTTAAGTGTGTATCTATATCTATACCAACATAACAAAAACAATCCACGCAGTCCAATCTATTAGTGTCCGTATACAGAGTGAGATGGCTAGTGTTTGGGACATTTCGAGTTAAATAACACCACATAAATTTTGTCTTTTTAGCATTAACAGTAAGCATATTTGTCAGGCACCACTCAGATATCTTATTTAAATCGTGTTGCATATGTGCAGCCATCAAGTCAACATCTTTGCCATGTATCACCAGCGTATAAGAAAAAATTACAATTTTTAGTTTGCTCATATATATTATTGAAATAGATATTAAACAAAAGAGGACCTAGCACTGATCCTTGAGGCACTCAACAGGTGACTGGAATGCTACTTGAAGAAATATTATTAGCGTATGTCTTTTGCCGCCTATCGTACAAATAACTTTTAAACCAAATTTTGCTAATTTATGTATCAAAGTAGAGTGATTTACAGTATCGAAAGCCTTTTTCAGATCCAAAAAGGGGATTTAATTAAGTGAGAAATTATTGTTGTTCCTAGTTTCAAAAAGTTCTTGTACCATGTAATAGACTGCGTCGCCTGGGGAGCGCCTGGGCATGAAGCCAACTGTTTATTGGATACCAAATTATTTGCACATAAATATGACATAAGTTGCCTATGTATGACTTTTTCTAATACCTTTGCGAAAACATTAATTAATGTTACTGGTCGCCAATATGCCACATCTCTTGGTGACCCGCTCTTGGGCAGTGGTATAACACAACATGTCTTAAATTGAGGTGGTACATTCGACATAGCTAATAGAACAGTCAATTAATCTACGAAAATAGCTTATGTTAGCTAGTAAGGCATCCTTTACAATCATTCTTTTTATATTTTCAATACCCAAGCTCTTACCCACATCAAACCTTTTTACAATTCTAAGCACATATAAATAGTTGCTATTACCCAGATTAAATCTATGTGCATATAAAGTTGTATCATCGATTATATAAACATCTCGAGGGCAGGAAACCATGGCCTTTGGCAGGCTATCATCCACATTTACATAATAATTATTGATAAATGTAGCTGTTTTATCAATGGGCACGGTATACCGTATGAGTCCAGAAGATGTTTTGTTGTGGCATTTGACCTACCCTTCCATGTCTCATTGATAGTTCGCCAGAATTGACGAGGGTTCTCCTTATACCGGTTGACCTTGGAAATAAATACATTTCTCCTCTTGTATGCTACTTTAGCTTTAATTTCACCCATCAACCTTTTAGATTTACACAAATATATGTTAGATAACCCTGCTGGTAACTTTCTGGATTTACATATACATTTCTTCTTTTCAGCACTGAGCTTTTTAATATCTCTTAGGGCAGAATGACCTCACCGGATGTGCAGCACTTTGATAGACACGCTGATACGAGGCCCTTTATAGGGGGTGCCAATGTCACATGTCAATTTTAAGAAATGCCAGCCCTGTGAACACAAATCACGTGCCTCTGGCGTCAGGATCAGTGCCATAGCGATAGCATTGCAAATGAGATCAGTGCCTCATGCTAGAAGCACCTGATCTCAGCGAGCCTCGTTTTCAAATAATGAGGTCATGACATCACAGGCAGCAATGGCAGCCAGCTGGCGGCTGGAGTCGGCCACCAGTATGCAGTGATAGTGGAATTAAAACCATTAGGGATGAATATAATAATCATACTCCAAGCTCTAATAGAACTAGAAACAATTAAAGGGCTAATGATACTGTCCCTACGCCGTCCGTCAGTGACTGACAGCCATCAGTTGGCTGTGAAGCGGTGGTTTTGTTTGTGTTTACATCTCTGAGATCAGGTGCTTCTAGCATGAGGCACTGATCTCATCTGCAATGCTATCGCTATGGCACTGATCCCGACGCCAGAGGCGGGTGACAATGTGTTGAGAGGGGACAAAATGCCTATGTCCCATGTCACTAAGCAAAAACCCATGTCACTAGTGTCACTAACATAGCTATAATCCAAATAGGACTTATGAGTCTTATCATAAGGGTATACATGATAATGTTCATGGATACTCATCTAGATCATGGACATTCTGGGTACCCAATAAAATTATACATGTAAATTCCATGAAAAAATTGAAAGAAATCTGTTGTCATTTAAACCCAAAATAATAGGGTGTCTGGGGAATGCCAGATGAAAACCTTGTTCAGATTGCAGAGCCAAAAGGTGCATTCTAAAGCTTTCTGAGGACAGCTGAGCCCGGCAGCTGAGGCCTTCCTTTAGCCTTATTTTTATATCACATGTCAATTGTCAAATCCAAGAAATGGCCATGTCACCTTGTCGAATTTAGTGGTCTAAGGCCATTGATACGGTACCCCCCCCCACATACACACACACAGGCCAATGTGCTGTTGATACAGGGAACGTTCCCTGTACGTGGGTTGACCTACACTCTAGTATTTATAAGAGCAGACACAGCACAGTGAAGTTGGTATTTTTATCTGTAAGGCCCCATTGCTGTATATAGTGTGCTTGGGAGGTCCAGACTCATTACAGGCTTACTCAAACCGGTAAGTAAGGGAGGCAACCAGGGGTGTGACATATAATACTTGTATTCCTTCAGCTCAAAGGAGCATCTATAATGGCCCAGTGCTAAGGGAGTGGTCATTATTTATCAACGGGGGAGGGCACTCCACGGTCTATATAAAAATTTCCCCCCACAGGCCATTTGGTCGTGTAGATCTTATTGTTCTGCAGGCCCAGACTGATTTTTGGTGGGACCAGATTCCTCAAAAGTACAAGGTCCCAAGATTACAGTCAGACATTCGGTCCCACAGTCTGGTCATTTCTGCAGGCCCGGCAGCAATTTTGACAGCAATGGCCTCGGTCCCATGAGTTTTCGTATTGACGAGGGGGGGGTAGGTTTAAGAGGGGAGCATACAAATCCAGACCCCTCCTGAGGGGGGGTGGGGCAATTCTGTTGTCCACAGGGGGTGTTAAAAGCCTTTGTGCATCTGCACAAACACCCACCACCCTCTGTTCTCTGTTGATAGATAATGACCACTCCCGAATCCCTGTCCTAGCTGTTGCATTTAGGAATATATGAGGTTAAGTGATCAAATTTTGCATGACGTCATATGTTGATAGCCCCATGGTTGACAGCCCCTTAGTCTACTCATATTAAGCTTCCATGGAATGTGCAAAATGTTCATGTATGGGATTCTGTTTCTAAGGTTACATTGTTTGAGACATTAAAGATTGATAACTCCCCATTAAAGATAGTGTATACATCCCCCCTTCCTTTCTGCATTTTCTGAATATTAAATTGCATATATTTTTGTGAATTTTCATAAGAGATTCACACATTATAGATAATTTTATTTCTTTATTTCATGGCATTAAAGGACAGGTTGCTAGGGACGGAGTTCAATATAGCATGGAATATCATTAAAACATTCTTCTACATTTTTGCCATAAATTCTAATTAGAATATAAGCCCACACCTTTCTTGATTTTCTCCCATGTTTAGAAGCTCACCATATGTCAGATTTCACTGACTTTTGAGAGAGAGAGACAGACAGACAGACAGACAGACAGACAGCCCGACAGACGAGAGTTACGTTGTGGGGAAAACTTTGGTCTGGGCACTGTGGGGTTGGGTAATGGGTACAATCAATCATTGTGGGGTGCACATTCCATACATGTACATATGTACATTATGGGCTTAAAATGTCTGAATATAGTGGGGTCATATTGTTATTCAGGAATATATTTCATTAAATAGCAAAACAAGAAAGTAGCTTTGATGGCCTTCGAAACGCACCTAAGATCAAGTCGATCGGACCAGCGGTTGCTGAGATATTTAGTTTTGAAAGTTTTAGCGGAAGTATCGTAAAAGAGTCCCTATTCAAAATGCTAGTTTCTGGCTGTGCTATTGGGGGGTGGAGACTGGATCATGGCTCAGTGGGCATTAACTCTTGCACCTACATGATGCAGGCTTCATCTGCTCACTGTAGGACTATTTGGGAAAAAGTGCCTCCGCTGCGTGATGGGGCCAGTCAAAGAATTGTTTGTTTTTGCTCTAACCCGTGAACCGTTGCACTTAGAGACACGGGACTGGGTGCAAATCGAAGCTTATCACAAGGGCTACCAGGCACTCTTCAAATTGGAATTAACTGTCTCAGTTACTGAATGCATGGGGTGCAATCATCTGTTGTTTTGGGGTTACTGTGTCTGAATATGTGGGGTGCAATGTCTGTCGCTATGGGGTTATTATGTCTGTGCATGTGGGGTGTTATGTCTGTCGTTATGGGGTCATTGCGTCTGAACATGTGGGGTTCAATGTGTATTACTCACTAGGGGGCAGTAGGTGGTGATACTGTCTGTAATATGCACAGACTAATGGGGTCTGTCTGACAGACACGATCATTGTGGGGTTGTACCACGATCTCTTCACATGCACCCCACAAGGTCATTTTGAACCATTCTAAGGACATTGCTTGTGGGGTTAACCCCACAAGCAAAAAATGACCCCACAACGTAGCGTTGTACTTATAAAAACCCCACAGTGTAGCTCTAGTAAACACAGCCCGACAGACAGACAGACAGAGACAGAGACAGAGACAGAGAGACAGACAGAGACAGACAGAGACAGACAGACAGACAGACAGACAGACACAGACACAGACAGACACAGACAGACAGACAGAGGGAGGGAGGGTACCAAAACGGCCAAATATCGGCGATTTACTCAGAGAAATGCCCGTTCGGTAAAAGAATAGCTAAACCAGTTCAAACTTTATTTACAGATAAATAACTTATAGACATCCACACATAAGATGTCTATGGAGTACACAATCCGGCAGGGTCGGAGGCAGGATGGACCAGCTATGTTGAAGTTGGCACTGGGCGAGGGCTGGAACCAAGCCGTCGAAGATCTCCAGCTGCCATTTGACTTGTTCCCTGAAGGAGTGTTTGTAGCTGAGAGTGCAGATGGAGAAGTTATCAGTAAGTATATGTATTTTTCCCATTGTCTTTGTTATTTTGTTGGTGTTGGTTTATTTTTCGTGTTTTTTTTTTTCTACTTCAAAAGTGTGTTACTTAACCTGTAACTTCTCAGTTGGCAGGAAAAAAAACGTTTCTTTAACTTAAAAGAAAACTGCTAAGCTGATAACCGATGTAAGGACAATTTTTCATAGGGTTTTGTTGGAGAGAATGCTATCTATAGATCCTTGCTAGGACCCTTTTGAAACAAATGTCATGAATATAGAACAAACATCAAGTATCTAAGCACCATTTAATGTTTTGAAGAAAAAGGTTTGTTCATACTATTATTTTCTCATATAGAGTTGGACATTCCCCCATGGAAAGTGAAATAGTTTGTCAGAAAGAACAGTAATTCTTTTGGATAGTAGACAATGGAAAGGGCAATTTTGGTCAAAAACCAAACTCCTGCCAAAAGGATTTTGCTCAGAAAGTAGCCCCTGCAAACCACACAGTTATGTATAGCAAGATACATAAGCAAATGTCCAGGACCATGGGATATTTTTACATCGTATTCCCCGAATGGGTCCGACAGAGGGGAATACGATGTAAAAAATCCCATGGAAGTGGGCATTTGCATTTATGTCATGGCCTAGGGGGTCATTGTGCTTTTAATTAAAGAAAAACAGCACAGATCTGTTCAAAATCCAAGATGGCGGACACCCATTGAAACCGGACACATTGTATTCAATGCCCCCCATTGAATATGGCGGTCCCATAATCTATAGTGATGTTCGTATCAGCCATGACATAAAAGGAGAATAAGCACGGTGGTAAAGGGCTCGGGGTATTGTTAATCCTCTGAGGTAGGCTAATGCATTATGGTCGTCACGATGCATGAATACAGCCCTAGCGAGTACTTTGCCAGGGCTGCATTCATGCATCATGCTCATCCTATTGGGTTGATACAGTCCTGAAGCCTCAGCATGATACTTTAATGAAGTGCTGGCAAGCAGACTCAGCAGCACTTCATTGTACGTCCCCAATGGACACTTAGTTACGTGCCTCTAGCACGCCAGCACTGGCGGACAGAGTATAGGGACAGTATCCTTAGCCCTCCCTGGCTTTCTTGCTCAATTAGAGCTTGGGGTATTATTTGGTTCACAATTCATCCCAAATATTTTTAATTCCACTATCACTGCACACCAGCAGCCACCTGGCAGCCAACGGGTAGCTTCCATTGCCGCCTCTGACGTTATGACCTCATGACCAAAATGGACCTGAAAAACAAGGCTTGCTGCCATCAGCTGCCTGTAGCTGTGGTTACCATCAGCTGCCTGTGGCCCAAACAGTGATGAAATTCCCCATAGCGTTAAGGTCCAAATTAGTCAGTGCTGCAGGCTTAAGTCGTGTGATGTCTGTCCATAGGGTTAATTGTACATCATGATGACTAATGGGCATGATGCACTGCTTCATCAGCTGCCCTGAAAGGGTTAAGCAAAAACAATTTGCAAAGAGTGCGGATGGATATGTGAATAAGGCCAAAGAAAAAAGAAGTTTGGTTTCCGGTCACCCGACCTACCTCAGCAAAAGGGGCCGACCTCAGACTTTTTGAAGAAATATTTTGTATTATTTCCATAATTTTTCATATTTTTCATAATTTTTTAATATTAATTTCATATTTTTAATATTTCTAAAAGTTTTCTAGAGTTCAAACAGTAAATGAAGCAATTTTGCCCAAGATTCTGCGTTTTGGCTGGTGTTAGAGATGACTTCGATCATTTGTAGGTCACTTATCAATAACAACAATTAAATACATAGGACAAAATATGGTTCAGAAAAAGAATTAAAAAAAAAAAATCCGACCTACCTACCTCAACTTTTTGGACCATGTTACCGGAAACTTACAATGTTTTTTTTTGGCCCAGTGGATTTAATTATTTATACATTTATAAATTAATTTCAGGCATGTGTACCTCAGTGACGCTTGATGACTCAAATGGCTTTATGGCTCTGTATGTCACCAAGGAATCATTCCGCGGGAAAGGAATCGGTCGACAGCTGTTCGATCTGAGTAACAAGGCTCTAGGTGACAGGAATATCGGTCTCAATGCTGCTTGGAATCGCCAAGACATGTACGCTGCGGCAAACTTCAAAGTCAAAAGTTTCAGTCTTGTAACCTATGAGTTTGCTATCAAGAATCTGACACAATGTGAACAAAAGAAAAGCTCCTGTAGGATTGTTGATATGAAGGATGTTGATATACAGAAAGTTCTAGCATATGACAAGCAGATCCATACATTACCACGGGAGAAGCTTGTAAAGCGGACCATGGAGTTCGCTATAGCCTGTCGAGTAGCATTAGAAGGAGATAAGATAAAAGGCTGGGGTGGTCTATCTAGGGGTAACAGAGGTTACCGACTGATGCCTCTCTATAGTGAAACTCCTGATGTGGCTGAGGATCTTGCTCGTGACATGCTGAAACAGGTACCAAGGGATCAGGAGGGTGAAATTGAAATCTGCTACCCAGAAGACAATATAGCCGCCAAGACGCTAAGCAGAGACCTTGGTGCGTTTAATGGGGAGTGCCGTAGTAGTAAACACCGGAGGCTTTACACACATCACGATATACCAGCACAAACACACCTCGTCTACTCACTCATGAACTATGACCAGGTGGTGGTTTGAACCAGATTAACTCATACCAATGAAGACTAAAAAACAGGCAATCAACATCAAATGGGCAAAAAGAATTCCAAAGAAAGACTCTACGACAAAACCAATCACACAAAGAGGAGTGAAACCATAAAAACAAGATGCATAAGTTGGTTTTGTCATGCCGTAAGACTCCACGAAGACACACCAGGTAGACAGGCACTGGAGCAAGCAACACGGACACTTAAAAAGACAAGAGGGGGACAAAAGACAAAGTGGTTTAAAAATGGTGTAGTGGTCTACATTGAAAAGTCAAGCTCTGACCAGGGGTCGAACCCATGTCCCCCAACTCATAAGTGAAGATGCTAACCACTGCACCATCAGAACTACTGCTATGTGAATCATGCGGACATTGCCAGAATGCAAGACCGAATGTCTCGCTGTAATCTTGGGACTTGGGCTACAATTTGTCTTTACAACTTGCAAATTGGACCATTATAAAGCCTAAGATAAAAGGCATTATTGTTTGTTATGATATAAAGAGTTGAATGATGAAAATGGAGAGTTAATTCTTGTTTTCTCTACTGACAATAATAATCTTGAGGTGTTTAGTCCTGCCAAGATTAATCTGGGCCTGCAGAATAATAAAATCTGCGGGACCATACGGCCTGCGTGGGGAAAAAGGTTTTCGTATAGACTGAATCATTTACCTTTCACCATATCTCTGACCCTACAGGGATGATGGCCGTTACAATGTTTGTGAACAGGGCTGTCACTGAATCTACCCACTTAGCATAAAAAAAAACGTTTTTAGCGTTAAAAAACGTGTTTCATTAGGTCCCAAGTTTGTCAATTTTTTTCTTAACATACAAAACGTCAAAACTTGTAGGCTACTCAAAAAGTTTTTCTTTTTTATCTGTGTGTTCTCTAAAATATCTCAGTTGATTATTTATTTTATTTGCCACAAGCTAAGTGGCTTTCACCACAAAGTATTATCAGGTTGACTGATCAGTCAAAGGTTATATACCCATTCACACTAGGAATACTAGGCTTTATCTGAATGATTTCAGTATGTACTATAGGATGTATTAAGAAAACTCTTTACTCCCCCCCAAGAAAAAAAAAACAACAAAACTAAAAATTGTCAGCAGGGGGTGACACTTGTTCTGGACATGTTATTGTAGGCAGTGAACAGCAATGTGATCAATAACTAGTTGATTTAACTCTCCCCCTATGAGTATGCCAACAGCGGCTTACGTACCATTCATTACATGTTGCAGAACACCAATTGGCGGGAGGTGGCAGCAGGAGACACTTTGTAGCTCCGCACTAAAGGGTGTTGTACAGTGATTATTGGTCTAAAATCTGACAGTGGGTAGGCAAACCAGGCATCAAATTTATACATTTTATTGGATTCTCCCTGAATGCCCCCTCTGGGCCGTTCCCTACATCACACACTTGAGGCCATTTGTGGTGCCCTCTTGGGAGAGATACAGGAAGCGATCCCGAAGGATGCCTTTTCTCATACTTTCCTCTAGACTGGAATGGCCTGTCTCTATAACATAGAGACAGGGGTAGCCCAATTTGACCCTACCTTGAAGCCTAGTTGCAACTGGTTTTACCGCTCATTTGCATATATTTTACTCTTTGTATGATTAGGTGACCCTCCCTAGATTTAAAGAACTAATGATAAATAAGTTGGCTCAGTAAAATGCGACCAGCATGGTGAATTGAACCCTGGCCTCTGAATATAAGGCACAGAGCATATCCAATTGACTACCAGGGCTGGCTATTTTCCATATTTTTCCATTATTATACTGAGAAAACAGAATTAGAGGGAGAATTTTTCTATAAAGATACCTTAGCAGTGAGGGATTCATTCTGATCACCCTGAGATCTGAAGTCCAGTACCACCTGAGCTAACAAGGCCAGCTGTCAAAGGCCAGCCTGACCACCATCAGTTCACTCCCACCTTATGCTCTGGTCCTATCAGTCTACATGTACTCTAGGTCTCCCCCAGCTGTCTGGTTCACCAATCTGGGCAACAGTGAACCAGATCACTGATTTTAATTCTATCAAATACTGGCCCTCTTGTATCCCACCCAAGTATCACTGACCTTGGTTCAGTAAATTAGAAGCACTGACAAAGCTATGGGTCTAAAGTGGCATTATGTAATCTGTAATTATTGTCAAACTAGTGCAGCTATCTGGTTCACTGCTGTCCGGACGTCACTCCAATATTGTTGGTTATACCACTATTCTGGCACTTCCGGTGGTTTTATATGCGATATATACGTGGTATATTCTGAATATACCACACATGTGCATTTTTTAAAATTTTGGTATATACTTTTTCGAGGTCAAGTTGGACTTAGAATATTTTGGGAGACGCTGGCGGACATAGAAATTTAGCCTTGCCATTGTTTTAATGTGAAAAATTGTATGAGGATTAAACCCCGGCCGCAGTGGTGGTAGGCGAAGGCCTTATCCATAGCGCCACACTGAACGGTGATGAAATCCAATGCGAAAGTAAATAAATTCTAACCTGCTATGTTTCCAGTCAGTTTTCGTCTTGATTCCAACCTTGACATGTTATAATATCGAAATCCCAAGAAGTTTTCGATCCATAGATGAGGAATGCGTGCTAATTTTCTCCATTTTCTTCCATATAAATAAGAATCCATTGATTTTGCCATCATACACGAGTCGCGGCCAGGTTCGCTCTGTGCGAAGCCATTGTTTTTGTTCCTTGCCGGGAGAGGTACCGCTGTGTAAACAGTCACTTTTCGTATGGAATCCAACCATGACAAGTCTTCAAAATAAAACAAACATATCCTTAGATAGTCTAGATGATCCCTCCATACGTATTATGTCAAATATATTCAAAATAAAGGAGAATCTATTGATTTTTCAAACGGGTCTGAAATTTTCGGCGTCTTTCTTGTACGGCGAGCAGTTGACCTATATCTACATCCGGGCCACTGACACACTTTCGTCGGACAAGGAGGCGGGTGGGAATGGCCGGACCGCGACTCGCTTACGATGGAAAAATCAATGGATTCTCCTTTATTTTGAATATATTGGACATAATACGTATGGAGGGATCATCTAGACTATTCAAGGATATGTATGTTTTATTTTGAAGACTTGTCATGGTTGGATTCCATACGAAAAGTGAGTGTGAACACGGCGGTACCTCTCCCGGCAAGGAACAAAAACAATGGCTTCGCGCAGAGCCGTGACCCGGGCCGTATCGCTTGCTTTTACAAAATGTATTCTCCTGGCTATAATCTTTGGATATCAGGTAAGAAATTAATACAAAATGGAGGAAATCGTGGTATAAACCTATTAGGTCATGGATATTGGAGCCCACGGGGAGTCTATGCTGGATATACCCTCGCCGCTGCGCGGCTTGGGTATATCCAGCATAGACTCCCCGAGGGCTCCAATGTCCATGATCTATTAGCTTATTACACCTCTCTGTAGATATACAGGCAGGCCTCTCCAGTCTAGCTATCCTCAATACAGTAATAATCTCGCATAGATACATGTCTCGAATGAATACTTGATTGCCTACAAAGTAGAGCTGTACTTGGGCTCAACATAATCGAGTCATTATCATTACAATGCTGTGACAGATTCAGGTACAGAACCACTGGTTGCCCTACCTATTTTCAGTGGCTGCTCTGGTTTACATTTATATAGGGAGGATTGTCGTTGTTGAATCTAACACTAGATGGTGTTGTGATCAGGGGTTTGGCCTCCTTTTGGCTGGATAACATCACATGGCAGTAGGCAGAAATTTCTGTCCAATGCACACCCAAGGACCTGGCTGTCCAGGGGGGCCTGTTGAAGGCCTATTAGTAGTATATAGTGTATCGGAACGGGACTAAAGCTAACTACAGGATATTACTCACCCGACATGCAGCCAATCAGAGGCTTTCATTTGGTCATGTGACCCATTGCCATGGCAACGTGACCTACTTAGGGGATTAACGACTACCTCTGAGCCAATCAGAGGCCAGCATTCTGGTAACCATGGTAACATGACCTAATTAGGGGATTAGTGGTCACGTGACCCCTTGTTTGTAAACAACAACACATGGTGTCAAACCCCTTGTTTTGTAAACATAGGGGCGGGAATAATTATGCAAATAGGTGGTCACGTGATTATTATGTGGATTAGGTTAATTATGTAAATGAGATATATTAAATATATTTCACTTATTTTTTTTTTTATTTTATCAAAATATAAATACAAGTATATACATCCATCTTTAATCATAATCATAGTGTAATCTTTGTATATGGTTTTCATGCAAGCGTTCTTTTGAAATGAAGAAATGGTGATGTGAGTCAAACCCCATTCCACAATTCATCTAAATTACAAATGACATCCGCTGAAGTATAATAGAAATTCATAGCTTTTGACTTATGGACTGGATACAGTGAGATAGCCAGCAGATATATTTTTGAACAGACATGAAAATATGGAAATGGCACTGCTATGTTATAATCAGCCCAAACCATGTCATATAATATATAATATATCTGAAGTGGAGAAAGAAGAACTAGTTTCTCTTGACATTATTATCTACGTGTAACATATCTTTAGGCCTAAATTGATAAATGTCCTCCTGAGAAAGAAATGACTTACCCATCATTCCACACTTAATCTGCCCAGTACAACCATGTAGACATAGCTGCAGGGTCATCAGTGAACAAGTAATCAATGGATAACTCATGACGCGTGTGTGTTAGTGAAGGATAATGACATGAGGCCGTAGGCCGAGTGTTATTAGCCTTTGCTAATACACACAAGTCATGAGTTATCCATTGACTACTTATTTTATACCATGAAACCAATAAATAATCAATATTATACCAATAAATTCAAGTTGAAAACAAAAATTATTCCCCCTCCCCGGGACTCGATGCCAGCCATTGTGTGTACATGATCGGTACATACACCTCGGTGCCCGGCAGTGGACAGGCAGCGGCACACGGCTGAAGATTTCAATGCGTCTCGCTGTTATGTTTGTGTATAATACACCTCCTCGCCCGGCAGCAGACAGCGACAGCGCACACGGCGAAAAAAGATGCTTCTCGCGGATATGTTTGTGTATAATACACCTCTTCGCCCGGCAGCGGACAGCTACAGCGCACACGGCGAAAAAAGATGCTTCTCGCGGTTATGTTTGTGTATAATACACCTCCTTGCCCGGCAGCGGACAGCGACAGCGCACACGGCGAAAAAAGACGCATCCGGGCCGGGAATCGATCCAAGGACCTCTCACGGCTGAGCGCAACGTGCTAACCGCTAGGCCACCGCATCTCCTCCTTCTGCGCCCGGCAGCGGACACCTATAGCGCACACGGCGAAAAAAGACGCGTCTCGCTGTTATGTTTGTGTAGAATACACCTCCTCGCCCGGCAGCGGACAGCGACAGCGCTCACGGCTTTGTATCATATCGAGACATGGTTCTAACCAAGCTTCCCCCGTCAGTCCCTGTGGCGCAATGCATAGGGAGTTGGATTAGGGATCTGAGACTGTAGGTTCGAGCCCTGCCCTGGCCTTGAAAATTTCGTGGGTTTTAACATGTAACATATGACATGGGAGGACCTTAGATGGATAACAGCACGCCTTAGATGGATAATAGCACGCCTTACAATATTGATGTTACAGCCTGTAGGGTGTGCAATATCGACAGATATGTGTATGGGAATATCCACCAAAAGGCACTGAGTAACCCAGAAATCGTGGTATAATAACATATAACACATGTTGTACTGCATGTAGCAAGTTGGGAACTTAAAAATTTAATAGTTGATGTTAGCTAACATCAACGCGTGCATAAATAAATGTTATATATCCTCTAATTACATTACTTTTGCTGGTTGCAGGAACTCTTATCAATAGCTAAATAAGCTTTTCTTTTTCTCTATAACCAGGATAATATAAAAATAAACGGGCTGGTGCCATTACACCATTACCCATACTCAAAAAGAAGTCAGGATGACTGATAGAACGGTCATGTTATATAGCGATTCACACTAGGAATACTGAACAAGTAACCAATGGATAACTCATGACGCGTGGGGGTTATCAACGGATAATAACACAAGGCCGTAGGCCGAGTGTTATTATCGTCGATAACCCCCACAAGTCATGAGTTATCCATTGACTACTTATTTTATACCACGAAACCAATAAATAATCAATATTATACCAATAAATTCAAGTTGAAAACAAAAATTATTCCCCCTCCCCGGGACTCGATGCCAGCCATTGTGTGTACACGATCGGTACATACACCTCTGCGCCCGGCAGCGGACAGCGCACACGGCGAAAGATTTCAATGCGTCTCGCTGTTATGTTTGTGTATAATACACCTCGTCGCCCGGCAGCGGACAGCAGCAGCGCACACGGCGAAAAAAGAAGCTTCTCGCAGTTATGTTTGTGTATAATACACCTCCTCGCCTGGCAGGGGACAGCGACAGCACACACGGCGAAAAAAAACGCGTCCGGGCCGGGATTCGATCCGCGTACCCCTCACGGCTGAGCGCGACGTGCTAACCGCTAGACCACCGCGTCTCCTCCTTCAGTGGCCGTGTCGGCTTGGATTGATTTGAACGCGTCCTTTGGTTATGTATACACGATAGGTACACACGCCTCGGCGGCTAGGATTCCTTTGTTTGGTTTAGTTCTAGCCAACCACCTCTCGTGCATAGGGAGTTGGATTTGGGATGTGAGACTGCAGGTTCGATCCCTACCCTAGCCTGGAAAATTTCGTGGGTTTTAATATGTGACATGTGACATGGGAGAGGCGTGCGGTTATCCTGGATAACCGCACGCCTTACCTGGATAACCGCACGCCTTCCAAAATGGATGTTACAGCCTATAGGGTGTGCAATATCGACAGATATGTGGATGGGAATAGACACCAAAAAGCACTGTGTAACCCACAAATCGTGGTATAAAAGACTTTATCTGAATAATTTCAGTATGTATTGTTGCATGTGTAGTATAGTCATACAAATGTAGTAGAGGGAGCCACCTTACAGGGGTGAGTTGCTCGGGTAGAAGGGAGCCGCTCCTTAGTGAGTGGAAGGGGGTGCCACCATACCGGCCTGAGTGGGGACTCAGCTGTTATGAGTGCTCCCCACCTTGCCGCCATGTTGGTGCCGCCATTTTGATGCTTGGTGGAGGAATGGCTCTGTTGATTGCTAAGCTACATGTTCGGCCCCTATAGGCCTGGGGTGCCCGTGGCAGCAGTCAGCAGACCCATCGAGAGACGCATAGCAGAGAGGGGGCTGAGAGGATGTGAGCTGAGTAGCTTCCCAACCACAGACACACCAGCCCCTGACCATCAAGTTAAGGGCTGCGTCCACTGCGACGGATGGACCATCCGTCTCCCTTCATCCGTGTTTAGCTCCATAGAAAACAATGATAAAATCTACGGATGAAACCGACGGATGGCCCATCCGTCGGCAGTGGATGCACCCCTTTAACAAGCTAATACATGACCAACCAAGACAAGAACCTGCAATACTCTTTATTTAATTAATGGGGTGACCTCGTTAACCACCCCCCTACACATTGTCCTTTCAAGACAATACCCCGAGAGGTGGTAATGCTTTTGATGCAGGTAACACTTATTAGTAGCACCCTTATAGAGAATACAATCTACCCACATGGTAGGATCAACTCTCCTCTTGGTAGTATGCGAACGGCAGTGTATATACCACTCGTTACATTTTATTCGATCCACCCTGAGAGCCCTCTAGGCCATTCCATACGTCACACACTTGAGGTCACTGGTGGTATCCCTTCTAGTTCTATTAGAGCTTGGAGTATGTTATCTTGATTCACCATTTCCCCCAAATCTACTTGATGCCATTATCGCAGCATACCGGTGGCCAATGGGTGGCTGACAGGCACCCCCATCACTCCTGGAATAGCAGCTAACCTGTGTATGACCTCATTCACCCACATAGGCAGTGACAGTGCCATTACGGATGGCCATTCGGGCCAGGAAGAGTGTTTTTGGGGCTGCATTTATCTATATGAGGGATATATGATGTGATTATGGAGGCTTGGAATTAAACTGACTTTCTTATAACTGTACCACAATATTGTATATGAAGTTGTCTGTCCCTAAAAAAAAATATATTCCCAAGCGTATGTTTCAAGGGTTTTCATTGTTTCAAGTCGATGATTTCCGAGAAAAATGAGAACAACAAACTCTGATCCCCAGCACCACCTGATCATGTGGCTACTCTCTGAGTTGTTTGTCTAAAACAGAAGGTTGGGGGTTCAAGTCCCTGCCCTGCTACATTGTACAGATTTCACTAGGTTTCTTATGTACTTTAGCTGTTTTCCATGCAGAAACAATGAACACGTTTATGAAGACTGCCAGCAACCTTATACAGCAGTCCACATTTAATATTATTGTGTTTTAAAAGGAATAAGCTGTCCCCTAAACACCAGTCCAGATACAACATCTAAATGTGTACAGTTAGATAGGAACCCCCAGGTGAGAACCGCTACTGTCACAGTGTAACGGAAACGAACACCCGTGTTTTGACAGGTAAGTACTCCCTTCCATAAAATATCCCCCACCTTACGCAAACCATTACCAATGTGACATATCAACTCCTGCCCAGTGAGGGAACTGTTCATGTCAGCATTGCCTTGCATCAACTTGCATTCATCTCCAATAGTGGATAATCCTTTTGCTACTTGCTCCATTGAATTAGAACCTGATTGGACTGGGATGCTGGGTTGTACAATTGTCATTCTATGAGCGGCAGAGTCTGTCTCCTTGTTCGCATCTAGGTCCAATGGTTGATCTTGCAGATCTCCTTGCAGTATTGAATGGGCTATTCTAAGTGTCCGTTCAGTTCTACCCTGCATTTCAAAATATTTAAAATCATCGGAGTCATCAAAGTCATCAAGCCTTGCATAGCGTCTTTTCATCATATTGAGATTTGCTGCGGAGCTCTCTGGAGTCTTTACTATTCCAGTGTAAATTTGATCGCTTCGCCCATCACTGCCTCGCCCTATCTGGGACCCTGTGCCCTGATGATCCATCAAGATGCTTTTAGTGCTGCCTTGAGCAACATTCAATGATTCTTTTAGAGATTTTTTCGCTTCTTGCATTGCTGAAGGAGCTCGGTGTTTAGCTCTGGAGTTCGGTGCACGACATTCATGCAAGGTGCCTCGTTCCCTCACGTCCTGGCCATTAGGTTTGAATTTAACATCAGCAGGAAGGTCGTCATTCAATAGGCTACTGCTACCATCTCTCAAGCCTCCCAGTAGGTTTTTGCTTGGTGGCAACTCTTTAATAGATGATTTCTCAGATTCATGAAGGATCTGCACACATTTGACTGCATTGGGATACCACCTATATAAACCTTTCTCTACAAAGCCCTTGTTGAGTTCATCGGGGATTTTGACGGTTATTCTTTGGAACTGCAACATCTTCTGTCTTGAGAGGGAATCCTTGACCTCCTTAAGGTGAAGAACTCCACCTATGAATGTGATGGTGATATCATTTTTGTCATCAATTAGTGACAGTTGGTCGATAAGACCCTTGAGCTGTGTACCGGCATTAACTGTAAGGGTGAGTCCCTTCAAAGCACCTTTTGAACTTCCAGTGCAATGCTGATTCAGAAATTCCCAACATCGTTTGAACACCCATTTCAGATTTTGAGAATGTGATTCCTCATGCATAATCAGAGATCTAAGATCAAGGTTTATTGCTTGGTATTCATCAGAATAATGTTCCTTTAAAGCTGCTGGCATGTCGTCCGGGTAGAGAGTTTGGAGGCAGAGGTACTGGCTGGTGCGAAGGAAGAGCCCCCAGCTGTGATCGCCTATTCTGTATGCACCAGTAAACTCATCTTCACTTAGTCGACTGTAATAAAAGACAGAAGAGGAAAAGTATTATTCAATACACTAATTGTTGATGTCTTGATTTCGCTTTCACTGAGGTTGAAATCAAATAAATTTATTCAATGGTTCCAATGGTGAGTCACTTAAGGTGGCTTGCAGGGATTGGTAGTTCAGGATTTGGACACCAGGGGTCACTTTTTTAGGCGCCCTTTTTTACATTGGCACTATGGATAAACGAAACGTGCAAAATAAAAAAAGGCTTGGCTTGGATTTGAACCCTGGATCTCCTGAGAGTAAGGCAGAAGCTCTACACATGGGGACTGCTGTATGTGACCACCTAGAAGAGGCTACATTATCTACCTGTCACCAATCTAGCCATTTCTTAACATTTGTTATTTCAATCATCCAAAACATTAGAAATATGCATGGAACCATATGTCAATATTGTATTTACTGCAAGGATATGCATAAAATCTAAGTGCTAAAGAAGTTATGAAAAGATTTAATTACTTTTGGATATGAATCTTGGGATTTATGTGAAAAATCACTATATAATTCTATATCTTCTGTATCTCAAAAATATGCATGGGACCCCCATATTATTTTTGCACATATGAAAAGTACATGTCATGTGCAGCCCCGGTGAGAGACTACATTCATTTCCCATTCCGACACTACAGGACTGGGTTGATACCTGTCGAGAGAGTCAGGATGATGCACCATGGGCATGATGCAATCCTGTATCAGCTCTTAATCCTTTAAAGGCTGCTGATGCATTAATGCATCATGCCCAATGGTCCTTATGATGCACCAATGAAGTGCTGGCGAGCGGCTCGCCAGCACTTCATTGGAGCATCATGCCGACCCTCGGGGAGGTTCTGTATCAACCCCGTAGGGTTGCCATGATGCTCCAATGAGGTGCTGGTGAGCAGTCTCGCCAGCACTTCATTAGTGCATCATGATGACCAATGGGCATGATGCATTAATGCATCAGCAGCCTTTAAAGGGTTAACTGAATAAAGGCTGCCAATGCAGGAGTACATGATGCCCATTGGTCGTCATGATGCACTAACTTCATTGATGCATCATGCTGACCCCCCTGGGGGTTTGTGTATCCATAGGGCTGGCTTGAAGTTAGCCCTGGTGAGTTACTCTCCAGTGGCGGATCCAGGATTGTCTAGAGGCGGGTCCCACGACTTGGTGAAAGCTGATGAGGTACTGTATGCGGCCCCGAGCACTGTAAGCCCTCTGATTAGGGCCCCTCTACACTTTTCTTTTCCCTCCTTCTCCTTTTCCCTCTCCTTTTTTCTTTTTTTTTTGTGGGGGGGCAGGCCCCCTCGGTCCCCCCCCTGGATCCGCCACTGCTCCCGATGGTTGCAGTCATGCATCATGACGACCAATGGGCATTGATGCATCAGTTAAGGTTTAAGGGTGTAAGCTTTAAATGATACCTGTATGATGGTAGAAGTCGGTGGATCGTAGTTCTAAACAGTGCGTCTCTCGTGTCTGCATCCAGTAGTCTCAGGCACCTCAAGATATGGCCTAGAACTGAACTGTGTCTTTTTGTACGCTCAGAGGAACAACTTTCAGCACTGCATGTTAGTAAAAGGAGGAAAAAGTGTAAATGAGTCGCAAAGAAATTGTTTTCAGATTAACCACACCAAGAATGTAAATTTTGAATTCCTCTCTGCCCTAATATGAGCCTATGGTGCAGTTATATGGAATGAAGGACTAATTGTTAGTATCTAATAATTCACACTTACATCCCCTTTACCTTCTAATATGAAGCATTTATAAGGTCACCACTGCACACACAAAAATGTTGAGGTGCCAGGGTCTTCTAATTGAACATAATGAAATAAATGAGTCAAATCTGTTAAATTTGATTCCTCGGCCCTGGTTCACACTCGACAACTTGATGACGTTAGATTGTCTGGGTATATGGCCCTACCTATAGTGACCATCGAGTGACAGGTCACTCAATATGAAGATCCTGTGCCAGGTCTGACAAGTTAAACATGCCAGGTTTTGAAAACCCCTTTTTTCAGTGTGGGGTGTTACTTGCATTAATACATAATGAATATAAAGCATAGTATCAATACATTTAGGCATCGTGCCCTTTTGGTCGTTATGATACATGATTGCAGCCCTGGAGAATCTATTTGCTAAAATGAAAACATGGAAGATCTGAAACTGCATGGTCAGCGGTGACCACTTTAGGTCCTCATGTTGACGATACCTAAAACTACAACTTAAGGTAGTCAAAATGACGACTTTAGGTCATCATCCTGACAACCTGAGTCGTCAGTATGACAATACTGACAGTACAGAGTCGTCATTTTGACTACCTAAAGTTGTAGTTTTAGGTATCGTCAACTTGAGGACCTAAAGTGGTCACCGCTGACTAGTTTCGGATCTTCCATGTTTTCAGTGTAGGGCTATAGATGCATGCATCATGCCAATCCTAAAGGGTTTGTATTCAGGTTGTGCCCTGGTGTGTAGAATCACCAGGAGGGAATTTCTCAAGATGATATGACTATACCCCTCAAATTTCTAGTAAGATTCCTCACTCTAATGCCGTTACAGCAACAGGGAGGCTAAGTCACGTCATGTAAGCGCCTGTTCTGAGCTCAGCATATTATCGCCCACAGGCTTGAAGGATAGGGGATTTTTTTTTGACCTAGGATAACTTTTGGCAAATTAGGAGTTGAAGCTTAAAATTTCATATATGGTGGGCGTTCGGGTCATTTGAAATATTGGTCACTTTAGTTTTACGACATGGTTTATCGCGAGACTTAGGCTCCCTATACATTTAGTGGTTATACTAGTGATTGAACTGCTAAAACCACCCTAACAACCCCTATGTACAATGTAATTACTAGACTACAGAAAGTGCTGATCATACAGAGCAGTCGACTTGCACTTCCTGTACAATCACCCACTATAATTTTGAGGGTTTCAAATCATAGTGGCTGTGTGTAGTCATACAATCTTGAGAAATGGCCTCCCGGGCTGCAATAATGCTTCATGCGATGCATTAATGGCATATTGGCTCCTGAAAGGGGGATAAAGGTACATCTTTCTTACCTGGATGTGAAACTGTAGTCAAAACGATGAAGGTCCACAAACCACCCAGCCTCCTGCAGGTCTTCAGCGTCTTCAGTAAATGCCGCATTTATTTCAGCCCAGATATCTTCTATCAATTGGATTTCAGCTTGGTGTAATTGGCGATTATTCAGCAGATTTGACAACTTCACGTTTTCAACGTTTTGCTCAAGTCCTAAGAGTCTTGTGGTAACCGCATCTGTTGCGCTGGCACCTTTGGGAATTTGCAATATTAGAGTAGCTCGTAACATATCCTGAAGATACACCTTAATCTCTAGATCAGCTGCGATTAATTCAAATGTCAGTTCAACAACTTCTCTCATGCAAAGATTGGATGTTAATGCAAGGAGAACTCCTTTCTTCTGATTTTCAGGGATTGTCTGAGACGCAAGATACTTGACAACGCCATGGGATGCAAAATACTCAACTTGGTGCCTCTCGGGGGAGAGATAGTAGAACCCATTTTCATCCTCGTAGTCATACTTAGATAAAAACATCAGGTAGGGTGAGTCCTGCACAACATGATGCCTCTTAAACATGTCCATGAACACTTCATGTTCTCCGAGTAGTAAAATCTCCAGACATAAATCAGCGAATGCCGCATGGTGCCTGCAGGTTTCCACCTTTAACCGCTCATCTTTGTTGGCCTTGGCTACCTTAGCTACCAGTTCCTCTGGGGATTCATTAGTCAGCGAGACAAGTCCGTCAAAGAGATCTGCTGAAGATGACTTAAGGATGTCGAGGATGGAGTTTTGTACTGTGTCCGCCATGGTTGGGCAACTATTAAGCTTTGGCAATGGCCTACAATCTCAGCCCGAATAAAGACCACTGTACTTTGTAGAGGGCAATCCACATCGGGGCACTGGATTTGTATTCTGGAAGTAACTACCACTGTTTTCCAAAAATAGAAGCAATCTACTGCAAAACACTTGGCGCAGTCTGACAGTGTACTTGTAGTTCCTCAGATTTTGGTAGGTTTCCGGAGACCGGGAAGAGAAGGGCTGCAGGGCTAGGGCAAGATGCAATACATGATTATAATACAGTGTCTTTGGTGCTACCAATAGGGTGATAGTGACTTATCCTTGGATGGAGATGGTTAACACTTGGTTCACTCTCTGTAAAGAAAGTGCATAGGTTAGAGTTCTCACATCAAGAGAAAAGTGGGGGAAAAACTCAAAAAAGCTTTAAACTCCACCACACAATAAATTTGTTAACACATTTTCACAAAAGCTCATTCCGACAGTGGTTAAGGAAAAGGCTGTTGCCAATCTTAGAATGTATATTTGAGATGTCTGTGGTCATGGCAGCAATGCAAACATATTTGTTGACAGAATGCCACTGTTTATAAACGTCCTCTGGATGTCGATAAAGTAAAGCAAAATATTTCTGAGGTGATCATATTTAACATTAGAGAGCTCGGCCTGATATATTGATAATGAACTGATCATCATCGTGTCCTATTTTCTGACCAGATTCCTACACATTTTCCTTAATGATATTTCAAAATACAAATGTGTTTTGTTTTAAAATAACATTCAATGAAAATACATTTATATCTAGCGGTATTATCAACATGCAATTTCTAGGTAATGTTTCAAAGAGCAATGGTTGATGCCCATATTAGCGCTGGCCTGGGGGGCAATGGCCTGGAATTTACTTCAAATTTCTGAGGATAATTCGAAGATGAATTGCTCATATGTGATTACAGACAATTCATATATCATTGGGAAGAAAACATGATATAAGAGATGATCTGCTTAGATATGATTTACCATTGTCATGATATGGCTTTATGTGGGAGGAAAGGATATCCCTACTCGTAAATTTCTGTGCAGACCCAAAGAGTTCTAAAGCTATGGGCTCACCTGGGTGGGAAAAAGGCTTCCTCTACATATATATTATATATTCGTATCATTTTCCGACTTGCACTTATTTTATTGACTTACTGAAGAGATCAAATTGGACCAATTCTGTTTGTCACCAACTTAGGGAGTGGTCATTATTTATCAACAGGGGGGGGTGGTGGGTTTGAGGGGGGGGCGTAAAATTTTCAGACCCCTCCCGAGCGGGGGGGCTAAAAAAGTTGTGACCCCTCTTGAGGGGGGGGCTAAAAAGATTCACCCTCTTTTTAGCAAAAAAGCCTGCGCGCTACTATAGATCAAAGAGGGGCGTGAAAACTCTCTGCGCCTCTGGCGCGGGGGGGCGCTAAAAATTTTGACTGCCGTCGTGGGGGGGGGCGTAAAAAATTTCCGCGCGTCCGCGCAAAAACCCGCCACCCCCCCCTTTTGATAAATAATGACCACTCCCTTAGGTTCAGAGACAGTGACTACCAACCTCTAACTTTGTAAACATGTGCACCTCTATATGGACTTGGTTATAGTTGAACATGGACTTCCTAACTTACCTAAGCCTTATAGCCTCCTCGCCAGTCTCTGGTCAGCTGGTAATCTATATGACTCAGTCGTCACAGTATGTGGTAGGCGTGTATACAGATTGTAGGTCATTGATATCAATACAGTAATTCCCTGCATGTAAGGCACACCCCATGTATACATAAGGCACCCAGACTTTGTAGATGTGAGAGAGGAACATGTAAAATATCAGAACTTCTGTTTTAATCAATGGACCTTCAAAGACCTATGGCCATCTCAGAGCTTCCGCCACCGATGTTTACCAGTTTACTGGAACTGACAAGTACTGGGAACATTTTAGAGATTTTAGAGAGGAAAAAAACTGTCATTAATTATTTGATTCTATGAAGCGCACAGCCCACCCTCGTGTACAAGGCGTACAGGCCTTTTACAGTGGGTATTACGGTATATGTATATTTTAACTATTTAAAGGGTGAAAATGCATTAATGCCCATTGGTCGTCATGATGCATGCTTGACAGAAACCCTTACCAGCTGCATCCATGCATCATGAAGATCCTACAGGGTCGATATATGGGTCAGAACCAGGGGGGGACTTCAATTTATTTTGATACGGGTGTGTGACTGAACCCATGACAACCCTTACCCTTGCTAGGGCACTCGGTCACGGGTTTTTTCTTCGAAAGCCTACTCTTGCTAGGGCACTTATGACTCAATAATCCTAGATTTATTTCAACATGTCTTAAATTGCACTGATTGGGGAGAAGGTTGAATTTGGTTCATGCTATTTTCATGAAAACTGTGCTGGTCTCCATGAAAATTCCGAAATTTCCCACGTAAATCAGGGTATTTTGCTGAAGTTTGACTCTTGCTAGGGACATTTGTGGCTAAAATAGGAGGCTTGCTAGGGACATTTGTGGCTGAAACAAGAGGCTTGCTAGGAAAATTTCGAAATTTTCATGGAGATCAGCAGTTTTAATGAAAATGGCATGAACCAAATTCAATCTTCTCCCCAATCAGTGTAAATTTAAGACATTTTGAAATAAATCTAGGATTATTGAGTCAAAAGTGCCCTAGCAAGGGTATGCTTTTGAAGAAAAAACCTGTGAACGAGTGCCCTAGGAATGGTAAGGGTTGTCCTTTGTTCAGCCACACACCCATATCAAGAAAAATTGAAGTGCCACCCCCGGGGATAAAGTGCTTGACAGTAGACTCGCAAGCACTTCCTTGGTGCACCAAGTCAATCAATGGACATGATGCACTCATACATATATATGCGGCCTTTAAAGGCGTCCAACTGCTATCCCTTCTATGAGTGTCCCCGGACTGCTCCCTTGTCCATCTCCCATGATGGGAATGACTTTCAGCCCTTGAAGGGTTAATGTATAACATAGATAACATTATCCTGGACGATAAGGATAATCACGTGGTGTTAGCTTTATCAATTCATATACACACTATCAATGTCCTCTTTTTATACCTCTATGGTTCGCAGAATAGGGGGACCTTAATACAACCAGTTCGGACAGACTCATATGCTTTTTTGAATCTGTCCCTTAAACATTCGACGAAAACTATGTGACAAGGTAGTTCCGGGTCCATACCTATGACTCCAAATACCAAGTCTGCAGGCATTATTAAATCCTCTCCGAAAACTAGAAGATTCAGAGTACAGTTGGTACTTGAATGTACTGTACTGTTGTAAGCATATGTTACAAAATGGCATTGCTCGTCCCAATTGTCCATGTTTTCATTCACAAGTGACTTTAGGACCTGAATAAGGGTTCTATTGAACCTTTTGACCAATCCATCACTCTGTGGCCTATATGGTTTGGTTCTAGTTTTGCAAATAGCTAAGTATTCGCACATCCCTTGCCAGAGTTTCGATTCGAATTCTCTACCTTGGTCACTGTGTAGCATAAGTGGTACACCGAAAGTCAGTACCCAACCTTTTACAAAGGCTCCGGTAGTGGAAATACTTTGGTATGTTTCGTATAGTAATCTAACACTACCATCATACAAGTATTATCATTAGCGGTTGTATTGAATCCACTAATGATATCTACCCCGATTCTCGCGAATCCCGGGTCCGGGTTTGTTTTTACAACAATCCGGACAGGTGGTTACCCATCTTTGCAAGTCTCGTGACATGCCGGGCCAATAGTATTTTTTAGAAAGTCGTGCTAATAAGCGTTTCCTTCCAAAATGACCACTGGTCCGATGTCCATGACAATAATACATAATGTCATGTCTCATTGCATGTGGTATAACCACTTGTATGAGTTTCTCACCATTATTACATGGCTTCCAACGGTATAAAACGCCTTTCCGGACTTCAAGCTCGGTCCATTGAGCAAGAAACCTTCTCATTTCTCGATTTTCCAGGGAGACCTCTGGTCTGACTGGATGTATACCCTTAGGTACCAAGTGCAGTAGCTGTGCAGTTATCGAGTCAGCTTCCTGGAACTGTCGTATGTGATCCATAGACCATTCCAGTACACTGGCAACTAGGGGTTCGAAGGGTCTTCGAATCCCTGCTAAAACTGCTCTGTTAGCTCCACAATCAGTACAATCCGGATTATCACATTTCCGAATTGGTATTCGCGACAAGGCATCAGCATTTAAATGCTTCACTCCGGGTCTATGCTAAACTTGGCGATGTTCAAGCCCGTATTCGGATAGATGGGCTAGCCATCGACCCAACATACCGTCAGCATCTCGGAAGTTCAATAACCATCTTAAAGAGGAATGATCTGTACGTAAAGTAAGGTCGGTCCCCCATAAGAAGTGTTTATACTTCTTTGTATATATACAACTACTGCTAACAGCTCACGTTTAGTCGTGCAGTAATTGCGTTGAGTTTTACTCAGTGTATTGCTAGCAAAAGCAATTGGTACCTCTCTTCCATTTTGGACTTGCGAAAGGGCAGCACCAATGCTGTCATTACTAGCATCCGTATCCAGTATGAAATGATCCGTCTCATTCGGATATTGCAATACGGGGGTACTTGTGAACAGATCTTTGGCACATTCGCACATCCCTTGCCAGAGTTACGATTCGAATTCTCTACCTTGGTCACTGTGTAGCATAAGTGGTACACCGAAAGTCAGTACCCAACCTTTTACAAAGGCTTCGGCACAAGTGACTGCTTTGTGATCTGGAAGTGGAAATACTTTGGTATATTTCGTATAGTAATCTAACACTACCATCATACAAGTATTATCATTAGCGGTTGTATTGAATCCACTAATGATATCTACTCTGATTCTCGCGAATCTAACTCCAAAAAGTTCCTGAGATAGGGGAAGTTTGCCTATCCCAGGTCCGGGTTTGTTTTTACAACAATCCGGACAGGTGGTTACCCATCTTTGCAAGTCTCGTGACATGCCGGGCCAATAGTATTTTTTAGAAAGTCGTGCTAATGAGCGTTTCCTTCCAAAATGACCACTGGTCCGATGTTCATGACAATAATACATAATGTCATGTCTCATTGCATGTGGTATAACCACTTGTATGAGTTTCTCACCATTATTACATGGCTTCCAACGATATAACACGCCTTTCCGGACTTCAAGCTCGGTCCATTGAGCAAGAAACCTTCTCATTTCTCGATTTTCCAGGGAGACCTCTGGTCTGACTGGACGTATACCCTTAGGTACCAAGTGCAGTAGCTGTGCAGTTATCGAGTCAGCTTCCTGGAACTGTCGTATGTGATCCATAGACCATTCCAGTACACTGGCAACTAGGGGTTCGAAGGGTCTTCGAATCCCTGCTAAAACTGCTCTGTGAGCTCCACAATCAGTACAATCCGGATTATCACATTTCCGAATTGGTATTCGCGACAAGGCATCAGCATTTAAATGCTTCACTCCGGGTCTATGCTGAACTTGGCGATGTTCAAGCCCGTATTCGGATAGATGAGCTACCCATCGACCCAACATACCTTCAGCATCTCGGAAGTTCAATAACCATCTTAAAGAGGAATGATCAGTATGTAAAGTAAGGTCGGTCCCCCATAAGAAGTGTTTAAACTTCTTTGTATATACAACTACTACGTTTAGTCGTGCAGTAATTGCGTTGAGTTTTACTCAGTGTATTGCTAGCAAAAGCAATTGGTACCTCTCTTCCATTTTGGACTTGCGAAAGGGCAGCACCAATGCTGTCATTACTAGCATCCGTATCCAGTATGAAATGATCCGTCTCATTCGGATATTGCAATACGGGAGTACTTGTGAACAGATCTTTTAGCTTTTGAAAAGCAGATTCCTGTTCATGCGTCCAAGGAAATTTTTCCCTGGTAAATCCTGGAGTCCAGTTAGCTCTTACTTGTAATGGGTAACTGACTCTAGAATAATTCGGAATAAATTCCCTATAATAGGAACAGAAGCCTAAAAATGATCTCACTTCTTTAGGTGAGTTAGGTCTACTCCAATTCGTAACTGATTCGATTTTATCGGGGTCAGCTTTTATTCCTTCGTCTGAGATGATACGTCCCAAATAATTAATGGACTTTCTAAACATGTGACATTTCTTAGGTTTCAATTTGAGACCATTACAAATAATACGTTCTAATACCAATTTGAGATTGTTAGAACATTCTTCGAATGTTTTTCCAAAGACTATTACGTCGTCAAGATATACTAAGCATCTTTTCCACAATAGGTCACTCAAAAGAGTATCCATCATCGCTTCAAATGTAGCTGGTGCATTGCACAAGCCGAAAGGCATTACGTTATATTGGAATAATCCAATATGACTCGAAAATGCTGTTTTTTCCATATCCGATGGGTTCATTCCCACTTGCCAATATCCAGATTGCAAGTCTAGGGTACAAAACCAACGGTTGCCTCCTAAGGAGTCAATGGTTTCGTCTATTCTCGGTAATGGATACGAGTTCTTTTTCGTCACTCCATTCAACTTCCTGTAGTCTATGCAGAAGCGTATAGTACCATCTTTTTTTGTTACCATACATATAGGACTACTCCATGGACTATTGGATGGGACTATTACGTCTTGTTCCAACATCTTGTTTATTTCTTCTTCAGCTACTCTTTTCTTTGCTAAAGGTAACTGTGTATACAGTATTTTAAAGGGTTCTGCTTCTCCAGTATCTAGTTTATGTACTACCTTAGTTGCCGTACCCAATTTTTCACCGGGTTTGGCAAAGGCAGTTTTATACTGACGGAGCAAATCATGAAACTCTTTCCAATGTTCCGGATTTTCTAATGAAGTTTCTTCATACAACTTTAACAAGTCATCCGAAATATCATCGTTATCTGTTACCTTGGGTAAATTCAACTTACTGTTTCTGTTTCTGAAAGGGTCACATTACCGAAAACTTGTCCTTTCTTTAAGTAGATAGTAGCGTTTCCTGTGTTGGAAACAGGTACTACCGACCAGGATTCATTCGCTACTATAGTGTCTACGGAAGTTAGTCCGATACTTGACAAAGTAATTACATCCGGTTCTATCACTGCAGGCTTATTGCGCATTGCAGGATCGCTCCTCAAGAGCACATCACAGGCTACACCTGCGGGAATTCGCACAGTATGTGTGACACTAGCCATACTGCTTACTTGTCTTAGTACGCACCTAACCTTTACAGGATACGGGTATTTCACACTCAACACTCCTGATTGTGGTTCTAAAACCACCCCATACAGGGATGCGAAATCCAACCCGAGTATCCCCTCATCTGCTATATCCGCAACGGTGGCACTCATGTATTCCATCCAATTGCAACTTCACACAAGTTGTTCCATACGTTTGCATGGTACTGCTATCGGCCGTCTGAGCATTTCCTCCCGATATGAGAGTATCGTGATCATTCGGTATAATGGAGTGGTCATTTATTATCAACAGGGGGGGTGGTGGGTTTGAGGGGGGGCGTAAAAAAATTCTGACCCCTCTCGAGGGGGGGCTAAAAAAATTTTGACCCCTCTTGAGGGGGGGGGCTAAAAAAATTTACCCTCTTTTTAGCAAAAAAGCCCGCGCGTTACTATAGATCAACGAGGGGGCGCGAAAACTCTCCGCGCCTCTTGGAGATACAGAAGTGGCTAGCACCCGTATCCATAAGAAATTCGGCAGGTCTTCCGTTAACAGTGAGGCAAACATACCACCGCCTTCTGTTCAGAACAGAGGGCGTGTCCATGATGATTGGGACGTCATTGTTCACACCTGGAGTCAATCCACATCCTTTTAGGAATTCCAGACAAGGATGACCCGGGGGTAGGTGGGCACTACCAACCCTGGCTAAAAAATAACCGCCTACCTTGTTACCGATATTGGGTTTCCCCTGTGCTCCCTGGGCACCTGTTATATCTGCCTCCCTAACCTTCCGGGTGTCTACAACCACTCCGGTGCTAGGCGAATTTGCTACTACATGCGAACTATCGTCATGGATGGCGATATCATGGCAAGATTTGCCATCGGGATCCCCTTCTCTGCCCATAGGGGGACCCCTTCTCAGTTTTCCTCTGTTGTTAATCCAGAGATACCTTCCTGTCTACGAGGGACCGGCTTATCAACTGTACATTCGGATGCATAGTGCCCTAATTTCTGGCACCTGAAGCATCTCCTCTGGGATTTATCCACTCGGGGTCTTCTCAGAGCATCTGTCAATCGAGCTACTAGTGTCTCTACCAGATCTGTAGGAGCAGCAGCTGCTGCTACGGTAGGAACAGCTGTAGTTGTCATGTTACTAGCTTGAACCGGTCCGGGAGCTGTTTTATTTGCAACAGATCTTCCTTTTCCTTTCGGATATATTTTCCAGCTACCTGGACTGAACCAATATATTCTCCGTTTTCATCGGAGACATATTCGCCTTCCTGATTAGCTTCCTGTAAGTCAACGGGGGCCAATTGGGAGGTCTCAAATACTTGAGCGGGTGCAGCTCCATATTGTAATGGAGCAGCTCGTAGCGGGTTAGGTCCTAGACCCACTAGCCTTTTCTTCATATCGTAGCCATCGATGGATATGAAGAGGTCACTGAAAGATGTTTCATCCTTCCAGGAATCCCAAACTACTTGTTTGTTTACGGATCCCGCAATCCACTGTAGAATTATGTAAATAATTCTTGCAGATAGCAACCAACATCATGAGCCCAATTCAGACGTGCCTTTGATAGCAGATCCTGTAGCTCCAACCCGAAGACTTTGTGAGATTCCTTGGGTTTCTGGGTCCTTTTCTTAAAGCTTACCCATGGATCTTCTCTTACGATCGAACCAAAGAGGTACGCGGCACATTCGACTAATTGATCGTAGGTGCCGTATAATCCGTACGCTGCTCTCCACTGGTTGAGGGCTACTTTTCCGCCCTTGTTTAACCAACAGATTAGGTAAGGCAGAGCTTCTTCTTTTGTCCAACCACTACAGTTGACTTCATCGACAAAAGCCTGATACCTATCCTTCCATGGATCATTCGAATCATAGGGAGGGGGTATCCTTGCCTGTCTACGAGCCGGATTATTACATCCTCGTAGTCGCCTGGGGGATTACCTCCTGGGGGTCCGTTATTGGGATAATTCCCGGAAGGACCGTTAGGGTACCCCCCTCTATAGCCAGTATTTCCAGTTGTTCCGGAAGGCGCAAACATGGGATAGGAATTATTCTGATTCCCTCCCTGGTTGTATGTACTACCTGAATAGAAGTTACCTCCTCCTGCAGGATTATAGTTATTACCATATCCATGAGGAGTTGTTCTAGGTAAATACGTACCCCCTACCACATTGGGTTGTGGTGGGTTTGGCATTGGAAATCGTCCACTATCAGGTACATTGCTTTAACCTGAGTTCGGGTTAGGCAATCTTGCACCTGCTGGAGTGCTATGTCTGGGTTGAGAAAAATACGAAGGTGGCGTAAGTAAATTTCTTATTGGTCCCGGTACATGTGGTTGGGCCACTGGAGTAGTGTTTGTTTCACTTGCTATATTAACTTGAGTCGGATTAATTTTATGACTCAGATCTGGTATCGGCGGTGCCGGACCTACAACCATATCAAGTTTAGGAACTTGAGGTGTAGGTGCACTACTTGTGGGTCCCTGATTTGTTCCGACCTGTATTGAGGTACTGTTCGGAACACCCACTCCACTGGATGCGGAATGATCCGTTTTTTTATAAATACCGGAATCTACATTTTTGTCTGCTCCATCAGTTACAAATGGGTTGTATCTGGTGGGCGTTACATCTTGGGCTGTGTTTGCCAACATTGTAGATACCACATTCGGATCTATATTACCTATAGTCAGTTGTGTGGCTTCTACGTATTTATCTAGAGTCATTGCAGTATTTTGCAGATCCTGAAGCTCATTAGTGAGTTTCTGTCTATCTTCCTCCAGTTGTTTATTATAAGCTATAATGCCCGTCCGGATAGTCTCATTGTCTTCAGCTTGCTAATTACACTGAAGTTTCAATTTCTCCAATTCGCTTTGATATAGGCTTATGTCAGATTCATAAATGGCCTTATCAAGGCATAGTTGATCATTCGTATCTATGTATGTTTGGATACGAGCATGTCTATTGTCATATTCTTTATTAAATGACTTTCTCATCTCCTGAAGTTTTATTTCTTCAGTTTCTAAATCTTTCATGTATTCCCTCTTTCTGGTTTCGAATTCACTTCGCATACCAATTAAGTCTTCTTCCAGATGCAGTTTTTCATTGATTACTTCATCTTTCGCTTTGACCAAGGTATTTAAATTCTTGTTCAAAGTTACATAGGTTTCGTTTAACAACAGAACATCCGGTTGTTTAAGTTCCTCACCTTCCGGTACCGCATATGTTACATCGCCGTCTATGGCGCTGTAGTCTAGAATCGGTAGTCCGGGTCTGGGTATACTGTATGGTAATTTTCCAAACGATACCCTTTTTGGCATAGGTGCCGGATGTTCTGGATTAGTGCTACCACCAACTTCGAACATCGAATTGCTTAATTCGTCAACAAGTGATTGTTGACCCAGCAAAGTACTCTTTCTCTGTATAGATTGTTCTCTCCGTACAGAGTCCGGTATATTTTCTTCACTATCCATTTTGTAGTGATGTCCGGGATCCCTCCAGGATGCAGTATCTACATCCTGTGAGTTCGAATGGGTATGGATCATTAATGACCCATTGCCATTCTCCTGGGCAATAAGTTGCCCTTCAGGGTTAGTTTCCGCAAGGCTGTCTAACCCATGTACTAGCCGTTCGGACGTTATAATGTCCGGGCTATACACCAGAATTAACTGGTCACGGCACCAATGTAATGGTTCGTATTACTATTTCGGTGGTTCAGGCCTTACGGATCAGGAAAGAAGGAGTAAGGCGGTAATTCAAGTGTGTGCCAACAGAAGTTTTATTGCTTAAAACACTGAACGGCTACCCGGAAGGAAGATGATGAAGGGGCAGCTAATGTTAATAAAAGATCTTACATGGTCAGAGGCCAGGGGGGCCTCTGACGTAGCGGCTGAGCCCCGGTCTTTATATACGGACCTTGGTGTTCATTGTCAGATGTCCCCACAGGCCCGGATCGGTGCTGCCACCTATCCGGAACCTGAGGAACACCCAACGACCGGACTCACCCGCCACGCCAGACGGTACCCATAACTATGGTTATAATACAATGCCTCTACACTGGTATTCAGAGGGGGTTCATTTTTTTTCAACCTCTTGTGAGAGGGGGGGGGGTCATTTTTTTCAACCTATTCCTGAGTGGCGGGGCACTTTCTTTTTTTGGGGTATTAGGGAACACATGCAAAATTTCACAACACAATGCGACTTTTTTTCGTGACACGTCGCGAAGTTCACAATTCTCCATAGTACTTGTTAATGATTGCAGCCACAATTTTACCAAACATTTTCTTATTACCTATCATTCATATCTATTTAATCATGTTGGTGCAAACTATAAAAACAAACAAAATTGGTCAACTTGCTTACATCACTAGACCTGGTGCTCCTTTAGATGTTGCTTAAAGGTGCTCATGTTATATTTTTAAAATTCAATAGTATCTCACATATACAATGTGTGATTCGTGGATAAGGCACACTGTAGGAGCAAATTCAAAAGATCAAATGAGAATATGAAGTTGGCTCCAGAAATTCCAAAAACATTCTTGGCAGATCCTGACTACCATAATGTCTCGCATATAAGGCGCGTCTTATATGAGAATCAGAGCCAGGTGCGCCTTATAGGATCAGCCTGAGTTACTGGTGCATCTTATATGTGGGGTTTATGCAAATATAATTTGATACATAAAATGATTTACCCTAACAGTTAGTCAGGAATAGGTCACATGATATAGCTGGCTAAGACATCCTGTATTTCCCTGTGTATAAGCTTGTACGGGCTTGTAAACACACTTAAGTGGCAAATTTACCAGGATTATAAAAAGGGCAAGCTTATACACAGGACAGGCTTATATGTATATTTTTCTACATGAAATAATGAGGGAGTGGCAAACAGTTTGCTCAAGACTTATCTATGGTTTGTACATCATTCTTTAGATGTTTTCTATAATCCTTTATCTTTCTTTGCAACAAATATAGGGGTAGCGGAAATTGATATAGCTGAAAAAATATATAAATACCATATGTTGAAGTATGGTAATGGTCCAAAATGCTTTATCATTGAGCACAGAGGCCATACACAGGGAAATATAGTACCCACTTAAACGGCATCAGTAGTGGCCCTTGCTAGCGCCCCCTATGGAGGAGCCTTCAAAATAGGTACTATTACAGATGTCAATCAATCAATGGCAGGGTATTCATATTTCAATTTATCAAAAGATCAGAACCATTTTAGGTTTAAATTCAGATAGAATACACTTTAGCTGGTGCACATCTTGCCGCACGTTAGAATTAGCATAGGGTTAGCATTAGGGTAGCTAAAGGGTTCACTTCAGCACCTGCTAAAGTGCATTAGTCCCTCAATTTCTCCTAATATGACAGGAATGAAGAGACCTGATGTACACAGACTTTGTTGAACATGGTTAAATGTATAAGGTAATGTGATGGGAATCATTTTCTTTCAATCAGTTCTAAGAGAGGGGGGGGGGGAGCATATTTTTTTTTCAACCCATTCCTAAGGGGGGGGGGATCACTTTTTTTCAACCTATTCCCGAGGGGGGTCATTTTTTTTTTGGTATATTCGTTCTGCCAGATTGGCACCCCCCCCCTACCATAAATAATGAACGCTCCCTTACCCTTGCTCGACACTGTAGCACTTTGGGTTACCCCCATTCCCTTATACATGATACATAAATCCCCGCATAAATCACTTGATCCTCACTCCAACAAAGATGCGCCTATATTGCTATAAAACAATAGTCGGTAGACGCAGGCAACTGGTCAGCCTACCATAGGTCTACAGTGTAGGCCGCGGGAAACGCCGAAGAATCACCTGGTGGCAAAATAAAGAAGCAATAGACTGGTTTCAAATGCCACCACAAGATGGGAGCACGAGACCGGAAGTTTACAAAACAACCCAAACCTAACTTGGAGATGGGCTCTTATCAAGATTACAGGTACGTTGTGCTTCTAAACTCCTGTCAAATTCGATAAAACACGTTAACATCACTATGTGTCTACTCTATGAAAATCCAGGACAGTTTCTCCAAGGTTAAACATGATATGAAATATGATTACTTATCTGAACCGCCCTTCTACTTTGTCAAACCCCAACAACTTGAGCAAGGGACAAGGAGCCCGGGACAAGGACAGGTCCCGGGCCGAGTTGGAACTTCACAGATCAGTTGATCTCCGCCTAGGAAGATTGGAAGATTTGATTGCAAAATCAATCAATGCCTCTGAGTCAGATAATTGGCCGGTTTATTTTTAGCAGGGTGAGATTGTGTAATGCGTCTTGAGTGGAAACTTATCGCTGGCTGAGTGAGTCACAGTGCTGTGTGACGAGGTTCTATTGGCTACACTTCTCTCTGTCAGACTCTGGGATTGTTGTAAAATCTGTGTCAGGTGACAGTGTTGACATAGTTAAGGTGGGAGTGGCACTAGGGTGGCAGTCCCAAGTGACTGAGTTCGAGAGGGGGAGTGGTATATATATAATCAGATGTAGGGCTGTGGTCTTGGCATTCTACTCTATGTCTACATATTCTCTCAGCTGTGCCTGTGGTAAAGCACAGGAACTTGAGGAAGTTTACAGTGCCAGTGGGGAAGTTCTGAAGGTGAAGCTTTAACTTTGGCCTAGAACTCAGCAGACGCACTATAACTTAAAAGTACCCACCAAGTCTAAGGAATAACACACATGTTGACAAAGATCTTTTGACTAAAACTTTGTGAAAGGAGTAAAGCAATGACTAAGTGCTAGACTGAATAACAGTAACTTTACAATACTTCCACTAGCAACCTGGATTTACGTCCCCAGATTGAGCTAAGCCTATGCCTAAGGATTTGACCAAATTATTAAACAAGGCAGGTAGGTTTTTCTTTCACAGCATTATCTCAAAGAAGTTCTAAAGATAATGACTGCATATCTCAATGGGTGGTCTTAAAGGGGCACTGGCATGGTAATGCATGCCCGCATTAAAAAGTCACGTGATCACCCCTTGACCAAACAGGGCGTCACGATTTTTCCGCTGGTTCCCGCGATTTTATGATCGCTGTTTGAATCGGTACCCATTTTGTTAATTTTCCATGCCAGCCCCCCTTTAATAGTACAAAAATGGTACTTATTCGGTATTAAACTAAGGGGCACTGATTCGATCCGATCGGGAACATCAAACATGTATGATATTGACCGACCCAGATCGGACGTCTCCCACAGACACCCCAACATCATGATCAGCCGACCCAGTCCATCCCCGCCCTCAAGGAAATCTGAATCACAACATCGTCTGTGTGCAACAGCTAGTAGTCTCATCTTTCTTTATTTTTGCACATTTTTGTAAAGTACTAAGTTGCATCCTCAGTTCAGGGAGACCCCTAGTATCAGCCCCTTTGTGCACCTTAAAGAAGTAGCCAACTTTAGGGGCTCAACTTCTAGAAGATGATACGGTATTCTGCATTAGATAAGTACAAACTTGGTCCAAGTCAAGGCTTCCATCAAGTTCAGAGATGCCACTTTTCCTGGTTTACCAGGAATTCCTGGTTTTGATTCCAAGATTTCTGTATTAAATTATGTTAAATTCCTGGGAAAATGTGTCCAAAGTCCAGTTTTCCTGGTTTTTGTCGGCCAGTGAGTGGCACCTCTGCACGTTAAAGGAGCTCTGGAGCGGCTATATCTGCCACAATACAAGCGTTGGTGGACGTAGACCTGTCCTTGAATGAGGGTTGATATAGTGTGCCTTTATATAGCCCATGAGCAGCCGATAGCTGAAGATTGGCTCAGTCAAAGGTATCATCTCTGGAGACTAAACTAGACCATGCATATTTGGTAGGTACATGTCTCAGGGCCTTAAATCACTTTGCTAGACATCTGAGGAAGGCAGCTTAGCTTCAAAATCTTCTGATTCTGAACTTTAATTATTTCCGGCAGCCTTACAGAGACCAGTTTACTGTTTGTATAGAATTGTACTCCACCTATAAGCCGCACCATGAGTTCAAGATGGTTCTGTCAGGGACAGTCTTCAAAATGCACGCCCCATCTGTGCCTTATAGCATTTCATTCAACTCTTGGTGCGCCTTACACACGGGATGTGCCTTATACACGAGGTACAATAGTGCTTGAAAAAAAAGAAAAATGTTTAATGTAATCCTGATTACGTTGGTTCATGCTGACCATTTGGCCCCACATTAAACCAATCGAGAGTTGAAGAACCTCTCATCACCTCTACCCGACAATGCATGAAATTCAATCAGTATGAATTAAAGAAAACTTTAAAGACATCAAACGATAAAGACGTCAGATGAGTAGCAAAAGATATAACACAGATAAAAATAATTATAAGTATAACAGAATACAATTTCCGGGGTAAGTAACCCCCGGGGAAAACCCGGTGTAATCAAAACTTTCACATTGACGCTACACTCATGTAAAATTACAGTGTCACTATCTACTAGGCACAACATAGCGTACACTATCTTTGGCCCTTTTAACCATTTGAAGTTGAGTAGTGCTTTAATGCATTGTGCCCATTGGTCGTCATGATATATGACTATAGCCATGGTGAGTACCTCGTGAGGGCTACAACCATGCTCGACATCCTTTCATTGGTGCATCATACCAACCAGTACGGGTTATGTTTCACTCCCGCAATAATAGGGATCCTTAAATGTTCCATCACAGCTAATACAGGGGGTTCTTTTTTCTTGTAAAAACGGAGGAAAAGAATACAAGACAGAGGTGAAAATGTTTAGAGATCCAGTATGGTATGGGGTGTACTCGGCATGAAAATGTAAAGATTATGGCAGTATTGGACCAAAGATCATTTAATGATCTGGAAAATTTTGCCACCGTGTCACATAGAAAATCTGCCTTGGCACATGAGAACCCAGGAAAGGGACAAGGAATTTCATATCAAATTTCAAGTGGGGACCGTAATAAATGATACTGCTCCTTCAGGACTGTATCATTGTACAACATCAGATGGACATGTTGCATTAAATTTACAGCTATGATCCATATAATCAGGGTTCCCACACATCATGGAAAGTCAGGGAATGTCATGGAATAAAAAGCTGTCAGGGAAAGTCATAGAATGTCATGGAATTTCTGAAAATTTCACTTTGTGTCATGGGAACTCCCGGAAGTCATGGAATATGGGAATACTCAATATTTCTTGCAAAATCCATTGGAGTGAATCCTTTTTTTCCACCTCGATTGCAGGAATGCATTTATGCTTCATGCCGACCCCATGGGGCTGATATGTTCCCAGTGGGACGGCATGATGCACCGATGAAGTACTGATGAGCAGTATCTCTAGTACTTCATTGGTGCATCATGACTTCCAAGGGGCGTGACCTGCGGACATGAAACAGCAGGCCTTAAAGGGTCAGTTGCTGGCTGTAAACCAAAAGGTCATTGAATAAATCTCTTAATGGCCATTGATGACTGAATGTATCATGACCATTGGTTGGCCCGATACACAAATGAGGTGCTAGCCGGTCTGCGTTGGTGAATCATACCGACCCTCTGGGTGTGTATCAGCCTTGTACCGCCAGCCTTGCACCGATGCGTAAATGTACCCCTATCGGGTGACTCGGAAAGGTTAAATTCACCAAATATGGTACTTAATATTTTTCTTAACGTTTAGCATGATACATGAGTAAGGCTTGCTAATGCAGGAGTGCATCATGCTCATTAGTTTTCATGATGCACCAATGAAGTGCTGGCGATTCTGCTTGCCAGCACTTCATTGGTCCATTATACTGACGGGAGTTTATTAAGCACGTAGGGTTAGCATAAGGCAGCATTTATCAGCAGCTCTTACAGTGTTAAACACTATATACCGTAATCTCACAGAATTGTGCCCTAAGAGGTGCGTCTTATACGTTAAACGGCCTTCGCTGAGTTTGGGGTGCGTCTTATATGCGCACCACGTCTTCTATGCGGGAGATTACGGTAGCCCATATGTATGGCTTGGCACCCCTCAAACAATTGAGCCCCCACCCTCCCTTTTTGGCCATATAGTCTTCCATCATGACTTGCAGATACCATTTGTTCTGGTTTTTCCTCATTAATGCAGTTACCACACAGCCATCTAAGATATCCCCTTGTTTTATTACGTTGCTGTATTCATGACTTTAAGTTGGTATGGGAACATTTTCCTGGAAATACTGGTATTTGGGTGCCTAGGGGAAAGAACAACAAGACAGCTACCCGAGTACGGTTGACAATAGAGACGGCTGTCCCTTCTTTTCTACTGAACGGTAACTAGTAGTGCAACAATCATGGAACATCAATTAACATCAAGTAGCGTTTGGATCAATGCTCAACGTCCTTCCTATAGCCGTGGCTCTGCGAGGTAGGCTGGTCCGACCCGTGCCTATTGGAGCCTAAGTCACGACTGAGGGGCCGCCGCCCCGCGGTCACTTATATAGTGGCCGCGGCCGACGCACCCCCTCGTGGCACCTGGCCGAACCAACCGGCCCAGCAGGCCCCACAGGAGCCCCACAGGAGCCCCGCAGTAGCAGAGTGCTACCGCTACAATACCTTTTCCAGGTCCATAAAGGTACAAATGGAGAAAACCAAGGCGAGCTCCCTGAATTGTGACAGTACACCATGTGTCTATTACAGATTACGACAGTACACCATGTGTCTATTGCAGATTACGACAGTACACCATGTGTCTATTGCAGATTATGACAGTACACCATGTGTCTATTGCAGATTACGACAGTACACCATGTGTCTATTGCAGATTACGACAGTACACCATGTGTCTATTGCAGATTACGACAGTACACCATGTGTCTATTGCAGATTACGACAGTACACCATGTGTCTATTACAGATTACGACAGTACACCATGTGTCTATTACAGATTACGACAGTACACCATGTGTCTATTACAGATTACGACAGTACACCATGTGTCTATTACATATTATGACAGTATGTTATGTGTCTATTGCAGATTACGACAGTACACCATGTGTCTATTACAGATTACGACAGTACACCATTTGTCTATTACAGATTACGACAGTACACCATGTGTCTATTACAGATTACGACAGTACACTATGATATACCATTTTATTGTTCCATAAATTCTAACATATTTTGTATTAATCAAAGAAATATCTATGAAATTAATACATAGGTTGGTTCTAAGAGCTATAAGAGCGCTCAAACTTTACATAAGAGCGTCCATGCCCCACTGCACACCAGCCAGGTCAGTTACATACACTCTCTGACATCAAAGGCTCCGACCTAATGGTTCACTGCACAATATAATAAAAATGAGGGTCTCAGTGTGCGACCTCATGGTTCAATGCACAAATTAATAACTTGTAAGTGAATGCAACCGGCCGTCACGGGTGCCTGAGCACCGCTGACGCCGTCATGAGTGTCTGAGCACTCTAAGGACTGAACAATGGGTTACATAAGCACGACGCCATAACCTTCCGGTCGCTCTAGCGTCGCTCCTGAGCGACCTAGGTCAAATATCAAAAATTCTATGGAAAGCCCATAATTAGACGGTCAGAATGAGCCCAAGATCAAGGCGGAACTCCCAGTATTAAGGAAGTTATGCCATGGAGACTGAAAGGAGCTCCGAGTGCACCACAGACAAACCGGCGCGAATTACGCGCCTATCCAGCGGGCATTATAAACTTGGCATATTCAACTCCGCGCATGCCCAAAATGGCGGTTATAAACGCATAAACGGCCGAGATATGAGGGTCTAAAGATGCAGAACCGACCAAGACAATGGGGGCCATAGCGGCGTCCATGGGGGTCCTTTGTCCCCCTGTGACACTTGAAAGGGTCCCCTCAAACAATTGTAGAGTTAGGCAGATGCTGCTGGCTCCAGTCAGTCTGGAGGTGCTTTTCCAAGATTTGCTACAAATAGCCTGTCTGCACCTCCAGGAAAACACATCACCAAGAACCGCTCTAGAGGTAACATCTCCAGTCATCTCCTGCTACCTGCTATACCACTGCACTATGGTGAAACTATGCTAGACAGGCATTGGTTTCCTACCATTAGTGGCCAGAGGCTGTCTTCTTCAAGACTTCCACCAGAGGGTAAAGTTATCCATTATTACATTATTCCTCTAAGCAGCAGGTCAGGAGCTAGGTGTGGGAACCCACCTAGAACTATGCTGGACACTGTATCATTAATACCTCACAGGTGGAGTGGAACTGAACATTGTACTTTATAAATTACTGTATGTTTACTGTATGTGCAAACTACCTACATACTAACTACTGTATGATTGATATTTCTTACATGTTGCCTAAAGCTGAATAAACCAGTGACAACTGGAAATAACACTATTTATAAGAGCCTTGAGATAATTACACTATATACCACTAGTCTTATGATATTTCTCATATGACAACTTGATCATGCCAATCACTAGTATGACAAAGTGGTGGAGAACATCCTACTAAGATCCCATCCCTCACAGGCTCATAAAATTTAAAGCTGGTAACACAACTAAAAACAATCATGCACACAGTAAGTTAAAGCTGGTACCGCAACTGGGAACAATCATGCACACAGTAAATTAAAGCTGGTACCGCATACACACAGTTAGACCCACTCCACCCACCCAGTGACCTTGACCTTGACACCATACCCACCAAGGTCACCAGTGAGATCTCCCACATACCAGTGAGATCTCCCACATACCAGTGAGATCTCCCACACATCAGTGAGATCCCCCACACATCAATGAGATCTCCCACACATCAGTGAGATCTCCCACTCATCAATGAGGTTCTCCCTCACGTCAGAGAGGTCTCCCACACGTCAGTGAGGTCTCCCACACGTCAGTGAGGTCTCCCACACGTCAGTGAGGTCTCCCACACGTCAGTGAGGTCCACCACACACATCAAGGCCTTATCAGTCAAGCTGGCAGAACAACACACAAAGACCTTACGTAGTCAGGGGCCTGTTGAAGAGGTCTCCCTCCCACCAAGATCTAGGAGGCCCACAGGAGGCAAACCAGCCTCCAATACAACAGACCCACACTCAGTAGACCCCACACCTCCCACCCTGTCTACTCAGGGAACAACCAGTTCTCAGGGATCCAACATTTCCCAGGGATCTCTACAGGACGCCCAACTCACGCTATCTACCTCAGGGGAAGAAGGATCTGCCTCAGGGGGTGGATCCACACCCTCATCTAGATCCTCCACCCCAGCTCCAGCCTTTGACAGCCACTCCTCCAGAGACACCTCCCCCACACCCTCCATCATGGACACCGATGAAGGCCCCCAACCTAATCAGACAGCTGAGAAGATAAGGGCCTATGAGAAGGCCATCCAAGATGCAGTTACTGCCCTAGAGACCAACAAGTCCCAGCAGGAGGAAAGGGAGAGGATCCTCAACCAACAACTGGCAGAGAGGAATGCAGCAATAGATGCTCAACAGAAGGCCATGGAAGATCAGCGGAAGTCCCTAGAGAGACAACAACAACAGATAGCAGATCTCATGAAGATGGTATCATCCCAGACCCCACAACCTCCCACACCTGCCATCACACCTGTTGTCACACCATCTGCCTCTGGATCCAAAGATGACATCATAATCTCCATGGTGTCCAACATGACCAAGCTCATAGACAATAAACAGCAGGACGACAGAAAGATCAGGATACATGAGGTAACAAAACCCAAAACCTTTTCACACCCATCACCACTCATGTCAACAGCATTATTCATTGATCACAAATTCCCAGAATATCTGAAGGATAAGTACAAAGTGACAGACAGTGACACCATGGTAACATATTTACCCAAGTACCTCGAAGGACAAGCACTAGCTTGGTTTGAATCCTTCAGGGAGAGTGCCACACCTGATATGTTGACATGGACCAATGTAGTGAATAAATTAAAAGAGTATTTTGCTACTCGAGACAATATAATCTCAAGGACTGCACTCCGTGCACAAAAGATAGATGAACCTGTTCTAGACTATGCATGCCATCTCAGGAAAGTGTGTAATGCCCAACGCCAGAACGATGAAACCCTAAGCAAGGCATTTACCCAAGGCATGAGGCCCTGGATCTCTATAGCTCTTGAGAACAAGAAAATAGACTCTTTTGACCAAGCCCTAGACCTAGCCCTAGAGGTTGAGACCCAAGAGAGATCTAGGAAGGTAAGGGATGCAGAAACCAACCCACAGCCTACTAAGAAAAAGGTCCAGGAAATCAGCACTAGTTCAGATGAAGATGTTAACCTAATGTCTAGTGCCCATGTAAGGCAACAGGAAGCTAAGGTTGCATCAAGAGACCCTACCGGTAGATACAGAGGAAATAACTATGACCCCAACTACCAATCCAATAGAGGTAGAGGTAGAGGGGGCAACAACAACAACCGGGGGGGTCACAACAGTAGGAAAGACAACAGCTCTTCCAACTCCAACAATGGTAACTCTTCATACAGTGATAGGAGAGACAGAACCCCAAGTAATGGCAGATCCTATAATAATCAAGGATCCAACAGTAGGAGCCAGAGTCCACATAGGAACTACAACTCTGGATCCTACAACAACTCTGGATCCTACAACAACAGCCAGGGTTCAAACAACTCTGGATCCTATAGTCAAGGATCCAACAGTAGGGGCCAGAGTCCACATAGGAACTACAACAGTGGATCCTACAACAACAATGGCGCCTACAACAACCAGAGATCCAACAACTCCGGTCAATACAGCAACTCTGGTCAATATAACCAGGGTTCCAACCCACGCCAGGAGGATTACAAACCTGACACAAGAGGTTACCAGGGGAACCAACAAAGTAACCCCCAAATACCACCTCATGTGATGGATCAAATCTCCAAGCTCCTGGTGGCAAGCATCTCAACCACCCCACAGAACCAGGAAAACTAGGATGTCACAGTGCCGATGGGCCAGTGCACTGTGACACCCCAAATACAAACAATCAATCAAAATTAACAAAGATCCAACCAGAGACAATTGCTAGTGCCAATCTACCATCTAACAGACAGAGACGTCCATCAGTGATACACATCACCCCACCAGATTCATCATCAAAGGATACAGGTGAGAGTACCAAGCTTTCTATTGTACTTCTTCAAAATGGCTGTATCAATGCAAATCTATATGATGTTTCAGATGTACAATGTTTGGTTGATACAGGTGCTACTATCACCTGTGTCAGACAATCATTCCTCATGGATCTCCAAAAGAGATTCCATATCCAACTGAGGAAATCTAAAATCAACATCCACTTGGCAGATGGATCGGTGTGTCATGTTAGACATTCAGCTATGCTGAACTTTAGAATCCAAGGTGTCAGATTCCAATACCAATTTGCTGTAATACCCAACCTCACACAGCCCATTGTACTCGGCACAGATTTCTTAAGCACTACAAAATCTCAAATTGAATTTAATGTTGATCCTGAACAAATTCTCAAACCCATTAGGGCAGTGAGGGATTTTACCATCCCTCCATTCTCTGAACTTGCAGTATTGGGTAAGGTCACATCTACTCAATCACTGCAAGGCAAAACTGGAGTAGTAGATAACCTCCAAAGAAATAACAATGCCCCATATCTAGTTCAAAGGGCAGCAGTAACCCCCAGGGAAAATAACAAACATCCCCTAGTGTTACTCAACACCAGCAGGCGCCCACATAAAATCAAAAAGGGTGCCATCATAGCTCTATTTCAGGAAGTCAAGGAATCTGATTTAGAGAAACCTCAACAGGTGTCAGACACAACCCCACACACTGATCAATCCATCTCAGCCATACGGCCTGAGGATGTAACTCAATTCAGTGACACAGACTCAGACTGTGAGTCCACATATGCTGACCCTGAACCCAACTCAATCAGACTCTCTGAAATAGCTGCTATACATAGTGAGGCACATGACCTCGAGCCAGAATTGGAAGAGAATGTTCCACCAAAATCTGTGCTCACATCCAAAAATCAGCATGATAGATTAAAATCACTGCTGACCAAGTATGATGATGTATTTGTAGGAAAAGATGGAGACATTGGTGCCACACACCTGTATACACACTCAATACATGTAAAACCTGAGGCAGTACCATGTCATTTCCTACCATATAGACAAACACCAGAAAAACAGGCCGCAATAGGGGAAGAGTGTGAAAGGCTAGTACAACAGGGCATTCTGAGAGAATGTGCCGAGGGCCCCTGGGCCTCCAGATCCTTTTTAGTACAAAAATCATCGGGAGGCCATCGGCTCGTCACAGATTTTCGTTATTTGAACCAGAACACGATAAATCAAGCCTTATCTACACCCCGGGCCGATGACACTCTAGACATGATAGGGTCACTCAGACCAAGAGTATTCAGTAAGCTAGATGCCCAACAGGGATTTTTTCAAATTCCTATAAGACAGGAGGATCAGCATAAAACCGCATTCATAGCAAATGACAAAAAATATGTCTATGAAAGGATGCCGATGGGTTTAGCAACGGCACCGGCGGGATTCTGCCATCTAGTCACATTAATTCTGAACAAACTCAAGTACAAATGTGCCCTACCATACCTAGACGACATATTGGTATTATCACCATCAATCGAACAACACTTCCATGACCTGGAAGATGTGTTCAACAGCCTAAGAGTTGGTAAACTCAAACTGAAGAAATCAAAATGTGAATACTTCATAGACAGAATAGACTTCTTGGGAATGAGAGTCACACCCATGGGACTACAACCATCTCCCACAAAGGTGGAGTCAATCAAAACCTTCCCAACACCAAAATCAGTCAAAAATGTCAGATCCTTCACAGGCCTATGCCAATACTTCAAAAAGTTTATCAAAGGTTATGCCCAAATTGCTAGACCATTATATGATCTACAGACACATCTCAAAGCATTTGTCTGGACAGAAGAGGCAGATAATGCTTTCAAAACATTAAAGCATGCCCTCTGTACCAATGCTCTTCTCAGATATCCAAACTATGAGAAAGAGTTCAGTTTGGCAACTGATGCTTCCAATGTGAGTTTAGGAGCTGTACTCTCACAGAGAGATAATGAAGGAGTGCTCAGACCAGTAGCCTTTGCAGGTAGAACCCTCTCAAAACATGAGAGAAATTACAATACCACAGAGAGAGAACTACTGGGAGTAGTGTATGGAGTATTACACTTCAGACACTATCTAGAGACTAGACACTTCCAATTATACACAGACCATGCAGCCCTAATCCCACTACTAACCAATACAGGACTCACACATAGATGGGCCAGATGGGCTCTAGACATACAACAATTTTCATTCACCATCCAACATGTGAAAGGTGATGATAACACACCACCAGATGCTATGTCTAGAAGAGAATACCCAGATTCTGGACCCATGACTAACCCTCCACCCCCACCAAGGAGAGTTAGAGCAGCCAGTAGAACCAAGTTTGCAAAAGTAACAAAGAAAGTACCATTCAAAAGGGATGATCCACCCAACACCATTGAAAAGCCAGAGACACCCATCAGGGGTATCTTGAAGCAATCTACACACTATGTGTTTTGCCACTGTGAGAGAGAATACTCACAACTCTTTCCAGATAATGACTTCGAGCCTATCGAATTCTCATCACTCAATCAGATGCTGAAGGCAACTCCTAAGGAGCCACCCTTCACCCCACCTGACTCAGATGATGAAGATCCAGAAGACACAATATATGCTATTACTCAAGCAACTTCTAAATCAGTCAGATTCTTTGAACCAATGCAGGGAGAGGAAACATCAAACCATTTGTGTCCTATGACCACACGCTCAAAGACTAGAGAAATGATTCAGGAGGGCACACCAAAACCCCCCACACAATCACAAACTATTCTAAACGAGAAAAAGGTCACAGGAAACAAACCTACCAAAACCCCACCTGCCAGGAAAAATGTCACAAAGGACACTGCATCTACTAAGTCAAAGAACTCTGAGACAAAGAAGAATGACAAAAAGCAAATTGTGCCTTTAAAGAAAAAGGTTGCCACTCCCATTAAGGCGAGAATAGGCCCTCCAAAGGAGCCTACACACCAAAACAAGAGTGACACACCCCAACAAAAGGCACAAGATAGGCCAATAGTCGATGAAAAAGAAAAAGAAAGGGACAGAATAAAACAACACGTGCTAGATATAAATCAACTACTGGATCAGATTCCCGACACATCCATCTCAGGTACAAACCTTGGCTTGGAACAAAGGAAAGACAAGGACCTATTACCCCTCATACAGTATCTTGAGGATGGGACCTTGCCTGCACCAAAAGCACAAGGAAATAGAATCATCAACCAAGGCCAGACATACACCTTGGTAAATGGTACATTAGTCCATATATGCCCCATAAATTGGAGAAAAACCAATACTGTACCACTTCAAATTGTTATACCACAGCAATGGATAACAAGTACACTACAGTATTTCCATGACTCACCTACTGGCGGCCATCTTGGTTCAAGTAGGATGCTGTCAGCACTCCGACCTAGGGTATATTGGAAGTCTATGCTAGCAGACACAACAAAATATGTTTCCACCTGCCACACATGCCTCACAGCAAAAAGGCAAGTACACTCACACAAAACACCAATGACAGTGAGAGAGTACATGACTTCACCAATGAAGTTCCTAAACCTAGACGCGGTGGGACCACTTCCCACAACTGCCAGGGGAAACAAACATATACAAGTCTGCATAGATTATGCTACCAGATATGCAACAGCTTGGGCTACTACTGACTTAAAAGCTGAGACAACAGCAGCAGAGTTCTACAAGAATATAATTTGTCATCATGGAACACCAGCCACTCTTCAAACAGACAATGGAACATGTTATACAGGTGCAAAGTTCACAAAGTTAACTAAACACCTCAAGATCAAACATAAATTCTCCTCACCATACAGGCCACAATCAAATGGGCTTGTAGAGAGATTCAATGCTAGCATAGGCACAGCACTCAGAGCATTCTGCTCAAAGCACCAAAACAATTGGGATTCATTTATTGAACCCATAACCTTTGCATTAAACAACACTGAATCCCAAACCACAGGATTCACCCCTTTCTTCCTACTCCATGGGAGAAACCCAGCCACCCCAATGGACTTAGGGCTGGGAATACAGGAAGACATATCCACAGTAGCAGACCATGTAGCTAACATGATAACGAATCAAGATACCTCTAGGAGGAAAGCTATAGAAAGGGTCGCCAAGCTACAAAAGGAAAGGAAGGATAGATATGATAAGAAACTTACACCACAGGAAATCAAGGTCACCGACATGGTGTACCTAAACATTCCAAGAATCCTGACCAACACAGAATGTAAGAAACTTCAACCCCTTTTTATGGGACCATATGTTGTAGTAGATAGACCTAGTTTGACAAGTGCCAAACTCAAAAACTTGGACACCAATCTATTGGTGGCTAGACCAGTGCACATAGACAGACTGAAAAAGGTTGTGGCTGTCAGAAACAATGAATTTGCACACAGGCTTATTCCACATGAGGCCAAATACTACAGCAAAATTGTAAGGAACAAAAATGATATCACCCTTACAAGAGAAACCACAGGCATAGGCCCTATCAAGCCTAGGCCTGCACACCACATACTAAGAAAGACATCTAGGTGTGGTGCAGTTTCAAGAAATTAGAAACAAGATTGAGATACCAAAGTCATAAGATTTTCAAAATGTATTACAAATTCTCTGCATCCACACATAAGACATGTGTGACTGATAATGAATTACTATGTATATAAAGCCAATCAAATTTGTAAATATATCAGTAGGTTATTGCCTCTGAAAGGGTCAAAGACTGGGACCCCCCAAGTAAAGCAGACATGAAGTCTAAGAAGAGTAAGGGTAACACAATGGAGTGTCTAAAGCCTAATCCCCACATGAAAGAGCGCGCTATGCCAACACAGCAGTCTATAGAGATCAATTGACCTTATAAGCTACCCTCAGACAACTGTCTAGACGGTCATGAATGGCTGTCCTGGATGACAGGAGGAGCTAATTACCAGTACACAGACTACACAATAGACCCCACAGTTAGCAGACACTGGAGATTAATGCATTGTCTCCAGAGAAACAATACCAGGCCCACAATGGATGTGGGTAGGGTAGGCTACATAAGAAGCACTGTGGACCATAGCCCACCATCAGTCTTCATCCAGCTGCAGTCTGGAACACAAGTCTACAGGACCCCACTTGGGAATTAGCCAGCCCACTTCTCCATTAGGAGAGACTGCACTAGGATAAAGAACACACCTACTTCACCTTCAACCTGACCTTACCATTTACTGGTCAACCTCTATAGACTCACCGGACATATTGCCAAGACAGCTCAATCTTGCAAAGGTACAGTTTGAACCACTTCATTTAAAGTGTTATACCATACACTTAGACTTTACCAGCACCAAATCAATACAAATTTGACAAGACTTTAAACAGCAAACTTGCTTTACACAAGCACCATGGGGACACTGAGAGTTTCACCCATACTGCTAACTATGCTGTTATTATATACTATTGAACCACTTACTGCAGGTTATACACCTGTGGTGAGACAAAACATAGGAGTAGTATTCAAACCTAGCCCTCAACCATTGGTCAATGGACATACAACCACAACACTGTTGTTAGCTATTCCCTACAAGATACCTCGGGCACCCGTTACCCAAGGATCCATAAGGGATAGAATACTCCAGTTGACCACTCCTACTCTACAAGATCATACCTCTGGCCAAATTATCCAACAAGCTAAGGAGCTAGACACCTTGCTGGAAATTGCAGACAAGGAGATAAATGAAACACTAGCCTCCATCAAATTGTTCTTATCCAACCCCATAAACACATTGGACAAGGCCAAAAGAGAGGCCATACTGGGTTTTCTAGCACCCCTGTTTCGCGGTGTGCTAGGTCTAGCCACAGTAGAAGATGTAAACCAAGTAATGGGACAGCTCAAGAACATAGATGAAATACTAAGAAAATTTGCTAAACAAGATCAGGAAGCAGCTAATCTCATTGAAAAGATCACAGACAGACAAGATAAGTTTGTCAAAGCATACATCCAAGATAAGAAGGTACTGGACAGCACAATCAACACCATAGGTGACACCGTCAACCTGTGGGCCTCTAACATGTCCAGGTCACTTGACTCATATTCAAGGCACGAGAAAACTCAAAGGGAGAAAATGCAAGTATTAAATGATGCATTAATTATCATAGCAGCAAGAATGAATACAGTTCAATCACTGCAAAGGACAAATGCAGCCCTGAGGATGCTATCATCAGGGATCCTAACCCCTGATATAGTACCACCCTCAGACCTCGCTAGATACCTAGTTGACATTAATAACAAACTTAGGATTACACACCCTGGAGCACAAGTCGCAATTAATGACTTAGATTTCTATTATTCACAGAAGCTGACCTCATACACTTACTCAGCTCACCATATATATATTCATCTGGACATTATAATTCAATCTACCACCTCAACCTTCAAACTGTACCAAATGATTACATCACCCATGCCTATAGACACACAGGAGACCCCCACCAGAGGAGTCACCAAACTACAAACCACAACTGAGTTTCTAGCAGTATCTTACGATGAATCATTATTTATCGAATTGGACTCAGCAGATATGCAGGCATGTGAAGGTACTACAGTAAAGGTATGCAGAGATGTAAATGGTAGAATCTATAAACACAGGCCTACATGCCCTGTAGCCATTTTTACTAACCAGGCTCAACAGATTAAGGAACATTGCAAGTTTACAGTTTCACCACTGCAAGCACCTACCACCCATGCTATTTCCATTTCTGAAGATGAGTATCTGGTCACTACTAATGAACCCCATTACTTTATCAACTGCCATGGTAAAACGTCTGAAACTCGGAAGGCCCAGTCCTACTCAATCATAGGTGTACCCTGTGGGTGCACGATCAGTGTAGGAGAATTTTCTCTTCCAAACACAAGGTTGCCCTGTAACTCAACCTTATCATTTCATTACATTCTCAAGACAATTAATTTACCATTCATGGCAGCACTTAACAAAATTTCTGAAACCAAACCAGATGAAAGAGAGAATCTTCCAAATTTCCCAGTAGTAAACCTTTCTAGAACCTTAGAAAAACTACAGGAAAATCCAATCATGGATGATATTACTCAACTAAATTTAGAGCCCTTTGCTAAAACAGTATTAAAAGATGCCTCCAACCTTAATAAGGAAATGGAAACGCGCTACGAGGAATCATACCTACGTCGAGTTACAGAGCATCCAATCTTCCAAAGCTTAGCACTCATCCTAGGGATATCAGCTCACATTTTTATAGTATACATACTACTCAAACTGTACCGACTAGGAGGAACTGTAGCCTACCTGCCTACAGCCAAAGCATTCAGACTAGTCACCGAGCTGCCCCTACACAAATTGCTCCCAGATAAGAATCCTACCAAACTAACCCCTACAGAGGAAACCCACACCCCTTTCCTCACAATTCAGGAAACCCACACCCTGATAATTGCTATATTATTCACCCTGACCATCTACTCAGCCTACAGAATAATGAAGTACCTTAAGAAATTTGCACAGACACACTGTGGCAAGAAAAATGTGGCCAAGCGCACAAACCCCACAATATATTTTAAAATATATTGTGGAGACTCAAACTTCGCGCTACCCTTGAGGCCAATACCACATGAATTTGATGAGATTAAGTCAGCAGCTGCCCCTACCTATAAGGATATAGTGGTTAAAACCTTCCCACTACCTAAGGCTATATTTACCTGGAATGGACCAGCAGTTATAACAACACAGAGAGGAGAATTTGCTTATCACCTCCCTCAGGTGATACACCTACCTTGGCGCACTAGGTTCAGCACTATACCAGCCCTTAAAAACAAAGGACTGTACTACTCCATGCTTCTCCAGAATGATTGTGGCACCAGCCCGGTGACCATGACAGCACTGGAAAATACAACAGATATAATTATTGACGAACAACAGGAGGAGACCGCAAGGTCAAACATGCAGACTATTGCTAATTTTCTAAACCACCAGCCCTCCCCGGTGACTGTGGAAACAGCCTAGACTGCCCACAGCCTAAGCTGCCCCCAGTCCACCACCAGGAGACAACACATCAGAGACAGTATTCAGAACTTTTCGGACAATTTGCCGGCCCTGAAAAGGGCCTTTGGGATGGCGGGTTTTCACACCCTAGGTTTCAGTCAGTCGGGATCCTACCACAGATCCTCGGGTTCAACATCAATGGGAGAGTCCGGGGCCGAGTCCGAGCCATACATATGGCCGTGATCCTGCTCCCACTCAGCGAGCCGGGCCTCCAGCATCCCCAGTCCATACTCGGCAGCCGTGGATGGATTCCCGGATGCCGCAAGATCGAGGAGGGATGCCGCCAACAAATAATCCCATAGCACTCGCTCCCGCGGCCCTAGGTTATAATCCATGGGCCAGAAACCCATACTGCCCAAGGCCCTAGTCAGAAGGGCCACAGTGGCCCCCCGACGCAAGGCTGAGCCCAGGAAATAATGGCAGGAGTAATTACAGACCATCACATCACCATGCTCAATGATCTCTTTGAAATTACTCACTATGTACCCATAATGAATGGTCTGGTTAGACTCAACCAGGGCCCTAGCTGGACTCCCCACCTCCATCACCTGGGGGACAGGCAGAGCAAAGAGAGCTTATAGGTGGGCCATGGTACTACAGCAGTGACTTCCAGAGAGGAACTGATGCTCCAATACCAGCCACACACACTCCTTAAATGGACACACACACACCCCCCCCCCACCCTGAACTGTCCACTGACACCAAGCTAGGCACTGCCACAGACACATGCCAAAATCTGGCACCTAACACCTCAAGTGCCACCACTGCATGAGCACACCAGGGAGGAGACTCACATCTCACTCCTGACACACCTCCACTGTCAATGAAATTATCAAAGTATTAGAAAAAAAAAAAAAAAATTATATACACAGCCACTTGTTGATGTATAATATGAAAATCTATGGTATTCTCACAAAAATCAATGATTAATGCGCACATATACGCGCAAAATTGCGAAATTGCAAATTACAAATTGTAAAATTGTACAAATCTAACATTAATATACATGAATGCAGGTAGATAACTAAGACAGTTTTTGTACCCACTAGCACTTGTATACTATGCCAAGGTTTACTTAAAGTAACACACTTTAGGTATCCAAGAAAATTGTTGGAAAAATGAATGAAAAAAAAAAAAAAAAAAAATTGTTGAGAAAATTGTTGACATAAAACATGTTTACTTAAGATACTCACCAAATAAATCTCTTTCAGGGACACATACTCAAAAGGCTAGGGGAATAGTCAATTAAGCAGCGGCCCACTGCCGAAATTGCCAATTAATACACCCATATAGCAAAATCAATGAGTAACTCAGAGACAAACAAGCCTATTGTACATGAAGTACTTTGTTTTTCCGGCCCTCGGAAAAATTTGTCTCAAATCCCATAAATTGAATAGTGTAATCTAGATTGTACGTTTGTACCCAATTTGCACACTAAAATTGTATGTTTGCACACTAGATTGTAAGTTGTATCCAATTTACATTTGATTTATATGTTGCACATTATACTGTTTGTCTGTACCCAATTCACACACTGAAGTCAGATTTTTAGAAAATCAACATTTCTATGTGTATCCAAGCTGTACGCAAAATTATATTTGTACATACAGAAACTATCAATTGAACGCAAAATTATACATTGGCATACTAAAATTGCCAAATGCACGCGAAATTATATATTTGCACACTAAAATTGCCAAATATACGCGAAAATTATATATTTGCACACTCAAATTGCCAAATGCACGCGAAATTATATATTTGCACACTAAAATTGCCAAATATACGCGAAAATTATATATTTGCACACTCAAATTGCCAAATGTACGCGAAATTATATATTTGCACACTAAAATTGCCAAATATACGCGAAAATTATATATTTGCACACTTAAATTGCCAAATGTACGCAAAAATTATATATTTGCATACTGAAATTGTCAATTGAACGCAATTACACGCGAAATTGTAAATTTGCACACTGAAATTGTCATTTATGTTCAATTTGCACGCTAAATTGAACATTAGATGCCAAAATTGCACACTATTTGCCAAATTGTATGTTGTACATAAAAATGGAAAATTGTACCCAAAATTGATGTTACATAAGCAAATAAGCTATGGTATGATATAGAAACTCGGAAATGTACTTATACCCAGGAGAAAATTGTTTATACTGACAAAGCTCTACCACAAAAATTGCATTTGAAGCACTCCCCATTACTTCAAATCCTCTTACAAAACAGTATATAACTCCAAAATAAGGTAAAAATTGTATAAATTGTACATTCCCTCGGCGAAATGACGGAGTTTCGCATTCTTTCGGGGGAGAGGGAGTATTCTATGATATACCATTTTATTGTTCCATAAATTCTAACATATTTTGTATTAATCAAAGAAATATCTATGAAATTAATACATAGGTTGGTTCTAAGAGCTATAAGAGCGCTCAAACTTTACATAAGAGCGTCCATGCCCCACTGCACACCAGCCAGGTCAGTTACATACACTCTCTGACATCAAAGGCTCCGACCTAATGGTTCACTGCACAATATAATAAAAATGAGGGTCTCAGTGTGCGACCTCATGGTTCAATGCACAAATTAATAACTTGTAAGTGAATGCAACCGGCCGTCACGGGTGCCTGAGCACCGCTGACGCCGTCATGAGTGTCTGAGCACTCTAAGGACTGAACAATGGGTTACATAAGCACGACGCCATAACCTTCCGGTCGCTCTAGCGTCGCTCCTGAGCGACCTAGGTCAAATATCAAAAATTCTATGGAAAGCCCATAATTAGACGGTCAGAATGAGCCCAAGATCAAGGCGGAACTCCCAGTATTAAGGAAGTTATGCCATGGAGACTGAAAGGAGCTCCGAGTGCACCACAGACAAACCGGCGCGAATTACGCGCCTATCCAGCTGGCATTATAAACTTGGCATATTCAACTCCGCGCATGCCCAAAATGGCGGTTATAAACGCATAAACGGCCGAGATATGAGGGTCTAAAGATGCAGAACCGACCAAGACAATGGGGGCCATAGCGGCGTCCATGGGGGTCCTTTGTCCCCCTGTGACACTTGAAAGGGTCCCCTCAAACAATTGTAGAGTTAGGCAGATGCTGCTGGCTCCAGTCAGTCTGGAGGTGCTTTTCCAAGATTTGCTACAAATAGCCTGTCTGCACCTCCAGGAAAACACATCACCAAGAACCGCTCTAGAGGTAACATCTCCAGTCATCTCCTGCTACCTGCTATACCACTGCACTATGGTGAAACTATGCTAGACAGGCATTGGTTTCCTACCATTAGTGGCCAGAGGCTATCTTCTTCAAGACTTCCACCAGAGGGTAAAGTTATCCATTATTACATTATTCCTCTAAGCAGCAGGTCAGGAGCTAGGTGTGGGAACCCACCTAGAACTATGCTGGACACTGTATCATTAATACCTCACAGGTGGAGTGGAACTGAACATTGTACTTTATAAATTACTGTATGTTTACTGTATGTGCAAACTACCTACATACTAACTACTGTATGATTGATATTTCTTACATGTTGCCTAAAGCTGAATAAACCAGTGACAACTGGAAATAACACTATTTATAAGAGCCTTGAGATAATTACACTATATACCACTAGTCTTATGATATTTCTCATATGACAACTTGATCATGCCAATCACTAGTATGACAACACCATGTGTCTATTACAGATTACGACAGTACACCATGTGTCTATTACAGATTACGACAGTACACCATGTGTCTATTACAGATTATGACAGTACACCATGTGTCTATTACAGATTATGCCAGTACACCATGTGTCTATTACAGACTATGACAGTACACCATGTGTCTATTACAGATTATGCCAGTATGTGATGTGTCTATTACAGACTATGACATTAATATGTGATGTCTTTATTACAGATTATGACATCCGTGATGTGTCGATGGGTGCCGTGTGTGTGCCGCTATGACTGATGGGGGGCAGTCACAGTTTACAGGACCAGCTGGACTGTGTGGGGCCTGAGTCAGTTGTCAATAGCTGTAAGTATCTCTAAATTATTTCACTTTTATTTATTGAGACATCATTTTTTTTTTTCAATTTGCAGGGATGTAAGTTTTCAGGATTCTGTGTGATTTTAGAATTTTAGAGTCCAACATGTCAAAAGATTTGCCCAAATCTTCTTTTCAGGTTAAAAATTTGAAGTGTTTTACAATTCGGAATTTCTGACTCACATCCCTGAATTTTACTCTATGTTTCACTTTTATCTATCTTTACATAAAGATTTCAATTTCACTCTCATGTGCACATTATGACATAGTTGATTGATAAGAAGAGAATAGAGCACTATTTGATAAAACTTTTTGAAATATGTCAGTAAACTGGTGATTGCAGGCCCATACCATAAATTCTCTTGTCTAAGCCAAGGCTTTTATTCGGACCAGATTATGACAGCTTATAGAAGGCTACCAAAGCCAGCTTGCGGATTATACAAGGCCATTTGACACCAAAGAATAGTGTCAAGTTGTGTGCAAACTATAGCTTCTCCCAAATTCTGTGCGTGGCTTGTTATACGAGAGTGTGGTTTATATAAGAGAATTTACAGTGTATGTCTAACCCATGTAATGTCTCTATTACAGTGTCACAATGCCGGTTAGTAGACGCACAGATCGCTATATGTCAGTATGACTCATGTATTGTCTATATTACACTGTCACAATGCCGGTTAGTAGACGTACAGATCGCTATATGTCATTATAACTCATGTATTGTCCATATTACAGTGTCACAATGCCTGTTAGTAGACGTACAGATCACTATATGTCATTATAACTCATGTATTGTCCATATTACAGTGTCACAATGCCGGTTAGTAGACGTACAGATCGCTATATGTCATTATAACTCATGTATTGTCCTTATTACAGTGTCACAATGCCGGTTAGTAGACGTACAGATCGCTATATGTCATTATAACTCATGTATTGTCCATATTACAGTGTCACAATGCCTGTTAGTAGACGTACAGATCACTATATGTCATTATAACTCATGTATTGTCCATATTACAGTGTCACAATGCCTGTTAGTAGACGTACAGATCACTATATGTCATTATAACTCATGTATTGTCCTTATTACAGTGTCACAATGCCGGTTAGTAGACGTACAGATCGCTATATGTCAGTATAACACATGTATTGTCCATATTACAGTGTCACAATGCCGGTTAGTGGATGTACAGATCGCTATATGTCAGTATGACTCATGTATTGTCTATATTACACTGTCACAATGCCGGTTAGTAGACGTACAGATCGCTATATGTCAGTTTAACCCATGTATTGTCCATATTACAGTGTCACAATGCCGGTTGGTGGACGTACAAACCGCTATATGTCAGCTGGCACAGGGGCCCAATGCAGACCAGTCATGCATTAACTCATCTACACTGTGAGTATATCCATACATATACCATAGATTCCCAATAACTCTACACTGTGAGTATATCCATACATATACCATAGATTCCCAATAACTCTACACTGTGAGTATATCCATACTTATTACACGATTTCTTGGATTTTGGGTGCTTTTTCTGGATATCCCCATGCTGATACCTGTCGATATTGCACACCATGATGCATGCATCATGACTTTTGTAAGGTGTGCCTGATATCCATGGATAACAGGCACTAGTGCCTGATATCCATGGATATCAGCACACCTTACATGTCATATGTCACATGTTAAAACCCACGAAATATTCCAGGCCAGGGTAGGGATCGAACCTGCAGTCTCACATCCCAAATCCAACTCCCTATGCACTGCGCCACAGGGACTGACGAGGTATGCTCGGTTCGAACCAAATCTGGATATGATACAAAGCCGTGTGCGCTGTCGCTGTCCGCTGCAGGGCGACGAGGTGTATTATACACAAATATAACAGCAAGATGCACTGAATGGAGAAGGCGCGGTGGCCTAGCGGTTAGCGCTTTGCGCTCAGCCGTGAGAGGTCCTTGGATCGCGCCCCGGTCCGGGCGCATCTTTTTTCGCCGTGTGCGCTGCCGCTGTCCGCTGCCGGGCGAGGAGGTGTATGTACCTATGGCAGGCTTCGCGTCCCGGGGAAGGATTTTTGTTTTCAACTTGTTTTTATTGATATTTTATTGATTATTTATTGATTTTTTATTGATTAATCGTGTAATAAACTTAGTAAGGTATGGGCTAACAGGCACCTCATGGCATGTATCGTAGGATATCAAACTCGTGGCCTGCGGCCACTCGTTCGATATCCTACGATACATGCCATTCGGTGCCTGTTAGCCCATACATTACTTAGTTAATATACCATAGATTCCCAATAACTCTACACTGTGAGTATATCCATACTTATTACACGATTTCTTGGATTTTGGGTGCTTTTTCTGGATATCCCCATGCTGATACCTGTCGATATTGCACACCATGATGCATGCATCATGACTTTTGTAAGGTGTGCCTGATATCCATGGATAACAGGCACTAGTGCCTGATATCCATGGATATCAGCACACCTTACATGTCATATGTCACATGTTAAAACCCACGAAATATTCCAGGCCAGGGTAGGGATCGAACCTGCAGTCTCACATCCCAAATCCAACTCCCTATGCATTGCGCCACAGGGACTGACGAGAAATGCTTGGTTCGAACCACCTCTCGATATGATATGGGAAGGAGTCGACTGCGGGCAAACCTCTACCATAACCGCGGGACGCATTCAAATATATCCAAGCCGACACGGCCGCTGAAGGAGGAGACGCTGTGGTCTAGCGGTTAGCACATTGAGCTCAGCCGTCAGAGGTACATGGATCGCGTCCCGGTGTGGGTGAATCTTTTTTTCGCCGTGTGCGCTGTCGCTGTCCGCTGCCGGGCACCGAGGTGTATGTTATACACAAACATAGCCGCAAGAAGCTTTTTTTCGCCGTGTGCCCTGCCGCTGTCCGCTGCCGGATTTTTGTTTTCAACTTGTTTTTATTGATATTCTATTGATTATTTATTGATTAATCGTGTAATAAAGACAGTAAGTAATGGGCTATCGGGCACCTCGTTCAGTGCATCGTAGGATATCGTAACTCGTGGCCTACGGCCACTCGTTACGATATCCTACGATACACTGAACTCGGTGCCCGATAGCCCATTCATTACTCTCTTAATATACCATAGATTCCCAATAACTCTACACTGTGAGTATATCCATACATATACCATAGATTCCCAATAACTCTACACTGTGAGTATATCCATACATGTACCATAGGGTATTTTACCCTTTAGAGCATCACTAAATCTTCAATTTCCATAAGCTAAGTACACTTATAGTATCTTGTAGGATGCAGCCTATACACGAGAATTTACGGTGTATTTCATTCATGAATCATTGTAAAACCGTGTGTGTTTACTATTAAGCCACACCTGCTTATCAGTGATATCTTTCACATAAGCTGCACTCTGAATTCAGAAAGACCCAACAAGGCACCATGGGTTCAAATGAGGTGTGCTACCATAATCTCCCGCATACAAGCGGCGCCGAATACATGAATCAGGCCCTCCTTCGCCTCACAGAATGAACTCAAAGTCTGGATGCATCCTATGGCAGGGCCTTTCCACCATAGAACGATATGTAACGTTCAAAATTTAACCCAGGTGCGCCTTATACCGTAAATCCCTGGTCATTTTGGGCCCAAACCGGCTTCTAAATTTTTCCCAAAGTCCCCCCCGGCTTATGACCGTTTTTTTTTTTACTATAGAATAAAGAGAAAATGGGAAAAATTTGACACCAAAACCGGCTTATAGGATTTCCCTGAACTCACCCCCCGGCTTATGACCGGGGCCGGCTTATGACCGGGGCCGGCTTATGACCGGGGCCGGCTTATGACCGGGGCCGGCTTATGACCGGGGCCGGCTTATGACCGGGGCCGGCTTATGACCGGGGATTTACGGTAGTTTTTCCTCAAGTCCAGGTGCACCTTACACGACAGATGCACCTTACATGTGGGAGATTACGGTATGTAAGCTATACTGGAGTGCTTAGGTCTAATATTTACCTACTCGCAGTCAATATGTACATATACATACACCAGCCCCACCTACATGTAACATGTACTTATATAACATGCACATTGATTGGAAGAACTTAATACTCGATCTAGGAGTACCGTAAATTCCCTTGTATAAGATGCGGCTTGTACCAGAAACCAAACCCAGGTGGACGGAGGGAGAGTAGGGGTTAGATCTGACACGCACCCAATATTTTTTAAAACTGTTCCAGCATAGTAGGGGGTCCATGGGTGCCCTAGGCCTAGCTTTTTGAAACCTAAAGATTCATTTCTTTGAAAAAAATTTCCATTTTAAAGTTTTCTGAAATTTTCAGAAACTCAGGATGCAGCTTAGATACGGTAGTCTATACTTAACCCCTTAAAGGGTAGCTAATGTATTTGAGTAACTCACCAGGGCTCCGACCCTATGGGAATGATATAGATCTTACCTGGAGAGTTGGCATGAAATGCTGGCGAGGAAACTTCATTAGCGCATCGTGCCGGCTAGTTAGGGAATAATGCACGGGGCATGGCTCAATACAGTCTAGAGCACAACCCCAGCCATGGCCAAGTGTATTATTCCCGTTATAACACTGAAAAATCACCCATCAGCCACCTGACAACACATGAATATCAATTTTGAAGTCTAAAGGTGAGATGAAGTTAACCTCCCTTGCCAGGAGAGCATTGTTCATCTAGATAATGCACGGTCAATCAGCCAATCAGAACGCAGCATTCAGGATAATGCACTCTGTCTTGGCCCAGCAGTGTTATAGCGGCATACATACCGTACCAGTGACTGTATCAGTCCCATAGCATCAGCACAATGTATGAATGGAGCCTGGTGAGTTATATAATCACCAGGTGCTGGCGAGCAGTCTCACCAGCACTTCATTGGTGCATCATGACAGCCAATGGGCATGATGCACTCCTGCATCAGCGGCCGTTAAAAGCGTTAAAAGGTTAATCATGATTACGGTGGGCTGAGCAAGAGTCAATAGCTCTATTTGAGTGTTTTCTGTAGATATCCTACAGTTGTCTCTAGATTTATGTGTCTGTGTATCAAAGTGTAATATTAAATTTAGTTTATTTGTATTTCAGTGCCCTGAACTTGCCAATTCCAATTTCCACTGCCACAGCATTTGTAAACCTACTTGATGACAAAGACACCAACACCACTGATGTCACCGACTGTTTTAGTAAGTACCATATACAGCATTTGTCGGTGTTGGCAAAATGATGTCGGTGTAGTATCTTAATGGTCGGTGAAGGGCCTTAAGACGCAGGCCACAATGGCCTGCCATGGTATAAGCTTCACAATGGTGAAAGAACTTTTCAAATCGGCCAATTAGAAGCAAAAGAAAAATGCTGTATTTGCAAAATTGGTTTTATCAAATTTTTTATTTTTCAATTTATGCATAGTATAAAACAGGTTAAAATGAAGTGTATAGAGGTTCCCACATAGCCAGCGTAAAAAGGGAAATGGCCTGTTTTTGATGCCAAGATGGAGGCCACTTTGGCCTGCATCAACAAAATGTTTTCGGCAACACTGATTTGTAAACCGCTTAACCATAATAACACGCAGGCTGTTTCGCTGAAAACAGATAAAACTTTTTTGGCTCCCCTGTTCCCTTACTGCTCTTTGCCATGTTACTTTGACATCCTCTTGTATTGCCATGTTACTTTGACATCCTCTTGTATTTCCATGTTACTTTGACATCCTCTTGTATTGCCATGTTACTTTGACATCCTCTTGTATTTCCAGACGTGCTCACCTTTTTTGGGTGTGGATCAGTGGAGGAGAGGATCCGCTTATTTTACATGGTGGTAAGTTACCTATCCCCTGTCTTATTACTGTAAGGGTACCCATGCAGGAGTGCATCATGCAGGAGTGCATCATGCAGGAGTGCATCATGCAGGAGTGCATCATGCAGGAGTGCATCAGGCAGGAGTGCATCATGGAGGAGTGCATCATGGAGGAGTGCATCATGGAGGAGTGCATCATGGAGGAGTGCATCATGGAGGAGCGCATCATGCAGGAGCGCATCATGCAGGAGTGCATCATGGAGGAGTGCATCATGGAGGAGTGCATCATGTAGGAGTGCATCATGCAGGAGTGCATCATGTAGGAGTGCATCATGGAGGAGTGCATTATGCAGGAGTGCTTCATGATGCAGGAGTGCATCATGTAGGAGTGCATCATGCAGGAGTGCATCATGGAGGAGTGCATCATACAGGAGTGCTTCATGATGCAGGAGTGCATCATGTAGGAGTGCATTATGCACGAGTGCATCATGTAGGAGTGCTTCATGCAGGAGTGCATCATGCAGGAGTGCATTATGCAGGAGTGCTTTATGATGCAGGAGTGCATCATGATGCAGGAGTGCATCATGTAGGAGTGCATTATGCAGGAGTGCATCATGGAGGAGTGCATCATGGAGGAGTGCATCATACAGGAGTGCTTCATGCAGGAGTGCATCATGGAGGAGTGCATCATGCAGGAATGCATCATGGAGGAGTGCATCATGGAGGAATGCATCATGCAGGAGTGCATCATGGAGGAGTGCATCATGCAGGAGTGCATCATGGAGGAGTGCTTCATGATGCAGGAGTGCATCATGCCTGTTGGTCGTTATGATGCACCGATTGGAGCATTACACCAAGCCCTGGAGGCGCATCAACCACATGATGATCCCACGTGTCATGGAATAAAGAGTTGTCAGGGAAAGTCATGGAATGTCATGGAATTTCTAAAAGTTTCATCTTGAGTCATGGAAAATCGGAAATCTGAATATTTATTGCAAAATCCATGGAAGTGGACAATTCTTTTCCACCTCAATTGCAGGCACTTTGTTGGGAGGTCAACCCTGATAATGCTCAAAATTAGTTAAAAATGTCATGGAAAATCATGATTTTTTTTTGTCATGGAAAGTCATGGAAATGTCATGGAACTCGGGTCTGGGGACTTTGTGGGAACCGCGATTCATGCATCTGGATGCACCAATGGACATGATGCATTAATGCATCAGCAGCCTTTCACACCTTGCCCACCACCTATTCCCAGTTAGCGGGATCGTTAGTGGGCTGACCCCTGCTTGAGCTGGAACCTTGGGAGATAAGGACTGAAAACAGACAGCATGATGGGAACCAGTTGTTATGAAATGCATCCTAATAAGTCAGCACTAAAATGAAAAGAAAATTTTTCAGATTGATCAATATTATATCCCGCTAGGTCGGAATAGGTGCCTGGGTGTTGGGGGGGGGGGTATACTGAGAACTGGATGTCAGACACACACCTGTCCCAGCAGTGATTCACACACCTGTATTATTATCTGTTTGAATAAAGCCACCTGCACTCACTCACTATGAATTGACCCTAGCCTTTAAAGCTTGATGGTGCATTAATTCATTTATGCACATTGGCCGTCATGATACATGAATCGAGCCCCGGCATCTTACTTGCCAGGGCTACATTCATGAATCATGCCGGCATCTAGGCATGTAGAAAATCATAGGCATCTCTTGAACTGACCAGTATAAACCCGTACACATTTAGTGGTACCAGACCTTAGTAGCCTGTCTCTCTATCTCTTGTACACATTTAGTGGTACCAGACCTTAGTAGCCTGTCTCTATATCTCCTGTACACATTTAGTGGTACCAGACCCTAGTAGCCTGTCTCTATATCTCCTGTACACATTTAGTGGTACCAGACCTTAGTAGCCTGTCTCTATATCTCCTGTACACATTTAGTGGTACCAGACCTTAGTAGCCTGTCTCTATATCTCCTGTACACATTTAGTGGTACCAGACCTTAGTAGCCTGTCTCTATATCTCCTGTACACATTTAGTGGTACCAGACCTTAGTAGCCTGTCTCTATATCTCCTGTACACATTTAGTGGTACCAGACCTTAGTAGCCTGTCTCTATATCTCCTGTACACATTTAGTGGTACCAGACCCTAGTAGCCTGTCTCTATATCTCCTGTACACATTTAGTGGTACCAGACCTTAGTAGCCTGTCTCTATATCTCCTGTACACATTTAGTGGTACCAGACCTTAGTAGCCTGTCTCTATATCTCCTGTACACATTTAGTGGTACCAGACCTTAGTAGCCTGTCTCTATATCTCCTGTACACATTTAGAATTGAAAATTGGGTGTTCATTACTGTGCTATGGACGTATGGTGTAAATACCCTAGTATAAGCCACACCCTGCCTTTGGGAACTTCCTATAAGCCGCAATAAGCATCGTATAAGCCCTGGCTTATACAAGAGAATTTACGGTTTATCTCTTGTACTCACTTAGTGAGAAGAGGCCATAGTGCCAGTAAAAACCTGTTCCTGGGCCTGCACTTCTTCGTACGAGACCTTAGTGATGTAAATAAGCCTGTCTCTCTCTCTCTCTCTGTCCATCCGTCTATAATACATTTTGTCGTTACAGCATGGCTGGGAGCTGGAGACGGAGGTGGACAAACCCGCGCTGGAGACTGCGCTGCTCAGACTTCTACACTGTGTCGACAGGTCAGTGAAATTTGAATATATCCTTAATATGCGTTACCGTAGATTCACACGTATAAGCTGTACCCTTGTATAGGCCACACTGGATATACTGAGGTTGCAGGTTCCTTGGTAGGGGCTCCATTGCTTGATCTGGCACCCGGAGAGATAAGCACTGATAACAGACAGCATGATGGGTACAGGTGTTATGTAATGCACCATAAAAAGTCTGCACTGTTTGAAGGGAATTATCTCATTGGGCCAATAATGTATCCCGCTAGGTCGGTATAGGCAAAGGATCATGCGTATTGGGTCTGATTTTGGGTTATGTCACAAGCGGAAGCCGAGTGACACCCTATGTCTGCACTATGAGACCCTCCAAATGTGTGGGTTTGCTTTACTTGCAGGGTAAAATTAGATTAGATTTAACTTAAAGTCGCCCAAAACAGCCCCCACCTGCACCTTATGTAAACCAAGGTTCTGCGGTCCTTAGTAGGGAGTACAATTGCGTGATCTGGTACCCGGAGAGATAAGCACTGATAACAGACAGCATGATGGGTACCATGTGTTACGTAATGCACCCTAAGTCTGCATTGAATTTGGGGAAATATCTCATTGGTCAATAATATATCCTGCTAGGTTACTTTTCTGAGGTAGCAGGTTGTCCCACGGGCGCGGCCATTGCTGGAGCTTGTTACCAGCGAGTTCTACTGATAACATCTATCAGATGGGTACCAGTTGGCCCCTGAGAGGACTGCAGTGAAGAGTTGGTGTCATTTCATTGGCTGATAATCAAACCAGCTAAGTCTGTATAGGTCTGGGTGCGTCTTGTACGCAAGGTGGCTTTATACACGGGTTACTATTGGCCACTAGCTGGTCTCGAGCTGGTTCCGGTGGCACACACTGATAAGAACTGATAAGATGGGACCAGCATGTCCCTGGAAGTGGGTGTTAACCAGGGACAAGGTACCCATCATGGTATGTGTTATCAGTGGGTTTTAGCTGAACCAGCAAAATCCAAGATGTTGGCTCCACTCGGCCTCCATACTGAGTCCTATAGCATGTGTGTTGGTGGCAGGTGGCCGCGGGTTGTAGGGGGACGGGATGGGAGGGAGGTGGTGGAGATAGTTCAGGTGTACCACCTTCCACCTGTCATACACAGCAGTCCTATACACTAACCCATCTTACCACAAAACCCTGCATATAAAGCCATATAGAAATCTGTTGTTTTTTTTCTCTTTGGAGTTTCCTTTTTAACCTATACAACGTAGTAACGTGGGGGCTTTTTTCATCAAAAACAGCTTAAATTTGCCCCTCCCCTCTGTTCGAAGGGTTAAAAATTGGTACCTATACCCCTATCTTAAAACTGCCTAAAACTCACCACTCCCCCTGTTGGTAACAAAAAAAGTCTAGGGGGTCTACTTATAGACTGAGTTTTACGGTACATCCAGGTTCATGTTCCTGTGACCAACCCTAGGTGGGCCCTATTGAACGTCTCTGAAATAAGGATGCATTTAATTGGCTCGGTACATCTAATTTGTGTTTAACTGCTAAAATATAATCCACAAATGTGCCATATAGGATTTATAAACTATACAGAAGGGTTGCCATACGCAGTGTACAACAGTGCATTTTTATTTTGCAGTAATAGGAGCCTGGACCTATATCCAGTGGGTCCACCATTTTGAATTTCGCTGGTTATGCCAAAGGTGGCAAAACACACTGATAAGGCATTGTCATGATGGGTAGGTTGTCCCTGGAAGTGGGTGTTATCAAGGGACATGCTGGTTCCCATCTTATCAGCTTATCAGTGCATGTCGCCAGAACCAGCTCCACTCCCGCTTACACCCAATAGCTTCCTCACCATTAATGATGAATAGATAATGACCATATCTGGTGTGCCTTCACTACTGCCTCCAAAACCCATCCATTATCCTGTGTGCCTTGTGGTAGGCGCATAGAGAGTAACCTTCAATATGTCCATCAATAAGTAACTGCCCACCGGTATTGCTGCACCCAGCGTCTGCACCTATGTATACACACACACACATACACACAGACACACACGCACACACACACACACACACACACACACACACACACACACACACACACACATACATACACACATACATACACATGCACCACATGGATTTCTTTACTCCTTTTGAATTCCTAACAGTAGGCTCTTCTACCTGGGTTATCGTAAAAACCAGTGTATAAGCCTTATACACGATTATAGCCGTTTGCTGGAAGTTACGGAATCTAGCAAAATCTAGCGTGCGCCTTATAGGTGAGGTTACTTCAAATCAAATTACCCATTCTGTAATCTTCTGTGTATTAACAGATATGTTAAATGTGGCATGTGCCTTATGTGCGGTAGACCGCGGTACTGTAAATTCCCTTGTATAAGCCGCAACCTTGTATAAGCCACCCCCTGAGTTTGTGGAAAATTCCCAAAATTCTAAAATGGTATAACCGTAATCTCCCGCGTATGAGATGCGTCCTCTACGCCAAACAAAATGCTGGTGCGTCCTATAGCTTACTCTCAAGTTGGGGGTGCATCTTATACGAGGGGTAATTTTACTATAGAAATGTACTGGATTTACAAAATTGAGCCCTAAGAGGTGCGTCTTATACGTGAAAATGCCTCTGCTGAGTTTGGGGTGCGTCCTATACGCGCAGCGCGTCTTCTAAGTGGGAGAATACGGTACTTTTTTTTCTTACGAATGGATCTTCAAAATTTAAAAAGCTACCGGGTCCTAGAGACACCCCAGACCCCCTGTGGTGCTGGAACAGTTGGGAAAATATTGGGTATTTGTCATAACTGATCCCTTTCCCCCTCTTTCCTGGGTTGTGTTCTGGTCCTAGCTGCGGTTTATACGAGAGAATTAACAGTTCAGTAACACAGTCGTGACAGGTTCATTGTGGACATTAGTCAGCTGAGGATCAATGATACGTCAGACTCCTATATACTGGTTCAAGGTGCTATAGCGTTCACTATCAGCCCAGCCAGTCGCACATCGCTCAGCAAATTTTACATAGGTTGAGTCGGTGCCAAAGTAAATCAAGCACACCTCCCCCCTGCATCCCCTGCACACATACACATACTGCCAAACACACCTGGACCCTCCCACTCTCTGCTATATAGAGTCTTAGTTTGTCAATAAGATATTACAATGGGGCAGGGTTCAAATAGATAGATTTGTAGTACCGTAAAACTCAGCATATAAGCTGCGAAATTCTCTCGTATAGGCCGCAGCTAGTACCAGAACCCAAATAAAAATGAGGCTTATAGGAATGGCCCCAAGTCATGGTGCAGCTTATACGAGGGTATTTTACACTATTAAACAGTACTGAACTGCTTATAGCTTTCTCTCAAACTCAGGGTGCAGCTTATACGAGGGTGCAGCTTATACGGGAGAATTTATGGTAGACCATTCCAGGGGCCTACTGCAGTCTTCCTGAGTTCATGTACTTATGCTAGGTGCACCCATAAGAAATGGGAATCATTCCAAACCATTGCTGTGGCTTATAGCATTCTCCTAAATTCAGGGTACGTCTTATACATGGACCTTTGCGGTACTGCTCCTGTATATGCCACTGCTTTACAAGAAGCAGACCTGGGTGGGTTCAGGGAGGTTGGGTAGGGGTTAGATCTGACACATACCCAATATTTCCTAATTGTACGAGCATGGGGGGGGGGGGCAGAGCAACGTGTCATACTAGTAATTGTGCATGATCAAGTTGTCATATGAGAAATATCATAAGACTAGTGGTATATAGTGTAATTACCTCAAGGCTCTTATAAATAGTGTTATTTCCAGTTGTCACTGGTTTATGCAGCGTTAGGCAACATGTAAGAAATATCAATCATACAGTAGTTAGTATGTAGGTAGTTTGTACATACAGTAAATATACAGTAATTTATAAAGTATAATGTTCTGTTCCACTCCACCTGTGAGGTAATAATAATACAATGTCCAGCATAGTTCTAGGTGGGTTCCCACACCTAGCTCCTGACCTGCTGCTTAGAGGAATAATGTAATAATGAATAACTTTACCCTCTGGTGGAAGTCTTGAGGAAGATACCCTCTGGCCACTAATGATAGAAACCAATGCCTGTCTATCATAGTTTCACCATAGTGCAGTGGTATAGCAGGTAGCAGGAGATGACTGGAGATGTTACCTCTAGAGTGGTTCTTGGTGTTCTGTCCTCTAGGAGGTGCAGACAGGCTATTTGTAGCAAATCTTGGAAAAGCACCTCCAGACTGACTGGGGCCAGTGGCATCTGCCTAACTCTGCAATTGTTAGAGGGGAGTCTTTCATGTGTCACTGGGTGCACAAAGGACCCCCATGGGCGCCGCTGTGTCCCCCAATGTCTTGGTCGGTTGTGTAACTTCAAACCCCCATATCTCGGAAGTTTACGCAGTTACAACCGCCATTTTGCGCATGCGCGGAGTTGAATATGCCAAGTTTAAACTGCCCGCTTGATAGGCGCGTAACTCGCGCTGGTTCGTCTGTAGTGCACTCGGAGATCGATTCAGTCTCCCTGGCGTAACTTCCTTAATAATGGGAGTTACGCCTTGATCTTGGGCTCATTTTGACCGTCTAATTATGGGCTTTCCATATATTTGACCTAGCTCGCTCAGGAGCGACGCTAGAGCGACCGGACGGTTATGGCGTCGTGCTTATGTAATCCATTGTTCAGTTATTAGAGTGCTCAGACACTCATGACGGCGTCAGCGGTGCTCAGGCACCCGTGACGGCCGGTTGCATTCACTGAACCATGAGGTCGCACACTGAGACCCTCATTTTTATTATATTGTGCAGTGAACCATTAGGTCGGAGCCTTTGATGTCATAAAGTGTGTTGTAACCGACCTGGCTGGTGTGCAGTGGGGCATGAACGCTCTTATACAAAGTTTGAGCGCTCTTATAGCTCTTAGAACCAACCTATGTATTAATTTCATAGATATTCTTTGATTAATACAAAATATGTTAGAATTTATGGAATAATAAAATGGTATATCATAAACGCTAGGACCCCCAAGCTTTTTGAAGTTTAGAGGTGGGCTAGCACTGCACATTAACATGGGTACCAATTCAAAGAGCGATCATAAAATCGCGGGTCCCGGCAGAAAAATCGCGGCGCCCTGATTGGTCAAGGTGACTTTTTAATGCGGGCATGCAATAAGGGCCCCTTTAAGATCTATTCATAAGTTAAAAATCATGTCATTTTAAATTTCTTTTCTTCGTTTACTTTTCCACAATATCAGGGTGTGGCGTATATGGGAATGATTCTTTTTCTGCATAAGGCTTTATGTTAGTTGTCAGTTCATATGACTAAGGGTTTAGTGCATCGGGTTATCCTTATTAACGCTTTAAGGACCACTAATGCATTCATGCATCATGCCCATTGGATGTCGTGATGCATTCATGCATCATGCCCATTGGTCGTCGTGCATTCATGCATCATGCCCATTGGTCGTCGTGCATTCATGCATCATGCCCATTGGTCGTCGTGATGCATTCATGCATCATGCCCATTGGTCGTCGTGCATTCATGCATCATGCCCATTGGTCGTTGTGATGCATTCATGCATCATGCCCATTGGTCGTCATGATGCATTCATGCATCATGCCCATTGGTCGTCATGATGCATTCATGCAGCCTTGGGTGAGTAACTCGCCAGGGCTTCAAACTACAATCAAGCATCTTGATGACGCTATGGGATCAAAACCCTCGCGGAGGGTCCAATGAAGTACTTGCGAGCAGTCTCACCAGCACTTCATTGGTGCATCATGACGACCAATGGGTATAATGCACTCCTTCATTAGCAGCCCTTAAAAGGTTCAAGGATTAAGAAATGATTATTATAAATAAAGCTTTGTTGTGTTTGGCCTGTTTGACCTAATACGTAGTACATGTATGTAAGCATGTTCACCATAACTCTTACCATAACTCTTACTGCCAAAAAATACATAATACCTTAATCTCCTGCATATAAAGACACATCCCGCACATAAGACGCACCCTCAGTTGAAGAAAAGACTATAAAGTGCTGCTACCATAATCTCTCGCGTATAAGGCGCATCTTATACGGGCGGGTTTAGTACTCCCTGGATCCACAAGGGGGACACCAAGACCTTTCTTTTGATATTTGACAATCCCATATAACCCAATCAGCAGCATATGGGGTCCAGAGTGGTCCAGGGGGTCCAAGAAACACACAGCTTTTTAAATTTTGAAAATTCATTCAGTAGAGAAGAAGTTATAAATTTTTCATTTTTCTGGCCAAATCCTAAAACTCTAGGTCCGCCTTATAGGCGAGGTGAGCCTTATACATGGGAGATTACTGAAATTTGAAGCTCTAGTATTAATCTAATGTAGTTCTACCTCATAAGGCACACCCCTCTTTTAGACCTTGGTTACGCATATAAGACGTGTGTTGGTAAATCACTACGGTATTTGAGTTTGATAGAAATACAGATGATAAGCAATAGGATATATAGGCAAATGTCAATGACCATGGAATATTTTTGCATCGTATTCCCCGAGGTGTGGCTGGCGTATTCCATGAAGCCATTATATGGATGAGTGGAATGCGACCAGCCACACAAAGGGGAATACAATGCAAAAATATGTAATGGGAGTTGACATTTGTATTTATGTCATGGCCTACAGGGTTTTCTTGACTTTAGATAGACAAATCAACTTGTTTTATTATACATGAGTCACGTGATCATTAGCCATTGAATACGGACGCATTGTATTCAATGCCCCCCATTGAATACGGCAGTTCTAGTACTAATCTATAGTGACGTTCGTATCAGCCATGACATAAATAGGCAAATGTCAATGACCATGGAATATTTTTGTGTGGCTGGTCGCATTCCACTCAGCCATATAATGGCTTCATGGAATACGCCAGCCACACCTCAGGGAATACGATGCAAAAATATGTAATGGGAGTTGACATTTGTATTTATGTCATGGCCTACAGGGTTTTCTTGACTTTAGATAGACAAATCAACTTGTTTTATTATACATGAGTCACGTGATAATTAGCCATTGAATACGGACGCATTGTATTCAATGCCCCCCATTGAATACGGCAGTTCTAGTACTAATCTATAGTGACGTTCGTATCAGCCATCACATAAAGCTTGAACTTTGACATAGGTAGCTCACAGTTCACTTGAGTAATATCAGAAATCTACTTTTGTTGATTAAGAGTTTAATTATGCCCAAAATGGAAACTCTTGGTGTTTTCTTGTCTAAAATATTGCAGGAAAGATAAGGTGTGCACCTATTAGGGTATGATGTGTGCTGGGATATGGTAGAGACGATACGCAAGGTGCCATAATAACTGTAGGATGCCGTAAGATGGTTCCCAACCCCCGACCCCACCCAACCATGTTAAAGGAACAGAGTGGAGCTATTATTGAGGTTTGGCCACTAATTACACAGTACCTAGTGAACAATGTATACATGTGAAACATATCCTTTAGTCCCCCTTCCATTGCCCTTAACCCTTTAAGGGCTGCTGATGCATTGATTTATCATGCCCATTGGTCGTCATGATGCACCAATGAAGTGCTGGCCAGACTGCACTTCATTGGTGCATCACAACTGTGTATCAACCCCGTAGGGTCGGCATGATGTATGAATGTAGCCCTGGTGAGTTACCGTAAATCCCCGGTCACAAGCCGGCCCCAGTCATAAGCCGGGGGGTGAGTTCAGGAAAAAAATAAAAGCCGGCTTTTGGGTCAAATTTTTACCATTTTCTCTTTATTCTATAGTAAAAAAAAAACGGTCATAAGCCGGGGGGGGGGGCACTTTGGGGAAAATTTAGAAGCCTGTTTGGGCCCAAAATAGAAAAAAAAATCTGGCTTATGACCGGGGATTTACGGTACTCGCCAGGGCTGCATTCATGTATCATGATGACCAATGGGCCCGCCAGCTCTTCATTGGTGCATCATGACAACCATGGATATGATGCACTCCTGCATCATTGGTCCTTAAAGTGGTAATTACCCAGTACAATGTGAACAATGTGTGTAACACATCCTATACTACACAATGTGTGGGATGACAACACCCACACAGACACCCACCACAATAGGCCTTCATGTGCACCGTGGGAGCCTGCGCTGCCCTACCCTAGTACCTCCCATTCCCTCTATTGAGGTTGCCCATAAGCCTTTCTGTTCTAGGAGGTTTCCTGTTAATTACCATAAGTAGGTCAGTCACGTGACTAATGCCATTGTCCAGACTAGGTCACGTGACTGACCTACTTAACTAATTAACAGGAAACCACCTAGAACAGAAAGGATTATGGGCAACCTCAATTGGCCACTAGCTGGTCTGGAGCTGGTCCCGGTGACATACACTGATAAGATGGGACCAGCATGTCCCTGGAAGTGGGCGTTAACCAGGGACAAGGTACCCATCATAGTATGTCTTATCAGTGGGATTTACCTCAACCAGCAAAATTCAAAATGTCGGCTCCACGAGGCCTCCATACTGAGTCCTATAGAGGGAATATAAGGTGCATGTAAGGCACACCTTGTTGATAGCAGGTAAATAAGGCACACCTTGACTCCTTGGACATCTTTAATATTAAGCCACACCAAGGGATGGAATGGCCTATAAGCCGTGGCCTTTACTCATGGTTTTACAGTAGTAAATACTGTATTACATGTATCGGAACAATACAGAGACACAATAGGTGACCATAGTGGGTGGGTGGGGGGGGGGGGCTCGGGGAGGGGCCTGGAAATGTACAGAATATAATGAATCACACACATCCAGGTCCACCTGGAGATCAGCCAGCTAGTGTCTCTGTTCCCATGACAACCTCAGGTAGATTCACTGACAATAATTAACCCTTTATTGACTGCTGATGTAGGAGTGCATCATGCCCATTGATCATGCAGCATGGCTGTCAGTGAAGTGGTGCATCACGATGACCCTTCAGAAGTGTACCAAACCTGTAGAATCGGCATAGTCGGACCTCCCATATCCCATAATGCATTGCACAGTCAGTTTCTGGTCTGCTTAGTGTGCAGGCCTCATGCTAGAGGGCACCTGTAGCACCTGTAGAGGGAGGTTATGTCTTTCGAGGAGAAGCGCTAACGTGGCGCCAATTTCGCTTGTAAATATGAGCAGTAAACTTTCGCATATTCACCGGTACCAGGGACACACTTCCGATCATACCGTTTCTCCCCGAAAGGATTCACGGTAGAGGGAGAGGGAGGTCAGGGACATCTAGTGTTTGAAAATTAAACTATGCCAGACTGGAAACTGACTCCCCCGGTGGGCGATAGTACAGAATCGGACCACCTGTGAAGAGTCTATACTGTAAAACTTAGCCCAGCCCGGGGCTGCATTCATGCATCATGACAACCATTGGGCACGATGTATGGATGCACCAATAGGCACGATGTATGGATGCTCCAATGGGCACAATGTATGGATGCTCCAATTGGCACGATACATGGATGCTCCAATGGGCACGATACATGGATGCTCCAATGGGCACGATGTATGGATGCTCCATTGGGCACGATACATGGATGCTCCATTGGGCACGATACATGGATGCTCCAATGGGCACGATACATGGATGCTCCATTGGGCACGATACATGAATGCTCCATTGGGCACGATACATGAATGCTCCATTGGGCACGATACATGAATGCTCCATTGGGCACGATGTATGGATGCTCCAATGGGCACGATACATGGATGCTCCAATGGGCACGATACATGAATGCTCCATTGGGCACGATACATGGATGCTCCAATGGGCACGATGTATGGATGCTCCAATGGGCACAATGTATGGATGCTCCATTGGGCACGATACATGGATGCTCCATTGGGCACGATACATGGATGCTCCAATGGGCACGATACATGGATGCTCCATTGGGCACGAAACATGAATGCTCCATTGGGCATGATACATGGATGCTCCATTGGGCACGATACATGGATGCTCCATTGGGCACGATGTATGGGTGCTCCAATGGGCACGATACATGGATGCTCCAATGGGCACGATACATGGATGCTCCAATGGGCACGATACATGAATGCTCCATTGGGCACGATGTATGGGTGCTCCAATGGGCACGATACATGGATGCTCCAATGGGCACGATGTATGAATGCTCCATTGGGCACGATACATGAATGCTCCAATGGGCACGATGTATGGATGCTCCAATGGGCACGATGTATGGATGCTCCAATGGGCACGATGTATGGATGCTCCAATTGGCACGCTACATGGATGCTCCAATGGGCACGATACATGAATGCTCCAATGGGCACGATGTATGGGTGCTCCAATGGGCACGATGTATGGATGCTCCATTGGGCACGATGTATGAATGCTCCAATGGGCACGATGTATGGATGCTCCATTGGGCACGATACATGGATGCTCCATTGGGCACGATACATGGATGCTCCAATCGGCACGATACATGGATGCTCCAATCGGCACGATACATGAATGCTCCATTGGGCACGATACATGAATGCTCCATTGGGCACGATACATGAATGCTCCATTGGGCACGATGTATGGATGCTCCAATGGGCACGATGTATGGATGCTCCAATCGGCACGATACATGAATGCTCCATTGGGCACGATACATGGATGCTCCAACGGGCACGATGTATGGATGCTCCAATGGGCACAATGTATGAATGCTCCATTGGGCACGATACATGGATGCTCCAATGGGCACGATACATGAATGCTCCATTGGGCACGATGTATGGATGCTCCAATGGGCACAATGTATGGATGCTCCAATGGGCACGATACATGGATGCTCCAATGGGCACGATACATGGATGCTCCAATGGGCACGATACATGGATGCTCCAATGGGCACGATACATGGATGCTCCAATGGGCACGATACATGGATGCTCCAATGGGCACGATACATGGATGCTCCAATCGGCACGATACATGGATGCTCCAATCGGCACGATAGATGGATGCTCCATTGGGCACGATACATGGATGCTCCAATCGGCACGATACATGGATGCTCCAATGGGCACGATACATGGATGCTCTAATGGGCACGATACATGAATGCTCTAGCAGCCTTTAAAGGTTTGAAGGTGGGCTTTGATAAGTATACACCTGTAGTTCTAGGGACTAAAGGTAAAACGGCCCCCCCATGGTATCAGATATTGTGGATCAACACGGTAAAAGGTACGCCCGGGAGGGGGTGTGCGGGCATACCCTTTACTGTGTTGATCCACATATGTAAGGCATGTGCACCACATAATAAGCCCCCCCCCCCAACACACACAGACACACTCTCCACATCCTATGTCCAATGCCTGGTCTCACTCTCAGTCATACCGTAAAGTCCCCATGTATTAAAAGCCATTTCACTCCCTAGATGTTGCTATAGGAAAACCTCTATCTCAGGGTGCGGCTTATAAGCAGGGTTTGACACTAAATAAGAGTACCGTAAATTCTTTTCTATAATCCTGGCTAGTACCTGAACCCAAATGAAAATGTGGCTTGTAGAAACAGCACAAAGTAGGGTTGCGGTTTAGATATGAGGGTATTTTACAATATAAAACAGTTCTGAGCTGCCAATGTCCAAACCTTTGATCCAGCTTATAGCGTCACCCAAAGCCGGGGGTGCAGCTATAAATACCAGGGCGCAGCTAATGTGAGATAGTTTACAGTACTAAAATGATGATTTCCAGGGTATAAGCTTCCAAGGTGCAGCTTATACCGACTTAGCAGGATTGATTATCAGCCAATTAAATAATCCTGACCCTTCACTGCGGTCCTCTTGGGGGGGGGCAGTTGGTACCCATCTGATAGCTGTTATCATTGGTAAATGCTGGTAATCAGTTTCAGCAATGGCTGCGCCTATACGAAATCTGCTACCTCAGTGTAACCTCCTACCTAACTCAAGGGGCGTCTTATATGCAGACACAGCATATAAATACCCAAGGTTTTACGTTCGTGTTTAAGTCACTTGTTGCACCTGTGCATATGGCAATGGTGTTGTCATAGCGACAACATAACAGACGTTGACTAGTGTTACCGCATCCCGCTGTGTCTTCATGTTACCATAGCAGTAAAGACGTACATTAGCCGCCCGTCACCTATAAGGTGTGCTAACTGATTGTAGATCAATCACCACATCAATATCATCAACACTGTTTGGTGTTTAACAAACACAACGTTAGTGACCACGTGGAGGCACCTGAGCTCAGGTAGGCTGGGTGGTGTTGTCTCAGGACTGCTGGTATGGATTTAGGCTGATTGGTAGAAATCATGTCACTCTTAGATATCTGCGTTTATTGTTTAGGTTCTAGGCTCTCTGGGAACAGTTTAGGTCTAGAGGTAGTGGTCTAGGCCGATCACTAGAGCTATCAGGTAGATGTATAGGGTCACTAGTAGGAGATTTGGCTCATTGAAGAGGTTTTTAGGGCTAAGGTTCAGTTGTAGGGGTGTAGGCTCAGTGGTAGGGGTGTAGGCTCAGTGGTAGGGGTGTAGGCTCAGTGGTAGGGGTGTAGGTTCAGTGTTAGGAGTGTAGTCTCAGTGGTAGGAGTGTAGGCTCAGTGGTAGGAGTGTAGGCTCAGTGGTAGGAGTGTAGGCTCAGTGGTAGGAGTGTAGGCTCAGTGGTAGGGGTGTAGGCTAAGAGTTAGGAGTGTCGGCTCAGTGGTAGGAGTGTAGGTTCAGTTGTAGGGGTGTAGGCTCAGTTGTAGGGGTGTAGGCTAAGTGGTAGGAGTGTAGGCTCAGTGGTAGGGGTGTAGGCTAAGTGGTAGGAGTGTAGGCTCAGTGGTAGGGGTGTAGGCTCAGTTGTAGGGTTGTAGGCTCAGTGTTAGGAGTGTAGGTTCAGTTGTAGGGGTGTAGGCTCAGTTGTAGGGATGTAGGCTAAGTGGTAGGAGTGTAGGCTCAGTGGTAGGAGTGTAGGCTCAGTGTTGGCGAAGTAGGCTCAGTGGTAGGAGTGTAGGCTCAGTGGTAGGAGTGTAGGCTCAGTGGTAGGAGTGTAGGCTCAGTGTTGGCGAAGTAGGCTCAGTGGTAGGAGTGTAGGCTCAGTGGTAGGAGTGTAGGCTCAGTGGTAGGAGTGTAGGCTCAGTGGTAGGAGTGTAGGCTCAGTGGTAGGAGTGTAGGCTCAGTGGTAGGAGTGTAGGCTCAGTGGTAGGGGTGTAGGCTCAGTGTTGGCGAAGTAGGCTCAGTGGTAGGAGTGTAGGCTCAGTGGTAGGAGTGTAGGCTCAGTGGTAGGAGTGTAGGCTCAGTGGTAGGAGTGTAGGTTCAGTTGTAGGGGTGTAGGCTCAGTTGTAGGGGTGTAGGCTAAGTGGTAGGAGTGTAGGCTCAGTGGTAGGGGTGTAGGCTCAGTTGTAGGAGTGTAGGCTCAGTGTTGGCCAAGTAGGCTCAGTGGTAGGGTTGTAGGCTCAGTGTTAGGAGTGTAGGCTCAGTGTTGGCGAAGTAGGCTCAGTGGTAGGAGTGTAGGCTCAGTGGTAGGAGTGTAGGCTCAGTGGTAGAAGTGTAGGCTCAGTGGTAGGAGTGTAGGCTCAGTGGTAGAAGTGTAAGCTCAGTGGTAGGAGTGTAGGCTCAGTGGTAGGAGTGTAGGCTCAGTGGTAGGAGTGTAAGCTCAGTGGTAGGAGTGTAGGCTCAGTGGTAGGAGTGTAAGCTCAGTGGTAGGGGTGTAGGCTCAGTGGTAGGAGTGTAGGCTCAGTGGTAGGAGTGTAGGCTCAGTGGTAGGAGTGTAAGCTCAGTGGTAGGAGTGTAGGCTCAGTGGTAGGAGTGTAGGCTCAGTGGTAGGAGTGTAGGCTCAGTGGTAGGAGTGTAGGCTCAGTGGTAGCGATGTAGGCTCAGTGGTGTCTAGACATAGTGGTAGGATATGGATTTTAGGGTGAGAGGTATTTATAAATGTTCGGATGTAAGTCATCAGGTTTTATTAGGATTTCCCGATTTCTGAAAATTTTGAATGAAAATCATTTTTTCTTATATGAGTGCTAGGAGGGTTGTTTGGAAAAAATAGAAGGCTTTTATATCAAGTAGATGTATGGCTTCCTGATTTTTGCCATGCCTGACTTACATCGCTGGGCTTATAATAAAAGAGGGATTAGTGCTCAAATTCCAGGTAGAATTTAGCCACAACCTCTGAAAGGAAAAAGTATTCAGGCCCAGCCCCCGCCCCCCATCAGTCTTTATTCTCTGTATCCGTGGCTACCATCCATACACCCGGGCACCTTTTACTGATAACGGGCTGCGACACTTCGGTGAACAAATAGTGGAAGTAGTGTCATACTAGTAATTGGCATGATCAAGTTGTCATATGAGAAATATCATATGACTAGTAGTGTAAGGAGTAAATACATCAGGCTCATATAAATAGTGTTATTTCCAGTTATCACTGGTTTATTCAGCTTTAGGCAACATGTAAGAAATATCAATCATACAGTAGTTAGTATGTAGGTAATTTGTACATACAGTAAACATACAGTAATTTATAAAGTACAATGTTCAGTTCCACTCCACCTGTGAGGTAACAATAATACAATGTCCAGCATAGTTCTAGGTGGGTTCCCACACCTAGCTCCTGGCCTGCTGCTTAGAGGAATAATGTAATAATGAATAACTTTACCCTCTGGTGGATGTCTTGGGGAAGATAGCCTCTGGCCACTAATGATGGAAACCCATGCCTGTCTAGCATAGTTTCACCATAGTGCAGTGGTATAGCAGGTAGCAGGAGATGACTGGAGATGTTACCTCTGGAGTGGTTCTTGGTGTTCTGTCCTCCTGGAGGTGCAGACAGGCTATTTGTAGCAAATCTTGGAAAAGCACCTCCAGACTGACTGGAGCCAGCAGCATCTGCCTAACTCTACAATTGTTTGAGGGGAGTCTTTCATGTGTCACAGGGGGACAAAGGACCCCCATGGACGCCGCTGTGTCCCCCTTTGTCTTGGTCGGTTCTGCATCTTCAGACCCTCATAACTCGGTCGTTTATGCGTTTATAACCGCCATTTTGCGCATGCGCGGAGTTGAATATGCCAAGTTTATAATGCCCGCTGGATAGGCGCGTAACTCCCGCCGGTTTGTCTGTAGGGAACTCGGAGCTCCTTTCAGTCTCCATGGCATAACTTCCTTAATAATGGGAGTTCCGCCTTGATCTTGGGCTCATTTTGACCGTCTAATTATGGGCTTTCCATAAATGCTTTGATATTTGACCTAGCTCGCTCAGGAGCGACGCTAGAGCGACCGAACGGTTATGGCGTCGTGCTTATGTAACCCATTGTTCAGTTATTAGAGTGCTCAGACACTCATGACGGCGTCAGCGGTGCTCAGGCACCCGTGATGGCCGGTTGCATTCACTTACAAGTTATTAATTTGTGCATTGGACCATGAGGTCGCACACTGAGACCCTTATTCTTATTATATTGTGCAGTGAACCATTAGGTCGGAGCCTTTGATGTCATAAACTCTGTCTAACTGACTGTGGCTGGTGTGCAGTGGGGCATGAACGCTCTTATATAAAGTTTGAGCGCTCTTATAGCTCTTAGAACCAACCTATGTATTAATTTCATAGATATTCTTTGATTAATACAATAATATGTTAGAATTTATGGAATAATAAAATGGTATATCATAGAATACTCCCTCTCCCCCGAGAGAATGCGAAACTCCGTCATTTCGCCGAGGGAATGTACAATTTATACAATTTTTTACCTTATTTTGGAGTTATATACTGTTTGTAAGAGGATTTGAAGTGATGGGGAGTGCTTCAAATGCAATTTTTGTGGTAGAGCTTTGTCAGTATAAACAATTTTCTCCTGGGTATAAGTACATTTCCGAGTTTCTATATCTTACCATACCTGAGCTTATTTGCTTTATGTAACATCAATTTTGGGTACAACTTTCCATTTTTATGTACAACATACAATTTGGCAAATAGTGTGCCATTTTGGCATTCAATGTTCAATTTAGCGTGCAAATTGAACATAATTGACAATTTTAGTGTGCAAATTTACAATTTCGCGTGTATTTGCGTTCAATTGACAATTTCAGTATGCAAATATATAATTTTTGCGTACATTTGGCAATTTAAGTGTGCAAATATATAATTTTCGCGTATATTTGGCAATTTTAGTGTGCAAATATATAATTTCGCGTACATTTGGCAATTTTAGTGTGCAAATATACAATTTCGCGTATATTTGGCAATTTTAGTGTGCAAATATATAATCTCGCGTGCATTTGGCAATTTTTGGTGTACAAATATATAATTTTTGCGTACATTTGACAGTTTTAGTATGCCAATATATAATTTTGCGTTCAATTGATAGTTTCTGTATGTACATATATAATTTTGCGTACAGCTTGGATACACATAGAAATGTTGATTTCTAAAAATCTGACTTCAGTGTATGAATTGGGTACAGACATACAGTATAATGTGCAACATACAATTCAAATGTAAATTGGATACAAACTTACAGTCTAGTGTGCAAACATACAATTTTTGTGTGCAAATTGGGTACAAGCGTACAATCTGGTGTGCAAACATACAATTTTAGTGTGCAAATTGGGTACAAGCGTACAATCTGGTGTGCAAACATACAATTTTGTGTGCAAATTGGGTACAAACGTACAATCTAGATTACACTATTCAATTTTTGGGATTTGAGACAAATTTTTCCGAGGGCCGGAAAAACAAAGTACTTCATGTACAATAGGCTTGTTTGTCTCTGAGTTACTCATTGATTTTGCTATATGGGTGTATTAATTGGCAATTTCGGCAGTGGGCCGCTGCTTAATTGACTTTTCCCCTAGCCTTTTGAGTATGTGTCCCTGAAAGAGATTTATTTGGTGAGTATCTTAAGTAAACATGTTTTATGTCAACAATTTTCTCAACAATTTTTTTTTTTTTCATTCATTTTTCCAACAATTTTCTTGGATACCTAAAGTGTGTTACTTTAAGTAAACCTTGGCATAGTATACAAGTGCTAGTGGGTACAAAACTGTCTTAGTTATCTACCTGCATTCATGTATATTAATGTTAGATTTGTACAATTTACAATTTGTAATTTGCAATTTCGCAATTCTGCGCGTACATGCGCGCATTAATCATCGATTTTGTGAGAATACCATAGATTTTCATATTATACATCAACAAGTGGCTGTGTATGTATATTTTTTTTTTTTTTTTCTTATACTTTGATAATTTCATTGACAGTGGAGGTGTGTCAGGAGTGAGATGTGAGTCTCCTCCCTGGTGTGCTCATGCAGTGGTGGCACTTGAGGTGTTAGGTGCCAGATTCTGGCATGTGTCTGTGTGAGTGCCTAGCTTGGTGTCAGTGGACAGTTCAGGGTGGGGGGGGGGTGTGTGTGTGTCCATTTAAGGAGTGTGTGGCTGGTATTGGAGTATCAGTTCCTCTCTGGAAATCACTGCTGTAGCACCATGGCCCATCTACAAGCTCTCTTTGCTTTGCCTGTCCCCCAGGTGATGGAGGTGGGGAGTCCAGTTAGGGCCCTGGTGGAGGCTAACCAGACCATCCATTATGGTTACATAGTGAGGAATTTCAAGGAGATCATTGAGCATGGTGATGTTTTGATCTGTAATTACTCCTGCCACTATTTCTTAGGCTCAGCCTTGCGTCGGGGGGCCACTGTGGCCCTTCTGACTAGGGCCTTGGGTAATATGGGTTTCTGGCCCATGGACTATAACTTCGGGCCGCGGGAGCGAGTGCTATGGGATTATCTGTTGGCGGCGTCCCTCCTCGATCTTGCGGCATCCGGGGATCCATCCACGGCCGCCGAGTATGGACTGGGGATGCTGGAGGCCCGGCTCGTTGAGTGGGAGCAGGATCACGGCCATATGTATGGCTCGGACTCGGACTCTCCCATTGATGTTGAACCCGAGGATCTGTGGTAGGATCCCGACTGACTGAAACCTAGGGTGTAAAAACCCGCCATCCCAAAGGCCCTTTTCAGGGCCGGCAAATTGTCCGAAAAGTTCTGAATACTGTCTCTGATGTGTTGTCTCCTGGTGGTGGACTGGGGGCAGCCTAGGCTGTGGGCAGTCTAGGCTGTTTCCACAGTCACCGGGGAGGGCTGGTGGTTTAGAAAATTAGCAATAGTCTGCATGTTTGACCTTGCGGTCTCCTCCTGTTGTTCGTCAATAATTATATCTGTTGTATTTTCCAGTGCTGTCATGGTCACCGGGCTGGTGCCACAATCATTCTGGAGAAGCATGGAGTAGTACAGTCCTTTGTTTTTAAGGGCTGGTATAGTACTGAACCTAGTGCGCCAAGGTAGGTGTATCACCTGAGGGAGGTGATAAGCAAATTCTCCTCTCTGTGTTGTTATAACTGCTGGTCCATTCCAGGTAAATATAGCCTTAGGTAGTGGGAAGGTTTTAACCACTATATCCTTATAGGTAGGGGCAGCTGCTGATTTAATCTCATCAAATTCATGTGGTATTGGCCTCAAGGGTAGCGCGAAGTTTGAGTCTCCACAATATATTTTAAAATATATTGTGGGGTTTGTGCGCTTGGCCACATTTTTCTTGCCACAGTGTGTCTGTGCAAATTTCTTAAGATACTTCATTATTCTGTAGGCTGAGTAGATGGTCAGGGTGAATAATATAGCAATTATCAGGGTGTGGGTTTCCTGAATTGTGAGGAAAGGGGTGTGGGTTTCCTCTGTAGGGGTTAATTTGGTAGGACTCTTATCTGGGAGCAATTTGTGTAGGGGCAGCTCGGTGACTAGTCTGAATGCTTTGGCTGTAGGCAGGTAGGCTACAGTCCCTCCTAGTCTGTATAATTTGAGTAGTATGTATACTATAAAAATGTGAGCTGATATCCCTAGGATGAGTGCTAAGCTTTGGAAGATTGGATGCTCTGTAACTCGACGTAGGTATGATTCCTCGTAGCGCGTTTCCATTTCCTTATTAAGGTTGGAGGCATCTTTTAATACTGTTTTGGCGAAGGGCTCTAAATTTAGTTGAGTAATATCATCCATGATTGGATTTTCCTGTAGTTTTTCTAAGGTTCTAGAAAGGTTTACTACTGGGAAATTTGGAAGATTCTCTCTTTCATCTGGCTTGGTTTCAGAAATTTTGTTAAGTGCCGCCATGAATGGTAAATTAATTGTCTTGAGAATGTAATGAAATGATAAGGTTGAATTACAGGGCAACCTTGTGTTTGGAAGAGAAAATTCTCCTACACTGATTGTGCATCCACAGGGTACACCTATGATTGAGTAGGACTGGGCTTTTCGAGTTTCAGACGTTTTACCATGGCAGTTGATAAAGTAATGGGGTTCATTAGTAGTGACCAGATACTCATCTTCAGAAATGGAAATAGCATGGGTGGTAGGTGCTTGCAGTGGTGAAACTGTAAACTTGCAATGTTCCTTAATCTGTTGAGCCTGGTTAGTAAAAATGGCTACAGGGCATGTAGGCCTGTGTTTATAGATTCTACCATTTACATCTCTGCATACCTTTACTGTAGTACCTTCACATGCCTGCATATCTGCTGAGTCCAATTCGATGAATAATGATTCGTTGTAAGATACTGCTAGAAACTCAGTTGTGGTTTGCAACTTGGTGACTCCTCTGGTGGGGGTCTCCTGTGTGTCTATAGGCATGGGTGATGTAATCATTTGGTACAGTTTGAAGGTTGAGGTGGTAGATTGTATTATAATGTCCAGATGAATATATATATGGTGAGCTGAGTAAGTGTATGAGGTCAGCTTTTGTGAATAATAGAAATCTAAGTCATTAATTGCGACTTGTGCTCCAGGGTGTGTAATCCTAAGTTTGTTATTAATGTCAATTAGGTATCTAGCAAGGTCTGAGGGTGGTACTATATCAGGGGTTAGGATCCCTGATGATAGCATCCTCAGGGCTGCATTTGTCCTTTGCAGTGATTGAACTGTATTCATTCTTGCTGCTATGATAATTAGTGCATCATTTAATACTTGCATTTTTTCCCTTTGAGTTTTCTCGTGCCTTGAATATGAGTCAAGTGACCTGGACATGTTAGAGGCCCACAGGTTGACGGTGTCACCTATGGTGTTGATTGTGCTGTCCAGTACCTTCTTATCTTGGATGTATGCTTTAACAAACTTATCTTGTCTGTCTGTGATCTTTTCAATGAGATTAGCTGCTTCCTGGTCCTGTTTAGCAAATTTTCTTAGTATTTCATCTATGTTCTTGAGCTGTCCCATTACTTGGTTTACATCTTCTACTGTGGCTAGACCTAGCACACCGCGAAACAGGGGTGCTAGAAAACCCAGTATGGCCTCTCTTTTGGCCTTGTCCAATGTGTTTATGGGGTTGGATAAGAACAATTTGATGGAGGCTAGTGTTTCATTTATCTCCTTGTCTGCAATTTCCAGCAAGGTGTCTAGCTCCTTAGCTTGTTGGATAATTTGGCCAGAGGTATGATCTTGTAGAGTAGGAGTGGTCAACTGGAGTATTCTATCCCTTATGGATCCTTGGGTAACGGGTGCCCGAGGTATCTTGTAGGGAATAGCTAACAACAGTGTTGTGGTTGTATGTCCATTGACCAATGGTTGAGGGCTAGGTTTGAATACTACTCCTATGTTTTGTCTCACCACAGGTGTATAACCTGCAGTAAGTGGTTTTATAGTATATAATAACAGCATAGTTAGCAGTATGGGTGAAACTCTCAGTCTCCCCATGGTGCTTGTGTAAAGCAAGTTTGCTGTTTAAAGTCTTGTCAAATTTGTAGTGATTTGGTGCTGGTAAAGTCTAAGTGTATGGTGCAACACTTTAAATAAAGTGGTTCAAACTGTACCTTTGCAAGATTGAGCTGTCTTGGCAATATGTCCGGTGAGTCTATAGAGATTGACCAGTAAATGGTAAGGTCAGGTTGAAGGTGAAGTAGGTGTGTTCTTTATCCTAGTGCAGTCTCTCCTAATGGAGAAGTGGGCTGGCTAATTCCCAAGTGGGGTCCTGTAGACTTGTATTCCAGACTGCAGCTGGATGTAGACTGATGGTGGGCTATGGTCCACAGTGCTTCTTATGTAGCCTACCCTACCCACATCCATTGTGGGCCTGGTATTGTTTCTCTGGAGACAATGCATTAATCTCCAGTGTCTGCTAACTGTGGGGTCTATTGTGTAGTCTGTGTACTGGTAATTAGCTCCTCCTGTCATCCAGGACAGCCATTCATGACCGTCTAGACAGTTGTCTGAGGGTAGCTTATAGGGTCAATTGATCTCTATAGACTGCTGTGTTGGCATAGCGCGCTCTTTCATGTGGGGGTTAGGCTTTAGACACTCCATTGTGTTACCCTTACTCTTCTTAGACTTCATGTCTGCTTTACTTGGGGGGTCCCAGTCTTTGACCCTTTCAGAGGCAATAACCTACTGATATATTTACAAATTTGATTGGCTTTTTATACATATAAGTAATTCATTATCAGTCACACATGTCTTATGTGTGGATGAAGAGAATTTGTAATACATTTTGAAAATCTTATGTTCCTTTTGGTATCTCAATCTTGTTTCTAATTTCTTGAAACTGCACCACACCTAGATGTCTTTCTTAGTATGTGGTGTGCAGGCCTAGGCTTGATAGGGCCTATGCCTGTGGTTTCTCTTGTAAGGGTGATATCATTTTTGTTCCTTACAATTTTGCTGTAGTATTTGGCCTCATGTGGAATAAGCCTGTGTGCAAATTCATTGTTTCTGACAGCCACAACCTTTTTCAGTCTGTCTATGTGCACTGGTCTGGCCACCAATAGATTGGTGTCCAAGTTTTTGAGTTTGGCACTTGTCAAACTAGGTCTATCTACTACAACATATGGTCCCATAAAAAGGGGTTGAAGTTTCTTACACTCTGTGTTGGTCAGGATTCTTGGTATGTTTAGGTACACCATGTCGGTGACCTTGATTTCCTGTGGTGTAAGTTTCTTATCATATCTATCCTTCCTTTCCTTTTGTAGCTTGGCGACCCTTTCTATAGCTTTCCTCCTAGAGGTATCTTGATTTGTTATCATGTTAGCTACATGGTCTGCTACTGTGGATATGTCTTCCTGTATTCCCAGCCCTAAGTCCATTGGGGTGGCTGGGTTTCTTCCATGGAGTAGGAAGAAAGGGGTGAATCCTGTGGTTTGGGATTCAGTGTTGTTTAATGCAAAGGTTATGGGTTCAATAAATGAATCCCAATTGTTTTGGTGCTTTGAGCAGAATGCTCTGAGCGCTGTGCCTATGCTAGCATTGAATCTCTCTACAAGCCCATTTGATTGTGGTCTGTATGGTGAGGAGAATTTATGTTTGATCTTGAGGTGTTTAGTTAACTTTGTGAACTTTGCACCTGTATAACACGTCCCATTGTCTGTTTGAAGGGTTGCTGGTGTTCCATGATGACAAATTATATTCTTGTAGAACTCTGCTGCTGTTGTCTCAGCTTTTAAGTCAGTAGTAGCCCAAGCTGTTGCATATCTGGTAGCATAATCTATGCAGACTTGTATATGTTTGTTTCCCCTGGCAGTTGTGGGAAGTGGTCCCACCGCGTCTAGGTTTAGGAACTTCATTGGTGAAGTCATGTACTCTCTCACTGTCATTGGTGTTTTGTGTGAGTGTACTTGCCTTTTTGCTGTGAGGCATGTGTGGCAGGTGGAAACATATTTTGTTGTGTCTGCTAGCATAGACTTCCAATATACCCTAGGTCGGAGTGCTGACAGCATCCTAATTGAACCAAGATGGCCGCCGGTAGGTGAGTCATGGAAATACTGTAGTGTACTTGTTACCCATTGCTGTGGTATAACAATTTGAAGTGGTACAGTATTGGTTTTTCTCCAATTTATGGGGCATATATGGACTAATGTACCATTTACCAAGGTGTATGTCTGGCCTTGGTTGAAGATTCTATTTCCTTGTGCTTTTGGTGCAGGCAAGGTCCCATCCTCAAGATATTGTATGAGGGGCAATAGGTCCTTGTCTTTCCTTTGTTCCAAGCCAAGGTTTGTACCTGAGATGGATGTGTCGGGAATCTGATCCAGTAGTTGATTTATATCTAGCACATGTTGTTTTATTCTGTCTCTTTCTTTTTCTTTTTCATCGACTATTGGCCTATCTTGTGCCTTTTGTTGGGGTGTGTCACTCTTGTTTTGGTGTGTAGGCTCCTTTGGAGGGCCTATTCTCGCCTTGGTGGGAGTGGCAACCTTTTTCTTTAAAGGCACAATCTGCTTTTTGTCAATCTTCTTTGTCTCAGAGTTCTTTGACTTAGTTGATGCAGTGTCTTTTGTGACATTTTTCCTGGCAGGTGGGGTTTTGGTAGGTTTGTTTCCTGTGACCTTTTTCTCATTTAGAATAGTTTGTGATTGTGTGGGGGGTTTTGGTGTGCCCTCCTGAATCATTTCTCTAGTCTTTGAGCGTGTGGTCATAGGACACAAATGGTTTGATGTTTCCTCTCCCTGCATTGGTTCAAAGAATCTGACTGATTTAGAAGTTGCTTGAGTAATAGCATATATTGTGTCTTCTGGATCTTCATCATCTGAGTCAGGTGGGGTGAAGGGTGGCTCCTTAGGAGTTGCCTTCACTATCTGATTGAGTGATGAGAATTCGATAGGCTCGAAGTCATTATCTGGAAAGAGTTGTGAGTATTCTCTCTCACAGTGGCAAAACACATAGTGTGTAGATTGCTTCAAGATACCCCTAATGGGTGTCTCTGGCCTTTCAATGGTGTTGGGTGGATCATCCCTTTTGAATGGTACTTTCTTTGTTACTTTTGCAAACTTGGTTCTACTGGCTGCTCTAACTCTCCTTGGTGGGGGTGGAGGGTTAGTCATGGGTCCAGAATCTGGGTATTCTCTTCTAGACATAGCATCTGGTGGTGTGTTATCATCACCTTTCACGTGTTGGATGGTGAATGAAAATTGCTGTATGTCTAGAGCCCATCTGGCCCATCTATGTGTGAGTCCTGTATTGGTTAATAGTGGGATTAGGGCTGCATGGTCTGTGTATAATTGGAAGTGTCTAGTCTCTAGATAGTGTCTGAAGTGTAATACTCCATACACTACTCCCAGTAGTTCTCTCTCTGTGGTATTGTAATTTCTCTCATGTTTGGAGAGGGTTCTACCTGCAAAGGCTACTGGTCTGAGCACTCCTTCATTATCTCTTTGTGAGAGTACAGCTCCTAAACTCACATTGGAAGCATCAGTTGCCAAACTGAACTCTTTCTCATAGTTTGGATATCTGAGAAGAGCATTGGTACAGAGGGCATGCTTTAGTGTTTTGAAAGCATTATCTGCCTCCTCTGTCCAGACAAATGCTTTGAGATGTGTCTGTAGATCATACAATGGTCTAGCAATTTGGGCATAACCTTTGATAAACTTTTTGAAGTATTGGCATAGGCCTGTGAAGGATCGGACATTTTTGACTGATTTTGGTGTTGGGAAGGTTTTGATTGATTCCACCTTTGTGGGAGATGGTTGCAGTCCCATGGGTGTCACTCTCATTCCCAAGAAGTCTATTCTGTCTATGAAGTATTCACATTTTGATTTCTTCAGTTTGAGTTTACCAACTCTTAGGCTGTTGAACACATCTTCCAGGTCATGAAAGTGTTGTTCGATTGATGGTGATAATACCAATATGTCATCTAGGTATGGTAGGGCACATTTGTACTTGAGTTTGTTCAGAATTAGTGTGACTAGATGGCAGAATCCCGCCGGTGCCGTCGCTAAACCCATCGGCATCCTTTCATAGACATATTTTTTGTCATTTGCTATGAATGCGGTTTTATGCTGATCCTCCTGTCTTATAGGAATTTGAAAAAATCCCTGTTGGGCATCTAGCTTACTGAATACTCTTGGTCTGAGTGACCCTATCATGTCTAGAGTGTCATCGGCTCGGGGTGTAGATAAGGCTTGATTTATCGTGTTCTGGTTCAAATAACGAAAATCTGTGACGAGCCTATGGCCTCCCGATGATTTTTGTACTAAAAAGGATCTGGAAGCCCAGGGGCCCTCAGCACATTCTCTCAGAATGCCCTGTTGTACTAGCCTTTCACATTCTTCCCCTATTGCAGCCTGTTTTTCTGGTGTTTGTCTATATGGTAGGAAATGACATGGTACTGCCTCAGGTTTTACATGTATTGAGTGGGTATACAGGTGTGTAGCACCAATGTCTCCATCTTTTCCTACAAATACATCATCATACTTGGTCAGCAGTGATTCTAATCTATCATGCTGATCTTTGGACGTGAGCACAGATTTTGGTGGAACATTCTCCTCCAAATCTGGCTCGAGGTCATGTGCCTCACTATGTATAGCAGCTATTTCAGAGAGTCTGATTGAGTTGGGTTCAGGGTCAGCATATGTGGACTCACAGTCTGAGTCTGTGTCACTGAATTGAGTTACATCCTCAGGCCGTATGGCTGAGATGGATTGATCAGTGTGTTGGGTAGTGTCTGACACCTGTTGAGGTTTTTCTAAATCAGATTCCTTGACTTCCTGAAATAGAGCTATGATGGCACCCTTTTTGATTTTATGTGGGCGCCTGCTGGTGTTGAGTAACACTAGGGGATGTTTGTTATTTTCCCTGGGGGTTACTGCTGCCCTTTGAACTAGATATGGGGCATTGTTATTTCTTTGGAGGTTATCTACTACTCCAGTTTTGCCTTGCAGTGATTGAGTAGATGTGACTTTACCCAATACTGCAAGTTCAGAGAATGGAGGGATGGTAAAATCCCTCACTGCCCTAATGGGTTTGAGAATTTGTTCAGGATCAACATTAAATTCAATTTGAGATTTTGTAGTGCTTAAGAAATCTGTGCCGAGTACAACGGGCTGTGTGAGGTTGGGTATTACAGCAAATTGGTATTGGAATCTGACACCTTGGATTCTAAAGTTCAGCATAGCTGAATGTCTAACATGACACACCGATCCATCTGCCAAGTGGATGTTGATTTTAGATTTCCTCAGTTGGATATGGAATCTCTTTTGGAGATCCATGAGGAATGATTGTCTGACACAGGTGATAGTAGCACCTGTATCAACCAAACATTGTACATCTGAAACATCATATAGATTTGCATTGATACAGCCATTTTGAAGAAGTACAATAGAAAGCTTGGTACTCTCACCTGTATCCTTTGATGATGAATCTGGTGGGGTGATGTGTATCACTGATGGACGTCTCTGTCTGTTAGATGGTAGATTGGCACTAGCAATTGTCTCTGGTTGGATCTTTGTTAATCCTGATTGATTGTTTGTATTTGGGGTGTCACAGTGCACTGGCCCATCGGCACTGTGACATCCTAGTTTTCCTGGTTCTGTGGGGTGGTTGAGATGGTTGCCACCAGGAGCTTGGAGATTTGATCCATCACATGAGGTGGTATTTGGGGGTTCCTTTGTTGGTTCCCCTGGTAACCTCTTGTGTCAGGTTTGTAATCCTCCTGGCGCGAGTTGGAACCCTGGTTATATTGACCAGAGTTGCTGTATTGACCGGAGTTATTGGATCTCTGGTTGTTGTAGGCGCCATTGTTGCTGTAGGATCCACTGTTGTAGTTCCTATGTGGACTCTGGCTCCTACTGTTGGATCCTTGATTATAGGATCCAGAGTTGTTTGAACCCTGGCTGTTGTTGTAGGATCCAGAGTTGTTGTAGGAGCCAGAGTTATAGTTCCTATGTGGACTATGGCTCCTACTGTTGGATCCTTGATTATTATAGGATCTGCCATTACTTGGGGTTCTGTCTCTCCTATCACTGTATGAAGAGTTACCATTGTTGGAGTTGGAAGAGCTGTTGTCTTTCCTACTGTTGTGACCCCCCCGGTTGTTGTTGTTGCCCCCTCTACCTCTACCTCTATTGGATTGGTAGTTGGGGTCATAATTGTTTCCTCTATATCTACCGGTAGGGTCTCTTGATGTAACCTTAGCTTCCTGTTGCCTTACATGGGCACTAGACATTAGGTTAACATCTTCATCTGCACTAGTGCTGATTTCCTGGACCTTTTTCTTAGTAGGCTGTGGTTTGGACTCTGCATCCCTCACCTTCCTAGATCTCTCTTGGGTCTCAACCTCTAGGGCTAGGTCTAGGGCCTGGTCAAAAGAGTCTATTTTCTTGTTCTCAAGAGCTACAGAGATCCAGGGCCTCATGCCTTGGGTAAATGCCTTGCTTAGGATTTCATCACTTTGGCGTTGGGCATTACACACTTTCCTGAGATGGCATGCATAGTCTAGGACAGGTTCATCTACCTTTTGTGCACGGAGTGCAGTCCTTGAGATTATATTGTCTCAAGTAGCAAAATACTCTTTTAATTTATTCACTACATTGGTCCATGTCAACATATCAGGTGTGGCACTCTCCCTGAAGGATTCAAACCGAGCTAGTGCTTGTCCTTCGAGGTACTTGGGTAAATATGTTACCATGGTGTCACTGTCTGTTACTTTGTACTTATCCTTCAGATATTCTGGGAATTTGTGATCAATAAATAATGCTGTTGACATGAGTGGTGATGGGTGTGAAAAGGTTTTGGGTTTTGTTACCTCATGTAGCCTGATCTTTCTGTCATCCTGTTGTTTTCTGTCTATGAGTTTGGTCATGTTGGACACCATGGAGATTATGATGTCATCCTTTGATCCAGAGGCAGATGGTGTGACAACAGGTGTGATGGCAGGTGTGGGAGGTTGTGGGGTCTGGGATGATACCATTTTCATGAGATCTGCTATCTGTTGTTGTTGTCTCTCTAGGGACTTCCGCTGATCTTCCATGGCCTTCTGTTGAGCATCTATTGCTGCATTACTCTCTGCCAGTTGTTGGTTGAGGATCCTCTCCCTTTCCTCCTGCTGGGACTTGTTGGTCTCTAGGGCAGTAACCGCATCTTGGATGGCCTTCTCATAGGCCCTTATCTTCTCAGCTGTCTGATTAGGTTGGGGGCCTTCATCGGTGTCCATGATGGAGGGTGTGGGGGAGGTGTCTCTGGAGGAGTGACTGTCAAAGGCTGGAGCTGGGGTGGAGGATCTAGATGAGGGTGTGGATCCACCCCCTGAGGCAGATCCTTCTTCCCCTGAGGTAGATAGCGTGAGTTGAGCGTCCTGTAGAGATCCCTGGGAAATGTTGGATCCCTGAGAACTGGTTGTTCCCTGAGTAGACAGGGTGGGAGGTGTGGGGTCTACTGAGTGTGGGTCTGTTGTATTGGAGGCTGGTTTGCCTCCTGTGGGCCTCCTAGATCTAGGTGGGAGGGAGACCTCTTCAACAGGCCCCTGACTACGTAAGGTCTTTGTGTGTTGTTCTGCCAGCTTGACTGATAAGGCCTTGATGTGTGTGGTGGACCTCACTGACGTGTGGGAGACCTCACTGACGTGTGGGAGACCTCACTGACGTGTGGGAGACCTCTCTGACGTGTGGGAGACCTCTCTGACGTGTGGGAGACCTCACTGACGTGTGGGAGACCTCACTGACGTGTGGGAGACCTCACTGACGTGTGGGAGACCTCACTGAAGTTTGGGAGACCTCACTGACGTTTGGGAGACCTCACTGACGTGTGGGAGACCTCACTGACGCGTGGGAGACCTCACTGACGCGTGGGAGACCTCACTGACGTTTGGGAGACCTCACTGACGTTTTGGGAGACCTCACTGATATATGGGAGATCTTACTGTTGTGTGAGAGATCTCATTGATGTGTGGGAGATCTCATTGATGTGTGTGGGATCTCACTGATGTGTGGGAGATCTCATTGATGTGTGGGAGATCTCACTGATGTGTGGGAGATCTCACTGGTATGTGGGAGATCTCACTGGTATGTGGGAGCTCTCACTGGTGACCTTGGTGGGCATGGTGTCAAGGTCAAGGTCACTGGGTGGGTGGAGTGGGTTTTACTGTGTGTATGATTGTTCTTAGTTGTGTTACCAGCTTTAATCTTTATGAGCCTGTGAGAGATGGGATCTTAGTAGGATGTTCTCCACCACTTTGTCATACTAGTAATTGGCATGATCAAGTTGTCATATGAGAAATATCATATGACTAGTGGTGTAAGGAGTAAAAACATCAGGCTCATATAAATAGTGTTATTTCCAGTTATCACTGGTTTATTCAGCTTTAGGCAACATGTAAGAAATATCAATCATACAGTAGTTAGTATGTAGGTAATTTGTACATACAGTAAACATACAGTAATTTATAAAGTACAATGTTCAGTTCCACTCCACCTGTGAGGTAACAATAATACAATGTCCAGCATAGTTCTAGGTGGGTTCCCACACCTAGCTCCTGGCCTGCTGCTTAGAGGAATAATGTAATAATGAATAACTTTACCCTCTGGTGGATGTCTTGGGGAAGATAGCCTCTGGCCACTAATGATGGAAACCCATGCCTGTCTAGCATAGTTTTACCATAGTGCAGTGGTATAGCAGGTAGCAGGAGATGACTGGAGATGTTACCTCTGGAGTGGTTCTTGGTGTTCTGTCCTCCTGGAGGTGCAGACAGGCTATTTGTAGCAAATCTTGGAAAAGCACCTCCAGACTGACTGGAGCCAGCAGCATCTGCCTAACTCTACAATTGTTTGAGGGGAGTCTTTCATGTGTCACAGGGGGACAAAGGACCCCCATGGACGCCGCTGTGTCCCCCTTTGTCTTGGTCGGTTCTGCATCTTCAGACCCTCATAACTCGGTCGTTTATGCGTTTATAACCGCCATTTTGCGCATGCGCGGAGTTGAATATGCCAAGTTTATAATGCCCGCTGGATAGGCGCGTGACTCCCGCCGGTTTGTCTGTAGGGAACTCGGAGCTCCTTTCAGTCTCCATGGCATAACTTCCTTAATAATGGGAGTTCCGCCTTGATCTTGGGCTCATTTTGACCGTCTAATTATGGGCTTTCCATAAATGCTTTGATATTTGACCTAGCTCGCTCAGGAGCGACGCTAGAGCGACCGAACGGTTATGGCGTTGTGCTTATGTAACCCATTGTTCAGTTATTAGAGTGCTCAGACACTCATGACGGCGTCAGCGGTGCTCAGGCACCCGTGACGGCCGGTTGCATTCACTTACAAGTTATTAATTTGTGCATTGGACCATGAGGTCGCACACTGAGACCCTTATTCTTATTATATTGTGCATGCAACCATTAGGTCGGAGCCTTTGATGTCATAAACTCTGTCTAACTGACTGTGGCTGGTGTGCAGTGGGGCATGAACGCTCTTATATAAAGTTTGAGCGCTCTTATAGCTCTTAGAACCAACCTATGTATTAATTTCATAGATATTCTTTGATTAATACAATAATATGTTAGAATTTATGGAATAATAAAATGGTATATCATAGTAGTTTTAGAGTAATCCTGTAAGTGCCACTAATATATCAGTGTGTCATGCCATTTCTTGCCTGGATGCATAAATGAAGTGCAGGAAAGGGCAGTTCTGATCTCGTAGATTCTCATGAGAATTAAGAAGGTACCTGACATGCACAAAACAGGATCTGCCAGAAACGAGTGGTACCACGAGTAAGGTGGCTGAAGTCACAAATGTTAGCATAAACATGATGATCCCGGGAACCAGACCGGTTCCAATAGTACCATAGTCTCCCGCGTATAAGGTGCGTCTTATACGTGAATCAGATCGGGGGTGCGCCTTATATGCGGGAGGTTAATTGCCTTGAGTTTGGGGTGCGCCTTATAGGGGGGAAGGGGTATTTTTACTATAGAACAGTATTTAACTGACAAAAATCTGCCCACAGGGGTGCGCCTTCTATGTGAAACAGCCTTCTCTGGGTTGGGGGTGCGCCTTCTACGCGAGCCGTGCCTTCTATGCTGGTTTTACGGTACATTACATTAGTATATCTAACAATAGGGCAGACCTGTGTTGACATTCTATCATCATCTTAATGTTTTTAGACCCATTACACTTGGGGTTGACATCAGTTGAAAAACTCCTAGCGACATGAGAATTTTTTGTCAGTAAAAATTCAATTCAATAAGTTTAAGGGGTTATGAATTTATAACATATCCAATATGCACACACCTGTGTGATGTGAGTGGTGTCAGTGCGGGGGCTAGTGTGCGGCACGTGTAGATTTTACAGGGTGGGTGTTTATTACGTACACACTGCCGTGTGTTGACGTCCCTCTATACTCATTGTCGGCGCTCTGGATGGGGGTCCCTATGTCACATGTCGATTTTAAGAAATGCTCATGTCACATGTCACTTAAATCTCCCATGTCACCTCTAAGAACCTATAATGTCGAATTTAAGAAAGCACCTATGTCATGTCACTATCTTTTTTTTTTTTTGGGGGGGGGGGGGGGTGGCTGGTGAGTTTGGTGCAATTTTCGTGCCCGATGGGGAGGGCTTGGAAAAATTTGACCCTTGAGAGGGGGGGGGGGCAGCAAAACCCATCAAGCCCACCCTCCCCCATCCCCGTTGTAAATCTGTAAATAAATAATCCTGCCCTAAGGTCCCTGATACATTTGGATTAAAAGTAATGGCCGTGTCACCATGGCGAGTTTAGTCTACACTCATATTGTGAATAGGATACCATAAAACCTGGTATATCAGGTACACACTTAGTTATTGCCCGGCCTTTAAGGCGCACCTGGGCCCAATCTTTAGACATTTTAGTAGTGTTCTGTAGCAGATTAAAAGATGATTGCATATTTAAAGTGCATCCTGGGCTTATGAAAATCTTCAATTTTATCCAATCTTATCACAAATAAGCTGCTCCATATACACAAGATATTAATGCAGTTATACTGTAAATTCCCTTGTATAAACCACGCTATAGGTGTGGCTCCAGTGCTCAGGGTGCAACTTATATACTAAAGTGTCCATCTTCAAGCTCCAAGTCTGGCTTAAAGCTTTCTCTCAAACTCAGGGTGCGGCTTATGGAGGTTGTGGCATCAGGGTTCCCACTGGTCAGTTAAAAGTCAGTTAAACCTATTTTTCTTTAAAGGTCAGTTAAAAGTCAGTTAAAACAATATTTATGGAAAAAGTCAGTTAAAAGTCAGTTAAGAATGAAATTTTGACTAATTTAGGGGGTTCATTGTCAAAGTCCACGCGAATTCACAAAATTTCTGAATTGCTTGTGCGCGAGAGTGGAAAATTTTTGTGGACACCGTAAATCATCCGCTCTTTGGTCAGTGAAACGTTGATAAATGTCAGGTAAAAGTCAGTTAAAACCATGATCCATAAATAGTAGGAACCCTTGGCATATATGTGAGAATATACAGTAGGGCTTAACATGAAATCATGGTTTGCCTTGTTACACGCAGGGTGTGCCTTATACACTAGGCATTACAGTATTTTCAAACAGATTACAAATAAGCCTTTGAAGATTTTATAGACCGATTTCAGGACACAATATGTACTGTTGTTACAAATTCGATTTTCCTATTACAGAGTGTACCAGGCGGACCCATGGATTAAAATTACAAGTAAGTTTCAAGACACTTGTTCTTCACCAGCGGTAGACACTATTCCTTGCCCGGGGCGAATGGGTGTGATTTTAAATGAGGGCCCATAGATATTTAAGTAAATGGTCACATACAGAAGTCCATTGGTTAGCAAAGGTTTTTCTCTAAAATGTCCCCCATAGTCCCCTATCCCTATAGAATGATAAAAGAGGGTAGGGGGAATTCTAAGATGACCACGGGCCTTTGAATTTTTAAAAGTCCATTGATTAAACTAGAAGGAAATGTATGCATAGGTTTTCATATATAAATTTTTCTCTCATCTCCACAAAGCCTTGGTGCACCTTATATATGGGTGCGTCTTATAAGCCAGGTATTACAATGATCAAAGGTCATGGTTTGTCTGGCCCTGCCTATGGGACTGGGCAAAGAAAAGAACACTTATTATACTTCGAGAAGAGTAGGGGAATGAAGCCCCAGTAGTGGATTTCCCCCTCACCCGTCCTCATAGATTCGACCATTCATCTCATAGATTTGGTGATCCATAGATGCTGTCACCACTGTGATAACAAGCTGTATATAAATACCTGTCTAGCTGTATGGACAAGCAGCTTTTAAATACCTGTCCACACTGAGAAAGAAAGGACTTTATGTCCGTAAACTAATGAGGCAGTCCCATGAAGTGGGAATCCCACTTTTGGGTGTTAAACAAATCAATCAATTAAGGTATTACAATAAATCAGCTCAAATGTATGAACACATATTAAACTACATTAACCTTTTTAACCCCTTTGTACAGCTCCTGCAATCATTATCAGCGCTTTTTTCAGACAGCTGTGACGGCTTGTACAACTTGTTAAACGTCGCTGATGATCTAGTAGAAGAGATTGAGTATTTGACACAACGACCCAGTTTCCACCGCTCAGACCTGGAGCAATGGCTCCTGTCGAGTCTCTCCGCATGCTTCACAAATGAGGCTATGTACAACGCACAACGCTGTGATAAGGTGAGACTTGTACGCAATACTTTGAATGACCGTATCGTGTACCTGCAGGACAACAATTATGATACCAGAATGTTGAATTTTTTGTACCTGCAGTGAAACAGTAATGATACCACAATGTTGTAATGTTGTAATTTATATCCCTGCAGGTTAATAATACCACAATGTTTATTTTCCGTCCCTGCAGGATACCAAAATGGTGTGTTTTTTTGTACCTGCAGGATAATAATACCACAATGTTGTATTTTATGTACCTGCAGGATAGTAACACCACAATGTTTTTTTTTTTCTGTACCTGCAGGATAACAATACCACAATATTGTAATTTATGTCCCTGCAGGATAATAATACCACAATGTTGTATTTTCTGTACCTGCAGGATAATAATACAGTAAAATTCTGTTATAACAAACTACTAGGGACCAGCTGAAAAATTCGTTATAAACGAATTTTGTTGTATCCAAACAAATTAATTTAGGGCTTTTTTCCTACATGTGACAGTCGTCTGGAGATGTCCTAAAACTGGGCCTATATAATAACATCTATGAACCCTCCATACTGCCGCACAGATGAACAGAGACAGGTAGAGATGTCCTTAAACAGGGCCTAACACCTCTTTGAACCCCTCATACTGCCGTACAGGTGACATGGGGGTGGGTAGAGATGTCCTTAAACAGGACCCAACACCTCTTTGAACCCCTCATACTGCCATACAGGTGACATGGGGGTGGGTAGAGATGTCCTTAAACAGGACCCAACACCTCTTTGAACCCCTCATACTGCCGTACAGGTGATATGGGGCTGGGTAGAGATGTCCTTAAACAGGACCCAACACCTCTTTGAACCCCTCATACTGCCGTACAGGTGACATGGGGGTGGGTAGAGATGTCCTTAAACAGGGCCTAACACCTCTTTGAACCCCTCATACTGCCGTACAGGTGACATGGGGGTGGGTAGAGATGTCCTTGAACAGGGCCCAACACCTCTTTGAACCCCTCATACTGCCGTACAGGTGACATGGGGGTGGGTAGAGATGTCCTTAAACAGGACCCAACACCTCTTTGAACCCCTCATACTGCGGTACAGGTGATATGGGGCTGGGTAGAGATGTCCTTAAACAGGGCCCAACACCTCTTTGAACCCCTCATACTGCCGTACAGGTGACATGGGGGTGGGTAGAGATGTCCTTAAACAGGACCCAACACCTCTTTGAACCCCTCATACTGCCGTACAGGTGACATGGGGGTGGGTAGAGATGTCCTTAAACAGGGCCCAACACCTCTTTGAACCCCTCATACTGCCGTACAGGTGACATGGGGATGGGTAGAGATGTCCTTAAACAGGACCCAACACCTCTTTGAACCCCTCATACTGCCGTACAGGTGATATGGGGGTGGGTAGAGATGTCCTTAAACAGGGCCCAACACCTCTTTGAACCCCTCATACTGCCATACAGGTGATATGGGGCTGGGTAGAGATGTCCTTAAACAGGGCCCAACACCTCTTTGAACCCCTCATACTGCCGTACAGGTGATATGGGCGTGGGTAAAGATGTCCTTGAACAGGGCCCAACACCTCTTTGAACCCCTCATACTGCCGTACAGGTGATATGGGGGTGGGTAGAGATGTCCTTAAACAGGACCGAACACCTCTTTGAACCCCTCATACTGCCGTACAGGTGATATGGGCGTGGGTAGAGATGTCCTTAAACAGGGCCCAACACCTCTTTGAACCCCTCATACTGCCGTACAGGTGATATGGGCGTGGGTAAAGATGTGTCAAAACCACTCTTTAGCCTAAAAAAAATTCGTTGTTAAGGAATACAAATCATGTAAAGTTCGTAATAAAGGGTTTTATTTACTATAGAAATGTATGGGGTTGAATTGGGAAAATGCAATCTGTTTGTTATAAACAAAAATTCGTTGTTACAGGATTCGTTGTAGGGGAATTTCACTGTACCACAATGTTGTATTTTTTGTACCTGCAGGATAATAATACCACAATGTTGCAAAAGGGTGCATTCTTGGAGAATCGACCTGGCCCCTCTGCGGAGACGAATGTTGACACCGTCACGGTTCCCGGGGTTTGAAGGATGGCATAGGGACACTATACTTAGCCCTTTAATTGTGTCTAGTTCTATAAGAGCTTTTAATTCCACTATCATTGCCGGAGGGAGCCTGACAGCTTTAGATTCAGATGAGATCTCATCTGAAACCACTTCCCGACACTGCCATGAGGAACTACGGTGACTTAAACTTTTGTCTCCAGTGTGACGTCAAACAACTTCCGGCCAGGTCGAAATCCCAAACATACCCCCAGATGCCACAATGTTGTATTTTCTGTACTTGCAGGATAATAATACCACAATGTTGTATTTTCTGTCCCTGCAGGATAATAATACCACAATGTTGTATTTTCTGTCCCTGCAGGATAATAATACCACAATGTTGTATTTTCCGTCCCTGCAGGATACCACAATGTTTTATTTTCTGTCCCTGCAGGATAGTAATACCACAATGTTGTATTTTCTGTCCCTGCAGGATAATAATACCACAATGTTGTATTTTCTGTACCTGCAGGATAATAATACCACAATGTTGTATTTTCTGTCCCTGCAGGATAATAATACCACAATGTTGTATTTTCTGCAGGATAACAGTGCTTCCAATGACTATGCTGCAAACAATATCTCAGGTGGTAACACCAGTAGTTACACATGGGTCCAAGTCGCCTCTGACGACACCCACGCCATCCCATCATGCCGCAGTAAGCATGCCCTCGCCATGCATGATGGGTATGTCTACTTATATGGAGGGCGGGACCGAGCGATCGGCCACAAGGACTTGTGGCGGTTTGAGATTGGTATGTTTATCTTAACTAAATTTTCAGATTTTTTTTTTTTATGGGCCATGTTTTTCCCACAACATACAATGGGAAGCCATAACCTGATTCCACACATGGTCCCACCAAGCCTCCAGGACAATCTTCATTTCACTCTGTACTCACATTGCGAGTTGGGGCCTGCATCCAGGCCCATGGTGTAACCTCCCATACCATGACTTATAATATAAGAACTTTTAGAAATATGTGTTTGTTACTTTTTTGAATGTGGTAGCACATAGAATCAACACTGCTAAGGTGCATCAAAGCTAGACCACTCTCAAAAAGGTTCAAATTAGATGTTAATGTTGTGGGTGTTAAACCATTTCAGATCTACTAATGCATCATGCCCATTGCCCGTCATGATGCATGAATGCAGCCATAGGGAGTAACTCCCTAGGGCTATATTCGTACCTCATGCTGATCCCACAAACAAAGGGTCGGCATGATGCTCCAGTGGAGTGCTTCATGATGTACTTTTACATTAGCAGCCATTTACCAGTTGATAAGGTCATGACATTGTGTTTGTAGCATCTAACCGGTGGGAGCGGATGACGTGTACAGGTGACCGGCCGTTCTTACTGCAGGAACACACTATGATCGCTTACAATGTAAGACACTCTATAACTCTTTTATTTGGGGAGGGGGATTTTACACCAATATCTTCTATAGATTATAATGGCATTTGCTACTCCCAGGTTTTGAGAAAAAGGTTTTCTTTTTACAAATTTTTGTAGAGAAAGTTGTACAAGTGAAATATGGCACTGTGAGGAAACTAAAATTTACATGTTTCACAACCCCCCCCCCCCCGTCCACCCACCAGACCTTTGGTATACCTTTCTTGAATCATCAGAACAATAATCTTTTAACAGAGTCAGACCTATAAGATTGAAAAACGTCCTCTGTATTTTCAGGGTAAGCTGTACGTATTTGGTGGAGAGTTCTCCGCCTCTTGGTCTAATGAAGCTCCGCTCTGGACACTAGATATAGGTATGTCATTTATTATTCATATTGATTTAAGTATTATAAAATAAAAAGTTAGATGTTTGGCTGTCTAAAAGTAGGTGGATAGCATGTTTGGAGAACATGATAGAAATACAGGATTATTTATGGAAATAGCGTGCAGTATATCTGCAGCCTGGTAAAATGAGGATCTGTGGGACTCTTTAACCCTATGTAACTTGCAGTAAGGCACAGTGCATTATTTTAAAAGTAGATCATTTTCTTCTTAGAAATGGACGTGCTGCACTGTGCCAAACCATACCGCACCCGTGGGAACATTTCTCTATATCTAGTCTGTTCTACCTTTGAATAATATGCTGCACTGCACTGCACCATGCGTGTTTCCTTGGTGTGAAATGGCCTTAACACTCCAACCCCTGCCTATATTTTATCCAATAGCCGAGAGGCGGTGGAGTAAACCTAAGGTGGAGAGTGAGGTGTCGGTGCCATGCGGACGACGCGGCCACACGGCCGTCATCACGAACCATCAGATGCACATCTACGGGGGATTCTTGGACCTAAAGGGGTCGACGAGTGAGCTGTGGACATACGATCTAGGTAGGTATCCATGTTTCACATACTTTGATTTTACACTCAATTCTCAATAAGTCAGTAGCCTCAGTTATCAGCCAGATAAAAGTCTAAACAATAAATATCTGAACAGATTTGACTATGTGTGTAGAGTTCCATTGTTTCAGATTCAAATTCCAACCACCGTAATCTCCCGCGTATAAGACGCAGTGCGCGTATAAGACGCACCTAGAGTTTTGGAAAATTCTCAAAAAAATGAAAAATTAATAACTTTGGTTCTACTGAATGAATTTTCAAAATTCAAAAACCTATGTGTAGCATGAGCCCCCCGGACCCCCCTGGGCCCCTTATATCTTATTATGACTAAGGGGGCATGTAACATATCAAAAGAAAGGTCTTGATGTCCCCCTTGTGGATCCAATGAGAACTAAACCCCCACGTATAAGACGCGGCTTATACGCGGGAGATTACGGCAGTTCCAGAACCAGCCGATTTCTATCTGATACAGAGATGGCTTATACGTTGAGACTTGACCCAACTAAAGCTGATTGTATGAGAGACATCTGTCACCAAATTTTTATGGCTGCAATATCTCTAGTATAAAACCCCTTTGCAAAAAGCGCACCCCTAACTCTCACTGATTCTATGTGGCACCCTAAGGTTGTATCCTCGTGTATAAGCCGCGCCTTATACAGGGGGTATTACGGTAAGTCAGTAAAATACATCATGGCTGGTACCGTAAATTCCTCCATATATAACACGGCTTATATATTATAAGAACAGCTTCTAGGTGCAGCTTGTCAGGTCCACTTGTACTCAGGGTGTCGATACAAGGGTTTTGGACACTATATTACAAAACTAATGTGCCTATTTTTAAGCCCCTGATGCAACTTATAGCTTTCTCACAAACTCAGGTTGCGGCTTATAGGAAGGTGTGATTTCCTGATTTCAGGGATTTTCCAGTTCCAAAGTCATATATTCCTGTACAACACCAATACATAAAGGGTTGTGTTTGGGTATTTAAAAGATTTTTGTTTTGGGAAAGTTTCATTCCTGGGCTTATATAAGGGAATTTACATTAGTACCGTTGGTGCAGCTATATATATGTGTGATGCGCCTTGCAGACCAATTTTTCATATGATCATTATTCTCTACATTTCCTTTTCAGAGCATGGCATGTGGCACCTCTCGTACCGTGCAGGTTCGTCAGACGATGGACCAGGGTCCCGACACAGCCACTCAGCGGTGGTACATAACAATGGGATGTGGGTGTATGGGGGGATGGCTGACCTGGTACCCCGCAGTGATCTCTGGTGCTGGCACTTCAGTAAGTTACACATACCGTGGTGGCCCGTATAAGGCCCGGTCGCTCATTGTTTTCAATACCACTGTACCCCCGGCGCTTATAAGAGACAGGCACTGATAATATAAATACTGTTTTCAGTGGTTTAGATCAATTTCAGTACCCCTATACCCCCCGTGCATTTCCAAGGCTGACGCTTATTAACTCGGAAAGAGTTAGTAGCATGGGGGTAGGTGGGTCCCTAGTAAGAGTTTTTTGGGGTGTTGGAGGCTGAGGTGATGGTCAAGTTTAGGGTCGAAAAAAAGTGCTTTTAAAAGTTGATATGTTTATCAAATGCATATTAAGTGCACCCTATATATGTCAGGATATTGGAGGAATATCCATTTTGTATTAAACATGAGCAGTTTTGTTATTATAAGGAAAAATGTGAGGCAGGGTCTATGTGAGTGATAATAGGTGAAAAAGGTGCTTTTTGGCTCAGTGCTGAAGGTATAGGGAGGTGGGTCAAGGTATCAACATTGGTCAATTTTTCCCGCCCTTTTTGCAAGTGTGGTGTGAATAGGGCAATTTTGGCGGGAGTTATGCGAATAGTGGCTTGGTGGTGCCAATAACCTAGGTGAGGGAGTGCTGATGTCAGACCACAAGCTAGACTTGCTCAAGGCTATTGATTTATTTCTTTTCGAGTTACGAGCAATGCACATTGCTGCCCTATATTTTGAGACCCCAGTGCTTAAACAGGCCATTGCAGTGCTCTACTTATCTTTACATTGAAAAAGAAAAGTGTTGATAGATAGGCAAAGTTTCACAAGTGGGGGGATGTCTTTAAGGCATATCACACATGCAGTTTGAGTGCCATATTGCAAGACGCCTCTAGGGCGGACTCAAACTGCAAGTACAGCAACCCTTTCAGATACCCATACAAGGGCTCCTTTGCATTTATCTCATGGTTTATCAAGGGAATAAGTAGGATTTCAATAAGTTAGCATGCTCTGCTTATTTATAATTTGAAAAAAAAAATATAAGACTGAAATATAAATCTATGAATTATTCACAAACTTCTTTGTGTGTGAATACTTAAGTACTCATTTTGTACTGTGATTTGCTCTACCTCTGAGATATTGTGATTAAATACTTTTTGCTGATAGCAGTTGCTTTATAGTGATGGCATTACCTTTTACAGAAAAAAGGAAGTGGACAAAATATAAAAGTAAAAACAGTCCACCCGCGCTAGCCGGCCACTCAGCTTGCAAGGTAAGGTTATCGATTTTTTGTTGCAACAAGGTCAAAATCACCTCTTTTCAAAATACTGTATCCTATAAATGTGCCCCATGTATAAGCTACATCTGATATAGATCTCCTGTGCCTTATAGAACAAGCCTAAAGTCTGGCTGTCTCCTTTAGGTGGGGTACCTTTATTATAAAACAGAATATAATTTTCGAAAAAGATCATAGAGAGAACTAAACGACCGTGGTGTATGAGGTGGTCGATCCACCATGAGGGAGTTGACCACCTATATATTTTATGTTTTTAGAGGGTTTAAATAAGGAAAAATCAACAAAATCCGTTACTGTAGTTCACCGTACGAGCGCCGGTCCGCCATTTTGAATCTTTACCTGCAGCCAGATCGAGGCTGCAGTACTGGATCGGCCGCTGTGGTGGATCGAGACACGTTACGCTACTGGGGGTGTGGCGATCGATGGCTCAAAGTTAAACCTATGGGAAGAAGTTATTCACATAAAATAAAAGTCCTACCTGCACCTTATGTCATTTATTTCAACTCAGGGTGCGGCTTATACACAGGATGCATCTTTGATATAAGCTAGGTACTACAGAAGTATAATTTTCAACCCAGAATGGGTCTTATACATGCAGTATTTAAGGGTAATGAAGGAACATGAAGAAAAATTGTTAGAACCCCAGGAATGTATATATGGTAGCATGTTTTATTTTACCACATTGCCTGCCTGTGTCTAAAACTGGCCGTACAAACATTACAGTAGAATATGTCTTCTTTACTGCAGGTGCCGAGTGGAATGGTGATCTATGGCGGCGAGACGTCTGGTGTTCTACAAAACGACTTGTGGCGCTATACTTTTGGTGAGTCCTTATTTCTAGCAATAGGGAGGCGAAGTCACTTCACATGTGGGCAGATTCTGAGCTCAGCATATTATCGCCCGCAGGCTTGAAGGATAGGGGAATATCTTAGGCCCAGCATAACTTTTTTAAGAATGAGAGTTAAGCCTTAAAATTTCATATATGGTGGGCCTCCAGGTCAGTTCAAATATTGTCATTTTAGTTCCAAATCAGAAATTTTTTCACGACATAATTTATCGCGAGACTTGGGCTCCCTATTGACATAATAGTGTGTGATAAATCATGTTATAGCCACATCACCAACATCATGATGATGATGAACGTTTGGAACCGGTATGAGACTGAGAGGCCGTATATGTGCTAGCAAAACCGGGCTGGAGCAAATATTAGATGCACCCATAAAATAAGGGAATCTCTAAGGGGCACATTTGGGGCTTGATTTGCTATAGTTTAGCATAAATTTAATGTAAACTCTCCTATTCATAAGGCACACCCAGACTAGGATAATTCTATAAGGTAGAGACGGTGTCCTCCTTGTGTGTCAGGCTCGCCTTATACCAACAATTTAGACAAGGGTCAGGGGGATGTCTGGCCCCTCCTTTTCCACTTTACTTAACATTTTATCTAACTCTTTTAAGACCAGCATTTAGCCAAAATTAGGGGCTGCATACGGGGCGCACACCCTCCTTTTCAAAATCCTGAATTTGACAATGCCATTATGGTTTAGAATGAAAAGAGGAAAACATAGAAAAGCAGTGCCTACATCTATGGTTTGACAGTATGATTTAGAATTTCAATTGATTTCTTTCTTTCTGATACAGACACCCAGTCGTGGCAGAAGTTGTCGTGTGAGGGTTTGGCGCCGGGTGCACGCAGTCAGCACTGCACGGTGGTCCTACCCTCCTTCATCCTACAACAGGCCTGGTTAGCTGCCGGTAACGACCGCTCCCGCTCAGTTCCACTTCTCAAACCAGACCATCGAGATAATCAACCACGACCAAAATCCAGCCCTGCTGGCAACTTAGGTAACCAAGGTTACTCTTCTTTCAGGAACAGTGTAGCACCCATGGATGTACCAATAAATCTGAGTGTGGGCACTCAGGGTGACCTGGACCGCACTCCGACCGTCACGCCGAAATCTGTAGATGACAAAATGAATCTGATCCAACAGGTAACGGATAAACTGGGCAGGTTGTCAAAGTCTATGGATACTGTGGAGGTATTGAGGGTAGAGGAGGAACAAAGTACAAACCAGAACATTGATGATTCTGGTGCTTACATAAAGAACAATGAAAACGTAGAAAGTCGCGCAGAGGAGATTCGCAAACACATTCGTCAGATGCGCAAAACCAAAACAATAGATTCTGTGTCCTTATGTAGGTTGTTATCGACAGGGAGTGAATCCTCAGAGGAGTGGTTGAGTTACGACAACTGTGTGTCCTTGGAGAATAGCGGTCACTTTACTAGGTTAAGCTCCATGGTGGAAGACGATGGTAGAAGCCCCACAAAGCGACCAAAGAGTCATTCGGTCACAGAATCAGGGGGTCCTGCGGTGGCCTATAGTCAGTATAAGAAGAGTGCATCTGTAGAGAGTATCCTCAGTATGTCCCATAACCCCAAGCTGCCCCCACCTTACTGGCTGAACAAAAAGGACTTGACTTTGTCACGTGACTCAATGGCCTACGCCCTGAGAAGCCGGTCGTGGGACTCGCTACTGAAGAGTTTCGGTGGCATCGGTCTTTCGTGTATCGACATTGAGAGTGACCCTCATGCAGTCGAACTCAACACCTTAAATCATTCCGACAACCTCATCATAGAAGATCTTGAGGACTGTGATTTGGACCAGTTTGACCTCACCCCGACCCCAGGCTCCCCGCAAAAACATTCACCAACCCAACAACATATCAATATTCCCCAGAACTGTAGCGAACAGTCAGAAACGAGCATATCCAATGCGTGGATCGATACGAGTATGGACAGTCAACAGGATGACAGTAGAAGCGTGCCAGATTGCAGTGACCCTATCGTGGCATACTACCAGTCGTGTATCAAACAGGAGAGGGTACGGTCTCAAGGATCAGACAACGTACCGTCTCCTGTTACAGCTACAGACAGGCCAGGTCTCTATACACAGGCCACCTCCAGCAGGTCAAAGAAAGGCCCTAGGTATAGTAAGAAACTCTCCAGGACAGAAGGTGGTAAAGTAGCACGCTCAGACGGCAGTATAGAGCTGACAAACCTGTCCAACAAGCGGAAAGCGCAGGTTGTGGCACCCCCTGGTGGCGGCTTGAGGAAATACTTGTCTCACATGGTAGGTCATGTGTTTCTTTTCTATTTCTACTGAACAGAGCACAACTAAGTGCCCTATGCACTAGCCACGATCTTCCCCTTTATATGTTGTCAGTTTTATATTCATTTCTGAAAGAAGTACAGTCAACTCTCACCTTACGGCCACCCCTCTAATGCAACCACCCCACTATTGCGGCCATTTTTCGAAAGTCCAAAACATTTTTCTCTTTATTTTAATGTAATTAAACCCCTCTAATGGGGCCACCCCTCTAATGCGGCCACCCCACCCTGTGGCCACCTTTTTCCCAGTCCCAAAGTATAGATTACCCCCTCTAATGCGGCCATTATAATGATAAATTGTCCAAATAGTGCAGAAGGACTTAAATTCTCTGACCTGCCTGAAACGCCATGGGGGTAACACACATCAACTCAAGAGAAGTTAACACCTGTATCAGAGCTTCTAATCAAAACTTCTAATAGAAGCCATGGTAGAAGTTCTATTCAGCATGTGGGGTACACATCAAAAGGATGTTAGCACCTGCATCAGGACTTCTCACATGCCTAGATGGTGTCTGGAAGGGCCATTGGGGAGGGTTACACAAAAAAAAGGATGTTAGCACCTGCATCAGGACTTCTCACCCGTCTAGATGGTGCATAGAATGACCATGGGGTAAGGGGACATCAAAGGAATGATAGCACCTGCATGTATCAGGGCTTCTCACCTACCTAGATGGTGCATAAAACGACCATATTGGTTCAGGAAGATCATTCTGTATCTTAAAAAGTCAAGAAAAAAATTCATGGGAGGGGTGCTCATCAAAGGGGTTCATATATACTGGGGGTATCTGACTTCTTGAAGTGTACAGTGTGCATTTGAATTACCTTAAGCCTCTCATATGAAAGGACGCACCTTGTGTTTAATGTGCACCCTGAGTTACAGGAAAACCACAAGGTGTGCCCTATCTATGACGAGTTTAATGATACATGTACATTATATTTTGATGTTAAAATAACTTCATCTATAAGACACACGGACAATCTTAGAAGTAAATACGGTTAGATGTTTCATTATGAATACCTAAGCTTAAGGATAGTAAATTCATATTTACTAGGATTCTAACTTCAAGCCAAAATCATTTATTTATACTTATCAATATTCTCAACAACAACAAAAAACGAGAGAAAGACAGAGACAGACAGATAGACAGACAGACAGAGTATGGTCGCCTAAGTATATACATGTACTAAACGTTTTAGTACTTCACAGACAAATTACAGATTGGCTCCCTCTAATGCAACCATCCCACTATTGCGGCCATTTTTGCATAGTCCCAGAGGTGGCTGGATTAGAGGGAGTTGACTGTATATAATGCCCTCTATCTCATCAATGGCCATATGTTGATATGGCTTGTATGTAAATAAAATGTTAAAGGAGATTGCTATATTAGCGTGTGTAGTAGTGCAGTGTTTTCAGGTACATTTTCATTAGAAATTGATATCTTTTATTTTCAGGGAGTGCGTACATGTGATATGGTACATATCTACATATTCGGTGGTAAGGAAAACGAGTCGTGCAATATTGGCGCCAGGCGCCTACCCGTGTGGCGCCTAGACGTGTGTGAGCTCTCCTCTAGACGACAAAACACTGACAAGAAAAAGTAATACCGGCCTCAAACTGCATATTATAAAACTATTCTCCATGCCAAAGCCGAACAATGCCCACCAATGCCAAAATCATTATGTATGAAAACAGAAAAGTACCACTCAGATTGCTGAGAGGAAGAGGTGTTAATAATATGGGCAGTTCAAACTTGATGTGTCAAGTGTAGTAGTCTAAGGATATACTTTTGAATTCTTGCCATACTTGAGTCTTATGATGAGACTTGCTGAACTTACTTATACTCCACATTATTGTGTCCTGGCATTTAGATGGATTTGTAGACTGTATTCAACTGGTTTTATACGAATCCCTGAGCTTATGATGAGTGAATTGTGTGTCAATGAGAAAACCTGTATTGCCGACATGATGACACGATGCGTCAGTAGCGAGTCACGCACATGCTGCTAAACCAGTTCGTACCGATGACAATAACACAATGCACAATTTTTTTTTATCCATGTTGCAGATTTACATTACTGATGGGATCCTCTGGTAGTAAAAAAATAAGATATGTGTTACTGTTGGTAGACAAGGTTGAAGAGGTTCATTGACAATGGTGTATAAGACACTCTAAACCCCTTAACGGGCTTCCTAGCCCACTTAAAAGGGTCTATATCTCCTCTTTCCTATCCCCTCAGGATGTGTGTGGTGCACATATGCGCGGGCACCGACATAATCCTCTGTTAAATTCTCAACCTGTGAAGCACGGGATAGCCACTTAGTGCCGCTAAAGTCCTGTAAAACACAAATCAATCAATCAATCTAAACCCCTTAACACTTAAGGCCGCTGATGCATCAATGCATCTTGTCCATTGGTCATTATGATGCATGAGTGCAACCCTCGCAAGTCAAGTTGCCGGAGCTACGTCAATTGGTGAATTCCTGGCATTATGAGCTGTAAGTCCACATAAAACATGCCAATATTTTGACATTTCTGATGGATTAAACAATTTTTAGACCTAACTTCTGTTCTACTATGCCGATTTACAAAGTTAAAAAAAAAATCATGGAAAGCTCATAGTGACCTGAAAAGCGCACAGGGGGTGAATTTCAGTAAAAGTACATGGACGGCAGTGAAAAGCACGCGGTTGTCCCGGCGGTGTACTTACTATGTGTGGAGAACACTGCTGCATCGGCTGCCCTTAAAGTGTTGATAAAGTTAGATCTACATAAACCATGTTTTATACTCTACAAGTTATGATCTTTTAAACAGAATAAGAATTGCCACACAGTCCTGTGTGGGCTAACAATAAGGTAATTATTAGGGCTAAGGTAAAAAAACGAAAAAAAACAACCAGATAGTGATAAACTAGGTCTATATTGAATAAGTTTTAAGGCATACTCCCAAGTGCTGATTAACCAAGATTATTTTCAAATCTATGAACATAGTTGGAATAGAAACAATTACTATATTTGTATAACTATCTTAAATGCCAGCAGGTGATAAGTTAAAATGTGACTACACAGATAAGGTTAAGGTTAAGCCAAGGATTTTAATACCTCCATATACATTGTCAATTTTCAAATTGTACACAGCATACTAAGAGTGATTATATTATAACTTTTTAACACAATTGTAATTATAACCACCATGAGGGGGATACTGATAGGCCAGAAATTATTATAAATGAATATCAAGATTATTAATATCACACAGCTTGAACAACTTCACTGTTGGATATGTTAGAAGTTGGTATCCTCTACCATTGAAGTCAATGATCTAGAACACTTGAGATACATTTATTTGTGCACTGTATATAATTGTACCAGTTTGAGATTGAGAGAGGAAAGTGATAAACCCAGTACAGTGAATTAACATATGATATCATACATCTGTTATGGGTACCACTATCAATATTCACATTATACTGGAACGATAAGAAGCTAGAACAGATATCCACCTATATATTTCTAATTTGTATTAAGCTAACTATTTACGAATTGTGCCAATTTCAATACATGTAATGGCACTTTTCTGAATATAGCATATTTTTTTAAATTGTACACTGATACAAAGTCAACCCCAGAGTGTAATATGAAATAACACACTCTTCAAAAAGTATTGTCACAAGAAGAATATTTCTCTGACATGAAGTCATCTTCACTTAAGATCTTCCAAATTTCACTGGCCAAATCACGTGGAATATTATAAAAAAAAAAAGAAAATCACAATACAATAACCTTTCCTAAAATGGCGATTGAGTACGGAATAGGGAGCTAACATACATCCCTGTGTATTGTCATTAAAGGCTCAGGACTACACACAATCTTTCTGTGTGGAATTGGGGTGGGGTATCTTGATTGACCCATAGCTTCCTGGAATGTTTTTGAAAATACATAGGTTAGTACATAGAATTTTGCCACTATAAAACTCCATGTCCACAGCTTATAGCTTTTTCCCAAAATCAGGGATGCGGCAGTTCACATTTACCAAAGTGGCTCATTTAAGCGCCCAAGCGCTCATGACCTTCAATGTCTCTATACCCCCCTCCATTCTTTGAGGCGCTTATTAACTCGAAAAGAGTTATAGGACCATGGGTCCCCTCATTTTCAGTCATTTTGGTGGTGCGAATAAGTTAAAAAAAAAAGATCAAAATTTTATATATAAGAGGCAGAATTACTTAATAAATTTGTAGTGCCATTAAAGGAGGAGATGGAGGGATCTTGCAGTACTCTCTCAATACCAACTTTTGTAAATTTTGAGTAATTGTCTATATTCTACAGAGTCAGTTGGTTGGTGGCCATATAAAAACGCTTTTTGCCCGCAATGGCGAAGGTATATGATGTTGATCCATGTATCAACTTTCCCGCCTTTTTTGGCAGTGTGGTGCAAATAGAGCAGTTTTGGAGGGACTTATGCAAATAGTGGCTTGGTGGTGCCAATAACCTGGGTGAGGAAGTGCTGATGTCAGACCACAAGCTAGACTTGCTCAAGGCTATTGATTTATTTCTTTTCGAGTTACGAGCAATGCACATTGCTGCCAAATATTTTCAATACTGTTTTCAGTGCTTAAGATTGATTTCATTACCTCTGAAGCTTATTTCAGACCGGCGCTTATTCAAGACCCCGGCACTAAAACAGGCCATTATGGTATTTGAAGGTTATTATGGCGTCAGTACATTGAATCTTTCACTCATGAAATGTCTGAAGCATTTGGAAAGAGTAAAAAGAAAAGTCCTCCCTAGCCTTGTAAATTTGTCTGAGGAGGAAATCCAATCATCTATTTTTACTTGAAAATATCACTGGTTAACCTAGTCATTCAAATCAATTTCTAAATATGATAACCTTTTCATGTTTTGCAATTTGAAATCCAGATGTATATTGAAAAAGCGGGTATGTTAAACCTTCATCAGCCATATACAGTCAAGTCCCAACTTATCGGCCACCGCTGTTTCAGATAGAAATTGGTTGGTCCTGAATTGTTTCTGAACCAACTCTTTAGAGTTTGTAATTCATCGCCTTATAGCAAGAAGGTTGTAACTGCATTTTACCACTTTCGCAGGAGAGGCAAAAGAAGTGTTCCAGTTACTATAGCACAAAGTTGATATAACAATATTGGGGCTAATATTGCACTGAAGCAGACTGTAGGCAAACATATCTACAGATAAGGGTCCATAGATGTAAAACTCAAGAAAATTCAAATTTGCCAAAATGTCAGTTACAACCTTGCTGCACTAAGGCAACGGGTATCGTGAGGCATGAAAGCTGCATTCATTCAGCTTTCATGGCGGCCGATGAACGTAAAGCATCAGTATGCGGTATATGGATGTTCAAGGTCTGAAGACAATGTAGCATTATTTCATACTCCCACTTTTGTGTTTATGTTTACTTATGTTTGTATTTTCCAATGTTAAACCCTGTTTTCTGCTCAAGAACAAACTTTTCATCATGGTACTGTGATAATAGTGCTTGTATTTTGTTTTAGTGTATAAATGTCATATACCCATTCTGTATTGTATTCATGAACTTTACCTCAAATTCTATGTTTTTTGATACTCTTGGTTGGTGAAATTCTATTATGTATGTATACACTTATTTATTAAGACCCCAGAAATATCTCAATATTTGTCCTATTTTATTTTCTGATGATGAAATGGTAATGAAAACTCAATTATTGCTTTTTACAAAGTTATGAAATTACTTGCCAAATAGCTTTCCCAATTAAATACTTTGAGCAGTATTATCAAAAGCTGAACAGCATTAGAGAATTGTCATTTAATAACAATCAGCGGTACCTGGGGTGGAATTTTGTGGAAGGCAAAAGGGTTTTCGGCCCCTTAATGGTTGGCCTTAATGCAGTATCATCAGGTGCAAAACCCTAGCTCACCACACAGGCAAAGACCAATACATGCAGAAATACTGTCATTTTGATACAGGATCCATGGCCCTTGTTCAGGGGCCCCCAGCTGTAGGTAAAAAGTAGACCAGCAGTTCAGGATATTTTGAGTTTCTCACAAGGTATTATTTTGTGACTTAGAGTGATAGACTTACACTGGTTACAGCTGATAGTGTAGCATTATGACAGAATAACTCTGTCTAGTATATAATACTTCTCTGCTGACTCTCTACCCTCTAGGCATTGACCCTTTCATGGCTAGGAATTTTGTCTTCATACCTGCATATTATTAGTCTATCGTACCCGATACTTTCATAAATTCTCCGTTTTCATTGAGACTGTGGCTTGTTTCTTAGTTTTTTTTTGTCTTTGTGTCATCCTGTGAACCATATATACATATCTCAACTGTGTGCTGCAATATGTATTAAAAAACAACCTTTTAAGCCATGGTATGATATGCATGATGTATCGAAGCACCATGGATGATGCATCCATGTATCATGCATGATGCATCCATGTATCATGCATGATGCATTCATGTATCATGCATGATGCATCCATGTATCATGCATGATGCATCAATGTATCATACATAATACATTGATGCATGATACATTGATGCATCATGCACGATACATTAATGCATCAATGTATCATACATGATACATTGATGTATCATGCATGATACATTGATGCATCATGCACGATACATTGATGCATCATGCACGATACATTGATGCATCATGCATGATACATTGATGCATCATACATGATACATTGATGCATCATGCATGATACATTGATGCATCATGCATGATACATTGATGCATCATGCATGATACATGGATGCATCATGCATGATACATTGATGCATCATGCATGATACATTGATGCATCATGCACGATACATTGATGCATCATGCACGATACATTCATGCATCATGCACGATACATTGATGCATCATGCACGATACATTGATGCATCATGCATGATACATTGATGCATCATGCATGATACATTGATGCATCATGCATGATACATTGATGCATCATGCATGATACATTGATGCATCATGCATGATACATTGATGCATCATATATTGATGCATCATACATGATACATTGATGCATCATACATGATACATTAATGCATCATGAAGCTCCTGATTGGTTCAGCAATTACCCTGTATCAACCAACAAATGTGAATTGTTAGGGGACCAAAAATTCAACTTTTTAAAGTAAAATGAAATTGTAATGTATGTTACAACTGATCAATGTAAGCAAGTGCTAGATGTGTGTATGTGTCCTAAAATGTGACTATCAGTGATTTCCTAAAATATATACCAAGAAAATATAGAAAAAAAGATAATGGCTGGTTGCCAACCTTGACATCTAACCCTTTAAGGGCGGCTGATGCATGAATGCATCATGCCGGTAGGTCGCCATGGCGTATGAATGTAGCCCTGGTGAGTAACTTGCCAGGGCTACATTCATACACTGTGCCAACCCTACGGGACTAATTCACCACCAGAGAGTCGGCATGATGCACCAATGAAGTGCTGGCAAGCAGACTTGCCAGCACTTCATTAGTGCATCATGCTGACCAATGGGCATGATGCACTCCTGAATCGTAGGCCATTAGAGGATTTAAGTTGCTGCTCTGTGTCTGTGATACATCGCTTCTACCGCCTTTTTACGATCGTGCATTTTGTATGAAATATTCAATCCTTGTACAGTGTATATAGAATTTGTATGTGTGTATCGAAATGTTCAAGCTACGCAAACCCATCAATGTTGCATTTGGTGTATATAGTTGTTGACCATAGAAGTATTCTACTATAAAAGGGTGGACATGTTTTACATAACATTGCCCATGCTGAAAATACTCTTCATTTCACTGTGGTATCTGATATGTACAACCTGAGGGCAATCAGGCCCCTTGGGTTAGCAACTTTCTGAATGGCTGCCCCTGAGGCAGATGCCCTCTGAATCAGGGCCCTTAGAACAGGAGCCTCGTTAACCACGGCCCATCGAACAGGAGTCCCCTGAACCACTGGCCGTGAAACAGGAGACCTATGAACCATGGCCCTTGGAACAGCAGTCCCCTGAACCACAGCCCCTGAAACAGCAGCCCCCTGAACCAGGGTCCTTGGAACAAGAGTCCCCTGAACCACGGCTTTTGGTAATAATACCAGGGCCCTTAGAACAGGCCTGGTGTCAATTCAATCAAAATCTCACTATGTAGGTAGACATAGATTATCGTTTATATTTATTTGTGCTCCTGCCCCTTCAGATTTAGTTAAAGGGGGCCTGGCACGGCGAATGCATGCCTGCATTAAAAGGTCGCGTGACCACCCATTGACCAATCAGGGTGCTCCGCTGGTTCCTGCGAGTTTACCAACGATCTTTGGGCCGGTACCCATGTTGTACTTTGCCGTGCTAGGACCCCTTTAATGTATCCATGATTATACTAGGTATCTAATGTGGTGCTGTGTAGTGTCACCCCTTATCATTCAATTATGTAAGGCCCACATTTTGTTCAACATCTGTGTACTTGACTCATATTGTTTTTGATGAAAAGTAAAACTGATAGTTCACTTGATTTAACTTTTGTTAATTTGTGTAGCATGAGTTGCATATACTCTAACGATGGTTTATCAAAAACAATCCAGATTCTATTAACATTCAGAGTCTCCTTGATATAAACCAAAGGTATGTCCAAAATGTCAACTTTGATAACAATAAATATTGCAATAGTATTTTTACGGCAGAATTCAGTTATTGGTGAATTTTGATGTCTAATGTTTAAATATGCCACTGGGATAGTATGATATCCACATTGTTGAAGGCTCAGACATGATCAAAAATGTTTGTTTGTGGAGACAAGAGGAGAGGGCAATTAAGGTGGGTCGCTACTATTGGATTTGGGCCTACTGCGCAGGTCCCTGCGCATATAGGTTAACTTTATCAGAATGAGATCATTTTTGTAGGCACATACCTATATATACCCTTAATGTCTACATATAATTTTGGGGGATTCTGATCAAAATTGTCCATTTTATGACCATTTTAAATTTTGGCATATTTACATCCAGATTTTTCTTATCATTCTCTCGAATTCTTTTGCACCTTAGCATTATAGCACTTACAATACCAATACAATGCTATAGAAGTGGTAGGCTATTCACAGTGAGCGAGGGCATATAATGGAGCAATTTTATGCCAAGTATGTGTACATTTTACCCATTACGCAGTGGTTTGAACATGGATTTTCGTCAGTTTTTCCAATACTTTTTTATTTCAAATGGCCAAAACTCCAAAATTATGTGCGGGACCCCATATCAAAAGTACTTTTATCTAAAGGTAAATTATCTGAACAATATTTAAAAAAAGTTTGAGATATATCTAGTGGTTGATAATATAAATTGTATTTGTTTTTGTTATGAAATAATAGAAAATTTACCTCTTTTCTCTTGTCCGAAAAATGAGAAATTTACCCAGAATGCCACGTTATGGAGTTAAAATCAAAGATTCTTTATAAATAGGATATCAGACCGGACTTTTCTATACATTTTGATTCTAATTCAATGCATGGGATCATAAAAGGTCCTTTTTATCAAATGTACAACAGCACTACTTGTTCTATAGTTGTAAATAGTCTGGGTTTTTGTCCAGGAATCTGTACAATTTTGTGTTATGCAATTGAAAGCTACAATCATCATTGTACAAATCTTACAATTGTGATCGCAAACGATCCCCAAAAGGGACAATTCGTTAATCCTTTTGAAACATACCCCGGAGCCTCCCTACTATGTATTGCACACCCCGTACGATCCAGTCCAATCGTAGTAAGGGGGATTGGGTGGCACTGTATTACCTACAATTGCCTGTACAGGTGCATGCCTTTTCCCTCTATGTCTGCACCAGTCGTAGTGATTGACCCTCTACACTCATGAATTCCCTTCCTATCCAGGCCAGCTCAGAACGATCTGGGAGAGGCATTATAGTAGTGTTTGAGAAATGACTTCCAGGAGTTATACATTAATTTAATTGATTTTATTCTACCTCTTAAAAAAAAGCATACAGAAATCCTATCTCTACAGTACTGAGACCTGTACGCCCACAGGCGTGGCGTACAATATCCAGTATGCGACCCCCCGATACATGGGAATGGACTGGTTACCAGGTTTAATCTGTGTAGGTGTTATCCATATGCTATAGAAGGGTGAGAAACTAAAGGGAACAGTGCTGACCTCTGGTGCTTTTATTTGTTATGCACAGACCTTGATTACGGAGGTGAGTGGTGACTTTGCCAAAGTAACCCCTTTCTGAATTGAAAGAAAATGGTTCATTTTTGTTTGCAGTATTTAGATGTAAACTAGTGGCTTTGCCACTAAAGTTTGGGCCATTGTTATCTCACGGCAAACGGCCTGGTTAGCACGGGAATGCCTCATTGGAGAAGCTGCGTTCCAATGACCCCATGTCGTCACCATAGCGATGTTGGAGGATGGGAGGATACTCTTGGAGGTTTGGGTTTTATTGATTTTCTCTGCAACTATCTATCAGAAATTAACATATGACCTATGAGACTAAAGGTCTCAGGGAGTGCAATCTAGATCTGCACAGATCGAGGCATTTTTACATACATGGCATCAGCAAAGGTCTCGATCTCTCTGAAGTGAGATCCAAAATGGCGGCCATTTTAGCTTGATCGAAGATGTTTGAGGCTATTAAACTTGTCATAAAGACATAGTTTTAAGAAAACTTCAATAGTAAAATATTAGGAACAATCAAATAGGAAAAAAACACCACAAATTCTTGAAAATATATTTGTTGAATGATAAATCAATCAGGTCGAGGTAGCTGGCACTATCCTCACTGCTTCACAGCATGAATATTTTGCTTTATCTGGTACCCCAAGGGTACTCTACTTTGAAGTAGTCACAAATCGAATTTTTCTAACCAGCACTCTAGTAACCCATTTTTATATATAGGGTAATAAACGGGCATTACTGTAATTAACTTGTCAAACAAATAAAAACCTTTGAGACACAATTTACATGTATGTAATGTTTATTAACAATTGTCCTTATCTATTCCCTGAGTTTGGAGTAAAAGTCCTTGTACGGCACTTTGTGGGCGTGTGTTTGTCGTCTTCTCTCAAAATTCATGATCATCTTCTCCCGCTCTATTACTGAAATGAAGGAAACATTTTGAGTTATTTCACTTCTTTGAGGCCAGCTTTATGTTTAGTTTTCAATTGTAGGCCAGAATTCCCCCAAGGTTAGAGGCAAGGGACAAGGCACCCAGCTAGCACTACTCGTGCAATTTACATCATTTTTATGTGAAAACTCCTATTATTTACGTTAAAAAGGCATCATTTGGATGAGTTGTGCTAGCAGGGCATCTTCTTAAGATAGACAAGGAACATGGGAAAAAAAAGATTTGCAGGTGAAATGACCCATCACAAGGAGTACTTGAATTGCCTATATGTAGTTTTAACCCCCCCCCCCATGTGAAGGTTTATTGGGTTTGCTCCCCCCCACACCAAGATCTTGTTAAAAACAAAAACTTACCCCCTTCCCTCCATATAACTACCAAGTCCCCCCCCTCTCCCACCTGGCAATAAATGACTCAGCCCTTATTGTACTATCAGCTACCAAATGGTTACTTAAAGAGTTTAATTTACCTTGTGTGGAGGGAGACAGACAGTTTATTAAAGAGTTTAATTTACCTTGTGTGGAGGGGAGACAAAGAGTTTAATTTACCTTGTGTGGAGGGTAGACAAAGAGTTTAATTTACCTTGTGTGGAGGGCAGACAAAGGGTTTAATTTACCTTGTGTGGAGAGAGACAGAGAGTTTAATTTACCTTGTGTGGAGGGGAGACAAAGAGTTTAATTTACCTTGTGTGGAGGGGAGACAAAGAGTTTAATTTACCTTGTGTGGAGAGAGACAGAGAGTTTAATTTACCTTGTGGGGAGGGGAGACAAAGAGTTTAATTTACCTTGTGTGGAGGGGATACAGAGAGTTTAAATTACCTTGTGTGGAGGGGAGACAAAGAGTTTAAATTACCTTGTGTGGAGGGGAGACAAAAAGTTTAATTTACCTTGTGTGGAGTGGAGACAAAGAGTTTAAATTACCTTGTGTGGAGGGGAGACAAAGAGTTTAATTTACCTTGTGTGGACGGGAGACAAAGTTTAATTTACCTTGTGTTGAGGGGAGACAGAGAGTTTAATTTACCTTGTGTGGAGGGGAGACAAAGAGTTTAATTTACCTTGTGTGGACGGGAGACAAAGAGTTTAATTTACCTTGTGTGGACGGGAGACAAAGAGTTTAATTTACCTTGTCTGGAGGAGAGACAGAGAGTTTAATTTACTTTGTGTGGAGGGGAGACAAAGAGTGTGTGGAGGGGAGACAGAGGGTTTATTAAAGAGTGTAATTTACCTTGTGTGGAGGGGAGACAGAGAGTTTAATTTACCTTGTGTGGAGGGTAGACAGAGAGTTTAATTTACCTTGTGTGGAGGGGAGACAAAGAGTTTAATTTACCTTGTCTGGAGGAGAGACAGAGAGTTTAATTTACTTTGTGTGGAGGGGAGACAAAGAGTGTGTGGAGGGGAGACAGAGGGTTTATTAAAGAGTGTAATTTACCTTGTGTGGAGGGGAGACAGAGAGTTTAATTTACCTTGTCTGGAGGAGAGACAGAGAGTTTAATTTACCTTGTGTGGAGGGGAGACAAAGAGTTTAATTTACCTTGTGTGGAGGGGAGACAGAGGGTTTAATTTACCTTGTGTGGAGGGGAGACAAAGAGTTTAATTTACCTTGTGTGGAGGGGAGACAGAGGGTTTAATTTACCTTGTGTGGAGGGGAGACAGAGCGTTTAATTTACCTTGTGTGGAGGGGAGACAGAGAGTTTAATTTACCTTGTGTGGAGGGGAGACAGAGAGTTTAATTTACCTTGTGTGGAGGGGAGACAGAGAGTTTAATTTACCTTGTGTGGAGGGGAGACAAAGAGTTTAATTTACCTTGTGTGGAGGGGAGACAGAGAGTGTAATTTACTTTGTGTGGAGGGGAGGCAGAGAGTTTGAATTACCTTGTGTGGAGGGGAGACAGAGAGTTTAATTTACCTTGTGTGGAGGGGAGGCAGAGAGTTTAAATTACCTTGTGTGGAGGGGAGACAAAGAGTTTAATTTACCTTGTGTGGAGGGGAGACAAAGAGTTTAATTTACCTTGTGTGGAGGGGAGACAAAGAGTTTAAATTACCTTGTGTGGAGGGGAGACAGAGAGTTTAAATTACCTTGTGTGGAGGGGAGACAAAGAGTTTAATTTACCTTGTGTGGAGGGTAGACAAAGAGTGTAATTTACCTTGTGTGGAGGGGAGACAGAGGGTTTATTAAAGAGTTTAATTTACCTTGTATGGAGGGGAGACTGTAGTTGAGGATGGTTTGGGAGTGTTTCAGATGACCCCAAGCAAAGAAAGTTTTCACCTCACAATTGATGTACTGTTTGGCCAACCTAAAAATTACAATCAATTTATTCAGTATGCAACATATAATGTACTATTGGCCAACCTTAATAGGCATTTAATGTATCAATATACAATATCTAATGAACTGTTTTGCCAATCTAAAATGCACATTGAATATATCAATATACAACATTTAATGTACTGCTTGCCTAACCTAGAAAAAGTAGTATGTACATTCAGTGATTTAGTATACTAAATTTAGTGGCTAACACTATGAAAAATAACTGTGAACATTGGACCACCATATTTGGAAAGCATTGCACATGTGTAGTTTTTATAATTAGCCCTAGGTGGCCCTAGGTGGCATTTAATGTAGTGTTTGGCAACTTGAAGGTACAGTAGTGTAGGGGACCAGAAATCCTTGTGTCCATTAGATTGACTCTCAGGGGCCAGTTACCTGGTAATCACTGCTCGCGATCCCTAGTGTGGATCATACCGATCCATGTGTAGTTGGACGGTGGAAATATCAGGCATGGGATCATGGTGTAACGGTTAGCATGATGCAAGGGACCGAACTGGATCTCTAGAAGTGGGGTAGGGGTTGAGACTAAATATAGTACAGGGTAGGACACTCTTGGAGCCCCCATACTGGTACAGACTGCTTGACAGTACGCTCAAAGCAGACAGGGAACATTGCAGTCACAGTGCAAACCCTATGGGCTCAAACTACAGTGACTGACACTGTCCTAACCTTCTCTTCACAACCTCGATCTGTATGGAGAATGACTCAAGTTGGTGCGTGTGGCATGATGGAATGTCAAGCCATATATTCGGGTATGATTCCCGGTGATCCTAGATATTTTCACCATTCACTACACTATACATTAGAGGGATGGAAATCTATGGGGTTTTCTCTGATTTTAGAGATTCTCAGGTTCCAAAGCCCTATACATTTTCTGGCATAATTTCCTTTTTAAAACCTATATTAATAATATTTCTCATTGCGCATTTCATGGATTTTCTTGTACTCAGTCACTTTCTTCCCTGCACTGCAAAAAAAAAACAAAATGTCATCGAAATAACGGCAGAATCCTCATTCCAAAGTTGAGATACTTCCGAGATTTCACAGAGATTCTGAGTACATTTGTGTAATACTTAACTGCCACCTGGGGCTTCTTGTTGAAATGAAACTGGTTGCCTGCCATATAATTATGGTGGTTCACTGGTCAGTTTCACAAGGATCTCTGGTAAATTCAACAAGTTTCTGAAAACTAAAGATTAACTCTGTAAAACACAAACGAAAATACAGTCCACACTAGACTGGTTACAGTCCCTAAGCTCTTGTCCCTCCAGTACCCCTCCAGCTCAATTATTGATTAACTAAAGGCCTTAGTCTTTCACATTATTTTGTTTCTCTGTAGTTAGGATCCACAATCTAACTGTGTGCATGTAGCATTGCAGTCTATACTAAGATGTAGATTCATTACATATGATACATTGAATTATCGACAAAACTTGTAGCAATCTTTTTTGGTGAGATTCTACTTGAGTCAAAATTGTTCCATCTCTCTGAATGTGCTTATTTTCGAATGAACGAGTGTTTAATATGTATGTCCATGAAAGAAAAACAGGAGAAAATTTAATAGACTTGAATAAGTCTATATCCCTACCTCCTCATGACGTCATCACTCCGTGTGCACCTTGTGTAGCCAGTACTGGGTGGCAGTGACAGGGGCGGTAGACTTGTGGACTCCGTCATCACTTTTTGTCCACTTATCTCTCTCTCCATCTTCTAGATCTGTCATATCAATGAGAGTTTTAATATTTTGGATTGTACTTTACTATGGTCATAATAATGCCTATGAATAAGAAAAGCATAAAGCCTTTAGTGGTCACTTATGACAAAATGACTGTGGGAATGTATGCCTATAGAGTTGGCACTATGTTGGCCAGTAACAAAAAAAAAATGTTTCTCATCACCAGGCAATAATAAAACTGAGGAGGGAGGATTTCATTCACTTATTTTCTTTTAAAGACAAATGCTACAGGCTGACCAATGTTAGATCTTCTATAGATAAACACAACTAACTCTTGATATTATTAGTTTGATATATAAAGAATAGGAAAATGCAAAAATAAACCCCTATGTCATCATGCTTATTTTCATTTTAGGACCATTAAATTGAAAATGCCTTAACTATAGAAATGAATGGGGAAAATATTTTTTCATATTTTGCATCATAGTGAATGACCATCTATTGATTCACCTACAAGACTCTCATAATATATAAAATATATCTTTAGGATAATTTTAAAAGAAGAAAATTGGGAGGTCACCATTGAAATAAAAAAGTTGTGAATTTTTCAAAAATATTAATTTTCCCTTAACTATAGTGAAATGCACTGGAAAAGAATATATACAGGTTAAGTGATCCAGTTAGGGTGAGAAAAATTATGAAATGACTAATGGTTATCAAAAAAAATCATATAGTGCACAAATGCTTACTATCAATAGTTAGCAGCATTCCCAAGGCCTTCAGCATTATATAGATTTGATACCAAATATTTTCCGTCATACAGTTTAATTCTATCTGAAAGATCCTAAGAAAAAAGACGGGTTTTTTATGAAGGTGGTGAGGAGCTTTTTTCTTTCTTTTGGAGTGCTATAAATGGTAGTCTACGGTGGCTTTTTAAAACTCACCAAGGTAATGGCCAATGACCAATCCCCTTGAGGTTGCAGGACACCAATTGACGGGAGGTGGCAGCAGGAGACACTTTGTAACTCCGCACTGTTGTACAATGATTATTGGTCTAAAATCTGACAGTGGGTAGGCAAACCAGGTATCAAATTAATCCTTAGGGTGTATATTAGTTGATTTGAGTGTTAATTAGGCTGATATTTGATGGTAAGTTGAGGGGAGTGCACTCTATTTAATTAGACAATTTATTGAAATCATTCACTGCAAAACCCCCAAATCTGGGTATGTCCGCACTCTAAGGTCTATAGCACAAAAGTTAATCACATTGTACCACATGCCATGGCCCTAAATTATTGGGAAGAATTATATCTACTAGAAAATAATAGTGGCTGAGCCCAGATACTTGCACAAGTATTTTATTTTCGCCCAAAAGCTATATAGGCCAACAGTGGAAAAATAATTAGTGTTCTGCAGCCTCTACGGGCTATATAGGACCTTCTACCAAGTTTGTCAAATCTCACTAAAATGTGTTTATTTTGCTTAGGGTAAGTCTATTTGACAATGTTATGGTGAGAAAGGGCAAGGGAATCAGTGTAATTAGTGTGAAATCAATGAAAATCATAGTAGTGGAGTTTCGGCCTCGGAGAGATTTCTGAGAAATATTCTGCCGTCAATCCGCAAGCCTGATACTTCTCTCTATGGGGTACCAGGTAACCAAAATCATAGTTTTCAGGGTCAAAATGTTCTGAATTTTACATTCTAAGCTGTTTCCATCTATTTCAATTGACCTCAGCACTCTATGGGAGGCCTTTACATGCATCCGAGAAAAACATCACTTTTCTCTCCCCGAGCTATGCAGCCAATAAATGTCTACTGACACTTTATAAAATGTCCTTGTATTCACCATATCTGGTTTATTTTTTAGTCCTCACATGGGGTGACTTGAATAATATGCAACTGGGGCTGTTCAAGCCATTGCACATGGAGTAAAGTATTTTGTCAATTTTTTTTCCTTTATAACATTATATTTCCGAGGGTTTTACGTACATTTTACCCATAATTTTCTATGTTTTATAGCACCTCAGTGCCTCACGTGGTGTCCCTTGGCAATCAGCATGTCAAATGTCTTAGCCCTGTGTCTATTTTTCCATGGGAAAAGACCATAACTGCATGTGAATATCAGAAATCAGTAAAATTTGAGGGGAGCGCCCAGACTGATACCCAGTCTGGGAATCGATTCTCAGTGTTCTTTGAGGGTCCAGAAGGGCATAAAAGTAAGGGAATCTGGATGAGACAATACTAGGGCTGTAAATAAAGGCTCATCAAGCTATTTGATTGACCACCAAGGTCCCATCCTGGACCTTTAGGTTGCAGGACACCAATTGACGGGAGGCGATGCAAAAATATTCCATGGTCGTTGACATTTGCTTATAAAATATATACGAGCAGCATCGTGCACTGCTGAACCAGAGACCTATAAAGGGTTAACCGTACAGGTATGGAAGCACTTTGATACAGCATTTTTTAGCAAACTAAGTTTGACATTGTGAAACGGCCATTTCTTAAAATCGACATGTGACATGGACCTTCCTTACGCCAAGACTCCACTAGTGGCAACATTACGCCACCATGGTTGTACCGCTTGGGGATTGACACCTTCCCGAGGGTTGGTACAATTCATATACCAATACAGTATGTATACACTGTTTATACCACACTTGTGGTATAAACAGTGAGAAAGAAAATGGAAAAAGCACAACTAATATATGGGTGGGGCTCCAGAAAATGTCCATTATGCAAATTTGTCATGTTTTCTTTAATAACTCTGTAATAAGATCATTTCAGGTGATATGAACAGCATGGTTACAAAGATCTCAATGAGTACTTATGTAATAACTAAAGAATAAATTATATTTTTCCTGTTATTTTCTGAATTTACCCATATTTTGCTTGAAAAATACCAAAAAATCCATGTCCCCTGAGAAAAAAATGATTTTTATTCAATTTTTTTCTCTATTCACATTGTATTAACCCATTTTGCAATTAATACAACATATTTTAGAGACCCTTCTGTACATCACCGTGAATTTTCAAGAAAATTTTCAAATTTTTTCATTATCTGATGAAAATCTTTAAAAATAGAGTTTTTCTCATAAAATCATGTTTTTATTTAAAAAATGTGTTATCTATATGAATAGAATGCGTTTGAGGTAGTTTTTTGACAGTATGTAGAAGTCTGACACCCACATATTGGAGCAGATATGCAAAAATCTGAATATTTTACTGTTTTCTCTCCATAAATGAGGCCCAAAGAGGGGTAGAAAAATGACCCTTTTAAGGCTATTTTCTTTGGGGAATAATTTATTATATAAATATAAGGCATATAAAGATTAAATTCAGTTGACACTGTGTGTGGTGGGGGCCTGGAAAGGATCTTGCCATTTGATTCCGGAAATTCCACTTCAAAGTATGATAAAAGACAGAAAATTGAAAATGTTACGTTCATCAGATTTATGTTACGTTCATCGGATTCACATGGATGATTTACCTCTAATTTGCCTAATTCTTCAATAATAGTTAAAACAAATATCAATAGGGTACCCAAGTAGTGAACTGTACCAGCTAGTGTAAGAATTCTTTCAATGTAGATTATTGTTTTGCTGTAATAGGAATGCAATCATAAATGTTACGTTCATCAGATTTATGTTACGTGTATCGGATTTATGTTACATTCATCAGATTTTTGGTGTTACGTTCATCAGACTGTTACGTTCATCGGATAAACTGATGATAGCATATGTATGGCATAAATCATCCATGAAGAAAATTTTAAACAACCAGTAAACCTGAGAAAATCAACCTAATCAGCATAGGATATGAATTTTCCAGATAGATATATTCTTTAAGGAGATATTTCATGATTTTCCCCAAAAATGTTACGTTCATCGGATTCAGGCTAATGACTTATCAAAGATAAAATCCTTTATAATGCATAAGTAGATCAGAGAAATATCTTTAGGTATAGCTAATAAAAGTGAATACAATCATTTCCAATTGTCAGTTAGTGGAACATTGTTCAATTTTATATTTTTTTTGTTGTTTACAAGAATTTTTAAATGAACTTAGAGCAAATCCATCATTTTCTCAATTTACCTGATATTTTAAGCATGACACAAGATATGTGGAAACGAAGGAAAAATTTATATATGATATTCTGTGCATAGAAGAGATACATCTCTACCAGGTTCCAGTGAATATATATCATGGTATATTGTTTGAAAATCATTTTTCCACAATTTTATCTCATTTAATCAAATCTGATGAACGTAACACCCCTCTTAATGCTTAAAATATATGCATTTTGAGCTAAAAAATAGAAAATGATGAAAAAATCCCAACTTCACAATATTTAGCATTCTCATGGCTTATCACCTCCTCCACAGACATGTAAAACTATAGAAGTCTAAGGGTAATTAAAAAATTTGATCATTTTTTCTCAAAATTGGACATTTTCTGGAGCCCCACCCATATATAGATAGAACTAAACAACCGTGGTGTACGAGGTGGTCGATCCACCACGAGGGAGTTGTCTCCCCCGAGGGCATTAGACAACTCCCGAGGGGTGGATCGTCCACCGAGGACACCAGGGGAGGTTAGTTCTATATTTATTTTATGTTTTTAGAGGGTTTAAATAAGGAAAAATTATCAAAATCCGCACGGGCGCCCATGGCCATTTTGAATGTTTATATGCACCCAGAATGAGGCTGCAGTGGTGGATCGACCGCTGTGGTGGATCGGCACACGTTACGCCACTGGGGGTGTGGCGATCGGCCGCGCAATGCTATCTCTACATGTACATAGCTGTTGTAAGTCGATGCGTTCCTCTAGGCGCATACATCCTCCCCCATTTGTCAGGTTGTGAATCGTTTAAGTGGGTGTCAAGTGTGGCATAAGTGAGATAGGTATACAACTTGGCCAGTGTAGTGCATGACAGCCTCTTGTGAATATATTGAATACTGTCACCAACTCGGTGTTTATTTCATATTCGAAACAGTGAAATATGGAGGGCCCATAAGCTTAACCTAGGAGCTCCGTATCTCACGCCCCCCATGAGATAACCCGTCCCCATATCTCACAGTCAGTAACAGTAATCCAAATGGTCTTAAAACATGTAAATAATCATTATCTTATGCCCTTTTAAATGATTTTTGAACGGTTCTCACTCGAATAACATGAAATGAATACAAAGATGCACACATAGTGGGAATGACTGAGGGTTATCTCACTCGGCTCTGTCTCGTGAGATAACCCTCAGTCATTCCCACTATGAGTGAACCTTTGTCTATATATTTACCTTTATAGAAAACTGACAAGTAGACTCACCAACACCGTGCATTCAAAGAGTATGAATCTGAAGTGGTATAATTCTAACATTTTCCTCTTTAACAACAAGAAAATTTATAACATTTTTGAGCACCCCAGGCTTGGTTTTAGCCGTGGCAAATAGATCTAGAGGAATAGGCATTGCTTACTTCGACATCCTGCAGTCATTCCCTTTTCAAACCTTTCAGCGATTCAAAATTGAGATTGCACTTACCAAGGGGTAAATGATGAATACAGTGACACTCAAATATGGCCAACAATAAGAGCATATATCAGAAGAGGCAGTAAATATGTGTCCTTTATAAAAAAGAGTTGTGCTGTTAACTCCCTACGTCCATTATTACTGTGCTCCTCCTGTAGGTAAAGGTTGAGTGTACCCTTATAGGGGAGTGCTCATTATTTATCAATAGGGCGGGGTGGTGCTCAAGTTCTTGCACAAACGTGCAAAATTTTTGCATCCCTCTTTGATCTATAGTAGCACACTGTTTTTGGCTTGTTTTCTTTTTTTGCTAATAAGAGGTCAAATATTTTACACACCCCTCAAGAGGGGTCAAAGTATTTACACCCCCGCCCCTCAGGCCCCCTCAGGAAGGGTCAACATTCTTTTTCGCCCCCCCCCCTCAAACCCACCACCCCCTGTTGATAAATAATGACCACTCCCTTATAGTGAAGTGATCATTTTTATAAAAACAGAGCAATGTGAATTTGAAAGGGAGGGGCAAATCTTTTTGAGCCCTTAACTAGGAAGTGGGCAAACTGTTTAGACCACTCTGAGTGGGGAAGGGTCAACTGAACTTCAGCAGTGTTCAGCGCAAAAAGCATGTATGTTAAGTATACCTCTACTGGGATGTGTACACACATTCATACCCCATTTCTAGCCCCTCGAGGGAAGAGGATTTTGAGTTATAAGGGGGGGGGGCAGGATTTTCTTTGTAAGTCAGTGCAAAACTTACCACCCCCAAATGTTAAAAATCACCTCCTCATTCAAAGTCAAGGGGTAGGCCTTAAATGTGTAGAGTTATCATTACAGGGTCAATGGGGTGGAGGGTATTTCTCAACATATAGTACGATTGCACCCTGCCACTGTGACTTAAAATATTCAAAATAAGAGTGGGCGATGATTATAGGTACTGCCCTACGCCTGCTCTATACGATCAGCACTTAATGAAGTAGTTATATAGGGTTCGGTAGGATAGTCGCACCAGTGCAATCATTAGTGACAGCTTAATGCAGGGCTGTAACAGCATTAGAATGAGGCATCCCACTACGATTTGAAGGGATGCAGTCGAACTATCTTGAGAAATGCCTTCGGGTGTTCTGGTAAAGCAAGTCAAGAAGTCCCTACACTTAGAGGGTATTAGGAGTATTAGGCTCTACTTCACTTCAATCATAGGTCAGCTTAACTTGGGACCAGGTGAAACACATAGGTTATGTTCAGGGAATTCTCTCAGCCAGGTGCGCTGCCCTTTCATGTATGAGTCGCGTTTGAAAAGAACGTTAAAATATAATGATGTTTACTACAGCTGCATCTGTGCAGTGAATGGTTCTTTGAAAACTGCTAAAATCCCCATCCTTTGAATGTCAAGAATCCAATGCCTAGAAGAGAAGCTATGCCAATTTTTTTTTTTTTTATTTTACTTTCGCTCTATGCCCACAAAGTCTGGGCGCTTATGTCCTGGGTGGGACTTATATGATGGATGTGCCTTATACGCTGGGTGTGCCTTTTACACAGGGTGTGCCTTATATGCTAGGTGGGCCTTATACACAGGATGAACCTTATACATGGGGTGTGCCTTATACACAATGTGCACCTTATACACAGGGTGCACCTTATACACAGGGTGCACCTTATACACAGGGTGCACCTTATACACAGGGTGCACCTTATACACAGGGTGCACCTTATACACAAGGTGCACCTTATACACAGGGTGTGCCTTATACACAGGGTGCACCTTATACACAGGGTGCACCTTATACACAGGGTGCACCTTATACACAGGGTGTGCCTTATACACAGGGTGCACCTTATACACAGGGTGCACCTTATACACAGGGTGCACCTTATACACAGGTTGCACCTTATACACAGGGTGTGCCTTATACACAGGGTGCACCTTATACACAGGGTGCACCTTATACACAGGGTGCACCTTATACACAGGTTGCACCTTATACACAGGGTGTGCCTTATACACAGGGTGCACCTTATACACAGGGTGCACCTTATGCACAGGGTGCACCTTATACACAGGGTGAACCTTATACACAGGGTGCACCTTATACACAAGGTGTGCTTATACACAGGGTGTGCCTTATACACAGGGTGCACCTTATACACAGGGTGCACCTTATACACAGGGTGTGCCTTATACACAGGGTGCACCTTATACACAGGGTGCACCTTATACACAGGGTGCACCTTATACACAGGGTGCACCTTATACACAGGGTGCCCCTTATACACAGGGTGCACCTTATACACAGGGTGCACCTTATACACAGGGTGTGCCTTATACACAGGGTGCACCTTATACACAGGGTGCACCTTATACACAGGGTGTGCCTTATACACAGGGTGCACCTTATACACAGGGTGCACCTTATACACAGGGTGCACCTTATGCACAGGGTGTGCCTTATACACAGGGTGCACCTTATACACAGGGTGCACCTTATACACAGGGTGCACCTTATGCACAGGGTGCACCTTATACACAGGGTGCACCTTATGCACAGGGTGCACCTTATACACAGGGTGTGCCTTATACACAGGGTGCACCTTATACACAGGGTGCACCTTATACACAGGGTGTGCCTTATACACAGGGTGCACCTTATACACAGGGTGCACCTTATACACAGGGTGTGCCTTATACACAGGGTGCACCTTATACACAGGGTGCACCTTATACACAGGGTGCACCTTATGCACAGGGTGTGCCTTATACACAGGGTGTACCTCATACAGAATGTGCACCTTATACACAGGGTGCACATTATACACAGGGTGCACCTTATACACAGGGTGCACCTTATACACAGGGTGCCCCTTATACACAGGTTGCACCTTATACACAGGGTGCACCTTATGCACAGGGTGCACCTTATACACAGGTTGCACCTTATACACAGGGTGCACCTCATACACAGGGTGCACCTTACGCACAGGGTGCACCTTATACACAGGTTGCACCTTATACACAGGGTGCACCTCATACAGAATGTGCACCTTATACACAGGGTGCACATTATACACAGGGTGCACCTTATACACAGGGTGCACCTTATACACAGGGTGCCCCTTATACACAGGTGCACCTTATACACAGGGTGCACCTTATACACAAGGTGCACCTTTTACTACTTGGGTATTGGGCTAGTGCTAGAAGTAGGAGTCATGGATTAAATATTAAGCTAATAGATGATGGATATCGGGGCCATAGGGCTGTACATTCTGTACATACCCGAGCCCCGCAGCGGAGAGGGTATTTACAGAATGTACAGCCCGTGGGCACCGATATCCATCTTCTATTAGGTTTATACCACCATTTCCTCCATTTTGTAATAATTTTTTACCTGAGATCCAAAGAATATAGCCACGAGAAGACATTTTGTAAAGCAAGTGATACGGCCCGGGTCCACTCTGCGCGAAGCCATTGTTTTTTTTCCTCTCCGGGAGAGGTACCGCCGTGTTTACACACACTTTTCGTATTGAATCCAACCATGACAAATTGAGAAATTAACAGATTCATGTCCTTAGATAGTCTAGATGAAATTTTCAGCGGCTTCCTCGTACAACGAGAAAATGACCTATATCTACATCCCGGGAACTGACACACTTTCGTCGGACAAGGAGGCAGGTGGAAATGGCCGGACCGCGACCCGCTTATGATGGAAAAATCAATGGATTCTTCTTTATTGTTAATATTATGTACTCATTTGGTATGGAGGGATCATCTAGACTATCTAAGGATGTATTCTTTTTAATACCTCAACATGTCATGGTTGGATTCTATACAAAAACTGGATGGACACACAGACCTTTCACTATCAAGTTAGTAGAGCTCAACCTTTGCTTTGATTTTCCTCACCGTACAGTGTGGTGCTATAGCTAACATCCTTGCCAACCAGCACTGCGGCCAGGGTTCAATTCTCCTACGAGTTTGGATGATTTTTCACAATGGAAAAATAGCTAGATTAACTTTGTGTAGCTGCCATAATTTCCCAAAACTTTCTAAGTCCAACTTGACCTCGAAAAAGTATATACCAAAAATTTCAAAAATGCACATGGGTGGTATATGCAGAATAATGCACGGCTGATATGCACATATCAGCACCGGGAGTGCCAGAATCGTGGTATAAAAGTACATAATGAGGTGCAGAATGAAGGGGTTAATGTAGTGTATTAACCCATGGTGTCCTACTCCCACCCTACATATACATTGTATAGGGACTGGTCGATATATATCAATGGAGGGGCTTAAAGGGGTCTGAAAAAATTTCTTCTGGATTATGGGGAGGAGAGGGTTGAACAAAAGTATGTGTGCTTAATTCATTAAGGGCCACACTGAAAACCTGCTGCTATTGGTAAGTCGTCATATATGACGAGCTTAGGGTTGTCAGAGGGTCGTCAGGTCATTATGACGACCCTAAGTTGTCATACTGACCACCTTGGCTCTACTGCTAGTCTGGGATTGTTCCATGAGAGGGCCCCACTATGCATTTCTATGATACAAATAATGTGACCTGGGGCATATATTGAGCCTTATCTTTACATTGCTCTGGTTGTATAGTCTACTATGAGTAGGAGAATATGGTCAATGTTTGATACCAATGAACCTGAGAAAAATAGGAATTTCTAAGTAGAAAGGGTAGAAAAAGATGGGTCATCCTAGTAATTCACACCGCTCTGATAGATATTGCTAAAGTATGACTTCTTATTTCAGTGTGTCCAAGGTATAATACATGTAGATGGGTGTACTCACAATATGCTACATCACAATGTTTCACTGAACCTATGACAGTGGGTTGGGGATACCCAGAGTAAACTCTTTAATGGTGGATGAGATAACGAGATGTAATAAAAGAAATAATATTGGGAAAATTGGAAAGACAATACTATACATATTACATGTAATTTCTACACAGGACTATATAGTTATAACGGACAGCAATAGTGCTACTAGGGTAAACTTAACCTGTATCAGAAAGGTGTGCTACCCCCCCTTCCCCACAGTAGCAGATCTGATGATTATGTCAGAATCTTTATTCAATAGAAACCCTACAGGAAGAAGTCATCATGAAAATTGGGTGGTCTTTTCCTTTATGTCTAAGCAGTTTTTTGTCCTTAAGTTTAACATCAGGCTTCCCAGTTGACTGGAAATATCATTTTAAAAGACAATGAGAAAAGAAACATAGAGCTGAAACCAATCACATTCAAAATAGATAGCTTTATTGCCCAAAACAAACATGCTGCATGAGCTAGTATGGATAATAATTACGATGTTCTACACTGAAAGCCCCAAGGTCGTCAAACTGACGATACCCAAATCTACAACCTTAGGTCATCAGATTGAGCACCCAGGGTAGTCAACCTGATGGGTTTAGGTCAACACACTCATCCAATGGAGTCAAACTGATTACATAAGGTTGTTATTGTGACAACCTTGGTGCTGACTACCTTGGGTCCTCAATCTGACTACTTAAAGGTGTAGATTTGGGTATCATCAACTTGAGCACCTAAAGTCCTCAGTGGTGAAGATCTTCAGTTGAAAATTGAAGGCCTGACCATCAAACATGAGTGGCACATAGCTGCCACCTTGTCAGTTTGTTACATATTGTCAACGTAATGCCATAGACTCATACTGGAGCTTAATTCAAAACATCCTGGGATCACAACCCCAGTGATCTTAGTGTAGGCACATATCATAAGACCTGGCTGGTCTACCCTATCTAATGCAGTGGTTGCAGGCCTGTCCAGAATAGCTAGTCCTGGGATCACTTCACTATTCCATTTTCACCACTAAGATCACTGCGATCTTAGTGAAAGAAATGCATAGTGGTTTCACCTGATTACAAGTGCACTTACAGGTAACACTCCAGATCGAAAGAGGGAACAGCCTGCTGATTACATAAACAGGGGAGGGAGGACGTTTACTGAGACCTTAAGGGCCCTTAGGCCTACTCATGCGTTAAGGGCACTCTAAGGTAATTCTTCCTTCTCAAGTTTTGAAGTGAAGTCCTACCCCACTCCCTTTGGTATCCTCTTGCTGCAAGCCAGACTCTGTCTTTGCATTAAAGTTACCTTATTTACAGATGGAATCTAATACATTTCTTAGCCCATATGGGGATGGGGAACGATGGTATAAGCACTCTTGTGAAGAAGAGTGACTCCACAGCTATTCCTTTATTTTGGGACTCTTACCCCTGTGCCTAGTCAGTTATTCCTGGAATAGTGTAGGAGGGCTGAGGCTAAGATCAATGCAATCTTAGTGCTGGCTAGGATATGTGAACCCAGTCAACTCTTAAGATCACTTAATAGGATAGGGCTAATTTATTCCTAAGATCGCTGGGGTTGTGATCCCAGGATGTTTTGAATTAAGCTCCTGGGGAGAGGTAGACTGAGGGATTTCACTCCCTGTAAGGTGCTACCCTCTGTCTGTACCTCTTCTGATGAGTTTAGAGATCTGGAGGGTTATCAGTGTACCTGTATAAAATACAAATTTGAGCTTTGGACTTAAAACTTAAGCACCCCGAGGCTCATAGGAGAAGGGGTATTTTCCAACAAAGGGGGGTGAAGAGTTTTCACGTGGATAGGCAATATTTTTTTATTCCTCTGTCGCCAGCAGTCAACATTTTTTGCCAGCAGCCCCAGGTCAGAGGCATGGATGATTTTTATGTCCATCTTGACCTATAGTTGTGCATGGGCTATTTTGCTTAAAGGAGGCTAATGTTTTATCCCCCCCCCCCTTGATGGGTCAAGAGATTTTTGCACCCTCCTTAAGAGGGATCAAAGGTCTTTATGGCTCCCCTCAAACCCACCCCCCTGTTGATTAAAGGGAGTAGATACAATTCATCTGGTTCAAAATTGACCAACAATTTCTCTTAGTATAATAATATTGGAACCAAAAAGGGGATAATTATGCAAATTTATGCAAAGATCTTAATTAATGACAACATAATCATGTACAAACTCCTCTCTAATCAGTTCAGACAGGTACTCTGTAGTGGTCACCCAGGGGACTTTTGCAGAACAGGAAACGAAAAAGAAAAAAAAAGAAACAATAAAAAAAAGTGTTGCAAAAGAAATAGGACGAGAATAATCATGACCAAACTAGAAAGTTTCAACGAAGAATAAATATTGTTAGTTTTGAGAGAATTTTTGGTGTTGCTAAAACCAATATCAGGTTTTCGTTTAATAAAACTAACAACAATTCTAAACGTCTGACTAGGAAAAATATATTCGTTTCAATGTATTTCTTTGTTTCAAAAGCTCAGTTAAGGAGCAAGGTTCAACCTCATTCTTCACTCAAAAAAGTTGTGTTTTTAGTAGTTTTAGACTATTCGATGAAAGGAAATTTGATTTAAAGAGTTAAACTACTACAATAATAATTTACAACTTAGAAAAAACAAATCATAATGTTTTTTAAAGTGACATAGAAAATATAGTTTTCGTTTAAGTTCGTCCATATATTAACCCAATTAAAAACGAAACGATCTTATAGATAGCGCTCCCAAGCCTAGATACTGGTACTTTATAACTGGAGGAAAGTCCTTTCTGAGACCAACCTGGATGTAGGAAGGCACAATTAACTTAGGAGACATGGATTTTGGCCAATTTTGGGATCCTTATGCAGAGGCAGACTCAGATTTGGATGAGCTTGATGCTAGATATTACCGGAGGAGAATACATCCCCTGGAAGAATTTGGCCGTAGGAAGTTCATACAAAGCTACAGAATAACCAAACGACAAGCTGAATGGTTGATAGATGACTACTACAACGAAGTGGACATACAAGGTCATACACAACGTGGGGGAATGAGTATAGAGGACTGTGTAAGAACTATGGGGTCTCATATTCACTCCTTTAAAAAAACCTGGACATGGCAAATATATATATGTCGCATAATATTAAATGTAAAAGAAGTGTACGAAATAAACTTATCAGTTAAAAAACATACCTTTTTTATACTTTTGTAACACCTAACATGATACACTTTGTATTTCTAATTTTTAATATATACTTATATATATTTTTGTAGTTCTGTTTAGGTCTACGCTACCTTGCCACAGGTAGCAACTATTCTTTAGTTGCAGACTATCAAGGAGTTTCAAGATCAACGGTGAGCAGATGTGTGAGGGATGTCTTAAACTACTTCTTCGAAAACAACTACAAATATGTACATTGGCTCGAGACAGAAGACGAAAAACTAGAAACTGTCCGGTTATTCTCTGCAAAATTTGGACGACCATGTGTGCTTGGACTCATCGACGGGACCCATATAGCTCTTTGTAGGCCAAAGGAGAATGCAGGCGCATACATCAACCGCAAGGGATTTCATTCCCTCAATACCATGGTAATATTATGTAGAATACACATATGTATTTATAAATGAGAGTATATTGTCATACTAGTAATTGTGCATGATCAAGTTGTCATATGAGAAATATCATATGGCTAGTGGTATATAGTGTAAATACATCAAGCTCTCATAAATAGTGTTATTTCCAGTTATCACTGGTTTATTCAGCTTTAGGCAAACATGTAAGAAATATCAATCACACAGTAGTTAATATGTAGGTAATTTGTACATACAGTAAATATACAGTAGTTTATAAAGTATAATGTTCTGTTCCACTCCCCCTGTGAGGTAATAATAATACAATGTCCAGCATAGTTCTAGGTGGGTTCCCACACCTAGCTCCTGACCTGCTGCTTAGAGGAATAATGTAATACTGAATAACTTTACCCTCTGGTGGATGTCTTGAGGAAGATACCCTCTGGCCACTAATGATGGAAACCAATGCCTGTCTAGCATAGTTTCACCATAGTGCAGTGGTATAGCAGGTAGCAGGAGATGACTGGAGATGTTACCTCTGGAGCGGTTCTTGGTGTTCTGATTTCTAGGAGGTGCAGCCAGGCTATTTGTAGCAAATCTTGGCATTGCACCTCAGACTGACTGGGGCCAGTGGCATCTGCCTAACTCTGCAATTGTTTGAGGGGAGGCTTTCATGTGTCACTGGGTGCACAAAGGACCCCCATGGACGCCGCTGCGTCCCCCATTGTCTTGGTCGGTTCTGTGACTTCAAACCCCCATATCTCGGAAGTTTACGCTGTTATAACCGCCATTTTGCGCATGCACGGAGTTGAATATGCCAAGTTTATAATGCCTGCTTGATAGGCACGTAACTTGCGCCGGTTTGTCTGTAGTGCACTCGGAAGTCAAATCAGTCTCCATGGCGTAACTTCCTTAATAATAGGAGTTCCGCCTTGATCCTGGGCTCATTTTGACCGTCTAATTATGGGCTTTCCATAAATGCTTTGATATTTGACCTAGGTCGCTCAGGAGCGACGCTAGAGCGACCGGACGGTTATGGCGTCATGCTTATGTAACCCATTGTTCAGTTATTAGAGTGCTCAGACACTCATGACGGCGTCTGCGGTGCCCAGGCACCCATGACGGCCGGTTGCATTCACTTACAACTTATTAGTTTGTGCACTGAACCATGAGGTCGCACACTGAGACCCTCAGTTTTATTATATTGTGCAGTGAACCATTAGGTCGGACCCTTTGATGTCACAAACTCTGTGTAACTGACTTGGCTGGTGTGCAGTGGGGCATGAACGCTCTTATACAAAGTTTGAGCGCTCTTATAGCTCTTAGAATCAACCTATGTATTGATTCCTTATACAATACATTATTTGATCAATACAATAATATGTCACAATTTATGGAATAATAAAATGGTATATGATAGAATACTCCCTCTCCCCCGAGAAAATGCGAAACTCTGTCATTTTGCCGAGGGAATGTACAATATATATATTTTTACCTTATTTGGAGTTATATACTGTTTGTAAGAGGATTTGAAGTGATGGGGAGTGCTTCAAATGCAATTTTTGTGGTAGAGCTTTGTCAGTATATATATACAATTTTCTCCTGGGTATAAGTACATTTCCGTAATTCTATATCTTACCATACATGGGTGTATTTGCTTATGTATCTTCAATTTTGGGTACAAATTTCCAATTTTATGTACAACATACAATTTGGCGAATAGTGTGCAATTTTGGCATTCAATGTTAAATTTAGCATGCAAATTTACAATTTTAGTGTGCAAATTGGGTACAAACGTACAATCTGGTGTGCAAACATACAATTTTAGTGTGCAAATTGGGTACAAACGTACAATCTGGTGTGCAAACATACAATTTTAGTGTGCAAATTGGGTACAAACGTACAATCTGGTGTGCAAACATACAATTTTAGTGTGCAAATTGGGTACAAACGTACAATCTGGTGTGCAAACATACAATTTTAGTGTGCAAATTGGGTACAAACATACAATCTAGTTTACACTATACAATTTTTGGGATTCTGAGACAAATTTTTCCGAGGACCGGAAAAACAAAGTACTTCATGTACAATAGGCTCGTTTGTCTCTGAGTTACTCTGTGATTTTGCTATATGGGTGTATTAATTGGCAATTTCGGCAGTGGGCCGCTGCTTTTAATTGACTTTTCCCCAGCCTTTTTGAGTATGTGTCCCTGAAAGAGATTATTTTGGTGAGTATCTTAAGTAAACATTTTTCATGTCAACAATTTTTCTCAACATTTTTTTTTTCATTCATTTTTCCAACAATTTCTTGGATACCTAAAGTGTGTTACTTTAAGTAAACCTTGGTATAGTATACAAGTGCTAGTGGGTACAAAACTGTCTTAGTTATCTACCTGCATTCATGTATACTAATGTTAGATTTGTACAATTTATAATTTGCAATTTTGCAATTTGCACGTATATGTGCACATTAATCAACGATTTTGTGCGAATACCATAGATTTTCATATTATACATCAACAAGTGGCTGTGTATATTTTTCTAAATCAATTTTTTTTTCAATACTTTGATAATTTCATTGACAGTGGAGGTGTGTCAGGAATGAGATGTGCATCTCCTCCCTGATGTGCTCATGCAGTGGTGGCACCTGAGGTGTTAGGTGCCAGATTTTGGCATGTGTCTGTGGCAGTGCCTAGCTTGGTGTCAGTGGACAGTTCAGGGTGGGGGGGGGGTGTGTGTGTGTCCATTTAAGGAGGGAGTGGCTGGTATTGGAGTATCAGTTCCTCACTGGAAACCTTTGCTGCAACATCATGGCTCACTTTCAAGCTATCCTTGAATTGCCTGTCTCCCAGGTGATGGTGGTGGGGAGTCCGGCTAGGGCCCTGGTGGAGGCCAACCAGACCATACACTATGGCTATATAGTGAAAAATTTCAGAGAGATCAGTGAGCATGGTGATGTGCTGGTTGACATGTACTCCTGCCACTACTTTTTGGGTTCAGCCTTACGTCGGGGGGCCACTGTGGCCCTTTTGGCCAGGGCCTTGAGTAATATAGGGTTCTGGCCCATGGACTCTAACTTCGGGCCGCGGGAGCGAGTGTTGTGGGATTATTTGTTGGCAGTCTCCTTCATTGATCTTGCGGCATCCGGGGACCCATCTATGGCAGCTGAGTACGGACTGGGATCGATGGAGGCCCGACTCGTTGAGTGGGATCATGACCACGGCCACATGTATGGATCGGACTCCCACTCTCCCGCCAGTGTTGAACCCGAGGCTCTGTGGTAGAAACCTGACTGACTGAAACCTAGGGTGTAAAAACCCGCCGTCCCAAAGGCCCTTTTCAGGGCCGGCAAATTGTGCGAAAAGTTCTGAATACTGTCTCTGATCTGTTGTCTCCTGGTGGTGGACTGGGGGCAGTCTAGGCTGTGGGCAGTCTAGGCTGTTTCCACAGTCACCGGGGAGGGCTGGTGGTTTAGAAAATTAGCAATAGTCTGCATGTTTGACCTTGCGGCCTCCTCCTGTTGTTCGTCAATAATTATATCTGTTGTATTTTCCAGTGCTGTCATGGTCACCGGGCTGGTGCCACAATCATTCTGGAGAAGCATGGAGTAGTACAGTCCTTTGTTTCTAAGGGCTGGTATGGTACTGAACCTAGTGCGCCAAGGTAGGTGTATCACCTGAGGGAGGTGATAAGCAAATTCTCCTCTCTGTGTTGTTATAACTGCTGGTCCATTCCAGGTAAATATAGCCTTAGGTAGTGGGAAGGTTTTAACCACTATATCCTTATAGGTCGGGGCAGCTGCTGATTTAATCTCATCAAATTCATGTGGTATTGGCCTCAAGGGTAGCGCGAAGTTTGAGTCTCCACAATATATTTTAAAATATATTGTGGGATTTGTGCGCTTGGCCACATTCTTCTTGCCACAGTGTGTCTGTGCAAATTTCTTAAGGTACTTCATTATTCTGTAGGCTGAGTAGATGGTCAGGGTGAATAATATAGCAATTATCAGGGTGTGGGTTTCCTGAATTGTGAGGAAAGGGGTGTGGGTTTCCTCTGTAGGGGTCAATGTGGTAGGATTCTTATCTGGGAGCAATTTGTGTAGGGGCAGCTCGGTGACTAGTCTGAATGCTTTGGCTGTAGGCAGGTAGGCTACAGTCCCTCCTAGTCTGTACAGTTTGAGTAGTATGTATACTATAAAAATGTGAGCTGATATCCCTAGGATAAGTCCTAAGCTTTGGAAGATTGGATGCTCTGTAACTCGACGTAGGTGTGACTCTACGTAGCGTGTTTCCATTGCCTTATCAAGGTTGGAGGCATCTTTTAATAATGTTTTGGCAAAGGGCTCTAAATTTAGTTGAGTAATATCATCCATGATTGGATTTTCCTGTAGTTTTTCTAAGGTTCTAGAAAGGTTTACTACTGGGAAATTTGGAAGATTCTCTCTTTCATCTGGTTTGGTTTCAGAAATTTGGTTAAGTGCTGCCATGAATGGTAAATTAATTGTCTTGAGAATGTAATGAAATGATAAGGTTGAGTTACAGGGCAACCTTGTGTTTGGAAGAGAAAATTCTCCTACACTGATTGTGCACCCACAGGGTACACCTATGATTGAGTAGGACTGGGCTTTTCGAGTTTCAGACGTTTTACCATGGCAGTTGATAAAGTAATGGGGTTCATTAGTAGTGACCAGATACTCATCTTCAGAAATGGAAATAGCATGGGTGGTAGGTTCTTGCAGTGGTGAAACTGTAAACTTGCAATGTTCCTTAATCTGTTGAGCCTGGTTAGTAAAAATGGCTACAGGGCATGTAGGCCTGTGTTTATAAATTCTACCATTTACATCTCTGCATACCTTTACTGTAGTACCTTCACATGCCTGCATATCTGCTGAGTCCAACTCGATGAATAATGATTCGTCGTAAGATACTGCTAGAAACTCAGTTGTGGTTTGCAATTTGGTGACTCCTCTGGTGGGGGTCTCCTGTGTGTCTATAGGCATGGGTGATGTAATCATTTGGTACAGTTTGAAGGTCGAGGTGGTAGATTGAATTATAATGTCCAGATGAATATATATATGGTGAGCTGAGTAAGTGTATGAGGTCAGCTTCTGTGAATAATAGAAATCTAAGTCATTAATTGCGACTTGTGCTCCAGGGTGTGTAATCCTAAGTTTGTTATTAATGTCCACTAAGTATCTAGCAAGGTCTGAGGGTGGTACTATATCAGGGGTCAGGATTCCTGATGATAGCATCCTCAGGGCTGCATTTGTTCTTTGCAGTGATTGAACTGTATTCATTCTTGCTGCTATGACAATTAATGCATCATTTAATACTTGCATTTTTTCCCTTTGAGTTTTCTCGTGCCTTGAATATGAGTCAAGTGACCTAGACATGTTAGAGGCCCATAAGTTGACGGTGTCACCTATGGTGTTGATTGTGCTGTCCAGTACCTTCTTATCTTGGATGTATGCTTTAACAAACTTATCTTGTCTGTCTGTGATCTTTTCAATGAGACTAGCTGCTTCCTGATCTTGTTTAGCAAATTTTCTTAGTATTTCATCTATGTTCTTGAGCTGTCCCATTACTTGGTTTACATCTTCTACTGTGGCTAGACCTAGCACACCGTGAAACAGGGGTGCTAGAAAACCCAGTATGGCCTCTCTTTTGGCCTTGTCCAATGTGTTTATGGGGTTGGATAAGAACAATTTGATGGAGGCTAATGTTTCATTTATCTCCTTGTCTGCAATTTCCAGCAAGGTGTCAAGCTCCTTGGCTTGTTGGATAATTTGACCAGAGGTATGATCTTGTAGAGTAGGAGTGGTCAATTGGAGTATTCTATCCCTTATGGATCCTTGGGTAACAGGTGCCCGAGGTATCTTGTAGGGGATAGCTAACAACAGTGTTGTGGTTGTATGTCCATTGACCAATGGTTGAGGGCTAGGTTTGAATACTACTCCTATGTTTTGTCTCACCACAGGTGTATAACCTGCAGTAAGTGGTTCTATAATATATAATACCAGCATAGTTAGCAGTATGGGTGCAACTCTCAGTCTCCCCATGGTGCTTGTGTAAAGCAAGTTTGCTGTTTAAAGTCTTGTCAAATTTGTAGTGCTTTGGTGCTGGTAAAGTCTAAGTGTATGGTGTAACACTGTAAATGAAGTGGTTCAAACTGTACCTTTGCAAGATTGAGCTGTCTTGGCAATATGTCCGGTGAGTCTATAGAGATTGACCAGTAAATGGTAAGGTCAGGTTGAAGGTGAAGTAGGTGTGTTTTTTATCCTAGTGCAGTCTCTCCTAATGGAGAAGTGGGCTGGCTAGTTCCCAAGTGGGGTCCTGTAGACTTGTGTTCCAGACTGCAGCTGGATGAAGACTGATGGTGGGCTATGGTCCACAGTGCTTCTTATGTAGCCTACCCTACCCACATCCATTGTGGGCATGGTATTGTTTCTCTGGAATCAGTGCACCTAATCTCCAGTGTCTGCAACTGTGGGGGTCTATTGTATAATCTGTGTACTGGTAATTAGCTCCTCCTGTCATCCAGGACAGCCATTCATGACCGTCTAGACAGTTGTCTGAGGGTAGCTTATAAGGTCAATTGATCTCTATAGACTGCTGTGTTGGCATAGCGCGCTCTTTCATGTGGGGATTAGGCTTTAGACACTCCATTGTGTTATCCTTACTCTTCTAAGGCTTCATGTCTGCTTTACTTGGAGGGTCCCAGTCTTTGACCATTCAGAGGCAATAACCTACTGATATATTTACAAATTTGATTGGCTTTATATATATAAGTAATTCATTATCAGTCACACATGTCTATGTGTGGATGAAGAGAATTTGTAATACATTTTGAAAATCTTATGTTCTTTTGGTATCTCAATCTGTTTCTAATTTCTTGAAACTGCACCACACCTAGATGTTTTTCTTAGTATGTGGTGTGCAGGTCTAGGCTTGATAGGGCCTATGCCTGTGGTTTCTCTTGTAAGGGTGATATCATTTTTATTCCTTACAATTTTGTTGTAGTATTTGGCTTCATGTGGAATAAGCCTGTGTGCAAATTCATTGTTCCTGACAGCCACAACCTTTTTCAGTCTGTCTATGTGCACTGGTCTGGCCACCAATAGATTGGTGTCCAAGTTTTTGAGTTTGGCACTTGTCAAACTAGGTCTATCTACTACAACATATGGTCCCATAAAAAGGGGTTGAAGTTTCTTACACTCTGTGTTGGTCAGGATTCTTGGTATGTTTAGGTACACCATGTCGGTGACCTTGATTTCCTGTGGTGTAAGTTTCTTAACATATCTATCCTTTCTTTCCTTTTGTAGCTTGGCGACCCTTTCTATAGCTTTCCTCCTAGAGGTATCTTGATTTGTTATCATGTTGGCTACATGGTCTGCTACGGTGGATATGTCTTCCTGTATTCCCAGCCCTAAGTCCATTGGGGTGGCTGGGTTTCTTCCATGGAGTAGGAAGAAAGGGGTGAATCCTGTGGTTTGGGATTCAGTGTTGTTTAATGCAAAGGTTATGGGTTCAATAAATGAATCCCAATTGTTTTGGTGCTTTGAGCAGAATGCTCTGAGCGCTGTGCCAATGCTAGCATTGAATCTCTCTACAAGCCCATTTGATTGTGGCCTGTATGGTGAGGAGAATTTATGTTTGATCTTGAGGTGTTTAGTTAACTTTGTGAACTTTGCACCTGTATAACATGTTCCATTGTCTGTTTGAAGAGTGGCTGGTGTTCCATGATGACAAATTATATTCTTGTAGAACTCTGCTGCTGTTGTTTCAGCTTTTAAGACAGTAGTAGCCCAAGCTGTTGCATATCTGGTAGCATAATCTATGCAGACTTGTATATGTTTGTTTCCCCTGGCAGTTGTGGGAAGTGGTCCCACCGCGTCGAGGTTTAGGAACTTCATTGGTGAAGCCATGTACTCTCTCACTGTCATTGGTGTTTTGTGTGAGTGTACTTGCCTTTTTGCTGTGAGGCATGTGTGGCAGGTGGAAACATATTTTGTTGTGTCTGCTAGCATAGACTTCCAATATACCCTAGGTCGGAGTGCTGACAGCATCCTACTTGAACCAAGATGGCCACCAGTAGGTGAGTCATGGAAATACTGTAGTGTACTTGTTACCCATTGCTGTGGTATAACAATTTGAAGTGGTACAGTATTGGTTTTTCTCCAATTTATGGGGCATATATGGACTAATGTACCATTTACCAAGGTGTATGTCTGGCCTTGGTTGATGATTCTATTTCCTTGTGCTTTTGGTGCAGGCAAGGTCCCATCCTCAAGATATTGTATGAGGGGCAATAGTTCCTTGTCCTTCCTTTGTTCCAAGCCAAGGTTTGAACCTGAGATGGATGTGTCGGGAATCTGATCCAGTAATTGATTTATATCTAGCACATGTTGTTTTATTCTGTCCCTTTCTTTTTCTTTTTCATCGACTATTGGCCTATCTTGTGCCTTTTGTTGGGGTGTGTCACTCTTGTTTTGGTGTGTAGGCTCCTTTGGAGGGCCTATTCTCGCCTTGATGGGAGTGGTAACCTTTTTCTTTAAAGGCACAATTTGCTTTTTGTCATTCTTCTTTGTCTCAGAGATCTTTGACTTAGTAGATGCAGTGTCTTTTGTGACATTTTTCCTGGCAGGTGGGGTTTTGGTAGGTTTGTTTCCTGTGACCTTTTTCTCATTTAGAATAGTTTGTGATTGTGTGGGGGGTTTTGGTGTGCCCTCCTGAATCATTTCTCTAGTCTTTGAGCGTGTGGTCATAGGACACAAATGGTTTGATGTTTCCTCTCCCTGCATTGATTCAAAGAATCTGACTGATTTGGAAGTTGCTTGAGTAATAGCATATACTGTGTCTTCTGAATCTTCATCATCTGAGTCAGGTGGGGTGAAGGGTGGCTCCTTAGGAGTTACCTTCAGCATCTGATTGAGTGATGAGAATTCGATAGGCTGAAGGTAACTCCTTAGGAGTTACCTTCAGCATCTGATTGAGTGATGAGAATTCGATAGGCTCGAAGTCATTATCTGGAAAGAGTTGTGAGTATTCTCTCTCACAATGGCAAAACACATAGTGTGTAGATTGCTTCAAGATACCCTTAATGGGTGTCTCTGGCCTTTCAATGGTGTTGGGTGGATCATCCCTTTTGAATGGTACTTTCTTTGTTACTTTTGCAAACTTGGTTCTACTGGCTGCTCTAACTCTCCTTGGTGGGGGTGGAGGGTTAGTCATGGGTCCAGAATCTGGGTATTCTCTTCTAGACATAGCATCTGGTGGTGTGTTATCATCACCTTTCACGTGTTGGATGGTGAATGAAAATTGTTGTATGTCTAGAGCCCATCTGGCCCATCTATGTGTGAGTCCTGTATTGGTTAATAGTGGGATTAGGGCTGCATGGTCTGTGTATAATTGGAAGTGTCTAGTCTCTAGATAGTGTCTGAAATGTAATACTCCATACACTACTCCCAGTAGTTCTCTCTCTGTGGTATTGTAATTTCTCTCATGTTTGGAGAGGGTTCTACCTGCAAAGGCTACTGGTCTGAGCACGCCTTCATTATCTCTCTGTGAGAGTACAGCTCCTAAACTCACATTGGAAGCATCAGTTGCCAAACTGAACTCTTTCTCATAGTTTGGATATCTGAGAAGAGCATTGGTACAGAGGGCATGCTTTAATGTTTTGAAAGCATTATCTGCATCCTCTGTCCAGAAAAATGTTTTGAGATGTGTCTGTAGATCATACAATGGTCTAGCAATTTGGGCATAACCTTTGATAAACTTTTTGAAGTATTGGCATAGGCCTGTGAAGGATCTGACATTTTTGACTGATTTTGGTGTTGGGAAGGTTTTGATTGATTCCACCTTTGTGGGAGATGGTTGCAGTCCCATGGGTGTGACTCTCATTCCCAAGAAGTCTATTCTGTCTATGAAGTATTCACATTTTGATTTCTTCAGTTTGAGTTTACCAACTCTTAAGCTGTTGAACACATCTTCCAGGTCATGGAAGTGTTGTTCGATTGATGGGGATAATACCAATATGTCATCTAGGTATGGTAGGGCACATTTGTATTTGAGTTTGTTCAGAATTAATGTGACTAGATGGCAGAATCCTGCAGGTGCGGTCGCTAAACCCATCGGCATCCTTTCATAGACATATTTTTTGTCATTTGCTATGAATGCGGTTTTATGCTGGTCCTCCTGTCTTATAGGAATTTGAAAAAATCCCTGTTGGGCATCTAGCTTACTGAATACTCTTGGTCTGAGTGACCCTATCATGTCTAGAGTGTCATCGGCTCGGGGTGTAGATAAGGCTTGATTTATCGTGTCTGAGTCTGTGTCACTGAATTGAGTTACATCCTCAGGCCGTATGGCTGAGATGGATTGATCAGTGTGTGGGGTAGTGTCTGACACCTGTTGAGGTTTTTCTAAATCAGATTCCTTGACTTCCTGAAATAGAGCTATGATGGCACCCTTTTTGATTTTATGTGGGCGCCTGCTGGTGTTGAGTAACACTAGGGGATGTTTGTTATTTTCCCTGGGGGTTACTGCTGCCCTTTGAACTAGATATGGGGCATTGTTATTTCTTTGGAGGTTATCTACTACTCCAGTTTTCCCTTGCAGTGATTGAGTAGAAGTGATTTTACCCAATACTGCAAGTTCGGAAAATGGAGGGATGGTAAAATCCCTCACTGCCCTAATGGGTTTGAGAATTTGTTCAGGATCAACATTAAATTCAATTTGAGATTTTGTAGTGCTTAAGAAATCTGTGCCAAGTACAACGGGCTGTGTGAGGTTGGGTATTACAGCAAATTGGTATTGGAATCTGACACCTTGGATTCTAAAGTTCAGCATAGTTGAATGTCTAACATGACACACTGATCCATCTGCCAAATGGATGTTGATTTTTGATTTCCTCAGTTGGATATGGAATCTCTTTTGGAGATCCATGAGGAATGATTGTCTGACACAGGTGATAGTAGCACCTGTATCAACCAAACATTGTACATCTGAAACATCATACAGATTTGCATTGATACAGCCATTTTGAAGAAGTACAATAGAAAGCTTGGTACTCTCACCTGTATCCTTTGATGATGAATCTGGTGGGGTGATGTGTATCACTGATGGACGTCTCTGTCTGTTAGATGGTAGATTGGCACTAGCAATTGTCTCTGGTTGGATCCTTGTTAATCCTGATTGATTGTTTGTTTTTGGGGTGTCACAGCGCACTGGCCCATCGGCACTGTGACATCCTAGTTTTCCTGGTTCTGTGGGGCGGTTGAGATGTTTGCCACCAGGAGCTTGGAGATTTGATCTATTACGTGAGGTGGTATTTGGGGGTTACTGTGTTGGTTCCCCTGGTAACCTCTTGTGTCAGGCTTGTAATCCTCCTGACGTGAGTTGGAACCCTGGTTATATTGACCAGAGTTGCTGTATTGACCAGAGTTGTTGGATCCCTGGGTGTTGTAGGATCCAGAGTTGTTGGATCTCTGGTTGTTGTAGGCACCATTGTTATTGTAGGATCCACTGTTGTAGTTCCTATGTGGACTATGGCTTCTACTTTTGGATCCTTGATTATAGGATCCAGAGTTGTTTGAACCCTGGCTGTTGTTGTAGGAACCATTGTTGTTGTAGGATCCAGAGTTGTAGTTCCTATGTTGACTATGGCTCCTACTGTTGGATCCTTGATTATTATAGGATCTGCCATTACTTGGGGTTCTGTCTCTCCTATCACTGTATGAAGAGTTACCATTGTTGGAGTTGGAAGAGCTGTTGTCTTTCCTACTGTTGTGACCCCCCCGGTTGTTGCTGTTGCCCCCCCTACCTCTACCTCTATTGGATTGGTAGTTGGGGTCATAGTTATTTCCTCTATATCTACCGGTAGGGTCTTTTGATGTAACCTTAGCTTCCTGTTGCCTTACATGGGCACTAGACATTAGGTTAACATCTTCATCTGCACTAGTGCTGATTTCCTGGACCTTTTTCTTAGTAGGCTGTGGGTTAGACTCTGCATACAATGTTCTCCTAGATCTTTCTTGGGTCTCAACCTCCAAGGCTAGGTCTAGGGCTTGGTCAAAAGAGTCTATTTTCTTGTTTTCAAGAGCTACAGAGATCCAGGGCCTCATGCCTTGGGTAAATGCCTTGCTTAAGATCTCATCGCTTTGGCGTTGGGCATTACACGCTTTCCTGAGATGGCATGCATAGTCTAGGACAGGTTCATCTATCTTTTGTGCACGGAGTGCAGTCCTTGAGATGATATTGTCTCGAGTAGCAAAATACTCTTTTAATTTATTCACTACATTGGTCCATGTCAACATATCAGGTGTGGCACTTTCCCTGAAGGATTCAAACCAAGCCAGTGCTTGTCCTTCAAGGTACTTGGGTAAATATGTTACCATGGTGTCACTGTCTGTTACTTTGTACTTATCCTTCAGATATTCTGGGAATTTGTGATCAATGAATAATGCTGTTGACATGAGTGGTGATGGGTGTGAAAAAGTTTTGGGTTTTGTTACCTCATGTAGCCTGATCTTTCTGTCGTCCTGTTGTTTTCTGTCTATGAGTTTGGTCATGTTGGACACCATAGAGATTATGATGTCATCCTTGGATCCAGAGGCAGATGGTGTGACAACAGGTGTGATGGCTGGTGTGGGAGGCTGTGGGGTCTGGGATGATACCATCTTCATGAGATCTGCTATCTGTTGTTGTTGTCTCTCTAGGGACTTCCGCTGGTCTTCCATGGCCCTCTGTTGGGTGTCTATTGCCGCATTCCTCTCTGCCAATTGTTGGTTGAGGATCCTCTCCCTTTCCTCCTGCTGGGACTTGTTGGTCTCTAGGGCAGTAACTGCATCTTGGATGGCCTTCTCATAGGCCCTTATCTTCTCAGCTGTCTGATTAGGTTGGGGGCCTTCATCGGTGTCCATGCTGGAGGGTGTGGGGGAAGTGTCTCTGGAGGAGTGGCTGTCAAAGGCTGGAGCTGGGGTGGAGGATCTAGATGAGGGTGTGATTCCACCCCCTGAGGTAGATCCTTCTTCCCCTGAGGTAGATAGCGTGAGTTGAGCGTCCTGTAGAGATCCCTGGGAAATGTTGGATCCCTGAGAACTGGTTGTTCCCTGAGTAGACAGGGTGGGTGGTGTGGGGTCTACTGAGTGAGGGTCTGTTGTACTGGAGGCTGTGCCCTTTGTGGGTTTCCTAGATCTAGGTGGGAGGGAGACCTCTTCAACAGGTCCCTGACTACGTAAGGTCTTTGTGTGTTGTTCTGCCAGCTTGACTGATAAGACCTTGATGTGTGGGGTAGACCTCACTGACGTGTGGGAGACCTCGCTGACGTGTGGGAGACCTCGCTGACGTGTGGGAGACCTCACTGACGTGTGGGAGACCTCACTGACGTGTGGGAGACCTCACTGACGTGTGGGAGACCTCACTGACGTGTGGGAGACCTCACTGACGTGTGGGAGACCTCACTGACGTGTGGGTGACCTCACTGACGTTTGGGAGACCTCACTGACGTGTGGGAGACCTCACTGACATGTGGGAGACCTCACTGACGTGTGGGAGACCTCACTGACGTTTGGGAGACCTCACTGACGTGTGGGAGACCTCACTGACGTGTAGGAGACCTCACTGGTACGTGGGAGATCTCACTGATCATGTGGGAGATCTCATTGATGTGTGGGAGATCTCACTGATATGTGGGAGATCTCATCGATGTGTGGGAGATCTCACTGGTATGTGGGAGATCTCACTGATCGTGTGGGAGATCTCATTGATGTGTGGGAGATCTCACTGATATGTGGGAGATCTCACTGTTGTGTGGGAGATCTCATTGGTGTGTGGGAGATCTCACTGATGTGTGGGAGATCTCATTGATGTGTGGGAGATCTCACTGATGTGTGGGAGATCTCATTAATGTGTGGGAGATCTCACTGATGTGTGGGGGATCTCACTGGTATGTGGGAGATCTCACTGATCATGTGGGAGATCTCATTGATGTGTGGGAGATCTCACTGGTATGTGGGAGATCTCACTGGTGACCTTTGTGGACATGGTGTCAAGGTCACTGGGTGGGTGGAGTGGGGTTTACTGTGTGTATGATTGTTTTTAGTAATGTTGCCAGCTTAATTTTTTTATGAGAGCTTTGGGTAATTTGGGATCTTAGTAGGATGTTCTCCACCACTTTGTCATACTAGTAATTGTGCATGATCAAGTTGTCATATGAGAAATATCATATGGCTAGTGGTATATAGTGTAAATACATCAAGCTCTCATAAATAGTGTTATTTCCAGTTATCACTGGTTTATTCAGCTTTAGGCAAACATGTAAGAAATATCAATCACACAGTAGTTAGTATGTAGGTAATTTGTACATACAGTAAATATACAGTAGTTTATAAAGTATAATGTTCTGTTCCACTCCACCTGTGAGGTAATAATAATACAATGTCCAGCATAGTTCTAGGTGGGTTCCCACACCTAGCTCCTGACCTGCTGCTTAGAGGAATAATGTAAAAATGAATAACTTTACCCTCTGGTAGATGTCTTGAGGAAGATACCCTCTGTCTAGCATAGTTTCACCATAGTGCAGTGGTATAGCAGGTAGCAGGAGATGACTGGAGATGTTACCTCTGGAGCGGTTCTTGGTGTTCTGATTTCTAGGAGGTGCAGCCAGGCTATTTGTAGCAAATCTTGGCATTGCACCTCAGACTGACTGGGGCCAGTGGCATCTGCCTAACTCTGCAATTGTTTGAGGGGAGGCTTTCATGTGTCACTGGGTGCACAAAGGACCCCCATGGACGCCGCTGCGTCCCCCATTGTCTTGGTCGGTTCTGTGACTTCAAACCCCCATATCTCGGAAGTTTACACCGTTATAACCGCCATTTTGCGCATGCGCGGAGTTGAATATGCCAAGTTTATAATGCCCGCTTGATAGGCGCGTAACTCGCGCCGGTTTGTCTGTAGTGCACTCAAAGGTTGAATCAGTCTCCATGGCGTAACTTCCTTAATAATAGGAGTTCCGCCTTGATCTTGGGCTTCATTTTGACGGTCTAATTATGGGCTTTCCATAAATGCTTTGATATTTGACCTAGGTTGCTCAGGAGCGACGCTAGAGCGACCGGACGGTTATGGCATCGTGCTTATGTAACCCATTGTTCAGTTATTAGAGTGCTCAGACACTCATGACGGCGTCTGCGGTGCCCAGGCACCCGTGACGGCCGTTTGCATTCACTTACAACTTATTAGTTTGTGCACTGAACCATGAGGTCGCACACTGAGACCCTCAGTTTTATTATATTATGCAGTGAACCATTAGGTCGGACCCTTTGATGTCACAAACTCTGTGTAACTGACTTGGCTGGTGTGCAGTGGGGCATGAACGCTCTTATACAAAGTTTGAGCGCTCTTATAGCTCTTAGAACCAACCTATGTATTGATTCCTTATACAATACATTATTTGATCAATACAATAATATGTCACAATTTATGGAATAATAAAATGGTATATGATAATATGCAGATAGTTTTGTAAACTTACAAATTCAAAAATAATTATAAACTAATATATTTTTTTATAATGGCTATATATTGTTATTCCATTCATTACTCAATTGGGAGAAATAAAGCTCTAAATTTGTTTTTTTTTAGATCGTTTGCGATTCAAACAAAATTATAACCCACATTAACCCTAAGTGGGCAGGAATTGTACAAGATGCATATGCATGGAATGCATCCCAACTTCGTATGGAGTTTGACAATGATATGTTCCTACTAGGAGATTCAGGGTAATTTGATTGCACAAATACTTTACATTCAGTAAATAACAGGATAAATTAAATCTTGCCCAAAATTTAATTTTTCCAATTATTATAACCTTTTATATCCAAAGTACTTAGTTAAAATATATATGTATCTTTCCAATGCAGATACGGTTGTTGTTGGAACCTCTTTACCCCGGTTAGAGAGGAGCAAACTGCTGCACAGCAAGCTGACAACAAGTGGCACAAGAAAACTAGGTCTCTTGTTGAATGCACTATCGGAAACCTAAAGGCTAGATGGAGGTATGTATAAGAGTATACACTATAAAATCTTTTCTATATATAAATAACACCTAATATTTTAACTAAATAAATCAAAGTTTTTACTATAAAGTGTTTCATTTGCTTTCTCACTATATTACCGTACCATGTAGTTCTTCGTCATAAACGAAAATGTTTTTTATTTTATTATAGTAAAAGTTTTATATATTGAAGGTGCCTTGATCATCATGGAGGGTATCTCTATCACAGACCACGCCGATGCTGCAAGATCATCATAGCATGCGCGTGCTTACATAACCTTGCAGAGTCAGCGGGTATCCCGATTGAACCAGACAATGACAGGGATGCATTCCAGCCAAGACGCAGGGTGAGGGCCATGCCAGCAGTCCGTATAGTCCAAGATCACCAAGATGACAGGAGAAATGCCTACATAACTGCTCAATTTTGATTCACACCATGAGAGATTCTAGAATTAAAAACCAATTCTGAGTTTACTTGAATAAAAAACCCAATTCATTGGTTAAATTTTAACTATTAGAATGCAATGTGTGCATTACTAAACTGAAAATTTCAGAAAAAAGACACCATCTTGTCTAGATTGTTAAACAAGTATAATAATGTAAAATAAAAACGAAAATTACTTGTTTAATAATTCAAAGACATGTCGCTGTCCCTGTTAAAAATAAATATGAGTTATGAAATCTATTTCTGCCTTCTTTTAACATTGACCTTTCAATATTCTAACATGTTTACTGTGTATCATAGATATCTACATAATAACATTTTCTAATGATCTATATGGGAGTGGTCCGATCTATAGACGTGAACTACCTTACATTCTCAAGTCTATGCCCCAGGTTATACTGGAAACTACTTCCATGGCAGGCTGATAAATAATGCGCCAAGTCAGGGTGCTGCTTATAGGGGGTTATTTAATCGTATATATGACAGTAGCAAAGCTTATTTTATCCATCTTTGATTTGGCTTGTATCTCCCCCCAAAGTGGGAGGTGCGGGTTATAGGAGGGACAGGGATAAAATAATCCATGGTGATCGATTCATAAATTTTATTGACGAGAGATATTACACTTTTTCATCGTAAGATAAACGAATAAAGCTAGCTTGATAGGATAGTAACTTGCTTTTTTCCTTAATTTGTACTCCTTTTGAACAAGTGAACCTCTGATTGTATAAACGGAGAAGGCGCCTTGAATATAATCAATAAATTAGTCGATCTTGATCCTATAATAACGTGGCTTTGTAGCTCTGTTTGGATCTCATGGCCCTACATCTACGTCTGGTTCAACTGAGGGGGGGGGGTCTTGAGTGAACCAAAGGAGTTCCTTCTATTCCTTCTACACCTAAAAATAAAAGATTGACCATAGTAATAACATGTTAAATCCGGAGAAAATCACATATTATACCTATAGATGTCGATAATATATGAAATAAAATATACACCCTAAAGCCAAATACCACTTACATTAAAGTAACAGAAAAAAAGATCACCTTTCACAGCTTACAATCCGAGATAATCCAAGGTGGACCACTCATCCTCATCCATTTCCATGCAGGCTTCTATGCAACCACCACCAGTCTGAGAGAGCAGACTCTTGTACCTCCTATGCTGTATAATAAGTAAAAAGAGTGTGATATAAGACATAATCAATATAAAGGTAATATTATAAGATGTTCATATTGTATACATATTTATACAAATTCGATAAAGTTGTATCACTTTAATCAAATACGCCATCAAATATTCTGCCACCCCCTGAACATGCAATGTTCACACAGCACATGATAACCAAAGAAAAAAAAAACCTATCTGACTGTCTCACCTTCTCCTTGACTTCAGTTCAGTATTTGGAGACCTTTCTCTCACATTCATCCCAGGTTCGAGTAGTAGTAGAGAATCGTGAGACATACCCTAAAAATAGATGGACCACAAATACAGTTTAATCCAATCATAATAATATGTGGATCAACACGGTAAAAGGTACGCCCGCGAGGGGGTGCGCGGGAGTACCTTTTACTGTGTTGATCCACATATATATAATAGCCTAAAACGAAAAATTATAATTTGAATGCATGTAAAACGAAAATATATAATTGGCCTATAGTTTCTCTCATTATTATACTTCTATTCATGCACTTGAATCGATATACACATTACTAAGCTAATAGATGATGCATATCGAGGCCCTAGGGGAGTATATGCATCTTCTAATAGGTTTATACCACGATTTCCTCCATTTTGTATTAATTTCTTACCTGATATCCACAGAATATAGCCAGGAGAAGACATTTTGTAAAAGCAAGCAATACACCCATGGCCCCTCTGCGCGAAGCCATTGTTTTTGTTCCTTGCCCAGAGATGAACCGCCGTGTTCACACACACTTTTCGTATGGAATCCAACCATGACAAGTCTTCAAAATAAAACATACATATCCTTAGATAGTCTAGATGATCCCTCCATACGTATTATGTCAAATATATTCAAAATAAAGGAGAATCCAATGATTTTTTTTCTTATCGTATGCGAGTCGCGGTCCGGCCATTCTCATCCGCCTCCTTGCTCGGCGAAAGTGTGTCAGTGGCCCGGATGTAGATATAGGTCAAGTGCTCGTCGTACGAGGAAGACGCCGAAAATTTCGGACCGTTTTGGAAAATCAATGGATTCTTATTTATTTTGAATATATTGGACATAATATGAATGGAGGGATCATCTAGACTATCTAAGAATATGAACCTGTTAATTTCCCGATTTGTCATGGTTGGATTCCATACGAAAAGTGAGTGTGAAAATACGGTACCTCTCCGGTCAAGGTCTTATTTATTTTCGCATTGGATTTCATCACCGTTCAGTGTGGCGCTATGACTAAGGCCTTCGCCTACCACCACTGCGGCCGGGGTTCAATTCTCATACGAGTTGGCACGATTTTTCACAATGGAAAATGGCTAGATTCACTTTGTATAGCTGCCATAATTTCCAACCATGACAAATTGAGAAATTAACAGGTTCATATCCTTAGATAGTCTAGATGAAATTTTCAGCGGCTTCCTTGTATAACGAGAAAATGACCTATATCTACATCCGGGGAACTGACACACTTTCGTCGGACAAGGAGGCAGGTGGAAATGGCCGGACCGCGACCCGCTTATGATGGAAAAATCAATGGATTCTTCTTTATTGTTAATATTATGGACTCATTTGGTATGGAGGGATCATCTAGACTATCTAAGGATGTATTCTTTTTAATACCTCAACATGTCATGGTTGGATTCTATACAAAAACTGGATGGACACACAGACCTTTCACTATCAAGTTAGTAGAGCTCAACCTTTGCTTTGATTTTCCTCACGGTACAGTGTGGTGCTATAGCTAACGTCCTTGCAAACCAGCACTGCGGCCAGATTAACTTTGTGTAGCTGCCATAATTTCCCAAAACTTTCTAAGTCCAACTTGACCCCAAAAAAGTATATACCAAAAATTCCAAAAATGCACATGTGTGGTATATGCAGAATAATGCACGGCTAAACTGCATATAAACCCACCGGAAGTGCCAGAATCGTGGTATAATTAATATATATCACCTGCAACAGACTGCCATGCCTTTTTCCTGTGCTTCAAACCATCTGCATATGAGACAAAAGATCCTCGCAAAATATCCTTCTTGACATTAATTGCAAGAAACAAGGCACTTTTCTCAGCAAAGCTCCACACTTTAACTCTAGTCATTTTATCTTAACAGGTACATGGTTCCTCAATGTCGACAGGCATGTTCTCATCTGCAATGACTAGATCTTCATGTTCTATCTTGACTACATTGTCCTGTGTAGGAATATGAGCAGGTTCATTGGGTTTTTTTCACCCTTGAATTAGACTTCTTTGCCCTTTTTACTTGTCACAGTGTTGGGCTAAACAAAGAAAAATAAAAATTAACACATAAGGATAAGAAATAGGGAAGATTTATAACAAGATTCATATATAACTACAAATAACAAACATGTATACTTAAGCCTAAGTAATTGTTTACAATTGAGACCAGAATAAATTGTACCTTCATGTTGTGCTTTGATCAAGTGTGATTCGAAATGGCCGGGCTCCAAGTTTTTCCCAACATGCTTCACAACAGGATACATCCTATAAATTTTGTGACATAAATCACTAGGTGGCAGTCAATGTATCAATTGGCGCTACTTTAGAGGAACAACCAGTATTGATCGCCCGAAACGAAAATACATAAGTCCTAAAGTAACTTGTTTATTGTATGATGTATCCCTCATATAAGCCGCACCTTCACTTAAAAAGATTATTTTACCTAAACTGGCCGATACATATAAGATAGTCCAGTATTATTTTGTACAATAAGAACCCCTAAAATAAGAATAAAGATTTTAAACATATTCTATCCTGGTAGTTAAACCAATGTGTGACATTGAAACGAAGAAAAAAAGGTCAAAATACCTTATTATCGCCCTATTCTATTCCAACAAAATGTTGTATCTTAACTAAAAAAAAGCACATATAAAATTTGAATATAGGTTGGTCTTTTGTAATAGCCAATACTTAGTTGTTCCTTAGGTATGGATTCAATATGATAAAGTGACCTCTATGATCCAATATGATATGCAAATGAATCACATGGTGCATCACATGACAGAGTATCCAGTATATAAGGAATGACATGAATAGGATTCTGCAGACCTTTGCTTTGGTGAGGCTGAACTGAATGAACAGCAAAATGACAAGTATGCAGACATCAATGAAAAGAGAAAATGAAGATACAGGCAGTGAACCTGAGACCAACACTTGGTCCCTGACAAAGCTTTTCAGAGAACTGTATGGTGAACCACTCATGCTGGACTTTGGAATCCTGACTGAAATGAGCAAGGCAGTTGAAGAGTTTTACAGTCTTGGTCGGAAATTAACCAAACCTGTCCGATTACTGGTGAAGAAAGCAGGGCCTCAAAGTAGACCGATATACTACTTTTTCCCAGCACACTATAGAGGAGGCAGTGGTATAAAACTAACCGAAGAAGAACGGGCGATCCTTGAGGAGATGATGGGCCTGTATGTGTGTCGTCTGAGCAGAAGAAATTGTCAACTGTCACATCCTTTTGATCTTCAAGTGAAGTTCTGAGCGGAAACATTTGGTGAAATGATTAAAGAAAGAAAAAAGAAAAAATGCATTTGTTGTTTATGTCCGATCAGTATCAGTCTAAATAGAGGAGATTGACGACTGTTCCACCCAGATTTCAATTTAGCTGCCATACTTGTGCATAGCTTACTGTAAGATATGTCATCAAAGATATAGACAAAATAATGCTAGATTGGGAAGGTGATACAGATGAGAAAATCCAGATGATCCTGTATGACAACTTTCCTGCGGGTGATTTGGAGGGAATGGATTTGCCATTGCTCTTCAAAATGGTAGAATTTGGATTCCTGGAGACATTCCACTATTCAATTCCAATTGGAATTTTTGATATGGAGGAATTTGTTTGCTGTCTGAAAAGAGGTGACATCAGTTCTCCTCTCCTAACTGTAAAACTCAACCATATACTGAAAACGCTGACTCTGTTTCTCGATAGAATAGGGCACATAGACCATATCCTGTTTCAATACACATCAGATTATGGAGAAAATCGGATTATGTTACCCGTTCATCCACCAAACCCTCCCCGCCTTACCCGTAAATCCACCAAACCATTCCCGCCTAACCTGGACATCCACCAGTTTGCACCAACGGTTCCTGGTACTAACCAGAAGCTGAAGGCTAGGTTTGCCCAGACCCCCAGGTGTGGCAAACTTGAGTATACTCAGGAGGAGTATGATTTGTTAAACGAGTGGAGGAGTAATAAGGCCTGCCGGCGAGGTGGGGCTTATGTAACTCCATCCCGAGAGCAAATCCAAAGCTGCAGGGATTACCGTCAGGGACCCTCTGTGGCAGATAGGAAGAGACAGGCGTCCGAATCTCCTAGCCGATCCAGGTCACCACTGGAAGCGCTGGAGAGACAGACAAATGGAGGACGGAAGAAGCCACATCTTCCTTCCCCTACTGGAATCCCTTCCAACTATGGATGAGCACCAGCCCCGCAGGGTGGTGCAAGAGACCCGACATTCTTTGGTGTCAGTGGACTGGGTGGTCACCCCTCCCGAACACATACGCCTTTGAATGTCTGAGACCCGAAGTAGTACCCTGCTATGGGCCCACCCGGACCAGAGATGCAAGTCTTTGATCAGTACGGGAGTCAAGCAGGAAATGCTGGCAGGAGGGGGTCAAACGAGACAACGTGCACCCGCACCATTGTTGACTGCTAAAGACCTTAGAAGGGAATTGTCTCAGTTGCCCCTGGCTTGGGGACTACTGAACTAAGGCCCTCCTACGACCACCGCTAGTGTGGCTACTACTGCAGTTGCCTTGTCGCATATGCAGGTAGCTGTCACTCTGAGTTGGTCTGGTTCACAACCGAAACCTCAGAGTCAGGTGCCCCCACCTGGCACTGTGGTTCATCGGCCTAAAGTGATCCAGACAGTGGAGACCTTCTTCAAGAAGGAGGATAAATTGTCTTGTACCATACAAAGCAAGCAATTTGAAATGCGACAGCACCACTTGGAGAACCTCCACTTGGATATGTACCGTCGGACCGTGTCAAGTACTCTCCAGTGCATAGGCGCAATCCAGAAGTCAGAGATTAACCGAATCTCTACTCAGATAAAGGCTGATGTTGCCAAAGAGAAGCAGGAAGCTGCTAATCTGTGGCAAGAAGCCTTATCCGAGAAGGAAACAGCTTCTCAGATGCTCGATCTAGAACGAGCAACGAATATGAAGAACCAACAAAAGTTCTTCAAGGTCTTTGGAGTTATCATGGATAACTGGGACGGCACACCTGGACATGCTTTGACCTTGTTTGAAGCACGCCAGCAGTTGTCCCCGCGCTACCTGTACCTACGGATGGAGCTGGTGTAGACCCAGTTGTTCAGCCACAGGCTAAACAACTGGGTCCAAACCAGCCAACCGAGGAGAACATGGAACAGTGAAAACTGTTGCATGTAGGTCGGACATAATTGTGTGTCCTGAGGTGTTATTACCTATGTACTGTTGGATGGGAATTCATTTTCTTATCCAACCCGTTAAGTATCGATTCGGGTATAAACTGTACCCTGATCCGGAAACTGAAACAGAAAACAAGTCCCCTTGGAGAAGGAGTACGAATGCTGTCAATATTATACCTATACTGTGCTATTACATTATGACTGTGCCTATTACCATTGAACTATGGACTTTCAATACTGGAATACGTTACTATTGACTCTAAACTACAACCGGATTTACTACTACTACTACTTGTCAGCTAGCACTACAGTCATCCGGGTTTAGCTACGCCCAAAAAGTCCACCAATACACTACAACTGGATTTACTACTACCTCCAGTTAGCTAGCACTACAGGCAACAGGGTTTAGCTACACCCATCTACAAAATTCTACTTCTCCCACTTCTATACATATGGGGTATCGAACTACTCAGAAATTAGTTCTTACATAGGAGGTTTTCACCAATTCTGCACAGCTTCTGTTAACAAATACCTTTTGGCAGCGCAACAGTATTTACAAAGTGCACCTGTGACAGAACTGATTTCAAAAGTTTGGAAACACACTCCAGGTCGTTCACGGTTTGCCATCCCCAGATAGTACAACAGTCCACTAGCCCTCTCTCATTCTGACCAGGTTCAGTAGCAGGGTCGTTTGCCCAAGACCAGGAGGTTATTTAAAAAAAGACTAATGTACATAGGTCACTTCCGATTCAATTGTACTAAAATGGGAGAGACCAAAGGCTAGTACAAACATGCTCAAAATATGTCATTACAACTTTATTTATTATCCATATCTTCACAAGTTTGAATCAACATTATACCAATTCGCTGAGCTAAGAGTTAAAGATCTACTTACATACATTCCATAGTCATAGTGGTGTAAATTAATCCCATCTGTATGTGGTCCACCACTGAAGGTGGCAACATGACCTGTGAAACGAAATAAAAAGAGCCAGATGTAAAATTTAGTGTACATTTTTACCCTATATATAAAAATGGGTTATTAGATCGCTGGTTATAGAATGTTGATTTTTGACTGCTTCAGCCCACAGTACCCTTGGGGTACCAGATGAAGCAAAATTTTCATGCTGTGAAGCAGTGAGGAAAGTGCCAGATAACTCGACCTGATATAAAAACAATTTAACAAATATATTTTCAGAACTTCGTAACTTGATTGTTCCTAATATTTTACTTTTTTTAGTTTGCTTTACTTTGTATTTTGGTAAAACGTTTTATAGCCTGAAGAGTTGTCAGTGAAATTGAAATGGCCACCATTTTGGATATCAGTTCAGATAGATCGGGGCCCTTACTGATGTTTCTCATGGCGCAAATATCTCGATCTGTGCAGATCTAGGTTGTATCCTCCGAGAGCTTTTATCTGATAGGTCATATGTTAATTTCTGATGAGTAGTTGCAGAGAAAATCAATAAAACTCAAACCTCTGAGAGTATCTGCTAAGTTACGTGCTTCTGATGTGAGACACCAGGGGACAGCACTGAAGTAGTCATGAGTAGTGTTTTCCCAATATTTAGGAGAGTAGTGTTGGGGGGTATAAAATACAGCCCAACTATATAGTAGCATTTATTTAATTGACGTAGTTTCTATCACTGATTTCACTTTAATACACCGGAATTTGACTTGGTGGCACCAATAAACTCCTCAATATAGGCAAGATGTGCAGCTGGGGGACATGCGCTGAACTTAGTATTGTATCCATGTGGTTTATGTGATATGCCAACACTGGTGGTTCATCATATCCAATCTAGATATACTACATCATGTACATAATGATGTGGATAAAATTAGGAGCACTAACCTGCATCAGCATTTTCTGGATGTTGCTCAACAAATTTGTCGTGATCTGATCTGTCCTGTTCATGCAGCAACTCAAGAGTATGTCCAATCTCATGAAGAGCGACTCCATACTGCAAACAGAGTCCCATATGGAGAAAGTGAAAGATCAAAGGTACCACCCCCTCATTGCACTATATGATACATGAGCCAGTTTTCCTTTAAAAGGGTTTGGTGGTAAACTTTACTTCAATCCAGACGATAACATGCTGAAAGAGGCCTGAATGATCAATGTGCCATCTTAAACAAAAAGGATCAGAGCGATTCCAAAAAGTGACTCCAAATAGTGATAGGAAGTTGAGCACAATGTCTGGAAATTGGCATTTTCCAAACAAAAGTGAGAAAATTGAAAAATAATGTAAAAATATGTTTGATGCCCCCCCCCCAAGCATACTGTGACTACCAGTGTTTTTTTTCTTTTTCTTTTTGGAATGCAGTTTGCTGTTATATTCTACTACTCTATTGAATACAGTGTCTGAACACCATGGTTTCTGAACACCTGTGTTTATTAGGGGTTGACAGTGTTTGCACAGACAACACCAGCAAGAACAAGAGCTATTATTATACCTCCTCCATCAAATATTCTCTTTGACTCCCAATAAAATAACATCAGCAGAACAGTAATGACATTTACTGTGTGTGGGATGCTCATCATGAAATTATAGTTGCCAATTTTCTGAATATGTATCATACTCACACTATTGCAGCAAGAAATGCCCTGACCACTATCCCCTCCTTTTCCAACGACGGACCAACACCTATGCAATGAATGGAAATAATATTGCTGGACAAAGCAGGGTTTCATTTATTTTGCACATTTTCTGCAGAAATTCATCCCCGGAGTTCTTGTATGTAATATAGAATAAAAAGGGTTATGTCTGCATGGATTTCTTGGAAATAACATCCCCCCTCCTGGGTACATACTGAAAGCCACTACCCCCACTCCTTTAACTGCTGACCTTATAAAAACCAGCCCTTTTCATTTTTTTTCTTAACCAATGTCTTAAAGTGCTCCCAAGTTAGAGAAAAAGAAGCAATGGTACATGACCATGTATCAATATTGCACAGGCTTTACTCACTCACCTGTCAATGAAGCGTAGATAGGCATTATGTGTTAGATTGTGTTTTGCGAGGACTGTTGACTGTTTCAATGGGAACCTCAGACATGTGGTTGCTTCATAGAACTTCATTGCTCTTGTGATTTCTTTTTGGCCAACCTCAGCTGTATGTTCAAGGATAGAAAAAATCAGGTAACGAGAAATGTTTTCAAGCAGATTTCAAACAGGATTGTCCTATTTATGTCACACTTAATTAATTTGTATATCTAGATTGTAAAAGTTGCAAAATAATGCTAGAAAAAATCCACATAAAAACCTATATCATTTTATGTGCAGCCTCATGTGGTTTCTTCTTCCTTTATTTATTTATGGTCTTACAATTCAGTGCTAGTAGGCAGACTCACCAGGAAGATATTTCTATAGTCGTATTAAGATGGTACAACTATACTCCTTCAAATTGTAGGGGGATTCATCACGATGATTCCATTACAGCCATGCATCTTGTGGTCATAAAATATTGCACTGGTACAACTGGGGGCGATTATTTTTCACGAAGTCGTATAGGAAAAGTGTTTCTATCTTGAAAATCGTGACAGTTTGGGGATTATATATAATCTCAAAAACGATTTTAAGGAGATTAAAAACAATATTAAGGAGAGTCTCCAAAGTAAACGACTTTTGTATTTCTGAAAGGGTTTTCAAGATAATACTGAGCATTCCAGAAAATCTCTGATACCTACTCTACGACTTTAAAGTCTTTCTGTACAGTGCTGAAGGAGGGGGCTTACTTTTTCTTCTGACCTCAAAGTAAGAGACTTATTTTTTGAACTATTTGGTTTATCTTTAAAAAAAAAGTTACTACGTGTTTCAAGACAGATATTAATAGCCCAACATGAATTTAATTTGAATTTTATTCATTCTATCCATGTTGTTTTAAAACGGGACTATTCTATGATCATGACAAAAACAATCAATAATCGTGAAATAATTGATTCAATAGTAAAACATCTCTAGGAAATGCCTTCAGATTGACTGAGATTATTTAAAGATTATCTGATGATTATCTCCAAACCTCCACGACTAGCCATTTCTAAAAGGAAAATCCTGAGATTGTGTTTCAAGCTACCTCTCAGAAATTCTCATGATTTTGCTTTTAGAAATGGCTTCTAAAAGAAAAATCGTGAGATTTCAAAATAATTGTCAAATGATCGTCAAATAATCCCAATTAATCTGAATAATCGTTGCAAAAACAGAAAAAGGCCCCTGCTCTACCAAACGATATACATGTAATCAACTACATTCATCGCACAGAGCAGTTACAGGGCATCACCTATGGAGGTTGTCACTTTTATTGGAGACGGCAGTTCTGCCTAAGAAATGTCTCACCTGCAGTACTCCCTTTCCTTCTAGTCGAAACTTGTATGTTGTGTTGCACAAAAGGGGTTATGCTAGTCCAGTCCTAGAAAAGGGCCAAGTGAGCAGGTACCTAAGTACTGTAGAGAAGTCAATCAGGAGGCCATTTCTTAACACACTAAGACTGCTGTACTTCAAATCGTAGTGATAGGCCTTAATATAAGGCCATTACCATATCATGCATTAGTGGGTACTAATGCCTGCACCAGTACAACTGCTCTACCAAGTCCTATGTAATTACTGCATAGGTGCTAATCGTACAGAGCAGTCATAGTGCAGTGCTTATGATCACCTGCCTTATTCTTGGGAGTCTCAAGTTGTAGCGGGCTTCCCTATTTCTCCTCTTTCCTATCCCCTCAGAATGTGTGTGGTGCACATATGCGTGGGCACTGACACATTCTCCTCTGTGAAATTGTGTTATGTAGTTCTCGCCATGAATATTACCTTAGCTGTCGAAATGATGTTAAACATCTATCACTCACTCACTCTCTCTCAAGTTGTAGTTTAAAGAAAGGCCTCCAGTATAGTACCTTCTCTGTGTGAGTACTGTGGCAGGTCAATAAGGTATGTGTATATGGGTCTGAATGTTTGACTATGTTGAAATGAACATGCAAGGTACTCAATTCAAGAGCACTTGAACGAGAATGGGACACAACAAATTTATAAGGTACCTAGTGCAGGACATACTGTTTGCTCCTGGCCAGACCCTGGCCAGCAGCAAACAGATTAATGCAACCGTAAGAGGTAACACTATTATTATTGAGGGTGTATCCTATGGCCATGGGGAGCTTGGTACCCTACCACATGGGCTATCCCTAGAGAATGCTAAGACTATTGTTACCCCTGATGGTGTAGCTTTTCAAGGACCTTATTCAGTTTTCTCAAACCTCTACCCCTGCCAAATACAGTACAATGGCCAGATGTTTGACTCAGTGGAAAGGGCTTTCTGTGCGGAGATGTGTGTTAAATCCAACCAACCCCATGTACTGAAAAAAGTTATGGCAGCTAGTACCCCTACTGAAGCAATGTTTGCAGCCAAGACCTGCAAAAAATCAAATGATTGGTTCGATGAGGAAGAAGCTACTATGTACAAACTTGTTGAAACCAAATTCAATAATCCTCTCCTCAGGAACAAATTGACATCCTTCAAAGGAAAATACATGTATGAGGCCACACAAAATAAAACATATGGCTGTGGGTATCATCTTGGCCAGAAGGAGGACATTGTAATAACCAATGTGGCAAAGTCTGACTGTGCAAACAAGCTGGGAGAAATTCTGGTAGAAGTACGTAGGCTACACTCAGGTGAAGACCCCCTCAAAACTGCAGAAGAAGTTCGACTCGAAATGGCAAGAAACCAAGACCTTAATCTACCCCAAGCTTGAATGGGAAAAAATGAACTCAATGACCACCAAACTACTTATATATAGTAACACCATATAGTGTACAGGTACATTCAGATTCACTGGGCTTATCTCGAATAAATCCATATATCATTGAATATTACTATGTATACTATATCTAACATGATTAAATTTTCCTTGTAAATGTTCCCTGCAACCCCTATGCCCCCTGAATCTAGTTGAAGACTATATACCCTAACGGTACCATGGGTGGCAATAAGGCCTATACCCGTGTAAATGTACCTAAATCATCTATCACATCTTTGTACCAACAAAATTGTATTGACTTTATAAGTAATTATATCCCTAATTTCCCAGAGAAGGGATATGAGGGAAAGTTGAAATACCAGGTTGTACTCCAAGTCTTATTATATCTCAAGACGTAATTAGGTTGGCTGGCACCAAAGGTATTCATTTTGTTGACTTAAACTCCAGAAGCCTAAGGGCTAACTACCCTACTATATGTACAGAATTGTATAATGATAGGATTGAAATATTTTCTTTCTCCGAGACATGGTTAAAGTGTGAGGATCCTGAAACCTCGTATCAATTTTGTAATTATATTAGATACAGATTAGATAGGCAAACCCTAGACGGTAAGGGAAATATTAAAACTGGTGGAGGCTTATGTTTTTATATACGACATGATGTATCGCATGATTACTGTGCATTTGAACATTTGAACCTCTCTGAAGAACATATTGAAATCCAAAATATCCTGGTTAATAAGGATCACATGAAACCCATAATTGTATTTAATGTATACAGACCGCCAGAAGAAGGCCTTAAACAACTGTTTATTGATTCACTATTAAATATTATTGATAGTATTAATGATATTAATAATTATGAGATTATCATTATGGGTGACTTCAATTTCAACTGTTAAATAAAATGAAAAGTCATGGCTTCATGCAGGAAATTAAGCAATCTACTCGTAAAAATGCTATACTAGACCTGGTCTTTACAAATTTGAGACGAAACTACATTCAAACAGGAATACTGGAATCGTATATCTCTGACCACCTTCCTATATACCTGGTTAGAAAGAAATGGCATATGAAACCTGAAAAAACTGAGATTTCTGGTCGCTCATATTTGAAACTTTCTGACGATATATTGTATGCCAAATTTGACAATTACGACTGGACTGTATTTAATCAGACTAATAGTGTAGACAATGCCTGGGATGAATATGAAAAAGCTGTACGTTCAATTCTAGATACTTACTGCCCAGTCCATAAATTCACTGTTAATAAGTTAAGAGACCCATGGATTACCCCTCAAGTCATTGAACTTATTAGATATAAAAATTCAAAATTAAAAACAGCTCGGAAATCTAAAATGGAAAATGACTGGAAAAATGCTGATAAACTAAGAAATAAATCAAATAAATTGGTTAGTAAAGCACATAGATTATTCTATAAAGAACAAGCTGAATCATATAAAAATGATCATCGTAAATTCTGGAGGGTTATAAACAAATTAATCCCAGGTCATGAGAATAGTGTTAACGATATAAATTTAGTGGATCATGAAAATGCTAACTCAACCATCCCTAGAAATGAAACCTCTGATTTTATTAATGATTATTTTTCTAACATTGGTCCCAAATTAGCTACTAACATGCACACACCATGGAAAAGTTATGATCCACCATGTGTTAACTCTATAAAAAATATCCAAACCAATGCTCAAGAAGTTATTAGACTAGTTCATGACATTAACCCACTCAAATCTTCAGCTATTGACCAAATATCAACAAAAATTTCAAAGAAACTTTTCTCACATGACCCTAATAAACTAGTCAAAATATTTAATTTATCTTTTGTAACAGCCTCGGTCCCTGCTAAATGGAAAATCTCTCAAGTTACCCCTATACCGAAATCTGGTAATCTGAAGATGGTGAATAATTATAGGCCCATCTCATTGATTCCCTTACCCTGTAAATTAATTGAAAAAATTGTTCATAATAGATAATATGGTTTCCTAACTGATGAAAATATTTTAACAAATTTTCAAGGTGGTTTTCGTCCAGGCTTTAGCACTGTTGACACTCTAGCTAAATTCACTGATGATATAAAAAGAGACCTTAATATTGGGAATTCTACTGTTGCTGCTTTCATAGACTTGAGGAAGGCTTTTGATACTGTAGACCACTCAGTTCTACTTATTAAACTCCATAATTATGGTATAAGATCGGATACATATCACTGGTTTAAAAATTACCTGGCTGATAGGAAACAAATTGTTAAGGCTAATGGTATTACTTCTAGAATGTGTAGAGTGGTATGTGGAGTCCCTCAAGGATCGATATTAGGACCATTACTTTTTCTAGTGTACGTTAATGATGTAATAAAGTGCATAAAAAATTGTAAAATTAGATTATATGCTGATGATACTGTGATCTATACCTCTCATAATAATTTTCAAACTGCTAAAGTGTGCCTACAGGAAGATCTTGAAATTTATAATACTTGGTGTGAGCAAAATAAGCTATCGGTAAATATTGCTAAGACCAAAGTGATGATCTTCTCATCTTGTACTATGAAACTAAATACTTTGTCAGCCAATATCACTATGAACAATGTGATCCTGCAAGTTGTACCTAGTTATAAATATCTCGGAGTCATATTGGATCTGCTACTGAATTATAGTTTACATATCAAAAACCAGGTTAAAACAATTGCTCATAAAACCTACTTATTATGTAATTCAAGGAAATATATTGATACCAAGTTGTCACTAAGGATTTTTAAAACCACTATTCTACCATATATGGACTATGCTGATATTATTTTCCATACCACCTATGAAAAGTACTTGGAAATGCTCCAATATGCACAGAATCGCTGTTTGAAAATCTGTCTCTAAGTACCACATCTTACTAATACACGCTATATTCATAATATAAAAAACTGTAATTTCTTATCTGATAGAAGACAAACACATTTATTAAATTACATGTATACAAGATCTAGATGTAATGAATATATTGACCATAGACAGATAAGAACAAGACAGCATTTGGCCCCCACATGTAAGGTCTTATTCCCTAACACTGTTTCTTACATGAAAAGCATTGAATACTTTGGTGCCATAAGTTGGAATGCTCTCCCAATATTTCGTCGAAACACTGAAACTCTATCAATTTTCAAATCTAGTAATAAAAAATTACTACGTGTACTTATCCCTAAAATTGGGTGAGAGCCCCAGCTTTTGACCCGCTTCATCTATTTATTATCAAATTATATTATGTTTTTTCTTTTTTTTCCTCTCTCCTTCTCCTTCTCTAAACTACATCAATTTGAAAATTTAAATTAGTATTATATACCATCATTATTTCTTACTATTTTGGTACAAATTGTCTGTGTCTTTTCAAATCTTTATGTGTGTCAATGTTATACAAAAATATAAAATAGTGTAGGTTGGACCAGAAGTATCAACCCATACACCCTAAGTGGTGGGGATGAGGTCCATTACCTTATTTAGTCTCAACTTAATCACCTTATTATTGAACAATCTATATATGATGTATACGTGATATATATTTTGTACCTTTGTATTAGTCGTTATATTTGAAACTTGAGAAAATAAAGAAAACTTAACTTAAAAATACTATTCTTAGGCAAGGGCGGGGAATTTTCAATGTGGTAAGTGGAAGTAAGCATGTAAAACAGAGGATGACTTGTTATAAAAAGAGGGCACATACTCTCAGCTGTATTCAACAAAAAAGCAAGAACCTCATGATCACCCACTCTAATTTTTAAGGTTTCAAATTGTGGGGGCTTTGTTCAGTCGTACCATCATGAGAAATGCCTTCCATGACTAAACTGGTGAATCATACAGAACAAATTTTAGCTTTAATAAATAGATGAATACTCACAGACAGCAACATTGACTTCACTGAATGTATATGGTACAATGCCCTCAGGCCATCTGCCACTGTAAGAGATTGCCTGTCTCTTTTCAATTGTCCGGCCTGTTGAATTAGCTGTTGAGTTGTCGACTGCAACTTCCAATGGTGAGTGGTATGGATCTGTTTCACCCTTTGTGGATCAACTTGTTAATGAAACAATGAGCCCTGCTTGTAAACAACACTCAAAACGTTTGGTAGATTACTAGAATAGAGTGAGTGCAAGACGTCAATCTTTGTCACATCATACTTAAATAGGCAACACAATAAAAGTATGTAACAACTTACCTGACGATTACTAATGTATTTAACACACAATGTGCATGGGAGTACAGCAGACCTATTTGAAAATGTTTGATAATTTTGCATCATGTGACAAAGAGGGACAGGTTTATACATAACTTTAAGTGTAAACTTACCTTACGTGTTCCATTTACATACTACCCAGCAAGGTCCTCAATCGAATCATTGATATTACCAGTAGGCTGCACATCAGCATTGATCAAGCACTTGAGCCTGAAGCTCCTGCACTGCTGCTTCATAACCATTTTTGTGCAGGTTGGAGCTTTCCTGGGGTTGCAGGTAAAAGTGACAGTCACTTTAATGACAACATGTTCAAAAGAAAACTATGAGAGAATGAGTATGAGTTTGACAAAAAAAACACACTGAAGATTCACCTACCACCTCAGCCTTTCTTTGGTCACCATTGTTCACACTCACATCACCAAGGTGATTTCCTGTCTGACTTCCGACCTCAGCGTTTGCCTGCTAATAGATTTATTAAGTATATATTTGTCAACTGTCATACAATGAAGCCATACTCTGGACAGGGACACACAAGTCACCCTTTTTACCAAGAGGCCTTTTCGCTTTACTCTGTAGTAATCTGCATGAAAATCCAACCTTATACCCAAGCTTAACTGAGTAAATCACAGAATCCTGGCCAACAGCATACATTTCATTCACTATGACTGTGTTACAGAGCCTTACATGTGCAGGTTCTTCAGCCTCTTCTAGTGTGTTGGGTCGTTTGGTTGGATGACAGCAGACAACATGCAGAATGGATGCATACGCCAACAGAAGCAATCCGACAGGGCATTGCATATTGAACCTATAGTATGACATGGGGATGATACAAAATGAGAACAATCAATTAAGGTGATAATATTTAAAATAGAGCTGGCTTTCATTACTTAACCTTTCAAGCTTCAAATACTGTTTGATCCTAAATGGAATTATCTAATCAAGCTATAAATGCCCCTTAGCACATTCTGTGATCCTTTCACTGATATAGAATATTGGGAGGTGAAAGAGTCCACTGCTTCCTCTGTCGAATGACATCACTTTATATACAGACCACATTACTAATCACACCTGGAGGTCGTTACACAATGAAAGAGGACTCGTTATGATGCTTCCTCGTACATGGGCGAGAAAAGATACGAGCATTTTTCACACCCGTTACACAATACCTTCTGCCTTTCCCGAGCGAGTCTCGTAGCCGAAACGAGACGAGGAAAGTAATCGTCGTTCCGATTTCCTCGTAAGAGCAACGAGGGTTCAGCACAGCGAGAAAAAAGGGCGGGACACCAGCGAAACTTGACCTATATACTGCTGAACGTCACTTCCGGGTAGTCCACTGCCGCCAAAACAAAGAATGGTGGAGAGTTACTTGACTGCGGCTTGCACCATGTATTTCGACGAAACACAGGTAATTAAAGTTTACTGATGAAAGCAATCTTGTTTCATCTATTCCGATCTTCAGCATAACAGTGGTATTCAAAGTTGTTCTGTCTTTTCTTTTCTGTTTTCTCCATTTCTCCGCCAGCCGGCATGAGCGATAATAGAGTAAAAGCACACGCCCTTCTCTCTTGTGTCTATATGGCTGTCTCTCTCTTCCTCCCTGTAGGACTGGCTAGTTTCCTTGTGCCTATAGAGCATTTTTCTTCTTCTTTTACCTATCCTACCCTGACTTCTTTTAAAAGAAGATTCCAAATTTGTGTCTTAAAGTTTAATTATGACAGAAAATGTCCCCCCCCCTCTGCTTCCTGTCGTTTCCTCCAGAAGTAATATAATATTAGTGTAATTTTTTTTTTATTTATCAGTACCAAAAAGGTTACGACTTGAGCTCCACTGACGAGGACGACAGTTATATGGAAGTTCGTCCAGGAGAGGAGGAATCGGAGCATCACCAAAGTTTTGAGCTGCCCGAGATACTGACCATGTCTAAAGTTAAGCAGGAATATGTGGTGGAAGACTCAAGTGAAATCAGCGACGAGGAAAACACAGAACACGTACCTGGCCCTGTCACTCCTCGAAAAACCACACGAGGAACTATAAGCAAGAAGGAGTCTGTTTGGAATGACAGGGAACACAGGGCTCTGTTTTACTCGTGCTATAACCAAAAGCACTTGTTGAAAGCTCGAGGTAAAAACTCTGCTCAATTGAGGAAGGAAGGCTGGGACACTGTCCTAGGTGAGTCTTTTTTTTGTCTTCATTTTTTACTTTGGTTTATGTCTAATGTGTCCTTAAATTAATAGAGGTCTTCCCTTTAATATTTTTTATATTTATCTCTTCATTCCTTGCCTTTTTTTTTAAACAAGATAAACCAAGCATAGACATAGAAATTTTTTTTTCTTCCATATCAAAGAAGCTTTTCTTTAAATTTTTCAGCCACTGTGAACAGTGTGAAGAACGAGGACCGCAACATAGACAAGATGAGGAACCATATAAACGATTACTTCTGGAAGGTCAAAGCTTAGGTAAAAGAAATGTTTCAACTCTCTTTTCTTTTTCTCTTAGTGATTCTTTCCTAAAAATCATCACATGGTACGAAAAAATAATTTTATATGTTAGAACCTGCTTCTGCTCGTCTTTTGAAATCAATGAACTTATTTTTCAAAGGAGGATATTTAAACTGAAACTATAAAAAATGCAAACTATTTTATGTTCTTTCTTCCTTTCAGAACGAGCAAATGCTTGCGGCTATAGACAAGGGTCGTAAAGTGGATGGTGTGACGCTGACCGAGGCTCTATGCCTTAAGTACAAGGGGATGTCGCGCATAGCAGGTAAGCAATCATCTTCTCTTAGAGACCATTCTTTCTGTCCTTATCATTTAGTGCTGTACGTTTTGTTGTCTTCTTCTTCCAAGAAGCTCTTGGTTCAATTTATTAAATAATTGAGGCCGAATAAAAAAATTTTCTCTTTTCCTTAGTGTGAAAGCGTGTCACTATAAATTTTGCTTTAATCTGTTGTTTGTTTTGACTTATTTTCCTGAAGGTGAAGGCGGCGTAGTGATATATCACACCGACAAGGTCGAGGAAGAAAAAACAAAGACGCCACAAAGCTAAAGAACAGAGAAAACCCCAGCCTAAGGCTTCTCCCCACCAAGCAGCTTCCCCCAGGCACATTCCCACCCCCAAAAAGATTATTGTAGTGCCTTCTGAGGAGGACATAAAGGCTGAACATCAGCTTTTTTCTGCCATGAAGACAGTTAAGGCAACCTCGGCTAAAAGTAACAAAACATCAACCCCCCCTCTTCCAAGGCTTCTACTTCAGGTGTTCAAAAGAAATCCCCTCCTGTTAAGCCACCCGTTGCTAAGCGTCCTGCTGCGGCAAGTTCTTCTGCCAAAGAGCACAAGCCATTCGTGAAGCCGGGGAAGAAAGGTGTGAGAGGGGCAGCTTCTAGGGAGGTCCATATTGACCTCACCGGGGAAGCCCACTTCAAAGACGATTTGTCAGATGACATGGTAGTGAACATTGTAGACGACGATATAGTAGATATGACTGGGTGTGAAAACCCCGTGACCTCCACTCCTAAAGGATCAGAACTGAAATCATCTTTGCGTAGGAGCCCACGGCTGCAAGAGAAGGATAAGCCACCAAAAAGTGGAAAAAGCAGCAGGAAACTGAGCTTCGAAGATGAGACAGAACAGGAAAGTGGAACACAGGAACATAATCCCAAGGACCTTCCCCCCCCTTTCTCGTTAGACCATGACTTGAGGATAGCCAAGATAGAGTCTCTTCTCTCCACGATAGAAGTGAACAGGCGGCAGACAGATGAGCACCTTCAGTCTCTCCTGTACCGTAACACTGAGGTAAATGAAAGGATGCTATCAGTATTAGAGAGAATCGCCAGCGATCGACACCTGCTGTTGGAGTCGCATGCCCTTTCTACTAAAAATTCAACCCAGGTCGTACAAGGTACTAGTAAAAATTTTTTAACTTTTTCTCTCTAAACATAAAGAATTATATCTTTTCTCTCTCTTTCATGTGAACAAAAGAAAAAAGATATGTCTTAACTTAAAAATTTCACTTGAAGCAAAAAATTAGATGTCCCTGTCCTTTCGAGATTAAAACTTGACATCGCTTCCTTGTTTACTGCAGAGTACTATGATTCCTCTCAATTAATTCTTCCCTCCTCCTTTCCTTCAGCCCTCGGGAAGCTGATATATGTGACAGAGGGACTCGTGTTCAAGACTCCCCAGAAGCAAGAGGCCCCCCTCCGCAAAATTGGGAAGTACGGCCCTTAGGTCTCCAACCAAACCCCCGTACTGGCGATTTACAAAGTAAGACTTCATTCTTCTTCTAAAGTTATTTTCTCTGTTAAGATGATAGAATATTAATAACAAATCTGACTAGACCAAACTAAGCTAAATATGAAATTTTGTCTTCTTTTCTCTTCTTGTTTTTCTTTTAAAAAAATTACCTTATTCATTTTTTTTTTCTGACAGTCGTGTCCCTGGATCCTAACTCTGCAGACACCAACAACCTGCTGCACCTGAACCCTGATGGATCTCTTGTGGTGGGTCCTACTCCGTCCGCTGCCCGCCCAGTCACCCTTACCCGTAGCCCACCTAAAGTTCACTCACAACCCGCTGATGACACTCGAGGAGCAAAGCCTCGTTCAGAGGAGCAATTGCCTTGTGAGAAGCCAACAACAGAGGCCACAGAGAGACGGCAGGAAGAAGGGGATGACGAAAAGGAAGGAGACGGGGGAGAAAACCTAGAACATAACACTGAAACTCAAGAGGATGTACAAGATGATGCCGAAGGAGAGAAAGAGGAAGAAGTAAATCAGACAGAAGAAAAAGAGCCTGCAGGAAACAACAATGAAGCAGAAAATGGTGACCACAATGAAACTCAAGTTAATGAGGGTACAGATAAGAAGTCTGAACTCAGCCCACCTGAAGAGAAACAAACTGAAGGAAATGAGGCTACAGACAACAACTGTCAACCTAACCAGGCCCAGCTGAAAGAAAATGAATCAAATGACTGTAGAGAGAATAGCTGTGAACCTAACGAGGACCACCTGAAAGAAATAGAAGGAAACGAGGCTACAGAGGAGGGCTCTGAACCACAGGAAGAGGATGGACTCAAAGAGACGACTGAGAAGGAGGACTTTCAAAAGGTGCCTGTTATTTTATCAGAAGAAGCTATAGAGGAAAGAGGTTCAAATGAGGACAATCGAAATAATCAGGGAGGGGATCAACAGGGGCTGTCTCAGCAGGCTGAAAAAAACCATGACTCTGTCATAGACATAGTGAATGAAGACCTCCCTGAAGAACCTTTAAACCTTCATCTTGATGTTCTTTCTTCTGCCCGTACTAGGGGAGAACATGTCAGAAAGCCTGCCCCTTCCGGCTCTTCTGTCCGACATGAAGTAGATGTGTCAAAAGGTGGAGTCAGGATCCATGTTAAAAGACAACCAGACTCGGACCCGGAAAAAACTAAGGAACCAAAACAAGATGCTGATATTTCAGACAAAGTTATGGAAGCAGCTAATGTGCTGCATAACATGCACATGTATGAAGAAAAACGCGTACCAAAGGAAAAGTCCCGGCCCCCCCCTGTCATGCCAGGTCCCCCCACTACTAGGAAACGCGCAGCAGTTGCTAATGCTGCAGCTTCTGGCAAAAGCAAGAAACCCAAGAAAGGGTTCCCCAAAAAGAACTAGACTGATATATGTGAAGACTATATTTATGTCAAAGGACATCCTTTCTTTTTAATCCTGTTTAAAAATTTTCCGATCTAGTCAACTTGTACATGAACAGCAAAAATCAAAACAGATTTTTCATGCAGAAGGAGCAAGAAAATGTCAAGAGATTATATGCTATTCTTTTTCTCTTTATCTTATGCATGTATGTGTTAAAAGTTAATTACCCTAGTGAAGTAGGAAATCATATCTTTATACAGCTTGGCTCCAGAAGAGATAGCACAATTAATGTGTATCTTCCATATAGAGATAAGAGAAGAAAAAATTGCCATGTTCAACTTTTTTTTATGAAGTATTACGGTGCTGATGTGAGTTCTCAAAGAGAATCAGCATGTTATTTATCCAAGACCCCATATGTCTTAGTCTCAGAAGGAAAGAGGACATTAAGGTCATAGTTATGAGAGACAATAAAGAGTTTATTCACCTTCAGACCTGTTTATTTCCCTTTATGGTAATTATTATAAAAATAAAAAGGCTACAAAACAACAGAAAAAAAGATTCATCTTCTTCTGAAAATCCCATCCTGATAAAAGATGGCTGACTATGATCCGAACCATTTAAATATCAATATTGAACATCTCTTATCAAACAGAGAATGAGACGAAGGATAAAAAAGGTTTTCTCCCCTGTCATAAATGCCATGCAGCACAACGAGAAAAGGGCAATTTTTCTCGTTGTGCGAAGGTGGCGCCACTGAAACACAAGTAGTGTGACGTCATCTTTCACCCAACGTCGTGACTTCAACTCCTAAGAAAATGGACGATAACCAAGCTAACAAGGTTCAAGTGGGTGTATTTCATTATAAATTTACTGCTATATATATTCAGGCCTATAAAAGCAGTCTTTAAATGAGGAGTTTGTTATAAATAAAAGGGAACATCCGTTTTGTTAGACGTCGCTGCGCGGGAGGCAAGGCGACGAAGCACAACGAGAAAAGGATGTTAACCCTCGTTACTAGAGTTTTTGTCTCGTTCTGCTGTACGGTAACATAAAAGACATATTCTTTGCTTTCATTCTACTTGTCTTTATTTTTTGTTCTCCCTTTTCTGTCACAGGTTACCCACCCGAAGAAAAAGAAAAGGCAGATGACATTAAAACCCTTAGACAACCAGTCAGTCGACTCAGCTGCCTCTACAGTGCTCTATGTACCAGATGTAAATGACACTAATAGACCCTTGAATGAGACTCTGTACGGCAAACAAGGAGCTGCGGATGATAATTCTAATGCCAGTTCATCTGAGAGCGAGGCAGACGACACACCCCTGAGAGAGGACATGCCTGTGTCGACTGATAGGTGGAAAAAGAGGGAGGTAGATGCCTTAATGGACGCTGTCAACCATAACAGAGCAGCCCTTAATTACCACTTCAGTGGGACAGGGGGTGGAAAGGACATCAGGAGGCAGGCATGGAGGGATGTAGCTTGTGAGTAACCTAAGAGATATCAAATGGCCTCTTTTTTTCTGTCTGTGTCGGTTTTCTATAAGAACAAGATATATTTGAACTGAAATAATTTTTAAGAATTAATAGCTCAATTAAATCCCTTCTTTTTTTGCAGTGTACGTTAATACAGAAGCTAAAACCCATCGCACAGTAAAACAATGTTCCCATAAAACCTCTGATTTCACCCAGAAGAACAAGCAAAAGGTGAGACACAAATTCAGAAATGTAAATGAAAGAGGAGAGAAGAAAAGAGGAAATAGATGCCAGAATACAGAAAGAGGTGAATCACATGTCCATGAAAAAAGAGGAGGAGAGGAAGAGACTTTTGGGTCAACAAAAGCAGGAAGTCAAACCCAAACCAGGACTGAAGGTCATCCAGTGCACTGAGGAAGAGTGGAAAATAATATGCGCAGAAAAGGCTAAGAGGAAAGCTGAAAGAGCAGCCATTAGGGCAGAAAGAAAGGCAAGAAAGATGAAACAAGGAAAATGAGCTCATTCTGTTTAAAAAAACTAAACAAGAAGAGAATTAAGGCTTATAATTACATTTCCTTTATTAAAGACAGTGCGTGGATAGACTTTCGTGGTTACATATTAAACAAAAACACAAAAATCTTTTTTCTTCTTTCTTTGAACAAAAATCTTTCTGTAATGAAAATACAGGTAATTTAGGTGGCACATAGAATAACAACTACATGGCTATAAAAGAATACTGCCAGGACTAGGTCAGTTTTTGGACATCTAGAAATACTTCTCAGCATAGTCTTTCCTGAACTTCTTGACATAGTCACTTTGTTCCAGCTGACTCCTCTGTGGAGGCTGGACAAGGGGGGCTCTCTTGGGCCTCCAAGGATCAGAGGGGCTGTTCTCAATCCGTATCCCGTGGTCAAGGGCCACGTTGTGGAGACATGCACAAGCCGTTATGATCCAAGAACTCCTCTTAGGTGAATGCCGTATGTACCCAGCCGAAGAGTCCAGTATCCTGAATATTCAAAAGAGAGTTTTTTACTTTTCAGTTAAACCTTATTTTTCCTCTTAATATTCAAACTTGTGTAACTGTAAAATGCTTTATTTTTTTCAAGGGAGGACCATCTCGTTATTTTTGAGTTCCTTCGATAAATAAAAATATGTTTACAATCAAAAAAAGATTCAATTTTTCTCACCTCCAACGCTGCTTGAGTATCCCAATGCAGTGCTCTACTTGTACTCTGCTCCTCTTGTGCCACACATTGAAGGAGCGCTGTTTAGGAGTCTCCTCATCTTTGAAGGGGGTGAAGAGATTTCTCCTGAGACCGTATCTGAGAAAGGAGCCAAAAGATAATAAGAAGAAGAGAAAAAAAGAAGAAGTTGCACTAACTGTGTTAAGAAATTTTTGTTTTCCTCTCTGAAAAAAAAAAAATGGGGGAGCACGTTCATATAGGAAGCCCTTGAGTATCCTTTTAAGTAACTCCAGAGTACGAATAAAAAAAAAGAAGAATAAAAAAAACAACTCACCCAGAGTCCCCTAGGAGGACAAAGTCCTCCCAAGCCTCCGCCTCTAATTCGTCTCCTACCAGGCTGGAATTCAGGGAATATGCGTCGTGCACCGATCCAGGCCAGCGGGGGTCCACAAAGAGGATTCTTTTGTCGTAGTCACAGATCACCTAGAACAAAGAATAAAAATTAATTTGGGAAAAGAGAAAACTATGTAAGAGAACTTGTTCATGCACACTTATGAAGACTCTTACTTAAGAGAAGAAATTTTCTCAGCCAGTAAGATATATTGTTTTATATGTATAAAGAACTACTATTACTACAACAACTACAACAACAACAACAACAACAACTTAAGGTGGTGTTAATAGAATGGTACCCTTTCCTGTTCACATACACGCTCTCGTTCTGGTATTCAGTAGGGGTGTTAACAGGTACATGAGTCCCATCTACGTATCCAAAAACGTATGGTGTCTTCTGCTCCTCTTCCTCCGTCCCAGGCTTCGGATGGCGATACAGCTTCAGTGCGAGATGGAGCTTCTCCTCGAAAGAGTGAGGCCATTGTATGAAGAGATGGCTGTTCCTGTAAAAGAAACCGGCTACATCCTTCACAGCACGGCATACGGCAGTTCTTGACACCTTCTGGGAATCACCTGTGAGCGCATAGAAGCTACCTGTCGCAAAAAAAACGGAGGACCAGGCAAAACTGAAAAGAAAGATGAAAAGTTACTTGCAAGAAGACAAGGGTGAAGGGGGGGGGTCTCATAAAGAGGAGAGGAGGGAAGGAGTAAGAAGAATATATCCTGAATCAGTCTCCTTCTCTTCACCTTTAATATATGCGTGTTTAGCTATTAATTCGACATGGTGACATGGTCAGTTCTTAATATCTACATGTGACATGGGAATTAGTGAGATGAGGGAAAAAATTAGGTGCATGAGATAGGTGTTTTCTTATGTTTGACATGGGACATGACAGGTTGTAAGAGGAGACATGTGACATGGGGATTCAAGTCACATGTGACATGACCATTTTTTAAAATCGACATGTGACATGGGGGACACACCATGCACACCCCCTTACATGAAAAGAAACCTAAGAGACATGAGTGACATAAGTGGGCTGCTGAAACCTTTTTATTCAAAAAGAGAATAAGACAGAGAGGAAAGGGGAGGGGAATAGGATGTCTGATAAGAGTTTCATTTAGATTGAAGAGAAAAATTTTTACCCTGTCAATATGTGTCAAGCCTCCTGCCCTCTTGGTGCCCTTGAAAGAACTGTGCTTCTTGTATTCTTCTACTAGTTTCCTGACTACGTCTTTGCTGAGGCGATACCTTGCCACAAATTCCTCATCGTTGAACAAAGAAAAAGGCGACTCCCTAGGCTTACACTTGCGGGTTTTCCTGCCCAAGCGATCCCTTAAAGGAGGCATGATGTCTTCTTCCTTCAAATTTACCTCAGAAAACAGAGTCTACACTGGTACCCAACTTGTCAGGATCAAAACGATGGTCCCCATTGAAAACAATGCTGAAGAAGTAAAAGGCAGAACATCTAGAGCAACTGCCTTTTTTATCTCGTGAGAGACTCAAAGAGGACACAAAACGAGACTTTAACAACGAGACTTTATTTGTGTTACGCTTTTTTCCTCGTTCTGAGGTCACACCAGGCAAAACACAACGAGATTTCTTTTGTGTAACGGTTGCACGGGAGCGGTACGAGAAAAACTGCATTCTCGTGGATTCTGTAACGACCTCCTGAGTCATTCTATGGTAAAATGTACTAAGGAGACACGGTAAGGGACAGAGGTTACAGTGACAAGGGGTTGTAGGTACCACTCCTGGAATAGCCTGGGTATATATGCCATATTCAAAATCCTGTCACATTTTGGTCTAAATAGTTCATTTTCTTGAGTTCTAGAAGTATGATATTGGACTGAACCTACCTTCCCAAAGAAAGACCCAACTCACCAGGGTTAGCAAAAATGTATATATGATCTGGATAAATTTCTGTTGAATTAGCCTGTACAAATTGGCCCTGTGATTGAATAATATCCTCTAAATGAGGTTATACATTTGATTACAGAATGATCCATCAATAGAATATAAAACGTTTGCTCACCAACACATTGTGTAGTATCAGTGGAGAATAAAACTTCATACTGAAAACGCAATGGCTTTAAGTATTAGGCTGTTTGCTTAGCTGCTGGGTATACCACACTCAAAGTGAAATAGAGGAAGTTGTAAAGTTGGATCAATGGCTTTCACCAGCTGATTATACATGATTCTGACATAGATCAAGCAAGAAATGTGTTCGTGATTGTTCCCAAATTAATCTTTTTGTGCATAGTTAGACAGTGGGTGAGTCCCAAGTGATAATTATTGTGATGTATGAATCCAATGCATATGAGTAGCTATGCAGGATGCACCCATGGTAATCATTTAACTTTGCATTCTCCAAATGACGTTCAAATGCAGTCCTGGCCGGTGTATATGCTAACCAGGGATGCATTCATCCCAAAAGGAAATCTCATAACATAGCCAGATGCTCATTCCTTGCAATTGAGCAACCAGTTGAAAACCCTCTTTTATTCACATCTTAAAATACAAATTTAGCCTAGTGAGAAGTGTGTTAAACATTAAGTAGAATGACACTGCTGTATACATGTTACTTTTCTGCTATACTCTTGTGCCCTGACATATATATTTATAAACCTTGAAGCTACCAGTATACAGGGTGCAGCAAAGCATAGTGGTCTTGAACTATATAACCCCAATTATTCCCCTCTTCAAGTGACAGAACAGGGAATATGACTTCGAGCATAGGTTGTATTCTTGTAGTCTGAAGCATTATGTTTGCAGATTGACAAGTTCCGGTTCATTCTAATGGTAATACTTGTGAGATTCTGGCGCCAATTATTAGTGGCTCCTTTGTTTAGGACACTCACTGTTCAGCATTGCAGTCTTTTAAATCCTTTCTTCTCTGTCATTTCTTTTTTTTTACATTATGAATGCACTCAGACATCCCTTCTGCTGGCCTGCTTAGGACTAAAGGTAAACAAATCACACAGAAGAAATGACTTAAAAGATTTAGGCGTTTTGCGGATGCAATACTGTGTAGTGGAGCTGAGGCTTATAGGTTTTATTCAGAGAAACACTCAGCACAAAATATAAACAAATGTAAGAAAGCTTAAGAATAAAAATGTGCTGCATGCATTTCAGACAGAGTGGAGATTGGGCTATATTGAACCCAAAGACGTCCCAAAAACATGTCTGACTCTATTATGTGAGCAGAACCTTCAGGAGTCCCTTGCTGATTATATATTAGGCTGTCAAACGAGTGGTAGACTTTAACATAACTTTGTATATCACTATTTACTATTCACAGCCCATGTGCCAGAGCCATTATTAACCTACAAAAGAGATTCAACTATGTTTTCTTAACAGAAATAGGATGTTCACCTCATTATTGTATGATTCTTCATATCATATTCCAATTACTCTTTATTCATTCCAATTCAAAGCTTCCTCATTACAGAATCTATTTTTTCTTCTTTCACTAAATTCATCTTCAATGGCAACTAACAATATTAGCTTTGTGGTGAAAAATATCGATCATGTGAATGCAGAGGGTCATGTTAAGAAAATATCATTCCAAACAAGATAGTTGATATTTTTCTCATGTGTTTTATTCATTGCTATTTAATGTTTTGGTCCAAAAGTTTGTGGGTAAGTTGAGGACAAAGTCTTCGGCTGGAGTCATCAGTTTATGTTCAGTTGTTCTATCATTCGAGCAAGCCGACCAGAATGTTTACCCTGCATAGGCTTGAGGACAATGGTTTGTGATGTAGCACCATTTCCACCTGGGTCGCTGTCACCTTCCATGGGTGGTTGGTTAACATCATTAGGACCATCCCTCAATTCCTCTGTAGAATAGAAGACATCAATATAGTATGAACATGGGTGACAATTTCTGATAATGAAAAGGGCTGTATTTTTAGATATTACATATTGTGGTCATCAGTGTCTTATTGTGGCTGGAAATAATGATTAGGTTCACACCGCCAGCTTGATACAACCCAGAAAGGAGTTGTCTGGATTTCCCATAGCCAAAGCCTCAACGAACCCCTTAGTTAATTCCATATAGTTTCAACAGTGCACTTACGTTCACTATCTTCTGCCACTGCAGGTGGAGTAGCATCACGCTGGCTTAGACCAGTTTCCAATTCTAGATAAAAAATCCATTGAACATAGATTAACTACTTGTATACCTGGTAAATCTTATGATATAGTCTAGAGCAATATTTCCCTAAATCACACAAAGGGATGACATTGGTTCAGTAAATACAGCCATATCAATTTACAAAGGTTAGCATGAAGCCCACTTAACAGTTTCTAAGTCTATGCTTTGCATTTCAATACCTCTTTTCTTTGCTCCTGAAATGTACAAAAGATTGTGCATTCCACAATGGTCATTTCTTGGAATACAAGAAAAGAAAGCATTCGGAAAAGTACAGTGGCCCACAAGAGTCAAATTGAAGTTGACTTTCCTAAAGAGTTCACTTTCCTTTGGAGACCATGCCTAGGATTTCAATCTTTAACTCATCTGTCATTACGAAAGTAAGTATTGACTCTTACCAGCTCCAATTGTAACGGCTATTGAGTAGGTGCGGCACCTGTCCACCAAAGTAAGTGTTCTCTTCATTCCCACCTGGACATCATCCATGTTTGTGACAGTGGTCTGATATATATTCCTGATGGCATGAAAGCAGTAACTGAATTGTATACCTTGATCCCTGGGGGTATACCAACCAATTAGATCACCTTTCTTTACATAGTACCCCTCGAAACTCTTCAGTCTGTATGTATTGATCACCTTTGCCCGTAGAGTGAGCAGGTTTTGACCGATCAATGTGAAGGTGTCATTATCACGGCGCCACACCTGAGCCACTATTATTGTTCTGATGGCACTGTACACATCCCAACGAACAACCTGAATCAGAATAAATTCAAGATATTAAAGATACTCAGATTGGCATTACATGAGATAAATGGTTTCTATTGTATTATCAATTATTGTAGTAATTGCAGTGTAAGGGAAGAAATTAAGGGGTATTAAATTTTGATATGACATCATGAGCAGAAGTATGATGGCCCAGAAATGGTTTTACCAAGCCGAGATGAAGATTATATTATTTTCATAGTAGAAACATGAAGCTCTAAATAAAACACCGTAACAAAAATAAACATTATGAATAATTAATGGGTCAACAGGTTTCTGGGGGCCGTTGCACAATCAGCGTGAAAACCGGTTTCCTCGTTCTGCTAGTGTCTAAGTGTTGCACAAATGTTTTCTCGCTCTGCCATTTGGTCCGTTTTTGCAGAGCGAGAAAAAAAGTGTTGCACAATCTTTTCCTCGCTGTGCGAAAGTCGCTCTGCTAAAATTTTTGGGTGCACAGCGAGAAAAAAAAGGCAGTTACTCTGGAGTCACCGCCTTTTTGGTTTTTAACATTGGTCCCTATGGGGACAGTCGTTCTGTGATTTGGAATGGAACCAGAGTAACATTTTGGAGGGAAATTTAAAGTGTGACAACTACACTGTGTCAAAATGGATGTCCCAAGAGACAGTCTGGGAAGAAGAAAGCGAAAGTGCAAGAAAAGAGATACTCCCTTCACTTTATTCTCTGATGAAGAGTTTACAGCAAGGTACAGGCTCAGCAAGGAGGTAGTGAAGGAGCTGTGCCAGGACTACAGGCTACACAGCAAGTTCAAGGGGAGCAAACGTGGGGGAGGCCTCTCCTGCATAGACAGGGTAAGCTGAAATACCTTCTTTTTTTTCATTGTGGTCTGGATGGGGGGGGTCCCCCTTCTGACATGTCGACTCGATGAAATGGTAATGTCACATATCACTTGATGTCACATGTCACCTCTGTCATGGCCCAACATGTCAATTTTAATAATTTTATGTCAATAATTTTTTTAGTCATGTCAGTAAATCCCATGTCACATGTCTGTTTCAAGAAATGAGCATGTCACCAGTAGAATTTTGTAGTCGACACCCATGACTAGACGACCTTTCATCAGGAAGAAAGAAATTTTCTTATTTTATTTATTTTTTTCTCCCCTTTTCCTAATACTCTGACATTGATTTCCTTTTTTTTCTTTCAGTTCTGTTTAGTGTTACGGTATTTTGCCACTGGGAGTTTCTTCGTGCTGACTGGGGACTCCCAGAAGGTATCCAAGTCCGTAGTGTGTAATTCAGTGAAAGATGTCGCTCAATACTTCGTCAAGAACCGGCACAAGTATGTGAAGTGGCCCCACTCTTTTGAATCGAAACTGCTTGCGGCCTTGAAGTTATACCGCCACAAAGTCAAGAGGAACCAAAGAGAGGTCGAACAAGAGACACCGTTTGTATTTGGATACGTGGATGGCACCCACATCCCAATCAAGTGCCCCTCCAGAAACGAGAGCGCATACGTCAACAGAAATCAGTATCACTCCATCAACACCACTGTGAGTTTTTCACCTTTTTCTTACCTTCTGTGGAGTCCTCTTGATTTTTGTTTCCTTAATAAAATAAGGTTCATCTTCCTCTTTTTTTGTCCTGCACCTCTAGAATTATTATGAAACATATCATCTGTAACAGAATATGGTTAGATGGAATTTATTTCCCTTTTCCTGATTTTTATTTCTTTCTTGGTGCAGATTGTCTGTGACTATGACAAACGGATATTGTTCATAGACCCTCGCTTCCCAGGATCGGTGCATGATGCCTACTGTCTCGCGGCGTGCCCCGTTGGAGACGAGCTCGACCAGGAGATTTGGGGGGATTTTGTTCTCCTAGGAGACTCGGGGTGAGCTTCCTTTCTTAGTCTTTGTCTCTACTTTTCTTTCACAGCATGCAAAACACTATAACATGTGGTTATCTTCTACTTTTGGCAGATATGGGTTGCGTCGGCACCTCTTCACGCCCTATAAGGACGAGACTTCACCCAAGAAGACCGCATTCAACAAGTGGCATAAGAAGAGCCGGGTTCGAGTCGAGCAGTGCATCGGTATCCTGAAGCAGCGTTGGAGGTGAGTGTAACTCTTTCCCACTCATTAGAAAAAGAAAGGAACTAATAATCTGCGCTTTAACATATTACCTTCCAATATTTTTTTTCTGTGTCATCCTTTGTCCCTGTCTAAAGCTCCTTTTCTTCTGTTTTTTTTTGTCTTTCAGGATCTTGGACTCCTCCGCAGGTTACATGAGGCACGAGCCAAAGAGGTCTTCAGACATCATAACCAGTTGCGCCTGCCTTCACAACGTGGCCATGGATCATGGCATAAGGATTGTAGATGACCCTGCTGATCCCTGGACACCAGTCCGTCTTCCCCTTCCCCAACCAAGACAGCTTTCCCGAGAACAGGAAAAGGAGCGTATCAAGTGCTTCCGGGACGAGTACTGCAACAAATACTTCTGAAAAGTGTGGCACCTTGCATGCTTCAAGTTACAACGAAAGTACTTTGGCTCTTTGTCTGTGATACCTTATAATTAGGATGTGGTACACATGTATGTCACAACGAGAGAGTTTCAGCTTGTCTGAGATATTTACCTTAATGTACATAAAGATGTACCTGGCGGACAGGCCTCACATGAAAAATTTTTCTCTGACATTTTTTCCTGTTCCTTTTGTGAAAGAAAACTTGAACACGCGCCGTGAAAGAAAAAAAGTTTTATTTATGTACATATACATAATAACCTGTAAATAAACTGTATTTTTGTCAAACTTGTACAAGATTGTCCATTTCTCTTTATCATATATATCTTTGTCACATTTAATCCATACTTCATAACTGATTTTTGGCTTGCCTTCTCTGAGCTCTTATGGCTTCCCTCTCTGCCTTCCTCCTTTTCTTCTCCTCACACAGCTGCAGGTATTCGCTTCTGGTGCAAACCACAACTTTCTGCCCTTGTTTAGGTCTAACTTTGGGTAGAGCAGTCTTTGACTCGTCTTTCTTCCTCGCTGCTGCTTTCTGTTTGGATAAATCCTCCATTTTCTTCCTTAATACTGCTTCTTCTTTCTCCCTCTTTCTCTCCTCCTTCATCTTTGCCTCATGTTTCCTCCTTCTCTCCTCTTTCTTCTTTCTTTCTTCCTTCCTTGTCTCTTTGTCTTTATCTTTTGTTGGTACTTTAGTGGTCTTCATTTTGGTCTTAGCCTTGGAGAAGTCGGCAGTACCTTATCTCCACAGATGGTTTTCTGTTATGCCTGACTGTGTCTTTGGTTTGGTAGGGTCCAGCTCCATGGGAGTAACTCCTGGAATACCTGAAAACATACAGATGTTTCCTGAGTCTCAAAAGTACATAACATTTTTTTTTTCTCGCTGTGTTTGAAAAAAACATTAGATGTCTTTTATTCTAAACTCAATAAGAGGTTGAATAAGGTAGGGTACAGTGACTACGGTAGTCCATCCTCACCTCGAACTGCCTCTGGTTTCAGATATTCTAAAGCTTTCTGCTGGGTCTTGGACAAAAGCAACTTCTTTGCAGGTGGTCCGCTTCCTGTCTTTTTGATCTCCCTTCTTAGTGTATTGTACTGTAAGTAAATAGATTAGGATAAAAATTTTGTTATTTTGCTTATTTCTCTTCACTAACTTTATTGTTATGTTGAAAAAGAAAAATTTCACTTCTCTCCTACCTTTTGCTTCATCTTTTGGGTGAAATCAGACGCCTTATCAGAGCACTGTCTGACAGTCCGGCGAGTGTGCGCTTCCGAGTTAACGTACACTGAAAGAATTAAGAAGAAAGTATTAAATTTATAAATTCTTTTTTTATGAAGTAACTTGCCTTGAAAAAAAAGGGGAAGATATAAGATTATTCTATCTAAGTAATAAACTTACATGCCACGTCTCTCCATGCTTGCCGCCTTATGTCCCTCCCTCCTCCTGTGCCGCTGAAGTGGAACTTTATAGCGTCCCGGTTTAAGTTTATTGCATCCATTAGGGCTTCTACTTCTTTCGTCTTCCACCTTTCTCTGGAGACAGGAAGGTCGTTTCGCATAGGGAGATCTTCTGCTTCACTTTCGGAGTCACTGGCGTTGGACTGATGGTCAGCATAAGAAGCTCCTACCAAGGTATCGTTTGCTTGCTTTTCTCGATGTGCATTTTCTGGCTGGTAAAGGACTGTAGAGGCCTCTGAGTCAACCGAGAAATCCTTATGCTTCAGTATCATTTGTGTTCTTTTCTTAGGTCTCTTATCAGGCTGACCCTGCTGTCATAACATGGAATAAAAAAATTATTTATTAGCCTTTGCCAACCGGTGTCACAACGAGAGAAGTAAGGGACAAAGCACAGCGACTATTGGCTAACTTTTAACGTTGTGCTACGTCGTACGTGACCCGCCATTATCCTCTTATTAAATTAACTTTTAGGCCCTTTTTTTATGCTCTGCATGCTCTCCTTTGTGTTCAGGACTTTCTCTGATGTTCAGACTTGAAGTTGGTCAAGCTTTTTTACATACCTTGTGCTTCTTAGGAGGCATATCACCTGTAGATTTGGACATGTTGTTCCACGACGTTCTGTCAATTATGACGTCATAACATGAAATCGAGAGTGCTGCCCCCTACGCACAACGACCTTTTTTCTAAAAAGTCGTTGTGAAGGAGGGCATAGCATTAGAATAGATAAACAAAGCTTTTTCAGTCTTGTACTTCTTTAACTTCAAACTAATATACTATTCAGTACGTTATCAGAGGAACAAGAGGTCACACAGGCTTTCACTTCAAACTTTTTATTACATATCATGACCAGAAAGTGACTAGGAAAAGTGGACTTCAATAGTGTGGCCACTGTAGCACCTTATTGCTTTTCAAATGGTTTTGTGGTCGAGGAAAAGCCGATAACTGTTTCAAAGGCATAAAACTCTTAACTACACTGTACCTCATGACTTTTCAGACTACTTAGTGAAGGGGTCATGGTATAAGACATCAGTGACTTATTATGTTAGGAAGAATCTGTTTTTTTAAGCTTAAGTACTAGTAAAGTAAACCAAAGTGGGTGTTCTCTTTTGTTCACCCGAAAGAAATGTTCCCTACATGAAAATATGTCTGTCCACTCTCCAACCGCATCATGCATTACAGAAGGAGTCTCGTTGTGGCCAAATAAAAACATTCCTCTATGTAGGTTGAAGTCATAAAACATACAGTGTCATAGTCAGTTTGTTTCTCTCTTGAAAAATTAGATTTTCTTAATCTGAAACCGTTGTATCATAACAAAGTGGAAAACGAACATGAATACTCTGACTGTGAAAGTCACATTTAAGTAACATTTTCTATTTCTTTTTCGATCCATTCTTTGGGGCCTTCCTTTTTTTCTTAGGCTGTCCTTTGGTAGCCTCTGCTACCCTTTTCCTGGTCGCAGGACCCGGCTTAGGATCAACAGCCAGGTGAAGGGAGTGGAGAGTTTCTGCCGCTGTGATCACTTCTTTGTCAGGTTCAGGCTCTGTTAGTTCCTCTAGAGGCTTCTCCTTCTTCAGTACCCCTTCTATGTTACTGCAGTCGAGCACTACTCCCCCCTGAGATATATCTATGTGGACCCTCTTGATTTTACGCAGAGGAGGGTGTGTTCTGGCACATGTAGAAAGAACCACACATAAACCAAGTCTTCCTTCTGGAACTTCTTCGTCTACGTTTATGAGAGAAACCTCGAGGTCTTCTTTAGTCTGAATAGCGCCTTGCTGCAAATGAGGCTGTTCTTTTCCAGCCTCTTTTCGGGTGTCTTGTGCTACCTCTTTCACTGTCTCTTCACCTCCATCTTCTTTAAGTTTTGGACATGGTACTACTTCGCTGTCCTCTCCTGCCTCACAGCTTACACCTTCAGTTTTATCTCCTTCTGCCGCCTCTTTCTGTAAGTCAGTTCCTCTGAGAGTTTGGCCATCTTGACCCCCATCCTCAAGGACATCATTCCCTCCCTGTTCTAGTCCTTCGTTATGAGCCTGCATGTCAGTGCTTCCCTCTTTCATAAGATCACTTCCTCCCTGTGCTTCTATGTTAGAACCTGCATCACCCGCGTCACTATGGGAGTCTTTTCCAGGCTCTGAGAGGTCAGTATGCCCCTGATTGCCTTGCTCAATAAGCTCGTTATGCGGTACATTCAATGGCTGAGTGACCTGATTTTGAGGGTCATCACCTGGCGGAGAAGGAAGTTGAGTCCCTTCCTCTCCCTCCTCTTCATAAAGAACCTCTTGGTAAACAACCTCTCTGTTCACGTTGTTTCCCGCGTCTCCTTGATCGTGCTCTAGAGGCTCGCTTTTAACCACACAACCAGCATACGATCCTCCCTGCTGCTCTTCCTGTTCTTGGGCTGCAGGTTCCCCCGCTAAAACCAAAGTTAGAGGGGAAGCTTGGTTTACGGTGGGACCTGTGACTAGTTCTCCATTGCCATTGACATGAAGGAGGTTTTGGGCCACTGTTGACTGGTCTGCAGAGGGATCGAGCGTCAAAACTGTGAAAAACAAGGCAAAAACTTTTTTTGTGCTTTCTTCAGAACAAGAGTGATACATAACTATACACAGGTGAGAAGAAAAATCTTCCCTTATGTCCCGTAGAGAAAATAAGAGACCTTCGCCCCTTTTTCTTTATGATACCAGCCAGATTTACCTTACAGCTCAGTTTCTCTGTCTTTACAGTGTTTTCTTTTATTCTGTTTTTCCAATAACTTACAACTTCCCAATCTTTTTGGACTAACTATATGAAGAAGCACAGATAGGCCTGGAGGTCCTTGCACAAAGAGCGTGCCTTCGTTCTGCTTTTTTCTCTCGTCAGTACGAGATTCACAAAGAGACTTATTGGATAGGACAAGATACATTTAGACTATGAAAAAAAAAAAAAATACTTACCTTTCAAGGCACCTGAAGACGAAGGTTTAACAACAAGTGGAAAAGTAGGAAACTCAGGAACAGGCGGGGTCTGCGTGGTTTCACACATCATCATGACAGGCCTCCTTTGGAGCCCGTCGGTCATGTGAATGACCTTACCGGAAACTGTAGGATATAAAAAGTTGAAACGAATAAAAAAACTATGCCAACTGTATAAGTCACGCTGTGACAATCTGTCTCGTTGTGCAAACAAATAAATATAAGTATTTTTGTTGGTCAAGAAAAACTTCAGATGAGAGTGAAAATGAAATAAAAAAAGGAAATGCCAGACACCTAGACACTTACTGCTACACATATATTTTTTCTCGGTTTATGACATGTCCACCCAAATAAAGCCTTACCGTTTATAAGTTGAGCCACATTACGGCTGCAAGTTGCCTGAGTGTCAATGATAGACTGCAAGTGACGGCTGGTAGTTTCCTGCGTTTTCACGATGGACTCCCTGTCTGACACTATCCTCTCAAGCACTGTTCCTAGCCTCTCATGCACCTCTGTGCATCGACTCAGGAAGGACATCATGTTATCCACGTTGTCCCGTCTGTGTACTTCCATAGTGGTCATAAAAGACTCGATATTGGCTAATCTGATTTCCTGGTTCTTAACCTGATTTGCTATTTCTTCTTCTTTACTCGAGGCATCTGTGGTTTTTGATTTAAAGTCTAATTTCTTTCCTCTGCCCCAAGAGTTTTTCTTCTCAAGAATCCGTGGACTACGCCGTACTTCCTTTTTGACTTCCGACTTTGGAGTAGAAGTGAGGGGGACTTCCTGTTGAATACTGGTCAAGTCCACTATGTCGGTGTCTGTTGACACAACGTCTACTTGCATGTCATCAGATCTGTCGTCTCCTGTCAAATCAACGTCAAAGGCAGCAGCGTTCCTGACTGCCCGAACACCTGGTTTCTTGAAAGGAGCCTTAGCGGTACCTCTTCCAGAGGGAGAAGGAGCAGGTTTAGCCTTCGCTTCCTTTGTATTTGCAGCAACTTTGGCCTTTGTCGCTTTCGGTGTGCCAGTGACCTTGGCCCCACCTGCTGCTGCTGCAGCCTTACCCGGTTTCTTGAAAGGCACCTTGACTGCCGGAGACACAGGTCCTTTCCCTTTTTTAGGCATGGGACACTGAAACTGTGCCAACAGCTCCTTCTCTGAAGGCACAACCAAAACTTTAAGGGGAGACGGAGCAGCACCTTTAGCTTTAACTCTAGACTGCACAGCAGGGGACTTCTTGGCCTGTTGCCTTCGTTTCTTTTCCTCTTCCACGGGATCCGTGTAGTAGACTATTTCCCCTCCTTGCCCTGAAAAAAAAAAAAAATTCTATTGTTCAAGGGAAATTGTGGTCCAAGAAAATACACATTGTCAAGAATAGAACAACGTGAGGTATCGCTATCGAAGAGAGAAAGAAGAAGAAAATAGGTCAAAAGAACAAACAATATTAGGTCTGCTGTGTTTTACTATGAATTTTGGGAAAGCGTAGACCCATCCTAATATTTATGCATGTTTCTTGAAAACATTTATTTATTCAAAGGAAAAAAAATGCCTGTGCTGAAAACACAATATTCAATTAAAGTAAAATTCAGGACGCTCACAATAAGTTAAAGATAGGGCCTAGTTTCATTCTTAAAAGAAATTTCTTTCTGTCTTACCGGCAATTCTCTCGACTCCCTTATACTTCAACAACATCATGTCGGTCAAGGAGCATCCTTCACATGGTTTTCCTTTCTCTATCAGGTATAGATATTCCTCGTTCTGAAAAGCATGAGAAAATAATGAGGACAAGAAAATGAAAATTAATGGGGAAGGAGGTCAGAAAGATACAGAAGAAATAAGACATCAATTTAAGTTACACTAACTTATATTTTGAAAGGTGTAGCAAATCACTATCAAGAGTATAATATATTTTTTGTTCGCTCACCTTTGCCTTAAGCTTAGAGAAATAATCATTCACGTGATGCTGCATTTTGTCTAACTCCCGGTTCGCATTCTTGATGCTGTTCACTGTGGCTGCAAGAGATCAAAGGAGACATAGAATATCTGAGAAAAAGAACAGCTCTCTTCATGAAAAACACACAGAAGGCACATAGTTCTGTTTAACTTTGAGGATAAGAGAAAAGATAAAGATTTTTTTCTGTCATAATGTCAAACTTAATAAAAAAAAACTCACCTAGAACTGTGTCCCAACCTTCTCTCCTCAGCTGTGCTCCATTCTTCCCCCTAGCTTTGATATACGGCTTCTGATTGAGGAGGGCAAAGAAGAGCGCTCTATGCTCAGCTTCAGTCCAGTATACGTCTCTGGCCCTCTCTGTCCCCCGGGAAGTTAAGTTCGTTTCAGGCCTGCTGGAGGGACCCGCCTTCGGTTGTTTTGCCTTAGCCTTTTTCACCTTACCCTTTCGAACAGGGCTATCTTCCTCTGAGAGTTCACTAGAATCCTCTAAAATGTATTCCTCTTCTTCCTCTCCTTGCTCTAGTCCTTCTTCCTCCTCGTCTGATCCTTCTGTTAGGGTGTTAGTTTTCAAAATTTCTGGTAACTCGAACGACCTGCTGCCCGCTTGGGTCGCAAGATCGTACTCCTCTTCCTCATCGTCTTCGTCGCTTGAAGACAAAGCATAACAACGGTCGTACTGAAAAAAGAAAATAAAGAATATTTATTTTCAGGAAAAAAGAAAATTAGGGGGGAGGAGAGGGGGACTTTTTTTCAGGTACTGTTAATTATGAAAAAATGAATCTAAGAATGTCTGAATAACTCGATTTTTTCTCTTCTTTGCCGTAAAATTCGAAGAGAGGGAGAAAAAAAAAGAAAATGAAAAGAAATAACAAGACAGAGAGAGAGACACGCTCAAAAGACGTTAGAGCGAACTAAATTACCCTATTATCCCCCGACCCGGCAGAGAAAGAAAGCTAACAGAACGACGGAAAAGGAATAACAGTCTAAGAACAGCATGTCATTGTCTTCTTCTGAACAACATCTACCTTATAGAACACTATTTTAAAAGAAAACTTACTTCTGAAGCGTAGTGAGACATGATATATCCCTCTGTTTCGTTGATCGAAGCCGGCCTCTTGTTGACATCAGCGCGGGCACCGGAAGTGACGTTCTGCCTAACTGGGTCAAAATACGCGGGTGCCCTGTCGTTTTTTCTCGCTGTGCTAGAGTCTCGCTGCAGCAGCGAGGAAAGCACAGCGAGTCCTGTTTTTTTTGTCTCGCTGTCACAACGACTCTCGTTGTGAAAAGGCAGAACATATTGTGCAACGGTCAGAAATAAGTCTCTTTGTGAATGTCGTACTAACGAGAGAGAAAAGCAGAACGAAGGCACGCTGTTTGTGCAACGACCCCCTGATGATACATGTTTACACCTCCCATGTATAGATTATGCCTTTATGTCATGGCAGATATGATCATTACTAAAGATTAGTACTAAAACCATTGTATTCCATGGGGGATGGAATACAATGGGTCCGTATTCCATGGCTGGGAGTCCAATGACCTACTGCAGCAAACAGAGCCAGAAAACGTCTTTTTTATATTTAAAAGCCTTACAAACCTGTGGAGCCATGACAAAAATGCAAATGTCAATTCCCATTACATATTTTTGCATAGTATTCCCCTCCGTATGGCTGGCATATTCCATGAAGCCATTATATAGCTGAGTGGAATGCGACCAGCCACACCTCAGGGAATATGATGCAAAAATATTCCATGGTCATTGACATTTGCTTATATCTTAAATGGGCATGGATAAACAACATCTTCGCAAGAATCATATTATCAACATGTGGCTGAAAGTCAGTTCCTAAAGTATTACAGTTGCATCCAGCCCTATGATTGCAAAATCCTGAGATGACTTCATGATATATCCTATTTACCTTTCCATCACGGTCAATATTTGATCCAAAATCATAGACAGTCAACTTATGTTTCCCTTCCGTCCCATATCTAGGCATCACATGGAAGCCATAGGTGTCTTCAAACTCTGCCTCAGCTATAATATAAGATGTTTGATTTAGAAAAAAATCTCTTGACATCCCCCCCCATTCACTCACCAGCATTCAACCGTGAAGATACAAATCAATGCATGGGCTATCTGACCTGCCAGAGGCTCCCAACATCCGGGCATGGGCACTAGGCTTATACATATTTATAAGTAATACTTTACCACCATGCTTAATTAATATTATAAACCAGAAAAGGCAAGCCTCTTCTGGTACCATTAAAAAAGTGAAAAGGTTTAATATCAATAATACTAACGTTTGCAGACAGGGGCTGTGCCAGAGATTCTGCCATTTCCCAGGCAGGTTCTTCCCAGGTTTCCAGAGAACAATTCATAGCCGCTGCTGCACTGGTATTCAAAGTACTCCCCAGCTCTGATATACAGATCTTTCACCTTTTGGACAGTATTGGTGACCGGGCCAGGATTAAGGCATTTCATCTCTACAAGGAATAAGACAGATTGGTCATTTGTTTATTGCAAATATCAAGAAAAGAGGTACATCTAATGCTAGATGTTTGAATGAAATCTACAGAAAGTCATTTTTCTTGCAAGCAATCAAAATTTAGAATGTACTTTGACATGACAAAAGCTCATGATGTGTAAACTTCTTGTGTCTGCCTTAATCATTTATTCTCATACCTGACTAAATCTTCATAACATAATTTTACGTGTGTACACATGCTCAGAGTTTTCAAATGCAGTCTTTGTGTGTCCTTAAAGTAAACAAAAAGTACTGACCTGAACATATACCACATGAGCGGCGAAGTTTCGCAAATGCATATGCCGTATACTTTTTGCACACTTTATAGTTTCTTGAAATGATGTCAAAGGTATTTAGCTCCTCGTCAACACAGTAATAATCACTGTCATATTCTGCAGAGTTACAAAGGGTAGTCGAACAGTAAGGCTCTGGATGTTGCAGTACAATTTCTTGAGTGAATAAACACAAGTACTTTCTCTCCCATTACAAGAACAAACCTGTTTTTGAAACTTCAAAAGCGTTTCTTTCACTGTAAAATGTTATTTGAGTACAGCAAAAAATTGTTCCTCTTTCCTTTCAAGTGAAGTGTCCCCTTTGATATTTTTTTTTTACCAAATGCTAAATACACGTGTTTGTTTTTCAGTTTTTTTTTTTTTTTTTTTTTTTTTTTTTTACAAACTGGGTTCCTATGTACTCTAGCTTTATTAAGGGTTATTTTCCTTTTAAAATTACTGGCAGTGAAAGCACCAGCCAGTGCTCTTGGATAAATGGGATGTAATTGGTCCACAAAAATTTAAGAAAAAAAGAAGCTAACCCAAATGGACCATCATTATGCTATCTCTATTTTAGGATTAGTACAATTGAAACACCACATGAAATTGATATCAATCAATGTGATTGACATTGTTAAATAAAGATTTCAGATTCTTGCCACCAGCTACTTTCCTGACTTTTCAAGGGTGAAGCAATGTAGAAATTGGCTATCCATTAAAAAGCCCCCTTATTGTTAAGGACTTGCATACAGAAAAGGTTGAAATGACTGAGTGAGTCTTCATGAGTGGGGCTCTTGCTGTTACAAACAAGGCCATAGTTTGGAACAGCAAGAAATGCAGGAGTAAGGAAACTGGGAGTGGAGACACTTTAAAGTGCATCTCTGTATTTATTTCAGGTTACAGAAAATCCCAATTTAAACTCACTTTATGATAAAGGGCTTGAGGCTATCTTGATGATGCCACAGTGTAAAATGGAGCCATGTAAAACGAGATTCACACACCTCTGTGAGGAATGAGTCTTCCCATACAAGCCTAAAGTAAGCCTCCTTCTCAAAATAAATTACCTTGGTGTTTCCTCTTGCACACAGACTTCTGGGGGTAGTGCCATGGGCAGTAGATGTCATTCCAGAATCCATCTTTCTGTATGATAGTACACCTCTCTGAACCACCACTTGGTTCATTTGGTCTCCAGTTGGTGTAGTTTCTCTTCACACCATCGACCCATTCCCACTGGTCATTATGGTCCATGTCATGATATCCAATCCATCCTGCACTACCGCTATATCAACAAATGTGCTAACATGTCATTTACTTTCAGAATGACAAAACTTGTAGTATAGACAATGCAACAAGAAAGGGTGATCTTTTGGATTCAATTTTTCTTCAATCCTTTACAAATGTAATATACCCCCAGATTTATATCAAGTCCCTGGCACTATAAATTTTGAATGACGACTGTCTTTTGAATCTCTTAATGGAAAATAGATATGATTGAGGGTATATTTCAGCTAGAGTTATGAGCATTCCACTGACACAAATTTATGTTTGCATGGAAAATCACCCTTTCAGGCCACAAGGCTTTATATAAAACTATGAGCCTGAAGACCGCCACTACATGGACAAGGTGCAGTGCATAGGCACTGTCCATCCATCCATCCCATGTCATGACAAGAATCAGGTACAGTGCACCAGCACTGTCCAAATCAAGGAATAGAAGTCCTAACTAGCCTATATGCTAGTGATTCATGAAAGCTGCCCACGAAAACCCTGCTTATTTTGCTGTAGTCATTACAGACTAAATGCTACCAGCCTATATTAGACAAAACATGTATGTAATGACATGCTAGCTACATGACACATTGAATTTACCTCTGTTATTTTCCTGCTTATATTTATATTGCACCTGTACATTGACTTTTGTCAACTATCATGCACCTAATGAAATTTGGTATTGTAAAATGCGTAACTGGTTGATTAATAAACAAACAATAGAATGGACTTCATCTGGGAATAATCCCCTGTTATACTATTGCACTACATTAGCTTATTATTCTACTCAGAATATTGTCAACAAACCGTTACAAGTCAATGTTGTAAGGAACACTGAATCCAGAGAAGTTCTTTGATCCTTGTTTATTGCATGATGACAGAGTGTACATGTAGGTGGTAACAATGATACACTCGCTGTGGCTGTGTTTGGCTTTGATGGTTTGGCACCTGTGCTGGAGGTGTGTAAACACTATTGAATATCTGACCTAATGCGGTTTGGTTCAGGTTCAGCGACTGAGTGTTTACTCCTGCTGCCATCTGGTGTGGATTTACTGCACTAGCGCTTGTTGTTTGATACTGCGCTGCCTGTGAAGTGGGCGTGGCAGATGCTGTGTTGCCGCTGGAGCTGTCCTGGAAGGCATTAGGCGGGCTATACCCTATTCCAGTCATTGTATTGGCGTGGATTGAGCTGTAGCTTGGTGCTGTAGGGCATGGCGGCGTGTGGTGGAGGGGATTTGGACATTGTCCCGTGCTGGAGGTGGTCTGGTTGGTTGCCATGGTATCAGTGGTGGTTGACTGGCTTTGTATGGCCCTATAAATGTCTGTCTTCATAGCGTTCATGTTTCTGCCGAGTTGCTCCATCATTCGATATGTGAATTCTTCAGACCTCCTGAGGACATCCATGTAGGCCTCTTCTGCCCTCCTAGAGCTGAGAGTGCTCTCACTCTCCATTCATTCCCTCCAGCAGTCCATGTTGTCTAATCTCTGGTTTACTCTGGCAAGCAGGTTGTTTTGCTCCTGTCCAATGTCTTTTATTTCAGCAGATAGAACACTGACCTGTTGTGCAAGTAACTCACAGAAGGAGTCGCTGACAGCCTGGGTGCATTCCCTGATTAAACTTCTCCTCAGGTCATCCTGATTATAGTGTGGTGGCTGATCTGTGGAAATAGTGATATTGGCTCTGTGGGGGAAAGTTACTGTTTGGTTTTCTCCTGAGCTAACTAGTTGAGGGGAGTTATAGGGTGTTCTGGTCCCTCTATCGAAGAAAGAGGGGTTGTGGCTACTAGGTGAGATCTGCTGGTAGCTTCGTCCACACTTCTTAGAAGTCTGTAACCAGTAGGTGATATCCTCCTGAGAGGTGGGCTGGACCGTGTCCACCGTGACCGTGGGTGGTGGTATGCTCCGGGGTGATCACTGCTAGCAGTAGGCCACTTGTGCTCCAAGAGCCTGTTGATGTAAGCTGAGAAGCTAGTAGTGCCCTCTTCCCTTTGTTGCATGGGGGAAAGCTGGGGGTCGGGTGATTTGTTCTTCCTACACCCTCTTCATAAGCTGCCTTCCACATAGATATTGCTGAGCCAATCCTCTGTCTCCAGTAGTCGGTGTCCAGGAAAGTGTCAGAGTCTGATTCCATAACTGCAGGGCTTTCCAAAGCTAAAGGTTGTTGGATAGTCCCCCTGGTGCCGGTAGTGATTGAACTGGTGCCTGCCTGTACTAGAGTATTACCGGTAGGCACTGTATTGGCTTCTACAGGTGATCTGAGTGTCTTTCCTCCAGGTGTGAATGCAGATGTAGGTGATCTGGTGTACCTGGTTGTGATTGTCTCAGATGTGGGGCTTGTTATACCAGATAGCCTTATTCGTGGTGAGGCAGCTTGTCAGTGTCCAGGTAAAGAAATCTCCAATCCTGGTGCAGACAGAGACACCGGTATACTGGTTTGTAGGTTCTAGATACCAGGGAGGTTGTGTGTAGAATAAGAGATAGAATAGATAGAATGAGGTGACTGGGAGCTACTCACCGGGTCTTATATACCTAGGTGAGCAGCTCACAGGGTGATGAAATGTACCGGTAGGAGCAGGGCAGAGCTGGTTAGATATGGTGGGATCTGGTGAGATCCGACACGTAGCCATACCTGGTAATGATTCTATTTATATGTGGACCAATCAGGATGAAGGGAGATTGTGGAATTTCCCTGCATCCTAGAAATGCATCCGTAGGTATGTGATATTCCCAGTGAGTCAGTGCCCAGAAATGGAATGGGTCCGGCTCTTACAACATACTGGTGTGGGTGATGCTAGAGCAGCTCACTGTACACACTGGGGGGGTTGAGCTGTAAGCTTGTGAGCAGGGCCTGAGCATGTGTGGTGAAGAATTTAATAAATGTGTAAAATAATGAATAATACCCAGAATAGTTCATTGACAATATTCTCACCCCACAAGTTTTCTCACAAATTCATTTTCTTCAGCATCAGCGATACCAGTAATTACGGCATTCTCAGCTTCACAAGCGTTTATAGCTTCTGCATAATGGAGCTTTGTATCGGTAAACTTGTAGCAGTTTTCTCTAAAATGGTTCCATCCATCAGGGCACACTGTAAATGGAAGACAGAGAAATATCTTGATGTACAGTTAATGTTCAAGTTCCTGATAGCATGACCTGATAGCGTTAATGTTGCCAGCAACATTTTGTAAATTTCATAAGGAAATGATTATCACCTGGAGGGCATTTCAAGATGATAAAAGTTGCTATCATTCTGAAATCCCCTCCAGGTTGACATTGGTTAAAGGTTGAATCGTTGCAGGGTTAACCACGTCAATATTTCATAGTTGGTTTTCTTCACTTACTTAAGCCACAGAAGATCTTCATGCCCTCATATTTGCCATCTGTAGTGCATGTGAGTTCACTTGTAATCTTGTTATTGTCCACCGTCTGCTGGCACTCAATTTTCACTTTTTCACCAAAATCAAAGCTTGTCTGATTAGCTTTGGCAAGTTCAATGACTGCATTTTTATCTAGCACAAAAGGGGCAGGGCAGGAAGACACTGAAATTAATAAAGGAAAGTCCACATGAGATCATGATTAGAGGAAGTATGATAGTGTTGGAGATCAATGACAATCATACTTTTTCAGAAATAGAATAAAAAAAAATAGTGTTTGGTTATTTTTAATTCTAATTTGAAGCAAATGTCTACATTTTAGAAGTGCAAGTTATTAAATAGGATAGATAGAATGTAATTAAATGTGGGTTAACCTGGTTTCTCATGTCCCCTTCCACAAAAGTTACATGATTTGTGGCAAGATTTGATACCATCCTTTTCACAAAAGTTATGTTTATGAGCAAGTAACTCCTCACAATCCGTAGAGAAATCATAGCACCTTGCTGAAAGATTAAGGCAAGATATTGATGACAGGTTATGATACAATAATGAAATAGCTGGTACACTAATGATATCTTACATTGGTACGAAAGTACTATGTAATACATGTCATCAATCTAGCAGTCATTTCCAAACATGCTATGACTACACCCATCTAGTTGTACAAAAGTTCCAAAATGACTAGCACAATTACTGGTATTTTGTAGTCATAGGACAGTGAGTGATCATAGTGCCTTAAGAAATAACCTCCTGACTATCACTGAGATAACTCCACTGAGGTAATTTTTCTCTAACTTCTGTTCTTACAATGGTTTTGCATCATTAATGTAATGCTATGGGATTCATAAAACAGTGTATGAATCAATGATTTACTTACATATTCCACAAACATCACAGAAATCAATGTCACAATACTCATTAATGTAACACCAGGGGCGTAGATGGTTATTTGGATTACGACATTTTGAATTCCCTACCAAGCCACTGTATATGTACCTGAAAGCAGTTGAAAGTGGTTCTAAGAAAAGGATGACTTCCTAAAGTATTACTGGCAGTTAGGCCTATTTTTGTTACTCTACCAATTTATAATATTGCAAAAATATAGAATAAAGTTGGTCGGATTAGAATTAGTGTCTTTATTTGTGAGGCTAATGTAATTTGACTGAATTCATATTATAATGAGATGAGTGGAATCATGTCTCAGCATACCAAACAATCCTGGATTATTGCAACGATAGGGCTGTGATTTAAGTTCTTGAAATTTTCTCATGAAGGCAAATTTAAGAATTTAAATGGGAATTAAGACAGTAATGAAAAATGTGCCTATTGACATCAAACTAATGTTGGATTTTGCTGTCTACAATCACAACTGGCTGCGATCCCCATACTCACTTTTCACTAAATGCATTAACATTACAGTGTTGAGCCCTGTCCCAGGAAATACACTTGTAGTAATGTTGAGTGTAGTCCACATTGCCACGGTAGCTTTTGCCAAAGTCCTCAGTATTGATGCACTGCTCAGCATCAGCTAATGAATAGATGATGAACTTTATTTTTAATCTGGACTAACAATGAATTCCAATCATTTCAGAGAATAGCTCCATTTTCTGATAAAAATTGACATTTAGGATACTTAATTGACATTTAATGTCCATCTATAAGTACATAAATATAAGAACAATTACCATGAGTAAAACAATAATGATAAAACTTACAAACAGTTCTAACTGTGGATGAGAATCCCTTCCTGGTTCCAAAGAATCCTGTTCTGAAGGTCAAAGCGATGAAGCCAGCAGCGGATACTACAGATCTCTTAAATTCCTTCCCACAGTATCTGTCGTGAAATCAGTGTATTTAAATTTTATTTGATGATAGTATTGGGATAGGCATCCTTTGGGACCACTCTCTATTATAAAAGGGCAATGCAAGTATGGGATATGGGAAACCTCAAACAATACCCACAGGAAACTCACAGTGAAACTAATGAACCATGTCTAAGGGGTTTATAACCAGCTGTTCTTAAGCTATGCAGGGGTCATCTCAATGAGCTGGTAGGTGGTTCTCTCTAGATATGGGCCTTAATAATGTTTTACTAAGCGAAGGCAATACCGCCTTTCCAGGTATTAGCCATAGGTATTGAAACACTTTGAGATAAAGTGGCAAAATACATCTTCTGAATCATCAGTTAAGCATGACTAGCTATTGATTCCGCGAAAGTGATCCTCAGGAGGGTAATTTTCAATGAAGCTTATTAGTCATTTCTATATGGTGTGGTGATTGAGTATTGGGTATGTTTGGAGTGCTAGTAAACTAGCATGTATCTGATTCATCTCACACAAATACCAAAAGGTGAACTTACTTTTCTCCAGGTTGGCCAAGGAGTGTATACCGGATCTCAACACTGTCCTGACATTGTTTGTTGTTGTTTTCCTCGAGATCAAAGTCATTGAAATCCAGAACCAAATGTTTGCCCTCAGGAGCCTGCAGTGAAAGTATAATGATATCATAATAATGATAGTAATATCCTGCGCAATTATCCTGTGCTGAGTGTAATGCAACAAATGAAAGAGAAGGTATTTAAAAGTGAATCTTAACTTCATCAGAATATAGATTTTATCTGGGGATTTGTCATGTTGAGGAGTATATACAAACCTTCACAACCCAAGTACACTCCTTTAGATCATCATAGTTCTGTGGATAGTTTGGACTGGAGATGTTCACTGATGGATTGGCATCTGTTAAATCAATCACACCACCACAACCTAGAAAATACACACAAAGTACAAATGACCTGACTATTAACCCTCACGTGCCCAGTGGTTGAAAATGGCAGATGTGGCCATTTTCTTTTTTGCATTGGCCATTTATTTGAGACATAAATTTTAGGTCTATAATTATCTATCATATTCCAAAGTTTGTGAATTGAAATGAACTTTTCGTTGATGTGTTTATATTTCATATCAATCCAATAGAAGGTATATAAGAGTAATTTCATCTGACAATTTTTGCAAACTAGTGGCGAAGAAAGGTGCTGTCCATGACCCAGAGCTAGTAAAAGAAGCCACTTTTTCGTGTGTCATTTTTGAAGATGATATAACAGGTGAGTAACTCCACATAGGCTATGCTTCATATCACATTTCTTGAAACAATTGTGGTGGGCTTTATGAACGAGTTGGTGAGCAACATTCTATCAGTAAACTGTTGTGGTTGCCATGGCAACAAAAGTGGGGAAGGGGCAAAGTAATTTTTACCTGTTTTCAGTGAAAAAGGCTGAGTCTACCTATGGGTTAAAAGGTCACATTCACACACAATTTTGTGTTCCCCCGGGGGCAGGTCAAAAAAGAATATGACCTTCAAGAGGAAGGTGGGCAACCCACCCAATGTTGTTTAAAAATAATTGTTCCCTTAGGATAAGCTTCTGAGACCCTAAAGATGGTCCCTTACCTTCATAGCTGATAGGCTTGTAGTAGCAGTAGTAGAGCCAAACATCACTCCACCAGGTGTTATAGGATGGATGCGGGTCTGTTGATGCTGACACGGTCAAAGTATCTTCCTGGTTATATCGCATGTAAAATCCTGTGTTAAACATACCTGAAACATAAGCCACACCCTGAGTTTTGGAGGATGCTATAGGCCACAGCAATGATCTGAAATGGTCCTAATCTCTTTCTTAAGTCTATTAGACTATAACCATGGTGATCTATATTACTAATTCCTGTAAATACCCTATTTATAATTATTAGTAATTCTTGTAAATACTCTATTTCTGTAGAATATATACTGTTTCTGTTTACCTTATACATTTTGTGTATTTTATTCTCATCCATTTATCTTTATTTCATTACTACCATCATTTATGTGTGACCAACTGATATTCATATAAAGGAATTCATCTTTATTGTCAGGTTTTATCACTTATGTTCAATTTGTGACTTGGCCATAGAAACCTTAAAGAATTATTACACCTTCCAGTCTCTAGTAGGACCTACCTTTAACATATTGACAGGTTCCTCCATATCTCAATAAGTGGAATGGTTTGTCTCTTGGTAATGTTATTGGTGTTTTAGCAGGTCCATCTTCACGGCAGCAGTAAAAGTATTTGGTGTTCTGAAAGTTAACAGAAAACAAACAAATTATATCAAGTATCTCAGATACCATGACACAGGCCCTCCATCCACATATCATATTAAATTAAATAGAAATCTTTGTGTGAGTACACATATTTCCATCTCAGGTTACAGAAAATATACCTCACAGATTGAGTATTTCTAATTGATATTCAGGCCTGAATGTCATTTTTATCTAAAATGTGTTAGGCTTTACCTCATCATATACCCCCTTGGGTAGGCTGCCAGTTATAGTATTTTCTGTAGCCGCTCTGGTGTTTTCATCATCAAAGGTGATAGATCCACTTTGGAATCCTGACCAGAGAAAGAGCAACACAAATTCCTTTTCATCATGAAAGTAATAAAACATCAAATGATGTCTATATAAAATTAACCTGCTTGACATTGCCTCTCACAACACAGCTCTAAAGAGATGTCGATGAAATGATAATTGGGAACCTACTATTATTATTTGGAAAGATAATAATAGTTGTCAATTTATTGATGAACAGAATCTTTACCCCCTCAAAAAAGGTAGGAGATCTCACCAGTAGGACAGCTGTCCCCTTGTTGGTAGATGCAGTAAGTACCAGCTGGCCAGTCACCAGAACCTGATAAAGCATTGCCTTTCATACAGAAATGGTCAACTACCAGAGTTCCATCAAATGGCTTCAGGTAACCTGGATTTGTGATAAAATTGTCAAGAAAGGTTATACCCAGGAATTATTTTGTATCCATTTAGAACAAATTGAATATCTATAAAAGATGCCTATAAACCAAATGAGTTTCATGCCCAGTTAAAGCAATTCTTTTGTATGCTTCATATATGTGATGTTCATATTAAGGCATAACGTTTAAATTTATCATTTATAAATGAAACCTGTTTTCACAACCTGGCTGCCAATTTAGGCATGATTTTTGAAGCACCATATAAAAAACTTACTACCATACTGTACTGAAAACGGTTCCGAGGCATGTGTTCTGGAGCCAGTTGCCCAGGTACCAGTGGTAGGACATCCGTCCTTGCTGTCTGGGATTCCCCAGGAACCAGTGGGCCATGCAGTCACAGTGACTGTAAACATGCAAAACCTACTTGTGCTACATGGTCTTTTTGGCTTTTTTTTTTCATAGACTTGCTCTTGGATTCTTCCTAAATGCTACAATGTATGTGCCTTAATTGCATTGAGCTCTTCAGAATGTCAACCATTCACAACCTATTTGTTTTGTTCCATATGTTTATAATTTACAATGAAACATAATGAAACTTATAGTTAATGCCAAGAAAGAGACAAAAGATTTGTGATGATATCCAGTTATTTCTTATGTGGCATGTACACGTTTTTTGCAAACTAGTGGTGGAGAAAGGTGCTGTCCATGACCCAGAGCTAGTAAAAAAAAGCCACTTTTTCCTGTGTCATTTTTGAAGATGATATAACAGGTGAGTAACTCCACATGGGCTATGCTTCATATCACATTTCTTGAAACAATTGTGGTGGGCTTTATGAACGAGTTGGTGAGCAACATTCTATCAGTAAACTGTTGTGGTTGCCATGGCAACAAAAGTGGGGGAGGGGCAAAGTAATTTTTACCTGTTTTCAGTGAAAAAGGCCAAGTCTACCTATGGGTTGAAAGGTCACATTCACACACAATTTTGTGTTCCCCCTGGGGGCAGGTCAAAAAAGAATCTGACCTTCAAGAGGAAGGTGGGCAACCCACCCAATGTTGTTTAAAAAAAATCGTTCCCTCAGGATAAGCTTCTGAGACCCTAAAGATGGTCCCTTACCTTCATAGCTGATAGGCTTGTAGTAGCAGTAGTAGAGCCAAACATCACTCAACCAGGTGTTATAGGATGGAGAAGGGTCTGTTGATGCTGACACGGTCGAAGTATCTTCCTGGTCATATCGCATGTAAAAACCTGTGTTTAACATACCTGAAACATAAGCCACACCCTGAGTTTTGGAGGATGCTATAGGCCACAGCAATGATCTGAAATGGTCCTAATCTCTTTCTTAAGTCTATTAGACTTTAACCATGGTGATTTACATTACTAATTCCTGTAAATACCCTATTTATAATTATTAGTAATTCTTGTAAATACTCTATTTCTGTAGAATATATACTGTTTCTGTTTAGCTTGTACATTTTGTGTATTTCATTCTCATCTATTTACCTTTATTTCATTACTACCATCATTTATGTGTGACCAACTGATATTGTTATAAAGGAATTCATCTTTATTGTCAGGTTTTATAACTTATGTTCAATTTGTGACTTGGCAATAGAAACCTTAAAGAATTATTACACCTTCCAGTCTCTAGTATGACCTACCTGTAACATTTTGACAGGTTCCTCCATATTTCAATAGGTGGAATGGTTTGTCTCTTGGTAATGTTATTGGTGTTTTAGCAGATCCATCTTCACGGCAGCAGTAAAAGTATTTGGTGTTCTGAAAGTTAACAGAAAACAAACAAATTATATCAAGTATCTCAGATACCATGACACAAGCCCTCCATCCACATATCATATTAAATTAAATAGAAATCTTTGTGTGAGTACACATATTTCCATCTCAGGTTACAGAAAATATACCTCACAGATTGAGTATTTCTAATTGATATTCAGGCCTGAATGTCATTTTTATCTAAAATGTGTTAGGCTTTACCTCATCATATACCCCCTTGGGTAGGCTGCCAGTTATAGTATTTTCTGTAGCCGCTCTGGTGTTTTCATCATCATAGGTGATAGATCCACTTTGGAATCCTGACCAGAGAAAGAGCTACAAACATTCCTTTTCATCATGAAAGTAATAAAACATCAAATGATGTCTACATAAAATAACCTGCTTGACATTGCCTCTCACAACACAGCTCTAAAGAGATGTCGATGAAATGATAATTAAGAACCCACTATTGTTATTTAGAAAGATAATTATACTTGGCAATTTATCTATGAACAGAATTTTTACCCCCCAAAAAAGGTAGGAGATCTCACCAGTAGGACAGCTGTCCCCTTGTTGGTAGATGCAGTAAGTACCAGCTGGCCAGTCACCAGAACCTGATAAAGCATTGCCTTTCATACAGAAATGGTCAACTACCAGATTTCCATCAAATGGCTTCAGGTAACCTGGATTTGTGATAAAATTGTCAAGAAAGGTTATACCCAGGAATTATTTTGTATCCATTTAGAACAAATTGAATATCTATAAAAGATGCCTGTAAACCAAATGAGTTTGATGCCCAGTTAGAGCAAATCGCTTGTATGCTTCATACTCATAATGTGATGTTCATATTAAGGCAAAATGTTTAAATTTATCATTTATAAATGAAACTTGTTTTCACTACCTGGCTGCCAATTCAGGCATGATTTTTGAAGCACCATATAGAAAACTTACCACCATACTGTACTGAATATCCTTCTGAGGCATGTGTTCTGGAGCCAGTTGCCCAGGTACCAGTAGGACATCCGTCCTTGCTGTCTGGGATTCCCCAGGAACCAGTGGGCCATGCAGTCACAGTGACTGTAAACATGCAAAACCTACTTGTGCTACATGGTCTTTTTGGCTTTTTTTTCATAGACTTGCTCTTGGATTCTTCCTAAATGCTACAATGTATGTGCCTTAATTGCATTGAGCTTTTCAGAATGTCAACCATTCACAACCTATTTGTTTTGTTCCATATGTTTATAATTTACAATGAAACATAATGAAACTTATAGTTAATGCCAAGAAAGAGACATAAGATTGTGTGATGATATCCAGTTATTTCTTACATGGCATGTACACGTTCTCACAGAGATCCCCTGTGAATAATGCTGGACACTTGCACTTGCAGTGAACATCAACGAACCCATCATTTTGGCACTTTAATGCCTTTTTGTCAGCAGGGCACTTCTCTGTCAAATCATGCAATAAAAGAATAATCACATAAGTTGACCAGGATACTATTGACTCAACTGTGAGAAATGGTTGATCAACGCTGATCAATCAGTTGTCAACGTTGATTCAATGTTCTATTCCCACATGCATGGTGCAGCATTTCATGGGAATTACTTTATAAAGTAATACATTCCTGCCCTCTAAAAGTACACAATGAGTTGTAATTGAAGTAGACTTACTTGTGCATTCATAGTAGTTACTAAGACCCATAAGATCATAGTGACTGATGTCCCCTTCTGAGTTACCAAGCAAAAACTCATTTGCATCATCAATAATGTCCAATGTCTTCTCTCCATTGTAGGTGAAATCCTAAAGAAGTATAATTGCTATATTTATTACTTTGCCTGGGACACCCAAACCTGGTAAATCTGGAAGATACTACGATCACACAGAGATATGACCACTATTTCCAGTGCTATTTGTATCGAGGTCTTGGCCCAACTTGAAGAGAACAATCATAGTATGTTAGGAAATGTCCGAGTCTTCCACATTGTAATGAATAAGCACATTGAAATTTACTTCTAAGTTCCAGCCCTCATGCTTATTCCAGACATCTGCCTGTTCAAATTTTATTTCATTTGATACTCCAGCACTCTTGGATATGGCTTCATCAAAGTGTAAAGCAATAGGCCTAGCTTTGTCATACCCATGGCGTATGAGAGAGTAGTAATCACCATTGACAACTAGGTCAGCTAACTAAATGTAGATCAACCCAGTAAAAGGTATTCCCGCGCACCCCCTAACGGGCGTACCTTTTACTGTGTTGATCCACAAATACTTAGAGTATGAGTTGTAGAGTTCTACTTACATACATGCCGTAGTGCATCATCGAGCCGTAGTCATACGGATGTATGTTCAGCCCATCCGTGTATGGTGCTCTAGTAAACTCCCAATCATAGCCTAACAAAAAATATAAAGGCGTATCTTTATGAATTTATGGAAAAAGCAAGGTTTTAGTGATCAAAATAAGAAAAAGAAAAGAAAAAGTGCTGGATAAAACATATTTTAACCATTCTTATACCCTAAGAACTGACAACCCAGTGGGAAAAGAAAGTTGATACTATGTTGCCAACTTGTTGATTAGCATTGATCAACCAATGTTCATAGTGATTTAACGTTTTTGCCCACTTCAGTTTGTCAAAATATCATTGAGGAAATCAATTGATTTATGACACAATCATCAAATATAGGGTGTAATAGAAAACTGCTTAGACATACCTGGAAAGGCATTTTCGGGGTGCAACGATACAAATTTATCACGGTCTGATCTTTGATGTTCATGTATCAATCCCAGGGCATGGCCAATTTCATGAAGGCAGATTACATACTGAACATAAAGAGTGAGTGCATTCAAAGATTAGCCAAGATTTCAATGCAAAGGCTATTATTGCCTCCATATAACTCCAATTGCTATTGCCTCCAACACAATTACTTACCTCTGTATTTCATGCAAAAATTTCACTTCAGTATATGGGTCTAAAACACAATTTATGTGTCCATTTTTGCTAGATCGATAAGGAAAACCAAGGATAGCTTATGGCAGTAATGTCATATCAAAAATGACTCTTTTAATGTTATAGTTTAAAAAGCAAATAGTAGTTTCATTATACTTTACAGAAGTATCAACAGGACGACAGATGATCATGCATGTGTTTGTGTCCCTATTTATAAGGGAGTGTTTATTTGTAAAAACAGTGGGGGATCGTGTTTTTTTGCCTGCAGATGGCAAAAATCTCCACTCCCCCCGTTGTTAAAAAGTGACCATTCCTTAGAAGACTCACCGAATTGCAGCACGATATAGGCTGACCCGTCAGGCCCACATTTCCAAGTAAGGACCAGCAGCTGCAACACAGTCATATTGAACATGTTTAAGAAAGATGTTATGCCATATCTAGACTATGGATCATACCACTGATTTAGAATAATGAGAATTGTCTCCTCTGACTAATTAACAATCTAAGTGACACAAGTATATTATCATATATCGTTTGTCAGGGTGCATGAATAGATGTAGCCCTGGTGAGTAACATGTCAGTAAAACATCCAGGCATCATACCGATGACACAGGCCTGATACCCTCCCTTTAATTGGGTTGATAAGGATGCATTTATGTATTTTGTAAAGAGTTTTGTCAGCTCAAGTTCTCAAAGCAGGGAGACCTTCCTAATGATGCGAGAATAAAACTTCTAAACTGAAACTGAAAAAAAACTCACTTAAACCCCCCCAAAAAAAACACTCACAGTGTAGAAAAAATGAACCGTAGGTAGTTGGAGTGGGTTAGGTGGTACTCAGAATGTACTGTAGATGTCCACAGTGGGAACCTTAGACATGTTGTTGCCTCAAAGAACTTCATTGCCTTGATAATGCTCTTTTGTCCATAGTCAGCTAGATATATTTCAAAGAGAGAAAAGTAACACAATGCTTAGTTATTGTATTCTTTACTGAATGAATTGTAACTTGTTATGCATGACTCTATATGGCAAATAAAGTCTGTTCCTCTAAGGTAAACCCATTCAAAAACATTCCTTTGCATGACAACTCTCAAGTTGCTGAGACTTCAGAATTTCAGTATAACTCAAAATGCCTTGAATCTAATCAGAATATGCTTATGACACCTATACTGCAGTCATCCAGGCTAGTAATACAACAAATGCCCCTTTCAGTGGGACAAGTGGGGGACATTGATCTCTCTTTTCATGCCTGGAGACCATTTCTCACCATCAAGTTGTAGTGAGCACCCTTAATTCAGCGATATCATAACCCAATAGTAGAGGTAGTGTGGGATGCACTGATGTCTATGGTGGTACAACTAGGGGGGGACTGATGACTGCTTTGTGGGAATAGGTAGTGTAGGGGCTTGTAGATCGTGATATAGTGTGAGCGTCTTCCTCGAGAGGGCGTTTCGAGCGGTGTGCCCATCACCGGTAGTTACTAGAGGTCCTCACGACCCCTGGTCGCTGCGGGATGGTGCCAGCACTGTTCGCCTCGCTCCAGCTCCTACCTGGGGCCAGGGAAGGCATTAGTCTGGCTCTACCTGACAACGGAGTCGGACCATTTTCCACCGAGGTTAATATCACCTTAAGCATCCAACATCGAGGTAGATGTAAAACATACACAAAAATAAACACATGCCAGTTGCACTAACCCGAGATACCATGTCTGGTTTTACTTCAAGCCATTCGAGTCATATATTCAAACCACTACAATGGTGTTGTGACCAGTTCTTGGTGTTAGTGCATGGCCCTGGTGGCCGAACACGAGCATGATGGGTCCCGAGACAGAAGTTCGAGCACCTCGGGATCCACAATGAATGAAACTGATCATACCGATGGCGCAAGCCAAATTCAAATGAAAGGGTACACTTCAATCAGTGGACCAAAAGTGGAAAGAGTATTTCGAAGCCTCCAACCAGTGGAAATGCTTGCTCCAGTCACGAATTCTACACACACTGCTGATACTCGACAATCCTTAGATGCCTTGAACGTTTCGGTATTCGACATAGGAGGTTCAAGAAATGTTAAAGAATCAGCAGCCAATTACTTGCACAAGCAAGCTAAGCTAAGAGACGATGCAATGAATTAAGTCCGACTACACCAGGGTCTACTAAGAGTTGAAGACTCTGAAAGAAAAGTCTTGAGACTCAGGAACCTGGAAAAACAATGCGACCAGTACGAAACCGATCAACAACAACTGATGAATAACATCGAGGAATTAGAAGAAAGAACAGGAGAAAAAGAGCGATTAAATCAAAACCTCGAACGACAAATGTATGTTATCCAAAGGAAACTCCAACTTGCTAAATCAGAGTGGGAAAACGAGAAACTCAAACAAGAAGTTGACCTAGAAGAACAGGAAGCCACTTCTACAATTCGAAACGTTGAATTGAGAAAGGAGGCAGACCGAATAAAGGCTGAAATGGAAAGATATAAGTACGGAGCAGATAAGCTTTTAGAAATTCAAGATCAATGTATCTTGAAGAATGAAAACATAATTAAATCCATAAAAGATAGTAATCAAGATCTATTTTTGAAACAGCAAGAGCTGTGCCTCGAAATTGCCAACCTGACAAAAAGGAAAAATGCCCTAGACATATACATGTCTGGAATAGAGGATCATGCTACAATTGATAAGACATGTCTCGAGGATCAAAATAAATCTTTCGAAACTGACATGAGGGCATCAGTAACACAAATGGACCTGAAATATTGACAAGAAATGTTTGACAAGGATATACCTTCTGACACAACCTTTATAAAGGTTACTGCACCAAAAGTAACCTCAACGCCAGCTGAAGCTTTGAAGAAGCCAGACTGATACGACCCGTTTGTAAATTAAAATGCAGATGCACATGTTTGGAACGATGGTGTTCACAACCCCATGCATAAACCTAGCCGTGATGAGTCTGAAAAGCGTCGAATAAGATTCAGCTTGGCTGGAGAATTGTAGGGTAAAGAGGATGACATCAATATTGAATACAATCACACCCAATATGAGGACGAGGGACACTTCAAGTTGTCATACGACAATGACTCAGTGAATGAGCCCGAGCCTTTAGGTACGGGGAAACAGGGCACGACTGGGGATGGCACAACCGGGGCTGCCGGAGAGCCAACACCTCCCCCAAAAGGAGCGGGTGGTGCCACAGAGGGAACTTTGAGGCGTAGATCCTGAAGCAGCATGTTAGAAGATTTTTGGTTTGAATTTACTTTATTTGACTAAATATATATCGAGCATAGTTTATAACAGTACAGAGATCAAGTTTTACATCGACATCTCAGATATGTTTGGATCATGCTATTTTAACATGAGAAAGTACAATGTTTACTTGAAGAACTGCACAGAATTTCCATGTATTACGATCGTTAGCATGAGTCAAACAGAAGGTAGAGGACCTCATCCCCACTTAACAGTGTTAGGTTGATAATTCTGGTCCTACCTATCTTCCCAAAATAAATACGAAAACTTTGGCACATAATTTAATAAAGTAATAATGAAATATACATATAAGGAGTCATAGAGATAATTCAGCTGTCCATGTCGCACATTGGAAGAGAGATTAAGAATAAGATTGATATTATTGTATCAATTTTCAAAATGTACTATGCATTTACATACGGAATAAGAGACTTTAATGATTTTTTGGATTCATTTTTGAATTGATTCAGGTTAGTAGCAAGTCTCCTTTCAGTAGGTAACGCATTCCATATGAAGGCTCCATAATATTCTACGCTCTTAGCATATGCCATGCCATTTGGGGTTATAATCTTCAACGTAGGTGCATCATGTAATCTAGTAACAATTCTTCGATCGTCTTTATAAATATCATCTTGTGCTCTATTATACATGTAGTTTAATAAATGAATATGTCTTCTATCACCAATTTTGTTAATTTTTGTTACATTATGTATATAGTTGGTATTTGTCAAATGGGGCACACCAAGACATATTTTTATACAACGATTCTGAGCATATTGGAGTGGATCCAGATATTTATCAAACGTGGTAGCAAAACAGATATCGGCATATTCTATATATGGGAGGATAGTACTTTTATATATTCTTATGGCTAAATTCACATCAAGATATCTTCTTAGTTGACATAATTTATAGGTTTTATATGCAATGGTTTTTACTTGGTTAGCTAGGTGTAGATTGTAGTACAGTAAAGGGTCAAGGGTAACCCCAAGGTATTTATAACTTGGTACTACTTGCAATAGCTGATCGCCTAAATGTATCTCAGCTTTAAGTGTATTGAGTTTTTTAGTACTTGAGGAGAAAATCATTATTTTGGTTTTGGCTACATTAATAGATAATTTATTTTGTATACACCATGTTTCATACATCTCAAGATCATTCTGAAGATCACTTTTAGCTGACATATAAGAGTGATGTGCTGAATAAATAACAGTATCATCGGCATACAGTTTAATGTTACAATTTTTTACACAATTTATTACATCATTCACATAAATAAGAAATAACAGTGGACCCAAAATTGATCCCTGGGGGACACCACACGTTACATGTTTTTTACCAGACGTTATACCATTTGCTATTGTTATTTGGTGTCTGTTCGTAAGATAATTTTCAAACCAATGGTAGTTGTCAGATCTTATACCGTAATGATTTAGTTTTATTAGCAATACAGAATGATCGACCGTATCAAAAGCTTTTCTTAGGTCTATAAATGCAGCTATAGTAGAGTTACCCACATTTAAATTTCTTTTAATATCGTCTGTGAACTTTGCCAAGGTGTCTATAGTACTAAAACCTGATCTAAATCCTCCCTGGTGGGGCGTTAATATTTTTTCTTTCACCAAAAATCCATACACTCTATTATGTACAATTTTTTCAATTAATTTACATGGTAGGGGTAACAGTGATATTGGTCGGTAGTTATTCACCAATTTATCATTACCAGCTTTAGGTATTGGGGTTACCTTCGAGAGCTTCCAATCATCTGGTACCGTATTTGAGGAGAAGGACAGATTAAATATTTTGACAAGTTTGTCGGGATCATGATTAAAAATTTTCTTTAGTACCTTGGTGGATATATCTGAGATTGCTGAGGATTTATTAATATTAATATCATGAACTAGTTTCCTAACTTCTTGTAGATTAGTAACAATCGGGTCCATTTTGTTTACAACATATTCATCATATGGTTTCCAAGGTAAATATAAATCCTTAGCAAGAGTAGGTCCAATATTTGCAAAATATTGATTAATAAAAGCAGGAACTTCCTCTCTATCAATAGGCCTATTATTGTTGTCATGATCAAGTAATGATATATCTTTCGCACGATGGGGATGTCCTGGTATCAAATTATTTATGACTCTCCAGAATTTTCTATGATCATTTTTGTGATTTCCTAGTTGTTCTTTAAAAAAGTTTTTCCTGGCTTTATCTATCACCTTGTTTGCATTATTTCTGAAAACTCTCGCGTTTTCCCATTCTTCTTCTTTATTAGAGTGTCTAGCTTTCCATAGTTTTCTATTTTTTTCCCTTATAATTTCATATACATTTTGGGACATCCATGGGTCTCTATATCTATGCACAAGGAATTTATGTACCGGACAAAATCTATCAAGAATGTCACGTATGGCTGATTCGAGCAGCAACCATGCGGTATTAACATCTGTTGTATTATAAAAGTTGTCCCAATTTACTTTATCAAATTCTGATAGAAGGGTTTCATCAGATAGCTTTGAATAAGAGCGACCTGTTATATATACCTTTTCTTGTGGATTTTTCATTTTTTTCCTTATTAAGAATATTGGGAGATGATCAGAGATATAATTGTTACATATACCTGATACAATAAGATTTGGTCTGAGATTTGTAAATATTAAATCAAGTGTTGCCTTTTTCCTCGTAGCATTTTTAATTTCTTGGTTCAATCCAAAGTGTTTCATTCTATTTAATAAATTATTAACTATATCTGTGTCCTCCTTGATATTAAAATTGAAATCCCCCAATGCTATAATTTCGAGTGTGTTTGTATTTTCTAAATTCGAGAGTATATCAGAAAGGACGTTAACAAATAGATTTTTGTCACCGTCAGGTGGTCTATATACATTTAGTAATAGAATTGGTTTCATGTGATCTTTAAGTATGCATATACATTGGATTTCAATTGTACCATCAGATTTGTTTAGATGTTCATATTTCTGTATATCATGTTTGATACCATGCTTTACATAGATACATATACCCCCCCCTGTTTTAATTTTTCCCTTATTATCAAGGATTTGCCTATCTAATCTATATCTAGTATAACCATAAAATTGGAAGTTAGATTCATCGTCTTCACACTTGAACCATGTCTCAGAGAACGTGAAAATTTCAAGGTTAGATGGGTAGATTTCAGCACATATAGATGCATAATTAGCTTTGATACTTCTTGCATTTAGGTGCAGAATACGTAGACCTTTGGAGTCTTCTATTTTCTTTATATTCGTATAATACATGTAATACATTGAGTTGGTTTCTTTAATCTTTCCATCTTCTCTCTATCAGTACAGTAATAGATTACATTAAATTAATCCAAAATATACTCCACTAAGATAATTAACCAATATAGGAACTTCTGCCTTTATGCAGTCCCGTATACCGGTAGTGCTATTAAACTTGGTAGGCTTTTTTACAGCTGTTTGACTTTAGCCCTGGATTTCGTAGGTGGTGGTAGAGAAATATACAGAAAGTTAGGAATTATTTTGTTGTAGTCTTGCTGCATCTTGAAGTCTAATTTCCTCAGCAGTTGGGAGGGGTTGTTCACCTGTATGTCTATACCGAATTTTCATCAGAAAATCCCCCAACTTGTTGGCACATTCGGCTTGATTATGGGCAACATTTCTGATATTAATGTCGTTTTTCTGTCCAAGATGGAATCCAGCCCCATATGTGCGATGTCGTGTAGCTTCATATAGGTACTTGCCCTTGGTCTGGACTAGTTGGTGTAGTAGTGAGGGATCACTGAACTTGATATCCAGCAGCTTCTTCATCACGGTTTCGTCAATGTCGAACCATTCGTTGGTTTTCTTACATGCACGTCCAGCAAACATGCTATCAAGTGGTGTGGCTGCAGAATTCACCTTCCTTAGGATATGAACTTGGTTGGATACTACACACATTTTAGCCTGGTATGCTCTTTCAACAGAGTCATATGTGTGGCCTTCAAATTTTATTTCAGACTTGTGGAGGTTAGAAAATACTGAATGTTCACTTTGGAAGGCAATACCGTCTGGGGTTTGAACAGTTTTAGCATTTTGGAGGGATAGATCATGAGGTAAATTTCCCAGCTCCTTGTATGGGTAAGCTTGACCTTCTATGATGATTTGTGTTCCTCTAATAGAGCAGTCCACCCCCTTACCACGTGCCAATGCATGGATTGATCTCAGGTCATTTTGGATTTGTTTTTCTTCCTTGGTTATGTCGTCAGCTAGGTGGAGACCACGCCATGCAGCATTTCCTTGCAGTCTCTTTACATTAGAGAACATCTGGATTTTGTAGTGGGCTGAGGAGAAAATAACATAAGATATGCTGAATAGATCAGGTAACACTTCGAACATTGCACATAGTGAAGAAACCATTAGGGAATGGAGTATCAACCAATGTCAAAAGTTGGTGTGCACTAACAACGAGGCCAGATGACAGGCCATACTTCCAAAAATATACGAAGGCGTAAAAACCTGGAAAGAATGGTTCTCGAATTTCACTGATGACATGCAATGTAATGCATGGACCCCTGAGGAGGCCCTGCCACAGCTGATCCGCTGCCTGAAACATGGTCCAGGTAGGATTGCCGTCAAGAAATGGAATGAAGTATACTTTGAAAGAGGGAGGTTCCAGCAGCTAGTCGAGATTGCCAGCATTTTGCTGTACAATCTGGTGAGTGAGGATCCTTTCATGCTCTTCAAGAAATGAACCCAGAAACCTCAAGAGTCATTTTGAGCTTTCGGATACGAGTTAGTCTCTGCTACAGAGGGCCCGTCCAGGCACTAATCCTTCTGACAAATACTTTCTGAACGATTTGTTACGACAATTTCTCGAATTTCACTGATGACATGCAATGTAATGCATGGACCCCTGAGAAGGCCCTGCCACAGTTGATCCGCTGCCTGAAACATGGTCCAGTTAGGATTGCCGTCGAGGAATGGAATGAAGTATACTTTGAAAGAGGGACGTTCCAGCAGCTAGTTGAGATTGCCAGCATTTTGCTGTACAATCTGGTGAGTGAGGATCCTTTCATGCTCTTCAAGAAATGAACCAAGAAACCTCAAGAGTCATTTTGAGCTTTCGGATACGAGTTAGTCTCTGCTACAGAGGGCCCTTCCAGGCACTAATCCTTCTGACAAATACTTTCTGAACGATTTGTTACCACAATTTGTACAGGGACTTGGCGATGAAGACCAAACAACAAGCAGCCCTAGATGCTTGGAAGGGAAGAAACCCCACTTTAACGGACCTGTTCGAGGGGATCGAATGCTGGACGGTGAAAAAGACCCTCATGGCAGGAAAAGTCTGTGCGAGTACGAGTACAACCCCCATGTCAGGGATACACCAACTGACTTACCCTAAGGTGGTGGATAATGATTTCGAGATCATCGAGATCGAAGAGGAGGATAGAAGCAACTCCGCCATACAGGTAAAAAGAGGCGTTAAACGAAAGTATATTCCTCGGAGAATATACAATCGAAATGCCAATGGACCCCAAAGGGATTCTAGACCTGTCCCAGACACTCGAAATGCAGAGATGGCTATAAGCAGCCCTCTGAGGCAACCCGTAGCGAGAGCCCCTACTCCACCTGAGCCTCTAGACATGAAAAAGATGATGGAAGATTTTATGAATATGTTGGCGGAGACGATGTACACTAGACCTGAAAGACAAAGAGTAGATTGAAGCAGACTACTCTGCTACCATTGTAAAGAAATGGGGCATTATACTCACGAGTGCACGGCTCCGAAACCCATGCTATCCCGAGTTAACTATGTAGAGGAGAAGCCTGAGGAGGAAAACTAAAGAGGGTCACATCTGTGGCAAAGGATGTGATCCGTAATCCGAAAATCTGCCAAAATGCAACCACTGGTGCGTCTGGTTAGTTAGAGAGTCAGTACCTTCCGGGGGACTGGTATGTGGAAAGCATCCTCCCACCCCACGACTGCAGGTCCATTTAGAGTGATGCTAGAACTTTTGGGTTATCCTGTTTGGTATGGACAGTCAAAGGAGTACACAGATTAGTGTACCCTTAATCTTAGTTATATATACAAGGGGCACTGCAATATGAGTTGAGAATGCCTAGTCACACTAACTTGAGAAATACCCTCAAATACCTCCAGTCTCACATTTCAATTCTTTTTTTTGTCAGACAGTAACATATATATTTTATATACAACTCAACGATAAAACAATATCAGAAACCTATTCTCGGGCCATACTGATATTTTGAATATATTCCCATCTTAAACACATTGCCATTTAGAAATATCTCTTGCTGAGTTTTATCCATGATTTTTTTGGAAGGGAAATGTACTCACGCACGCTAATTTCCCCATTCCTGACATCGAAGGAGTAGGGTATGATGGCATCTGTCCACCTACTACTCAGGGCAAGCGCTTGTCTGTTGTGAATTCCCCTGTTTGTTGAATTTGATGTGGAATTGTCTACTCCGACCTCCAACTCTGAGTGGAATTTAGATGGTTCTCCCTGTGTGGATCAAAAAGCCCAAACTCAAATTAGTATCTCTAAATGATTTTGACTGCACTATGATTAATATTTATAAACTCTTTATTTTAGGCTAGGGTTCCTAATGTATAATGTTCTTCTATTTTTGTCAATTATGTACAACCAAGGTAGACTGCAACTTCAAGTGATTTTATGTCCTTAATTCAAAATTTGTTATACAGACAAATTTATGATTAGTGTAAATACTTGCATAAAGGACACACCATGCATAGAGGATGTGCCCTGACTTTGTGGACTTGCTAAAATATTTGAATTGACTTGATTTTTTCTACTCAATGGGCTTTCAAAATTGAAGAACCTATATACAGCTATGACCCCAATACGCCTCCCACATTTTGGGTGACCAATCTCTAATGGCCCTCTTGGCTCTGAACGGGTCTATATGCCAAGTCTTATATAAGATGCAAAGATTTAAGAGGTAGTTCCAAAGCACTGAGCATTTGACACTATATAAAGATACCACACCCCTATATATAGTTTCCATTAGATTCCAATGAAGTCATAGATTAACATTATTCAATAGATATCTGATATGGATGTTCCTCATTCGACTTACCTCTTTGGTGCCATTTGCATACTCCGCAGCAACATGCTCAATCATGTCTGCAAGATTACCTGTGGGCTGAACATCTCCATTTTGGACATCAGCTTGAAGCTCCTGGATATATACTTCCATACTATTGTCATATTGCTGGTTGTAAGTTTGCTGTTGGTGCAAATAAGTATGAAGCAATCATTTGGTTTGTGTGCAAATTGAGAATGCTAAGGTAGGTTCTGGAGGGCATTTCAATACAGGGGAAGATCTGAAAATGCTCTAAGATCTGGCAGTGTTACTGCAGGCCATGCTGACATAAAAATCCATTAAAATGGTTCATATGATGCAGTAACATCAGTTCTATCTGATTTCCCCAAAAAAAGTAATGTGATAAATTGAATCAATTACATGTTGTTTTGAGCCAATTTAATTCTAACCAAGTGATACTCTTTGGAGGATTCCGGAATAAATTTGAGGCCTTGACAAGTAAAGAGAAACCACACCTACCTACCCAGACTATGCTAACAACAACAAAAAATACCTTTGATTTTTCTTCTTGCAACTAATTCTAGAAAAGAAAATTCACTTACCACCTCTGCTTTTGTTTCGTTACCATTGTTCACACTCACATCACCAAGGTGGTCCCCTGCCTGACTTCCGGCCTCAGCATTTGCCTGCAGAGAGAAAATTAGACACACACCCTATCACTTGCTCAAATCAGATACTTCTTTGTACCCTCTGCCCTGCTATTTCGAAACTAATGTAATAAGTCATTGCAGTGCTGAGGCAAACACATTACACCTCATCTTCAAATGAGAGGACTAAAGCAGGTGTATTGCTTATGTTATCAGGTTACTTACCTTGGCCAGTGCCTCAGCCTCTTCTAGTGTGTTGGGCCCCTCTGTTGTACTACAGTGGACATTATGTAGCAACAAGGCAAATGCCAACAACAGCAGTCCCACTGGAAGCTGCATCTTGATTCCTCAAATAACAATATAAAACATTATATGTACATCTAATGCTCAATGTTTTGGATTACACACTGTAACGAGTTGGGGTATATAACAGAATCATTCTATGTAAATCAACAGGGGAAAGAGCAGTATTCTCAGTTATAACACGATTTCTGTGATTCTGAGAGCTTTTCCTGGATATTCCCATGCACACACCTTTTGTAAGGTGTGCCGTTGTCCAAGGATAACAGGCACCCAGTGTGGTTACCCATGGATAACATGCACATCTTACATGTCATATGTTACATGTTAAAACCTTTTCAGAGGTAGGGGTCAAACCCATACTCTACTTAACCCAAATCCAACTCCCTATGCAGTGCGCCACAGGGACTGACGAGAAAGTGTATGTGTTTGCCTGTATAGATACAATGTCATAGGTTGGGCTTGGTTAGGAGCAACCCCAGCATTTTGTGTGTGTAAGGTGAGAATGGCATTGTAATTATAGAGGCAATCACACTAGTAAGACAGCGCGACAAACTGCCGATGTGTGTACCGATAGTATATTGGTCAGCGAGTCGCGCTGCAAACCGCAAGCACAAGCGTTCACATCCTGGCCGGGTCCACCTTTTTGGCTTCATAGAAGATATAGAGCAGTCAGTAGCATGTCGAGTCCCGGTTCTGGCATGGAGTTGAATGATTTTTTTTTATTGAATTTATTGATATTCTATTGATTATTTATTGTTTTTGTGTAATAATATAAATTATCCATTACTTACTTGTTCAATACACTGAGTGTCACTGTTTAGTGACAAGCTTCTATCTGTAGACACGTGTACAATGAGTTGTCCTGTATAATTACTCTCATATACCCTAGGCCAGCCAGTCACTCTGCACCAGAGTGACCCACAAAGGCTTTACCAAAATAGCTAAGTACCTTCTGTTACTGGGGGGCAGCAGTGTCCACCATTTGTGTATATTGTTATACTGTCAGTTCAATCCAACAATGTCCCCAGAGCTTATCAATTAATTGTAATACAATAATAACCTCAATGGGTTCAATCTAACATTGTGCAAAACTTGCTGTTCATTTGCAGAAAATATTGCTGTTATCTTACAAGACATTTTCATGTAATTCTACAACACATTTTTTTGTTAATTTACAACATATGTTTCTGTAGATCTGAATGATCTTGCTGCATGGTTATAGTGGTTGTTACTGTATGATTACTGTTGATTGTGTTGTAGAGTTGCAGCAACTCAGCTCCTGTAGATTTATAGCAAAATGTATTGGAACCAACGTTGCTAAGGGTTTTTGCTGTAAATTAACCCTGGCTACTTCAAGGTGGAACTTTTGAAAGGGCAAATCTATGATTGTTTGTTTTTTGTAATGCACTGATAATGCACCATGACTTTAAGCCATTGCAACCCTTAACTGGGCAGAAATTCCAAAGGATATCTGTACCTCCTCAGTAGTGCGGACGTGGCAAAAGTTGTCTGAACCAAACCTGGTGTTGTCTAAGCGTTACTGGTTTGCAAACCATTGCCTAGCTGTCACAGGTTACTATGGCTTCGTTTACACTGTGTAATAATATATATATATGTATATATATATATGTATATATATAAATAATGTGTCGTATTGCTAGGGTCTCCGTAACGAGCAGCACAAGAACCTGTCAAATTTAATTTGCCAGCCAAGGGGACAGGGTCTTCAGGGTGAAAACTTCAGATGGTCCAGGTTGTTCCTTTCTTGACGAACCTTGAGTGACAAGCCCTGAAGTTACAACAGACCTGTACCAAAACTGACAAGTTATATTTGACAGGATTGCTTTTTTTTATTCTATTCTGTTCACTTTAGAGACCTTATCATTCCCTATCTCTGCTCATATTATAACAATACATAAAACCGGTTTTATCAGATACAAACCACTTGCAGCAGACCCTGGAGCTTGTGTAATCTGAAGTAATGGTTCCACTTCTGATGCCCCTCAGCCTGAGCTCCGGGGATAGAGTTTGCAAAGGTTTGCTTCTAATGTAAGCCTAGTGTTCTTTATATAGGGAAGCATTAACTACAATCAATATGCTACTACCATATGTCACCTGGGGTGGATACCATCAACATCAGTTCAGGAGAAGATATCCATCTCCATTCTCCAGCCACATATGTGTGACAATCTGCAAAAAGGGCCCTTAGTGCAGGGAGGAATAAGGGCCCCTTTCCCAGTACATGTTACATATGTTGTGTATGGTGTATGTAAATGCAAGTATATCAATCATTATACCACACTTGCGTGGAAAGACAATGGAAAAGCACAGGCAATATATTGCATATAGCTTCTGTAAGTTGATGCGATCCACGAGCACACACACCCTGCCCCATTTCCCAGCTTGTGAATGGTTTTGAGTGGGTCACAAGGGTGGCATAAGTGAGATAAACACCTCATTGGGCAGTGTAGCCAGTATATAGACAACAGGCTGTATGACAGCCTCTTGTCTATATAGTGAATACAGTGACCAAACTCGGTGTTTATCTACCACATGTTTGATGCTGCTGTACACTTGTCATGAAACAATATTTCACTCAGATGTTGTGGATAGAACCCTTAAAGTACTGAGTTAGTAGATTCAATATCACTTGATGATTCTAACTCAGAAATCAGTAAATATTGTTAAAATTCAACCACTGAAATGTTGATTAATGCCATTTCTCACTGATACCTGTTTAGGCTCTTATCTTCAATACATCAGCCAATTAGCCAAATTTCTCTTTGCTTTAGTGACATTGTCAATATGATATCGAAAATCTGCCTGTACCTTCTCTTCAAGGGCAGACATTTGAGGGAAAAAAAATGGTCGAAATGAATCCTTGACCCAAAGGGGCCTCTTGTAAAAGTTACACTGGCTCCCTGCTATATAATTATTGTGGTTCACTGTTCAGTTTTACTAGGATCCCTGGTAGACCCAACAGTGCCCGGGCGTGGTTTTTTTTGGGGGGGTTCTGTTTTTGTTTTGTTTTCATATTGTTATTATTACAACAGCATCAATAACTCTAGACCTATTTGTATCAGGTACTTCATAAATTGCATGTGTGTTGTGTGTGTCTCTCTCTGTGTTTTTAAAGGATAGATTGACTATCTGATATCCCCCTGACCAGACTGCATGATTTACTTTACGTCAGATTACAATATCAGATGCTGTCAGAGAACATCAGATTTTACAGGAGATAAGGTGAAACAGGTTGCTGCAGCTATGATAAATTATAATCAGGTCCAGACATCATGGCACATGTGGTGGAAATGTAGTTTAGACATGTGATCACCCAGTTAGCAAAGGTGGTGTGGCCCTACTGTGGCCCATACTTTATTTGATGTGGCTTCTGATATGGGCCGCAATGGGCTAACTGATGGGCTGCTGACAGTTTCTGCCCTCAGTGAGGTGTGTTGGCCACACTGGGCTAACCAATATGGGCACAGATCAGTCTCAGAGTGGGTTTGGGTTCAACATGGTTTTTGGTGTGGCTGAAAGTGGGCTGACCACTTTGATCAGGTGGCACCATTTGAGATAGATATTATAGAAAATCTATTTTTTCCTCATTTTCTAAGATTTTTAATCCTGAAAATGCTCTGCTAGCCTCCTGGTGCTAGCCCCTCCCCTTGGCATCCATAGTTGGGGGGATACTAAACATACTGTATTACTCTCCCCATCATCATAATACAGTAGAGTCATCAATTCAAACTTAGTTGGCCAAGGCATGTCAACCAGACCTAGTCCAGTAACATGCTAACCTTCAAGTTTATCCGGTATGTACGGTGGGTGCAACATAACAGGCCTCTGCGCTTGGTTAATTGCGACAGCTAGTGGCGAGGGTGGGGCCACTGGAATATTTTTTTTAAAATAAAGATCACTTTCGGCCATTTTTGTCTAAATCTTAAGAGTGGTGAAACACCCAAAGGCATCTTGCTGGCAGATGTAGATAACCATTTTCATTACCATCAATTCATCACTTCACATATCATCATTGCATTGGGGATTTTCTTAACCATGTGTTCAGTACAGGATGCACTCACATTGTGATATGACATGTCTAATTCACAACCTTCATTTTCAGCAGTCCGGTATGTGCGCAGGACACAACATAGCAGGCCTATGCGCTTGGTTGGTTGCGACAGCCAGTGGCGAGGGAGGGGCCACTGGCAATCTGCTTCCTAAAAATTTCTATCCACTCTTATGTGTTTGAATGTTGTGATGTCCTGTGTTGTGCCATGGCTAAAAGGCTATTGAAAGGAATCATCACTGAAAGGACTACACACACACTACATGGATACTTAGCTTCATCCTCATTGTCATCATCACTGGAAGGAATACACACATACTACATGGATACGTAGCTTCTTAGAATAGGTAGGTATACAAACACACTTGGCTTCTTAGTGTAGGCAGGCATTTAGCTTCTTAGAGTAGGCAGGCATTTACCTTCTTAGAGTATGCAGGCATACAAACACACTTAGCTTCTTAGAGTAGGCTGGCATATGATACACTTAGCTTCTTAGAGTAAGCAGGCATATGATACACTTAGCTTCTTAGAGTAGGCAGGCATATAAACACACTTAGCTACTTAGAGTAGGTAGGGCTTAAGGAGGTGGCAAACCAAAAGGATGGTCACCACTGTTACTAGCCAAGCGAGGATGGGGCTGTTGACACCATAAAAATACTAAAACAGATATGAAAGGCATTATAAAAAGGTACACACATTAAAACAGGTCAAAAAGTACTCATACAAAATGTACACACAAAAAGAGGTCAAAAGGTATAGACATACACACACTTAGCTTTTTAGTGTAGGCAGGCATACAAATACACTTGGTCGAAATTCATAAAAGGTTCGCATATGACAAATTTGGAGGTATTCCAGCCCCTACTCTTCGAATTTTAGTTCCCCTCTCTATTTCTTTGGCTCAAAGTGTCAGGCTGGATGAGATCTTCATGTTACATAGTGGTTTTGATGGTCCCATATGCATATTTCTGGCTCCAGGGGCGTAAAATATGCCGAAAATGACCAAAATTATCTGGGGGAAATTGTGTCTGGGAGAATAACATTTGAGTTACAAGCCATGTTGAGGGCTTAATTTCCTACAGAAACAATCTTCATACCTCCATGAAAATCTCAGGTCTCGACTATTGTAGAGGTACACTTTACTAAACCATAGGAGTTGGGTACCGTCTGACGTGGCGGGTGAGTCGAGTCGTCGGACGTTCCTCAGGTTCCGGATAGGTGGCAGCACCGATCTGGGTCTGTGGGGACATCTGACGACGAACACCTGGGTCCGTATATAAAGCCCAGGGCTCAGCCGCTACGTCAGAGGCCCTTCTGGCCTCCACACTATGTAAACCACTGTCTTTTAATATTAGCTGCCTCTCTGATATCATCCGGCAGCCGTGAGTGTGCATTAAGTAATAAACCTAACCGTTGGCATACACTTGGAATACTGTCTTACTCTTTCTTTCCGAATCGTAAGACCCGAACCCCCCAGGTCCGTAAGGCCACAAACCCTTACACTGGTGCCGTGACCAGTTAATTCTGGTGTATAGCCCGGACGTTATAACGTCCGAACGGCTAGTACATGGGTTAGACACCCTTAGGGAAGCTAACCCAGCAGGGCAATCACTTGCCCAAGAGAATGGAAATGGATCGCTAATGCTCCAAGCCCATTCGGACTCACAAGATGCGGAATCAGCATCTTGGAGAGATCCCGGACCCCACTATAATGATAGTGAAGAGAATCTGCCAGACTCTGTACGACGCGAACAGTCCATACAGAGACATAGTAACTTAATAGGCCAGCATTCAATTGTTGACGAATTATGTGATTCGATGTTCGAAGTCGGTGGTAGTACTAACCCAGAACATCCGGCACCAATGCGAAAAAGGGTAACATTCGGAGAACTACCTTATAGGTTACCCAGGCCCGAATTACCAATACTAGATTATAGCGCTATAGATGGCGACTTAACCTATGCGGTACCGGAAGGTGAAGAATTAAAACGACCGGATGTCCTGTTGTTGAATGAAACTTATGTAACTTTGAACGAGAATTTAAATACCTTGGTCAAAGCTAAGGATGAAGTATTCCATGAAAAACTTCAGCTGGAAGAGGACCTAACTGGCATGCGAAATGAATTCGAAGCCAGAAGGAGCGAGTACATGAAAGAACTCGAGAATGAAGAACTAAAACTTCAATCTATGAGAGAATCATTCAATAAAGAATATGATAATAGGCACATTCGTATCCAAACATATATAGATACGAACGACCAACTAAACCTTGATAAGACAAAATTCGAATCCGAAATTCGCCATTATCAGGATGAGTTGGATAAATTGAAACTTCAGTGCAGTAAACAAGCTGAAGACAATGAAACCATCCGGGTAGGCATCATAGCTTACAACAAACAACTGGAGGAGGATAGACAGAAACTCACGAATGAGCTTCAGGAATTGCAGGCCACTGCAATAACTCTAGATAAATATGTAGAAGCAGCCCAGTTAACTATAGGTAATATAGACCTAGCTGTGGTATCTACAATGTTGGGAAAGACATCTAAAGATGCAACCCCAATTAGATACAGCCCATTCGTTGATGATGGGGCTGACAAGAATGTGGTATCCGGAATCTATAAGAAACCGGATAATGCTGCACTAAATGGAACCGCATCTAAACCAGTAATTCCAATGCTGGATACGATAGGTCCGGCACCACCCATACCGGATTTGAGTCACAAAATCAAAGCGACTCACGATGGTGCTACAGGGAATAATAATAATTCACCCCTGGCACAACCAAGAACACCCGGACCAATGAGACATATGTTGACACCACCTTCATATTTCCCCCAACCCGGCCACAGTACACCAGCAGTACCAAGATTACCGAATCCACCCCCAGGTTCTGGTAATGGTCCTACTGATGGACGTTTTCCGAGACCAAATCCGCCACAAAACAATATCAATGGCGGTACGTATCAACCGAGAACATCTTCCTATGGATATAGAAATAATTATAATCCATCGGGAAGTGGCAATTATCAGAATGGTAATAGCTATAACCAGGGATGGAATCAAAATGATTCTTACCCTAGACACGCTTCTTCTGGAAACACCGGTCACAGTAGTGGATGCCCTGGTGGTTCATCTGGAGGCTATAATAATAATGGTCCACCAGGAGGAAACCCTCCAGGCGGCCCCGGAGGATCCGGATTCGGAGGATCAGGATCAGGAGGAGATGGCAGGAAACCTAACAGGAGAACTTCTATGCCTGCAGGGATGCAAACCATCTTTGATAGAAGCCAATGTATACAAAACCTTGGCATTGACTGCTACCGAAAGGGAGCAGACGGCATGGAAGTCATGAACTGGAGCATGCGAGAAGCAGATAGACTACGCGGATGTAATAATCCGGCACGTAGGCAGGCACGGATACCCCCTCCATATGATTCTAATGATCCATGGAAGGATAGGTATCAAGCTTTTGTTGACGAAGTCAATTGTAGTGGCTGGACAAAAGAAGAAGCTCTGCCATATTTGATCTGTTGGTTAAATAAAGGCGGAAAAGTAGCCCTCAACCAATGGAGAGCAGCTTACGGAATATACGGTACTTATGATCAATTGGTCGAATGTGCCGCATACCTGTTTGGATCAATCGTTAGAGAAGATCCGTGGGTAAGCTTCAAGAAGAGGACACAAAAACCTAAAGAATCACACAAAGTCTTTGGTTTGGAGCTACAGGACTTGCTTTCGAAAAACGTCCAAGAATTGTTTATACAATTCTACAGTGGATTGCGTGATCCGGATCACAAGCAAGTGGTCTGGGACTCTTGGAAAGATGACACTTCCTTCAGTGATCTGTTCATAGCAATCGATGGACATGACATGAAGAAACGTTTGGTAGGTCTCGGACCTAATCCAATAAGAGCAGCTCCATTCCAATATGGAGGTACACCTGCTCCGGTATACGATACTTCCCAATTAGCTCCGGTTGAATCGAATGAAGTTGATGAGAAAGATGAATATGTCTCCGATGAAAACGGAGATTATATTGGTTCAGTCCATGTAGCTGGAAAGTATTACCGACAAAAGCGGTATAGGAAAGTACATTCGAGAGGGAGAGGAGGATCTGTTGCTGGTAAAACAGCTTCCGGATCAACTCAACCTGGCAGTATAGCCTCTACGGCGAACCCAACTGTAGCAGCCACTGTTGCTCCGACTAACATGATGGAAACATTATTAGCCGGATTAACAGAAGCTCTAAAGAGACCGAGAGTTGACAAATCTCAGAGGAGATGTTTCAGATGCCAGAAACTGGGGCATTATGCTCCAGAATGTATGGCTGAGAAACCTGTCCCTCGTAGACAGGAGAGTGTCTCTGGAGTAAGTACAGAGGAAAACTAAGGAGGGGTCTCCAGAGGGGCAAAGAAGGGGATCCCAGTGACAAATCTTGCCATGATATCACCATCCGTGATGATAGTTCGCATGAAGTAACAAGATCGCCTAACACCGAGGTGGTTGTAGACACCCGGAAGGTTAGGGAAGCTGATATAACAGGTGCTATGGGAGCACAGGGGAAACCCAATATCAGTAACGAGGCAGGCGGCTATTCGTTAGCCAAGGTCTGTGGTGCCCACCTGCCCCCGGGTCATCCTTGTCTGGAATTCTTGAAAGGATGTGGATTGACTCCTGGTGTGAAAAATGACGTTCCGATTGTCACGGACATGCCCTCTGTTCTAAACGGAAGGCGGTGGTATGTTTGCCTTACTGTTAACGGAAGGTCTGCCGAATTCCTTGTGGATACGGGAGCTAGCCACTCTTGTATCTCCCGGGGGTTCTACGACCTTATACCGGATGAACATGATACTCTCAAATCGGGAGGAAGTGCTCAGACGGCCGACGGCAGTACCTTGCAAACGTATGGTAGAACTTGTGTGAGACTACAGTTAGATGGTATACATGACTATGTCATGAGCGCCACCGTTGCGGATATAGCAGATGAGGGGATACTCGGGTTGGATTTCGCATCCCTGTATGGTGCTGTATTGGAACCCCAAACAGGAGTGTTGAGTGTGAGATACCCGTACCCCGTGAAGGTTAGATGTGCACTGAGACAAGTGAGCAGTATGGCTAGTGTGGCACACACTGTGCGAATCCCTCCGGGAGTAGCCTGTGATGTGCTTGTAAGAAGTGATCCTGCAATGCGTAACAAACCTGCAGTGATAGAACCGGATGTAGTTACTTTGTCAGGTATTGGATTAAATTCTGTAGACACGATAGTAGCGAATGCATCCTGGTCGGTAGTACCTGTCTCCAATACTGGAAACACGACTATCTACTTGAAAAAGGGACAAGTTTTTGGAAACGTGACCCTTTCGGAAACTGTAACGGATAGTAAGCTAAGCTTACAGAAGGTAACAGGAGATGATGAAATTTCGGAAGACTTACTTAAGTTGTATGAAGAAACTTCATTAGAAGATCCGGAACACCGGAAAGAGTTCTATGATATGCTCTGTCAGTATCATACTGCCTTTGCCAAACCTGGTGAAAAACTAGGTACGACAAATAAAGTATTACATAAAATAGATACTGGAGATGCCGAACCCTTTAAGATACCGTATAGACGGTTACCCTTAGCAAAAAAGAGAGTAGCTGAGGATGAAATAAATAAGATGTTGGAACAGGATGTAATAGTCCCTTCCAATAGTCCATGGAGTAGTCCTGTGTGTATGGTAACAAAAAAAGACGGTACTATCCGTTTCTGCATAGACTACAGGAAGTTGAATGGAATAACGAAAAAGAATTCGTATCCATTACCGAGAATAGATGAAACCATTGACTCCTTAGGAGGAAACAGTTGGTTTTGTACCCTAGACTTGCAATCAGGCTACTGGCAAGTGGGAATGAACCCCTCAGATATGGAGAAAACTGCATTTTCAAGTCATATTGGATTATTCCAATATAATGTAATGCCGTTTGGATTGTGCAATGCACCTGCAACATTTGAAGCAATGATGGAAACAATTCTAAGTGATTTATTGTGGAAAAGATGTCTTGTATATCTAGACGATGTCATTGTCTTCGGAAAAACATTCGAAGAATGTTCTAATAACCTAAAAATGGTACTAGAACGTATTATCTCTAATGGTCTCAAATTGAAACCTAAGAAATGCCACATGTTTAGAAAGTCCATAAATTATTTGGGCCGCATCATCAGTGATGAAGGAATAAAGGCTGATCCGGAAAAAATCGAATCAGTTACGAATTGGAATAGACCTAAAACACCCAAAGAAGTGAGGTCCTTTTTAGGATTCTGTTCCTATTACAGGGAATTTATTCCGAATTATTCTAGAGTCAGTTACCCATTACAAGCAATAGCTAACTGGACTCCAGGAAGTACCAAGGAAAAATTTCCTTGGACGCATGAACAGGAAACCGCTTTTCAAAAGCTAAAAGATCTGTTCACGAGCACTCCCGTATTGCAATATCCGAATGAAACGGATCATTTCATACTGGATACTGATGCTAGCAATGATAGCATTGGTGCAGCTCTCTCGCAAGTCCAAAATGGGAGAGAAGTGCCAATTGCCTTTGCCAGCAACACACTGAGCAAGACTCAGCGCAATTACTGCACAACCAAAAGAGAGTTGTTAGCAGTAGTCGTATATACCAAGAAGTTCAAACACTTTCTATGGGGAACGAACTTTACTTTGCGTACGGATCATTCCTCTTTAAGGTGGCTACTGAACTTCCGAGATGCTGAAGGCATGTTAGGCCGATGGCTAGCCCATTTATCCGAATATGGGCTTGAACATCAACAGATTCAGCATAGACCCGGAGTTAAGCATTTAAATGCTGATGCTTTGTCTCGAATACCAATCCGGAAATGTGATAATCCGGATTGTACTGATTGTGGAGCTCATAAGGCAGTGTTAGCAGGGATTCGAAGACCATTCGTACCCCTAGTTGCCAGTATACTGGATTGGTCTATGGATCACATACGACATTTCCAGGAAGCTGACTCGATAACTGCACAGCTACTGCAATTAGTACCAAAGGGTATACGTCCAGCTAGACCAGAGGTCTCTCTGGAAAATCGAGAAATGAGAAGGTTTCTTGCTCAATGGACCGAGCTTGAAGTCCGGAAAGGCGTGTTATACCGTTGGAAGCCATGTAATAATGGTGATAGAATCATGCAAGTGGTGATACCACATGCCATGAGACATGACATTATGTACTTTTGTCATGGACATCGGACCAGTGGTCATTTCGGAAGGAAACGCTCGCTAGCACGACTTTCCAAGAAATACTATTGGCCTGGCATGACACGGGACTTGCAAAGATGGGTAACCACCTGTCCGGATTGTTGTAAAAACAAACCCGGACCCGGGATGGGCAAACTTCCCCTATCCCAAGAACTTTTCGGAGTTAGATTCGCAAGAATCGGGGTAGATATTATTAGTGGATTTAATACAACTGCTAATGATAATACCTGTATGATGGTAGTGTGTGATTATTATACGAAATACACTAAAGTATTTCCACTACCGGACCACAAAGCAATTACTTGTGCCGAAGCTTTTGTAAAAGGTTGGGTACTAAGCTTCGGTGTACCATTAATGTTACACAGTGACCAAGGCAGAGAGTTCGAATCAAATCTCTGGCAGGGTATGTGCGAATATTTGGCTATTTGCAAGACTAGAACCAATCCGTATAGACCACAAAGCGACGGATTGGTGGAAAGGTTCAATAGAACCCTCATCCAAGTCCGAAAGTCACTCGTTAATGAACATATGGATGACTGGGATGAGCAATGTCATTTTGTGACACATGCTTATAATAGTACGGTACATTCAAGTACAAATTGTTCTCCGAACCTTTTAGTATTCGGAGAGGATTTGATAATGCCTGCTGACCTAGTTTTTGGAGTCGTAGGAATGGACCCTGAACTACCTTGCCAAGTAGTTTTTGTGGAATGTTTAAGAGACAGATTTAGAAAAGCATATGAGTCTGTCCGAATTGATTTGGAGAAAAGTGCCAAATGGCAGAAAGTAGGATACGATACCGATCTAAAACATCGGAAATTCCAATCCGGAGACAGAGTCCTCAGATTACATGAACCACTTAGACACATAAAATTAGCGTCTAATTGGGACGGTCCCTTTACTATAACACAAATTATCAGTGATTGTACCGTAATTATTAAATCTGACCTTGGTCGACTCTATAAGTCAAATGTGGCTAGATTAAGGAGATGGTCTGGGAGGGAGACCTCCACAGAAATGTATGGTGAAGGTTCCGAAAGGATCCTGAATCAGAATCGCATAATAGACCAGGTAAAGAACACTACAGTGAAGCGTGGTCATGGTAGACCCAAAAAGTGTTCCGAATCAGTGACACCCACGCCAACACCGATTAAGCGTGGGGGAGTTAAAAAAGTCTCGGCAGGTGAAGACAGAAAGAAGAGGAAAGGTGTTTCTAAGGCTAAGAAGCACCCAGAGAAAGCTCTTCAGACTGTCAGGTCCGATAAAGAACTATCCGAGAAGGGGAGATACGTTCGCCGCAGCCCCCGAATTGCCCAGAGGACTGCAGTAACCTAACCTGTATACACAACGAGTGTAATGTTTACATTTAGAGGAACGGATGACAACTGACCCTAAAGGCTTATTTGTCGCCCCCGCATGATGTACCAATGGGTAGTGGACGGATAATCCGGTGGATTTGCTTAAGCTTTCCATAAACTCCACTTAAATCCCCAGTCGAGTCATCGGGGTGAGCGATAATTACCTAAAAACAATCAGTTTGTTGATGTACCGCCTGTAGCACGTGCGTTTCCGCATGACGTCACCGTGTCCAGTCTTGGCTGACCTCTCGTGACCTCGCGGACCGCGGGGAAATGACGTCACGAAAGCTGGCCCGTCGCCATATTGTTTTTTGGTAGTGTTTGAGACAGTCGGGTCACCCCTTCTCTCTTGAATTCTACCATCTAGCAAACCCCTTGTGCGCCCTCAGAGTCTGTCTCTCAGCAGGCAGACTCCGCTAGTGTCGGCCCCGGCGCCGTAAAAGCCGGAAAAAGGAGTAGTTTACTCCCGTGGGCGATTCCCCAGTCATGGCTGAGGAATCCGTAGCTGCAGCCAAGCTATCCGGTGACCCGGATAAGCTGACTCCGTCCGCAGAAGCTTTTCCGGAAGCTTTGTCGCCTGTTACACAGGAAGAGAGCGAGATGATGGACGTGGAGGAACCCACGGATCGCTCGTTCGAGGAGAAGCTGGCTTCATTCTCACTCAATGAGCCAGAGAAACTACTATCTCCACTCCCGGCAGAGGGATCCGGAGCGACTGCGAGTGCTGAACCCGCAGCGACAGAGTCCGAAACTACCCAAGTTGACGGACAGAAGGATGAGTGGAAGCCAGCAGTGGCGGAGCCTTTTCCAGCTAGCTATGATGGTCGCTACCTGTATGTCCACCCGGAACTGCAGGCACAAGTGACCTACGCGGACGGGACACCAGTCAGGATGGACCCGAAAGTCAGGATAGCTATCGAGGGCGTCATGGCTCCCGAACAGCTGACCAGGATGCCTCCCGAGTGGCTTCGAGACTGGCCGTGGTTCCAACGGGGACTTATGGTGGACGCCGGTTTCCGTGAAACCGTGTACGCAGCTAACCGAGCCTTCGAGCTCGGAGCGTATCCGAAGCCTGACAAGTCCCTGTGGAACGTCAAGGCTACGAACATCAACTGGGTAGGCTGTGTCTGGGATACCGATGGCCAGACCTACCCACGCCCTAGTGCTATCCGGACGCCGTGCCGGACCACTAAGGAATTCCGGGAGGCCGCTGCTAACTTCGAGCAGTGGGACGATGGTTACTACATAACCGAACAGGAATTGGTGGATGTCCAGAACAATTCACTAATCGGATTGGACCGAGCTGCAGCCCTTCGGACGGTTATTGTCCGCCGTATGACTGCCGAACAGGAGGCACAGGAAGAGGCTAAGAGGGCCGCGGAAGCACCCGCACCTCCTATCCCCGACCTGAAGCTTGCCACCAGAAGCTCAGCCAGTGCTACATCAGCTACCGGCAAGAATCCTCTGCTCGGAAGCTCAAGAATCTCCCGGATTCTGCGAGAGCCGAGCCGAAACCCAGCACCTCAACCACTGGTAGTACTGCCATGGAGGTTGAGTCGTCTGACGAGGAGTCGGTGCACGAATCCTCGGTTGAGTATGATGAGAAGGCCACTCCATCAACTCAAACCGAGGCCGAACGTTGGGCTAACGCCAAATCCGGATTCAAAACCCGGATCCCGACGTGTTTCTCCGACTGTGCGTACGGAGTTAAGAAGGACGGCTCTACCCTCTATGCCTGTCCAGACTCAATCAATAAGAACGATGAGTCGGATGATGAAGATTGGATGCGCCTTTCGGATGAGGACCCCAATCCGAGCAAAGCCTATCGAAAGATGTGGCTTATGCTAAACCACACCGAAGGGTATTACACTTATACCCAGAGGAGGAAGCTGCGTTGGGCTTTAGAGAAGTGGTACGGCGACGATCAAAAGTCCTGTCCCTTCTCTATCTGCCAGGATGCGAGTGATGTCTCGATCCGGACCTGGAGTACTCCAGCCCGGTTCCAAAGGCATCTGGTAGAGGCCCACTTCCACCATCACCCGGTTTACATTTGTGATCCGAGTTATGGTAAGAAGGGCAAGAAGTGTACTACGAAGGTGCAATACAACCGACGTAGTGATCTGGCTAGACACCAGAAGAAATGCCACGCAGAAGGTTTGGACGGGGCCCGGAAGCGCATCATGGAGCTTCATCAGGAACTCATGAAGGAGTTCGATAGCCTGAGCGAGGATGCTTGGTCTAAGATCCGACCAGGGGACCAAGTCCTCTGCGAAGTTCCGAAGACCAAGGATTCGAAACTCCGAGCAAAGATAGTCCTGACTCCTGGAAAGGGTAAACTGGACATGCACGAGTCTCTCTGGCAGAAATGCGAGGAATCCGGAAAGGATGCAAAGAGAGCTCGTGAAAGGAGCAGGAGAGACCAGAACCGTGGCGGCAACGGTAATGGTCAGAGCACGACAAAACCGAAGGTCAGAGCAGAGGACCGTTCCAGGTCCCCTCTGACAAGGCACTCCGCAGAACAGGCTCAGGGCACTCCGGTGTTCAAGAAGCCTGAACCTGCCGGATACGCTGGAGCCGTATCTAAACCTGGGAAAGTGAGTTCTCGAAACTTTCCGTCCTTAAACCAGGGACCTGGACCTGAGAGCCAGACCTTGGTGGTAGGAAAGGATGGTCGCCTTATGCCAAAGAAGACCACCGCATCTGCTGCCGCCGGATCTGCATCCGCTCCAGCCGCCCCACCAGTTACCTTTACCCAGGAGCAGTTAAACATGTACCTGCAAATGGGACTGAAACAGAATGTACCACCTGCCTTCTGTGTACCAACGACAGGTGTGTCCGGGAGTCCTAAACCCGGAAGTGGTCCACAGGCCGCCTCGACTCCTCCCAAGGCTGTCGCGGCACCTGAGAAACCAAAGGATGCCATTACCATTAAAACTGGTAATGCGGAAGTTTGGTTTGAGAAGTCTCGCCAAGGGGAGGCAGATGTCCAGAAGGCCATCTACACCCATTGGGAGAAGAGCGTTCGTGAGAAAGCGATCGAGTTTCATCAGGGTCTCCTAAACGAAACTCTGTTGTGTATGAAACAGGTGGGCGACGCTGAAAAGCAACGTCTCGAGACTCTCATCCGGGACGATGTGAAGGCCCAGGAGGAGGCTGCCTCAGCTGCTCAAGAAAAGGCAGCTATGGATGTACACGTGTTGGAAAAGCGTGTAAAGGAGGAGATCACTCGGAACACCAACCTGAACACTAAGTTCATGAGGGTGTTCGGAGTCGACTTGGACGAGTGGGACGGCACTCCCGAGTCGGCTTTAGCTCTTCTGAAGAAGAAGCATGCTAAGAAATCCGTTTAAAGCATGCTAGGGTTATTTCTTCCATAATTTTTTTTCCAACACCAAATGACCAGATATAGTCTTTGCGGAACCCAATAGGTCTGCGAATGTTTTTTCTAGTGCATGAACACCTATGCTATGTGTTCCGGGTTCCTTTGACCAGTCTATTATTCAGGTTGTATAACATTTATTACACCCTGAATAGCCTATTCGGATTTATAATTTCATCCATGAACAATCCGATAGTAGACTTGCTGCTGTGAGACGTATCCGGATGCCAGTTCCAAACTCCTGCTGTTACCCGTGCTAACCAATTACTAGGATGGACTTTACGATTTACCTCTACAACTCATCTGTACTCCCGAATGGACTTATATCAACTACTACTATTACTTCCGGATCAACCTATATCGGACTATTATTTTACTTATGTCAACTAAACTTAAAAAGGATTACGTTCTCTACACAGTTGACACATCCGGACTATTATTCTACAAATCTACACCATTCGGATATATAATAAACTTTAGCACTACTAGAGGATTGTGGGTAGCTGCCCCAAATCAACTACCGTGTTCACTCAGTATAAGGAAACTATAAACTTTAGCACGTCCATCCCGTGGTTAGCTGACCACACCTACCTACTAGTACCCGGAGGATACAGCAGAAGACTCCAGCAGCATTTATAATTCCTGTATATTGTATATAATGTCATATTTCTATTTTTCTATAATATTATATGTATGTACATATCCACTAGATACATATTAGAATACGGGTACATAGACATTTCCTGATACGGATCTCTAATCACTATTAGTATTTATATTATAAGATCCGTTAAACTTCACCAGATAACACATATTATTGTCCTGCGAGACAAAATTATATAATAAGTATAATGATCTGGTGCTATAAAGGTTATTAGGTACACGGTGATAATATATTATTATATTCATTACCACACCGTGATGTTTTTTTCTTTTTTTCAAGTGTATGTTATAAATAATCCTATTCGTACTACTCACGGAATCGTATAATATTAATATACGACATGTCATTAGATAGTGATGTTACTATAACAGTCTTCTTTAAGACTACATATTCAAATGTGGTGTCAATGACTACAAACACACATACGGATGTTATTATGTGATATGTTTTATTATCGACAGTTCCGTTACATATAGCTGTCATCATCACATGTATACGATTCATATTACTTATCTTATTAATTATACCTGAAATATAATACAATATTATGTGGTATAATAATTAAATAGACAGTTCCGTTTCACATAACTGTCTCTTCTTCAAGTAATTCGTATAATATTTCAACATCCTAATCGTTATATGTAACTAAATTTCACTATCGAATATATATATATGACATCTGGTTCACAATTTATTTAGTGTTAATTTTATACCTATGGTTGTACCTCTATTACTAAAGGTCTAGACATGTAGAAATGTTATCCTAGTAATATTATATGTATAACACCCTCCTAAATGTCTGGGGGAGTGGTGTAGAGGTACACTTTACTAAACCATAGGAGTTGGGTACCGTCTGACGTGGCGGGTGAGTCGAGTCGTCGGACGTTCCTCAGGTTCCGGATAGGTGGCAGCACCGATCCGGGTCTGTGGGGACATCTGACGACGAACACCTGGGTCCGTATATAAAGCCCAGGGCTCAGCCGCTACGTCAGAGGCCCTTCTGGCCTCCACACTATGTAAACCACTGTCTTTTAATATTAGCTGCCTCTCTGATATCATCCGGCAGCCGTGAGTGTGCATTAAGTAATAAACCTAACCGTTGGCATACACTTGGAATACTGTCTTACTCTTTCTTTCCGAATCGTAAGACCCGAACCCCCCAGGTCCGTAAGGCCACAAACCCTTACACTATTTTGACCTGTAGATAAAGGAAATCACATTATCATTCATGTCAGATGTGTCCTTGCTATTGTAAAAGAAGCATTTTTTTTTCTGGGCACATGTCTGGGCAAATGAAATGTAAGCCCCATATGCACACTTTCTATGATTTGTGACTTATCTTCTTAGATAGGAAGGCATACAAACACACTTAGCTTTTCAGAGTAGGCAGGCATCTGATACACTTAGCTTCTTAGAGTAGGCAGGCATATGATACATTTAGCTTCTTAGAGTAGGCAGGCATCTGATACACTTAGCTTCTTAGAGTAGGCAGGCATCTGATACACTTAGCTTCTTAGAGTAGGCAGGCATCTGATACACTTAGCTTCTTAGAGTAGGCAGGCATATGATACATTTAGCTTCTTAGAGTAGGCAGGCATCTGATACACTTAGCTTCTTAGAGTAGGCAGGCATAAAACACACTTAGCTTCTTAGAATAGGCAGGCATCTGATGCACTTACCTTCTTAGAGTAGGCAGGCATCTGATACACTTACCTTCTTAAAGTAGGCAGGCATCTGATACACTTACCTTCTTAGAGTAGGCACGCATCTGATACACTTAACTTCTTAGAATAGGCAGGCATATAACACACTTAGCTTCTTAGAGTAGGCAGGCATATAACACACTTAGATTCTTAGAGTAGGCAGGCATCTGATGCACTTACCTTCTTAGAGTAGGCAGGCATCTGATACACTTAACTTCTTAGAATAGGCAGGCATATAACACACTTAGCTTCTTAGAGTAGGCAGGCATATAACACACTTAGATTCTTAGAGTAGGCAGAGGTAAAGGAAGTGGCAAGAAAAAAGGATGGTCACCACTGTTGACAGCTGTTCCCATATGCATATTTTGGGCTCCAGGGGCGTAAAATATGCCGAAAATGACCAAAATTATCTGGGGGAAATTGTGTCTGGGAGAAAAACATTTGAGTTACAAGCCATCTTGAGGGCTTAATTTCCTACAGAAACAATTTTCATACCTCCATGAAAATCTCAGGTCTTGACTATTTTGACCTGTAGATAAAGAAAATCACATTATCATTCATGTCAGATGTGTCCTTGCTATTGTAAAAGAAGCATTTTTTTTTTCTGGGCACATGTCTGGGCAAATGACATGTAAGCCCCATATGCACACTTTCTATGATTTGTGACTTATCTTCTTAGATAGGAAAGCATACAAACACACTTAGCTTCTCAGAGTAGGCAGGCATCTGATACACTTAGCTTCTTAGAGTAGGCAGGCATCTGATACACTTAGCTTCTCAGAGTAGGCAGGCATATGATACATTTAGCTTCTTAGAGTAGGCAGGCATCTGATACACTTAGCTTCTTAGAGTAGGCAGGCATAAAACACACTTAGCTTCTTAGAATAGGCAGGCATCTGATACACTTACCTTCTTAGAGTAGGCAGGCATCTGATGCACTTACCTTCCTAGAGTAGGCAGGCATCTGATACACTTACCTTCTTAAAGTAGGCAGGCATATAACACACTTAACTTCTTAGAGTAGGCTGGCATCTGATACACTTAGCTTCTTAGAATAGGCAGGCATATAACACACTTAGATTCTTAGAGTAGGCAGGCATATAACACACTTAGATTCTTAGAGTAGGCAAGCATCTGATACTCTTACCTTCTTAGAGCAGGCAGGCATCTGATACACTTAACTTCTTAGAGTAGGCAGGCATCTGATACACTTAGTTCTTAGAGTAGGCAGGCATAAAACACACTTAGCTTCTTAGAATAGGCAGGCATCTGATACACTTACCTTCTTAGAGTAGGCAGGCATCTGATGCACTTACCTTCCTAGAGTAGGCAGGCATCTGATACACTTACCTTCTTAAAGTAGGCAGGCATATGACACACTTAACTTCTTAGAGTAGGCAGGCATCTGATACACTTAGCTTCTTAGAGTAGGCAGGCATATAACACACTTAGCTTCTTAGAGTAGGCAGGCATCTGATACACTTAGCTTCTTAGTATAGGCAGGCATATAACACACTTAGATTCTTAGAGTAGGCAGGCATCTGATGCACTTACCTTCTTAGAGTAGGCAGGCATCTGATACACTTAACTTCTTAGAATAGGCAGGCATATAACACACTTAGCTTCTTAGAGTAGGCAGGCATATAACACACTTAGCTTCTTAGAGTAGGCAGAGGTAAAGGAAGTGGCAAGAAAAAAGGATGGTCACCACTGTTGACAGCTGGTCCCATATGCATATTTTTGGCTCCAGGGGCGTAAAATATGCCGAAAATGACCAAAATTATCTTGGGGGAAATTGTGTCTGGGAGAATAACATTTGAGTTACAAGCCATGTTGAGGGCTTAATTTCGTACAGAAACAATTTTCATACCTCCATGAAAATCTCAGGTCTTGACTATTTTGACCTGTAGATAAAGAAAATCACATTATCATTCATGTCAGATGTGTCCTTGCTATTGTAAAAGAAGCATTTTTTTTTCTGGGCACATGTCTGGGCAAATCACATGTAAGCCCCATATGCACACTTTCTATGATTTGTGACTTATCTTCTTAGATAGGAAAGCATACAAACACACTTAGCTTCTCAGAGTAGGCAGGCATCTGATACACTTAGCTTCTTAGAGTAGGCAGGCATCTGATACACTTAGCTTCTCAGAGTAGGCAGGCATATGATACATTTAGCTTCTTAGAGTAGGCAGGCATCTGATACACTTAGCTTCTTAGAGTAAGCAGGCATAAAACAACTTAGCTTCTTAGAATAGGCAGGCATCTGATACACTTACCTTCTTAGAGTAGGCAGGCATCTGATGCACTTACCTTCCTAGAGTAGGCAGGCATCTGATACACTTACCTTCTTAAAGTAGGCAGGCATATAACACACTTAACTTCTTAGAGTAGGCAGGCATCTGATACACTTAGCTTCTTAGAATAGGCAGGCATATAACACACTTAGATTCTTAGAGTAGGCAGGCATATAACACACTTAGATTCTTAGAGTAGGCAAGCATCTGATACACTTACCTTCTTAGAGCAGGCAGGCATCTGATACACTTAGCTTCTTAGAGTAGGCAGGCATATAACACACTTAGCTTCTTAGAGTAGGCAGAGGTAAAGGAAGTGGCAAGAAAAAAGGATGGTCACCACTGTTGACAGTGAGGATTGGGCTGTCAATATTAAAACACTATGTCATCACATATGAATAATGAAAAGGTACGAAAGTGAAAAGTATTTAAAGATAAAAGATTTTTCCCCACACAGAAGGTACTTGATGTGACAAAGGATGCCTCTCATTTTCTCCCAAAATAACAAAGCTCTCAACTTTAAGAGTTTTCATCCATAATTGCTCCACATGAAAAGTATATTGGGATGAATTTTCTTTTTTTACACATAAATTATTCAAAAAGACCAAGGTAATCCCTCCTTGTCGTGAAGGTAGTCACTTTTTTCCGGATCATCACCCATAATTGCTCCACATGAATAATATTTTGGGATAAATAGATTTTTTTTTACACGGAAATTATTGAAAATGACCAACCATGCCTCTTATTTTTAATCGATAGATTTTATTTTTTCGGACAGAAATTATTGAAAGTGACCATACATGCCTCTCACTTTTTCTCTGAAGGTAATACCTCTTTTACTATAAAGGTAATCCATCTTTTACATTTAAGGTAATGCCTCTTTTACCTTGAAGGTAATCCCTTTTTTATTAAGGGTCATCACCCATAATTGTTTCACATGAAAAATATTTTGAAATAAATAGATTTTATTTTTTCGGACAGAAATTATTGAAAGTAACCTTGCATGCCTCTCACTTTTTCTCTGAAGGTAATTTCCCCTCTACTTTGAAGGTAATCCCTCCTTTTCTTGGAGGTAATCCCTCCTTTTCTTAAAGGTAATCCCTGTTTTACCTTGAAGGTAATCCCTTTCTTATCAACAGTCATCACCCATAATTGCTCCAAATGAGAAATATTTTGTCAGAAATTGATTTTTTTTTTTCGGACAGAAATTATTGAAAGTGACCTAGCATGCCTCAAATCTTTTCTCTAAAGGTAATCCCTACTCTACCTTGAAGGTAATCCCTCCTTTTCTTGAAGGTAATCACCATTTTACCTTGAAGGTAATCTATTTTTAATCAAGAGTCATCACCAATAATTGCTCCACATGAAATATATTTTTGGAATAAATAGATTTTATTTTTTTCAGACAGAAATTATTGAAAGTGACCTTGCATGCCTCTTACTTTTTCTCTGAAGGTAATCCCTCCTCTACTTTGAAGGTAATCCCTCCTTTTCTTAAAGGTAATCCCTCTTTTGGTTTAAGGTAATCCCTTTTTAATCAAGAGTCATCACCCATAATTGCTCCACATGAAATATATTTTTGGAATAAAGAAATTTGATTTCTTTGGACAGAAATTATTGAAAGTGACCTTGTATGCCTCTCACTTTTTTTCTGAAGGGAATCCCTCCTCTACCTGGAAGGTTATACCTCCTTTTCTTGAAGGTAATCCCTGTTTTACCTTGAAGGTAATCCCTTTTTAATCAAGAGTCATCACCCATAATTACTCCACATGAAATATATCTTTTGAAAAATAGATTTTTTTTTCAGACAGAAATTATTGAAAGTGACCTAGAATGCCTCTCACTTTTCTTGAAGGTAATCCCTCTTCTGCCTTGAAGGTAATCCCTTTTTAATCAAGAGTCATCACCCATAATTGCTCCACATGAAATATATTTTTTGAAAAATAGATTTTTTTTTCAGACAGAAATTACTGAAAGTGACCTAGCATGCCTCTCAGCATCATCATCATTAGACTCATCCCAGAACAAGTAGTTGATTTGGAGATCAGAGTCATCATCATCTGAGTTATCTCGGAACAAGTAGTTGATTTGGAGACAAGAGTCACCATCATCATCAGAGTCATCTCGGAACAAGTAATTGATTTGGAGTGGAGTGTTGAGCCATTCTCCTCTGGCAAAGCTCACCAAGAGTTTGTACCTAGGGCAATTAGCAGAATCGAAACGTGGTGGCGTGAAGGGATCTATCATGTTCTTCAATAGTTCAGGCAGGGGTAAGGTATCGACTCTGCATGAAAAATCTGTGTGAGGTATGTGTCATTGTGCCTGACTTCCTCCCAAGACAAGGTCTCTGATGACCTGCACACAGCTACCTTGGAGACTGAATCCTTGGCCGAACTTAAACTTCTCCAGCACTGCCTGGGATTCTCTCAGTGCCATCCTACACCTTTCATTCTTGTCCTTATTGATGTGCCTTAAAGAGTGTTTCATGTTATTGGAACCAAAATACAGCAGCTGGAAATATACCCGCGAGGGATCAATGTCTGCTGGATAGGGTTTTCTCCTGATTCATACTTTCTTTCTGGCTCCAGCAGTGCAAAATAATCTTCCATCTGGAACATCCTGGAAAATCTTCATTACTGTTGGAATTGATTCTTGAAACTCGGCTGAAGGTACTTCTCCTGACACCGGGAAGGCATACCAGGGCCAAGAAAAAGAATTCCAAGAGGCCCTTTTCCCAAGGACCAAACGACACAAAGTTTTTAACATCAGGACCCCACTTACCAAACAAGTACTTGCATGACTCTATCCAATTCTCTCATGTGAGATCATTCCAATACTTCTTCACATCACATGTGCCATACAGTTTAACTTCATGTTCAGAGTGAGCATGATTTGCAAGTTGCTTTGCCCTCCTTTGGCTGATCCGGTCAACAGTCTTCTGCATTTTCTACTTAGTTCACCAGCAGGCCCCACAAGGTTACTGATTATAGATTTGCATAGCTTTATATACTTTAGAATCATGTGACCAAATCACAATTAGCATATTGGTTCTAAATTTATATATTCTAACACTGGATTGCCTTCAGATAGGTTGTCATGTGACCCCACCAGGTTACTGACTTCAGGTTTTCATAGCAGACGTCCATGTGTCTTTAGTAGCAGCCAGATTCCATAATAAGAAATCTTTGGTGGAATAGGCTATATACTTTAGAATCATGTGACCAAATCACAATTAGCATATTAGTTCTAAATTTACATATTGTAACACTGGATTGCCTCCTGATTGGTTGATTTACGGATGTACCCCTTCGTAACGTTAATAAATCCCCTGAGTGCCGCGTAAAGTCCGGGGACAGTGACTGGCACTTCGAGGATGGCGTCTACCTCTACTCAGGAGTCTGTTCCTACGTTCAAATTAACTTCGGAATGGTGACTTGGTCCCTCAGGAGTCGTTGGGGCTGGCGTAGAGCCATCAGTGGCAGTCGATGTCGAAGCAAGGACCTCCGAAGTGTCCATTGCCTCCTCAGAGTCGGTAGCTGGGACAGGGTGTCCCTCAGGGTTGGTATTTAAGGTCACCTGCTGCAGAAACTGTAGTGAAGGAGTGTGCCTTTAGCATTGGGATGAGTGGACGGTGTTATCAGGGGCTTATTAGAAGATAAGAGATTAGGTGGATTAAAGTAGGTCACTGGTGAGTGATGCATGATGGGAAATGATTATGTAATTAGATAAATAAAAGTATTACAATGATTGTGGGGAAAACGAAATCATAAATGAAGTACATATTTAGATATATATATATATATATATATATATATATATATATATATATATATATATATATATATATATATATATATAGTAGAATGTGGGTTTATATGCTCCTGTGTGTGTATGTACTTGGGTATAGGCCTGGATCTACCAAGCCTACTACCTGTAGTTTGAGGTATATATACATGTATGGTAGTACTATAGGACTATCCTCCAGGAGGTAGACCCAGTGGTCACACACCAATCTCCACCACAGACTCCCCTACATGTACACTGTGCCTCCGTACTGAGGACTACAATCTTTACCACAGGTTCTTCCTGTGCCCACCCTGCCTCTACACTCAATCTCCACCCCAGTATGCCTCTGTGTGTGGATGACCACCTCTCCCTTCCCCTCCCCCCTCCCCTCCTGTTTGTCCACGGCAGGTGGATGTAGTGTGACCTTATCTGGTCTTATGGGGTTCAAAGTGTTATAATCAGTGTCGTCCAAGCACACATGCTTTGTGAAGATAGATAGTAACAGTATAGTGCTAGGCTTTAGGGAGGTGTTTTGTGTAAGTACTGCTCTTTGATGCGAGGTGTATGGCTAATCTAGGGGATTTATTATGTGGACTAAAGGGTGTCAAATATTCTCACTTTGATCATTGTGCTTTAAACCTGTGGCTTAGAGATAGAGATAAAGTATTAGTAATAATCTTGTGTTGGGTTTGTGATCCTCCTGATGTGAGTTGGAACCCTGGTTATATTGACCAGAGTTGCTGTATTGCACAGAGTTATTTGAACCCTGGTTGCTGTAGGATCCAGAGTTGTTGAATCCCTGTTTGTTGTAGGCACCATTGTTGTTATTGTAGGAGCCACTGTTGTAGTTTCTATGTGGACTATGGCTCCTACCGTTGGATCCTTGCTGTGGGTTAGACTCTGCATCCCTTGTTTTCCTAGATCTTTCTTGGGTCTCAACCTCTAAGGCTAGGTCTAGGGCTTGGTTAAAAGAGTCTATTTTATTGTTTTCAAGAGCTACAGAGATCCAGGGCCTCATGCCTTGGATGAATGTTTTAAATAAGGTGTCGTCCTTTAGGCATTTGGCATTACACGCTTTTCTGAGATACATTGCATAATCAGATACAGGTTCATCTATCTCTTGTGCACGGAGTGCAGTCCTGGAGATAATATTGTCTTGAGTAGCAAAATACTCTTTTAGTTCATGTACTACATTGGACCATGTCAACTTATCAGGTGTGGCACTTTCCTTGAAGGTTTCAAACCAAGCCAATGCTTGTCCTTCAAGGTACTTGGGTAAATATGTTACCATGGTGTCACTGTCTGTTAATTTGTACCTGTCCTTCAGATACTCTGGGAATTTGTGATCAATAAATAGTGCTGTTGTCATGAGTGGTGATGGGTGAGAAAAAGTTTTGGGTTTGGTTACCTCGTGTTGCCTGATCTTCCTGTCGTCGTGTTGTTGTCTGTCTAGGATCCTGGTCATGTTGGACATCATGGAGATCATGACATCCTCCTTGGATCCAGAGGCAGATGGTGTGACAATAGGTGTGGTGTTGGGTGTGGGAGGCTGTGAGGTCTGGGATGATACCATCTTCATGAGATCTGCTATCTGTTGTTGTTGTCTCTCTAGGGCCTTCCGCTGGTCTTCCATGGCCTTCTGCTGGGTGTCTATCGCCGCATTCCTCTCTGCCAATTGTTGGTTGAGGATCCTCTCCCTCTCCTTTGAGGCAAAGGCATGAGCATCATGTTGGGCTTTGTTTGCTTCTAGGGCAGTAACTGCATCTTGGATGGTCTTCTCATAGGCCCTTATCTTCTCAGCTGCCTGATTGGGTTGAGGACCTTCATCAGCGTCAGCCATGGTGGAAGGTGTGGGATCACTGGTGTGTTGTAGGTATCACTGACATGTTGGAGATCACACTGAGAATGTCATTGGGGAGACCTCACTGATGTGTGGGAGACCTCTCTGATGTGTGGGAGACCTCACTGACGTGTGGGAGACCTCACTGACGTGTGGGAGACCTCACTGACGTGTGGGAGACCTCACTGACATTTTGGGAGACCTCACTGACGTTTGGGAGACCTCACTGATGTGTGGGAGACCTTACTGACGTGTGGGAGACCTCACTGACGTGTGGGAGACCTCACTGACGTTTGGGAGACCTCACTGGCGTGTGGGAGACCTCATTGACGTGTGGGAGACCTCACTGACATGTGGGAAACCTCACTGATGTGTGGGAGACCTCACTGACGTGTGGGAGACCTTACTGACGTGTGGGAGACCTCATTGATGTGTGGGAGATCTCGTTGATATGTGGGAGATCTCACTGATATGTGGGAGATCTCACTGTTGTGTGGGAGATCTCATTGATGTGTGGGAGATCTCATTGGTATGTGGGAGATCTCACTGTCATGTGGGAGATCTCACTGTCGTGTGGGAGATCTCATTGATGTGTGGGAGATCTCACTGGTATGTGGGAGATCTCACTGATATGTGGGAGATCCCACTGTTGTGTGGGAGATCTCATTGATGTGTGGGAGATCTCACTGGTATGTGGGAGATCTCACTGATATGTGGGAGATCTCACTGTCATGTGGGAGATCTCATTGATGTGTGGGAGATCTCATTGATATGTGGGAGATCTCACTGATATGTGGGAGATCTCACTGATATGTGGGGAGATCTCATTGATGTGTGGGAGATCTCACTGACGTGTGGGAGACCTCACTGACGTGTGGGAGACCTCACTGACGTGTGGGAGACCTCACTGACGTGTGGGAGACCTCACTGACATGTGTGGGAGATCTCACTGGTGACCTTTGTGGACTTGGTGTCAAGGTCACTGGGTGGGTGGAGTGGGGTTTACTGTGTGTATGATTGTTTTTAGTAATGTTGCCAGCTTGACTTATAAGAGCCTGTGAGAATTGGGATCTTAGTAGGATGTTCTCCACCACTTTGTCATACTAGTAATTGTGCATGATCAAGTTGTCCTATGAGAAATATCATATGACTAGTGGTATATAGTGTAAATCCAACAGGCTCTCATAAATGGTGTTATTTCCAGTTATCACTGGTTTATTCAGCTTTAGGCAACATGTAAGAAATATCAATCACACAGTTGTTAATATGCAGGTAATTTCCACATACAGTAAATATACAATAGTTTATAAAGTATAATGTTCTGTTCCACTCCACCTGTGAGGTAATAATAATACAATGTCCAGCATAGTTCTAGGTGGGTTCCCACACCTAGCTCCTGACCTGCTGCTTAGAGGAATAGTGTAATAATGAATAACTTTACCCTCTGGTGGATGTCTTGAGGAAGATAGCCTCTGGCCACTAATGATGGAAACCAATGCCTGTCTAGCATAGTTTCACCATAGTGCAGTGGTATAGCAGGTAGCAGGAGATGACTGGAGATGTTACCTCTGGAGCGGTTCTGGATGTTCTGATTTCTAGGAGGTGCAGCCAGGCTATTTGTACCAAATCTTGGCATTGCACCTCAGACTGACTGGGGCCAGTGGCATCTGCCTAACTCTGCAATTGTTTGAGGGGGGTCTTTCATGTGTCACAGGGTGCACAAAGGACCCCCATGGACGCCGCTATGTCCCCCATTGTCCTGGTCGGTTCTGTAACTTCAGACCCTCATATCTCAAAAGTTTACGCTGCTATAACCGCCAATTTGCGCATGCGCGGACTTGAATATGCCAAGTTACTAATGCCCGCTTGCCAGGCGCGTAACTTGCGCTGGTTCGTCTGTAGCGCATTTGGAGGTCGAATCAGTCTTCATAGCGTAACTTCCTTAATAATAGGAGTTCCGCCTTGATCTTGGGCTCATTATGACCGTCTAATTATGGGCTTTCCATAAATGCTGTGATATTTGACCTAGGTTGCTCAGGAGCGACGCTAAAGCGACCGGAAGGTTATGGCGTTGTGACTTATGTAAGCTATTGTTCAGTGTTTGGGTGCTCAGACACCCATGACGGCGTCAGCGGTGCCCAGGCACCCCTAACGGCTGTTTGCATTCACTTACAAGTTATTATATAGTGCCCTGGGTGATGTAACTTGTGTATATTTGATATAGCTGGTGTGCAGTGGAGCATGAACGCTCTTATACAAAGTTTGAGCGCTCTTATAGATCTTAGAAGCAACCTATGTATTTATACAATATATGGTTTGATCAATACAATAATATGTCACAATTTATGAGATAATAAAATGGTATATGATATAATCATGGAGGATCCACCAGTCCTGTCACCTATAAAGGATGCTTACCAGCCTATTGGTCAACCACCCGTGGTGGTACCTATGGCCCCAGAGGCATCAGTACCCGTGGCCCCTCCGGTGGCAGTACCCGTGGCCCCTCCGGTGGTAGCACCCGTGACCCCTCCGGTGGCAGTACCCGTGACCCCTCCAGTAGGGGAGCCTTCTTTACCTGCATTTCCAGATTGGGGATCACGTACCTTAGAAGAGCTAGGTCTAGTGAGTATTTTTTATATGAAATTTATAAAAGAAATTTGCAAATTATGAAAAAATTACATGAGCTAAATATGTTTTGTTTTTTACAGGCTTCCCCAGCGTGGTCAGACATTGATGAGGATGCTTTAATGGAGATGTCCATGCCGGGACCTGTTTATGCACCAATAGACTGGGGTGAAGACATTGACATGGAACAAGTTGAGGCAATGGAAGATGCTGAGGTAAGTTTGGCTATTTTCTGTCTATAGGAATTAAACACACACAATGCATATTAATTGTGGTTATAAAAAGATGAATAAAGTTTATAATCATACATATTTTTTTCTTTCAGGCTCAAAGAGTGTTACCGCCGAAAAAGAGACGTTTGGTGGATGATCTCGATGATTCGGTAAGAGTCTTCTCATCAAAAAAATATATTGTTCATGGTTTCCTTAGAGTTTCCCAGGTAAAAGTAAAAGTAATAATGCTTATAATGACAATCCACATAGATGAAAACTTTCATGTTACGGCAATATAAATCCATTATCTAAAGTATTTTACCATTGTATTTCAGCAGCCAGCACCGGAGCCAATACAGCAGACAGCAACGGAGCCTGTTCCTCAGTTAGTACCCCAACAAGCTCCACCCCCAGGTCGTCAACTAAGCCCCCAGCCAGGCCCCAGCAGAGTGATGTCACCATAGAGAGGTCCCCAACCAAGTCCCCAACCTGGACCCAGTGGTGTGCAACAAGTGTTGAACAGGTCTATAGAGGCCCTGTTTTCTGGAGACGACATTTCGGATGATGATGAGATACCTAGAAGGGTAAGTTCGTTTTAACGGCTACTTTAACTATATGAATATAATTCTTTACCCATTTTTAGGTTTAACTTGCTAGGCAAATGATATTAACAACATTTGATTTTTTATACTTACAGGGTTGTTCTAGGAAGAAGACAGACAAGACAAGAGGCAACCATTCCCGATCACCTCCCCCAGATCGCTTTGTGGGTGGTGCAAACAGACCAGGTAGATCAAAAGAAAGGGACAGTGATAGGAAGAGAGACCGGCGGGACTCTCCACCAGTACGTTCACCGCCACCACCAGCATACATGATTAAAAAACGTAAGGTACGAACCTATGATAATGCAGCTGTGGACACTACCTATACTGTCAGATTTAATGATAATTGGGAGGGACAATCAATCGGGGATTTGTATCAAAATCTAGAGAATATGTTTGCGGAGTTAATAGAGGCGGGTAGGTTTGGGGTACCTCAGGGGACTTTGGGTCGTGTTGTTATTCGTCATCCACTATTGCAAAGTCCTATTGTAGTGTCATTGCACCCCCTTGATGAGCTGACAGTGGAAGCTATTATGGAGGTAATTGAAAATGTGCTGACAAGCCATGAAGAGTTAACTTTGAGTCATGGACTAACAATTGATTTAGGAATTATTAAAGTACCACAAGGTGGTAACCTATTATCCACAAGGAAAAAAACTAACAGAACTAGCAGATATATTACTCATGTACCTAGTGCTCTAAAGAACAAAAAATCCATTGTAGAAATCAAAAATCTAGATAATACATGTTTGGCCAGATCAATTGCAGTGTCTTGGGCCAAAGCCAACATTGTCAGTCCTGATGAATGGGGTACATCGACACAGGGTATGTCAAGGGAAGATTCAGTACTAGATAAAGTATTGCAAGTGTGGAAGGTACCCCTATGGTATTACCGCGATTTAAAGCAAAATAGGTATGGGTACCAAGATGCACTTGCTTTGGCTTTATGCCAGTTTGCTGAGGTGGATCCTCGAGTACCTGCATCTTTCAATGACATACCTAAGTTTGAACAGGTGTCAAATGCTGGTGTATATGTTGTGTCTACATGTGCCAGCAACAAGATTTTGAGAGTTCCTGCTATGGATGACAGTGACAACAAACAGGCCCTCTTTACTTACCATGTGGACTAAGATGATCACATTGGATACTTTCATGCAATTGTTTCCATCACTGGGTTTTTTAATTCTTCGAAATTTTGTTCAGAATGTAATCGTCCATATGACAATACAGTTGATGAATGATCGGGATGAATATCTACTCGAACTGCAGGATTTACAAAATACTGCAGCTGCATTGGGTGACTACGTAGAACAAACCCAACAAGCAATTGGCCCATTAGACGATACAATAATCGTACAATTAGCTAGTCATTTACAGGCAGGAACTACAGTAGACAATAATGATGCTGTAGAATCGCAGAGTGCGACACCTGTTGCTGGCCCCACACGGTATAATCCTTTCGTAACCGATGGAGCTGATAAATATGTGGCAGGCGGTATTTACAATCGCAACAAGCCACCGGATGGAGTAGATTCCACAATTAAGGGGATAGGATCACCCACAACAGGTGGTTCCCATACTACTCCACCCGGAAACAATGTAAGAGCCCCACCAGTACCTCAATTACCATTTTTGACTAATACGAGGTCAGCCGCTGGTGGAGCGGGTGATCCTTCGGATCCAAATAACGTTGGTTCGGGTAGACAAGACGGAAATCGGAATAAGAACCCGAAACAACCTGACCCGTCGAAACCCACCCCGGGAACTTCCAATTCTGGTCCTGGAGCAAGTACACCATGTCCTCCCACAAGGAATACATTACCTGATGGTCATTCTCGGAATGCTCCATCTCGTCCAACTAATGTAGGTATGCAAAATGCACCTAACCCACATACAAGAACGTACGCCGATGGTGGTCAACCTCCGGCCAGTGACTCCCATGGTTTCCAAAGAAACCAAGCAAATAGCTACGGCTATGACGGTAGTAATACCGGTTATACCTATACCCAAAATTCAAATTATTTTGGACAAGGACGTAGCCAAGGCTATTGGGGAGGTGGAAACTATCCATCAGGAGGATCTGGAGGTGGAAATTATCCATCAGGAGGATCTGGAGGTGGAGGATATCCACTGGGAAGACCAGGAGGTAATACCCCATATGGTGCCAATCAAGGAGACGGAGGAAAGCCTAAGAAAATGAACAGGCGTTCTTCTATGTCTCCCGGAATGCAGGAAATTTTTGACAATAGTAAATGCATTCAGGGATTGGGAATCGATTGCTATCGTTAAGGAGCCGATGTTGTCGAAGTAATGGATTGGAGTTTAAAAGAAGCCAATCGGCTTAGGGGTTGTTCCAACCCTGCGCGTCGTATGGGCCGGATACCCCCCCATACGATCCGAATGAACCTTGGAAAGATAGCTACCAAGTCTTTGTAGACGAGGTAAATTGTAGCGGATGGACTAAAGACGAAGCGTTACCGTATTTAGTCTGTTGGCTTAGTAAGGGAGGTAAAGTAGCCCTGAACAGATGGAGAAAAGAATATGGGATAGAAGGTACCTACGACGAATTGTTGGAGTGTGCCTGCTACCTATTCGGTTCTATTGTCCGAGAAGATCCTTGGATCACATTTAAGAGATGGACACAGAAACCCAGAGAATCACATAAAGTCTTTGGGCTGGAACTACAGGACCTGCTTAGTAAAGCTAGGCCTAATTGGGAATATGACGATGAATGTTGGATACAAGAATTATTCACTCAATTCATTACCGGACTCCGTGATCCGGAACATAAGACTGTGGCCTGGGATGATTGGAAGGATGATACCTCCTTCAATGATCTGTTCCTGGCTATCGAAAATTATGACAGAAAGAAGCAGTTGCTAGGCGCAAATGCACCCCCGGCAAGAGCTTCAGCAGTTAAATGTGATCCGCTCATACCGGAAGACACTGCTGCGGTTGAGTCCGGTTTAATGGACTCCAATTACGAATATATCTCTGATGATAATGGAGAATATATCGGATCAGTACAAATTGCCGGTAAATATTATCGGCAGAAAAGGTACCGAAAGGGAGGTTTCAAGAAGAAAACAAACTTCCAGAAACCCATAGGGGATGCATTGTCCGTAGCACCTAGACTAGAGGTGCCGCAGAAACCGGTAGCACAATTACCGGTACCACAACTACCCACATTCTCTCCTCCTCAGGTGGCAGTGTCGACTGCTCAGGGAGATTTTATGGAGAATCTGGTTACCCGGTTGACGAATGCTCTGCGACACCCAAGGGTAGATAAGTCTCAGATGAGGTGCTATAGGTGCCAAGTATTAGGCCATTTCGCTGCCGAATGTGTGGCAGAGAAACCGGTGTATAGAGCACGGATGAGTTTTTCTCCAGTAGACGATAAGGAAAACTGAGGGGGGATTCTGTTACGGGCAAGCAACAGGATCCCAGAGTAGTCACTTGCCATGATACCACTCTGAATGGAGTAACACATTCGCCCAATACTGAGGTGGTAGAGCAGCCCACTCAGGAGATTGGGGAATCCGGTATAACAAGTGCCCAGGGAGCACAGGGGAAACCCGGTACCGGATTGGAGGTAGGAGGTCATTTCTTGGCCAGAGTTGGTAGTGCTCACCTACCCCCGGGCCATCCTTGTCTGGAATACTTAAAAGGATGTGGACGGGACCCGGGTGTAAATAATGAGGATTCTGCAATAACTGATGTACCTTCCATGTTGCATGGAAGGCGGTGGTATATTTCGCTTAATATCAATGGAAGACCTGCTGAATTCCTAGTTGATACGGGAGCTAGCCATTCCTGTGTCTCTCGGAAGATAGCGGATCTTATACCGGATGTGCGCGATACTCTCCTATTGGGAGGAAACGCCCAAACGGCCGACGGTAGTAAGATGCAAACATATGGTAGGATGTGTGTGAAATTGCAATTTGAGGGTATTCACGAATATGTGATAACCACTACGATTGCAGGTATAGCGGATGAAGGGATATTAGGATTAGACTTTGCGGCCCTGTATGGAGCAGTCTTGGACCCAAGAACTGGTGAGTTGAGTGTAGAGCATCTTTATCCTGTGAAAGTACAATGTGTATTGAGACAAGTGAGCAGTGTGGCGTCCGTCGCACAGACTGTAAAGATTCCTCCGGGAGTGGCCTGTGATGTTCTGGTTCAGAGGAGCTCCGAGTTGAGGAACCAGGATGCAGTAATTGAGCCGGATACGATTATGCTGGCTAGTATAGGGTTGGAATCGGTTGACACGATAGTAGCCAATGGGGCTTGGTCAGTCATACCGATTTCCAACACCGGTAACAGGACGTTATATTTGGAAAAAGGATCCATTCTAGGTACCGTTACATTGGCCGGAACAGTGACTAGTTGTTCCTTGAACCTTCCGGTTGAAACGGTTGATCAGGGATTGACCGATGACCTGAAGAAAATGTATGAGGATACGAGTTTAGAAGATCCTTCGCAGAAAGATACGCTCAAAGAGTTGTTGATTACGTATCAGAAGGCGTTTGCCGCTCCAGGTGAACCACTCGGGAAGACTACGAAGGTATTACATACCATTGATACGGGAGAGGCGCTGCCCTTTAAGATCCCGTATCTGAGGCTACCCCTACCTAAGAAAAGGGTAGCGGAAGTGGAAAGAGCTAAGATGTTAGAACGGAATGTAATAGTTCCATCTAGCAGTCCTTGGAGTAGTCCGGTATGTATGGTGACTAAAAAGGATGGGTCTATCCGGTTCTGTATAGACTATAGGAAACTAAATGGTTTAACAAAGAAAAATTCGTACCCATTGCCAAGAATTGATGAGACAATCCATTCTTTGGGAGGTAATAAATGGTTTTGTACCCTGGACTTGCAATCCGGATACTGGCAAGTAGGAATGAAGCCGAATGATATGGAAAAGGCAGCTTTTTCAAGTCATATAGGTTTGTTCCAGTATAATGTTATGCCTTTTGGCTTATGTAATGCTCCGGCAACCTTTGAAGCCATGATGGAAACACTTCTGAGTGATCTGTTATGGAAAAGGTGCCTCGTTTACCTTGACGACGTTATAGTATTCGGTAAAACCTTTGACGAATGCTTACACAACCTCAAGTTAGTATTAGGAAGAATAATATCTAACGGTTTAAAACTTAAACCTAAGAAATGTAATTTGTTTAAAAAGTCCATAAATTATTTGGGCCGAATAATAGCTGAAGATGGAATAAAAGCTCACCCTGAGAAAATACAGGCAGTAATGGACTGGGGTGTACCGAAAAATCCAAAAGAGGTAAGGTCATTTTTGGGATTCTGTTCATATTACAGAGACTTTATACTGAATAATTTTCGGGTAAGTTATCCCTTACAAATCCTAACAACATGGACCCCCGGTAGTAGGAAGGAGAAGTTCCCATGGGGAACCGAACAGGAACAAGCTTTTCAACAATTAAAAGCCTTGTTCATGAATACTCCAGTACTGCAATACCCATCCGAGGATGGGCATTTCATACTGGATACGGATGCTAGCAATGAAAGTATCGGAGCAGCCCTCTCCCAAGTCCAAGGTGGAGTGGAGGTTCTGATTGCATTTGCTAGCAATACACTGAGTAAAACACAGCGAAATTATTGCACAACTAAACGTGAATTATTAGCTGTCGTGGTGTATACCAAAAAGTTTAAACACTTCTTGTGGGGAACTAACTTTACATTACGTACGGATCATTCCTCCTTAAGATGGTTATTAAACTTTCGGGATGCCGAAGGAATGATAGGGAGATGGCTAGCCCATCTGTCGGAATTTGGACTAGAAAATAGTCAGATACAGCATTGTGCCGGAAATAAGCACGTGAATGCTGATGCCTTATCCCGAATACCAATTCGGAAATGTGACAATCCGAATTGTGCTGATTGCGGGATCCATAAAGCAGTAGCAGCCTCGATTCGGATTCCTTTCGAAACACATATTGGCAGCGTCCTTGATTGGTCCTTAAAAAACCATAAGGAACTTCCAGGAAGCTGACTCGGTTACTGCTAGGCTCCTACAATTGGTACCAAAGGGTATATGTTCATCTAGGCTTATAGCCTCGCTGGAGAATAGGGAAATGAGAAGATTTCTAGCTCAATGGACAGAGCTAGAAGTCAAGAGAGGAATACTGTACCGCTGGAAACCATGTAACAATGGTGGAAAGCAGATACAAGTTGTCATTCCATCTGCCATGCGTAGAGACATCATGTATTATTGTCATGGACACAGAACAAGTGGTCACTTTGGGAAGAAACGATCCTTAGCTCGTCTCTCAAAAAGATACTACTGGCCGGGTATGTCGCAGGACTTACTCCGATGGGTGGCTAGTTGTCCGGATTGTTGTAAAAACAAAGCCGGACACGGACCCGGTAAGTTGCCCTTATCCCAAGAACTATTCGGGGTAAGGTTTGCCCAAATAGGAGTTGATATTATTAGCGGATTAAATAAAACGCAGAATGACAATACGTGCATGATGGTAGTGTGTGACTATTATACTAAGTATACTAAAGTCTTCCCACTGCCGGACCATAAGGCTGTTACTTGTGCGGAAGCTTTTGTGAAGGGTTGGGTACTAACCTTTGGGGTGCCCTTAATGCTTCACAGTGATCAGGGAAGGGAATTCGAATCCAATCTCTGGCAAAGTATGTGTGAATATCTCGCCATCTGTATAACCAGGACCAATCCGTATCGTCCACAAAGTGACGGACTAGTAGAAAGGTTCAATAGAACCCTCATATAAGTCCTAAAGTCACTTGTAAATGACAATATGGATGATTGGGATGAACAATGCGACTTTGTAACACACGCTTACAATAGCACTGTTCATTCGAGTACCAACTGTTCCCCAAATTTGTTAGTATTTGGAGAAGATTTAATAATGCCAGCAGATCTGGTGTTTGGTGTTGTCGGAACGAATCCGGAATTACCTTGCCAGGTAGTTTTTGTGGAAGCATTACGAGACCAGTTTAAAAAGGCATATGAAGTGGTTCGTCTAGAATTACATAAAAGTGCCCGCTGGCAAAAGGCCGGATATGATACGGGTTTAAAGATAAGACACTTTAAACCTGGAGATCGTGTTTTACGATTACATGAACCCCTCAGACATGTTAAACTGGCATCTAATTGGGATGGTCTGTTTACAGTAACTACTGTGATTAGTGATTGTATGGTATTAATACAATCCGATATAGGAAGGGTGTACAAATCCAATATAGATCGGTTACGTCCTTGGTTAGGGAGGGAAAACTCTGACGAGAAATATGGAGAAGGTTCCAAATCCATATCAAATATGGATAGGGTACCACGGTTAAAGAAATTACCAAGTAGAGGTCCTGGGAGACCGAGAAAGGTACCGGAAAAACCCATAATGCCAGCGCCAACACCATCTCGGCACGGTGTAGTAAAAAAAGTCTCGACGGGTGCAGGCGGACTGAAGAGGAAAGGGAAATCGTTGGCTACGAGATCCCTAGAAAAGGCTCGAAAGTCTGCCAGGTTGAATAAGGGAGCTGGAGACGGTGTAGTGCTCCGTCGCAGTCCACGACTTGCCAGGGCTGCAGTGACCTAACCCGTTACACAACGAGTGTATTGTAGTGCCCGTTCGTATTATGAATGATCGAAGAACACAACCCGTCAAGTAAAATTAACTCGCTTGGTTTATTGCCCTGGCACTCCTTGGCCACACCATCTAGATGCCATCTGCTAGTAGAAATGTCATCTGCAACCTCCTCCGGGAGCTAGCTGCTTGACTGTTCACCTCGGGCTGTCGGCTGGATCTGACCTCCGGTGGAACTAGTCGCGCTTTACAAACAAGTCTCCACCGAGACGCTGCCTCTCGTGCAGCGTTTCGGCGGACCACTCCCGAGCGTTGAGACTTTCCCCGAATGACTGCGTGGCAGTCATTCGGCGGACAAGCCTCTCTGCTACACTCCTCCCAACTAATTTAAAACTCAGGGGGGTGTAAAAACTAATACCCTGGACGGAGAACTACGTCCCTATGTTAACTACAGCGTCACTGAGAGGGAATAATAATAATAGTTATATTACATACACATGGTTGTCATTATTTACAAATGATCAATCGCAATATGGGCCCTTTCGCCAGTAATTCTGGGCCCCTAAGGCTTAAGGCCATCTGCTTCTTCCCCGGGTCCACTTCCATTGCCCCGGTTGTGCTGCAGCGACACCTCTCCGGACTGCCTCCACCGACCTCCCTCCGGACTGCGCTCCACCGACCTCCCTCCGGACTGCGCTCCACCGAACTGGAAGACAGGACACCCAGGTAAGTTTTCATTTGGCAACAGGTTCGATTTGGTAAACGTTTCGACCAAAAAGACCCCCCCCCCCTTTTTCTTCCTTCTCTCCAGCCGTGTACTCGGCCCTGGGTTCCCCCTTGTCCTTCTCCCTCCTCTCAGCTCCCGCCGAACTCCTCCCTTCTCCGACCATGTACTTCGGTCTTACTGCCTCCCCGACAACCCCTCCGGCCCTTCCCCGCCGAACATCTCCAGTTTCTCCGGCCGTGTACTCGGTCCAGGCTGCTCCCCGACCACCCTGTCGTCTATCTTCCTCAGCCCTCCCCGACCGCTCCCGTTCCCCGAACGGCTCCCCGACCTCTGCTATCAACAAGGAGTGACCAGCTTACCTAGTTTATTCAGCCGCGTCGTCGTCTTCCTCCTCACCGTCCTCCTCCGGTTCCCCCTCTCCTGCAGCCTCCTCCGCCTCCGGCTGCTGCTGCTCCCAGGGCCGGCCACAGGTTTTACAGGTATCCCGTTGGCTTAAGTCCACAAATCTGTTCCGGGTTATAACCACAGTCTCGAACTCACCTCCTGGGAGCATCACTAGAGAGGTGGTCTGGCTCCCCTCCCCTAACTGGCGCACATCTGGCCCATGCTCCTCCGGGGGCAGTAGTCTCTGTGCCAGTCGTCTCAGGGTCGCCGACCCTTGGTTATCTGATTGCCAGGGGTTACGCGCCCCAGCCTCCTCAGCATGTCCTTCCTCCACCGCTCCGCCGGACATCCCGGCCTGTGGAGATGCACAAGGACCGTCCGGTGGTGGCGCTGTGGGTGCGGGGGTGGATGCCACCAGAGTCCCCGGCTCCCAGTTTGATAACACTGTTACACGTGGTCCCGCCTCCATCGGCAGTGGGGGTAGTTTAGCATCATTCAAGGAGGCCCTCACCCCCGCCGGTAGTAGGACTCTGGTCTCCCCCTCCTCCGCGTCAGTTAGTTCCAATTTCATGAGAAATTCGCCATGGGGCGAGTTCACCACTACCCCATCCAGTCCTATGGCTATCACTCTTCCTTCCCCCCTTTTCACCGGTGACTGCTCCTGCCTTTGTTGCCTGGCCAGAAGTTCAGCGGCTTCCCTCTCATCCTTCTCCTTCTGTCTCTTTTCCGCCTCCACCTTCTCTCTCTCCTGCTTTTCTATCTCTTCCCGCTGCTTCCTCTCCTCATCTCACTGCTTTTTCTGCTCTGCCTCTTGGGCTTTCTTCCTTTTCTCCTCTGCCTCTGCCTCTATTCTCTTGGCTTCAGCTGCCCTTTTCTTTTCTAGCGCCTCCAACTGTTTCTTCAGCTGCTGCGTCTGAATATCAATCCCGGCCAGTCCAGTGGGAGATAAGGTAGAGAGCACCCCCTCCTCCACCGCCCCTTGCGCCGCCGACCCGGACTCGGCGGGTACTGCAAAATCCCCCAATTCCTTCCCCTTCACCGACCCCGCTGAAGTATCCGCCGAAGGAGTTTTCACCATAGCAAGGGCATCATCCAGATTAAGAGATCTGTTAAGTGACACGTCTGTAGCCTCAGAGACATTCACCGAAGTGTCCAGTCCATACAATGTGAGTTCAGTGCCCTGGACCCCCACTGGACCCCCTTTTCCCCCGCTTCCTCCGACTTCCTCCTTAGGTCCCTTCCCCAACACCTCCTCCTCGTAAGACTGGAGTTCCTCCTCAAACCCCGGATCCACTAAATCATAGTCCACCTCCGCCCCCGGGAACAGTCTCTTGAGTCTTATCATCATCTGATTAGGTGTTTCCCCCTTCTTGCCGTACTTGGCACACAGGTCTGCTATCTTAGCTTTTTCCTTGTCTATCTTAGTCCTCACTTCGGCGGTGCTGGTGCGTACAGCTGGTTTAGTCCGACTCCCCACTATCCCCCCCCCGAAGACTCAGGTGGGCCCGGTGGCGGCTGCTCACCCCGCCTCCCCCCGCTGCACTCCTTCTCCGGAGAAGCCAGAGCTGACGCTGCTGCTGCTGAGGACTTCCCCTTGCCCCCATTGATATCCATTTTTACTCTCTTCTTCTCACTTTTACCCCCCACCGAGTCACTGGGGTTCTTCCTCTTCCCTGATGAGCGGGTGCCAGCGCTAGGTGGACCCGCCGGAGAGCTCTTCACTTTTGCCTCCTCTTGCTTTTTCTCAGGTGATATCGGGATTAACATCTGCTCCAACATGTGTGCAGACATAGTGTAACTGCCAGGAGTGTCGCCTTCCCCCAGCTGTATTCCTGGGGAGCTTAAGTCACTGAAGGGGCTACCCCCCTGCAACACCTTCTGTGGGGTTAGCTGTTTTCGGGGCTTACTTCCTTGTCCTCTGGTGCTTCCTACGTCGGGGAACTCCAGCATCACCGGCTCCCCCGGCTGCCATTCGTCCACGTCATACTCTTTATGTACAGATCTTATATGCCCCCGGAGGTCGCCCTCCCTCTTCTTGCGAACTTGGTGGGAGCACTCTGGATACAGTGGGCAGCGGTGCCCAAGCCCCGCTCTGGCGTGGCCCTCCACATGTCGCTCCAGGGTGTCCTTTCTTGCGAATACCTTTACTATTCCCCTGTCGGCGCACGTCTGGCAGGCGAACTCCGGAGTGTCTCCGGCTCCCTCCCCATTGGACTTGGCCTGGCGTGGCATGCTGGCCGTGAAGACCTCCAAGTCGGCGTAGTGGATAATTTCTTGTCGTAGATTAGGTGCTTGCTTCTCCGTCGGATTCTGAGTTGACTGAGCACCTCGCCCTTCCTTTATACCTCCCCGGCCCCGAGACGTCCTGCCTCCTCCCGTGTCCTTCTTTGCCCTGATTGGTTGGTTGCTTTCAGTGAGCTCGGCGGGCCCTGGGAAAGTCGCCTGGGTATTCCCCTCCCCACTTCGGTGGCGTGGGAAACCTGTGTCAGGCGGTCTCCGCTTCTGGGAGCGCCCCTCCTCCCTTCTATACTTTTTTTTTATTGGCTGGCCACCTGTCTCCCGTTTATGTGGCGATCTCCCTATTGGCCGAGGTGACTGACCCCTGGATCTAGCCCGACTTCTACCATGGCGCCTCCTCTCCACCGAACGGCTCCGCCGTCTCTCCCCTTCCCTGGCTACCACCACCGATTTCACCTCTCTGGCGCCTCTCTCCGTCCTCTCCCGGCTGTGGGACCCGCCCGGGCTCCCGTGTCGTCGTCTCTCCCCTCCTTCTTTGCTCGGGGATCTAGTTTTCTTAGAAGAAGTTTGCTGGCTTCTTGGCACCACCAACCGCGTGTCATTTGTTGCCGCCATCTTGCCGTCAACCATCGTCATGACGTCACCGTGAGCGCTGGGTCCCGGCGGGTCCTCCCCTATTATCGCCCGGGGAGACCTTAGGCTGGTGACCGGCAGCCCCCCTTCCTGGGCCCCGGGAGAGGCGGAGACCAGTTTGAGATGTACGTTGGGTGATGCTTTGTAGGAAGGTCTTCCTCTTTGAGGTCATGATGAAGTGCATGGAGACCATTCTTCTCCACCTTCTCTTCTCCTCTCGAGTGATTGCCTTCCTCTCCTCCGGCACCCCCGTGTTCCTCTCTTCTACTCTTTGATTAGCTTCATTTTCGTTTTGCACCCATATTAATTCCTGTTTCCATCTATTCCAGGCTAGCCGCTGCTTTCTCCAGTCCTCTTGCATTTTCAGATACACCGGTGCCGTCCTCCGTTCCCGCCGAAGCCGATCATATTCATCCATTCTCTCACCGTTTTCTTTGATTTCCAGCCTTCTTTTCTCCCGCAGGTCTTCAGTTTCTTTTTCAGATAACCCATCAGGAATATCCCAGCTAGGCAGGAGTGGCCCACCCAGTGGAATCTTCGGCAAGTCGGCATCCCACCGTTCGGGAGGTTTTCGGGGCTCCATTGAGTTACTCATCACGCCACCGTCTGCTGGCCTGCTCTGTGTCACCGCTCTACCATGGCGTTCCGCTCTCCCCATGGCAACTCCCGCCCTCCGCCGAGGTCTCTCTCTGGTGGTACCTTCTTGATAGAGTCGAAGTGTACTACTTTCACATGGCGCCCCTTTTGTATGGTGAACAACACCTTCCCCTGAACCTGGACCAGCGTCCAGGGGCCCGTCCAGTATGACTGAAGCTTTGGAGAGACGCCCTTAATCTTGAGTGGGTGGTAGTAGAAGACTGTGTCCCCTTCTACTATGTTCACTGCCCCTGCCCTCACATCGTAGTTATGCCTCTGCCTCTCTACGGCTTGACCCAGCACTTCCCGAGCATAGTGAAAGGTTTGGGCCATCTGCACCTGCAGTTCCGCCACATATCCTTCCAGGGAGCTCGGCGGGGGCCCCGCCGGATAGAGTAGAGCCAAGGGGGTGGTAGTCTCTCGGCCCATCATCATCATATTGGGTGTTATGTTAGTAGAGGAGTGAGCGGAGGCTCTGTATGCTGCCATTACATAGGGCAATTTCCTGTCCCAGTCCCTCTGGTCCTTGGCCACCGTGGTGGCCAACAGCATCTCTATGGTTTGGTTAGCCCTCTCCACCATCCCATCACTCTGGGGGTGGAAGGCACATGTCCTAGTCTGGCTAACTTCCAACAACCCTAGGACCTCCTGGAACACCGCCGACTGGAAATTAGGGCCCTGATCGGTGTGGACCGTCCCCGGGGGTCCCAGGCGGCACACAAACTCCTCCACGACTCTAGCCACCGTTTCTGCCTGCTGATCCCTCATGGCATACGCCTCTGTCCACTTGGTAAAATAGTCGGCAATCACCATAATGTACTTGTTCCCTTCCCTAGTCACTGGTAGGGGGCCCATGATGTCCATGGCTACCCTCTCCATAGGCAGACCTACCGCCACATGCCCCATGGGTGCTCAGTGGGGTGGCCTGGCCGACTTCCTTCTCACACAGGGTTCACACCTGGCGCACTACCAAGTGGCATCCCCCCGAAACTCGGGCGAGAAGTAGCTATCCTGAAGACGCCGGATGGTTCTGTTCCACCCCAGATGCCCCCCCAAGCTTGAGCCATGCACCTGTCGGAGGACCTCCTCCCTCATAGCTCGGGGGACAGCTACCTGGAACCTTGACTGCCCTGCCGGCTCCACCCACCACCGGCCCAAGATACTGTTAACCTCCCCCAGCAGGTCTCTCTGGGCCGCCCACGCCTTCAGTTCGTAGCCAGCCCCTCCCAGTTCCGCCGGGTCCACCTCCTCCCCTTCTATCCACTTCTTCACTTGCTGCAGGATTGGGTCAGCTGCTTGCTCCCTTTCCCAGTCCAGCTCTTCGGGGGAAGCTATCTCAGCCGGCGAGGGGGGCTCCGCCGAAGCCTCCAGCGAGATCTCCTCCCCTACTGTTTCTGGGGGTGCTTCCCTCCTCTGCACACTTCCATTCCTGCCTCCTCTCTCCCGCACTGTCTGCATGGCCTACGAGATAAGCCATCAGCATTCCCGTGAAGCTTCCCCGCCCTATGCTCTATCCTATCATAGGTGTCCATCACTTGCAGCCACCGAGCGATTTGCCCCTCAGGTTCCTTAAACCCCATTAACCACTGGAGGGACGCATGGTCTGTCCTTACTCTCGTAGGCCATCCTATCAAATAATGCCTGAACTTCCTCAGAGCAAAGACAATGGCCAGCAGCTCCCTTCTGGTCACACAGTAATTCCGCTCCGCTTTATTTAGGGTGCGGCTAGCATAAGCCAAGACCCTTTCGTGCCCCTCCTGCTGTTGTGACAGGACTGCCCCCAGTCCGGTGTCACTGGCGTCGGTGTCCAGTCTCAGTTCCCCCTCCGGCCGAGGAAAGGCTAGGATGGGGGCTCTAATAAGCTCCTGCTTCAGACGCTCGAAGGCCCGCTGGCAGTCTCGTTCCCATTCAAACTTCCTTCCCTTCTCTGCCAGGCTGGACAGGGGCTCGGCTACTGCTGAGAAATCTTTGACAAAATTTCGGTAGTACCCGGCTAACCCCAGGAAACTGCGCACTTCGGTGATATTCTGAGGGGTTGGCCACCCCTCCACCGCCTCTACTTTGGCTGGGTCGGTGGCTATCCCCTCCTCACTCACCATATGCCCCAGGAACATCACTCTCCTTCTGGCCAATTGGCACTTGCTTGGTTTGATCTTAAGCCCCGCCTGGATAAGCCTGTCTAACACCTCCTCTAACTGGTGAAGGTGCTCTTCAAAAGTAGATGCGAAAACTACAACGTCATACAGATATACTAGGCAGGTCTCCCACTGCAGGCCCCGCATCACCACCTCCATGACTCTTTCAAATGTCCCGGGTGCATTGCATAACCCAAAAGGGCATACGGCGGAACTGAAACAATCCCCGGTGGGTGGCAAATGCAGTCTTCTCCCTGTCCTCGGCGGCTATGTCCAACTACCAGTAGCCACTAGCTAAGTCCAGGGAAGAAAACCAGGCAGCCCCGGCCATGGTGTCCAGGCAATCCTCTACCCGAGGCAGCAGGTAGGCATCCTTGATAGTGACAGCATTTAGCCGCCAATAATCGACGCAGAACCTCGTTGTACCGTCCTTTTTTTTTTTACTAGTACAACGGGGGATGCCCAGGGCCCCACCGCTGGCTCGATTACCCCCGCTTCCAGCATCTTATCTCGCCTACCACCTGACGCCTGTGAGGTGCCAGACGCCTCGGCGGCTGTTTCAGGGGAGCTGCGCCCCCCGTGTTGATGTGGTGTTGAGCCAGCGTAGTATGGCCCCTGTCCTCCGGCCCCAGCTGGAATGCGTTGATCCTACTTCTCAGCAAGGTGGCCAATGCCCTCCTCCTGTGCACCTCAGTCCCGTCCACCAGCTCAGCCACCACCTTCCTCCCTTCCGCCGTCAGTTCCTGCCTTCCCACCACACGACACCTTCCGCCGATCCCCCCTTCGCCAGCCTCCACCGAAGTCAGGGTTCCCAGCGTTTCGGCGCGGTGGATTGTCAAGGCTTCCCCTCCCGGGTTCAAAACCCGCACACAGGCTTGCCCTTCCTCTGGGACTATTAGCCCTCGCCCCACCAGGAACGGGCTACTCTTTCCCGCCGATTCCGCCTTTTCCACCATCCCTTCCTGCCCTTCAGGCCAATCCCCTAAGACCTGGCCCTCCACCAGCGCTTCTTGTCCGCCGGCTACCACCGCTGCTCTGGCACACACGATCCTCCGGACCAGCCCTTCTGGATTCGAGTCCCCCCCGGCCACGCCACTGATGCTTCTGCCATATCCACCTTGATACGGTGGTCCCTCAGGAAGGAAGCTCCTAAGATGGCCTCATTGCCAATCTCTGCTACTGTAAACATGGTAGTCGTGATTGTAGACCCCAGTTGAAAGCTTCCAGTGAACTTCCCCCCCCACCGCCATGGGCCTGCCGTCGGCTTTAAAGATGTCACTTTCGGCGGGATCCAAATCGGGGTATCCCCCTGCCCGTCTCCACCAGTTCAGTGACAACAGGTTAAGGGATGACCCCGTATCCACCAACAGCTGTACCTCCTTTCCGCCTATCTTCCCAGCCACTATTATCCCCTTACCCCCTTTTTCCTGTCTCCCCTGCACCCTCTCGTCCGGCCATTTCTTTTCAACCCTAACAAGGTCGCTGGTCAGGGTCGATTCTAGTTTTCCGCCGGGCGGGAAGCGCTAGGCGGAGCTGACTCCACTTTCCTCTCAGCGTCTCCCCCCTTCTTCAGTTGGGGGCACTCCCTCTTAAAATGGCCCTCCTGCCCACACTGGAAGCAGCCTGTTCGCCTCCTGGTGGTCGCCTGGGACCCTGCATCAACCTTCTGGCTCAGCTCCTTCACCATGGCGGCCATCTCGTCCATCTTGGTGCAATAAGTTGTCATCTTCTCGGTGAGGGAGGCGTCGGCGGCTCTCACTTTGAACTTGTCTACCCCTTCCCGGTTGATGGTCTTCAGATAGGCCTCCGCCCCTATTGCTGTCATAACAGCTGCCTGCAGGTCCTTGGGCTGCGTCTGATATACCCACTGCCTAAGCTGACTGTCTCCCAACGCGGACAGGAACCGGTCCAGAACCAGTGCGTCCACCGTCTTTGCATCGGCGTCGGGGTAAGCTAGCCGTGTGTATTTTGTAAGTTCCTCTTGCAGCGCCTGTAACGTTTCCCCCGGCTTACGCTCCCTGGTTCTGAGGAGCGCTTTTTAAGTTTCCATCTGATTAGGCGGTTTGAACCTGAGTTCCAAGGCCTCTCTCAGCTGCTGATACCCTTCCGCTGTAGCTGGTTTAACCCCTGTAAGCAATCGCCGGGCCGGCCCTGTTAGGCTCAACCCAAGAAACATTCCGGCCTCCTCGGGTGTCCACCAATTAACCCTTACACACAAATCAAAATGGTTGAAGTAGTCCGCCAAATCACCAGTCCCATCAAATTTGGTAGGTTTAATAATTGGCTTCCGCCCCTCGGCTGGTCCACACTCATCTCCTCCTCCTCCCCCTCCGATCTTCCTCCTCCCACCTCTACCGGCGACGACACCTTCTCCTTCTCCTATCTCTCCCTCCTCCACCGGAGGCATCCCGCCCCTCCGTGGGGGAATCAGGTGCCTTCTTAATCCCTCTCTCCTTTCCACTTTTATCTGTTCGGGGGGCTCTCTTCGTGCCCGACCTCCCTGCCCCGCCTCTGGTTGTCTCCCGTTTACCTCTCTGCCCTCGTCCCCCGGGCGTTCCTTGAACTCTACTTCTTCATCCTCCTCAGTATCGCCCTCAGCGTCCTCAGGTAATTCAGGTAAGTAGATCTCTCCCCCTTCAGCCTCTCTAGCTTCCTCCTCCACCTCCTGAGCCATTTCTACCTCTCCCTCAGGCAGTTGAGGTTGCACTAGGCGTGTTCTCTCATCCCAAGCCCACCCCTCTGCGGCTCTTCCTTCCGTCGCAGGGGTTCCACCGATCATGGGAGGCCGCCCCAACGCCATCTCCGGTTTTCTCTGGCGGCCTCTCAACCCCTGTGGTCCCCCCTCCGCCCCTTTTTCCGGATTCTTGTCCTTCTTTACCGCAGACCTCAACTCCATTTTCTTTTCTCCAGATCCTCCCTCAGCCATTCTTCGGTCTCACCGGACGCAGGTTCGTAGAAAAGTATTAAGAACACTGCTGTCACCAATGTAGCACCCGTTCGTATTATGAATGATCGAAGAACACAACCCGTCAAGTAAAATTAACTCGCTTGGTTTATTGCCCTGGCACTCCTTGGCCACACCATCTAAATGCCATCTGCTAGTAGAAATGTCGTCTGCAACCTCCTATGGGAGCTAGCTGCTTGACTGTTCACCTCGGGCTGTCGGATCTGACCTCCGGTGGAACTAGTTGCGCTTTATATACAAGTCTCCACCGAGATGCTGCCTCTCATGCAGCGTTTCGGCGGACCACTCCCGAGCGTTGTGACTTTCCCCGAATGACTCCCCGAATAACAGCAACCTATAGCGAACAGTTAAACAAAGTACAACATATAACGGATTACAGGACGATACTGAAGCGGAATAAGATGCACCAGAGTATCTGGCTCTTACTGAACAATTGTGCCGACACATACTATAGTCAGGTGCAGAAAAAGAAACTGCGGTGGGCCTTGGATAAATGGTACTCCAAGACCCGGAAGATATGCCCCTTCTCCATCTGTATGGATAAAAGCGACATGGAGCAGGAACGCGTCTGGGATACCCAGATCCGGTTCCAGCGCCACCTGGTGGAGGAGCATATGCACCACCACCCCGAGTACTCGTGTAATCCAGACGAGGGCAAGAAGAGTGCTAAATGCACTAAACGTGTGAGTTATAAACGCCGTGGTGACTTATGTCGTCACGGTAAGTTGGCTCACGCCGACGGACTCAACAAGGACCGTGACCAAGTTATGGCTCTGCATAAAGAACTCATGGTAGAGTTCCGAAAGATGGATAACGAGCGTTGGGCCAACGTGAAGCCGAGTGATCAATCATTCGGCACCACGGACACCACGCACAGTAAAAAGCTCATGGCGAGATTTGTTCTCACCGAGGGCCGATGTAAACTGGACCTCTACGATGAGGAGTGGAATGAGTGCTGCAACTCCGGAAGGAAGCCAGTTCAATCCGGACACAGCAGGAAATATGTCAGACAGGAGGGATCCCCGAGACTTCCGGATGGTTCCCATAGCTGGACAGACTGATCAAGGTCACCGCTGGACCATCATGATGCGGAGAAATCTTTAAAAGAAGTGACCTTCAAACACCCGTCACAGGTGTTAAGGGGCGCTTCCGGCAGGCCTAGTTCATATAAGGCAGCTGCTGAAGCCACACCTGGCAAGCTTGATTCCAGCCAATTCCCCGACTTGGGAGGACATGGCCCGGATAGTCAAGTACTAACACCCGGTAACAAGGGTAAGCTCCGCCGGAAGCCGTCTGCAGCAGCAGGAAGTCCTATCGCTGGAGGTATTTATAAACCCTTCAACAGCAACGAACAAATCCAGCATTATCTAAAGTTGGGATTGCAGGTACACCTCCCCCCTACCCCGGATGGTGTACCTTTTGTTCACATGGGACCAGACCAACCTGGGCCTGCTCCCATTCCGAAAGCTGTGGTTAGTACTGCGAAAACTAACCCAACCGCTCCACAAGCACCCGCTAAAGTGAAGAAGGAACCACCCAAAGCGCCGAAGGACAAAATTGTCATTCGTTGTGGGAGGGCGGAGACCTGGTTCGACAGTTGTGAACCAGGTAAAGCTGAAGTCCAGAGCACAATCTACCAGTCGTGGGAAGGACGTCAATGTCGGAGGGCCATAGCATTCCATCAAGGAATGATCAATGACACTCTGATGTGTTTCCGGGAGCTGCACGAAGCCGAAAAGGATCGTGTGGAGAAACAGGTCAAAGATGATGTCAAATATCAGGAAGACCTGGCGGAAAAAACACAACAGAAATCAGATTGTGCCGTCCACGTCCTGAAAAAGAAATTGGACGCGGAAGAGATGAAGAATGTCCAACTTCATAGTAAGTTTATGACAGTCTTCGGTGTCGATCTCGACGAGTGGGATGGCACAAAGGAAGGTGCTTTGCGGTTGCTGAAGGATAAATATGGCAAGAAGTAACCGCAGTCCTCCCTAAGGGACCCGAATAGTCTATTGGCATTACCCTATAGGCCGAACAGTATTCTCCATCCATCCGGACTAGAATACCGGATGATCCACAAAGATGATTCCCGAGGTCCTGGTTGGACTACTAACCCATCCGGGTGCGATGTTCACCATACGACATCTACAACCTATTTATAAAAGGGACTGCAGCGCACGGATGTACCCGATATCCAACCGGAACTATACATCTGTGGGGAGACACACGGCACACTCGCGGATAGTGCTGTTGTGGTATCCTATGGTTTAGTGCATTTAGCACTCTGATATATTTTTTTTTCACTCGGACTATTCAATATAACGGATAAAGGAGCATGTGACGCAACCGTGGATAGCGTCATTTTGTTTCCTATACTATATTATTTGAATCTACAAGACTTTAGCACACTGTAGAGGATTAGGGTAGCTGCCCTATCATCTTACATACTATAACCACAAGGATTAATCACACAAGTTCCACATCTCAGGAATGAACGATGCTCTATTATCAGAGCAATAATACCAATATATATATCCTGCCATTTGAACTTTTCCACCACCTGGACTAACCGGACTGTGTTCATCCACATTTATTTTGATCTCTCCTGAACGTTTAATACGGATCTGTGACCCGAATGAATATATAATAATATATTCATTTATTATAATGACTGTGTCATTCCTGTTGATAATTATTCATAGTATGTTTGTAAAAAAAACCAAAAAACCCAAAGAGTGTATGACGATCGAATATTATATTGTAATATATTTTCCATTCCGGATATATACCCATTATTACTCTGTGATATACGATTTAATATCACTTCTATCCGGTTATATATATGTTCATATATTGTCGTCTAATGACACATATCCATAATGTTAATAACCTCTATTATTGTAAGATAGATATAACTATGACATAACCCCATTGTTGGTTAAATAGTTTATTTATCCCCCAAGTTTTATCTAGTGGGGGTAGTGTAGAGGTATACATGTATGTATATATGTTACATTATGGTCCTTTGGCGTGGTGGGTGAGTCAGCCACCCTCCACTTCCCGGATAGGTGGCAGCATCTGTTCGGGTGGTGTGAGAGAGGCACGGGGGGGGGCGCCACTGTCCCTACCTATAAGAGGAGGACAGGGCTCAGTGGCCGCATCAGAGACAGTGAGACCACTGCCGTACGAAGCTCTCTAACACTGAACAGAGAATCCGGCATCTGCAACAAACTGTCCAAGCTACCTCCGGGTAGCCGTGTCTGTGTCATCCGAACTGTAATAAAACCCTGTTCGCATACACCCAAATCCTCCTCTTGTTGACTTGTCTGTCGAATAGAATAGAGGAGAAAGGAACCCGTTACATTAGCATAATGATTTAAATAATCAATAAAAATGATCATACATTTAGGCATAGCTTTGGATCTAGAAAGGGATCTTTATGCTTTTTTTCAGCATATGAATCTCCATGAGTCATTCTTTTAATTGACAATAATATTTACTATATTTGGAATATGATTTTGGTTGCTGTGGCAACACTTAACTCTGAAAACCCTTATTTAGGCCTTGATTTCTATTCAAAGTATATAATATCAATATTTGGTCTATTTTTCATTTTTTAGACTCTGTAGCCCCCCTAGTGTTAAAATCCAGTATTAAAAATCCTGCAGGGAGGGCCCTTTCCAATCATCTGCCCACAGTTATTTCTTAGAGCGAGCTTTCAGCATAAGTACAAAATTTTCATTAGTTGGACTTTGAAAAGCCAGAATCTCTCAGATGACTCCAAAATGGCAATTCTAATGCAAATTCTCACCTTCTTCAACAAAAGCGTTCACAGAGTATATTCTGCAGGGATAGTCATTAATACTTTTCGTTGAGGTGAATGTGAGAACCTCCCCAGGCTCAGGGGTGGAGTAAATGTACTTGATCTCCCAGGTATCCATCTGAACAACATTGTTGTTACAGTAGTCCACATTAACACCTGAATAACCATGTGGAGTCCGAATGCCTATGAGGTCACCAGTAAGGATGTTAATCTGGAAGCCGTCTGGTACCTTGTGTCAATAGATCGTTAAATGACTATTAGTGAGGGAAGACAGAAGCTCAGAGGTCTTCAGTTGATCCAGGTTTATTCCAGTTTGGTACAGAGTGATCATAAGATGGTACAGCATGATCACTCACCAAGCTTATCCAGCCAAGCCTATGTATGCCTTAGTATAGGGTGATGCAGCCTCTAGGTCTGTGAGCAGAGAAAGATGCTGAGGCTTGATCCTGGCTAGGTTATATAGTCAGGAGCAAGCCCAGGTGACGTCGTGTCTATTTCTGTACTTTCTATTTTTAGTATAGGGAGCGACTCAAATATGCTGAGTCGGTGGTTCTGCTCAGGTTGGAAACGGTCGTGTCTAGTTCCAATCTGTGGCAGGAAGGGTGAGCTGCTCCTATTGGATAGGTGAAGCTAAATATAGTTGAGTTCTGCAGTGGGGGACCCACAGGAGGAAGCCTGGGGATTTCCCACTGGAGGAGGGCAGGAGTGAACTCTTCACCCTGCCAAGCTAAAAATAGGGTAGCCTTGGTTTTGAGTAGGCTTGTAGGCAGAGCTGTGGATAAGCCTAGTGGTGAAAGGTAAATATATATCGAATAATTGTAATACCCAGAATCGTCCATTGACATATCCCCACACTCCCAATAATCTCCGCTATGAGTGCAGGGAAAATATAGGTTTACAAGAGTAAGGATTCTGGGTTTACCAACTTCATATTTACAGAAGGAAATATCTGTGTAATCTTGATTGGTATGAAGGCAATTGCCACAGGGTTTTTAATTGTATGGAGTCCTTAAAGGTTTGTTTGTAGTGTAGGATAAGGTTATGAGTAAATTGAGGGTAAAGTATAAAAAGGAGCCTTTAAGGAATATGATTTTGATTAAAGGTTTGAATTATACCTTTCACTGATTCGTATCTAAAGTATTTGCAAGGTAGCTTGGATTGGGGCTGATCAAGGAGACACACTGAATGCTGAATGATGCTTAAACATGCAAATTATATGTTGACTAAATTGACTAAAACCCATAAATACAAGACATGGTGGGCTTGAAAAGGTATGAAATTTAAGAATCAGCCTAGGAGCTGGGCTTTAAGGCTGTCTTTATGACTGATTTTTCCGGAGTCCTTTCATAAAGGGGGCTCAAGAAAAATGTACAAGTACAAGATCGTGACTGATACACTCCCAACCCTAGCTCAGGGTGTACTCAAAACATTTCTATTAAGTGTTTTGACCTGAGCAAGGCCTGAGAAGTTTCTCTTATAATGATGGAAGTGAGTGAGGATATCCCCACACAAGCACTCAGCTCCGTATGAATGACAGGTGCATGCAAATCCTGTTAGGAGAGGGAGTGTTTGATGCTAGACTTCCAATATTCCATATATCCCCGTTCAACAACTGTGCACTTTTAAACCAATATAAATTTGGTTTCTCATTAATGTAAGTATTATAGTTATAGTATTATAGCTTATGGTTTCTGCAGCTCCATTCGGCGAAGGGTTTGTGGTGGCAAGCCACGTTGCTGTTGTGATGTGCCCTGATGAAGATGGGAAGATGGAGCCCTTAGACGTAGTTGAATGGGAGTCAGGTGCCGCAATCTCCTTCATGTCTGCTTCTTAGAGTAAGGACTGTCTCTGCCATTGCTTAATTTTGATGATGGTGGATACATTGGGAAAAAGGCACATTAGAGAGTCTGTGGATTAGCAAGCATTATCAGAGGCAATACAGGAAGTCACAAAATGTAGACACACTCAAAACCTTGGGTCACATGTTTGGTTACATAGAATTTATCACTCAGGATGATCTCCATTCGGTGGTTAGGATGGGGTGGTTAATCTATCCCCACACAAAGATGGGAAGATACCATCCCCACACAAGGATGGGAGGATGCCATCCCCACACGAAGCTGGAGGTTTTTCAAAATTAATTTGTTCACTGAATGTTGCCTAAAAAAAATGGGGAATATATTAATGATGTCAAATTATCTTAGTTCGGGGGGGGGGGAGGGCTGTAGGGAGAAGATACAATTATGTTCATCCCCAAACAAGCTTGGAAATATTTGTAGGTGAAGAAAGAGATGTTGATGGGGGGGAAGGGGGGGGGAAGGAATAAAAAAAAAAAGGAGGTGAGAAAAAAAAGGATATGATCATAGAATTGTCCATCCCCACACAAGCCTTGAGATATTTCAGGATCCACAAAAGATAATATATGGAAGAGGAGGGGGATTGGAGATTCGTATAATGTGTCTGAATTTTAATAGTTACTTAAGATGACATGCTGGCACTCAGAGTAGGTGAAAGAGGTTGGGGCTTTAGAGAAAAAAAAAAAAAAAAAAATAAATAAATGAATAAATAAAAAGGTTTTAGCTTATGTTAGCTATAATAGATCAGCACTAGCGCTATTAGGGGGGAGATAGAGACTAATATATGTATGGTTCATGGGTGGATTCCAAAATACCTCGTGATGAAATTAGGATGACAATGCTCTGGATTGGCAGTTTTCGGCCTGTCTTAGGCGGGTCATTCTCTGCCGGACTTAGGACTTGGTTTTGGAGCGCTCATTTGTACAGTTCTCAGCCTGACTTAGGAGGTTCAATACTCAGCAGGTCTTAGGAGTTTCATTCTCTGCCGGTCTTAGGAGTCGGTTTAGGTGCACTAACTAGTGCTTTACAATTTGTAAATCATCAGTTGCTAATTGGTAATCAAATATTGGTGTTCCATGATATTGAGTCTATCTCTTGATAAACCAATCTGAAGGGGTACAGGGGCAGACAGGTTGGACTAGCTGTGGGTTGTGAAGTGAACAGTCGAAGTTTTTACGGGTATTCTAGTACTTACACTGCCATTGGTTAATGGAGGTACCTGGGTATCATGACATCAGATTATGCCATTGACAATATAAGAACGACTGATAGTCTAGTACTAAAGATGGGCACATAGGACAGGCCTACCTGGGCTTCTTGCACGCTGTCGACGCCATGTGGCTCCTAATCCAGGCACTTGCTCACTGGTTGCAGTGATGTGGTCGGAATTTGAGAATATTTGTGAAAAAGGCTAAGAATGGGGTGGGCTTAGGCTTATAAACCTGTCCGTGAGGGTGGCTATTTCTCACTTCTTAATCTCCCTATGTTGGTATGTCTTGCCCTAAAAGGCTGGGCCTAATGCTATTGGATGGATGCAGTTTGGGCATGCACTCCCTTATGCAAATTTTGGAACCTATGCCCCAGTAATAAGGTTTATAATTGGGATCCCGGGGTCAGGTTTGAGATAAGGTGGGAGTGGGGAGGGTCAGTGTATGTGTCTAAAAATTGCTGACCATGGATTCATGTGTGTGAGAAACATCATACATGAGCTGGTGAGCTGCTCTTGATTGGCAGGTCATAAATATGGTGTTTTACCTGCATCACCGTCCTCGTGCTAAACAGGTACAAACATGGATTGGGCATGGGGGAATACAGACTCCTACAATAGGCGTGTCGACTGGCAATACGCCATACTGGTAAATAGGAGCCCTGAAAAGCTATCTAGCCGGTGTATGCATGCTTGAAAAGCATGTACCAGAGGATACACTGCCGCCGTGGGCAATTTATGTGGCTACCCAACCATAACTGGAACAAGACAGTCTGCATATACGCTTTCAGTAATGGTTATCATTTTGTTAAGTTTTGTGTTTTGGAGGACAAAAGAGGAAAAAGGGAGATACAGATGGTGTGAGGGTTTTGATCTAAGAGTAATTTACAGGATTTAGACCTTGGGGGGTTTAACATAAATTATTCCTGAAGGGGTGGGGAGAGGCCAGCTAGTGTCAGGGGATTTAAATTTTTGTATTGATGCTTGCAAAAGGATCTAAAGTTCTGGTGACTTTCAATTGATTTGTTTAGAAGATTTGAAGCCAGGATCCAAACTATAAGAAAACTGGGTAAATGACCGAAAATGGGGTTGGGTAAAATGGTGGTTAGCTTTGATGTAATTGTATAGTTTGTGTAAGATTGCCTGTTCTGGATGGTAAGGTGATTTGGTTAAATGATTTTGAAAGGTATGCATTGTTGGTATAGGATGCAGTATGCAAAACAATCATGCTTTGATAAATATTACCAATGTAAATAGTACATTTGGTAAAATATTACTATAAAAGATTTTATCAGTATGGATAAAAATACCTTGCCAAGGTAGTATTTAGTGTGTGAAATGGGGGGAGGGGTAAACTAACATTCTTTTTGACTACATAGGCGTAAAAGCCTGAAGTTTTGAAGGTATATTTGCTATGGATTGGGAAGGGGATATTATTATAAATATGTGAAGTGTTCTTAGCTGTGTGTGAGAGTTTTATGATGGACAAATCAATGAGGTGGGGCTTGTGTGGTATGTTACTAGGCTGCAGTAATGGTGTAGCACTACCCTGCTAGCACAACTCATCCAAATGATGTCTTTTTTACGTAAATAGCATGAGTTTTCACGTAAAAATGATGTAAATTGCACGAGTAGTGCTAGCTGGGTAAGTACAGTAAGGGATGGATGAAGTTTAGTGGGATGAGAGTTGGGGGGAGGGGGGTGAGTAAGGCTATGTATGAGGCCTGGTGGTCAGCTGTATTGGAAACAGCTGGTAGGGTGGGTCTATGGGGGGGGAGGGTAAAGGGAGGGGTAAGTGTTAGCTTTCAGTGATGACCTGACAGGGTGACTGTAGATTATGTATACACTATTTGATGGTGTGATCAGCTGATCAGCTGGGTGTAGTGTTGGTCTAAACTTATGAAGGTTTGGATGTTTGAATACAAATGGGTTCAAAGATTTCTTTGATAGCATATGAGTTGCTGTGAAAAGAAGGGGTTCAACCTAAAGTGTACTACAAAAAGAATGAGTCTAAAAGTGTAATAGTGGTTTGAATTTTGTTTGAATTTCGTGAAGAAAGACTAGATTTTAGTCCAATATGAATGTGAAAGACCAATGATATAATTTTGACATGAAGCTTTTGATAATATGAAAACATACTATTCTGTAGGATTAGGTTCTATATGACGACAGGAGTCAGCTGACCATCTGAGAGGGAAAGGGGAGAAAAGGGAGAGGGGTGGGGTCATACTCAGGTCATGGAGATGACCAGGGGGTGGTATATGGGAGAGTGGAGGGACGGGGGGGGGTCTGGACTGACCACAGATGGTATATGTTATAGGGAAATACACAGTAGCGGTTTCTTATTGAATTCAGATACTGGGACACATATCAGGTTATTGGGGTGGGTTGGTTTGAAAGTGATATAAAAAATGGGCCTAAAGTTGTTGGGTTTCTTATGGATTGATATAGCATGGCTATTGTCATTAAAGTGGGACTAAAATGTTTTGTGTTTCATTCTGATTGATACAGGATGGCTCATGTTGTTAAAATGGGACTAGAATTTTGGGTTTCCTTTGGATTAATGTAGGATGGCTTTTTATCATTAAAAGGGGCCTTAAATGTTGGCTTTAATTTTGATAATCAATGATTGATGCAGGAAGGCTATTGTCGTTAAAATGGGCCTAAAATGTTCGTGTTTCATTTGGATTGATACAGGGCTATTATTTTCGTGATTAACTAGGTGACAAGGCCAGAAAATAAGCTTTGATTAGTCCTGGGTCTGAAATGTTGTCAGAGTAACATGGTAAAATTTTGATCAAATACAGGGTGTTGTGATTTTGAGAGATAGGGTCATGTTGAGGTTGGGCACACAACCAGGTTGGGTTTGGATGGGGGGGGTGAGAAGATAAGGGGTGATATTGGGGTAAGGCACGTGACCAGTGAAGAGGGGGGGGGGCTAAAAAAATACATATAGTCAGCTGAGAAGTAGGTTGTAATTGGAAGGGGTTGTGTAAAGGGAAGGGGGCAGGGTGAGCAGAGCTCAGTACTGAGGTATGAGCGGCTCCTGGTGTACGGAGTAGCTCCCGTAGGGAGCATGGTATTTGGGAGAGGCACACGGAGTAAAGCATGTGGCTGTAGTGTGCTGCTGACTGGTTTCCCAAAAAGGGGTGGCTACTAGGGGTGGTGGGGGGGGGGCTGACCACAGATAGTGTGAATATTGTGCTCTTATGCTAGTTGTCGTGTAAAGAGGAGCTAATAAGAGGGTTTTACATGTACATGGAGAGATCATAGAGTTTTATACAAGAGATCCCGCATGACAAAATAGTAACCTGTGACCAGAACCTGTTTTGCAATTATGTCAGTATTAATGTGGACTTCCTACCTTTGTGCCCATAAGTTGCTGGTGCCAATCATCAGGTGGATATAAGTGTTGCTGTATGGATTGGATCCTCCTTGTGCCATTTGAGAGCATGGTGTATATATGGCATATAGTCTCTGGTACTCTGGTCTACTCTGGTGTATGTGTGGAGTAGGTGGTGATACTACCTGTGGTGGTGGTAGTGCTGGTGGCTGCTGGAGGCTGGGAGCTGTTGGCCGGCATTCTGGTGTTGGTGGAATCCTGCTATTGTTCTTGTAAGAGGTAATAATAGTGGGATTTTAATTAAGTTCTCCACCAGTGTCAATAGATCGTTAAATGACTATTAGTGAGGGAAGACAGAAGCTCAGAGGTCTTCAGTTGATCCAGGTTTATTCCAGTTTGGTACAGAGTGATCATAAGATGGTACAGCATGATCACTCACCAAGCTTATCCAGCCAAGCCTATGTATGCCTTAGTATAGGGTGATGCAGCCTCTAGGTCTGTGAGCAGAGAAAGATGCTGAGGCTTGATCCTGGCTAGGTTATATAGTCAGGAGCAAGCCCAGGTGACGTTGTGTCTATTTCTGTACTTTCTATTTTTAGTATAGGGAGCGACTCAAATATGCTGAGTCGGTGGTTCTGCTCAGGTTGGAAATGGTCGTGTCTAGTTCCAATCTGTGGCAGAAAGGGTGAGCTGCTCCTATTGGATAGGTGAAGCTAAATATAGTTGAGTTCTCCAGTGGGGTAAATATATATATCGAATAATTGTAATACCCAGAATCGTCCATTGACACTTGATATTAGACATCCGTCCCGCTTCTGTCTCAATGGTGTTTGAACCCACATGTATGAATTTATTGGTCTCATTGATACACCTGAAAGGTATTGAGGTAGAGTTAGTTCAAGCAAATTAGTTATTCTTAAATGTTTTGTTCCTACTATTTCACAGCTTCAGAGGTATAGAATAATTGCATCAAAACTTTCTTCAAAAGTTACATACAGTGCTGCCATCTAGAACAGAAAATAGTTGCAAGTCAATAATGTTGTAGCTTACTGAGAAAACTGCGATTGACTTCTTAGAACCATAAACCCTCCAGGCAGTGATTGTTCCAGCTTTGTTGAAGATGAAGTCGGGGTTGTCAGGAATGAATATACGAGGTCTATCCGCTACACTAGAGCGGGGCTCTGCACCAACATTTACAATTGGGGTCAATTCTTTAAAATTCATGAGAACAAGTAGTATTTGATAAGAATACTGCATCATACCTCAGGTATTTGCATTTTACATACATGGTGTACATACATAATGCTAAATAATCTGTTATGGAAGAAGGTGGGTAAGAATATATATCATGGAAGATCATACACCAAAATTGAAAAAGAACCATAAAGCCCCTCTCACAAAGACAGAATATCACTTACCTTTAATTCCTTTCTTGCAAATAACTGGCTTTGCATAATACCATTTGCAGAACTGATCATTCCATTTTCCATTTGTTGTTGTAGCAATGCAATGTATATAGTTTTTTGGCCCGCTATGTGCTCCGGTATCCCAATTTGTATAATTTAGAGCTGAACCATCAGAAGCCACCCACTTACTACCATCCAATGTGTAACCTAGATAGATGTACCTAAAACATAAAGGCGTTGACATTTTTGAGTAGGTCAGGTTAGAGAATTTCAGAGATTTTATGATTCAGAAATCTTGGTCAAAAATTAAACTTTTCTTACTGATTTTCTGCCATTTCAACAAGGAAGTCATTTTCAGCTTGATCCTTGACAGTACTGACATGGGCTCCCCATGCCTGGCAGGCAGCTTCTGATGGATGATAAAACTGTGTTGTGGGATGCTTCCTGTAGCAGTTGTCTTCATATCTTGTCCAGTTAACTGGACAACCTGTGATGAAAAACAATTTCTAAGCTTGTAAATGGATCACATGTAATGTTGATTCTACTTCTCGTCAAAGTCAAATACAGCTTGCTAGATACTTGATATTGAAACCATACACTTAGCTAAATAGTAGTATTCCCTTCACAGATTATCACAACATAACAGACATGGAGATATTTCATAAAGCACTGATGACTTTCTGACCACACAGTATGGGGTAGAAGAACCTTATGGAAAGACAAATGAAACCGTTTTACCTACTACTCAAGGTGTTAGAATGCATTCATCTCTCCCTATGGAGGGGTAAAATATTGTTTTTCATAAGCATCATGTCATGGACAGTCACATGTGGGTTCATTAGCCGAAAAAGATTGGCAACCCCCTCCCCTCAATGATGATTTAAGAATTTCTGTTATACTGCCGTGGCAGGAGAGCAATATTTTTGTCTGGTGACTCCCTACACTTGAAACATACAAATGAAAATCAATACCATTTGCTAACAACTGGAATTCAATAATGCCCACTTTGCTGTCAGTCTTACTCTGAGGATACAGCTCAGTGATTGTAGCTATGACAGAGTTTGTGTCTACAGATTCATCCAAAAAGAAGGTGTCCCACATCTGTGCATGAAAGTCACTAGAGCCTTGTCTCTTCTTCAATGTTACCTAAACATTGTAAAAAGAAAGAGTTTTGAATTATTCAGATTGTTATTAAATCACATAGCACTGAACAGTCTGTATGAAATACAAACAAGCTACTAAATGCAGATTTTCCAACTGATAAAGTGCATTTGGTAGTTGGACCTTGCAACATGCATATATGCATTCATTTATGCATTGAGGTACTGACCTCTTTGGTAGTACCATCTCCAAACTCAAGTCTCACAGTTTTGATTTGAGCTGTTGCTGACATGCGCATGATACAACCTCCTACCAAACTGTATATCTCTGAAAACTAAAGGGCAAAGTTCTGTCCAGTAGGCGGTGAGTCTGGCACCCAAGAGCTGTCCCAGTCAGTCAGCACCTCATTCAGAACCATGTCACAGATACCTTCTCTTGAAGATGCACCAGAGCAGGTTGATAAATTTATATGTTAGTGCCGCTACATTTTCTAAAACAGGTTGCTCTGAAATTAAGAAAGTGTTTGACTGTTGTGGAATGAAACTTAATGGTCATGATTTTAACTATTGGTCGGATCTGCCAGGAAATTTGATACTGCAAAGCAGCTCTGATATTGTAGGAACCAGAAGCCACTGCCATCTCAAATAGTGTGCAATGATTACATGATTTTTAATAATTTTTAAATTATTGGGGATTTGTGTAGTATCTTGTGCAGTATCTTGTAAAGAATAACAATTTTAGTACTTCCCCATACATGGTTTCTTACCATCTCCCATCATATATGAGATGGAGTAAGTGCGGTAAGGGTTACTGGGAATCGTTCCTGTGAGGGTCTGTCCTACAACCAGTGGTTCAGAAGTTTGATGCTTGATATATTTAGCTTGCTGTGTGATGGAGCTACACACATCATACCTTAAGATAGAAGTGATAAAATACTGATGTAATGCAATGTTTTTTTGTCTATTTACACCATGTAACTATGGTGATTTTCCATATATTTTCCATTTTGTATAATCATACCTCTAGAACCAGCTAAAACATAACATATTGTGGTCATCAACTTAGAAAGCTGGTATTGCTCACTAGTATAACAAAATTGTGTAGACATACTTGTCTGATAACCAATTATCCCATGGTTAAAGTTCTGCTACTGTTTGATTGCTTTAGTTAAAAGGTGTGACATGGAAATGTACTTACGGAATAGCAGGATCTTTACCGGGGAGATAGTACCAGGCTATCAGATCACCTCCCTGTACTTGTATCATATCAAATGGGGCTATGTTGATAATGTTGGTAACTCTGTCTCTGATAGACCAACCAGTATGTACTTGTCTGACTGAGGTCGTAGCACCATCATAGTCCGAGTCCAAGTACAGTTTCCAAGATTCGATGGAACCTGACTTGGACACGGTTAGTGCTGGACTGCCTTCAAGATAGATATCACCTTTGCTAATTGAACTGTCAACCTGTCGTTGATACTGGTCTCCAACATTGGATGGAGCAGCACCTCTTAATTAACTGTGATAATTTTCTTTTACAGTACAGTAGAAAATATATATTTTTCTAATATATATCTACTGTGCTCGTCGACTGGGTCGTTGGGTATTACTTTTTGTTTAGACTGATCCGGGATCTCTGAATTTTTTTTCCAGAGACCTCGTTTTAGTCTAGGGGGGGGTGGTGTGGTGGTCCCTAGTCATCCTCAAGGTACCTTCGTGGTCCTTGTGGGCGACATCAAAAGCACCTCTCTTACCCGACGCCTGTGGGCGCTGGAGTCCAGCGCCACGTCACCACATGGTCACGTGGCCCTCGACTCTGGTATATATAAGGCCATTGTATGGCCTATCTCAGAGTCAGTCCAGTCATGACGGACCGTCGTGAGCGATGGTAGGTGGCTGCCCAACTACCATGTTATAATACTTATCTGTGCTGTTGCACGGAGAAGGTATATGTTGCTTGTTAAACATAGACACTAGAAGGCTTTGCTAATCATCTAGTGTCAAAAGTGCTTAGTAGTTCAAACCCTACTACCTGTAAACTGTCATCGAGAATGGCTGATGCCTATGCGTCATTGACAATAAAGTTTTAACTGGAACCTGAATAGTTGTCTATCGAAAGATTCGATTAGCATCGAGGGGTAGAACACTACAGCTGTGACCCTGCAAAAGACAGCATTGACCTCAGTACCATACCTACTACTGCGGTCCAACGCCCCAATTGAACCAAAGGCAACAATTAGTTCCTCGACTTCTCACTAGGTAATGTCACTAGGAGCTTGGTTGGACTTTTTGCTTACCATACACACACTGATTGATGTAAATTAGATCGACATTGATGGTGTACTATATCAAGCAGTTTCTTTCGCCGAAAGAGTGGTTCTGAGTGTTGCTGATTTATGCTGTGGCCTGCCTCCGTTTATAACATTTCCTGGTGTCAGCTTATATTCCAACCCTCATCCACTAATTTACAGAAAAAGGTGTTTAAATCATACATGTATGTTAAATTTGCTTAGTCGTCGCAACCCCACCTAGCACCCTGTGGTGGAATTACATCCTTTTTTTTAAAAAATAAAACTATGTCCTCATGTACCGTATACGTATGCAAGTATCACACCTGTCTTGACTTATCAGTATTAATAGTACCCCAAACATGGCGAATGTTGTATTTTGGACGAAACAAGGAGTGGACATTGTCCACCACACTGAAAAACTAGGTGGACACTAACATATATGGTTTATGCTAGAAATCTGTCACCACTTCCCATTGTCACACCATCTTTTTGAACAGTTAGAAAAAATATTTCGACTTATAAATCCAAAATGGCTGGTTTAGATTTGTTGTTTAAATTATGCAGGGTCCCTACCGTCTTACCTTTGGACACTAGCAGCCACCTCATGTACATTTAAAATAGAATCGTCCCAAGGTTATTTTTAAATGTCAGTACCGTTTGGAAGATGCCATTTCACTTATGAAGGGATGACAGATGTCCGTTCATTCGCACAACGTTTGATGTGGTGGCTGATAGCACACCCAATGTATGTTAATATCACATTACCTACTTGACCGATTAGGCTAACGTCGTCTTACACCAGTAGACAGGCATAACTAAAACAATAGATGGGTTTACAGTGATTCTTTTCTACGCAAACAGAGTCTGCATCGTCTGACCCCTGTTTTTGCACCAAACGTGGCAGCCCAACGCCATCTTGGATTTGTATTAATGACGGAGATGTATTCTTTTTATTGTTGAAAGTGGTTCTAAAGAGAACCTATGATCCCTTTAAGGAGTCAAGTCCCGCTTGGTTGGAATGTGCAGACTGAATTGAACCTTGGTATTTAGATTCATGGTGAGGTGGAATATATCTATCTTTTAAATCAGTTTGAAAAAGGGTGTAGTTTTACAATGAGACTAATGTGAAGATTATTTATGCATGAGTGTGAATTTTAGATCACTGTAGATCATATAAAACTAATCTTGGTAGTATTAAGCTGTGTCGTGTTAAATAAATGCATAAACTATACATCTATAAAACATTTGGTTGTGTGTATGGGTCAGGTCATCAGAAAGTGTAAGATTTGCCCTTGAAGGCCCCTTAAAATTAACTTTCTAATTACTTTATAATACCCTGACAAATTTGTGAAGGGCCATTCCCTCAGCTCAGAAATCCAAAAAATACCAACTAAGGATATCCGGTTCCATTTTTATTGCTTGTTTTTTGTCATGTAACGTCCAGTACCAAAATGATGAAATATGGAGGTGATTAAGGTTGCTGTCAGTAATATAGAATGTCTCATTATGCATAGCAAACACATGCAATAGCAAGGCCAATATGTCTTTTATTGACTTCAATTATGGAATGGAACAAAATTTGAGTTATGCATGCACAGTAGACTGCCTCTTACATGATAATAAAAGTACTGGACGTTACGTAACGTCCCGTACTTTCATCAGAATTTTTCACATAAGCTGCTCTCACATGGAGACAAATGCTGATAGACACACAATTTTTTCACCAAAATAGGGGATAATATGTCCCTCCATATAGGAAATAACAAAAATGTTGAAGCTTTATTTTTTCCATGTAATATAACTGATTTAGATTTAGGTACCGGACGTTACAAATTACAGATTTCCATTTTCAAAGACACATGATGAAAAATTCTCATCCAGTAACATATTGAAACCTCATGGAAATGGTACCTATGATCATATACAATATAAAAAATAACTTTGGGATACTCCAGATGTTTTTTATTCAATACAGGATACTTGTAAAAAATACAAAAAGTAAAAAAAGAACAAATTTGGCCATTTTTTTCACTTTGGCAGGCTACAAGTCTGAGAGTTTCTGATGCATGACCCTAAATTAACATTTGCCTAATAGCCCTAAGTGTTATCTATCTAATGTAAGATAAGATTGGTTCACAACTTATTTCTCCAGAGCCTTAAGAGTCCAAAATGACCCCAAAAATACAAAATCTACTGCTTTCTGGCAACCTGACCCGTATACTACATAGGACGGTACAAAAGGTTTATGCTACCGACACAAACCGTTGTCCTTAAGTAGCTTAAGATGGCACCACTATTTCTATTTGAGATAATTACTACACCAATGTAACATGTATTTCATTGCAATATATTCAACATTGTGTGTAGACATTTGATTCTTGTTTTGATAAAGATGTATGTTGTCAGACATGTTTTAATGTCCAAAAAATTGTGTGTTTGTCGTTAACAGTGTGGAATACAAAGCTGTTTTGTTTACACTACCATTTCAATGACTCTTTATGTCATGGCTGATACGAACATCACTAAAGATTAGTATTAGAACTGCCGTATTCAATGGGGGCATTGAATACAATGTGTTTGTATTCAATGGGTGTCCGCGATCTTGGATTTTGAACAGATCTCAGCTGTTTTTCTTTATTTAAAAGCAAAATAACCCCATAGACCATGACATAAATGCAAATGTCCACTTCCATAGGATTTCTTTACATTGTATTCCCCTCTGTGGGACAGGTTGCATACACCAGTCCCACCACAGGGAATACGATGTAAAAATATCCCATGGTCGTGGACATTTGCTAATATATCTGTTACAAGTACCATGCAGCCAGACTGGGACCATACAACCTCATACACACCCCACCCTCTCATTGCGCCGAGACAGGTGGTGGGATACCTGTTTGGTGGGAAGGTGCAGCCTTAACCGATCCATGGTTGAGACCCCCCCTTTATAAAGGGGGGGGGGCGTGTAGTGACCTGCTGGTAAGGCTGTGACCCCACAAAAGACAGCATTGACCTCAGTACCATACCTACTACTGGGGTCCAACACCCCAATTGAACCAAAGGCAACAATTAGTTCCTCGACTTCTCACTAGGTGATGTCACAAGGAGCTTGGTTGGACTTTTCGCTTACCATACACGCATGGATTGATGTAAATTATATCGATATTAATAGTGTACTATATCAAGCGGTTTTTTTTGGCGAAAGAACTTCAAGTAAACTATAAACAAGTTCGACATTGGTCGACACCTTTTAGGTAAATGTAAAAAGTTTTACAAGTACTATTGAGTGAGGGTGATGTAAGCGTGGGCGTCGCTTAGACGGCTGGTGCACCATCCATCGCGATGCAGTTAACCATAAGCCAGACTTTGTTTTTCTGCAATGACACCAGTTGCTGCTGCTATAGCAACCTGTGTTTTTTTACAGGTTAAACTATTTCGGCACACAGGTCCGACTGTCTCAGTAATTATGAAACTGAGGGAAACGCTGTCACTGGGAAAACGCTGTCACGACAGGTTCTCTACAGAACCAAACCTTTAACCTATTCTTCCATCACAGTGTGTCTGATTTTTCATTTAGCACATCATGCTGTTTGTGTTGTATTTAGATCATACCGTAACAGTACGTTTAAGTGTCGGGTATAGTTGATTGAATTCAATTTGCACCCAGGAACTTATACATACACAATATATTTACAGTTGTAGTAACCTGTCCCTTTTGGGTTGGACAATTATGTACAAAGGATCATATAGCTTCTCTACAGAACCACCCATGTCATACATACAGTACTAGGAGTAGTAGTACCACTGTTTGGAGACGCTATTGGTGTAGTAAAGAACTTTTGAAAGTACTTCATCATTTTTGGGTCTAAATCAGAATGAACTTTACATATATACGATGTTATTTTTGTTCCAACAGTGTTAAACGTTGTAGACTTTACTTTTATACATTTTACACATTTGAAATGATCAGATACAGTCATCAATGAGATTATATTTTTGATTACACCTTTTATGGAAAAGGTTATGGTTTTACAAGTACCGGTTAGGACAATAAATAAAGTGTATGTTGGGGAGGTCTACGCTGTCTCTTGCGGAGGGATACCCTTCATGGATTCTATAAAGAATCCTCATTTGGTAAAATCAAAAGTAAATTGCTGTAAAGAGGGGGTGGTGTGTTCAGACTGTAGAGGGGTAGGGGTACTTATTAATAGTCTGTTGACTCAATGAAATTCAAATCTGCGACATGAAAAAAAAAAGACTGTTTGAAGGTAAATAGAATGGGTTATTCAAACGAATTACTTTGATCAAGTACTAAATTATCTTAAAACAAAATGCTCCCACTTACAAAGAAACACCTGGTGGCAAATTTTAAACCTTTTAAATCTACCAACTATTCTTCCTTTTTCATATTTTTTGTGACAAATTTCTGTTTATTATATCCATACCACATCTATGTATTGGTTGACTGGGTGGTCATTGAAAAAAGCTATAGTTTAAGGTTGGTAGTAGTTCTCCAAGTACCTAACATGGGGGTAAAACTGGTGGTATTTTTTTTCTGGTACCTCTACTAGTATTACTTCTACTACGATCATTTACTGCATCTGATTTTACTGCTACTGCCGCTTTTACTACCGCCCCTTTACGCTAGTTCTGCTCGCCTTACTTTTAGCTACTACTGTCACTACTGTTGTACTAACTGCCGCTGCTGCTATTGCAGCACCTATACTCCTAAAAGGTTGGCATAAAGCTCCAATGAAGTGCACTTCATTGGTGCATCATGACAACCAATAGTCAAAATGCATTAATGCATCAGCAGTCTTTAAAGGGTTAAATTTAGCCCTAGTGAAAACCCCAACAGCCCTACAGTCATGTATCATGCCGACAGCTTCCTGCTGCTGCTGCTGGCTGCTGCTGCTGCTGGCTGCTGCTGGCTGCTGCTGGCTGCTGCTGGCTGCTGCTGCTGATACGGTTGTACATACTTTTACTGGTGGTGTTGCTCCACTCACTCCAGTCGCTGTACATGCTCCTACCACTGCTCATGTTTTTGCTTTTGCTACCCCTTTTACCACTGATGCTGTCAAGGGAGACAGTCGATGTGATCTGCCCTTCCAAAAAAAAAAAATCAGGGTTCTTTATATAGTCAGGAGAATAAACTAATCCTGTTCTCACCTGGATCCTTTTGCCCTGGATTAATCAACATGAAAAAGGAAAAACGCTTTTTGGGATAAAGGCATCAGGTGGGATAACAGGTGTAACAACTGTCATAATTACCTTAATGTGTCTTACATTAATAAGAGGATTATGAAACGTTAGGAGATTAAGGTGTTCAAAAGTTTGTCTGTATACAAAAACTACAGGGGTGGTTAACGACAAAGGGAAATATAATCTTGTAAGAGAGAAATCAAAGTGTTTTAATTGGATTACTCGCTATGGATAAGAATAAAGGACAAACTTTCTACCATGTGTAACTATGAGGTTAGAACCCTTTAAGTCTTTTATCTTTTTTCCTTTGTGTATAAGAGGGTTATGGAACATTAGGAAATTAAGGCGTTCAAAACTCTGTATACAAAAACAACAGGGGGTGGTTAACAACAAAGAGAAATATAATCTTGTAAGAGAGAAGTCAAAGTGTTTTGATGGGTTTACCTACTACGGTTACGGTTAAGAATAAAGGACAGACACCCTACCAAAGGAGGATATTTGTGACCCATCCTAACAAAGCGGTACTGAAGTCGCACATTTAGAAGTCTAAATAAAGGCTTCTCAAGTTGTATAGTGTCAAAATTTAAAATTGATGCTTAAGCATTTTTTCTAACCTATGGGTAAAACCTTGCAAAATTCTTTCTTACCAAACTTTATTTAAACCCCAAATGCCTAAAAAACATAAAACTCTATAGTTTTCATGCTTATATAGGATTATTTAGGTCTTATATAGGTTTCATTAAATATTATATGTTTAATATGTCAATTTATCTCAGTTTATTTAATTTTTACTTCATGCAACTAAATTTACAGACAGAAGCTTCATAGAGGATCACCTGGTTCAAAATATGCAAGTGTTATATACCAAATGAAAAGCTATTAATGAACTGTAAATGAATATACCAATAACTAAACATTTTGTATGTGCGACTTCCGTACGATTTTTGTAAGGCTGGGTGACATTTGTGACTATGAGATCAAACCAAGTGAGGCTTATATATAGGCTCAAAGTACCCCGGAACTTTTTTTCCTTTGAACTACCTTCCATTTTGATGATGTAAAAGTAGAGTCAAGTTTTCTAATTCTCCTAATGTTTATTTCCCCCTGTGAAGTTGGGTTTATAGGGGACCCAGACATCTTTCATCTATTCAAAACTACAATAAGGGGCTTATCTCCAAAGGGGTATATAAGGAAGGAAAAAAATTTCATTCACTCACACTTTCTCTTTAACCCTCACCATGTGTTCAACACCAATTAAGCTACAGATAAGGACCGAGGATGCAAGCGCTCCTACTTCTACTTATTAGTTATGTGATGTAAAAATTACTACGTCTGCTCCTGCTGCTAATGACATCGGCGCTTCTGTTAACGGGCGGTCTCATACATCTCCTTACTTGCTATGTCCGCGCTATGTACCTGCTGCTACTAATGAAAGTGGTACTAATTCCGCTGGTGTTAATGAAGTAGCTAATGTAGGTGTTACTGCTACTGCAGATGTTAAGCAGTATCACCCTCACGCTGGAGAAAACTGTGCTGGTGAAACTACAGCTGATGTAGTAAGTGACATAGACGCTGCTGCTGCTGCTGCTGCTGCTGCTGCTGCTGCTGATGATGTCCATTATCACTCTTACGCTGGAGAAACTACAACTGACGTAGACGTTAATGTTAATGAAGGTCGAACTGCTGGTGCTGGTGCTGCTACTGCTGGTGCTGCTACTGCTGCTGCTGCTACTAGTAAGGAAGGTGATACCAGTGTTTCTACTGCTAAAAACTTCTCTAGTAGTTACACTACAGCTGACATAAACATAAAAAGAAAACAAGATTGCTATAGGTGTATAGGCAATGCAGTGTAAGGTACATATCTGAAAAAATACACTGCTACTGCTACTCCTGCTTGTGCTACTGCTACTACTGATGTTAAGCATTATCATCCTCACGTTGGAGAAGACTATACTGGTGAAACTACAGCTGACCTAAGTGACGTAAACGATGCTGCTGCTGGTGCTGCTGCTTCTACTGCTGATGGTCATTATCACTCTTACGCTGGAGAAACTACAACTGACGTAAACGCTGCTGCTATTGAAGCTGCTGCTGCTACTGCTACTGCTGCTGCTGCTGCTGCTGCTGGTACTAGTAAGGAAGGTGACACCGGTGTTGCTGCTGCAATGGAGTATTTTTCACCTTCCACTGAAAAAGACTGTGCTGGTGAAAACTACACTACAGTTGACATAGACACAGACACATGATTGCAAAGAGAGATCATAAAATTGCGGAAAACAGTGGAAAAATCACAGCACCCTGATTGGTCAAGGGGTGGTCATGTGACATTTTAATGTGGGCATGCTGCATTACCATGCCAGGGCCCCTTTATCAGAGACATTCAAACTTGCTGTAATTACTGCTGGCTTTTTTTCACTGCCACCGATGACCAAAATCTACCCCTGTAAACCAGGGGTATTTTGGAAACTGACACTAGCGTCCTGTTTAGTATAGGTTTGATGAACTGAATATATAGTATCAGTACCACATCTGTGTACATGGTAAATTCTAATTTTGGGTCTAAAAATACACCAAATGTGTTGTAGAACTAAATTTTGTTCTTGGTACTTACGCTAAGGGATGGTCCATCAGGTAGTTTTTCAATATTGTCCACAAACTCAATAACATGTCACTAATTACAGTCATTCTTTGCTGTGTGCTCACGTGCCATGTGCGTGTTGACACATCATGTGACCGTTGATACCCCAAAAGTTCGTCCTAAAAATCCACTCCACTGGTGAAAGCACCTTTATTAGGCCTAGTTTTCAGCTGGTTAACTTTTTTTTACAACAGGGTTCTCTAAATCCAAACCACCTCCATCGTAGCTCCAAAGTTGACTCCTCCACCTATATATAACCTTAATATTTTTGCATTCTCACCCTACACTCAGAGTTTGACATGTTTTAACAGCTATAAGACTTGAAAGAAAACTTAGCATTCTTTTCATCTACCCTTAGCATGTCGCGCACACAAAGTGTGAATACTTGTTGCACTGTGATCACAATATCTAAATGTAAAACGTAAAAAAAATGAAAAAAGGTGGCACCACCCAATCATTACTGTTACTACGCTGTTTTACAAAAGGTGGCGCCACCCACTCCTTACATTATTCCAACGTTCAACGCATCGCATCGCCTTACACACCTTATATGTGACTACTCCCTCACACATGACTATATAAAGAGACTAGCATCGAGGTAAAAGGAGGGTGATCGTGGTAGATGAAGCTCTCTCTCTTTGTTGAATGTAATGTCGCAGTTCTCACAGAGATAAACTGTAGAAACTCCCACCTCCTGCAGCTTCTTCTCCTCCTTCTCCTCCGACCTTCATCAACTTCATGGGCATCATCACCATCATCATCCTTTTAATATAAATTTTACACCAAACAAGGTATACTTAATGAAAAAAAAAGAACTTTTATCCTACCCAAAGGGTAGGGTAAAAAAAGGTTTGTTAATTTTTTTAATTTCTTTTTAAACAAGAAGGGCAAGCTTTTAGCTTGCATAAATAAATAAAAAAAAAAGGCCCCAAATTTTATTTTTTTCTAATAATTTTTCCTAATGAATAAAATAAAGGTCCCATTTTTTTTTTGGGGCAAGCTTTTAGCTTGCCTTAAAAAAACAAACTATTTACATAACGACCCACACCTCTTTATACTAATAAAAGGGTATGTCTACATATAACTGATAAATTGGTTTTATACTTCACTGAATTCTTTAAAGCGGCGTTGTTAAAAGAAAAGGTTCATAAAGACCTCAATTCATTAATTGACTATTTACAGATGTTTTCTAAAGAGAAACCAATGGGTCGAGGGGGGTGGCCTATTATGCAAATGAGGTCAAAGGTCAAGGTTGCCTGTGACATCGTAGGTGAAGGGGGCGTGCCTTATTATGAAATGAGGCCATGCCCCCTTGTGACGTCACAGGTCACGTGACCAAATGGAGGCCTCCGATTGGCTGCAGGTCAAGTGAGTAATTAACAGTACTTAACTATAGTCCTGTTCAGATACATACTATACTACTTAAAACCCCTCCTCTACCATTCTCAAGAGTCAATCATATGTTGTGCCTTACACTCTGCAAAAGGGTCACTTCTTGCAGAATTAACCTGGCCCTCTGTGGAGACGAATGTTGACGCCGCTGCGGTTCCTGTGATGGCCGGTCAAGCAGGGGTTTGGGGGCCCCCGATCAAGCATATATGCCAGAACTCATCTGAATTTGAACTACATTCAGATGAGATCATCTGAAACTTATGGAAACTTAAATGGAAGATTATTATTCAGATGAGATCTTATCTGAAAACAGTCAGAAGTGTGTGGCAGCATGGTCCCATGTTGTGACCGCGAAAACGTCACCGGATAATGTAAACATTGCAAGGTTAAATAAACACAGGAGACACCTCTACTTCCGGCCTGAACGTCTACACTTGTCCCTGAGTCAGTTCTTCATTAAAATACATGATTATACAATAATCTACACCCTACAATACATCAAATGGCGACGAGGATAAAGAATCTACGCTGGAGAATATCAGTGAAGTGATTTTGAGCCATTTCTGATCTTCCAAAGTGGAAATATTGGTGAGTGAAGTAACATCAATTTTGGCTTCAAAATTTCACTGCAGCCCCAACATTGTGTAATACTACTACAAACTGCACCTGAATCTGGTTTACAGACTGGCTTCAGACTATCTACAATTTACAAGTGTTGTTGGGAAACAGTGGCATACTGACAATTTTGTAGTGCCAACTTTGGTGAAATTAGTGCCAATCCACAAATACATGTACATTTCTAGGCCTACTGGCTATACCTACAGTGTGTTGCACTATTACTACTAGATCTACATATTCACCATGGCTGCTGCTTACATACCCTTAGACCCTATTCCAAAATTTCTGGATGTGCCTGGCAGACCTCCCATCCCATGGGAGGAGTGGGTAAATTTATTTGACAATTTTCTACAGGCTTCCCCTGACATTGACAAGGTGCCCATAAAAAGGCAAGTGTGCATTTTACTACATTATCTGGGTACTGAAGGTCAGAGGAGGTATACCAAATTAAAAGAACTTCCAAATTACCCAGCTGCAGCCACTGATTTAGACAAGGCAAAATTGAAAATGGGAAATGAGTTCAAAACTTCAAAGCACAAAAGGTCTGAGAGAGCTATTTTCAGGCGGAGGAAACAGAAACCTGGTGAGACTATTTCTGAATTTGTCGCCGCTCTTAGAGATCTAGCTTCTACATGTGATTTCGGTGATTTTCTGGATGAAGCTGTGTGTGATCAGCTGATAGAAAAGGTGAGCAGTCACAAAATTAAAGAGAGACTCTATGCTGAAGATGATCTTGAACTAGATAGGGCCATTCAAATTGCAAAAAGAATTGAAAGTGCTTCAAAAAATGCACAGGCGACAAACAGTTCCACCTTTGATGATACAGTGAACTCAGTAAAAGGGAAATACAAAGGTAAAAAGCAGAATCCTGGTAACATACAAAAGGCCAGTCAGCAGGGTGCCCCAAAAAGTAAACCTACGAAAGGTAGATGTTATCGATGTGGTTCCCCTGATCATTACGCCAATGACCCTAACTGTAAGGCCATAGGTAAAAAATGCACCAAATGTCAGAAAGTAGGACATTTTGCCAGTGTATGTTTTAGCAGACAGGTAAACCAAGTCGACGATGAGTTACAGCAAGTGGTCCTTACGATTAATTCTTTACATGACAGTCAGATGCCACGGTGTGACATACTTATTGAAGGTGTTTCCGTACATATTCTTGTCGACTCTGGTTCCATGTACACTATATTGCCAAAGTCGCTTTACGACTCGCTATTCAGTCACTGTCCGCTACATGAGAGTGATATTCATCCTGGTGGTTACGAGGGCATTCCCATTACCATTCATGGTTTTTTCAAGGCAACCATTCAGTACAAGGAGCGGTCCACTACAGAAAAGGTATATGTATCTAAAAAAGGTGCCGCTATCATTGGTTGGCCTACCCAATGCAAGCTTTCAATTGTGCTTGACCCAACTTTGTCGCAACCAGTTCTACACACAACACCGAGCTTCGTTGAAGAGTTCTCAGACGTCTTTGACGAGAGTGCGACTAAAGAGGCAAAATACTTTACACACGATATTCGCTGGAAAGAGGGTGAAGTTCCCATCCAGCACCGAGTGCGCAATGTTCACTATCCGTAAGACCTGCCCTCACCAAAGAACTTCAGAGACTACAGGATTTAGGTATGATAGAGCCTATTGAGGCTTCCGAATGGGTTTCACCCATAGTAATTGCAAAGAAAAGTAATGGCCGCATTCGCATATGCGTCGATCTTAAGGATGTAAATTCGAAAATTGTCGTTGAGACGCACCCCATACCTAACATCCATGAAATGCTTAGCACACTGGGAGATGCTAAGATCTTCACAAAATTAGATCTCAGTTCTGCTTACCACCAGATTCCGCTCACTGAGAAATCTAAAGACATTACTGCCTTCATCACCCCAGATGGACTTTACCGCTACACTCGAGTTCCATTTGGGCTAGCGTCAGCCTCTTCGCTGTTCCAGCGTATGATGCACCATATTTTCAAGGACACTACAGGAGTCCGTTACTTTCAAGATGACGTTCTGGTCTATGCGAAAACCCAGACAGAGCATGATGACATTCTTTTTAAACAAGAAGGGCAAGCTTTTAGCTTGCATAAATAAATAAAAAAAAAAAAGCCCCAAATTTTATTTTTTTCTAATAATTTTTCCTAATGAATAAAATAAAGGTCCCATTTTTTTTTGGGGGCAAGCTTTTAGCTTGCCTTAAAAAAACAAACTATTTACATAACGACCCACACCTCTTTATACTAATAAAAGGGTATGTCTACATATAACTGATAAATTAGTTTTATACTTCACTGAATTCTTTAAAGCGGCGTTGTTAAAAGAAAAGGTTCATAAAGACCTCAATTCATTAATTGACTATTTACAGATGTTTTCTAAAGAGAAACCAATGGGTCGAGGGGGGTGGCCTATTATGCAAATGAGGTCAAAGGTCAAGGTTGCCTGTGACATCGTAGGTGAAGGAGGCGTGCCTTATTATGAAATGAGGCCATGCCCCCTTGTGACGTCACAGGTCACGTGACCAAATGGAGGCCTCCGATTGGCTGCAGGTCGAGAGAGTAATTAACAGTACTTAACTATAGTCCTGTTCAGATACATACTATACTACTTAAAACCTTTCCTCTACCATTCTCAAGAGTCAATCATATGTTGTGCCTTACACTCTGCAAAAGGGTCACTTCTTGCAGAATTAACCTGGCCCTCTGTGGAGATGAATGTTGACGCCGCTGCGGTTCCTGTGATGGCCGGTCAAGCAGGGGTTTGGGGGCCCCCGATCAAGCATATATGCCAGAACTCATCTGAATTTGAACTACATTCAGATGAGATCATCTGAAACTTATGGAAACTTAAATGGAAGATTATTATTCAGATGAGATCTTATCTGAAAACAGTCAGAAGTGTGTGGCAGCATGGTCCCATGTTGTGACCGCGAAAACGTCACCGGATAACGTAAACATTGCAAGGTTAAATAAACACAGGAGACACCTCTACTTCCAGCCTGAATGTCTACACTTGTCCCTGAGTCAGTTCTTCATTAAAATACATGATTATACAATAATCTACACCCTACAATACATCAAATGGCGACGAGGATAAAGAATCTACGCTGGAGAATATCAGTGAAGTGATTTTGAGCCATTTCTGATCTTCCAAAGTGGAAATATTGGTGAGTGAAATGACATCAATTTTGGCTCCAAAATTTCACTGCAGCCCCAACATTGTGTAATACTACTACAAACTGCACCTGAATCTGGTTTACAGACTGGCTTCAGACTATCTACAATTTACAAGTGTTGTTGGGAAACAGTGGCATACTGACAATTTTGTAGTGCCAACTTTGGTGAAATTAGTGCCAATCCACAAATACATGTACATTTCTAGGCCTACTGGCTATACCTACAGTGTGTTGCACTATTACTACTAGATCTACATATTCACCATGGCTGCTGCTTACATACCCTTAGACCCTATTCCAAAATTTCTGGATGTGCCTGGCAGACCTCCCATCCCATGGGAGGAGTGGGTAAATTTATTTGACAATTTTCTACAGGCTTCCCCTGACATTGACAAGGTGCCCATAAAAAGGCAAGTGTGCATTTTACTACATTATCTGGGTACTGAAGGTCAGAGGAGGTATACCAAATTAAAAGAACTTCCAAATTACCCAGCTGCAGCCACTGATTTAGACAAGGCAAAATTGAAAATGGGAAATGAGTTCAAAACTTCAAAGCACAAAAGGTCTGAGAGAGCTATTTTCAGGCTGAGGAAACAGAAACCTGGTGAGACTATTTCCGAATTTGCCGCCGCTCTTAGAGATCTAGCTTCTACATGTGATTTCGGTGATTTTCTGGATGAAGCTGTGTGTGATCAGCTGATAGAAAAGGTGAGCAGTCACAAAATTAAAGAGAGACTCTATGCTGAAGATGATCTTGAACTAGATAGGGCCATTCAAATTGCAAAAAGAATTGAAAGTGCTTCAAAAAATGCACAGGCGACAAACAGTTCCACCTTTGATGATACAGTGAACTCAGTAAAAGGGAAATACAAAGGTAAAAAGCAGAATCCTGGTAACGTACAAAATACCAGTCAGCAGGGTGCCCCAAAAAGTAAACCTACGAAAGGTAGATGTTATCGATGTGGTTCCCCTGATCATTACGCCAATGACCCTAACTGTAAGGCCATAGGTAAAAAATGCACCAAATGTCAGAAAGTAGGACATTTTGCCAGTGTATGTTTTAGCGGACAGGTAAACCAAGTCGACGATGAGTTACAGCAAGTGGTCCTTACGATTAATTCTATACATGACACGGTGTGACATACTTATTGAAGGTGTTTCCGTACATATTCTTGTCGACTCTGGTTCCATGTACACTATATTGCCAAAGTCGCTTTACGACTCGCTATTCAGTCACTGTCTGCTACATGAGAGTGATATTCATCCTGGTGGTTACGAGGGCATTCCCATTACCATTCATGGTTTTTTCAAGGCAACCATTCAGTACAAGGAGCGGTCCACTACAGAAAAGGTATATGTATCTAAAAAAGGTGCCGCTATCATTGGTTGGCCTACCCAATGCAAGCTTTCAATTGTGCTTGACCCAACTTTGTCGCAACCAGTTCTACACACAACACCGAGCTTCGTTGAAGAGTTCTCAGACGTCTTTGACGAGAGTGCGACTAAAGAGGCAAAATACTTTACACACGATATTCGCTGGAAAGAGGGTGAAGTTCCCGTCCAGCACCGAGTGCGCAATGTTCCACTATCCGTAAGACCTGCCCTCACCAAAGAACTTCAGAGACTACAGGATTTAGGTATGATAGAGCCTATTGAGGCTTCCGAATGGGTTTCACCCATAGTAATTGCAAAGAAAAGTAATGGCCGCATTCGCATATGCGTCGATCTTAAGGATGTAAATTCGAAAATTGTCGTTGAGACGCACCCCATACCTAACATCCATGAAATGCTTAGCACACCGGGAGATGCTAAGATCTTCACAAAATTAGATCTCAGTTCTGCTTACCACCAGATTCCGCTCACTGAGAAATCTAAAGACATTACTGCCTTCATCACCCCAGATGGACTTTACCGCTACACTCGAGTTCCATTTGGGCTAGCGTCAGCCTCTTCGCTGTTCCAGCGTATGATGCACCATATTTTCAAGGACACTACAGGAGTCCGTTACTTTCAAGATGACGTTCTGGTCTATGCGAAAACCCAGACAGAGCATGATGACATTCTGCGAACAGTGCTTACTCGCTTGCAACACCATGGACTTACGGTAAGCAAGGAGAAGTGCCAGTTCGGAGTCCAGTGGGTTGAGTACCTCGGACATACAATTACACACGAGGGTATTCGAACAAAGGACGACCTAGTTCATGCAGTCATGGATGCTCCGACTCCTGAGAACAAGGATCAACTTCGTTCATTCTTGGGCTTGTGCGAGTATATGTCTAAGTTTATCCAGAACTTTGCTTCAAAAGTTGTTCCACTACGAGAAATCCTGAAGAAGGATGTAAACTTCAAGTGGGAGAAATCGCATGACCAGATATTCTCGGATCTGAAATCCGAAATCATGTCAAAACCACTTCTACATGCATTCGACACTTCTGACTCTGTTGAGACGATTGTTACTACAGATGCAAGTGGGTACGGTCTTGGTGCCGTCCTGTCTCAGGTCAGTGGTGGTTCGGAGAAAATCATTGCTTTCATCTCACGCACGTTGTCAGACGCTGAGAAAAGGTACTCTGCCATTGAAAGAGAAATGCTAGCATGCTATTGGGCATCTCAGCGCCTGCGCACATTCCTCTGGGGAATACCCTATACACTACGTACTGATCATAAACCTTTGATTGACATACTAACGACAAAAGGTTTCTCATCCGACAGAACAAGTCCCAGGATCAACAGGTGGTCTGCACGACTGCTTGAGTACAACTTCCATGCTACGTATGTTCCCGGTGTCAATAACGAGATAGCTGACTGTCTATCACGCCTTCCAGTACCAGGATCTCCTGATGAGTTCTGCCATGATTCTCCCATGGATGAGAGTATTGCACACATACAGGAAGTTACGAATGGTGTCATTACCGCAGATGAACTGCGGGATGCCGTTAAAAATGACACCAACTTGCAAAGTGTTATTGAGTACACTATATCTTCATGGCCTTCAGTAAAGTCACTTCCAAGTGAGGTGGCTAAGTTTCATAGTGTTGCTAATGAACTGTCCTTTGAGGACGGTATGTTACGCAGAGGTGAGCGCCTCATCATTCCTGACTCACTACAGGCCAGAGTGATACAGCTCGCCCATGAAGGACACTTCGGTATGACAATGGTTAAATGGAGGCTACGCCAGTACTATTGGTGGCCATCAATGGATCGCCACATAGAACAGACTGTGAAAAACTGCACATATTGCATTGCGAGTGACAAACCTTATACTTGTCATACGCCACCACTCACCCCAGTTCCGCTACCCGAGAGAGTGTGGCAAAAGGTTGCTATGGATATTGTTGGTCCATTTCCTAATACAAAGTACAAATTCGCCATTGTATTAGTAGAGTACTATTCTAAATGGTGTGAAGTCTCATTTGTCACTGAGGTGACAACTGCCAAAGTCAAGGACTTTCTTATCACGGTTTTTGCAAGCGAAGGTTTTCCTGAATATCTTGTTACAGATAATGGTGTACAATTTTGTTCACGAGAAATGAAGTCTTTTCTTTCAGAACGCAATATAACACATTGCAGGGTTGCTTTGTACCATCCACAGGCCAATGGCCTAGTTGAGAGAATGAACCGTACAATAAAGGAGGGAATTCAAATTGGTAAACTTGAAGGTAAGACTCCTACTGAGGCTGTTAGGGAAAGGTTAGTAGCGTATCATGCGACACCAAATGGTATTACAGGTAAGACTCCATTCGAGCTAATGCGAGGTAGACAGGTACGCACTAAGGTTCAAATACTCCAATCCAAAGATGAAAATGTTCATCATAAAAATGTTAAAGCAAAAGTAGATGCTGCTCAAGCCAGCTATAAGGCAAAGTTTGACAGCAAGCCTGGTGTCAAGGAACACCAGATTGGTGTCGGAGATTATGTCCGGGTAAGAAATCCAAGGCATGTTTTAAAAGGGGGGATGAGATATTCAAAACCTCTAAAGGTGAAACAGGTAAATGGTAATTGTATAATGTTAGAAGATGGTAAGAAATGGAACTCTTCTAGGTTGTGCAAGGTCCAAGTCAAAAATAATGAGTATGAGTTTGATGACTGGTACCACATGGACATGTTGGCAGAAAACGATGAGAACATTCAACCTGTACCAGTTATGCCACAGCAGGCACAACCAGTCCAAAATGAAAACAATGTACCTAGGGTCCCTAATGAAAACGTCCGAAGACGTGGAGCACGCATTAGACGCCCTCCACAGAGACTTAACGATTATGAGACATAAATAACATATAGACTGCGAGTTCATTTTTCATATTGATATCAACAAAGATTGTTGTGCTATGTTTCATTTACTACTGGTATTGATATTATATGTGTTACGATACTCTGTATCTGGTTTGAGAAAGGGAGATATGTTGTGACCGCGAAAACGTCACCGGATAACGTAAACATTGCAAGGTTAAATAAACACAGGAGACACCTCTACTTCCGGCCTGAACGTCTACACTTGTCCCTGAGTCAGTTCTTCATTAAAATACATGATTATACAATAATCTACACCCTACAATACATCATCCCACCACGTTCCTGAGGAATTAAGGCGGCTTGAAAGTTTGTCTCTAGTGTGACGTCATTCTACTTCTGGCCAGGTTAAAATCCCAAGAAGTGACCCAGATGCTTACACTCTGCTTCAAGTGGTCGTACACTTGCTTGCAGTTGTTATACACAACAGTTGTTATACACAACCTCTCTGTTATACAAAGGAATCAAGCATATGTTGTGTCTTACACTGTACTTGGAGTGGTTATGCAAAACTCCTGCTCTATCAATATGATGAATCAATCACATTTTCTGTCTTTCACTGTGCTTGGTGAGGTACTGCTACACTGCTGCCCCCTAATGTGGGTGTGCGTAACCAAGTTATTTTCTGTCTATAGACACCAATTCAGGATTCAAACGCTGACGGGGTCCCTTTAAGTCGGGAGGGGAGAATGTGAGCAGCCTACCCCCTACAGTGTTGATTGATAACGCTGTACAATGGCCGAAAAAATAAAACGGAGACCAAACATACCAATTATACCTAATTTGAGGCTGCTGAATATGAAATTGAGGTAAAAAAATGCCTATTGGCTCTAAATTTTGAGATATCCATAGATATGCTGAAAATCACCTCCAAGGGCAATGATTTCACTATGTTCACCTATTTAGTGCAGTCCAAACATGTACAAGAACTTTATTATGTCATTCCTGGCATTTGTCTGGGTAATATCAATAGCTTTGACACTTGTGCAAATCATCTTTCACCCAAAGTGGCTCCTAGGCATCTATCATTCCAAGCGTCGGAACCAGTTTTATGGAATATTATGTGTTTGGTGTTAGCACACTCCATTAGTATGATTGTAGCAGTTTTGGTAGTTCAAAAGCAAGAGTCCATTTTGGACAATGCCAAAAGGGGTCAAAATGGATATATGTATCCACACCAAATAGCTTCAATTTCATGTGCAATGCATCATTACCACTTGTTTCAGGGGATATATTGCTTCATTTTGGTACAAGGGCAGTCATCTTAAAAAGACAGCCAAATTCCATGTTTACTTCCTTGAAACATTGACTTCTGGATCCTTTAGAGGATCCAACCATGATTTATCGTGAGTAAGGCTGCATCTAAACATCAGGATTATCCATAATCATGAGATTAAAGTGAGCGTAATTTGATATTATAACCAAAAATAGACTACATAGTAAATGGAAGTCATGGCTTGACCATTGTGCACTGATAAAAGGATTTCTGGGAAACTAGAGGGCTGAGGTCTTTGTAAAGTGTGTGGATATACTGCTGCCACATATCAGAAATCTGCCAAATGTCAGTTGATATTTTCTCTTTTTACCCCTGAAAATGCAAAAACAAAATGGCTACCATTTAAAAATTGCAGATTTTCAAAAAAAGTAAGCTGTTGTAGCCTCTTAAAACAGTTATTCCATGAATGATATTAAATGTGCCATATCCTTATAGATGAACTTCGATGTCTGTATCATTAGAAAATTCAAATTTCAATATGGCGGCCATTTTTCAACATGCCCGACAGAAGTATCTTTCAAAACTTGTTTCTGTCATAGAAATGGATGTAGTTGTTCAATTTACATGTTTTCACACTTGCAGAAGCTGCTTATCACACTTAGAATACTCTCCAATCAATATTATCATGTGTGTAAGTGTGTAATTAGCATTATAACCATGTTTGAATTATATAAACTGCCTTGTAATTTGTTTTTCACCTTTCAATGTTCTAAACAATAGTTTGGCTTTAGAATAGTTTGGATGAGCCAAACTCATGTACCTCTAATAGTCTTTAATTTTGAAAATCCAAGATGATGGCTATATCTAATGACGGCCAACTGAAGTGTATTTTAAATCTTCTTATTTTCATAGAATTGGGTGTACTCGTTCAATATACTTGAACTTGTCAATTTGTTTCCAGGCCTGCAGAATCTAATTTGCACACTAAGGTTACTTTTAAGGCAGTACTTTGATGGGAAAATGATGACTGTATATTGTAATCATTTTCAATTATAGCATGTATTATATTATAGCTTTAAGTCTTTTATGAAATATGTACTGCTTGAAAATTATTGCATCTACAGTGCTGTTGAAAGGTACTATTATGTTCTCCAAATAAAGTCCCAGTTGCACCTTATAGGTCTGACATTAACTCAGGGGTGCTCCTTTGACACAGGGTGCACCTTCTACATAAGATACTAATGCCCTGTGTATTCTGAAGTGATTAGTTGCCTTATTGCCCTTTTGAAAGTCAAAGGCTGGGACCATAGAAATGGGGGTGGAGCAGCCAGAAAGTGTGGGGGATGTATGTGTAAATTTTTGGTAATTTTCTATATAATCTATCGGTCCATTGTGAAAAATGTGGGGGATGCATAGCCCACTGCTATGCTGCCACTGTCATTAACATTTGTGTGTACATAATTTATAGTGTAAATAGTTACTTTTAGCAATACACTATAAAAAAACAGATATATATGGAAGCCTTGTAATATGGACGCCCTCTCCAATCATGCCCCATAAAAGACATCATTGCATACAAATGCCAAAGATATGACAATTAATTGTATAAGGAGATGATTTGATGAGCTCTATGCACACCTATGCGTGGTAGGCAATAGAAAACTGCCCAACAGTTTTGAGTCAGATAATTATTATTGCTTTAGCTCTCTCTTTACCAGACAGGAGTCCTGATGTAGCAGCTGCCTTGCTAGATGGTTAGCCATGTAGGCTTACTAATGAGCCTAATTAGAACCTGCAAACATACTCTCATCTGATTCTCTAAAATGATATTATAATGTCTCAGAGTACATTCATATAATGGTAAAGGTGAACGATGATCAGTTTGAGCTGACCGTTTCTTTATGAGGCAGCGGGAGTGAAGAAACAGGAAGCCCAAACTGATCACAGTTCATCTTTACATTTATGTCAAGGTGTTTGAGTGACTAATTAATTGATATTTCATCAATATAATACATAATTAACTCTGATTTACCCATCGTCATCGCGAAATGCTGACCGCCGCCATCTTGGATGTTTACGTTTCAAAAGGGCTGCATATGCACGGTAGGCGTATGACTTCATTGTGTGGATTTGGCGCTGGTTATTTAACGCAGGGATGCAATATGCGCTCTCAGTGTGTTTCCTATAGAGTCTCAATATTCACCTTGACATAACAACCAATACTATTGTCTTTCCACTTCACCAAATGAGCAGATAGTGCCTATATCACATGTTGCTGAAAGATTGCCTGAGCATGACATCATGTGTCTAATGAAGATAACTAACTATAGGCCAGGCAAGTTAAGGACAAATAAAGTCCATCTGTAAGACACCTTCAGTCTGTTCTAGTCTGGGCCAACTTTTAAGAAAGATGGACCTGAAACCATTATTGTGGTTTACATGTTAGGGGCCACTTTATAGCAGGAGCATCAGTCCTTAGCATTACGAATACACAGTACATTCAAATGTAACTCTGATCAGTCATCAAGTAGCTCATTATACTTACCACCGTGGCAGCTGCTAATTCTTAAGTCATCAACAGTTGGAATCTACACATCTTTTCCCTCTCCTACCTTTTATGTAACCCAACCCTTGAATCCCAACCTTCCCTTTGATTGCATTCAGTTGTTATCTGGAATGATGCTTTCCCTTCTACCTTGTTAGTAGGTATTAATTGATTGATCAGTAAATGCCTGGGTGTTCTGTAGGTTCTGTTATCTTACATATTAGTAAAGTAGAGTGTGAGAGGCTTAAGCCAAAGGAGAAAGTTATGATTCCTATTCTAGAGAATCTTAAGCCTCTATAAGTGGCTGTCCCCATACAGCCACTAATCACTCAATAGGGATTTATAGAGTGAAACTGTGGCTCACATATAAGCAAAGGGGTTTCCGCAAATCCTTTGAAAGACTTTGATCATTCAAAGTATGACGCATAGGGCTCACACCAAATGAGAGGGGCACACAATGCCATAGACTTTATATGAGCGAATTTGTATGTTAGTTCACCTTTTGCCAGTTTCCATAACCCTGACTGTCATTGTGCACTCTTAAGCTCCAAGCAGTTTCTGTAAAATATTAGTAGGGGAATGAGTGTTATTGAATATGATGCCATACTATGGAAAGATAAGAGAAAAGATATTTACATGGGATGGAATTGAAAATACAGATTTCTTTTATTATAGTGTAGAGGCATATAGTTATAGTTTATTCACTAGTGTCATCTGGCGTGGCAGTTGAGTCCTGTTGCTGGATGTTCCTCCGGATAAGTGGCAGCACTGATCTGGACCTATAGGACATCTAGAGGCTAACTATGGCATACCTATATAATGCCCTGTGCTCAGCCCCCACATCAGAGGCCATGCAGGCCTCCATACATGTTACTTATTGTGACATGCTTCCCTTCCATCAATTCTTACAGGGAAGCCGAAAAGTGTAGAACCCTGAATAAAACTGTTGGCATACACTCGGAATACTGTCTTCGTGCTTCTTTCGAATAACGAGACCCGAACCACCTAAGTGGTAAAACAAAACCATTACAATAGTAACTCCTTGTTTTACCATTGAGTGACCTCCGTCTTAATGTGCCAATTTTGAGATGATACTCAGTCAACAATATTCCCCTCATCCACTCCATGATGTGTACAATACGTACCTGTAAATAAACATGCATGTTGTTATGACAAGTATGGCTGTATTGAACCCTCTAGAGGATAATGCCCCCTTGGGATCTTACACCATTCTGCATCTTTCAGTTCACACACATAATTTCACCTGCTATGTTATCTACCTTAGAAAATTGACAAATCTCAAATTTCCTAGCCATATGTGTGTTAAATGCCATGCATGGTAGCTTAACAGGACAATTTTATTTGGGAAATATGTCCTCCATGAAAAGGGACATTGAAAATAATATTCTATGCACCAGATGTACACGGGTAGCTGGATATCTGCGATGATACACAAAATGATATTGTACGCATCAGAAATACAAAAGTAAAGCTGGATATAGACATACATAATTCAATGTATTATCTTTTATAGTGTTGAATACATTATATCACATTACAAAACTGGTTTCCAGGTAGTGTATGTAGTCAAATAAGCTGCAATGGGTTTGAAAACCCAGGAATCGATGACAAGATCAAACTGACCAATGAACTTTACATATATATGTATGAATGGAAGAAACTCAGAGAGTTTTCAGCCCCAATTTTGAATATGACCACCACGTTGGATTTTTAAAACTTAAATAGTTATTGAAGCTACATGAGCTTAGATCACCCAAACTATTCTAAAACACCAGACTATTATTTAGAACATTGTAAGGTAAAAACTAATCAAAAGGCACTTTATAGACATATATTAATTCAAACACCGTTATAGTGCTAATTACACACTTTCACACAATAATATTGCTCTGAGAGGTGTGAAAACATATAAATTGACCCCAACATTAAGCTGATTGAACAACTACATCCAATTCTATGACAGAAACATCTTAAAAAATGGCTGCCATATTGAATTTTTGAAATTGTAATGATACAGACATCAAAGTTCATCTATGAGGACATGGCACATTCAATTTCATTCATGGAATACCTGTTTTAAGAGGCTACAACAACTTACTTATGCAAACATCTGCAATTTTTAAGCTGAAAATAGTAGCCATTTTGTATTTGTATTTTTTTGGGGGTAAAACGGGAAAATATCAACTGACATACGGCAGATTCAGGTTCAGCACATCTAAATTACCCTTATCCAATTCTAAAAACAATTCTACTCAAAAATGCCTTACACATTTCTAAAAGGCCTCTTTTCCAGATATAGGCCCTGCCTACCTCCTGTTGTGAAAAAATGAACCCCTATGAAGTATAAAAGAAAAGAGACAAAAATACCCCCCCCCCCCAAAAAAAAAATGATGGAGGAGTGCATCATGCCCATTGAGGTTGATACACAAACTCCTGAGGGTCGGTATGATGATCATTAACCGTTTAAGGGCCATTGATGCATGAATGTGGCTCTGTCGAGTTTCTCGTCAGGGCTACATTCAAGCATCATGCTGACCTATGGTTATGATAAGCGACCTCTTTGAACCCTGATACAGGAGTGCATGGTGTCGGCCCTCTTGGAGTGTATTAATCCTAGGATTGGCATGATGAATGAATGGCGAGTAACCCACCAGGGCTGCATTCATGCATTATGATGACAAATGAGTATGATGCATTAATGCATCAGCGGCCCTTAAAGAGATGATAGGCACTTCCTCAAGCAAAAATGAAGTATCAGGGGGTGGTCACTATTAACCAGCATGGGGTGGTGGGATTGAGGGGAGCGCAAAACCTTTTGACCTCTCTTAAGGGGTGGGGGGCACAAAAAATTAACCTCCTTTTGGCAAAACAATTGAACAGCGTCAAGGGGGGGATAACGTTTCTTTTTAAACACACCAACACCTTATTGATAAATAATGTCCATTACCTAAGTAGGCACTCCCTAAAGTAAAACTCTAAAATTAGAATTTATAATATGTCTTTTCACCCACTCTGACCATATAGGACCATGTTCACACACTAATACTTATACAGTTCTTGAGCGAACTCTGTTCAGGGGGAGGGTCCCACTATCTCAATATCAGATCCCACCACCACACTCCACCTCCCCTACACCACCACACAGTCCCTGATAGTAGTACCACTGGTCCACTGATAGGAACATACAACTGTGCTATCATCTGTAATACTGCACAAATCCTGCCCCTCCTACTTCTGATCCTGCTACTGACTGCTCCAGGGCGTACTGCCTTAATGCATGGGACTCTATACCCCACTGGAGGAGGTACATAGGGGGTAGATCTATACACAAGAGGAACTTGTGGCACCTGGAGATATTGTACCACATTAACACTCTGCCCTGTGTTAAGTCATGTGGGTAGATGTAAATAAGTGAAACTTGAGGACTAGGAGCAGGAGGAGAGATATTTGATATTGGCAGGGAGGGGTATAACTGCAGGGGGGACAGCTAATGGTGGTCGTGGAGGAGATTTGGAATTGGCAAAAATGGAGCTAAGACGGCAGTTATTACTGACTTTTACTGGTAAGTGGAAAAAAGTTCTTATTTTTTATATTTTTCCTGTTAATTCATTTTGTTTATTTCGTTATTTGATTATTTATTTATTCATTTATCGTTATTAAGTCATATAAATCAATTCATCCATTAATTTATGTATTGTATGCAATGGAATTTTATGTCCAATCTTCTCATCTTCCTCGGACCACTCTCTAGATTTAATTAAGCCATAGATCGATTTACTATTGCTTCTCCTGTTCCCACTACTCGTCTTTCCTTCCTGACAGGTTACTATTGAAACACATTGAAATACTTTCATATTAGTTAGAATAAACCCATTGAAAAATATATGGATAATGGAAATCAAGACAGTATTTTTTCAATGCTCTGCTGATCTTCGTTACCACTTATGTGGGGGCATATGTAACTGGCAAGACCATTGGTTGTCAAGGTTTTAGGGCGATTTTGCTCAAAGCTGGCCCGTCATAAAGAGGTTTTTTGGCCCTTGCCAGCACAAAATATAGGTCTGACGCGGGATACATTTTCAACCAATGAGATGACTCCCTCCATTCACTGCAGATTTTTTTGGGTACCCACCTGAACGACTTGAAGGAGAACCTACATACATGTCTTGTCCTAAACTAATGGGATCTTGTAAGGTAATTTTAAAATGGAGTAGGGAAACCTGTGACATCTATGACTTAGTTTGTATACGGTTAGCTGAGTGTCTCCCTTTAATCTACAATAAGCCTACGTCTTCAGGAGCCTTCAGGACAATGGGTAGGGTAGTTAACCCTTTGAGGGCCTGGACGGCAACTGATGCATTAATAATGTCCATCAGTCGTCATAATGCACCAATGAAGTGCTGGCGAGATTGCTCACCAGCACTTGGTGCTTCATGCCGACCAATGGGAATGATGACCGCCTACATAAGCGGCCCTTAAATGGTTAAAACACCAGTATACTATCAACAAACTGGTGGATAGGAGACCCTGTAGCTGTATTCTGCAACTACCGTGTAAGGTATGAAGCATACATCTATGCATTTCTCACAAGTTACTCATAAGGGCTGTATTCATTAGGGACGAGTCATTCATTGCTAGGTGGGGGGCTTGTTAGATATGGGGAGGGTCATTTTAAAAAAGAGCCCCTTGGTGGGGGGGGGGCAAAACCCAATAAACCTTCACACTGGGGGGTTAAAACTAAATATGGGCAATTCGCGACGGATCATTTCATGTGTGTATCCGATTTTATTTTGGGGAGGTCATTTTGCAAAATCAGCTCTTAGTGGGAGTGGTCGTGATCATTTTTGTCATAGTGATGGGGGGGGTCGGAAAAAAATCTGGTGATCCGCCAAAATAAATCTAGCCCCCCCCAAACCTAGCAATAAATGACTTGTCCCTGAATTATGACGACCAATAGACATGATGCAATAATGCAATAATGCTCCTTTATCCTATATTATAACACGGTTATCGAGTTTTCAGTTCCTAAAATCTAATATCTAGCGATATAAGAACCCAAAATTGACAGCGGATGTGCAGCGGAGCGGACATATTGAATCCTACCTTGACAACGAGTTGACACAAAAGTAAATCCTCCATTTTTGAAGCTTATGTACCAAATCTAGCGAAATGCTTTGGACAAAACATAGTTGAAACCTCATTCTAACTCCCTGTCAGGTAGATTACTTGATATTAAGGCTGAATTCAAGACAAAAAAATAGTAAACTTTTGAAGCGAGTGACTGGCTGTGGGTATTCACCATTCTGTCAACAGTACCTGTGGCACTGCCTGTTGTGTACAGAATGGATTAGGCTATAGACTGGCGCAGCTCTGTCTCCACTTATATGAAGTAGTAGGCTTACGAGAATGGGAGTTGGAGGAGGTTGCCAGCTTAACCATACATAAACATGAAACCAAGATGGCGGAGGGCCGTCTTGTCGACTCGCAAAAGAAATCAATGGATTCTATCTAATTTAAAGGTAAATACTTAGAATTAATGGTGGAAACCGTGTTATAAGCACAATATATCATGAATAGACTTGCACTCGTTGGCTTCATGGGTTTCATATAAGCATTTGCCTTCGGCTCATGCTTATATCACCCCCTGAAGCCCACTAGTGCAAGTCTATTCATCATATATATTACTTCCTAGGAGTCGGCATTGTTAATCTGGGGACGGTGGTTAGGGATAGAGAGGGGAGGCGAACTGGGTGCCCAACTATTGTCGATCAGTTGCCTTAACCCCTCGCCCACAGAGTCGCATATGGATGGACCACAATAACCAAGTAATATTCCCGTGCATCCATGTAAAAAAGTCTCACCAGGTGTCCCTGGGTGGGGGGGAGTGGGTGGGGGCTCCCGTGTATGGCCTTTGTATGTCTATACAATCCCATGTTTGGGCCTTCAAATGGTCCCATGTACTGGCCGTAAAATGTCCTGTGTTTGTTCCTAAGGTAGAGTCCCGTGTACGGGCCGAAAAGTGTGAAATCCTGTGTATGTTATATAAGTCTTGTGTATGAATTGGTTGTCCCGTGTATGGAAAAGTCCCATGTATGCTCCTCGGGCGTATGAGGCCACTATATGCCCGAGGAGCACAGGCGTATAGCGTTTGGCCATGGAAACTGTGTTAAGGGGCCAGACTGAAGTTTGATCATAAAACTCCCCCCCCCCCCTGTTATCTAGAGAGAAGTATGCCAGACAGACTAAAGATTGAAAGAAGATCCCGACTTGTAAAAGCCGATTGTATATGCAAATTCACTATAGTGGGTATTCCACTGCTGTCAGTTGGCTGAAATTCGCTAATCTGATTATCTTAGAAGTATAGAAAAAATTGGTCGGGTTGGCGAAAAGTCAGCTGGGCGTCAGCAGTGAATTAGCCGCTTTAGTGCATTCCGCCAGTATATTACTGTAGTGTCTTGAAAAACCACCCCGGGGCTTATAGATTTTGAGGAGATTCTGGCAGAATTTTTGACACATATGTGTGTCCTCATAGAGCAGAATTTTTGACATATATGTGTGTCCTCATAGAGCAGAATTTTTGACATATATGTGTGTCCTCATAGAGCAGAGGAGGCGGTGCATCTGATGACGTCACAAAAATAGTAAAAATGCATCTAAGACTATAATTGCACAACCAAATGTCTTTTTTTTTCGCTGGTGTGCTTTGCTATTCCGCTTGATATGTATAAACCTATCGCCTAATAGAGAATTCCTGTCCAGTAACATTATCCTCTACCTTAGAATTACTTTTCTAAATAAAATACTTCTTGCAGCATGTTCTATGTAGAGGCAATGCAGCATATGATGCATTTTGACAATCGTGACATCATCAGATGCATCAGATAAACCTGCAGCTCTCCTCTATAGGGGCACATAATTCAATAATTATAGCTTAGTAGTAGGTACGAAAAACACACTTAATATGAGGACAGCTATGACTCTTAGGAAATAGGTACTTCATGCTCTAAAATACGCGAACATAGGTTTACATCAACTATATATGTGGTTCAGTTTACTCATCAGATAAACAGCTGAAGAGTTTTAACACATACCAAATAAATACACATACCGTATAATCTGGCATGGTTATTGAAATATGCGTCACAATAAAGGATGTGACGTATCCGATGACGTTATGGTACACTGGTGCCCTGCAGTGGGCATATGCTTGCAGGCCATGCCTGATGGCTTTTTTTCCAAATTCTGGGGAGTTTATAGTTCACTTGAACCCCACTAGATGGGAGTTTAGATCTCCAACCACAGTCTATATCCAAACATCTGTATGGGAGAGACATCTGGACCTTTGTGGTGAAAGGCTGCCCCCTTGTGAGTGAATGTGAAAACACGGGATGATTGACTGGTAACCTCTTAGGCACGGCCTGCCTGTATACATGTCCCCAAATATACAGACAGGAAGCCAGCCAAATGTTATGATTGCCAAAATGCATCCCGCTTCTGCTTGCATAGCATTCTAAGTATGCATCCAGATGCCCGTTGTAGCTTTTTCATTGGCATGCTTGACAAATACCATGAAACAGATGCTTCCTGTGCAATGCCGTTATCCTGCAGCTTCCACTCTTCTAAATAAAACACATTTTACAAAACATTACATGTATAGATAATGCTGCACCTGATGCATTTTGAGAGTCGCGACGTCATCAGCTGCATCACAAAAACCTGTTGCTGACCTCTGTAGTGATACACACTTCAATAACCATGTCAGGATATTTCTATTTGATGTAAAGGCCAATACAACATGCTAGGGTAGGGGTTTAGATTTGTATCAGTAATGGTATCCTATTTTAATCAATCCTACTGCTCGTAGTCAGGCATATCTAATTAAACACTGCCTGGACCGTTTTTCAATAGTTTCTATGACAGGATATGGCCCCTACGACTTGAGAAGGGTCAAATCTTACCAGGTGATCTTAAGACTTTGGCCCTAATGACAAAATAGCAGTCTACATTACTGGCTGATCATGCAGGCTGCTGGGTATAAAATAGCCACCACAGCAGTGACTCAATAAGGGACCCTGGAGGTTAATTCAAAACATCCTGGGATCACAACCTCAGCAATCTTAGGAATTATTCTACCTTATCCTATTAAGCGATCTTAAGATTAGACTGCGTTCACATTTCCTAGCCAGCACTAAGATTGCATGGCTCTTAGCCTCAGCCCTCCTACAATATTCCAAGAAGTACTGACTGGGCACAGGGGTAAAATTCCCAAAATAAAGGAATAGCTGTGGAGTCACTCTTCTTCACAACAGTGTTTATACCATCGTTCCCTGTCCCCATATGGGCTAACAAAAGAGCACAGGGTGCAGTTGACCCCCGTACAGTATTCAAGAGTTGTTCCCATGAATGTATGATTTATGCTTGCCTATTGGAAGCATTGTTGCTTCCCCCCAGGACAAAGAGAGAGAAGGGAAGAATTACCTTACAGTGCACTTAACGCATGAGTAACCCTAAGAGCCCTCAAGGACACTCAGCAAACGTCCTCCTTCCCCTCAATATGTATGCAGCCGGCTATTCACTCTTTCGATCAGGAGTGTTCCCTGTAAGTGCTCTTGTACGCAGGTGAAACCACTATGCAATTCTTTCACTAAGATCGCAGTGATTAGATAGGGTAGACCTGCCAGGTCTTATGATATGTGCCTACACTAAGATCGCTGGGGTTGAGATCCCAGGATGTTTTGAATTAAGCTCCTGGTATGAGAGTCCTGAGTGTGAACAAGTAGTGGGTAGTCGTAGCTTGCTGCTTCCATAGGTGTCTGCTAATTTTACCTTATTGCTTCAATATGTAGATTGTATGGGCAAACAAACCAATACACAGTCATAGATTGATTTACTGTTAGGTGCTAGTAATGATACAGGAGGGCATTTCAAAACCATAGCTATAGATATCATTTTGAAATGTCCTGCTGGTTGGTTTAGTAGCTGCAGGCCCAGTCTCGCCCAGTCGGGTTTCTAGGGAATACCTATCTCGTGTATGGGGATGATGGTTGGTACCTGCCTACAAATAAGCACTACAGCAACCAGCGGAAAAAACTTCTTTTACCCACAAAAGCTAGGTGCCAGAGACGACTCAGGCTAGTGGTCGTGCTGGGGCCAGATTGCTGCAGGCATGGTCAGGTACATGCACTATGAGCAGTAACCCAGGGCATGAACTTTCAGATAAAGCATTGCTAAATAAATAGATAGAACCTCTCGGGGTGGATCGGCCATCGAGGACACCAGGGGAGTTTAGTTCTATATTTATTTTATGTTTTTAGAGGGTTTAAATAAGGAAAAATGATCAAAATCCGGTACCGTAGTTCCCCGTACGAGCACCGGTCCGCCATTTTGAATGTTTACATGCACCCAGAACGAGGCTGCAGTCGTGGATCGGCCGCTGTGGTGGATCAGCACACGTCACGCCACTGGGGGTGTGCGGATTGGCCCTGCAATGCTATCTCTATGGGAAGAAGTTATTCACATGTGTGTCTTCGTGAAAACTCCATGATACAAAATGCATAATAGCACCAAAAGATATTATCATTTCTTTATAAAGAGAAAGTAAGTTTGACCTCTATGGCAAGCCGTTTGGGGAATGCTTTCGCTAAACAAGGTTTTTCGCCGAACACCGTGTTTTTTTAATCAGAAACCATACCAAACGTCTAGAAACCTTACCAATGGACCAGAAACCATACCAATCATCCAAAAAACACAGTTTTTCACTGAGAAACCAGACAGTTTTTCACTGAGAAACCAGACAGTTTTCACTGAAAAACCAGACAGTTTTTCACTAAAAAACCGTGTTTTTGACCTCTTCAATTATGTTGGGTGACTATATGTCTCACTCACTTGCCTTTTGTACACAGAGGGTAGATCATCTGTAAGCTCTTTTCTGGGTGTTGAATTGTACTGTCATATTACTATACAGAAAAATAGCGTGTAAAGGTGCCCTGTATATATTTGTATTCAATACTTTATCTAATATGATTTATATTCTCATGGGGTTTCTGTTCATGGTGTAGCGACCTAACCATGTGAAGGCAATGTTTGCCTGCAGGATACCACCCTATGACGTTGCAAGGGCCTAACTGTAACTCACGCTATTGGCCAATTAAAGTTACTTCCTGACTGCCAGCCACCGTTTGGGTAGATTGACCTAAAGACGTCCTCATACCTTATGACATCCACCCCACCAATTTACCAAGTAAATACATTTACTTCTGCATTAACATTGTCGACTCATACTTACATGTATGCATCTTGACAAACACTATAGGCCACCGTACAGCTAGAAAAGGCGACTTTTCCATCAATTCATTAATGTGCGTTTAGGCCAACTTTAGTGGAATGGTCATAAATAATGCTTGAAGTATTCACATAAGCAAACATCATACCGTACACCAGGATATGCACAGGGTGGTCATCATTCCAATAATGGTAATTGCATGACGGGAGGGGGGGGGGGAGCATATTTGCATTCTCATTTAACTTCAGAAAAGTTAAAAAAAACTCCTTTGGGCCTTGAATGGTTAATGATGTCCTTATCAGTGTAGCAGTGTACCTTATCATACCAGAGTGTGAATACCAGAAGTCTAAGTACCATTCATTTACACATACATTTTGGGTCATGCTGATACACATCCTGACAACACTAACCCCACATGCTACACACTGTAAAACAATGCTATAGAGATAATGATGGAATCCTCAGCGGTTGCCAGAGATCCGCTGTTATTTTCACAGTGATTCCTTGTACATTTGTGTACCGCTATACTGCCACCTGGGGCTTCTTGTAAAAAACACACTTCTGCAATACAACTATGATGGTTCAAGGTTCAGGGTCCTTGGTACATTCAACAGTTGCCTTTTACAGTATACTACTCATAACACTAGCCACACATGCTGCACTGTACTCGGATCATAAAAATACTCTTACCGACACATGATGCTGCAAACCTCTGAGGGCCACTCATAGAGGAGTGCATCATGCCCTCTGAGGGCCACTCATACAGGAGTGCATCATGCCCTCTGAGGGCCACTCATACAGGAGTGCATCATGACCTCTGAGGGCCAGTAATGCAGGAGTGCATCATGCCCTCTGAGGGCCAATAATGCAGGAGTGCATCATGCCCTCTGAGGGGCACTAATGCAGGAGTGCATCATGCCCTCTGAGGGCCACTCATACAGGAGGGCATCATGACCTCTGAGGGCCACTCATACAGGAGGGCATCATGACCTCTGAGGGCCAATAATGCAGGAGTGCATCATGCCCTCTGAGGGCCAATAATGCAGGAGTGCATCATGCCCTCTGAGGGCCACTCATACAGGAGTGCATCATGCCCTCTGAGGGCCAGTAATGCAGGAGTGCATCATGCCCTCTTAGGGCCAGTAATGCAGGAGTGCATCATGCCCTCTGAGGGCCACTAATGCAGGAGTGCATCATGCCCTCTGAGGGCCACTCATACAGGAGTGCATCATGCCCTCTGAGGGCAACTAATGCAGGAGTGCATCATGCCCTCTGAGGGCCACTCATACAGGAGTGCATCGTGCCCTCTGAGGGCCAGTAATGCAGGAGTGCATCATGCCCTCTGAGGGCCACTAATGCAGGAGTGCATCATGCCCTCTGAGGGCCAGTAATGCAGGAGTGCATCATGCCCTCTGAGGGCCACTCATAGAGGAGTGCATCATGCCCTCTGAGGGCAACTAATGCAGGAGTGCATCATGCCCTCTGAGGGCCACTCATACAGGAGTGCATCGTGCCCTCTGAGGGCCAGTAATGCAGGAGTGCATCATGCCCTCTGAGGGCCACTCATACAGGAGTCCATCATGCCCTCTGAGGGCCACTCATAGAGGAGTGCATCATGCCCTCTGAGGGCCACTCATAGAGGAGTGCATCATGCCCTCTGAGGGCCAGTAATGCAGGAGTGCATCATGCCCTCTGAGGGCCACTCAGACAGGAGTGCATCATGCCCTCTGAGGGCCACTCATACAGGAGTGCATCATGCCCTCTGAGGGCCACTAATGCAGGAGTGCATCATGCCCTCTGAGGGCCACTCATACAGGAGTGCATCATGCCCTCTGAGGGCCACTCATACAGGAGTGCATCATGCCCTCTGAGGGCCAGTAATGCAGGAGGACACTTGGGATTCCATGATTTATTGCCAATATGCTTACTTAGTACCATAAATGCATCACAGGCATTTATTCACGATTTGATCTGTATTGCATTCTTCAATATTAATACCCCTCAGCCCCTGACACTTATTCTGACCCTCCAGGAGTAAACGTATCCACCTCAGTAGGGTTGGCATGATGCTCCAATGAAGTGCTGGTGAGCACTTTTGTTTGATGCATCATGACGACCAGTGGGCATGCTGCATTAATGCATCAGCGGCCTTCAGGGGGTTTAGTATAGCAGTCATTCCCGTGCAACAATAAGCAACATCTAGATGTAAGGACTTAATGGCATTAGAGCAGGGCCATCCACTATGATTGAAGTGTGACAGTCATAGTGTGTCGAGAAACACCCTTCTGAAACATAGAGGCTGTGTGACAGTCAAAGTGTGTTGAGAAACGCTCTCCTGAAACATAAAGGCTGTGTGACAGTCGTAGTGTGTTGAGAAATGCTCTCCTGAAACATAAAGGCTGTGTGACAGTCAAAGTGTGTCGAGAAACGCTCTCCTGAAAAATAAAGGCTGTGTGACAGTTGTAGTATGCTGAGAAATGCCCTCCTGAAACATAAAGGTTGTGTGACAGTTGTAGTGTGTTGAGAAATGCCCTCCTGAAACATAAAGGCTGTGTGACAGTCATAGTGTGTTGGGAAATGCCCTCCTGAAACATAAAGGTTGTTTGACAGTCATAGTGTGTTGAGAAATGCCCTCCTGAAACATAAAGGCTCTGTGACAGTTGTATTGTGTTGAGAAATGCCCTTCTGAAACATAAAGGCTGTGTGACAGTCAAAGTGTGTCGAGAAACGCTCTCCTGAAACATAAAGGCTGTGTGACAGTTGTAGTGTGTTGAGAAATGCCCTCCTGGAACATAAAGGTTGTGTGACAGTTGTAGTGTGTTGAGAAATGCCCTCCTGAAACAGAAAGGCTAGGTGACAGTCGTAGTGTGTTGAGAAATGCCCTCCTGAAACATAAAGGTTGTGTGACAGTTGTAGTGTGTTGAGAAATGCCCTCCTGAAACATAAAGGCTGGGTGACAGTCGTAGTGTGTTGAGAAATGCCCTCCTGAAACATAGAGGCTGTGTGACAGTCAAAGTGTGTTGAGAAACGCTCTCCTGAAACATAAAGGCTGTGTGACAGTTGTAGTATGTTGAGAAATGCCCTCCTGAAACATAAAGGTTGTGTGACAGTTGTAGTGTGTTGAGAAATGCCCTCCTGAAACATAAAGGCTGGGTGACAGTCATAGTGTGTTGAGAAATGCTCTCCTGAAACATAAAGGTTGTGTGACAGTTGTAGTGTGTTGAGAAATGCCCTCCTGAAACATAAAGGCTGGGTGACAGTCGTAGTGTGTTGAGAAATGCCCTCCTGAAACATAAAGGCTGTGTGACAGTTGTAGTGTGTTGAGAAATGCCCTCCTGAAACATAAAGGCTGGGTGACAGTCGTAGTGTGTTGAGAAATGCTCTCCTGAAACATAAAGGTTGTGTGACAGTTGTAGTGTGTTGAGAAATGCCCTCCTGAAACATAAAGGCTGGGTGACAGTCGTAGTGTGTTGAGAAATGCCCTCCTGAAACATAAAGGCTGTGTGACAGTTGTAGTGTGTTGAGAAATGCCCTCCTGAAACATAAAGGCTGGGTGACAGTCGTAGTGTGTTGAGAAATGCCCTCCTGAAACATAAAGGCTGTGTGACAGTTGTAGTGTGTTGAGAAATGCCCTCCTGAAACATAAAGGCTGGGTGACAGTCGTAGTGTGTTGAGAAATGCTCTCCTGAAACATAAAGGCTGTGTGACAGTCGTATTGTGTTGAGAAATGCCCTCCTGAAACATAAAGGCTGGGTGACAGTCGTAGTGTGTTGAGAAATGCCCTCCTGAAACATAAAGGCTGGGTGACAGTCGTAGTGTGTTGAGAAATGCCCTCCTGAAACATAAAGGTTGTTTGACAGTCATAGTGTGTTGAGAAATGCCCTCCTGAAACATAAAGGCTGTGTGACAGTTGTATTGTGTTGAGAAATGCCCTTCTGAAACATAAAGGCTGTGTGACAGCCGTAGTGTGTTGAGAAATGCCCTCCTGAAACATAAAGACTGGGTGACAGTCGTAGTGTGTTGAGAAATGTTCAACATAAAGGCTGTGTTGCTGAGAGTACAATCAAAATTAAAGTTTAATGAAGAAAAGAACAACAATCTAATACCAATTTAACTTTTTCTATTGCAGCTGCTTTCCTGCTTGTAACGGTGGACCAGTCTTCAGCAGCAGTTTTCGGTAAGTAACATTATGACAAGAACCAATGAACTTTAATGTATTAATCCGCTAAATAACCCTTAGTACTGCTTACATCTTAGTAGCATTCATATGACTATTAACCTGGATAATGTGTAAAGATAAGCCCACATTTCCTTCTTTTTGTCTCAAACAAAGTGAGTCAATCCAACATCAAAAGGAAAGTTTTTAGATGCTTAAAAAAAATTAAGATGATATAGAACTGAAACTGTCACTAGGATCCAAATTGCACTTCAGGTGCAAGTTAAGCTAATGGAACACTGGACATATCTGAATGCATACATCATTTGACATCAAAAGAAAAAACCTTATAATACATAATTTCTCATTATTTTACAGGTCCATACCGCATTCAGTCCTTCAACTATCCATTGTACAAAGTTGCGGTAAAGGATATAATTGATGAGGCGCCGGTCGCCATATTGCAGGGAGGCCGGCGATTCTTCATCCACCAACCTGGTCTTACAGGGGATAATGACACCGTATCTTTCGAGGCTGCTGATTGGCCAGGACATTACCTGCGTCATCGGGATACTTATCTCTATATCAACCGCAAGGGTACAAGTTTTCATACTTCATTTATATTCTGTTAAATTAAGTCATTGTAAAATTACCCTATAGAAATGTCAGAATGAAGCTCGGATTTATCACCCTTAATCCTCCAACTTAAAGAAAAATATCGAATTAAAAAGTCCAACACTTTCTGTGGAAGGGTTGATTTATAGAAAACGTCAATAAGGAGGCTGAATATTCATGGCTAAGGCACATGGGAAAGTTAGGTACCTTGGTCATAGATAGAAACCCTACAATTACGGCTCCCTATCAATATTAAATGAAAAAGGTAAAATAGAGACTTATTTTCCGTCAGAATTGATGAAGCAACTGGTTTGAAAATTAAAAAGTCTTGTTAAAATCTTGTTGGTTGAAGACCAAACGATGGGAAAATACTCATTATAATGATTTATATCTTTAGGGCCGGAAGGATTTGATGAGAATGCAACATTCAAAATCCACACCAATCTGATGAACACCGGTTACTACACGTTTGAATCAGTGAACAAACCCGGCTTCTACATCCGCCATGCTTACAGCAAGCTACGACTCCAACAGACTGACAATTCTGCCAACTTCAAGGCAGACTCCAGTTTCCGCTACCTCGAGGGGCCGTACCTGATGCAGTCAGAGAATATGAAGAACTATGTTTTTGGTGTGAAGGGAATCAATGCCTACATAGTGAAGGACAACGGAACACGACTGAACTTTGTACACCCAGGCCTCACCGGTGAAGCCAACACAATATCGATTGAGTCTCACACAAAACCAGGCTTGTATTTGAGGCATTACCAGAATCAGGTTGATCTTGAGAATCGTACCAATGCCCGGAGCTCGGCTAGCTTTGACCGTGATGCGAGGTATAAGCTGTGTAAAACAAACTGTTTCCTTCCTGGTTATATATCAATTGAAGCCATGAGTTTCCCAGGGAAGTTCCTCAGACACTCATACTCGCGGGTGAGAATTGACACCTATGACAAGACAGCCCTGTTCAAACATGATGCAAGCTTCAAATTTATTATAGGTAGGTGGTTATTTTACTTTTAAATCTGAATACAAAAGTAATCATTGTCCCCTATGGACACTAGGTATCCTGCCTGAAGCACACACCACTGATGAAATTTGGACCTTCACACTATGGGACTTTTCATTACTGTCTGGGCCAGAGGCACCTGAAATCATCTTTGTAAACACAACAAAACCATTAGTCTCTAACAAACGGTGTAGGGACAGTATTGTTAGCCCTTCCCGGCTTTCTAGTTCTATTCGAGCTTGGAGTATAATTATTTGGTTCACAATAAATCCCAAAGCGTTTTAATTCCACTATCACTGCAATGGGCGGCCGACGGTGCCCGCCATTGCTGTGTGTGATGTCATGACATCATGACCTAATTGGACCTGAAAAAGAGGCTCCCTGCTATTAGCTGCCTGTAGCTGCAGCCTGATGAAAATAAGCGGCTTTTGGCCCCGACACTCCCATAGCATTAAGGTCCAAATTTCATCAGTGGTGCGAACCAGAGGCATGTGATTGCTATCCATAGGCCTGATTCATATGTAACACTCGTCAGGGATGAATGGTCTGGTGGTGGCCTTTTGCACTATTCTTTTTTAGCAATATTTTTTTTTATCATTTCTAACGACAGTTAGCATCATGGAACAAAGGCACCTGAGCTTGATCCCTCTCCAACTTCAAAATTTTGCTTTATAATCTAATCGAAAAGAGCCTCAAGATTGATAACCATGCGCTGATACACTACATGACCATGGAAATGTTAATGGAATCACTCAACACTACAGCTTAGAGTAAACTCCCCAGAAAGAATCTTCTCCAGAGGGCATTTCAAAAATGGGAAGTGAAATACCCCCCTGGGAGAATGTGGGAAGTGCCATACAGGTAAAAAATGATTTAAAACTATTTCATTTTCTCATTCTCTTCTCTCGTCTTCATCCACAGCTCCGTCCTACATGGAGCCTTACGACCTTCCAGGTTACAAAATAGACACAAGTTCTGCTACTAATGTCCAGGCCACCACAGTGGGACAGGAACTTCTCTTCGTCTTCCCTGGCCTCACTAACCAGCCCGGTACAGTGTCTATAGAAGTGGTGCAGGAACGCGGCAAGTACCTCCGTGTGGGCGTGGACCAGAACATAGCAGTCAGCAGTGGGGCAGGGTGAGGAACTAAGCTGTAATCAGTGAATACTTCAATCTGAGAATGTCAGAATGTTCTCCAGAATTGCAATTAGGCTGAATTGTCGCAAAAGTATGGGTCCCCGCTACGATATGAAAGTGAATAGTTGTAGCCCGTTAAGAGATTACCTGCAGCACTTCATTACTGCACCGTGCTACCCTCCGGGAATGTATGAACCCAGAAGTAGAGGAACCTAGCAGAATATAATATTGACCAATGAGAAAATTCCTTTCATTCAGTGCTGACTTTTCCGGGTGCATTATGTAATACCTGGTACCCATCAGCTGTTGTTATCAGTCCTTATCTCGCAAGGTATCAGCTTCAGCAGGGGTCAGCCCAAGCGGGAATAGGCCTGAGGTGTTCATTCAGTTATTCTGCCAACCAATTATCATGATGGTTTGATGCACCAGCTAATCATTATGTGATTAACTTTCAGGGAAGACCAAGACATCTTCAAGGAGCAGGCTACCTTCTACCTCCGTGACTCCCCATGGATTGCTGCAACCCTTGTGTTTGAAAGTACCTCGACTCGGGGCAGCTTCCTCGCAAGAGCCAACTTTAACTTCAAGTTGCGATCATTTAAAGATCTCAATAGCTTCAAATCATCGGCTAGTTTTGTTCGTAAGTATATTTCGAATTTTATATGAAGGCCAAATAATTTCAACTTTTCATCTAGTGAATAAGATGCTGTTGCACAGCTTTGTGTCCAAGTACTATACATCTTATAACAGAATAGAGACCTACTGTAAATTCTTGTGTAAGATGCATGCACAATATTTACACCCCCTGCATCCTATAGCAATTAGCCCACCTCAGGAGGCGTCTTATAGACGAGCATTTCACACTATAAAAGAGGCCTAAAATGACCAGAATTTGACCCTTTGGGCATCCTATAGGCTTCAGACAGCATTTCATATACTATGCCGACTCTACAGGGTTTATAGAGAGAACACCAAAATAGTTTGCCTTGCATGATTAATGAGTTAGTATATTGAGTAAATATCATTTGAGAGACAAAAATTACAATATTATTCATTAACTTAATTTGCTGTTTGCAGGAGGCTCTAGACCCAAGGTTGGGACTTTAACAAGTATTGGTAAGTTTTTTTTTCATCATTGTAATCTTTCCTTTAAAAAATAAATACATAAGCAAATGTCCACGACCATGGGATATGACCAGTCCCACAGAGGGGAATACGATGTAAAAAGTCCCATGGAAGTGGACATTTGCATTTATGTCATGGCCTAAGGGGTAATTTTGCTTTTAAATAAAGAAAAACAACTCAGATCTGTTCAAAATCCAAGATGGCGGACATCCATTGGATACGGACACATTGTATTCAATGCCCCCCATTGATTATGGCCGTTCTAGTAGTAATCTATAGTGATGTTCGTATAAGCCATGACATAAAGCATTGTGCTACTAAAACTACACTACCATGGTACATTGCAGTGGTGAGCACTTATGCAGGAGTGCATCTTTGCATGATGCACCAATAAAGTGTCAGAGAGTTTGCTATAGCCAGTAGTACCCTTAGAATATGATTATCTAACAACATCAATATAATTATCTATCAACAGAATATGTTTTCATTTTTATTTTGTAGGTCCTTTCCATGTTCAGTCTCTGAATTATCCAAAGCTGAACTTTGGAATTACAAACATCCAAGACGAGGCTCCTGCATCTGTAATAGAAGGCGGACGGAGATTCTTCATTCACCAACCTGGTCTGACAGGGGCTGATGGCACGGTGTCATTCGAGGCTGCTGATTGGCCAGGACATTATCTACGTCATCGGGCCACTTATCTCTATGTCAAACTGAAAGGTAAGTATGTGGACATAATATATAGCAAAAGATATATACAACCCTGCTCACACTGAGCACCTGGGACCTTGTGGTTTGGCTGGAAATGATAGGTGGTAGGCTTTTTATACAATTTATGGCTGTTTTTATAGGAATCTGACCTGATAATTCATTCCAGAATTTAAGCATATATGACTATTTTTGCATTTACTGATGCAAACAAGGAAATATTTTGCCAGATGGACTTAAAACAGATAAAAAAGCAAATTTCCCTGAAAGGAAAATAGTTTCAAGCCTTTTGAAAATCCTTTTGTCTGCTACCGTTTGGCTTCTTGAAAAAAAACTACACTGTTTCCCTGCCATGCAATTATTGTGATTCACTATTCTGTTTTATCAGGATCCGGCTAGATTCAAGAGTTATTTTCATAGTTTTTTTACAAAGTTTTTTACAGTGTTTTTACAAAGGCAAAACGATGAGTTGTAACCATACCTAACTTCCATTATAATTGCACTGCAGGTACTGATGGTTTCAATGAATCGGCAACTTTCAAGAAGCACACTGACCTCTCAAATAGGGGGTACTATTCATTTGAATCTGTTGACAAACCTGGTTTCTACATCCGCCATGCCTACAGCAAGCTACGACTACAACGATCAGACAATTCTAATCTTTTCAAGTTAGACTCCAGTTTCCGGTTCCTCGAAGGGCCTTACCTTCTGCAAGGGGAGAATTTGAAGAACTCTGTTATTGGCGCAAGAGGAATTGAAGCCTACATGGTTAATGATCAAGGACTGAGTGTAAACCTGATTCATCCTGGACTTACTGGTGAGGCCGACACAGTGTCGATGGAGTCACATGACCAGCCTGGGGCCTATTTGAGACATTACGAGTTCAGAGTTGATTATGAAAATCGTACCGATGCTAGGTATGCAGATAGCTTTGATACTGATTCTACCTTTAAGCTGTGTAAAACAAACTGCTTCATACCTGGATATGTTACATTTGGTGCTGTGAACTGGCCGGGCAAGTTTCTTAGGCACTCCAACTCACGTGTTATCATGTCGGACAATGACAACAGTGACTTGTTCAAGCATGATGCAAGCTTCAAGTATATCAATGGTAAGATGTCATGTTATTTCAACTACCGTGAATTCCCTAGTTTAGGCTGAACCCTCATATAAGCTGCACCCTGACTTTAGGAGAATGATATAATGTGGGGGGGGGGTTAATTAACTGTAATCGTTAATTAAAGAAGTTCCAAGATAGCAGGTTCTTGGCTCATAAAAGTTTTATTTCTTTGTAGTGGTAGTACTCCTCCTGTTGTGTGCACATGTATATATATATATGGTAAGCCTCAGGACTCTATATGGCACTATACAGCAACCACCCTGCTATGAGCTGCTCCCTGCCCACTCTGTGAGCTGCTCCCTCCTAGAAGTATCCATGGCATAAGAAAACATATATACAGTGTCATAAGGCTTATAAATTCTGTTACATGTAAGCTGCATATGGGGCCTGGAATGTGGTGGTTTAGTAATCTTTCATCGTCCTAAATACCCTCGTATAAGCCACACCCAGACCAATCGTATAATCCTAATTTTGATTTGGATTCTGGTATAAACCGAGGGTTTTATGAGGGATTTCATGGTACTCCCTAAAGAGGTATGATTTATGTACAGTTACTACGGGATTCTTTATCATAACAGGAAAATTCTAAGAAATAAAATTATCTATATTATCTCCTATGGGCACCTAGGATCACACCACCCGAGTGAATTCTCAATAACAAAATACATTCTAGAAGTTAGCTTCAAATGCACCACAGTACAGGAATACTACAGATATTTGTACTTTTAGGGCATTCTGAAAACTTAGGACCAGAGGATAGGACCTCCTGGTTATTGATCTTTTCTCATTTTGTCATTCTCAGCCCCCACCTACTTGGAGTCATACAACTATCCAGGCTACAGGATAGACATCAATACCATGCCTAAGGTGCAGGCCACAACAGCAGGACAGGAGCTGCTCTTGGTTTACCCTGGCCTTACCAACCAGCCTGGTACAGTGTCTATAGAAGTCGTACAGGAACGCGGCAAGTATCTCCGTGTGGATGTGGACCAGAACATAATGGTTGCCAATGGCATTGGGTGAGTATCATTTTGTGCATATTGATCCTATTTTTTTCAGTGAAGTTTGATACATCAGCCCTGTCACAGTGTCTACTGATTTTAGATGAACAAGTATGCCCCTTTACCTGAGAGCCCCAAAAAAGGCATTTCTCAAGATGGACCAACTAGACCCCTTTAAACAAATCGTGATAGGCTACTTCACCTTAAGGCATTACAGTAGTTTATACCACGATTCTGACACTTCCGGTAGTTTTATATGCAGTTTAGCCGTGCATTATTCTGCATATACCAGCCATGTGCATTTTTGAAATTTTTGGTATATACTTTTTCGGGGTCAAGTTGGACTTAGAATATTTTGGGAAATGTGTGGCAGACATACAAATTCAGTCTTGCCATTGTTTCAATGTGAAAAATTGTCCCAACTCGTAGGAGAATTGAACCCCGGCCGCAGTGGAGGTAGGCGAAGGCCTTAGCCATAGCGCCACACTGAACGGTGATGAAATCCAATGCGAAAATAAATAAGTTCTAACCTGAGGTCCTAGTGCTATGTTTCCAGTCAGTTTTTGTCTTGATTCCAAGCTTGTCATGTTATAATATTAAAATCCCAAGAAGTATTCGATCCATAGACGAGGAATGTGTGCTAATTTTCTCCATTTTCTTCGATATAAATAAGAATCCATTGATTTTGCCATCGTACGCGAGTCGCGGCCCGGTTTGGCTCTGTGTGAAGCCATTGTTTTTGTTCCTTGCTGGGAGAGGTACCGCCGTGTTCACACTCACTTTTCGTATGGAATCCAACCATGACATGTCGAGATATTAAAAAGAATACATCCTTAGATAGTCTAAATGATCCCTCCATGTCAAATGAGTCCATAATATTAACAATAAAGGAGAATTCATTGATTTTCCCATCGTAAGCGAGTCGCAGTCCGGCCATTCCCACCCGCCTCCTTGTCCGACGAAAGTGTGTCAGTGGCCGGATGTAGATATAGGTCAAGGAACAAAAACAATGGCTTTGCACAGAGTGGCCTGGTCCATATTGCTTGCACTTACAAAATATCTTCTGGCTATATTCTGTGGATATCAGGTAAGAAATTAATACAAAATGGAGGAAATTGTGGTATAAACCTATTAGGTCATGGATATTGGAGCCCACGGGCCTTACATGGTGGATATACCCTCGCCGCTACGCGGCTCGGGTATATCCAGCATGTAAGGACCTAGGGCTCCAATATCCATGATCTATTAGCTTAACATCTAATGGCTACTAATGAATTACACCGGTACAACTGCCTGAGCAAATTCTATGTTATTACTACATTAGGTGCCGATCATACAGAACAGCTGTAGGGTATTACCTATGATCATCCAACCTGATTTAGAAGGGTCTAAAACGAAGTTGCTGTGTGCAGTTGTACTATCGTGACCAATGGCATCATGTCTTTTGTCTTTCAAGTATCTGAATATGTGAAAGTTTATACACTTGATGACCCATCAGAATTCACTAATAAATACACCAGACTGGTTGCAATGAGAAAATACAGGTCGTATTCCCCGAAAACAAAATCTGGGTAATAATCGTCAAAGCCTTACTAAGTCTGAGACGATTGCGCAGCCCGGATCTCATCATTGAGGAATGCAACCTGTATTTTAACAAAGGCTAACAATCCAGTAATCATTATTTTACATGGTCTATAACTTGACAAAAACTCCCATTTAAAAGGTGCCATGTAATAGTAATGTAATGTGATGTAATGTAATGTGATGATGGCCTTTGCAGAGAAGACACCACCACCTTCAAGCAGCAGGCTACATTCTATCTACGAAACTCCCCCTGGATCGCCAATACGCTCGTCTTTGAGAGTATTTCTACACAAGGTAGCTACATCACAAGGGTTGACTTTAACATGAAGCTACAACCATTCCAGGATACAGACAGCTTTAGATCATCCTCAAGTTTTGTTAGTGAGTACAATATTTCCCATTCACATAAAATATATCTTAAAATATCATTGTAATTTTGTTCACATATAATCATAAACAGATCTTTGTAAAAAGATTAAAGCCAGTATGGCTAACATGTGAGACCAAGGATTTAAGCGCCACTGAGGCAGGTGTGCCTTATATAAGCATGGCTAAGTTTAAGTCTAAGCCTACCATATCATCATGGATAACTGCCCAATGCTTATAGATTTGGTGGACGCATTACCGCGGACCTTAAACAAGACCAACGCTTATTTTAAGATCTAGTTTCCGTGCTTAAGATGTAATTCATAATGTCTTACCCCCACCCTTATTTGAGACAGGAGCCAATCTAAATCCCAGCACTCAAACTCAACAACACGGTATACCAACATAAATATAAATTCTTTATTCTTTTTAGGAAGTTCGAGACCTCCTGCAGATGCTGTCCAAGATCTAGGTTAGTTCATATGAAATTTCATTAATGGTATCTACTATAATACAACCAGAACCAGACCGAGCCAGGACACCTAAATTGGCACCGGAAGGGATTTGTCAAGGGTCTCTGTGCTATCCTTGTCATGGCAGTAGTGATGGTACATTGAAAAAATAGTCTGGTTGTTTTTACTATAATCCATACTTTCAACCTGAAACTGGGTTTAACAAACACAGAAAATCAGAGAAGACAAACGTAAACTAGGTTAGGCCTAATTATAATAATTTCTTCCAGATCCATCCCTGATCCAGTCCTACAACTACCCACATGACCACACGTTTGGCTTCTATTTTAACGACCCAAACATGTACCTCCTGGATACCGGGAGGCGCTTCATCATTAAAACTCCAGGTCTCACAGGACAAAATAATACCATCTCATTCCTGTCCTCTGATAGACCAAATACTTACCTGAGGAAAAGTGGTGATTATCTTGTGGCTGATTCTCGGTTCAACCCAAATAACCCGACAGCGTATATAGATGAGGCTACATTCATCGTACATCCAGACAAGTGGTTCATGGGGTACATGGCGATGGAGTCAGTGGCTGTCCCTAATTCATACATACGCCATGATGGGTAAGATACTCCCCCGATACTTTACTAAAATAAGCACAAATTGTAAAATTTTTCAAAAATGTAATTTAGGAAGAATTATTTATCAACACAAGGGGTGGTGAAGTTCATAAAAAGGAGCTATTTCTTTTCACAACCCTCAAGATGGGTCAAACGTTTTGCCCAACCCCGTTTGGGAGGGTTCAAGAGTTTTTACATCTCCCCTTGAACCCACCATACCCCCTGTTAATAAATAATGACCATTCCCTTATTGCATACAGCTGGTGAGACAAGACAGACCATATTGTTCATGTGTTTGAGGATGCCACATACACACAAAAAAGGTTGTAGATAGAATCGGTCCCACGCTAGGAGGCAGCCAATGAACCACTTATATCTAAACAAAACAAACTGACGGCCATCAGTCACTGACGGATAGTGTAGAGACAGTATCCTTAGCCCTCCCAGGCTTTCTAGTTCTAATTAGAGCTTGGAGTATGATTATTTGGTTCACAATTATTCCCAATTCTTTCCACTATCACTGCGGACCGGAGGCAGGCAGCCATTGTTGCATGTGACGTCATGACCTAATTGGACCTGAAAATGAGGCTCGCTGCATTGCGCTTCCTGTGCCTGTACCCTGATTGCAATCAGCTGCCTTGAAAACTCCCATAGGTTAAGGTCCAAATTCTGTCAGTGCTCTGAGCTTCAGGCACATGATTGAGGCACATGATTGTCCATATGGCTGAGAATTGCTAGGGTCTTCTAATTGAGCAGTACAAAATAAAACCTAGCGAATTCAACTTGTCAGCCCTAGCACACACCCTTTGACTTGACTCATATAATATCAAATGACCTTATCTTATAAAAATACGATAGAATTGATGATGATGATACAGAAATGTTATAATCCACTGCAAGTGGACTTGAAAATGATTTTCATCTGACTTTGTTTCAAACAGGTATCGTCTCTTTGTGTCACCATATAACGCATCAGCTGAATCAGACATATTCAAAATGGATGCCAGTTTCCGTCGAATCCAGGGTAAGAAGATATAAGCAAATGTCAGTGAGGCTGTCCGCATTCAACTCAGCCGTATAACGGCTTCATTGAATACGGACGCCTCACCTCTGTGAATAGGATGCGAAATTATTCACGGGAGTGGACATTTGAATTTATTATATGGCCCACAGGTTTAAATTGCTTTTAAATAAAGGATTTCAACAATATTTACTGGTTTTGAAGGCAGTAGGTCACGTGATATCGAGCTAGCAGCTGCTTTTAGTTTCGATTTAAATGTTCCTTGCGCAAGGCAATATCTTCTTTTTTTAACATGGTGCTAATACTTAGATATACCTAAAACTATTCATAACATATTATTTAACTAGTTCAATCATTCTTCTTTGCGTAAAACTTCTAATAACCACACCTAAATACGAAACTAATTAGCTCTGTATAAATTTCAAAATGGTGCCGCTGAATATGTGAGGATTGTATTCCACCCCCCATTGAATATGAAGTAAGCAGTACTAATCTATAGTGTCATTGATATTAGCCATATAATAAATTTCCATATCGAACTCAATGAATGAAATATGTAGTGCATAAAGTTGGTATTCCACTGCCGTTGGTCAAGCGAAATTTTGCTAATCCGACCAATTTTTTCCATACTTTTGCATTATTAAAGAAATTCAGATAAGCAAAAATTCGGTGATGTAACATGAAAATAAGCCAGAAATAACTCTTGGCTCGTGCATTGTTTACTGTTCCAGTGTTAAGTACTTGACTCCTAATTTGTGACAACAGAGCAACCTGTGGTTTGTTTGACTATTCCATGTACTGTGTGTACCAAATTTGCTTGTTATTACTTTATTGGATTTGGTGCATCACACTGGCCGTGTTATTAATGTCAGGACCCTTGTACCGCTGGCTCCTTTTTGAGACCAGCACTATTATTTTTGTCTTGTTTACTGTTTGTAGTGTGATTTGATATACCCCTGTACCCTGCATAATTATTTGAGACCTGGAGGCCATTTCTGAAGGTACTACGACTTCATACCACCACTACGATTTCAGACCCCCAGGAATAAGCCAGGTGATCTTAGATACCGCCCTACGACTGCTCTGTACGATTAGCACCTATGCAGTGATTACATAAGGGTCCGTAGAGCAGTTGTACTGGTGCAGGCATTAGTACCCATTACACCACGGTTATCACATTTCAGAACGATTTTGGGTGCCCAAACTGGATAATCTGAGTGCTTATATCATAGGATAGAGGCACCGAGTTGAAACTTGAATATTGACAGTGTTCTTTTTCAATACTGTTCTTATATGTGACAGCAGCTATGACATAGCTTTGACAGTGGTTCATACTGAAAAAGCTCAGAATGGCCAGGGATCGATCCAGGGATCTTCTGATCCAGAGTGCTTCATCCTATCCATTAGGCCACGGGGCTGGATAATGGTGCTGGGTTAGATGATTCTTATGTTTGGGACACTATGGATACCATATAATGTTTGTATGTCAAAGAATGCACAATACATTCTAATGCATCCTAAAGGTGCAGACCGTGGTATAAACGCAATGTGTGATGATTATGCTTGCACGAGTGCCTTTTAGGTACTTGATAGAGGCACTCGGCTCCGCCTCGTTCCTCTGTCAGTACCTAAAAGGCACTAGTGCAGGCATAATCATCATATATTACATTCCTAATGCATGATACTGTAATAGCCTTATTTTAAGATCAGTCACTACTATTTGAAGGACAACTGTCGTACTTTGTTAAGAAATGGCCTCCAGAGCTTATTTGAGACCCCTGCACTGAAAAAGGCCACTACTGCACTTTGAACTAGACTAACGACTGTGATGTACCAATACTTGAGGACTTCTCGTATTGTTGAATAATAACAACACTTGACTTGTTTCCTCTCTATATATATACTCTAGGTCCGTACCTGTTACAGTCATTGAATTACCCACAGAACAAGTTGGGTCTGAGTGCCGCCAAGGAAGCTGCCATGACACATAATGGCCATGAATGGTACTTTGTTCATCCTGGCCTCAGCAACGACAATGGTAGCATCTCTCTACAGTCATCACTGGATGGAAACTCCTTCCTCCGCCATTATAACTACCTCCTAGACTTGGAGAATAAAGACAACCCTCGCAACCCTGGGATATTTAAGCAGGATGCCTCGTTTTATTTGAGATATGGGTTGTTCTATGATAACTACTTTGCCCTTGAACCAGTCAACCAGGCAAATCACTTTGTGCGTCATGCATATGATCGTGTCAAGACATCTAGAAGTGATAACTCTGAGCTCCTGAAGAAAGACGCATCATTCAGAGCAGCACAGGGTAAGAAATTGTAAAGTACACTAATAGCTGGCGTTTCAAAGTTCACGTTTTGTGATTTGTCGGTGAGGTAAAAGTCAACAGTTGCAAGCAAGCCTATTCAAGCCCATGGCGTATAAATATATTCAGCTATCTAATCTTCCCACTGAACAGGACTCAAGTTGGGAATGTTCACAACTTGGGCAAAGAGAACATGTTTTTCCCTGGACATTTGGACACGCCAGAACATCTTTTACTTGTCCAGTTCCTAGGAATATCCGGGGTCTTTCCCGGGAATATTCGAGTCTTTCCCAAAAAAAATCCTGAGACATTCTCAAGAATTCCTGAGTAATTCTCTAGATATTGTTCAGTGGGTTTGTTCATGTACATAACGTTTCTCTCCTTGCATATGAGCCGACCCTGCACATATAGTGCACCTGGAGTTTGGCACTGTGCTAGAAACATGAAAAAAAAGAAAAAAACAAAGAACATAAATACTGTTACAATGAATTAATTTTCAAAATTCGAAAAAGGAATCTGTGTCTAAAACCGCCTAAGAACTCCACTTTTGTAGTGGTGGTTTGGTACCCCCTTTCTGGATCTAGGGGAATCCAAGCAGGCAAGGCGCCCCTTATACACCTTATACATTATACCTCAGATTTGATCTGATGTTTAATTACAGGTCCATTCCTGTTGTCGTCCTACAACACCAAGGGGTACGGCCTCTCAGTGGACAACAGGGGCTTGTTCTACCTTGGATTTGGTGGCCTTCAGTTACAGTTCATCTTCCCTGGTCTTACGGGGCAGGTTGGTACTGTATCCATAGAGGTTGCTAACCAGCCGGGAACCTATCTACGACACTCATCTTACTTCCTACGGGCTAATAGCTTAGCCAATGATCGTTACCCAGATTTATTCAAAGGCAAGTGGGCTTTCATTCCAATGCATTTCAAAATAAGTAATAGCAATCAGTGTTATTGTGCCATTACAAATATAATTATGATGCAACATTAACACTGAAAATATGTACGTTTGTCCTAAAACAAATCCTCTAGGCCACTTAAGAAAAAAAGAGAAGTTGTCAGGAAACTTTCCTTTGAGATTTTCATTAATTCATTCCTTTTCATTTCAAATTCATTTTCTTTTAGTAATAATGGGGGATAAGGGACGTATTGCAAGGTAGACAAAGCCTGCCATTTTAGCTATGTTCATCACCTCTTTCATGGTCTGTTGATAAGACACATTCCTTTATGAGTGGCCTTGGTAATTTCTATATACGAAATTCTGTTCTTGTAGCTGATGCCACCTGGTGGGTGAGGGAGGAATCATTCTTCAAAAACACACTGACCTTGGAGTCGGTCAACGTTCCTAACCACTTCATCCGGCACGAGAATAACAGACTAAGAATCTCTAAGTTCCTGGACCTCGACAATGTTAAAAAGGATGCTAGTTTCATAAGTAAGTACCATGACCATCCCACCTGCAACAAATAACAAGGGTTTCGGTTGCTTGATGTTGGGAAAGTGTAATTCGTTTTGCATTATGCTGCATTTGTTGACAACACCATTACAATTCTTATCTGTGCACTCAATCCAACTTTTTTTTTGACATTTTAGGAAACCCTTTCTATTTCAGGATAAAAGAAGAACTGGAAACGAAAAACCCATAAAACATTGTACTTAGAATGATCAAATGCGGTGAAAATGACTGATAATATTGCATATTTCTTTGTTCATGAAAATGCATCAATTCATTGGTGTAACAGTGTGAACTGAGTTCAGTTAAATTGTAGAAATGCATTATGCATCCATGTTGATAAGTAGCTGGTATGCTCTGTTCCAGGGATTAAACCAGTGACTGCCCCGACTACGTCCTTAAGTAATGGTAAGTAGTCTGCATTTAGAGAAATAGATAGAACTAAACGACCGTGGTGTACGAGGTGGTCGATCCACCACGAGGGAGCTCCCGACAACTCCCAAGGGGTGGATCGGCCACCGAGGACACCAGGGGAGTTTAGTTCTATATTTATTTTATGTTTTTAGAGTCTTTAATTAACTGATAATTAGCGAAATCCGTTACCGTAGTCCCCCGTACGAGCGCCGGTCCACCATTTTGAATGTTTACATGCACCCAGAACGAGGCTGCAGTGGTGGATCTGCCGCTGTGGTGGATCGAGACACGTTACGCCACTGGGGGTGTGGCGATCGGCTCCGGAATGCTATCTCTACGGGAAGAAGTTATTCACATAAAATAATATAGGAAGACCTTCTTTACATCCAGACTGTATGTCATCCTATACCCTAGGAGATCTGAAGAAGGAGTTGTCTATTGTCTTTGTAAAATGTTGTACATTTCCTTTCAAACAATCAAGTTACCAATCAAGGTATGTCTAGACAAATAAACAGTACTTGACTTGTTGTTAACTTTGTTGACCTTGGTCAGGTGTGCACTGCACTCCTGTAATGCACTCAAGGTTACATTTATCTTACAGCAGTGCATGGGCTGCCGTTTTATAATAGAAAATACAGAGTTTAAGATTTGCCTACTTGTAACGTGTACGGCAATGTCTAGCCTACCATTTCCTATCATTCTAGACGTATATGTTGCCGTACAAGTCGTGATCTTAGACTCTCTAATAGCGCATAGCATTCCACCAGTAGGCCCGGTGTCTAGAGCATTTAAATACACACAAATGTCTGGTATTTAAAGACTCCTAGACTATCATTGTGTTATTTTCATTGGTATAATTAAGCAAGTGTTGAAAAAAAATCTAACTAAAAATATGAAGTTGAAGTTCTTTCTTAAGATATATCTTTCTTTATACTGCACTCATAGTAGTAGTTGGATTTCTGATCTTTAGTCCAACTTCACATACTTATAATGTTGACTTACTTATAATGTGCTGTCTGTTTCAGGGCCATTCCGTCTGCAGTCCTTTAATCTGCCACGGTATCGGGTCGGCGCCACCATAGCAATAGGAGAAGCACCTGCTGCTCTGACATTAGCGGGTCGGCGCTTCTTTATCCATCAGCCTGGCCTTACTGGGGAAAATGACACAGTATCGTTTGAGGCTGCTGATTGGCCTGGGCATTATTTACGTCATCGGGACTATTATTTGTATCTTCTAGTTGGTGGTAAGTTCAGCACATGTAGCTTTGATATTTGAAATCTGTTTCTGTTATCCTTTGATATAATCAGTCACAAAATGATATTGTCAAAAAGAAATAAGAGCCATAATGCTTTAAAAATTTACCCTCCCTGCTGCTTTTACCTTTCTGAGGGTAGTTTTCAGTCATATTAATTCTCATATCAAGTATTTCGTGAATTTTCAGGTACAGAAGGATTCAATACAACTGCTACATTCAAGATCCACAAAGACCTGATGAACAAGGGCTACCTAACATTTGAAGCTGCTGACAAGCCCGGCTACTACATCCGCCATTCAAATTACCAACTGAAGCTGGACAGATCTGACAATTCCCCACTCTTCAAGGCTGATTCTAGTTTCCGCTTCTTGGAGGGGCCATACCTGATGCAATCAGAGAATATGAAGAATTATGTACTTGGTGTAAACGAGAATAACAATGGATACATGATGAATAACAATGGTCTGCTTCTAAACTTTATCAATCCCGGTTTAACGGGAGAACTCGACACAGTGTCCCTTGAATCTCATACTCAGCCTGGAGCCTATATGAGGCACTATAATTTCAATATTGACCTTGAAAACAGAACCAGTTCTCGTAACCCAATATCATTTGACCAGGAAGCTACATATAAAGTCTGTAGGACTGACTGTTTTGTCCCAGGGTATATCAGTCTCGAAGCAGTCAACTTCCCGGGGAGATATCTCAGGCATGCCAACTTCCGAGCAATGATGTCAACCAATGATAATACTCCACTTTTCAAGCATGACTCAAGCTTCAAGTTTATTGATGGTAGGTTTGAATTTTATATTTCCATTGTGTTTATCCTGTTGCACAAAAGACAATGATGGATGCCTCATACACATTATACAAGTAGCCGACAATGTTTTATAGGATAAAATTTAATGTTCAAAATCAAGCCCCATGTGCACCTTATAGGATGAACTCAGGGTGCGTCTTATGGGCACCTTATATATGGCGTATTACACTATACCGAACTTGAAAATCAACATCCTCTATAAGAAATGTTGTACCTTCTTTCCACCCACAGCTGCTACTTATATTGGTTCATATGACTACCCTGGTTATAGAATGGACACAAGTATGCCTGCTAATGTCATGGCTACCACGACGGGTCAGGAATTACTGCTTGTCTACCCTGGCCTCACCAAAGAAGCTGGTACTGTGTCTATAGAAGTGGTTGAAAACCGTGGTAAATACCTGCGTGTGACATCGGACCAAAAACTCGCCATTAGCGATGGCTCAAGGTAAGGTTTTTATTATATCTGAATTAATTTGGCATCATTTTGATAAGTCTGTGATGGTCAATGGTGCATTCACTTACCGAGTGAATGCACCAGACAGGTGTATAAACGTATATGAACATGTAATCTTTAGGTAACAACTACATGTTCTATGTAGTTTCATATAAAAATTTATTATGTTCCGAATATGTTTCAGAATGTTTAGAAATTTACAATAGGTGTGAAGCTTCTCTAATGGGAAAAATAAAATGAAATAGTTTTTCTAAACTCCTGACACTACCCAGATTAGACCTAATTAAGTTGTTATTTGGATTGGAGGGACAGGAATCAAACTCATATGAGTTGCTACTCTGTGGCCGACATGTGACGTCACGGCCGACATATGACGTCACAAATTGCATCACAAGGTGACCGTGACGTCACTGACAAACCGAAAACATAATGGAGTTGCTACGGTCACTGCACTCCCGGCCGCTATGCAGCAAGCAACTCCAAAAAATTAATGAGTAGTTATAGCCATATCGGAAAATACATTTCACTTATATAAATCCCTTGTGCAAAGTTTATAAAGTTGATATCAATGTTTGTGAATTAACCCCTGCTAATGCTAATGCATTATTGCATCATGCCCCAAAGTGCATCATTCCAACCCTAGGGGAGGATATCATCACCATAGGGCGAGCATGGTTCATAAAAGCACAACTGGTCTTTGATCTTTTGAAGCAGCCTTATTTGTCTGAACTCTGTCTATCTGTCCCTGGTTGTCTCTGCCTGTCTGTCTGTCCATGTCTCTCTCTTAGTCTCTCTCTCTCTTAGTCTCTCTATCTTTCGCTCTCTCACTCTCTATGGAGAACTCCTTTCAGTATTCGATCAGATTCATGAAGCATGTAGAATACAAACATCTAAAGAATTAGTGTTGTTTTGACAGGGAGGATCCAGAGATGTTTAAGAAGCAGGCTACTTTCTTCCTGAGAGACTCCCCATGGTTTGCCAACACGCTCGTCTTTGAAAGTGTTTCTACACGGGGTTGCTACATCACAAGGGTCGACTTCAACTTTAAAGTTCAACCATTCGAGGATTCAAACAGCTTCAAATCATCTTCAAGTTTTGTCCGTAAGTGGCACTCCATAGGATATTATGAAACAGTATATATCGGTTTTCAATGTTATCATCATGAGAACATCCTAGAGTAGTTATCCATTTGGCCGGAATATCTTCTGAACTTTATTTTCATCTACTATAGTACATGTATGTGGCTTCATTTGAGATATTTTTTTCAAGAGAAAAGGTCGTTAGGTGAATGGTAATGTTAAACAGTGGCATATTTATTGATATACACATGTAAATTGAAGTCTTTTTTCAGTTTGTGTAATGTACAATTATCTAATTCCATTACTTGTAGGAAGTTCAAGTCAACCTGCAGGTGCTGTCACTAATCTAGGTATGTTTTTCAAACCCATGGTGCTATGTAAAGTTAGGTGTTTGGAAGAGGGTAGTACTTTTACATCTGTAATAGAAAAAAAAGTATATATATATATATATATATAAATATATATATACATATGTATATATATAGATAGATAGATAGATAGATAGATATAGATATATAAGTACACAAGAAATCAAAGTAAGTCAGTGCCCACTTTTCTTATTAGGTTCCTAGGTTTGCCATACGTTTTTTTTAATGTAAACAAAATGTCAAAATATGGACTCAAAAAACGTTTTTTACGTGCTATAACATGTTTAATATTAGGTTAATAACCCTTTTTTACGTCGAAAAGTGCAAAATTGTAATAGTTCTTTCAACCAAGGAAAATCGAATTTTTCAATTTTTTTTTTTCAATATAAGAAAAACACTTTTTAAGAACGTTTTTACCCTTTCACCTTTTACTTCTAAGACTAGTTCTCACTTCATCCAGAGACAGACACGATCATATTATAAGATGAGGGTATGTACTAAATGGTTATGAATTTGCCATCCTCTGTTTCAGATCCATCCCTCATGCAGTCTTACAACTACCCTAACTACAAATTCTGCTTTGACTTTAATTCATCAAACATGTACATCCATAAAAGAGGGAAACGCTTCATCATCCAAACTCCAGGTCTCACTGGACAAGCCAACAGTGTCTCCTTCCTATCATCGGATCGCCAAAATAATTATCTCAGGAAAAATGGTGCATTGCTTGTGGTAGAGTCTCGCTTCAACCCACAGAACCCTGAGACGTACCTTCAAGACGCTACCTTTATTCCGCAGTTTGACAAGTGGTTCAGCGAGTACATGAGCTTTGAATCGGCGGCTGCGGAGGATACGTACATAAGACACATTGAGTATGATACTGATAGCTTTATAATCCATTAAACTTTTTTTTGCAATAATTGCCGAGGAATGTTAGCATATATCATATAATGGGTGATTGATTAATTTGCTTAAAATAGAAGTGCACTTACAAAGAGCTAAATGAATTATTATCCCAAAAGAGTTTTATTGGGGAGCAGAGAAATCAGATATACACAATATGCTAATAACCATAGGTCGCAAATCCATCCTCAAGATATATGCTTGGTGATTGTGTCAGGGTCTGTGGTATATTGTCTGAAAATCACTAAATTGCAAATGCTATTTCAGGTTTTTACACAGCTTGTGGAACACAAGCCTTAAGAGGGAATTCAAAAATGAAATCAGACTTCAACACTTGACTCTTAATATATTGCTTGTCCTTTGTTTCAAACAGCTATCGTCTCTATGTATCGAAGAGTGACAACTCAGACCTTTTCAAAAAAGATGCCAGCTTTCGACAAATTGAAGGTAATTTCTCATGTGGAAACTTAAGTTTCCATAACACTGTCACATAGCAGCTATGAAAAGTGTCATTTCTCCTCAACGTTTTCAATGTCATTTTTGAATGTCCGTATTCAATCTGTTTATATGAAACTAATGACAGTCAATTCCATTTGTTTCCTCTAGGTCCGTACCTGCTACAGTCGTTGAATTACCCACAGAACAAGGTTGGACTAAGTGCAGTCAAGGAGGCGGCAATGACTCATAATGGACACCCCTGGTACTTCATACACCCGGGACTAAGCAACAACAATGGCAGCATCTCCCTAGAGTCATCAGTAGAGCGCAACTCCTACCTTCGACATTACGCTTATCTTCTCGACTTGGAGAATAAGGATAATCCAAGAAACCCTGGGATATTCAAGTATGATGCATCGTTTTATTTGAGGCGTGGGAAGTTCTATCCTGATTATTTTGCCCTTGAGCCAGTTAACCAGGCAAATCACTTTGTGCGTCATGCATATGATCGTGTCAAGACGTCAAGAAATGATAACTCTGTCCTTTTGAAAAAGGACGCTTCATTCAGAACAGCACAAGGTAAGGCATCAATGATGAGCATTTAGGGATTCATGCACATCTGGGATTAACTCAAACAGAACACAAATATCATGTATGCATGAAGGTAAAAGAAAAAAAAAGGACATTTATTTTTGCCCAGAAGAACTCCCATTTTGTCCAATCCTGGTTCATCATGGCTGTGTGGGTTCTACTATCACATGGTGTTCAACAAAATCCCATCTGTAACTTTTGCCTTTTAGAAGGATTTTAGACACGAAATATCATGCTTTGTTCACAGGATGGTATTCTTCAATACGTCAAGAGAAAAGACCACCCTATTTTTATGTTGAGTTATTTCAATGGGATTTGTGCCAAATAGAAAGATCCTGATATACAAAGCACCATATACACACTACCCTAAGTGAGAGCAGCAGACCTTTCTGATGCATTGAATGACGTCACAATTGACCAAATGCAGCACAATATTGACTGCACAGCACTGTTAGTCAGCAAGGAAATGACAATCTCAAATTTGGTGTTATACTGAATATTTATTTCTTTTGTCAATAAATACAGAATATCCATGGAGAGTGATCTTTTGTCATAATCATGATCGGGAGAGGGCACTCTTTTATCTAATAAGATGTTTTCCCGAAGTGCGCATACCTAATCAATGCAGTACCTTCTGTATTTGGTCAATTGTGACATCACACAATGCAGCAGAGGATCACTCTTCTCTCCCTTAGGGTACTGTTTATTTAACTGTGTAAGCCAGAATCTTTTTAATTAGTACAAAATACCATTGAAATAATGTGATATGAAAAAAAACGGTGGTCTTTTCTTAATAACTTTACATATAACATGCACTTTTACAGATAGACAGGGCCATTTTATTGTATAAAACTTTTAAAATAATTTCTTCATTTACAGGTTCGTTCCTGCTGTCGTCCTACAACATAGAGGGACAAGGTCTCTCAGTAGACAACCAGGGCATCCTTCACCTCACTATTGGTGGGGCTGAGTTTCAATTCATCTTCCCCGGTCTGAATGGGCAGGTCGGCACTGTGTCCATAGAGAGTGTCGACCAGCCAGGAATGTATCTACGACATGCGGGCTATCTGCTTAGGGCTCACAACTTAGCGTCCACAAACAATTTGCCTTTGTTTAAAGGTAGGTGTTTTCTTCTTGTTCTTCTTGTTCTTATCCTTCTGTAAATCCTAGAGTACTGTTCTAGGTTGTCTTAATGTAACAAGGGGACTTGCAAGCAATATGAGTTGTGTACCTTTTTAGTAGGGCTTTTGAAAAATATCAAATAAATTTCATATATTAGAAAAAGCATTTATAAAGCCAATAGAATCTTTTCTTTGTGAAATAAGAGATAAGGTGAGGCTCCACTACGCGATTTTTGCTGAAAATCGGAGCTATTCGCACAAAAGCAGACACAAACACAGATTATAGAGTGGTATTTGTTATTATTTCAAGGTGTAAATAGAAGATTGAGAGAGCTTTCTGTTTATGTGGGGTTTATGTGGGGAGGGCTTTGTGTACAATCTCAGACACATTTTTGTTGCCAAAAGATGTTTTTTTTTACTAAATCAAGTTGACCTAATGTAAATATTGCAGACTTTAACACTGATGACTCTCTGCAACTCAATATCAGACAGGTTTGATTTTTACAGTACAAGACCCTGCGATCTGTGTGACTGCTGTGTTGTCATTTATATTTTGCTGTGTTGATGTTTATATATTGAACTCCCACCCAATCACAGAGTCTATGCAGGTGCAGGTTAGTTAGTAAATATGGCACACAAGGAGAGAGATCACCCATAAAATAAACCCTGAAGTCTCATGTTTACAATTTTGAATCTCATGTTTACAATATAGGAATGTCGACACCCTATACCTTAGGCACTATAGGGATAAAATTAGGTGAGACTGTACCAAAAACTCTCATAGTGGAGCCTCACCTTTTGGGAATTTGACATAATTCCAAAACAAATAAATGAAAACACATTCATAGCAATAAAATCTGCTTATTGATTTTCATCTTTGTAGCTGACGCCACTTGGTTGTTAAGAGAGGAACTATTTTTCGAAAACACAATCGTCCTGGAGTCTGTAAACTATCTGGGATACTACATTCGACACGAGAACTCAAGATTGAAGATCTCAAACTTCACCGATACAGATCTCTTCAAAAAGGATGCGAGCTTCAAAAGTAAGTTACCATGTTGTCAAAAATAACTGTCCTCGTTCTTATAGATTTGAAGAGGCCTTCAACCCTAGCCCTTGTACAAGACAGGCACTTATTTGAAGTCTACTTTGCAGAGGTCACATGACTCGCTGCTGGTTCCGCTGGTTGCTGCTTTGTAAATAGCTGTCAGTGCATTGAAACTCCAGTAATTGTAGCAGAAAGGTGTTGATATTGAATAGGTATTGTCAACTTTTGATAAGAAAATAGAAGAAGAAGGGAACTACATACTATGACAGATGTGACAATGCCTGGTTTGAGGGAGGGACCGCACGTTGTTCCTGAGGGATCTTATAATGTGAAACACAACTGTGTGCTGCATGGAGTTATTAATTTCAGCACTTAAGGCGGATAGTGCATTACTGCATTATGCCAAATAGTCAACATGATGCATGAATGTAGCCCAGTGCCTGTGCTCACCAGGGCTGCATTCATGCATCATGTTGACTCTATGGGATGATACAGTCACGCAGGGCCCTATAATATCTTGGGATAAATTGATGACAGAGTGAATGTACTTATTCTTGGGGGATTTGCTGAAAATATCATTTATCTTGAAAGGCATATATATTGTCATTACATTCAAGTTTGAGATGATATTCTACCCTCTTTGTGCATAGACGATCCTCTAGAATTTCCCCTATGTATTTGTCATAGTCACCTTGAAATGGATGATGGTAGGATTCTGTTCATATAGAATTTTGGAGAAATACTTTAAAATTAAATCCCTTTTATTTCAGGAACTATTCCTGCAAGAGCTCCTGCTATATCATTAGGCAAAGGTAAGATCCTCCTTGCCCATTATATTATCAAGCATTTGCGTTGTATGTTTACGAATGTTTGGAGATTTGTCTCGTAAATGACTAATGCTCTAATGAATTCCCTGGCATGCACTTCCTCCAGTATTTAATTGGTGCTTCAGGCTGACTGATTTGAACAGTCTAAAATGGCTATTCAACTGTTGTTGGTCGGTCAAATCTTGCTAATCCAATTATTGTAATAATACAAAAGTAAAGAAAAAGAAAATCGGTTGGATTAGCAAAAATCTAGCCCAACTGACGACAGTGGAATAGCTGCTTTAACCAATGCGGTCAGCAGGATGCGTGAATGCAGCAGTCAATCGACCTGCCAGCGCTGCACTGCTGCGTCCTGACAACTGAGCGGTATGATCATCAGCCCATAGTATAAATAACTACAGAAAGTATTTTTTCAAGAAGTTGCTTTACCCATGTTTTGTATATTCCTGACTTTGAAGTAGCACTTGTTGGTCAGGAATGTACCCATCATAATTTTCTCTACTGCAGGGCCATTCCAATTGCAGTCTTTGAACTTTCCCAAGTATCGCATTGGTGTCACCACGGCTACGGGAGAGGCCCCAGCCACCTTGACATTAGGAGGTCGGCGCTTCTTTATCCATCAGCCTGGCCTTACTAGGGCTGATGGCACGGTATCATTTGAGGCTGCTGATTGGCCAGGACACTATCTGCGTCATCAGGATGACTTTTTGTATGTCAATGTTCAAAGTAAGGAATTTGTCATGGTAATAAAAATTCTTTGTTTAAACCAAATTCATAATTTGTAATAAGTCTACATCATCATGAATACATCAGATGGATTATTGTTTGCTCTTAGTGCAATCAATTTAATATGAATTTAAAAGAGAATTGAAATAGAATATAACCTACTCAACTCAGTTAATTTTGTTGGTTGATCACTTGACTATATCAGTGAGCATTGAAGATTGATAATACCCTTTGTCAAGCTCGTTGGTGTATCTGATCATTATGATTACTTAAATGATTAATCCCTTTGTAGTTTTTGGTGAGTAAAGTCACATGTATGAAACTTCCTTTGAAATATCTAAAAAAACATTTTTTAGCAACATTCATCACAGTCGCTGTAATAACAAAATAAAAGGTAAGATAATTCTCACTAATCTTCCATACATTTATGTCGGACATCCAGGTACAGAAGGCTTTAACACCGCAGCTACGTTCAAGATCCACACTGACTTGATGAGCAAGGGCTACTTGACATTTGAAGCTGCTGACAAGCCAGGTTACTACATCCGCCATTCAAGTTACAGACTTAGAATCGACAAATCAAATAATTCCCCACTCTTCAAGAAAGACTCGAGTTTCAGATTTATTGAAGGCCCATACCTGATGCAGTCAGAGAATATGAAGAACTACGTCCTTGGTGTTAATGGCAATAACATGGGTTACATGGTGAATGACAATGGACTCCTTCTGAATTTTGTCAATCCTGGTTTAATGGGAAAAGCTAATACCGTGTCTTTGGAATCTCACACCCAACCTGGGGCCTACATGAGACACTATAATTTCAATGTTAACCTTGAAAATCGAAGCAGCTCTCGTAACCCCATTACATTTGATCAGGAGGCCACTTACACCCTCTGTAGGAGTGACTGTTTTGTACCTGGGTATGTGAGTCTTGCGGCGGTCAACTTCCCAGGGAGATACATGAGACATTCTAACTACAGAGTAATGATGTCAACTGATGATGGAAGTAAACTCTTCAAGCGTGATTCAAGTTTCAAGTTTATTAACAGTAAGTTATGTCTTGCTTTTTCTGTGTATTTATACTGTGTAAGAATTTGGCACTTGTACTCTCTCATTATCAAAGACAATATATATATATATATATATATATATATATATATATATATATATATATATATATAAGTTAATGTGTTGATTGAATGTACCAGTAATAATTAATAATGAAACATTATAATAATTATAAAAATAAATATGGAATAACTAAGAAGACATTGGGTTTGGTGAGAATTGCCTTTGTCAATATCAATCCTATACATGCCTTTATTAAGTAAGACAATAATTTACAATACAATACAATAACATAGCAATATATAGACATAACAATATAATACAATAAAAGTAATATATACAATAATCACAATATCACAGTAAAGTTTAAAAATTCCGGCACCACCCAGCGTGGTGTATGCTGTCCAGCATATGAAGCCAATTGACCATTGGAGCTTATATACTGGAGGAAATGTTATGTGTGACGTCATAGAAAATCATGCGCCCTGGATAAAGTAGTACCAACGTATCACTCATTAATTATATATATATATACCTGGGAGTATATAGTCCCATAAGTTAATGTGTTGATCGAGTGTACCCGAAATAATTAATAATGACACATTATAATAATTATAACAATAAATATGGAATAACTAAGAAGACATGGGGTTTGGTGAGAATTGACAAAGTCAATATCAATCCTATACATGCCAACAACCGCCAAACACAATGTAACACATTCCAAAATAGGTATAGCATTAAATCATTACATCTAAAGCCAGCAAGCTGGCCTTAGACTCATGTAAGTATTTAAAAATAACATTAGATTTCCAATTGGCTCGCCTCATAATATCCTGAACACTTAGGCCTGCATTTTTCAATAAAGTTCCACCACCATGCCTAAGAGAGTGACTCAAAACTCTACTAGATAAACCACACTGAAAAGCAATTGCTTTTAACCTCGTATTTACATAGTTATATTGCAACGGTCTAGACTGAAAGGAAAGTAGAAACCTGTTATGCTTACAGGCCTTTACACATTTGTTAATATATCTAGCCGGGCACAGATCGGAATTATCATTTCTTTTAAGATACACAACATAGGAGGACTTGCCAAATTGGTCAGTCTTCCACGACATAACTTTAACATCTATACAAACAGAAGACACTTTAACATTCTTCTTTAAGAAATTATGAGGCGACTGGACTACATGTCCAACCCTAAATACACCCCTGTAATACAACAATATGGAAGACCAAAATACCACATCTTCCATAAGGTCCAAATTAAGTTTAGATTTATTTTGAACCATATCACTAGGACTCAGAGGGTAGGTTGTACTACCAGACCCCTTACACATCCTCTCAATACCATCAAGGGTTTTTTTAACCACAAAATTACCACTATAATCTATGTAACCCTCTAGCTTCTGGTATTACCAAACAGCAGACAAACAATTCCTGACTGAAATAGGTTTCATAAATCAGACAGGTACACACAATATAAAGAAGCCTGAGAAGGAGAACAAGGAAGAGGAGTAAAATTAAATTTTTTTTACAAAATTGTTTGTACCTACTAAACTGATGCCTTCAAGTCTTACGAGTGGCCTCAGCTACACCCCTATACAAGAATCTTTTCCTTCTCCTCTCCAACTTCTTGAGGTCTGCAATCATAACAATACATGTTATATTCATTCAAAACATCTTTGCATTTCCTTGGAACACCTCTATAATTTAGTCTAGACAAAAGGTCAGCTAAGATATTATCCTCCGACCTAATATACATAGAATATATATCAATATTATGGATAAAACATAACCAAAAGATCTATCTTAACCAAGCCATGCACAATTTATTCTTGGATCTACCTGTATTTAACATAGCCAAGACCTGCATGTTATCGGTGAAACAATGAACTCTCGTATTACTAAATTCTTTCAACCAGCGTTTCAGACCCACCATAACAGGATAAAGTTCATATACATTAATATTCCTGTGGTGAATTTTGAGATTATCTAACTTAGGCGCAGGAGTAAAATGACCACGACAGCCTACCATAGGGTCTGAACCATTCCAAGTACCATAGAGGTAATCTTTACCAAACCAAGCGCCAAAGCCCTGTATAGATGAATCAGAATACATAGGGGTACATTCATTATCCTTCAAAATGATACTCCTACAGTTGAAAACTCCACAAAAATCCTTCCACCACATTAAGTCTTTCTGATTTTTCTCGTCTAACCTAATAACACCTCTAGTTTTAGCCCTGGCACAGAGATCAATTAACATTCTGCTGAAAGTCCTACCACCACCTACTACTTGTGAACAGAAAGACATTAAACCACCAATTTTTGGAGAGTCTTCTTAGATACACACTTCTTTCCCAAGGATTAATTTAGTGCCAGACTCATTTTATCTAATTTCTTCTGGGGTAAAGACAACTCCATACTAGTGGAATCAATGGTTATACCTAGGAATATACATATTTGACTGGGTTCAGGCACTTTTTCCTTCGCTCAATGAGGATATTCCTCTTACTTAAACAATCCTCCTCAGTTTTAGCAATGACAATAAAATCATCCAAGTAACTAACTATCCTATCAATACCATAAAACTTTGCTACTACAGTAAAAAAATCAGATATTCTATTAAATATATATGGGGCACACTTCAAACCAAAAGTTAAGCGATTGCTCTCGAAAAATTCTTCTCCACCACCAAAGTCCCTACTGAAACCTTGATAGCCCACATGTGGACCATACACATTGATACTTCTATAGGCAGATTTTAAATCTACAACGCACATATAGTCATTTTTATCCAACTGACATGTAACCGTGTTAATGGAGTTATAAGAGAAACTTTTTGATGTAGTGTTCATAAAATTGTTAATAGAAATATCTGCAGGCATACTACAATCAGTGATAGGTCTCAATTTACCATTAGACTTTTCTACACCACCTAAGCAATGAATACATTTTGGTTTATACGCTGTCTTTGTAACCAACCCCTGGGACAACTCGTCCCTAATAATATCACACATTTCGCTATAAAACCTACCTTCTACAACAGATTTATAATTTTTACAATCATAGGTTGTATCACAGCCTGGGTCAACTTTTTTGAACCCCTCAGTAAAACCACACCATAGAAAATCTGAATCTATCTGGTTAATACTAATAATATCTGACTGCCTCAAAAAACTAGCTAGTCTGCAAGATAAAATTTGAGCTTTTCTACCATAAATAAAATGCTCACATTTGCAAATACCATTGACACAACTATCATAAACCCTAATGCTGGGTCTATTAACACACTCCACCATAAACAGTGGTTCGACCTCGCCCTGTACTGGGCCACTGTAAGTCATAAAAAGATTCTTGTCATCTACACAAGACTCATTAGTATCATTTTTATTATTTTCACCCGAAATGATAGGAACGGGGGGCTCAGGAAGGTCTACCATATGAACTATATTAAAATCAGGCACCAGTATATCAGATTCTAACACAGGACCCTGCCTAAAACCAAAATCCTAGTCCTTCTTATTCTTCTGGCATTTATCCTTGCCATGGTTAGACATACCACACACATCACAGGCATGTCGATATCTACATGGGTCCTCTTTGCAACCTTCGGCCCTGTTAAAAGCATAGTAGGTGCGGTTGGATTGTTTAGACTTGAAACTTTTAGGTTTGACTACACCTGCCTTCTGGGCCTGAACCGTCCCATCATAAGATAGATGTCTAAGAATATCTTCACTTCTAACATCACTAAAGGACTCTACACCATCTGAGTTTGCCCTATTTTTAACAGATGAATCGTATGCCACCTGGGCCTTGAGAGTATATATCCTAGTAGAAGATTTTTCCACCAACACCTCTATATATTTAACTACATCGAAGACATCCTCCCCCTCCTCTATCAACTGTTTCATCATTCTTACGTTAACCAACAGCAATTTCTCGATACTATCGAGTTTCTCTCCCTTCTTAAGAAAGTTTTTTTGATGGAACATACCTCTAGCCTTATGTGCACGACGACGACCATTTTTAGAGGAGGATGAATCAATAGAAGCTGAGGAACTTGATGAATTACTACAGTAAGATGAGGACCGGCTCGTGGATCCAAGATGGCGCCGCGTTTTCCTGTCGCTATGGACCCTGTGGAAGTCAGGTGACCATTGTCGGCCACGCCCCCGTTGCTTGGTTACTGCGTCGCTAGAAGAATGTTTACAAACATCAACACGTGCACGGTCTGACCTCGTCTCGCCACCCGCTGTAGTAGTTGTACGATTCAGCGCCTGCCCCTCCAATAGGAACTTGATATCTGCCAACTGCTTTTCCATACGAGCAGTACGATCCTCCAGCTCTCCAATCGTCTGGTCAAGGGTTGATTCCAATATAGCCCCTGTAGCATTAGGGGAAGATGGCTCCTGACCACCCCGATTGGATCTCACACCACTCGAATTCCTCGAATTGGCTATATTTCTAGCTTTTCTGGGAGATTTTTTAGTCTTAGACCTTGGTCCGCCACTAGAAACTCCTTTCCTACCCATAATGTCAGGGTATATACCGTATTAACTCGATCAAACTGAAAAATCAGTTTAAAAATTCCAGCACCACCCAGCGTGGTGTATGCTGTCCGAGCATATGAAGCCAAATGACCATTAGTTCAACTGCTGGAGCTTATATACTGGAGGAAATGTTATGTGTGATGTCATAGAAAATCATGCGCACTGGATAAAGTGGTACCAACGTATCACTCATTAATTATATATATATATATACCTGGGAGTATACAGTCCCATATATGTCGATCATAACAACTGCCTCTTATTTCCCCAACAGATTTGCAAACGTTTTGTTTCAAGTTATTCCTCCTCAGTTTATTCTGGTTATTAAAAGGGACTAAAAGTCTGTCTAGACTGTAGATTAAATATAGTAGATGCTAGAGCTTACACAAATAAGTCAAATTCTTCTAATTACTATATTGGTTGATCCCCACTTTATCTGTACTGAAGACGCTGTTTTCGATTGGAATTTAAACTTTTCATTATACATCCAAATTATCATTTCTTCAATGACAGTGTAATAATTCTTTCATTCCCAGCTCCCACCTACCTGGAGTCATACAATTACCCAGGTTACAGAATTGACACTAATACCACGCCTAATGTACAGACCACCGAGTCAGGACAGGGACTTCTTCTGGTTTACCCCGGCCTTACCAAAGAACCTGGTACTGTGTCTATAGAAGTGGTACAGCAACGTGGCAAGTACCTCCGTGTGATGAACGATATGAACTTCACCATCACCAATGGTTTGGGGTGAGTGTTATTGCCCAATAGAATATATATTGAATCAAGGAATACTTTACTTGCGGTAATCTGATGCAAATCAGAGTTGTTTAAGGCCACATTCCCTACTTAATGAGGTTGGGGTCACTTTATGAACAAGAAATATGGCAATGAATAAGCTTTAGATCATGTTCATTGGTCCACAGGTTTAAAGGAATGCTGCTGAGGTCACTGGGTGTTATAGCGCCAATGACGCCTCATGTATCAATTCATTGGATAGTTACAAAATTTTAAAACAAAACATCCATGCCTTTTTATTACTGCATTGAAGTACTGCATTGGCTGTCACAGTTTTATTTTCCTCAGTATAAGGAAGCCATAAATCCTTTTATATTTCCTTAACAGAGAGGATCAGGACATCTTTAAAAACCAATCAACATTCTTTCTGAGAGACTCGCCCTGGTTTGCCAACACTGTGGTGTTTGAAAGTGCCGGTGCCAGAGGGAAGTTCATCACTCATGTTGACTTCACAATCCAACTAAAGCCATATGTAAACATCGATGCTTTCAAATCAGCGTCCAGTTTCATTCGTAAGTTTGCATATTTCCAAAAATTGTTTTTGATTACTAAGATGAATATTCTCATTGAAGTAGTCAAAACTTGCGTTCATCCATATTTTGCCTGTAATCTGCAAGATGGAGTAAAGGAAACTAGACTCACAGAGCCATGTACATTGCATCTACTCTGGCTTTTAGATGGCCCATGTCCTATGTTATACCACCATTATCACATTTCAGATTAATTTTGGGTGCCAAAACTGGATGATCTGAGTTCTTTTATCACAGGAAGTGAATTGCCACTTGAATGTGCTCTTTTCATACTATTCCTATATGTGACAGCAGGTCAGGTTTAGCTTTGACACTAGTTCATACTGAAAAAAGCTTAGCATGGACTCCCCCGTGGGAATAGAACCAGGGATCTTCTCCTTCAAAGTGCTACATGCTATCCAGGAGGCTGCAGCGGTTGGATAATGGTGTTGGGTTAGATGAGTCTTATGTCTGGGACCCTATGGTTACCATGTATATATTATCATATCAGTGATGCCATTTTGAAACATTCTGATGCTTCCTAAACATGCTTTTATCAGGCCCTAAAGTTAACTTGTGCATCCATAATTATCACATGTTACATTATTAAAGGCAACTTTGAGGAAATGAAACCTCTTACAGAGAACTTCTAGCAGTCATAATTTCTGAGAAAAACTGTTTTGTTTTTATAGGCAGTTTGAGGTCTCCTTCGGGTAAAGTGACATACACAGGTGAGCTACAATCCTCTTATTATTACTCAATAACTATGTTTCTCACTTTAAAAACCATGGAAACTTGGAACTATCCTATAAAATTTAATTAGTTAATGTGTTTGTGTTAATGAGGTAATGAACAATTCAAGTAGAGTTGATTCCAGCAGCGAATTAGCTTGAATATTGGGTGCTAAATGTAATTTTTAGATAATCTCTTCTAAATCATCAAAAAGAGAAGGAAGAAATCTTACAGAATAAGGTACATTACATCATTTATCTGCAGTTGCACATAGTTATACTAAAAAGTGACTGGGATATATTGACTGAAGCATTTAGGGCTATATTTTGCAAGTGAGCATAATATGCCTCAATTTCTATTTCCCTTTAAACAGAGGCCTCTCGATTTCGATCTAACAACTTTCCCAACTACACAATTGGTTTGACGTTTGGAGAACAGAACGTCTATATCAAAACCAAGGGAAGTCGGTTCCAGCTCCGCAGACCAGGCCTCACCGGGCAGGCCGGCAGTATCTCCTTCCTGTCTCCTGATAGGCCAAATACTTATATCAGGCAGAGGGGAGCCAATGTTATAGCAGAGTCACGGTTCAATCCGCAAAACCCGACTTCTTTCCTGGCTGAGGCGACATTCCTGCCACGACAGGACAAGTGGTTCAGGGGATATTTCGCATTTGAGTCATCGACAACACCAAACAGATTCCTGCGTCATTCGGGGTAAGCATTTTCAATCCTCAAGATTTTTGTTCCTCGGTTATTACCAGTGGCTACAGAACATTGAATCAACATTGGCAATTGGTTGACATGTGTTGACAATGTCGATCAACCTGATCAAACCATGGTTTTTGTTATTTTCCCGTCATTTACACGTATCATTAAGTTTTGTTGTTATTGAATTCCAATACTGTACATGGTACCAGAATCTAGGTACAGACTAAAATCTTACTGTTTTACCATGATCCTGGTGTGTCCCAACTAAGGTTCCCGTCCTCAACCTGGTAGTGATTAATTTGAGGAACTGGCCAGTTTCACCTATGGGAATCCTCAGACTGCACTTGAAATAAATTAATTTTAGGAACCCTGGGCGGCCAAAAAAATCCCTAAAAATTAATTTAGCGGTACTAAGCCCATGTGAGGCTGGATGTTAATTTTTTGACTTCATAAAACTGTGTTCATGGGTGTTAAAAATTTAGTGTTGCCTATGGGGGTTGTAGGGCTGAGATTAGGATTTATTTGTGCTGGTCAGGGCCTAGCACGGTGTTTTTATATAAATGGCAGGACATATTTGTGACACGATCTGCAAAAAGGGCCCTTAGTGCAGGGGGGAATAAGGGCCCCTTTTCCAGTACATGTGACATTTATAAAAACTGGTTAGTCATGGGTATTTTTAAAAATGTAAATATCACACTTATTATTGGAGCTTCATTAACCAATGGCATGATGCATTAATGCATCAGCGGCCATTAAAGGGTTAACATGGTTAGGCTTCAAAATCAAAAGTTGGCTTCTAAATCACAAGTTGTTGCATTTGATTCCTTCGTTCCAAGGCATAAACCCTATTCATTGTCTTACAATCTTTCCCGCATTATTTCAGCTATCGCCTCTATATGGGGATGAACGATAACTCACCACTCTTTCAAAGGGATGCTAGTTTCCGCAGAATACAAGGTAGGTAAATCTTTTTTTACAACTTATTCTGCCTTCCCCCCTACCAAAGTTCATACACCTATGCCTTTGTCATTGATGGGGCCTATCTATATACTAATATGCATTGGTTATCAAGATGTATGAATGCAGCACTACAGAAGAGTAAACACTTTCTCTCCCTGTGTTTCCAAAATACAGTGTCATAGTCCTGCATGTATACAGTACAGGGACCTGAAGGGTTAACTGACCATATGCATTGGTTATCAAGACGTGTGAATGCAGTATTACAGAAGGGTTAACTGAGCAGCTCACCAACGCGATGGGGTGCGCAGGCGTACCTTTTACTGTGTTGATCCACATTTCATTTGGTGCATGAGGACTATACAGTGCCTAACATATCATGTCTTTAAAGCAAAAAGACACTTTTCAGACTTTAAACGCTGCTGATGCTTTGATGCATCATGCCCATTGGTCGTTAAGATGCACCAATGAAGTGCTTCACGAACTACTCAGCGATCATACCAACCATCCAAGAGTTTATGTATCCAACCAGTAAGGTTGTCATGATACTCCAATGAAGTGCTGGCAAGCAGTCTTGCAAGCACTTCATCATGACGCCCAATGAGCATGATGCACTCCTGCATCAGCAGCGTTTAAAAGGTTAATTTCCCCTTTCATCATTGCACTATAGGTCCCTTCCTGCTTCAGTCGTATAACTACCCGGAGGACAAGATTGGTTTGAGTCCTACAAACGAGGGTGCCATGACACGCTATGGACACCCGTGGTATTTCTTACATCCCAGCCTAAGCAATGACAATGGCAGCATCTCGCTACAGTCAGCACTGGATCAAAAATCCTATCTCCGCCACTTCAACTCACTTATTGATATGGAGAATCGAACTACCCCAAGGAACCCTGGAAACTTTGAAAAGGATGCATCATTTTATGTAAGGGGTGACAAATTTTATAAACACTACTTTTCCCTTGAGCCAGTCAACCAGCCTAAGTACTACATACGTCATTTCGATAACAGGGTGAAAATATCGCAGGATGATGGCTCATTCAGTCTCGCAAATGATGCTTCATTTAGAACTGCTCAAGGTAGGTTACCTTTTTCGTTGGATCGCAACATTTTCTGGCTATTTTATTGGGCATCTTGTAGAATCACTGATCAAAATATATACTTTACCTCCTTGTGCTGGAAATTTTGATTTAAATAATTAGAAGCCTATAAATGGCTAGCTGCCATTAAACAAGTACACTGTAACTGTTGAATCACACAGGGATCATTATAAAACTGAACAATGTAAATTATGATTCAAAGCATTAGAAGTCTCTAAATGTGGCGTGAACTTGGAAAAGGGACCTTGGGGCATCCTGCATTAAGGGCCCTTTTCGCCGATTTTGTCACAAATGTCTAGCTGCCACTTAACATGTGGACGATTTGAGTCTATGATGTATGATAGGTTTAATATTCAATTGCCCAATATTTATTTGAAATTATTCATCTGAGGAAACACATGTATACATGTATTTCTCTATCATCTGCCAACTATATATTGAACCTGTTGAAATGGAAAATGGAAAAACTACTCCGATCACTTTAACAAAATGATTCAAGCAAAAGTGAACCACCTGCTCTTTCCAGGTACCTTCGTGCTGGGCTCCTACAACATGAAGGGTTACGCACTGTCGCTGAACTCCCGCGGCACCTTCTACATTGGTAATGGTGGGGTCGAACTACAGTTCATTCTCCCTGGTCTCACAGAGCAGCATGGTACCGTATCCATAGAAGTCGCTAATGAGCCGGGATACTACCTCCGCCCCTCGTCCTATCTACTCAGGGCTGATGATTTCCTGACCACCAATAATGAGAGTCAATTCAGGGGTGAGGTTATAACCACATAGCTCCAGCAACTTAAATAGATAAAATGAAGAGAAGAATATTGATGATGTATTACAAAAACTGCAGCTAACACACTGAGATCACATTATGTTTCTAAAATTGCATATTTATACAATGAAAGCAAAACATAATGCACTCCTAATATAGTAAATATATAATCCACAAAGAAAAGGGTATGTAATAAGGACTTACGCTTGTTAGGTCAAATTACTTCAAGCTGAAGTTTTGTCGAGAACGAAGGAACAACATTTTTTATTAGTCCAATTAAATTTGGTGCTCTAAGCGAATGATAGATATTTGAAATCAAGGTACAAAAATAATACTTATCATGTTTATTTATTGTGGCAGTGGATGCCAGCTGGTGGCTAAGAGAAGAACTGTACTTTGCGAACACGTTGTGTCTGGAGTCGGTTAAATACCCCGGGTATTACCTGAGGCACCAGAACTGGCAGCTCAAGATCTCCAAGGTGATAGACCAGGAGCTGTTCAAGAAAGACGCCAGCTTTACACGTGAGTCTGATATTGCTTTAACCCTTTAAAGGCCGCTGATGCATTAATGCATCATGCCCATTAGTCATCACGATGCACCAATGAAGCGCTGGCAAGCAGTCTTGCCAGCGCTTCATTGGTGCCAGCGCTTCATAGGAGCGTCATGCCGACCCTATGGGGTTGATACATAAACTTCATGATGTACCAATGAAGTTCTGGTGAGCAGTCTTGCTGCATCATGCTGACCAGTGGGCATGATGCATTAATACATCAGTGGTATTAATACATCATTAATGCATCATACCTCTCATTGGCTCATTGATGCATGGGTTTGATGCAAGCATGCATCATACCCACTCATCGGTATGATGCATGCATGCATCATACCCACTCATCGGTATGATGCATGCATGCATCATACCCACTCATCCGTATGATGCATGCATGCATCATACCCACGCGTCGGCATGATGCATGAATGCATCATACTCACTCATCGGCATGATGCATGAATGCATCATACCCACGCGTCGGCATGATGCATGAATGCATCATACCCACTCGTCGGCATGATGCATGATTGCAACCCTGGTGAGTAACATTTAGAGGCCCTGGATATATCAAGTCATCATAACTTAATCATAGAGCTGATACACCGCCAGAGAGTCGGCATGTATGCACTGATGTAAAGCTGGAAAGTAGATTTGCCATTACTATTTTGATGCATTATCACGACCTATCACCGACCAGTAATAATAGCCACTGAAGGCTTCAAAGCCTGAACAATTGACCTCTCCTCCGAAAAAAGAACAAAATCACACACACACAAAAACGTTACATCAGAATCAGGTGCTCATTGAAATGTCTAAAGTTTTCGAGAGCGTGGAAGCAACATTTCATAATTACGACCATTAACAATCTTGTATAAATACCCCCCGATTTAAAGACCTTCACGATCAGCCTGTTGTCTTTACAGGATTGATGCCACAGAAGACTGCCCCACCACCAATTGACAAAGGTACAGTACAACATGAACAGCTTTCTTTCTGATCTGGGGTTAATTTCAAAATTGTGGACAGTTTGACCCTTTTCATAGATTTAGACTATCACTCTCTCAATAAAGTAACAACCTTCATTGCACAGGGTTCATATACATAAAGGTGAAAGAGGATTAGTCTTCACTGACGGTTTTTTCATGAGTGTGTCCACATGAAACTGATATCATGAGATCAATGAGCTAAACAACACCAGTTTCAAATTCAGAAGACATAATAACATACTTTATTTCTTTTTTCACTATAAGGCCCATACCGTCTACAGTCCTTTAACTATGAGGAGTACAGGATCGGGGTATCCGCCATTACAGACGAGGCACCGGCGTCAATCATGAAAGGAGGCCGGCGGTTCTTTGTCCACCAACCAGGACTCACAGGAGACAACAACACGGTGTCCTTTGAGGCTACTGATTGGCCAGGACATTATCTGCGTCATCGCAATAAGTCAATATTTGTAGACTTAAAACAAGGTATCACCATCCAGTATTATGAGTATCATTTCAACTTTAATTCTAAATGACTGCTAATTCATTAATACATCATGCCTCTAGCGAGTTGTCCTATGAGCACGGCCATTGATAAAGCTGAATACCAGTGGTTATAGACGATAACAGTTATCAGATGGGTACCATCTGCTCCCTGAAAGGACTGCAGTGAATAGTTCTGATTATTTCATTGGCTAATAATCAATCCCGCTAAGTCAGTATTGGTCTGCATGATGTACCAATGGAGTTCTGGCTCACCTGTCATTTGTTGATCTTACTGGCCAAGCGGCTTGATACCACTGACGGTTCAGTAGGCTACAATGCACAAATAGCCCTGGTGCACCACTTTCTATAACTGCATTTGTGTGGCATATATTGACGAATGGCCATGATGCACTAAGGCAGTGTCTTCAAAGGGTTAAAGACATGCCATTCATAATTAAATGTAGCAAAATTGGCTTTTTCACATCTGAGAACGTTTCTAAGATTAATTTCACTATTTCATTTCATATCTTAGACCCATAAAGATCAATTTTAAGTGAAACCTCTCCATTTCAGGCTCTGGTGGTTTTGAGCAATCGGCTACATTCAAACTCCATACTAACCTCATGCACAAGGGTTACTATGCATTTGAAGCTGTCGACCAACCCGGGTTCTACATCCGCCATAAAAAGTACAAACTCAGAGTCGACAAATATGACCATGCTCCACTCTTCAGGGCAGATGCGAGTTTCCGCTTCCTCGATGGCCCATACCTGATGCAATCCGAGAACATGAAGAACTATGTCCTCGGTGTAAAGGAGAATAAGGACGGAGATGAAGAAGGGTACATGGTGAATAATAAAGGACTTCTCGTTAATTACGTCCACCCAGGACTGACCGGTCAGCCTGGCACTGTGTCCATTGAGTCTCACAAAGACCCCGGCCTCTATATGAGGCACTTTAATTTCAAGGTTGATCTCGAAGATTCAGCCAGCCCGAGGAGCCCTGTGACATTTGATCAAGAAGCTACATATAAGATCTGTAAAACTGACTGCTTTGTACCAGGACATGTGACATTTGAGGCAGTTAACTTCCCCGGAAGGTATCTGAGACATTCCAGCTATCGAGTCATGATGTCAACCAATGATAATACTGAGCTCTTCAAGCGTGATGCAAGCTTCAAATTCATCAACCGTAAGTTTAAATACATTAAGTTTTCCCAATGACTATGTCTTGTCTCACTGCCAACTCCATTGGAATTATGCACCAGTCAAATGTTGTCATATTTACTCACCAGTTCCGCATTAGTGCATCATACCCCGAAAGGGAAATGATCTCATTAGTACAAGTTGGTGAACATCTTGAGAATGTTTTCTAAATGGTTGAGACAATTAAAACAGTCATTCTGCCAAAACTGATTGGGGTAGAATCCAGAAACAATCTTTAAAGGGACTTTAGTTTTAAATAGGAGGAATATTGCTTATGGCGTGTGCTCGAATAGTCCCTGATTATATCGACAATCTAATTAGTTTGTTTCAATATTATTAGATTGTATTGACAAGTGCTCCTGATTGGCTACCTACTGTTACTAATGTTGAAATTGGTCTGATGAAATATCTGCTAAGATAAAAAGGTCAATCATTGTGTATGAGGTGATTCCCTACTTCACACTCTCAGCCCACCCACATAAAAAAAAACAGTGCAACGCATTTTATTGTGCCTTACAGTATTACCTTGTATAGGCATGAAGGTGTATATTGTACTGTAGCTACGGGTGGTTCGACTGCCTACTTACAGGGGTATTTAGCACCAATCAACAATTGGGGCTGAGAGTGCAGTCAAATTCTATAATACAAAGCTGGAGCCAGCTTAAGGCTTCACTTATACACTGCAAAAATGGTTTTTAGATTTTAAACATGTTTAGGTCTAAACACATTTAAAACCTAAACATATAGGTCAGTTAGTTGTCTCATCGACTACACATTTAGGAAATGAACACTTTTATTCTAACTACATAAACATTTATGCTAATCATGTTTAGATGTTTAGAGTTGAGACAGTTGAATAATAGGTCTTTAGATTTAAACATCAATATGTTTAGATACTTGGATGTTGAATCCACACCAGGTAGCAGCACTGCCTTTGACTGGACTATCTGCACACAGTTATAATCAATTGTTGTTACAAATGTCCCCAAATCCCATGTTTATCATGGTTTCATTTCATAGAATGTCATGTGAAAAGAAAGGGCAATAGAAAATTGACTAGATTCACCTCATGCCACCATCATTACCATAAAATAACCAATAAACTTCATGACTGACACCTATTTGATGTTATTCTGGAATAGATAAGGCAATGTCCTTCCTGCCAAGCTGTTGTACTTTCTCAAGTCTCTCATTCTGATGCAGCGTGTAATATATGTACACGTATATAGCTGTGGCTGACATCTTTGGAGACGTTGACAAGTAAATACCTGCTGATGTCCCGCCCCAGTAAATGAGAAAACAAACAAAATATATATCTGTTTTTATTGCATATGTGACCCATCCTAACAAAGTGGTACTGAGTCGCATATTTAGAAGCCTAGATGTAGGCTTCTCAAGTGGTATAGTGTCAAAAATATCAATTTTTTTTTAAATTGATATTTTAGCATTTTCTAACCTATGGGTAGATATTTTTCAGGATCCTTGCTTACTAAACTGAATTTAAGCCTGAAATGCCTGATAGACATAGCTATAGTTTTCTTGGTTATATAGAATTACATAGGAATTATATAGGATTCATAAATTATTATATGTTTAATATTGTAGAGGTATGTATTGTTTAACCATAGAGTTGGGTACCGTCTGACGTGGCGGGTGAGTCGAGTCGTCGGACGTTCCTCAGGTTCCGGATAGGTGGCAGCACCGATCCGGGTCTGTGGGGACATCTGACGACGAACACCTGGGTCCTTATATAAAGCCCAGGGCTCAGCCGCTATGTCAGAGGCCCTTCTGGCCTCCGCAGAATATAGATCACCATTAATAATTATTAGCTGCCCCTTCTATACCATCCGGCAGCTGTGAGTGTGCATTAAGTAATAAATCTAACCGTTGGCATACACTTGAAACCCTGTCTTACTCTTTCTTTCCGAATCGTAAGACCCGAACCCCCAGGTCCGTAAGGCCACAAACCCTTACACTGGTGCCGTGACCAGTTAATTCTGGTGTATAGCCTGGACGTTATAACGTCCGAACGGCTAGTACATGGGTTAGATAGCCTCATGGAAGCTAACCCAGCAGGGCAATTGGTTGCCCAGGAGAATGGCAATGGATCATTAGTGCTCCAAACCCATTCGAACTCCCAAGATGCGGAATCTGCATCTTGGAGAGATCCCGAACCCCACTATAATGATAGTGAGGAAAATCTACCAGACTCTGTACGACGTGAACAATCCATACAGAGACAGGGTAACTTAATAGGCCAACAATCACTTGTTGACGAGTTAAGTAATTCGATGTTCGAAGTTGGTGGTAGTACTAATCCAGAACATCCGGCACCAATGCCAAAAAGGGTAACATTTGGAGAACTACCTTATAGATTACCCAGACCCGGACTACCAATATTAGATTACAGCGCTATAGATGGCGACTTAACCTATGCGGTACTGGAAGGGGAGGAATTTAAACGACCGGATGTCCTGTTGTTAAATGAAACCTATGTAACTTTGAACGAGAACCTAAATACCTTGGTCAAAGCTAAAGATGAAGTATTCCATGAAAAACTTCAGCTGGAAGAGGACCTGACTGGCATGCGAAATGAATTCGAAGCCAGAAGGAGTGAGTACATGAAGGAACTCGAAAATGAAGAACTAAAACTTCAGGAAATGAGAAAGTCATTCAATAAAGAATATGACAATAGACACATTCGTATCCAAACATACATAGATACGAATGATCAACTAAGTCTTGATAAGGCAAAATTCAAATCCGAAATATGCCATTATCAGAGTGAGTTAGAGAAATTGAAACTTCAGTGCAGTAAACAAGCTGAAGACAATGAAACCATCCAGGTAGGCATTATAGCTTACAATAAACAACTGGAGGAAGATAGACAGAAACTCACGAATGAGCTTCAGGAATTGCAGACTACTGCAATAACCTTAGACAAATACGTAGAAGCGCCTAGCTGACTATAGGTACTATAGATCCAGCTGTGGTATCTACAATGTTGGGAAAAACATCCAAGGATGCAACTCCAATTAGATACAACCCATTCGTTGATGATGGGGCTGATAAGAATGTAATATCCAGAATCTATAAGAAACTGGATAATACCGCAGGTAATGGAAACGCACCTACACCAGCAACTCCTGTGCTGGATACAATAGGTCCGGCACCACCTATACCAGATTTGAGTCATAAAATTAAAGCGACTCATGATATTGCTACTGGAGCTAACAATAATACACCCGTAGCACAACCGAGAGCACCGGGACCACCGAGACATATGTTAACACCACCTTCATATTTCTCCCAACCCGGCCACAGTACACCAGCAGGTCCAAAATTACCGAACCCATCTTCGGGTCAAGGTAATGGTCCTAATGACGGACGCTTTCCAAGACCAAACCCGCCACAAAACAATGTTAACAGCGGTACGTACCAACTTAGAACAACTTCCTTTGGATATAGATATAATTTTAATCCGGCAGGGAGTAGTAATTACCAAAATGGTAATAACTATAATCAGGGATGGAATCAAAATACTTCTTACCCTAGGTATGCATCTTCCGGAACAGCTGGAAATGCCGGTTACAGTAGTGGATACCCTAGCGGTTCATCCGGACACTATCCTAACAACGGTCCACCAGGAGGAAACCCTCCAGGCGGCCCAGGAGGACCCGGATCCGGAGGTTCAGGATCGGGAGGAGATGGCAGGAAGCCAAACAGAAGAACTTCCATGCCTGCAGGGATGCAAACCATCTTTGATAAAAGCCAATGTATCCAAAACCTTGGCATTGACTGCTACCGAAAGGGAGCAGATGGCATGGAAGTCATGAACTGGAGCATGCGAGAGGCAGATAGACTACGCGGATGTAATAATCCGGCACGTAGACAGGCACGGATACCCTCTCCATATGATTCCAATGATCCATGGAAGGATAGGTATCAAGCTTTTGTCGACGAAGTCAATTGTAGTGGCTGGACAAAAGAAGAAGCTCTGCCCTATTTGATCTGTTGGTTGAATAAAGGTGGAAAAGTAGCCCTCAATCAATGGAGAGCAGCATACGGAATATACGGCACCTATGATCAATTGGTCGAATGTGCCGCATACCTATTCGGATCAATCGTCAGAGAAGATCCATGGGTAAGCTCCAAGAAAAGGACACAGAAACCTAAAGAATCTCACAAGGTCTTTGGTTTGGAGCTACAGGACTTGCTATCAAAAGCGCGTCCGAATTGGGCTCATGACAATGACTGTTATCTACAAGAGTTGTTTATACAATTCTACAATGGATTGCGGGATCCAGATCACAAACAAGTAGTTTGGGATTCTTGGAAGGATGACACTTCCTTCAGTGACCTGTTCATATCAATCGATGGACATGACATGAAGAAACGATTGGTAGGTCTAGGACCTAACCCGGTAAGAGCAGCTCCATTTCAATACGGAGGGACACCTGCTCCGATATATGAAACTTCCCAGTTAGCCCCGGTGGATTCTCATGAGGCTGATGAGGGGGATGAATATGTCTCCGATGAAAACGGAGAATATATTGGATCAGTCCAGGTAGCTGGAAAGTATTACCGCCAGAAGCGGTATAGGAAGGTACATTCGAAAGGGAGGGGAGGATCCGTTGCTGGTAAAACAGCTTCCGGACCGACTCAATCTGGCAATGTAACCTCTACGGCGAAGCCAACTGTGGCAGCCGCTGTTGCTCCGACTAATATAATGGAAACATTAATAGCTGGATTAACAGAAGCTCTAAAGAGACCGAGAGTTGATAAATCTCAAAGGAGATGTTTCAGATGCCAGAAACTGGGGCACTACGCTCCCGAATGGCTGAGAAACCTGTCCCTCGTAGACAGGAGGGTGTCTCTGGAATAAGTACAGAGGAAAACTAAGGAGGGGTCTCCCGATGGGCAAAGAAGGCGATCCCAGTGACAAATCTTGCCATGATATCACCATCCGTGATGATAGTTCGCATGTAGTAGCAAACTCGCCTAGCACCGAGGTGGTTGTAGACACCCGGAAGGTTAGGGAAGCTGATATAACAGGTGCCACGGGAGCACAGGGGAAACCCAATGTCAGTAACGAGGCAGGCGGCTATGAGTTAGCCAGGGTTGGTAGTGCCCACCTGCCCCCGGGTCATCCTTGTCTGGAATACCTGAAAGGATGTGGATCAACTCCTGGTGTGAACAATGACGTTTCGATCATCACTGATATGCCCTCTGTTTTAAACGGAAGGCGGTGGTATGTTTGCCTTACTGTTAACGGAAGATCTGCCGAATTTCTCATGGATACGGGAGCTAGCCACTCCTGTAACTCCAAGAGGTTCTATGATCTTATACCGGATGAACATAATACTCTCAAAACGGGAGGAAGTGCTCAGACGGCCGATGGCAGTACCTTGCAAACGTATGGTAGAACTTGTGTGAAGCTACAATTGGATGGAGTACATGACTATGTCATGAGCGCCACCGTTGCGGATATAGCAGATGAGGGGATACTCGGGTTGGATTTCGCATCCCTGTATGGAGTTGTGTTGGAACCCCAATCAGGACTGTTGAGTGTGAAATACCCGTATCCTGTAAAGGTTAGATGTGTACTGAGACAAGTGAGCAGTATGGCTAGTGTAGCACACACTGTGCGAATCCCTCCGGGAGTAGCCTGTGATGTGCTAGTAAGAAGTGATCCTGCAATGCGCAATAAGCCTGCAGTGATAGAACTGGATGTAGCTACTCTGTCAAGTATCGGATTAATATCTGTAGACACTATTGTAGCAAATGCATCCTGGTCGGTAGTACCTGTCTCTAATACTGGAAACAGTACTATCTATTTGAAAAAGGGACAAGTTTTTGAAAATGTGACCCTTTCGGAAACTGTAACGGATAGTAAGTTAAACTTACAAAAGGTAACAGGAAATGATGAAATTTTGGAAGACTTATTCAAGTTGTATGAAGAAACTTCATTAGAAAATCCGGAACACTGAAAAGAATTCTATGATTTGCTCTATCAGTATAGGACTGCCTTTGCCAAACCTGGTGAGAAACTAGGTATGACAAATAAGGTAGTACATAAAATAGATACTGGAGATGCGGAACCCTTTAAAATACTGTATAGACGGTTGCCTTTAGCGAAAAAGAGCTGAAGAGGAAATAAACAAGATGTTGGAACAGGATGTAATAGTCCCTTCCAATAGTCCATGGAGTAGTCCTGTGTGTATGGTAACAAAGAAAGATGGTACTATCCGCTTTTGCATAGACTACAGGAAGCTGAATGGATTAACGAAAAAGAATTCGTATCCATTACCGAGAATAGACGAGACCATTGACTCCTTAGGAGGAAACAGTTGGTTTTGTACCCTAGACTTGCAATCAGGTTATTGGCAAGTGGGGATGAATCCTTCAGATATGGAGAAAACTGCATTTTCGAGTCATATTGGGTTATTCCAATATAACGTAATGCCGTTTGGTTTGTGCAATGCACCAGCAACATTTGAAGCAATGATGGAAACAATCCTAAGTGATTTATTGTGGAAAAGATGTCTTGTATACCTTGACGATATCATAGTCTTCGGAAAAACATTCGAAGAGTGTTCTAATAACCTAAAAATGGTACTAGAACGTATTATCTCTAATGGTCTCAAATTGAAACATAAGTAATGCCACATGTTTAGAAAATCCATAAATTATTTGGGCCGCATCATTAGTGATGAAGGAATAAAAGCTCATCCGGAGAAAATCGAATCAGTTACGAATTGGAATAGACCTAAAACACCCAAAGAAGTGAGGTCCTTTTTATTATTCTGTTCCTATTATAGGGAATTTATTCCGAATTATGAGTCAGTTACCCATTACAAGCAATAGCTAACTGGACTCCAGGAAGTACCAAGGAGAAATTTCCTTGGACGCATGAACAGGAATCTGCTTTTCAAAAGCTAAAAGACCTGTTCACGAGTACTCCGGTATTACAATATCCGAATGAAACGGACCATTTCATACTGGATACTGATGCTAGTAATGATAGCATTGGTGCAGCTCTCTCGCAAGTCCAAGATGGGAGAGAGGTACCTATTGCCTTTGCCAGCAATACACTGAGCAAAACTCAGCGCAATTACTGCACAACCAAAAGAGAGTTGTTAGCAGTAGTCATATATACCAAGAAGTTTAAACATTTTCTATGGGGAACGAACTTTACTTTACGTACGGATCACTCCTCTTTAAGTTGGCTACTGAACTTCCGAGATGCTGAAGGAATGTTAGGCCGATGGCTAGCCCATCTATCAGAATATGGACTTGAACATCATCAGATTCAGCATAGACCTGGAGTGAAGCATTTAAATGCTGATGCTTTGTCTCGAATACCAATCCGGAAATGTGATAATCCGGATTGTACTGATTGTGGAGCTCATAGGGCAGTGTTAGCAGGGATTTGAAGACCATTCGAACCCCTAGTTGCCAGCATACTGGATTGGTCTATGGATCACATACGACGTTTCCAGGAAGCTGACTCGATAACTGCTCAGCTACTGCAATTAGTACCAAAGGGTATACGTCCAGTTAGACCTGAGGTCTCTCTGGAAAATCGAGAAAAGAGAAAGAAGGTTTCTTGCTCAATGGACTGAGCTTGAAGTCCGGAAAGGCGTGTTATACCGTTGGAAGCCATGTAATAATGGTGAGAAAATCATGCAAGTGGTGATACCACATGCCATGAGACATGACATTATGTACTTCTGTCATGGACATCGGACCAGTGGTCATTTCGGAAGGAAACGCTCGTTAGCACGACTTTCCAAGAAATACTACTGGCCTGGCATGACAAGAGACTTGCAGAGATGGGTAATCACCTGTCCGGATTGTTGTAAAAACAAACCCGGACCCGGGATGGGCAAACTTCCCCTATCCCAAGAACTTTTCGGAGTTAGATTCGCAAGAATCTGGGTAGATATCATTAGTGGATTGAATACAACCGCTAATGATAATACCTGTATGATGGTAGTGTGTGATTATTACACAAAATACACTAAAGTATTTCCACTACCGGACCACAAAGCGGTTACTTGTGCCGAAGCCTTTGTAAAAGGTTGGGTACTAAGTTTCGGTGTACCATTAATGCTACACAGTGACCAAGGCAGAGAATTCGAATCAAATCTCTGGCAGGGTATGTGCGAATACTTAGCTATTTGTAAGACTAGAACCAACCCGTATAGGCCACAAAGCGACGGATTGGTAGAAAGGTTTAATAGAACCCTTATCCAAGTTCTAAAGTCACTCGTCAATCAACATATGGACGACTGGGATGAGCAATGTCATTTTGTGACACATGCTTATAACAGTACGGTACATTCAAGTACAAATTGTACCCCGAACCTTTTAGTATTTGGAGAGGATCTGATAATGCCTGCCGACTTAGTATTTGGAGTCGTAGGGATGGACCCGGAACTATCTTGCCATGTAGTTTTTGTGGAATGTTTAAGAGACAGATTTAAAAAAGCATATGAGTCTGTCCGAATTGATTTGGAGAAAAGTGCCAAATGGCAGAAAGCTGGATATGATACCGATCTAAAGCATCGGAAATTCCAATCCGGAGACAGAGTTCTAAGATTACATGAACCACTTAGACACATAAAATTAGCGTCTAATTGGGATGGTCCCTTCACGGTAACACAAGTTATCAGTGATTGTACTGTAATTATTAAATCTGACCTTGGTCGACTTTACAAGTCAAACGTAGCTAGACTGAGGAAATGGTCTGGGAGGGAGACCTCCACAGAAATGTATGGTGAAGGTTTCGGGAAAATCCTGAACCAGAATCGTATAATAGACCAGGTAAAGAACACTACAGTGAAGCGAGGCCGTGGTAGGCCTAAGAAGTATTCCGAATCAGTGGCACCCACGCCAACACCGATTAAGTGTGGGGGAGTTAAAAAAGTCTCGGCAGGTGAAGACAAAAAGAAGAGGAAAGGTGTCTCAAAGGCTAGGAAACACCTAGAAAAGGCTCTTCAGACTGTCAGGTCCGATAAAGAACTATCTGAGAAGGGGAGATACGTTCGTCGCAGCCCTCGAATTGCCCAGAGGACTGCAGTGACCTAACCTGTATACACAACGGGTGTAATGTTTACATTTAGAGGAACGGATGACAACTGACCCGAAAGGCTTATTTGTCGCCGCCGCATGATGTACCAATGGGTAGTGGACGGATAATCCGGTGGATTTGCTTAAGCTTTCCATAATCTCCACTTAAATCCCCAGACGAGTCACCGGCGTGAGCGATAATTACCTAAAAACAATCAGTTTGTTGATGTTCCGTTAGTAGCACGTGCGTTTCTGCATGACGTCACCGCGTCCAGTCTCGGCTGACCTCTCGTGACCCCGCGAGCCGCGGGGAAATGACGTCACGAAAGCTCGCCTGTCGCCATATTGTTTTTCGGTAACGTCCAAGGCGGTTGAGCTCTTGGATTTTACCGGCTAGCAAACTCCTCGCTGCTTCTCCAGAGTCTGTCTCCTAGTAGGCAGACTCCGTCTGTGTCAGCCCCGGCGCCGTAAAAAGCCAGAAAAAGGAGTAGTTTACTCCCGTGGGTGATTCCCCAGTCATGGCTGAGGAATCCTTAGCTGCAGCCAAGCTATCCGGTGACCCGGATAACCTGACTCCGTCTGCAGAAGCTTTTCCGGAAGCTTTGTCACCTGTAACACAGGAAGAGAGCGAGATGATGGACGTGGAGGAACCCACGGATCGCTCGTTTGAGGAGAAGCTGGCCTCATTCTCACTGAATAAGCCAGAGAAAATGTTATCTCCACTCCCACCCGAGGGATCCGGAGGGGCTACGAGTGCTGAACCCGCAGCGACTGGGTCCGAGACCGCACAGGTCGACAGACCCAAGGACCAGTGGAAGCCAGCAGTGGCTGACCCATTCCCCACAGAGTATGATAGTCGCTACCTGTATGTCCACCCGGAACTACAGGCACAAGTGACCTATGCTGACAGTACACCAGTTAGGTTGGATCCGAAGGTGAGGATAGCTATCGAGGGCGTCATGGCCCCCGACCAGCTGGATAGGACGCCTCCCGAATGGCTCCGAGACTGGCCATGGTTCCAACAGGGACTCATGGTGGACGCTGCTTTCCGCGAAGTAGTGTACGAAGCCAACAGAGCTTTCCTGCTCGGAGGATATCCGAAGCCGGACAAGACTCTGTGGAATGTCAAGGCGACGAACATTGATTGGGTAGGCTGCGTCTCGGAACCCGAGGGGCAGACTTACCCACGTCCTTGTGCCACCCGGCCCCAGTACCGGACCACAAAGAAGTTTCCGGAAGCCACTGCCAACTTTAAACAGTGGGATGATGGTTACTACATAACCGAGCAGGAGTTAGTGGATGTCCATAACAATTCACTAACAGGCATGAACCGAAGTGCAGCCCTTCGGACGGTTCTCGTCCGCCGAATGACTGCAGAACAGGAGGCCCAGGAAGAGGCTAAGAGGGCAGCGGAAGTACCCGCACCTCCTATCCCCGACCTGAAGCTTGCCACCCAAAGTACAGCCGGTTCTGCATCAGCCACCGGCAGTACTACCACCCCGGTAGAAGCCTCGACCTCCAGCGCATCCGGAACCCAGGAACCGGAGGAAGACTGGAAGGTCAGTAAGAACAGGAGGTCCGCAGCTCGGAAACTCAAGCATTTACCGGATTCTGCTAGAGCTGAGCTGAAAGCTAGCACCTCAGCCACTGGTAGTACTGCCATGGAGGTTGAGTCGTCAGACGAGGAGTTGGTGCACGAGTCCTCGGTTGAGTATGATGAGAAGGCCACTCTATCTACTCAAACCGAGGCTGAGCAATGGGCTAACGCCAAATCCGGATTCAAAACCCGGATTCCGATGTGTTTCTCCGACTGTGCCTACGGAGTAAAAAAGGACGGCTCTACCCTATATGCCTGCCCAGACTCAGTCAATAAAAATAATGAGTCAGATGATGAAGATTGGATGCGTCTTTCGGACGAGGACCCCAATCCGAGCAAAGCCTATCGAAAGATGTGGCTTATGCTAAACCACACCGAAGGGTACTACACTTATACCCAGAGGAGAAAGCTGCGTTGGGCTCTTGAGAAGTGGTACGGTGACGACCAGAAGTCCTGTCCCTTCTCTATCTGCCAGGATGCGAGTGATGTCTCGGTCCGGACCTGGAGTACTCCAGCCCGGTTCCAAAGGCATCTGGTAGAGGCCCACTTCCACCATCACCCGGTTTACACTTGTGATCCGAGTTATGGTAAGAAGGGCAAGAAGTGTACTATGAAGGTTCAATATAGCCGACGTAGCGATCTGGCGAGACACCAGAAGAAATGCCACGCAGAAGGTTTAGATGGGGCTCGGAAGCGTATCATGGAGCTTCATCAGGAACTCATGAAGGAGTTTGACAGTCTGAGCGAGGATGCTTGGTCTAAAATCTGACCAGGGGACCAAGTCCTCTGCGAGGTTCCGAAGACCAAGGATTCGAAACTCCGCGCAAAGATAGTCCTGACTCCTGGAAAGGGTAAGCTGGACATGCACGAGTCTCTCTGGCAGAAATGCGAGGAATCCGGCAAGGAGGGAAAGAGAGCTTGTGAAAGGAGCAGAAGGGATCAGAACCGTGGTGGTAACGGTAATGGTCAGACCACCACTACTAAAGTGAGAGCAGATGACCGCTCCAGGTCTCCTCTGGCTCGGCACCCCCACAAGCAGGTTCAGGGCACTCCGGTGTTCAAAAAACCCGAACCTGCCGGATACGCTGGCGCCGTATCAAAGCCTGGGAAAGTTAACCCCCGTAACTTTCCGTCCTTGACCCAGGGACCTGGACCTGAGAGCCAGACCCTGGTCGTTGGAAAGGGTGGTCGACTTGTTCCCAAGAAGACCTCAGCACCTGCTGCTGCCGGATCCGCATCCGCTCCAGCCGCCCTCCCAACCAACTTCACCCAGGAGCAGTTAAGCCTTTACCTGCAAATTTAAGCAGAACCAGCCTCCTACCTACTGTATGCCAACAGCAGGCGTGTCCGGGAGCCCCACACCCGGAAGTGGTCCTCAGGCCGCATCGACTCCCCCCAAGGCTGTCGCTGCACCAGTGAAACCAAAAGACGCCATTACCATTAAAACCGGTAATGCGGAAGTTTGGTTCGAGAAGTCTCACCAGGGGGAAGCAGATGTCCAGAAGGCCATCTACACCCACAGGGAGAAATGTGTCCGTGAAAAGGCAACAGAATTCCATCAGGGTCTTCTTAATGATACCCTGTTGTGCATTAAGGAGGTTGCAGATGCTGAAAAGCAGCGCCTCGAGACCCTCATTCGGGACGATGTAAAGTCCCAGGAGGAGGCTGCCGCAGCTGCTCAAGAAAAGGCAGCTATGGACGTACACGTCTTGGAGAAACGTGTCAAAGAGGAAATTACCCGGAATACCAACTTGAACACCAAGTTCATGAGGGTATTCGGAGTCGATCTCGACGAGTGGGACGGCACTCCCGAGTCGGCTCTAGCTCTTCTTAAGAAGAAGCATGCGAAGAAATCCGCCTAAGTATGCTACGGGTTATTTTCTAAAATTTTTTTTTCTCTCCACTAAATAACCAGATATAGTCTCTGCGGAACCCTACAGGTCTGCGAATGTTCTTCATTAGTATATGAACACCTGTTCTTTGTGTTCCTGGTGCCTTTTATGACCAGCTTATTGTATAATTCAGGCCGTATAATTCTTATTGTACCCTGAATAGTCTATTCGGATTCAGAACTTCACTTACAAACAATCCGATAGTAGACTTGCTGCTGTCAGACGTATCCGGATGCCGGTTCCAGACTTTTGCTGCTATCTGTGCTAACCACTATACTAGGATGGACTTTACGATTTACCTCTACATCTCACCTATCCTCCCGAATGGACTTATACTACATGTTACTACTACTTCCGGATCAGCCTATATTGGACTATTTACTTATGTCAACAATACTTAAATGGACTACGATTCTACACTGTTGACAAAACCGGATCTACACTTGACTTCTACTCTACACCATTCGGATATACTTATGAACTATAGCACTTCCAGAGGATTGTGGGTAGCTGCCCCAAATTCATCTACCGTGTTCACTTTAATAACCAGGAATCATAGACTTTAGCACATCCATCCCGTGGTTAGCTGACCACACTTACCTCCTAGTACCCGGAAAACTACAGCAGAAGACTCCAGCAGCATCTACCATTTTTATATTGTACATAATGTCAAATGTCTATTTTTCTATAATGTTATTTGTATATGCATATTGACATTGTAGTCATAACTTACTATATATTGTGATACGGGTATATACATATCTATTAGTACGGATCTCAAATTACTGTTCATATTCATAATATAAGATCAGGTAAATTACACCAGAACGTACATATTATTGTCCTACGAGACATATTGTATCATAAATATATTAATCTGGTGTTATATAGGTTATTTGGTAGACGGTGATATCATATATATTATCATATTCATTACTACACCGTGATTTTTTTCTTTTTCAAGTGTATAATACAAATGGTTCTACTCGTACTACTCACGGAATCCTTAACGGATTCATATGGTTATATCATGTTATCACAATACATGATTATATGTCATTAGATAGTGTAGTTACTTTTAAAGTCTTTTTCAAGACTATACAATCAAATGTGTTATTAATAACAACAAACACATATGGATGTTATTATGTGATTTATTTAATATTAACAGTTCCGTTACACTTAACTGTTACTATCTCATATATACGAATGATGATACTTGTCCTATTTCTTATACCGTAAACATGATATGTTGTCCTAAAGGTATAATACGCTAATTAACAGTTTCGATACATACAACTGTTATTCATTCAAGTAATTCGTATCATATTACAACATCTGATTTGTTATTGTGTAACTATATACACTATCAATATATGTATATGACATTCGAATCATATTTAACTTGGTGTTAATTTTATATCTATGGTTGTACCTCTATTACTAATGGTTTAGACATATGGAAACGTTATCCTAGTAATATTACTATAACTATAACACCCTCCTAAATGTCTGGGGGAGTGGTGTAGAGGTACGTATTGTTTAACCATAGAGTTGGGTACCGTCTGACGTGGCGGGTGAGTCGAGTCGTCGGACGTTCCTCAGGTTCCGGATAGGTGGCAGCACCGATCCGGGTCTGTGGGGACATCTGACGACGAACACCTGGGTCCTTATATAAAGCCCAGGGCTCAGCCGCTACGTCAGAGGCCCTTCTGGCCTCCGCAGAATATAGATCACCATTAATCATTATTAGCTGCCCCTTCTATACATCCGGCAGCCGTGAGTGTGCATTAAGTAATAAATCTAACCGTTGGCATACACTTGAAACCCTGTCTTACTCTTTCTTTCCGAATCGTAAGACCCGAACCCCCAGGTCCTTAAGGCCACAAACCCTTACAATATGTCAATTACCTCAGTTTAATCAATTTTTAATTCATCCAACGGAATTTACCGATGGAAGATCTATGGTGGACCCCCTGGTTCAAATATGCAAGTGTTATATACCAAATGAAAGCTCTTGATGAGCTGTAAATGAATATGCCAATAACTAAACAGTTTGGATGTACGACTTCCGCACCATTTTGTAAGGATGGGTCACATATATGTCTGCAAACCTTAACTCTCCATCAAATCATTTAAACATGCACACAAAAATTCATAAACACCTAAACACAAAAATTCATATATCTAAACACAAAGTTTTAACCTAAACACCTACATTTCTAAACACTTGAGCTAAGCACATTGTTTGGCTAAATATGTTTAGGAAATTAATGTGATTACAAAAACGTTGCAAGAATATGTTTAGAATTGTGTTTAGGATCTAAACACCATTTTTGCAGTGTAAGTTAGGACTTATGGTAACATGCAAATTATCATTCTTCCCATAGCTGCCTCGTACTTGGACTCGTATAACTATCCTGGATACCGCCTCGATGCGAGTACACCAACAGAGGTAAATCTTTCTACACTGGGACAGGAGCTTGTCATCACCTATCCCGGCCTTACCCTTGAACCAGGAACCGTCTCTATACAACTCATACAGGACCGGGGCAAATACCTCCAGGTCTCACCCCAGCACAAACTCACAGTCAGTGACGGTACAGGGTAAGTCTGTCTATTTAGGGTCCTTTATGTGGAATGATTATAACTTTAACTGTAGTATCCACACATCCAAATGATTCATTTCAGAAAATTCACAAGACAATAATCCTTCAAAGGATATGCTTTACCTGGAAGGTCTGCCAATGCAAAAATGCATTCGCATTAGGTTATCCTAAAGAGAAGTCCACATAATTTCTATTGATAACCTCTCTGAGAAGTCAGCCTTTTTTGCCACATAGGCCTATAACGTGTCCACTCACCAAGACTGCATGCATGCATAAACATATCATACAAGTCTGATAAAGTCCCAGAAGGTTGGCATGATCCACTGATTAAATGCTGCCAAGTAAACTATTTGGAGTACCACTTTAAGGGATGGCTCCACTGTGGATGTTAGGTCCATTTTCTGCTAGGGTAGGTTAACCTAAAGGCGACCACATACCTTGAGTTGACCACCTGCCACCTTGTTTTTCTCACTTTTACATCTACTGTTAGGGGCTGTATCTCTAATATTCCTGAAATAGATGTGTTATATTATCCCATGGACTGGCCACCTATGATATGTTGAGTAGTTATCATTGTATAACAATACACCAAAGTGCCCATGTTTGACAGATTCTGAACATTGAAATTGTTCACATGTACCAATTATTGATTCTAGACATAGATATACATATCATAAGTAAATGAGTCGACCACCACTTACAGAGAGAGTTATGCCTTTAATTGAGTAGAAACCACTGATTATGTAGGATTACATCAAAAGATTCATATCCATAATATCTGGGGACATTGCATTCTATAGATGATATCTCTATGCATGGGTTTCAATCTTTGCTCTTTTCCTATTATGAGTAGTATGCAAAGGAACCATATGACATCAAAAACATAAATGCTAAGTCAAGCAAAATGTTACTGTGGTGGATATTGATAGATAATCATAAAACAAAGCCTTTTTAATGCAGGGCTAGGATTATTACCTCTAATTGGATGGGAATGGCAACTACAATGAACACTGAAAAAAGTCTTCCTGACAAAGTGACATGTATACCAATGTCAACTTGATTTGACACAGAGAGCACACATCATTGGGACATGTGCACATATGTCACCATGACAACTGTAGCACACAGCAATCCTCATATGATTTGACATGCCTTAAAATGCCGTGTTATCTGTGAGTTGACTAGGGTCACGGTCATGTCGAAGGCTCTTGACATGTGATGGGTTGACATACATCATTGTTCTAGGATATTCCACTAGATGGGGCAAACAACCATTTTGGTACCAGGATTAATCACTACCAAGAGGTACTACCAACACTTGATGTATCTGTGTCATTTTGTTTTCATGAAGAATAGATCACTAAGGTCTGTAAATACTATCAATGAATGGTAGTGAATTCTATTTCATTGTTAAATTTGCACTTGTTATTGAATATCAAAATAGACATCCACAATCCTGAATTCTTCAACTGGAGAGGTTAGACACCTTGTGTGTGGGTCAGTGAAAATACCAAAAGATTGTATGCTAACCCACAGTCTATAATCTCAGTATCTTCATTGCATGGAGACAGATGGCATTGCCATGCACCTCCATGCCCTTGTCTTACGGACTGCATAGAGGTCCTCAGTCAAGTAGAAGTTCTGTAGATAGGAAAAAGTGCCTTGGTGTTGCATTAGTACATAGCTATTGACTGCTCTTGACCCTTACATAATTTTCTCACAGTATTACCTAGCACTCAGGTGAATGGATCAGAAATATGTGATGTGTCTTCATTACACATGTCAAGTGGAGTTGACGAACCAAATATGAGAGGGTCAACCTCATTCGACATGCCTTCATACATGTCATGTGGGAGACAAATTTTGACCTGTGCAGTATTTGTCAAAGCGATCAATGTTCTTCTCTCTGTGAACATAATCTTCACTGAAATATCCCTTCCAATTTAGCTGCTGCAAAACATATATTTTCATTACAAAAGAGAACCATCAAAAAAGTGGTCATCTCAAGGTGAAAAGGAACTAAATGGAATGTTGTTAGTAAGGGTGATAAACTAGATATATATTACACACATGGATTCTCAAGATATAGCAGGTAAAAAAGCCTAAACAATTATCCTTCATTCTTTTGGAAGTCTCAGGACCTAAAACTCTCAGAGGTATTACCCATTACAAATCCCTCATTGAAGGCCTGCACAGGAACGGTCGTCTTTAGGTTAATCTACCCTAATCCAACCAATTTTTAAATAGCGAATGTATGAAAAAAAAACCTATTAGATTAGCAAAAATGAATCCAGCCAAGAAAGTGGGGGCAGGCCTTTGGTATAATGATGGGCATTAGCTGCATTAGCTGTCACTCACTGTCTAGCATTTGCAAAATCACTAAATCAGTATGAACAACCTTACAGGACGAGGCGGGATGTGTTTAACAAACAGGCATCCTTCTTCATCAGAGAGTCCCCGTGGTTCGCTAAAACCGTCGCATTTGAGAGTGCCACAAATAAGAACAACTTTATCATCAGAGTCGACTTTGGTTTGCGGCTACGGCCATTTGAGAATGTGAATGGGTTTAAGTCATCAGCCAGCTTTATCAGTAAGTACTAGACTGGTGATATGTTACTTTGGCACTACAAGATAGTGAGGTTGAGGCACAGTGCATTCCCTAATATGGAACCCCGTATAGAAGTTAAATCATTACTTTGGCAGAAGCAAACAAATCACACACTGAACTGTGAGCATTACCTCAATCTCCCGCGTATAAGGCGCACCTCGCGTAAAAGGCACACCTACAGTTTTAGAAAATAGTCAAAAAGATGAAAAATTCATAACTTTTGTTCTACTTAATGAATTTTCAAAATTCAAAAATCTATGTGTTGCTAAACCGCAAGGACCCCCCAGGCCGCCCTAGATCCTATTATGACTTAGGGGGGGGGGAGTGTGTAAGATATAAAATGAAAGGTCTTGGTGTCCCCCTTCTAGATCCAGTAAGAACTAAAACCTCGCGTTCAAAATGCGCCTTGTACAGGGGAGATTACGGTAAGTTTCATATAAAATTGGCTGTGCAGCAACCTGTATTGCGATCAATAATCAATTGATCAACGCCCAATCAGAAATTGATCAGCTCTTTAGAAAACCTCTACAAGCACACTGCAAAAATAATGTCATCAAAGTAATTGTGCACACAGCCAAAAATAACTTTCTTATTTTAAGAAATTATATCACATTTTAAGTAAAATTAACTTAAAAGAAGTTTGTCCACTAGGTAACAAAATTTTACTTGAAATCTTAGTATGTCCAACTTACTTAAATTTAGAAATACAATCTTAAGAAATAAATTCTTAAATCAAGTAATTTATTCTCAAATCAGGATTCAATTTTCTAAAATATTTCTGAAAGGAAGTAAATATTTCTCATGGAGGATTATTTCAAGATAAACTTAGTCATACTTTTTCTTAAAATAAGTTATATTTTCTCACCTCCAGTATTTAAAAATTTAATTTCCTTGTTTGTAAAGTGGATATGCTTTTTTTTTCTATTATAGAAATGCTTTAGATAGACTAAAATGTTATCAGCATAGGCTACCTCAGTCACAGAGGTTCTTCAGATTACATGCAGCTCTTATTTTTAGAATTGATTAAGACCTTTATTAAAAGTCTTTGATTTAATGAGGGGCTGTGGCACATCCCACCCTTACATTATCATATGATCTATGCAAAAGGTGTTTAGCTTCCTTCATGCCTTGAATTTCCCTCAATAAACTATCAGACCAATAGATCCTGATAAAATTAATTCCAAATCAGTTTCCTTCAGTTTTTGCTTTATTTTACCACATCTAACATTTAGGACCAAGTTTAAGCTAGGAATTTGTACTTTGTATTGCAGTAATTCACCATAACAGGTAGTGCTGACACCTAGTGGCAGATTATGTAATTTCCTTAAATTAAGAAAATAATACTTACCTGGCATGTTAGACAATATTCCTTGGCCAAATTCTCACAAGATCTTAGTTCTACCTTTTTCTAGATGTAAGAAAACAGTTCTAGTTTAATAAATCTCATATCAAGAAATTAGACTTTCGTATTCTAAGATTCAAGATAAAAAATGTTACTTGGTGGACAAAACTACCAATTTCAAGAAATTTTCTTAAGAAAAATAATCTTGAAAACTTATTTCAAGAAGGGAGGTCAAGATTTGTTCAAAACTTGATTTTTCTTAAAGACAAGATGACTGATGAATCTTATAACCAGAATTTTCCCCATAACTAGAAAAGATTTCTTGTATCAAGTTTATTTTCTTGGATAAGAAATTTTTTTTTAGCTGTGCATTCCCCGTCCTACAGTTAACAGAGATCAATTGTTATTTACACAGAGATTCCTTGTACCACTGTATTGCCACATGGGGCTTCGTGCAAAAACTAAAAAAAATATTTTCAATTAGGGGCTCTTCAAATATCAAATAACACAAATTTGGCCACCTTTGGGCCCCCCTTCCCTTTATAGCAATATGACCACCCCCCGTAATTATGTAACGCTTGTCAGACCCTCCCCCCATGCATAAATAATGATCCAGATATCTTTGAATTCGAAGTGACAATATGCAGGTTTTTCTAATCAATATTCGAAAAAATATATTTGACCCCCTCCCCTCAATCTGACGAGAAATACAGGAAGATCTTTAGAATCACCTTGAAATGCTTGTGAATGGTTGAATTTTGCTTTGTGATGTAGTATTCTTAATAACTGTTATGCATGGGCGTAGGAAAAAGGGGGGGGGGGCAAGGAGGCCTGGGCCCCCCAATAATGAGGATGTTCCCTATATAAGCATATATAAAATTATAGCAGGCCCCCCAACCGAGACCCCTGCCCCCCCCAATAAAAATTTGCTTTCTACGCTCCTGATTGTTATGTAACACCTAGGCAGACGACCCTTCCCCCTGTAACAAAGTGTAACAAACTTCATGACCCCCCCTCTCTCCCTATGGTCTTACGTACTACTTGAATGGGCCCTTACGGTGCCCACTGTTCAGCTGTATGGTGATTCTATATTTGTTTTTTACAGTGTAGGCAAGATATATAATCAATGTATTTTATAACTCGGCTGCATAGTTCCCTAATGCATTTGCTTTACTTTTCCTACCAGAGAATTCACATTTCCCCATGGGCCCAGTAATGGATCTCGGTATGTTACATAAAAATATTCTCATATTCACATTATATTACCTTATTCTATATTTAGAACTTTCTAGAGGTGTCTATGCCAGTACATTGAATGTATATAGAAATTGCTTTTTCTTCTTCTTCAATCATGGCAGTTTGTTGTTGGTCTACAATGGTCATATTTGTATTTAATACATCAATAATATGACTTTTAACCCTATTACTACTCCGAAAAGGACTGAATTGATGCATTAAGGCCAAGAAAAAAAGGTGTGTTTCCAGTAACATGAACTGAATTGCTAGGGTCGGTGGGTTGGATTATTTTTTTAATTTTTAATTTTTTGGGGGGGAGGGGGGATGCAAATCTGAGGGCACATGTAGCCACAATAATCCGAAAATAGATATGGTAGTGGCCATTATTTTTCAAGGGGGCTTTTAAAAAAAAATTTGCCCCTTCGTGGGGGTGCTTAAAAAGTCGTCCTTTAGCAAAAAAAGGCCATCAGCAGATAGAGATCTTTCCAAAAAGTGGTTTGTCATTTTTGTAACTTTTGGTATTGTTACTATGGTCCTGTAAAAAAAAAATAGGCCCTGTTTTGCGAGGGTCGGTCGGGTTACTGGAAACACACCTTTTTTTTTCTTGGCCTAAGACCCTTTTCATACAGTCTCATTCCAATCAATGGGTATGTAAGCTGGCTACCGGCCTGTATATCGAGGACATGTATACAGGCAGGCCATGCCTAAGAAGTTGCCTGTCAATCATCTCCAGTTGTTACATTTACTCACAAGGGGGCACCCTTTCACCCCAAAGGTACACATGTGTCTCCTATACAGGTGTTTAGATACATTGCCTGTGATTGGAGATCTAGAACTGCCATCCACTGGAGTTCAAGTGAAGCTTTCCCCAGGATCTGGGGAAAAAGCCATCAGGCATGGCCTGCGCGTATATGCCCACAATATGTGCAGGGCACCAGCGTATGGGTATGCTGCATTAACCAATACTAACCTATCTCATATAATCCCCTCCAGGTGCCTCCCTGATACAGTCATACAACTACCCCAACTACACGTTCAGCCTCAGATTCACGGACCAGGCCGCTTACATTATGACCAATGGGAAGCGGTTTGTCATCCGCAGTCCGGGTCTCAGCGGGCAGGCTGACACCATATCCTTCATGTCCCCTGATAGGCCAGATACCTATCTTAGGACATATGGTGGGTTACTTGTGGCAGAGACGAGGTTCAACCCAAGGAACCCTGTGGGGTATATTGACGAGGCAACTTTCATCCCGAGACCGGATAAATGGTATTCAGGGTACTATGCCTTTGAGTCGGTTAAGTCATCAGATTCATTCCTACGTCATAGTGGGTAAGTTTTATATGTGTGGAATCATCATTGAATCAACAATAATTATGGTTGATCTATACAGTTAAACCAAATATCAATGATTGTTCAATATTGAAAATTTTGGAACATAAATCTTGACATAACAGTCATGTTTTCGATTTTTGTTTTCTGCAGAGGCTCAGAATTTACATACAAGTTGTATATAGATATCTATTTGAGAATAACAAAAATGAATTAAAAATGACTTCACAATGACTAAAATTGCTTTCTTGTATTTAAATTACAAAGGTTTTCCTGAATGGATGACACATAGAATATGTAATATATCAACAATTGACTCAATAACATATGGCATTAAATATTTCCCTACTTCCTTCCAAATAATAGATATCGGCTGCTCATCTCTGAAAATGATGATTCAGAGCTCTTCAAAAAGGATGCAAGTTTCCGGAGAATAGAGGGTACGTCACTATCCTGATTGAATGGGTTACATAGTTCAGCTTTAACCGATAAATTCAGTCTTAAATGGCTGGTATTAACAGCAGCACAAACGGAAATTATATAGCTGCTCTGTGATTGGTTGGGAGTCTGTTATGTGCAGTTCTGGCCAATCACAGACGTCCATTGCATGTTTGGTTGTCTGTGCATACCCTATACATAACATACTCTCAAGTATCTATGAATGGTCACCTACATTTACTTCTATACCATGCATTTTTTGGCTGATTGAGGACACTCTTTAAGATTGGCTTGGCTTGGCTTTTATGAATTGAACGAGTAACAATATATCATTTAGGGGGAAGGAAACGAGGCATGACCCCAGGCGTTCTTTTAACTGTCTAGAGACATCAAGGGGCCTTATGGGCCCCCTTGCCAAAACACGTTTTTAATGTGAAAAAAAGTTCTTTTTGGGGTCCCAAGTTCTCCAAATGAATAAAAAAGTCGACATATATACTCAAAAGAATGTTTACAAACAATTCCTACAAACATTTGATAATAGGGTGCCTGGACAACCATTGCCATATTAACAGCTGAATTTAAGATGGATCTCTATTTACCAGGGCCTTACCAGTTGCAGTCTCTGAACTACCCACAGAACAAGCTTGGTCTGACCAGTAATAACCAGGCCTACATGACGCCCAATGGACACCCCTGGTACTTCATCCATCCAGGCCTTAGTAAGGACAACGGCAGCATCACCCTCGAGTCAGCACAGCAACGTAACTCCTACCTCCGCCATTATGCCTACCTCCTAGACCTGGAGAACATCAAAAGGCCCCGTAACCCTGGGATTTTTAAACTGGATGCGTCATTTTATTTAAGTCATGGGAAGTTTTACGATGGCTACCTCGCATTAGAGTCAGTGAACATGGCGGACCATTTTGTGCGTCATCAGAATAACCGGGTCAGGGCGTCTAAGTATGAGGGAACTGAAATGTTCAGGAAAGATGCCTCCTTCAGGGCTACACAAGGTATCTCTTTTTATTTTATGTCAAATAAACAGCCAACATCTCATAACTCCATTCTCTGTATCTCAATAGGGAGTAAAAGATTTTAAAATGTTTTCATAAAATTGAAATTCAGTTTTGAAGGTATTTCAAGCAATGTTATGAAAAATAAAGGTTTATTCAAATAAGTTTTAATGAGGACCATCCTTAGCAATACCGTCTTGGTTCCGGATCACTTTAACAAATTTTCTTGCACCCTTTTTTATCAGCTTCCTTTCTCTTATATTCTCTATTTAAATTTTTGAGGGATTAAAACTCTGAAACTTGAGAGAAGGATGGCATAAGTGCTTAACACTATAAGTAGTCTGTAGGGAATACCTGAACTTTAATTATTAGCCAATAGCTATGCTTCTTTTATTTTAGTACTATTCCACAATGTAAAAACTGCTGATGTGCTGCCCTTGTACATTGACATAATATTGGCAATTGGCTACCCTTGTACATCGACAATGTATTGACAGTTTAATTCATTCCTAGGTCCATATCTACTGGAGTCCCACAACTTCCAAGGTTACGGTCTCTCCATTGACAAGCAGGGCAACTTTTACATTGGTCGGGGAGGTACTCGTCTACAGTTCATCTACCCGGGTCTGACTGGACAGGCTGGCACAGTGTCGATTGAGGTGAACGGTCAGCCAGGTACATACCTCCGCCATGTTGAATTCCTACTCAGGGCAGACAAGTTGGCAGATACAGATGACTGGCAGAAATTCAGAGGTAGGTCAATTTGAGTTGAGAAGAGGATATTTGTAGAAATTGAGACTTTCAATGTCACTGAACAGAATTTAGCTATTTTGATATTGAGTCACCTGGGATTTATAAATGGATTTATAAATGGCTTCACAAATTGCTGATCCATATTGCAGCTGATGCTACATGGTGGTTGCGGGAAGAACGCTTCTTTGAGAAGACGCTGAATCTGGAAGCTGTCAACTTCCCTAACTATTTCCTGAGACACCAGAACTACCGACTGAAGATCTCACCTAACGATAACTCAGTGCTCTTTAAGAAAGACGCAAGCTTCTCAAGTAAGTCAAGACTGAGGTTTATAAGTCTGGATTACATAAAAGTGTAAATGTATATTTAATTTATTTTGCTCAGAAGAATATCTGACATTATCTGCGAAAAGGGGGCTTAGTGCAGGGGGCTCTAAGACCCCTTCTCCCAGTACACACCACATATATTCTAGGGGAATGTGATTTCCCAGTACCTGATTGGCCAACCCGCAGGAGGCGGGACTCCAGGTAATCCCAGTTCCCCTATCAGTATCACACTAATCCAGGCATAGGTTGAAGGTAGAGAATGACTGACAGGGATATAGCTCAATGGTACAGCGGTCTCTTGCAAGTTGGAAGATCCTGGTTCGAGTCCTGGTGTTTCCAGAAATGTTTTCGCTGACCCCTACAATGGTGGAAACACTTCCTAGTGTACGGACTGGAGGTTAATTCAAAACATCCTGCGATTACTACCTCAGCGATCTTAGGAATCATTCTACCTTATCCTATTAAGCGATATTAAGATTAGACTGCGTTCACATTTCCTAGCCAGCACTAAGATCTCTTCGATCTTAGCCTCAGCCCTCCTACACTATTCCAAGAAGTACTGACTGGGCACAGGGGTAAGAGTCCCAAAATAAAGGAATAGCTGTGGAGTCACTTTTCTTCACAACAGTGTTTATACCATCGTTCCCCGTCCCCATATGGGCTAACAAAAAAGCACAGGGTGCAGTTGACCCCCATACAGTATTCAAGAGTTGTTCCCATGAATGTATGATTTATGCTTGCCTATTACATTTGTAGAAGCATTGTGCCCTCCCCCAGGACAAAGAGACAGAAGGGAAGAATTACATTACAGTGCATGTAATGCATGAGTAGCCCTAAGAGCCCTCAAGGACACTCAGCAAAAGTCCTCCCTCCCCTCTATATGTATGCAGCAGGCTATTCACTCTTTTGATCAGGAGTGTTCCCTGTAAGTGCTCTTGTCCTCAGGTGAAACCACTATGCAATTCTTTCACTAAGATCGCAGTGATCTTAGTGCTGGAAAAGGAATAGTGAAGTGATCCCAGGACTTGCTATTCCTGACAGGCCTGCAACCACTGCAATAGATAGGGTAGACTGGCCAGGTCTTATGATATGTGCCTACACTAAGATTACTGGGGTTGCAGTCCCAGGATGTTTTGAATTAAGCTCCAGGTGTGATATGGCAAGTGCTTCGACTAGTGCTGGGGTGCCCACAGTGTCCTCGGTGGTCGCAGCTGGTTGAGGGCTGTGTAAGGGAATGTGATTTCCCCATGCCTGGTTCCAGTCCCAGAAACATTTTCGCCAACCCCTACAAAAACATAAGCTGGATTGAAATGCTCTTTTTTATTCATGTGGTATGGTTTCTTTCTGAAGGTTAAATGGGAACAGTTGATTGAATAGAAGCTAAATATGAGCTATCATCTTACCAATGATTTCGTTGCCAATTTCAGAGGTGTTAGAACTTACACCAGCTGGTGAATTTACTACTAAAGGTAAGCCATATCTTATGTACAGAATTTCACATTAGAGGTTGATATCTTTGAGGAAAATACTAAAAAGTGTAATAATTCGATCTTCGCGTTATCACATTACCATTACAATTTCACCCAGTGAAGGTCCAAGGGCACCATTAGAAATGTTTATCCAAATTATCTTATCTATCTCTTGGGGTGTTTTTGAGAATAAAATCATTGTCATTAGTATCATTGTCATTACTTTCAATAGTAATATTCTCCCACTTTTTCGTTTTTGTTCCATAAAAAGCTGCCACTAGTTGTCCTAACCATAAATAAGAAAATCATATCTGCCTTCAATCATGATTTAATTTATACTTCCACAATTCTCCTTTTAACCAGGGCCCTACCTCCTGCAGCACTTCTACTTTGCCGACAAATTTGTAAATGTCGCTATCAAACCAAACGTCAAAAATGAACGCCGCGCCTTCCTGGCCTCAAACCACGGTGCCCAATTCTTCATCCAGCAGCCTGGATTGACAGGACGAGAACACACAGTGTCCTTCCTATCCGCCGACCATCCTAACACCTACCTCAGACACCACAGTTATATACTGGACATGGAGAGCCAGGAAGGCTCACGGAACCCGCATATATTTGATGAGGATGCGACATTTGGCTACATGTATAGGGAAGATGCGCCAGATCAGCTTGTGTTTGAGTCTGTGAACTACCCGGGGTATTTCATATCTGGACTCAATAATGAACTGAAATTGATCAAGGCGAATGGCTCTAGTACTCTACGGGATCTGGCGAGCTTCAGATTTGCTGAGGGTAAGTCCTCTCTTAGGTCAGGCTCAAAGCACATTTACTTGACTACAATCCATGACAAATAACCCAGTTGTACTTAAAGGGAGATTCATGTACATATCATTTAACATCTCACAAAATCTGTTTGGTAATTGCTGTATCTTGATATTTCCAAATTGATGAGGCATTAAGCAAACTCTTTCAGGTCCATACTTCCTGGAGTCTCTAGTACAGCCTAACAAGCGGCTGCGTGTGACACCGTTTTCACGGGGTGCCAAGATGCATGTTAGTTATGGCGGGGAGCGGTTCTATGTGAGTACACCAGGACTGGCGGGTATAGAGGGTACCGTGTCACTGTCACAGGCTAACTCACCCAACACACACATCTGTACATCGCCCGACATCCCAGATGCTGTCATGACTATCGACAGGTGAGAGCATTTACTCTGCCTTGAAAGTGACACTTCCATACATTCCAACTGGAGCTTTGTATCTAACTATTTGTATCAATTGAATAAACATTTGAAACCTTCTGGCTAAATTGACATGAAATTAATGCAAGGCCTCACTTTAATTTGTTAGACTAAGGTTGTCTCACCTGGCATAATGAGATAATGCTCAGTCAAACCAATGCTTATATATGAACCTTAGGTTTTTGGTTCAAGGTGGAGAAATAGATCCACTTATAGGTTTGAGAGGTAAGACCCATTGAACACTAAAATGTAATACCATGGTTCACTAATAAGGTAAGGTTAGCCTTTAAAGGCGGCTGGTGCAGGAGTGCATCATGCCCATTGGTCGTCATGATGCATAAATGAAGTACTTGTGAGACTGCTCGCCAGCACTTCATTGGACCATCATAATGACCCTCTGGGGCTTTATGTGTCAACCCCATAGGGTCGGCATGATGCTCCAATGAAGTGCGGGGCAAGCATTCTTGCCAGCACTTCATTGGTGCATCATGACAACCAATGGGCATGATGCACTCCTGCATCAACGGCCTTTACAGGGTTAAAACAACCTAGAGACCTCTTAATGAAATGCCATTTCTTGATAGAATTCGCTCAAGTTACACCAAGCTAATGTTTCTTCATTACTTAGCTTCATAGGTGTATACTTGAGACGCTGTCAATTTGGAGCAAAGATAGATATCTAATCGGCAACCAATAATCAAATTAAGTTAGTTGTACAATGAATAAGTAATTCTACCTTTTCGCTACAAGTCTAATATAATATGTCAACTGTTATCTTTAGGTATGGAGTGAGACCAAGAGAGAAATCTAAAGTCTATCAGCACTGCAGCTTCAAAATCAACAAAAACATCAATTTTGCCGCTGAGAACTTCTTTGCCTTGGAGAGCTCGGTTTACGCCAGTTATTATTTGTCTCTGGAGAAGCCCAACTCAGCGAATGTCATCGTAAAGAAGAGTTTATCAGGTGGCCATATTGCTATGGACGAGGCAGGATTCAGAACTATCAGAGGTTGGTGCATTTACTGCTGTTATGCCTTAAAGGGCTGGGACCACACCATCGGTCAGGTACATTTTTTGCTAATCTGACTAATCTTTATAGAGCAAATGTATGGAAAAATCATCGAATTAGCAGAAAATGGGCCTGACCATTGCAATGGAAGCAGCCCTGAAAGGGCAAAAAAAAATAAAGTATGTTTCCAGAACCATCACTTGAAAAGGTAGAGTTGGTAGGTCGGATTTTTTTAAAAAAAAGAGAAAATTTGACACTTATATAGGAAATGTTAGGGCACATAACAATAGATTATCAAAGTCTTTGATTTCATTGTAAAATAATGATGAAACAAGAGAACTGTGAGAGGGAAAGAATGCCAATAGGATGCAGGAAATGGATGAAAAAGAATGTAAATATCCTCAAAAAGTAATGAAAATTTCTTTAAAATATGAATAAAAATGAGAACAAGTTCTTTAAAATAAAAAAAATAAAAATTGTTGGCCCTGTTTTGCTAGGGTCCGTCGGGTGACTGGAGACACAGCTGTTTTAAAGGCCTTGGTCAATGCTGATCAATGAACTATCAATATTGGGTTGCCGTTTTGTGCCAATGGACCTGTGAGGAAGTAACTTTTGAACAATCGTTGATTTTTTACCATTCTTGTTCAATATGTAATGTTGTACCAGTCCTAGAATGAGGCCTAGAAGTGTTTCCCCTTGCAGGCCATTCGGTCCTGCTAATCTTATCATTCTGCCAACCCAGATTGATTTTTGGCTGGAAGGAAACAATGAGAAAACAAGAATCAGCTTGCTATTTTAATCATTTAGCTGATCAAAATTTAACAAAAAGTAAGACGTTTCGTTTTAGGATGTAGATACAATAATAATTGTCTGATTTGGAAGCTACAAAAACCGAAATGTAGCTAAACGTCCTGAGAAAACAGTCAGACATTCAGGACAAAAATTCTCATGGCCCAGGCAGCGATTTTGTCGGCAAAAAATAAAGTCGAACAAGTTTTTGTATTGACTGCACTGAAAACATGGAAGATCTGAAACTGGTCAGCGGTGACCACTTTAGGTCCTCAAGTTGACGATACCTAAAACTACAACTTTAGGTATTCAAAATGACGATTTTAGGTCGTCATCCTGACAACCTGAGTCATCAGTATGACAATACTGACAGTACAGAGTCGTCATCCTGATGACCTAAGTCATCAGGATGACGACTCTGATTTGTAGTATACATGGATTTGGCTTCGCACATTCATCCCTATGACAGGGAAAACAGGAATAATTATATTCTGAAATCTCATATCAGTCTGCCTATGTCATATAGAATCAGTGCGGTATATAACACAGCCTCATTTCAATATATCTGAGGATCTAAAAATTCACTGGCGATTTGCTAATCTAAAGAGCTGGTCCCACAGCTTCAGTTGGGTTCATTTTCTGCAAATCAATCATTTTCCCCCATACATATGCTATATAAAAATCGGTCGGATTAGCAAAAAATGGACCTGCCTTTTACCGGAATGCTGTTATAGACAGACCGCCCTCCTTACTGTTGGTCATTATACCATGGTTATCCAGTTCAGGCACGATTTTACGGTGCCGAACCCTGATAAAATGAGGCCGTTAGTATATATACTAAAGGCACTGTATACAAGTTGTTACATTGGCATATGGTCTGAAACCCATCGTCTCGCAACAAAAATCAATGAATTTCATGGATTTATAAGGTACAAATGTTGTAAACTATGGTGTAAACGTCATAGATGGGAAATAGGCTTCCACTCTGTCCTTTATCCCATGAAACGGCCTTGTGCTCTTATCTGGGATGAAAGGACCGAGTGGAAGCCTATTTGTCATCTATGTCCTTACTATGTATTCAAGCACAGGGACTTTGGCAGAATGATGTTAGCAATTCAAAGCATACATGTATGTGCATCTGTATGGAGTGGCACATAGTGGATTTCTGATGATTTGAGGTTCATATTCTAAGCAACCATTCACGTAATATATATATATATATACACATTGTGTTTATACCACGGTCGGCATCTTCACGATGCATCAAAATGCATCAGAATAAATTCTGCATTTACTGACAGACAAATGTACATTTGGTATCCATAAGGTCCCATCTAAACCAACACCAGCATCTGGCCCCATGGCCTCTTTGGGTCAGAAAATCGCTGGTTCGAATCCAACCCATGCTGAGTTTTTTTCAGTATGAACCACTGTCAAGCTATACCTGGGCTGCTGTCACATATAAGAATAGTATCAAAAAGGAACACTGTCAATATTGAAGTGTCAACTCAGTGCCTTTATCCTGTGATAAAAAGACTCAGATTATCCAGTTTGGGCACCCAAAATCATTCTGAAATGTGATAACCATGGTATAAACTCAAATACGCCCTTGGTTTTACTTCAGTCTCAATACATTTATACTCTCAGTGCATTATGTTTTTTTTTCCAAAAGGGGGTAGGTAAGTTCTTAGGAACTTTTGTATCTATCATTTTATACTGCTTCAAGGTCCTCTCCAACTGGCTTCCTACAACCAAGATGACAAGAGTTTGTCCATCGGCTCTCCCCCAGCGCGGCAGGTGTCTCTGTCAGTTAATGCTAGTGACTTGATCATGGTGATCCCGGGACTGACGGGACAACCCGGGACCTGCTCCCTACAGGTGGCTGATAACAGGAGCATGTACCTCAGGCACTACGGGTAGGTATAGTTTTCAATTAACAATGCCTCAATAACTTAAAGTTGGCGTATTAAGTGACGGCTCCAGGATCTAGAAAAGAAGGGGGCACGGCCCTAAAGGAGGGGGGTACCCCCATCTTTGAGGATTTTTTCGAGGTCCAAAATAATCAAATTAACTCTGAACTACAGACAAAAAGGAGGGGGTGCATGCCCCCGCTCGGTATAAATCCATTACTGATACTTGCTCATTTGATATAAAAAGGGAATATTCTTAACCCTTTAAAGTTTCCCAACAAATCATTCATCAATCAGACATTTTGGGAACATTATAAATCATGAATATCTTGGATGGTGACTGGGCTCTACTGCACAAAACGCGCTTTAACTTAGTATTTTCTCACATCCATCTTTCTGTTGTTATCACATTTTTAGTCCAGGGAGTTTTGCTTGGGTATTCACACCAACATATAAATATGTTTGTACATTTTTGTTTGTGGTCTGTTCATCAGGTACCTGATTGATGCCGAGGACAGAGCCAACCCCAGGAACCCTGGTCTGTTTGACAAGGATGCCTCCTTCTATCTTAAGTAAGTGCTGATAAGTCTCAAAATAGACTCATGCAGCAAGCAGGGTGACTTTTTCATGAATAAAGTTGTGTTTAGGTCAATTTTGTTGGAATGCTCATAACTTTGCTTGTAGTGACCACTTGTGCAAATGGCTTACACCCAGTGATTCACAAAACTATTATCGTTGAAATAATGGCTATAACATGGCAGGCCTGACAAGGAAAGTTTTTTACATTCTCAACAGATTTCCGTAAGAAAAATCAGAAAACGTTATTAACAACTTCTCTGAAAAGTCACCTTTCCTTGCCGTATTGATCTATAACAAACCAGAAATTGTCTGAAAATGCAACCGAAATTCATCTGACTACTAGCCTTAGCTATTTAACTCATATGACTTTTTAACTTCATTCAAAAAGTGAATTACATATAAGACTGTTGGTCGAAAGGTAGTGAAAAAGCTCTAATGGAATTGAGTGGTCAGAGAAAGTGAGAAATCCTCTATTACATTAGGTGCCTTACTTTGCAAAAAGCCCAATCAAGGCAACGGGGAATATTGCGCCCCTAAATGGGAGCGATGATCAGCATCCTTGGGATCCTGTCTTTTTGCCTAAGGTAGAGGCACGGATATATACAGATATGTTTGATATTTTCCTTGGTAGCATCAAAGGCTTTCAGATCTCCTTTGAGCAGGGGTATTACGGAACTATTGTTATTTTCATGGTCATTGAAATGATTGCTATAATTGACAGAGATGATATGTGGTATGAGAGAACCCTGGCGCTGGAGTCAGTGAACTTTGGCAGTCACTATATCCACCATGACAACCTACGTGTGCGCATCACACCCGCTGACACCGACAATGAACAGTACAGGAAGGACGCCAGCTTTATAGGTATGGTGGTGATATTATGAGATATGTATGAAATCCATCTACAAATCAATGCACAGAACTAAACTCCCATGACATTCATTGTGGTCGATCCACCCCAAGGGCGAATGAAGCTGTTAGGGTGGATCAACCATGGGAGTTTAGTTCTGTGCATTTATTCCATGCTATTTTGATTTAAAATTGCTGAAATTCATGTAATTTAGCATTTAAATGTGTCACATGACCAGCAGTGGCGATCGAGATATGTTTCGCCACTGGGGTTGTGACGATAGGCCCCTCAGCGTTAACAAGACCCTTATACGGAAAAGAATTTCCAAGAAATTGGAAAATATAGGAAAATTCAAGACACAGGACCTCAAAGTATAAGACATGGGACCATATATGATAACATCTAAGACACAGGACCATGTAGAGTATCTAAAACACAGGACAGACTATGAGTAGTATACTCTCAAGTCACTTCTCTTAAGAATACATTTAAGTCCCATGTCTTAGATAGGGCAAGTAAGTCTCATATGTCCCGTTGCTAATATCCACAACATTGTCCTATTTCTCATATGTCCCGTTTCTTAGAAAATCTCATCTGGAAAAGGTGCTTATTTGGACGGGTCCCTCCTCGGAATAGTGTTTGCCCTCAAAATGGCAAGGCTTACATTCGGACCAGGCTGGCGTTATCAATTTGCAGACTTTTATTCAATTGAAGCAGTCACATGTTTTGCTTCCCATAAATATATCATGTTCATATAAAAGGAAGATTATTACTGACTTTGACTTCGTTGTGATAGGTCTTAATTCCAACAAAGAATTCAACAATTTAGTTGAACGGGAACACATTGAGAGCATATCAGGTTCATGTATGTATAAACTAGTAATAAGACGGAGATGCAGAATTGATGATTATTCCGTGCTTTGTAATTCCCGGATCATGCTGTTCTTTTGATTCCTCAGATTGTAAATGAGCCTGCAAGTTGCCAGGATATGCACCCTGCGTATTAGAGAGAGTGATTCTATGAATGATAAGCTCCTTTTTCTAATTAAATTAACTATTGCTTTATTGTTCAGATGTATCTTACGAACTCATCAATCACTTCAATCAGCATTTCAATCATTGTACCACTCCTTCTACTTGCTCATCATTGATTTGAATCAGTATATTTACCCTGGCTAGAAAATACTCTCAAGTCATCAAGATTCTAATTTCTAAGTGAATTCTAACACTGCAAGAACCATCAGATTTAAGTAGTGCAAAGTTGCTAAAAGCTTTACTAAAGGTTGATTAAAGGTGGAGTTTAATGACCTTTATGCAACTTTGTTGATTAATGGGCGTAATGCTTAAAGTTGCATAAAAGCTCATTAAAGCTGCAAAACTATGGCAATTAAGCAACTTTAAGTGCAGATCTAAGCAACTTTAAGCAGCTTCGCACTGCTTAAATATCAAGGTTTGTGCAGTGTAACACAGACCAATACTCACAGACTTGGTCTGAGATGGCTTTGTTTAAGGGCAAATTTAACTTCTGGTAAATGTGGAAATAGTTTACTTCCTTGCTAGAAGCAGCTTCAGTGATTAAGAAAGAAACTAAAGGTGCTTGCTATTTTAAAAAAAAAGTGTGAATTGAAGTATCAACTGCAGTCAGAAGCATCCCTATCCCACATAAAAGGGTTCATATCTCCTCTTTCCTATCCCCTCAGAGGTGTGTGGTTCACATATGAGTGGACACTGATACATTCATCTGTGAAATTTCTCACCATGAATATGCATGACCTTAGCTGTTGAAAATGCATTAAACATCTATTTCTCACTCACTCACTCACTTACTCACTCACTCACTCACTTGAATATCATTTAACCGAGCCCAGATTGGGGTCAAGAACAATATGTTGGATACCAGCAAAATAAAAGTATTAATTGGTATGTTTATTCCATTCAGAAATTCTCCATAATTTCGATGATATGTGATACATTTTTCCTATGAGTAACATTATATGTTCTCCGTATTGTTCCATGTAGCATGACACAATATGGTAAGGCACATATTGGTGACAAACATGTTTTTATTCTTTCAATATCTTCAGATCTTGGCACTATATTGTATTGTGAATCATAATTTAATTTCTAGAATAGGCATGAATGACGTCCTGGGTGATTTTTCTCCTTTTTCTCTTCTATTTCCTTTCCCCACTTTCTTCTCTATTGCTTTTGCATGATTACTACGTGACGTTTGATTCACAGACGTTTGCATTTTTTTATAGATTAAGTGGAGTTTATCATCAAACTCATAGACCATTGTTTTGTGCATGATACATGTAGAATATACAAGACATGAGAAATACTACAATATATTGTTATATGTGTGATCAACGTTTGGGCCATTTCAGAGCCTTTATATTATGTCAAATTAACTGTGGTAACGTCGTATGAAGTCGGTACTATAGAAAATACCAGGTAAAGTTTACATCCTTATAGACGAAGAAAATCAAGATGAAGAATATCAAACTAAAAGTGATGTCATAATTACAAGGAATTTAGACAGATGGGCCCGTCCAATTAATTAAGGTATAATGTGACTATGGAGCTGCATACTTAATCCCATCTCTATTACATTTCAGCTCGCCAAGTGATAATCATCGATGCGATTACAAGCCCCACTCCAACATCCACCCACTGTAAGTATATCTGGACTGCATGTCTCAATGTAGTATGACTAGACCAAACAGATTTACTGTGCAGAGGACACCTTCACTTGAATGATAAATTGACCTACAATGACAAGAATGATCATGATGTAAATAGGGGGACTTCAGCAGTTATTGTTATCTATAAAAAAGGAATGATGGGTTGGGCTTCTCCTGTTGAAGGCATGCAAAATTGTGCACTCTCCCCCTTTTTTTTTTATCTCAAACTGCTTAGCACAGGGTATTCATGTATAATTTTAGTGGTGCAAACAAAATCTATTGCTTTTGGAGGAGCTATAAAAAGGTTTTGCACCTCTGATGATATAATATACTAAGACCACTCCCCAAGTTCATATCAGCATCAGTTTTATGAGACATTGTTTTCATCTTATTACAGCAGCGCTGACTGAAGGCCAGAAGGTGGGTATCACAATCGGGACCATCCTACTGTGTATCCTATTTGTCATCCTCCTGTTTATGTCGGGAAGAATAGCCGCCCTCTGCTGCAAGAACCGCTCCATCCTGAGAAAGGAAGGACGCTATGATGCAAACGATGGGTTTGATAACCCAATCTATGGATCAACACCTCAGGATTTCACCCTGATGTACTCCCCGCAGGGTGGGGTGCGAATGGTGGATGCAGATTCAGCTGATAATTCTAAAGCGAATGATGTTTCAGCACCGAAGGTGGTCAATGGTTATAGCAGCAGTCAGGATGTCCCAGATGGTCCTCAGTTACCAGGTATCCATAGCTACAGTGGGTATGATGACAGTAACGTGTATGTAGAAATGGGAAGTCTGCCAAGGAAGAGCAATGCCAAGCCTAAGAAGAAAGCCATTTCCAATCCCATGTATGATACAGCAGACCAGTTTCCTGGCTTGGCCACACAGTCGAGTGTAGAGCTCTATGTTGATAACCAGGCAATGGACCCGGCCGAGATGAGTTTTGCAATGGCAGACAGTGGGCTCCCCGGAATGAGCAACACTGAACTAATGAACAATCTAAAGTACATCGAGCCAGCCACTGAAGCCTCTGACAAACCACAACCCACATCAAATCCCCTACAGGATGCCCCACTAGGTCTTGACTTCCAGCCAACACCTCCACTCTTTCTCCAACCTCCAACCCCAGATATCGGAAGTGACGCGACAGATGAGTACATTGCACCAACCAGTCCCATCTTCTTTGGACTCAGACCTCCAATGAGTGACACCAGCAGCCCGCCGGTAATGACAAAAAAAACTCCAAATGGGTTCAGTAGTGTTGACCTATTTGCTGCACCTGTGCCTGATGCAGTTGAGGCGTCAACAACTGCAGGTGAAATGGGTTCAGCATCAAAAGCCGGAGATAAATCAAGTACCAAACAGGACGCATCATCAAATGCCACCCTCATTCCAGCAGCAAATGGTCAGTACTCACCGCTCTGTCAATAGCAGCTTTTTTGCTTGTAGATACCTTTGTGTGCTTTACATTTTAGGTAAACCTTCTGAAATGATAGTTAAAAGATAAGTATAAAAAAAGTCTTTAATTGACCCAAATGATTAAGCACACCAAATTCCCCAATAAATGGCATTGTTTATTGCTCCATACTATTGAACCAACTATGCCAATGAACTTACACCTCATTTAGAAATTACCTTTCCAATTGGGCAGCTGTAGACCTTCTAGTTAATATCCATCGATCAACAGCTAAGCAATATATATTATTATATTCAATATTTATTTGATAATTTCCATGCCAATCGGGCTCGCATGCTGAGATTTGTAAATCAATGTTTCAGACCAATAACTCCATAGACAGGTAGGCCTCCCCCTACCTACTTTATCTAACGCTGTAAGCTATCTAACAAAGTCATCTTGTGGCAGAATGCACATGCTAAGTAGATAAGTTGAAAAGGAAAGGGTTAATTTAGAAACACCTGTTTGATCAAATTATTCCACTTTCTCTGGTAGGCAATTCTCATGATGGTGCGAATGAACATGCCCGCTATGATTTGAGACCCTTTGTGGGCGATGGTAGGTAAAGCACTGGGACTGCTCTGTTTGATCAGCACTTGAAGTAGTACTCATAGAGGGTTTGGTAGGGCAGGCATACCAGTGCAATCAATGCTGGCCCATAAATACAATGTTGTAATGGCATTAAAGTGAAGGATCCCACTACTATTTTGGTTTAGTCATGCCATCGTGAGAAACGCCTTTCTGTTTAAAATAGTGATAATTGTCCTGTACTTTTCTTATGCAAAGCTCACTCATATATGGCTAGTCTGCGTCAACGTCAGCTGGCATTTATTTTTTGTAATTTAAAAGAGCACATGTTAGTTATCAATGGGTAACTTGAAACATATGACTTTTAAGTCTTAGTTTGATAGAACCAGTGCATTCATACATCATAACAAATGTCTAACAAATAAACAATGCAATTCTAACACAAAGCTATCACAAATGTATGACCTGGTACAATTTAGGATAAATCTAACATGGTCTTTTCCAATCATTCTTTCTGTCCTCACAGACATAGACAGTGACATCCCCGACATGATTGCACCTCCGATCCCTACAATGACACCGGCTGAGGAGGGCATCTACGGAGAAGTGACTTTTTCTAAGAAAACAAGTGTGAGGAAAAATAAAGATGACACACAATCAACTGAGGAAAATGAAGAGCAGAATGCTGCACCCCCACCTCTCCCCCCTAGAACCTACAGCCAGGAAATATTAACAGAATACAGAGAAAATGAGGAGAAGAAGTTGAGCGATCAACCAAACCAACCAACAGATGAGCAGCAGAAAGTTAATGTAGTATTTGATGAGGATGATCCTGATGCTATCTATGCCTCTATAGAGGTAGAACCCACCTACCTGACTGCTGCTGAGGTGGGAATTACAAGACCAGGTTCTCCACCAATGTTACCTCCCTTCCCATTGGACACCCCTGTTATCGATGTACTACCACCCTACCATAGTCCCACCCCCTCACAGGATGACCACTCTCTACCTGCTGCAGCCTCACTGGCTGACATATCAAATGGTGTCCTTGGACCTAAGGGGGAAATCATTCCTCTTCCAACAAGGAAGAACTCCAAGGGTAACCTCTTAGACATCTTCACACATGTATTCACTCATGAGGAAGGTGAAGGGGAAAAGAAGAAGGAGAAACTCCCAATCAGTCTCGTCAACCCGCTGTATGACTTTGAGGCTGATTATTTAGCATCTCCGGGAGCTGAGCAGCCTGCTGAGACTCAGTCAGTTAACACTGATTCAGCAATTTCTGTAGAAGAACTTGAGTCGATTGACATTTATGAATTAGATGATGAGGAGAGAGAGGAACAAGCATATAAAAATCTTGTACAGCAGAAAACAAAAGAGGATACCTTGAAATAAACTTGCATTTTCATATTTTAGAAAAATTATACTCAGATTGATATATTAATCCAGAGCCTACATAGTAAGCCTTGTGAGGCATAAAACCCTACCATACAAAATACACTCAAAATGTGTGACACTAGTCATTCTGTTGATACATTGCCAATATATATCACTTATATATGTATGTCAAAGACTTTCATTGCCACTTTATGACATGTGTATTAACAAATGGTGAAGAGAATATATGTTTTTGGGGATCCATGCTGCTATACAGGTTAAAAAATATAATGTTGGCCTATTTTATGTCAATGCTATAGAGTTATTGAAGATTTGATGGGACATAATGCAATAAAGGTGATGTTTTTATCTGATTGCTCTATATTTTTACATTTGCTATTGAGCTATCTATTGTGCAATATTATCCCAGAGGTGATGAGTATTTCTTTTTATGAATAATTGATTCAATGTGATAATCATTGTATGTATAGCCATACTGTTATATTTATGCCTTGCTTGCGGTTTTCATAGTTACGCAAAATAAAGATATGACAAAGATGCTTCTACTTTATTATAATCCATTTTGTCTCAAGTTGACCTCTGCCGCTCCATAGGTTTAACCAAGGGTCCATGTATTTGACACCCCCATGAAATGACCTTTTCCAATATTTGCAGCACCCTAAATGGCCAGATAACTACTATTACCAGTATATTTGTCTGCCGTAGGGTTATTTCACGAGGCTCCGCCTCAAACCCCTCATCAACATGTAGGTTTGATCCATGAAAAATTAAAATATGTCTAGATTCACTTGAATTAATCCAAACTGAATATTTCTTCACTCATTTGGTTCAAAGCCGTATTCGAAGCAATACTGCCTACTTGGCATGATATTTTCAATGTAAAAATGATATTTTTAACGTGAAAATTAGCTTCCTAGGTTAGCTGAACATTTGGTTTAAACAAAAGAAAAAACAGTCAAGACATGTACTCAGAAAACGTTTTTTAATGTTTGTAAAATGTTTTTTTTTCTAGGTTAAAATTTTGTATTTTCACATAAAAAAATGTAAGTTAAAAAGTGTTACTAAAGTTGAAAAATGAAAGTTGAAAAACGCTTTTTGTTGCATTCAAAAGGTTTTTAAAGGCTCCCTGTATCTATTCCAAGTAAATTTGGTCAATTATGTTAAAAATTCCATTTATTTGGCATAAGAAATCATTTTACTGTCAGTTATGTGAACATTTGGGAAGCTTTCCATGGCAGTGTGATAAATATATATATTTATATATATATATATTTATATATGTATAGTTTTACCTATGGAGGTTGTTTAACTGCATTTGATTCAATAAACACCCCCCTATATCATATTAGTAGTATATACATGCAAACTGAGCGCATAGCTTCAGCTACTAACTAGGTCATGACCCACTTGCAAAATAGAAGTAACACCATTTGACCCAGTTTTAACCAATCAGAAGCCTGGATTTGACAGGAAGTGATGTCACGAGGTCCCGACCTAGTTTTTTCAACCAATCAGAGAGCTGGAATATATGTCATGACCTAATTACATAAATACATATATTGTGCAATACTTTGGTTTGACCTACTTACAAACTGGAAGTGACCTCACGGAAATGTATGAGCTATGTATGAACAGGTATTGTGCAATGTTTTATAAAATTGCACAATAACCATGACGAAATAGCAAATGGTTATTGTGCAATTGCTGATGAAACATTACTTAGAAATTGCACAATAATGACTGATAAAATAAACAGAGAGAACTACACAACCGAGGGGAACCAAAAGGCCACATTACCCGCGGTTGTGCAGTTCTCTTTGTTTATTTCATGTATTAAAATATGACACAACCCGTTCATTTTCATTACAGGGCATTTTTATTATACACAATATTTACATATGAACCCAGTTTTTTCATTACCGGGACGTGAACAGATACAACAGAAGCATTTGTCGTGTGTAAATTTACTTGCTTGATACAAGCTTTGACCTATGAGACTAGTTTTCCATGTGTTGTGGAAACAATAACTGTTCAGTTTAGCTATGTTAGCTATAGCATGTTCAAACAAAGCCTGTGCCAGGAACTAAGTTTCATTGTTTTTAGGTCCTGGTAAAAGACTAGATAGGAAACCATCCTTAAAGTTTACCTCAAAAGAGAAATGATTTTTAACTCCAGGTATACTTAAGGCGTGAAGCTCCAACGTGACCCATAGACATGTGAAGCAAATGGTTTTAGCTATAGCAGATACTTGTAGTTTACAGTTACACTGGCAAAACACCCCTAAAATGGGGTTACACTCTAACTGCTGCATGGTAACAGCAAACATTTTCACACTTTCTAAAGTGTACCTTGTGTAGTGCCTTGGACAGTTAGGTTTAGTGTGTAACTGGTATACACCTTTGCACCAATCTTGCGTTATTAGGTTTACACTTTTAACTCGACAATAGTTCATGCAGTTTCTGTACGCGTCCCAAAAAGCTGAAAAGAAATATTTGTACATTTTAACACTAGTTAAACAGTTGTCAACAGTGTCTGGTTCAGCTCCTCTAAAATAACCAATGTTTTCTGCAGGTATTACTTCCCAAAAAAAAATTTCTGAACATCCACATGCTACATCATTGTCAGGTGTTACAGCAGAAACTTTGCTGTACAGAGCAGCACTTTGTAGAACTGGCCACATTTAATATTCATAAGGCTGAGTTTTTGTGCTTTGTTCTACTATCATTGCCTCTAAACTTTCCATGTTAAATGATGACTTAATCTAACCAGATATAAACTGTTACAATCAGTTATCTGGTGAAGTTGACGCAAAGAATAAACCTTGTAGTTTTTGGTCAAATACACCAGAGTTGTTTTCTTTAGCTCCGGATTTTTATTGTGTGTTGTGAACTTGTATATTTTTCACTTGTTTTGAATAGTTTATTTTTTCGTTTTTTTTTTGGGTGATAAAGTTCACTTTTGCCTTAACTTTGAAAAATGTTTATAAGTTTTTTTTTATAAATGTTCATTTCTGTTGCACTATATAAACATGTGTCTAATGGGGAAAAAAGTTATTTTTTTTTACACAAAAATGTTTTTATTGAACAAAATGTTCAAAAATACGAACAAAACGTTTAAAAAAAACTACTTTTTTTATTTAAAAATGTACAACTTTAAGTAAAGTGAGAAAGAGAAAACTAGAGGGAGACAAAGACAAGCAAAAGCCATTGTTTAAATGGAGAGGGGTAAGGTGCTTATGAATTAAATCTTTAAAAAATAGTGATATGATATCTCTAATGCATGCCATGTTAACATCTTATAGGGTGTTTAAGTTGGTATCAAGATTTTAGCTGTCAGTTCAATGGTCACCGATATGTGGGTCATAATGCCAATGTAGACTGGGTTTTCATTCCAGACGCCTCAACTACATTTTACAATGTCACTGATTTATTCAAGTATGGATTTGCTTTTCATATATTTCATATCAACCAATACAACCTGCTCATTCATTCTGATAAGCATTGGTGAAACTCAAGGCCTGTAGTGTAGTGCTTTGGATAGAATTAGTCATATAGAGGGTTTTCGTCGCAGACACCTCAAGATTTTGGGGTGGCAAAGTTGGTGTTGTCTGGTGTTACCCATTGAAGTCTATGACTTTAGGGAGCCTTGTTTTTGTCAAAGAAATGTTCCTTCTGGTTGTTTACCAAAGATCTCCTGAAGAAAAGTTCAAAGTGCGATAAATTTTACTGTCAAAGTTGCGGAAATCGATGAAATTTCTTTTTTGAAATCGAAAGATTTTGCCAACCCTTACTTGCTTACTATATAGTCCAGTAGATAGAGCATAAACATTGGCACATTTGGCAGCAAGCATGAAAGTTTGCACATAGGACCTTTTTGATGTGCTGAATCCATTTCTAAGAGGAAACATCATTTTTGAATGATGTTTCTTCTCATAAATTGACGTTAAAAATAAAAAGTATTAATTGATTTTTTTAATACAATAAAAAATACCAAATAGATTTTTTATGAATTTGAAAGGCTTCAAAACCACACAGAATAGCTACAACCCATTAGTATTCATAAATTCTAAGTCCAAAACAATAATCCTTTAATTGACTATTGTATATTTATGACCTAATTTGCATATTTCAATCAGATAGCTTTACAAGCAAACCTGAGTCAGTCAACACCTCTGTTTGAGACTAGGGCATAGTATTAGCTCTTTGACTACCATTTAGTTCCAATTTAGATATAGTCATACATATAATTAGACTTTTACATATATACTGCTAACCCTTATTAGCATAATTTATGCAAAATAGAATAGAATCAGTATATGTGTCAGGCTTTGAGTCAAATAGTAATCATAAATATATATCAATACATCTCAGCTTGGATATACATTCCATGATGACCATTATTTGATTGATTTATGTCATGATGGTATGTCTGATAAGCATAATTTATGCAAAATCATGGGGAAAATATGGTACTAATATGTAAAGTCAGAGCATGAGAAGTTTCAACATGAATAGATACCACTGGGTATGAGAAACTAAGGTATGCAAATATTGCTTGTTTTTTCCCTTCATATAAATCAGCAGTATTTACATCGATTGTCTGCACATTAATGACTTAATTTGCATATTGTGATTAAGTAGCCCTATATGTCACTCTAGGAAAGTATCTATAGATGTCAGCTGGAATTCTGAAAGACAATTGTTGGTATGCATATTCAGCATGAACAGTAGCATATCAGACAAAATAAAGTTTCTATAGAAAATAAATCTCTTTATAACAAATTTTCTCCCCCCCATTTTGAATATATTGCGATGACAGCTTGCTGGACCGTGATGTGGGTGGGGGGGATGGGGGAGGTAATTAGTTAGGGTCTGTATGTGTTGAAAATCACAGTTTCTGGTAGTGCCCGGGGGAGGGGATTGAAGATCTATGGGAAGTCAGGTGTCATGCCTAACTGCCTGCTTCCCTAAAGGTCTGAAGCTTTAATTCTCAGACTCTAGGCCTAAGAGTCAGGGGACCTCTGCCCTTTCATCCACAACCTCTGGTCAGTTGAGTGAAGGGGTTTCTTCTACTAAGGCTGGACACCTACTGGGAGGTCCACAGAACATATATGGGGCAGGGTTTCTCCCCTCCTATCTGACCTTTCTCAGAGAAAGCGGGTTGGGGGATTCTTGCAATTCACTGGTCATATAAGGCTATTCTACCCCTTGTCTCCCAGGGTAAAGTTTTAAGACAGTTTTGAAGAGTTCTAAGGTCCGTGTATAGCAGTATATGGTGACACAAGGCTTCTAAATTACTCTATTTGGATACAACAAAATTCATTTACAAAGAACTTTTTTGCTTGTCCCAAACACTTCGTTCTCAAGGAATTTTACTGTGTACACATTTCTTAATTATTTATTGGTAATTCCAGACGTCTATGTATCTTGATCCCTGTTATCATAATCTTGCAAACCTGCTATCTTAACAGATGTTAAGATAGCAGGTTTGAGTTGAGTTGAGTGGTCTGCACCTACAGACTATCCACTCCAGCTGACTGCAATAAGCTATTGAGCAGAGTAGGTTCCTGATAGTTTTCTACCCCATCAATGAAAATGATATATGAGCTACAATTGTTTGGGGGGTATCCTGATAAAATAGTCATATTTGTTCAGCTACTCTCTTGAAACAATGACTGAGGTGGGTTAGGATGCTCGGTGCTTGAATAAGGATCACCACTTAATGAATTTTGTCAGACAGGCATTATTCCTGTGTTGTGATATGGGCAGGTTCCCTTACTGGAGACATCTTTGGTGGTTTGAACTTCTCACTACTCAAGTGAGGTGGTGGGTGGGCATTTCCCCCAGGTAGCTTACTTATACAACTACACTAAGGTTGCTGAAAGGTGTGTGGGCAGATGCTGCCTGTGAGTCCTTATTAGGGCAAAAGTAAAGGACAGCATAATATTATTATTAGATCTTAAATGCTGCAGTTTGCATTTAACCTTTCTAGAAGGTTGGGAAATAGGGAAATGAGGAGGAGTGTCAGGCCATCACCTTCCAATGGCTTAGTTATGTACCAAACAAGTGATTAAGGGATGCCCTTATTCCTATCCCCATTATTTAGGGGAATGGGGGAAGCCCTGATTCCCACCCAAGGCCTCCATGTGTTATACATAGTCCAGGGCTTTATCTAGAGACATGCACAATCAGATACCTCCAACTTGAGCCTGCAAAATCATTGCAGGTGACTATTAAGAATAGCTGTACATCATAAGAGGAGATTGTGTGCCCTGTATTTAAGAAGGAAGCATTTTACTGAGCAGCCTCTCAAGAACTGTGGTACCCGTATAGTATGAGTGTTAGCTTTAGCAGAGTAGTTCTAGACCTGCAAGCACCAATGGAGGGTAACTCTGTTGTTATGGGTAACCGTACCATGATTTCAGGGAATTCAGTAATAGTGCCAACTGAACCAGTGCTTGGTGAATAAATCCTTGAACTATGTCCATGAATGTATCAGGCAGACAGGCAGACATATACTGTATGATAATATTTTTGCTTAATTATCTGTAAACTAGGTCATAAATATAGATAGCAAAAGTATTGATAATGTGTATAAGGGGGATATACAATAGATGTAGATAGTGTACAATACTGTTTCATGTGATTTTGCATAGATTGTGAATTATGCAAATTAGGTATATCACATCTCAACATACCTTTCAAACATTGGTTATCATGAGGTTCATATTCAGTTACTATACTTAAGAAATGTGAAGATGGATTGATATAATGTGAATACTGTATGGCTGAAAGATTAGTATCTATCAATATTTTTCATAGATTTAGATAGATTGATACTATTTATCATTATCAATATTTATTCATATTAAACTTCATAAAAAAAATCAATTAGTGGTCATTAAGGAATGAATTTTCAAGTATCCAATTATGAGCTGAGATGGATTGATGTATAAATTCATAATTACTTTTGGATATATGATAGCACACATATATCCAGTATTTCTATTTTGACACACTGTTGCCGAGCAAACAATACCCTGGTTACCCCCACACATGGCAACCAATCATTGTCCCCAATACATCATGAAAAGTTCTGAGCTCCTGATTGGTCAATCCAGGTCACATGTCAAGCACTATAAATGGGCACTTTTCAAAAATTTGTGCCATTCCGGCGGTAACTGCTAAACCGACAGGTACTCCTTACACAGCACACAGTATTTCTATTTTGCATAAATTATGCTAATTAGGGATATCAGTATATGTGTTAAGGTCTAATTATATACATGAATATATCAAAATTGGCACCATATGCTAGTGAAAGAGCTCTCACTATGCCTTTGTCTCTAAGAGAGGTTTTTGACTGTCCCATGCCGGCTTGTGAAGCTACCTTATTGAAATATGCAAATTAGGCCATTGATATGCAGACGGTCGATGCAAAAATGCCTGATTATATGTATGACTATATCTAAATTGGAACTAAATGATAGTTAAAGAGCTAATACTATGCCTTAGTCTCAAACAGAGGTGTTGACTGACTCAGGTTTGCTTGTAAAGCTATCTGATTGAAATATGCAAATTAGGTCATTAATATGGGATAGTCAATTAAAGGATTATTGTTTTGGACTTAAAGTTATGAATACTAATGGGTTGTAGCTATTCTGCGTGGTTTTGAAGCCTTTTAAATTCAATTAAAATCTATTGGGTATTTTTTATGGAATTAAATAATTAATTAATACTTTTTATTTTTAATGTCAATTTATGAGAAGAAACGATATTCGAAAATGATGTTTCCTCGTAGAACTGGATTCAGCACGTCAAAAAGGTACTATGTGCAAACTTTCATGCTTGCTGCCAAATGTGCCAATGTTGGTCAAAATCCAGGTTCTATCTACTCCACTATACATGGTTACATTTGGTTATCCCTCGGAAACCTTAAGCGTTTCCGGAAACCTACGAGAGAGGTGGATTCGCGCATGCGCAGTCAGTTCAGGAAAACGCGGCAGCAACAACAGTCAGTTCTTACAGTTCACCACTGTTTTTGGCCTGGTAAGTACAGTTCTTCTTATTATCTAGCACTCCCTGTTTCAGGGAACCTGTATAAAAGTATTCTGCAGCCCTTGGTTCCCCCCGGAACCTCGGATGTTCAGCAGATTCTTAATTATTTAAGTTTTTGTACTTCCTCCCCTCGTGCCCGGATCGACGCCGGGAACTAGGTCACGGTGGCGTCCTTCTAGCTGGGCTGCCCCAGCTCTGGACTAACCTGCACCCCCTGTCAAACTGTCCAGTTTTACACTTATTAGAGCCTTAATGATCGATTTGCTGCCCCCCGGCAGCTCACAGATCAGTCTAGGACGAGTTATTCGCCCTGATAGCCTCTAAATCGCTCACATTCCCTCAGAAATCGCTCAGTTTACCTCGTCCCCCGACGACCTGAGCTGGAGCGACACCCCTCATGCACGGCCGGGCCAGACCCTCGCCGCCGTGGACGAGCGGGTTAAGGCGCTGGAATAGTTCCTCCAGTCGCCGTCTTTTGGCGGGGGCGCTAGTGTACATCAAGACGTCGTGGGTTCGAATCCTGCTGGCGGCGCAGTTAGACGCACGGACGCGTTTCGCTGTCGGAAAACGCAGGTTCGAACCCCACCCTCGCCGCCGTGGCCGAGCGGGTTAAGGCGCTGGAATAGTTCCTACAGTCGCCCTCTTTTGGCAGGGGTGCTAGTGTACATCAAGACGTCGTGGGTTTGAATCCTGCTGGCGGCGCAGTTAGGCGCACGGACGCGTTTCGCTGTCGGAAAACGCAGGTTCGAACCCCACCCTCGCCGCCGTGGCCGAGTGGGTTAAGGCGCTGGAATAGTTCCTACAGTCGCCGTCTTTTGGCAGGGGTGCTAGTGTACATCAAGACGTCGTGGGTTCGAATCCTTCTGGCGGCGCAGTTAGGCGCACGAACTTTCGCCACTGTTACATCAGGGTATAACTATATTTTAGATATCTGATGAAATATAAATATACATATATATATATATATATATATATATATATATATATATATATATTAGAAAACATGAGTGACACGAGCTCCACCAATGGTGACGCCGCCACCGAGACGCCGGTGACGACGAACCCTAGCACCGACACCACTGACACTCAAGGTGGCGGGACTGGGAGTAACACGGCGACATCAACGCCGTTCGACCTCTCGACCATACTTCAGGGGCCGAACTCGGGTATGCTCATGGGCCAGATGCTGTCATCAATGATGATGCAGATGATGCAGGGTCAGGCTCAGGCCACGATCCAGGAAGAGGAAGACGCGGCGGAAGAGTTGGAGCCGGAACCAGCTGCTTCCAACGCGCTGCCACCGGGCAAACTCCATGACCTGATGACGGAAAGGATCGTCAAGGAGAAGGATAAGTCCAAGAAAGGGAAGGACCTCGCGCCACTAGTGAGTGACTTCCTGGGGTCGCTCTTCTCGGAGAAGAGGACACGGGCGGACCTCGACCTCGTACACAGGTCGTATCCGCAGCCAGACAACGCGGCCAAGCTGGTAGCACCTGACCTGGAACCTGCACTGCAGGCACTCCGGAACAGGCCGGGCAGCGCTGAATACCTCAAGAGGGACGAAGCACTGAAGAAGCTCCAGGTGCATCTGGTGAAAGCGATGCTAGCTTTCCAGCCAGTCATCGAACTGTGGCTCTCTCGAGGAGCGTCCGACGCTAAGTTGGATGACTGCGGAGAGTCATTCATAGATGACTTACAGCTGATCGTCAGCACAATCAACGCTATTACGGCTCGCCGAAAGGATCTCCTCAAGCCTGTCATCATGCCGAAGTATGGCGAACACGAAGGCCGTACCAACCTAAACGGCCTAACAATGCTAAAATGGCCAAGGGCATGCAGGGGATGAACTTCCCCCCGAATGCCCGTAGTCCTCCCGCAGATGGGCTACAACGCGGCACCACGGTTCAGCTCTCCACGCAACCCTCAGCCCCGGGCCCCACCTGCTGCAGCAGCCGGAAAGAAGCCGGGTTTTCAGAAATAGGGCCCTTGGAGGAGCAGGCAAGTCCCCTTATGTTTATTCACACTGCTAAAAACTTTGTAGCTGGGAGCATATCTAGATATGTCAGTTAGTGGATGGGAATAACTAGAGACCCCTGGGTACTGGGCAAGGTGAAAGGGAGTTCCATACCGTTCGATGACCTCGTACCCTGCCAGGACAGAACGCCCTTCCCTTATGTCTTAGGCCCTGATAAGGAGGTCCATGTCGACAAAGAAATAGCCAAACTGCTAGACAAAGGGGTAGTAAAAATGGTCGAACCGACAGAGGGTCAATTCATCTCAAATGTCTTAGTCAGGCCAAAACCAAATGGTGACTTTAGACTCATTTTAGATCTTTCGAAAATGAATGAACCGGTTCAGTATGAACTTTTTAAAATGACCAGCCTGAACACAGCGATAGAGATGCTGAGACCCAGCTGTTACATGTCGTCCATTGACCTTAAAGATCTATGAATTCCAAGCTATGCCCAATGGGCTAGCTTGTGCCCCTGCATATTCACTAAGATTCTTACCCCAGTGTTCTCCAATCTCAGGGAGATGGGACATGAGTGTTTCCAGTACATAGATGATTCCTTCGTACTGGGGGAGACAGAGGCACAATGCAGGGAGACGACCCACAAACTAGCCCAAGAACTAGATAGGTTGGGGTTCGTAGTGCATACAGGAAAATCAGTTTTTGCGCCTACGCAAAATATAATTTTCTTAGGGTTCCACCTAGACTCCGTCACTATGACAGTCCGGCCCACTAAAGAGAAGGTTGAAAAAATTCAACATGGCTATCTGGAACCTAGCCAATACCGATGACCCCTACACCATCAGGGACATAGCAGGGATTGTGGGCCTCATGACTTCTCTCTCGCCGGGGGTCCAATATGGCCCGGCACATATTAAGGGCCTAGAAAGAGAAAAGAACCTTGCCCTGAAAAGGCACAAGGGAAACTTTGACTCACCCATGGTTATTGGTGAGGAAGGCTTAGAGGATATCAGTTGGTGGCTGGAACACCTCCCCACAGCTTCCAAGCGCATACGAAATGAGGGGGCAGATTTTGAAATCATAACAGATGCCTCTGGTACAGGGTGGGGCGCCCACAGGGGCGCCACTTCCACCAAAGGTATTTGGAAGGAGGAGGAGGTAGACCTCCACAGTAACATTCATGAGCTAACAGCCATAAAATTAGGCCTCGATGCACTAGTCACAGAGAACGGGGTCAATGTGAAAATCAGGACTGACAACACTACATCACTGGCTTATGTCAGGAAAATGGGTGGGGTTAAGTCTGAACCATGCATAGCCAAAGAATTTTGGGAATGGTGTGAAGAACGGGACATTTGGCTAACAATAAACCACATCCCGGGGAAGGATAACGTTCTGGCTGACTACCTGTCTAGACACTTCTCGCATGACCTAGAGTGGGAACTAAGTGAAAAGATTGTCAAAAAGGTGTGTAATATCTTTAGCAAGCCTATATGCACTTTTTTCCTCCTCTCAGCCTCTTGGGGCCCGTGATACAGCGGATTCGGCTGGAGGAGGTGAGGGCTATCCTGATAACACGAGACTGGCCGGGACAGGCCCGGTACGGCAGACTACAGCGGTCCGGGTGGCGGATGCTCAGGTTCAGGAAGGCCAAGGGCAACCTTTGTCATCCGGGGAAGCCGGCCAACAAAGAGCAATTGTCGCGAACCCCACTCCTGGCTTTTCAGACATTCTGAAAGCAGAACTATCTCGCCAGGGATTTGACGGCCATGCCATCGAACTCATCACGCAAGCCCGTAGGCCTGCCACACGGAAGACGTACAACACATACCTTTGTAAGTGGTATGCCTTTTGTGCAGACACTGACACGCAAATCCTCCAACCGTTGATCCAACGAGTGTGCAAGTTCCTGGCGAAATTGGCCAAAGACAAAAACGGATACACTGCGCTAAACGCTGCTCGTTGTGCGCTATCGGCCATTCTGGGCGACTTCCAAGGCCAATCAGTGGGCCAGCACCCCTACCTAAAGCTGCTTCTGAAGGGGGCCTATGAGATGAACCCACCGACCCTATTTAAGTTTTTGTACTCCCTCCCCTCGTGCCCGGATCGACGCCGGGAACTAGGTCACGGTGGCATCCTTCTAGCTGGGCTGCCCCAGCTCTGGACTAACCTGCACCCCCTGGTGCCAAACTGTCCAGTTTTACACTTATTAGAGCCTTAATGATCAATTTGCTGCCCCCCGGCAGCTCACAGATCAGCCCCTAGATACCAGGAGTTCTGGGATGTGAGGAGGGTTCTAGACCTCCTGCAGACCTGGGACAATGGCACCACTGCACTCAGGGAGCTCTCCATGAAACAGGCCGCTTTGCTCCTCTTAGTCACATCACAAAGAGGCCAGACCATCGTCAACCTTTCCATCCAAGGTTTGGAAATGGGAGACAAGGTGGTATTCAAAATGACAAGACTCCTAAAGTCTAACAGGTTGGGGGACCCTCTCAACACGATAGTCCTGAGGAAGTTCGACCAGAACCCGAGGGTGTGCGTTGTTAGGTGCCTAGAAGAGTACCTGAAACACACCCAAAACAAAAGGAAGAGCAAGAAAAACCTCTTGGTCAGCTTCGTCTCGCCTCACCGTGGCATCTCCCGCGATACACTTAGCCGTTGGGTCATGGTTGTGTTTAAAAAGGCTGGCATTGATGTCAACCAATACAAGCTACACTCCACCTGAGGGGACTCGGCCTCAGGCATACTTAAAGTGGGAGGAAACCTCAACACCCTCATGAGGAGAGCGGGTTGGAGGCAGGCAGAGTCTTTCGCGAAGTACTACCACAAACCAATCGAGGACGTGGTAGGGGGAAATGCGCTCTTCGAGGAGTGACTGTTCCTAGACAATGCATATACCTCTTATTTCAAGCTACACCTTCTGTTAAATACAGATTGGATACTAAAAATATTGTGTTTGGTTTTCTGTTGGGGGATTCAATTGCTCTGAAACTCTCGTAGGTTTCCGGAAACGCTTAAGGTTTCCGAGGGATAATTTTGAAATTATTCGAGACTTACCTGTAAGTTGAGGTATAATTAAGATTATACCGAGGGAACCTAGCGGTTCAGGGAATATACGCCCTACCCACCCTCCCTCAACTTACTCGTACACTTGTCAAGTAGACATTATCTATAATAATGAATATAATCAGGGGGATATGGCCTACACATCCCAGTATATTTATTTTATCAGTTGTAGGCTTTCATCCCCCAACAGGCTCTTAAGGACTGACTGCGCATGCGCGAATCCACCTCTCTCGTATATTCCCTGAACCGCTAGGTTCCCTCGGTATAATCTTAATTATACCTCAACTTACAGGTAAGTCTCGAATAATTTCAAAATTAAATTGGCCTTATTTTGATGGAAACAGTTTAGCTTGATTCAGTCAATAGGTATCTTGGACTGGGCAGATGCCCACCATGTTGATTTTGGACGATATTGGGTGCAGATTCATATTTGTTAGGCGTCTGCGACGAAAACTCTTTTCAAACAAAATTCTCTCCAGTTAGCACCATATCCTGCCCTAGAGTCAGAAATGGATTGAAATGTGTAGGAATGATGTACCCCAATTATTTTAGGGTATTTTGGCTGTGTTGATTTTAAGTCAGGATTTGGTAGGTTGTGAATGTGGTTAACCCAAAATTGTCTCAAATTGTTCCAGAAATTCATACATTTACATGAAATTTAGTGATCCAAATCACTTTTCTTTGCTTAATATGACTACTTTGTACATCTGTACATCAAATATGTGTGGTAGAATTACATTGGGATCATTAATATGGCCACAACAAGGCCTAAAGTGCAGAAATGAGTTTTCGTTGCAGATGCCTCGGAGGGAAATGAAATTCCGCTCCTGTAATTTTGAAAAGCATCATGTATGCAATATCTATTCTTGGTAGACTATAACCTATTGTTGTCCAATGTCCTGACCCAAAACAATCACAATTCAAGCACTTTAGTTTTGGTCGCAGACGCCTCATTTCATTTTCCCCCCAAAAAAATATTTTCAGTCCACATAACCAACTAATACTTTACCACAAGATTCCCCTACCCTAAGCCTATTTTAGCTTTGCAATTGCTAAAAATTTCATTTGGGAGTCTCTTCCCATGGTGTGAAATGTAGGTCTTTCTCAGGTTTTTTTTCCAGATCCACCTACATTCGACACTAAACGGTACAAAATTGGTTTTAGTGAGGCCTCTACTGTTTTATTTTCCAAACACTGGACATAATGAGGATTTATTAGAGAAATTTTGGAGATGATCGGGGTCTTATTGACAGAACTACCGTAAAGTTGGTGTTTTGAAGACAACATTTTTCAAATTTTCAGTATTTCGGTAACTTTGTCTGGGCACTCACAAAAACATTAAAAGATACCTTTTTGAAATCTTACATGCTTAATCAACCTGCCAATAGCTAGTTGCATACAAAATTTCAAGTTGCTGTGACCATCCTAACTTGTATTATAGCAATCCTGGAGTTTTCGTCGCAGACGCCTCACAAACATTGCTGAGATTTGGTTGATCATTAATATAAACTGCAGTTTTTGGAGAAAGCCAATCCACCAGGGGTTTTCATAGGGCCAACATGTTGCATTATCAACATGATCAATATTTGTAATGTTATTTTGGGTCAAAAATCATAGAAAGTTGGCTTTTGCTATTTTTGCACTTCTGCTGGCCCTTATCGTTAGGATTTTGATTTTTTCATTATTTTTTGGGGCTTATATTATCAGACCTGATGAGCTCTTTGTGTTACACATAGGTTTATGTGGTGGGAAATCGATATTTCATCTTACAGCGCCTCAAAATAGGCCAAATTTGACCCAAACTGGGGGGGAGGAAAATGATAAAAAAAATACACAAAAGTGAAAATTTTCAGGATATACTACCAAATATGTGTAGTTTCATTTATATAACATATATTTTGTGGTTATACATTGTATCAGGAACAAAAAAACCCTCTCCTGGACATATTTCTTTTATATGCTGGGAGCATTTGAAGTTTGGTGAAGGTCTGTGTCTTCCCGAATCGTTTTGCCTAAAATAACACCCCTAAAATAAATCAGTAGGACATATTGTATTTAGAAAATAGAGGGAGGTAAGGTTAATATCTGTTAAAGAAAAAAAATAGAATTCCTTGGTAAACTTCATTCTGAGGATGCTATGAATGGCTTCCGTGGAATACCCTGTTTTTCTCATCTGACCAAAAAATCAATGATTTTGCCCCTCCAGTGTTAAGTTGATATGTTTAACTGTTCTAAATATGTCAGTAATTTTCCCCTAACATACACCTAAGTATCCAATGTGTAGAATATTTGCTTATTGCATACCCTATGCAATAGCAGAGCTGGGAAGTGGATTTTTGTCTTTCTGAATCAGTGACTTCCCGAATCATTTATGAGAAACATGCCATGTTCGATTGAAATTCTTAGGTTTACACAGATTTTCCCCCCATTAAAGCTATATACCACTTGAAAGCACATGTCTTAGGAATTGTCTTCCTCATAACTAATAGTTCCCCCTTGACTCTGCCTTCCTTTTATAAAGAATAACAGATAATAAATTTTCTTTGCCCTGAAATTTACTTACAATCCAATATCAGCCCTGGAGGATAATGACCCATTGGCAAAGCAAAATCAAAGAATATCGAGCTAAAACTCTATGAACCTGACCTTTAGACCCAGGAGTATAAGAATGATGTCAGAACTATTGATTAATAATATATTTCTACTCATATAGAGGCCTTAAGGCTAAATACCCCCATGAATGATTCGGGAAGACACCCTTTCAAGGGTATATAGTTTTGGGGTGTTGCCATAGCCACGGTTTTCATATTTTACTCATAATATTTTGTCAGGAGTTACCCCACCACCCATACACTATCCACAAAAAGATATCTTTGAGGTACTCATAGATTTGATTTCAGACCCCCTCCAGGGCCCCCCAGGGGCAAAAGCTCCGTTTCTATGACTTTTGACCTTTGACTTTTGTCTTTGTGTACTGTTTGCACCAGATATGTGCACTTTGTCTGAGATTCACCCGTATAACACAACTTAACTGACACATGTGGTATCACCATTGCATCATGGAAGCTTGTCAAGCAAGCTCTGATGGAGAGGCAACACTTTCAATGAGAACACTAGTTCAGTACTTTGCCACTAGTTGGCAGTTTTGTAGTTTACATCACATCTGCACCCAGGTGCAGGTGGACAGTTGGATAACTGATACTCTAAGTTATCCGACGGCCGACCAGCACCTTTCCTCATGAAACAATGAACCACTGTAATTGTTTTGCAGTGAACTACAAAGAAGCTCCAGTTGTTACTGTGTTACAAGAAATATCTGTGAAAATAAGGACAGATCTCGGGCAACTTATAGTGTGACAGATAGAGATACTTGATGCGTGTATATATCAATGAACCTATACTGACACTTAAGTTGAACCTAATTTCACCTAAGTGCATTTCATTGAAAATAAACATGCAATGGGAGATAACAGGAGGCAGTAAAATATTTATAATTTTTTCATGGGTCTGTTTCGTAGTTTGATGCAGGCAGCTAAAGAATTATATAGAATATGAAAACCAAAGACCTGTAAGAAATGAATTATCATTGACTAAAATCACAGTACAGAAGAAGTTGGAAAACATTGATGGTTTTTGTCTATATATCTGCATTATAGACTTACGCTGAAGCAGAACCACCTGTACTAACATTTATCTCATGTTGCTGGGCTCAGAGTGCCTAGGTCCGGAGATGGCTTTAAGCAAGCTTAAACAGTGTCTGGATGAAAAGCAAAGAGCCCCTAAAAGTTTGTATCCATCTAGATAATGCTCAAATAGTATAAGAAACTCCAGAGGTGTAGCCTACATCCCTGTGCAGCATATATTGGACATTATGGTAGGTCATATCTATCAGTAATGAGGTAATGTACATATGTTTCTTCTCAGTGGTTTCACATGACATCTTACATAACACCAGTACATTATCACTATCTTATCCTGTATCCCTTTAAGGGATGCTTACGGATTAATGCCTCGTGTCCTGTAGTTGTAATGATGCATGAATACAGGCTCGGTGAGTTATTCACACGCGCTAGATTCATTCACTCATGCCTTCCCTACATGGCCTGAACCCCGGAGGGTCGGCATGATGCTCTAACTTATACCATTGCACATGGTGTACTCTTGCATTAGTAGCCTTTGGAGAACCACCTCACCAGCACTTCATTAGTCCAGCATCAGCGGCCCTTAAAGGGTTATTCAATGTTGTCTGTAACAGACTATACATAATCTGTTATAGACAACATTATTTAGTTTACTCCTGTCTGACCATGTTGAAGAAGGTTGTTTTAGGAGCTTGCATGCTTGTTGTTGGTGTCACCCTTGGGGCCCTACTGGTGGGACATCAAAGATTTTTGAAGGTAGGCATCCGGATAAAGAGCAAATTGTCTAATAGCTGATGGTTAATCCTCGCCTCAGTGCAACATGGTTGTATCTGTACATGTAATTTTAGCAATACACAAATTAGACTTAAGATAAGGGAAAAGTAACAAACAAGCTTCTGTCCTCCTAACATTTGACACCCCTTGATTTCTTCTCATACATTATTTTCAAAGAAAGTACATCATGATGCATTGGACAGAGCAAGACGTACAGTTATAAGCCTGCTGTCAGAAGGAGAACCCAGCCCAGGTCAGTGTTTTATCTAGGTTCTTGCAATTAAACTTTCCCAGCAAGGGTAGTGCATTACTGTGATATTTCATGGAGATTTCTGTTATAGTTTTAGTCTATTATGCAAAGAAATGATGTGAAAACTCTTGTTATTTCTCTGAGTGCATTGAACAAATAATTCAGTCATATTCAAGTGGTAGTGATTTAGTAGGTCTCTTTGGTGGGTGTTGATCGTACACATTGCTGACCCTATCATGGGCAAGGTGTATTTTCACATATTGTAAACATATATCATTAATGACTTAAAAGGACTATGAAAATCCTTACCTACACCAACTGCTCTAACCACAGTTCGCAACTATAGACAGCTTGAAGGTATATATGTATTATTGTAATTACCTTTGAGTGTGGGATCCCACTATTATTTGAAGGAGCCTAGTCACACCATCTTGATAAGTACCTTCCAGGTGGCAAGGAGGAGAAGTGAGCAATATGAGTTTTCACCTCAAATCAAATATTGTGATAAGAACAGTAAAAATCTTATTCCAATGTGAAAGTTAACCGCCTACAAAGGGTAATACATTATGAGTTCTTTGTGGGTTCTAAAGACATTATTTAAACAATATATGTTCTCACTAAGGGGGGAGTGGTTATTATTTATCAAGAGGGGGGGGGATTATGGGTTTGAGGGGAGGCCTGAAAACTTCAGACCTCTCATGAGGGGGCATAAAAACGTTGACCCCTCTTGAGGAGATATATAGATAGAACTAAACGACCGTGGTGTACGAGGTGGTCGATCCACCACAAGGGAGTTGTCTCCCGAGGGGTGGATCGACCACCGAGGATACCAGGGGAGTTTAGTTCTATATTTATTTTATGTTTTTAGAGTCTTTAATTAACTGATAATTAGCAAAATCCATTACCGTAGTTCCCCGTACGAGCGCCGGACGCCATTTTGAATGTTTACATGCTCCCAGAACGAGGCTGCAGTGGTGGATCTGCCGCTGTGGTGGATCGTCACACTTTACGCCACTGGGGGTGTGGCGATCGACGGCGCAATGCTATCTCTACGGGAAGAAGTTATTCACATAAAATAAAACAAATTTACCCTCTTTTGAGCAATATAGCCTGTGAGCTATCATAAATCAAAGAGAGGCACGGAAATTCCAGTCATCTGCTGCTCGCGGGGTACAAAAAAATATTTAGACTGTTGTTGAGGGGAGGGTGTAAAAGATTTCCACGTGTCTGCATGAAAACCCACCACCACCACTGTTGATAAGTAATGACTCTCTAAATGTGTGACCTCTTAGTTACTGCAGGAGGTGCAGTGTACACTATCTGGGGGAGGACTAAGTGTCCTGAAGGAGCAGCTCTGGTATACAGAGGTAGGTACAGTCTTTGTAACATGCAAATATTACAGTTTCCAAGGTTTTGCAAAGGAATGCGGATCTTAATTGAGTGAATTATGAGGACTCCTAAATTATTTCAACATAACATATGTACAGTACTCCACCCCTTCACCCTTATCGATAAATGCTTCCTCAGAGTGGATCAGTCAAATGTATCATTTTCCCGTTCAAATCTATCTACCAGTGTAGCTCCTAGTCCTATCTGCGTTGAAGTAATACAATGCTTTGGCATAATTTAGGGGTTGTTGGAGGAGGCCATTCTAAGAACACAGGAGGAGGCAGTGAGTACCTGTGTCTGGTTGAACAACCAAAATGGAGCAAGTTCATGCCCGGGACAAGTAACATCTCCTCTATAAAGGGCGCTGAGTTTAAATTGGGTGACAAACTGTTTGACTTGAGGAACGTCAATGGTCCTACCCTTGTGAACCAGAATGCTGTGTGTGCTGTGTGCCAAACTGCAAAACCTGTACAGGTAGTGTCTTTTATATCAATGTGTTTCAAAACATAAGGGTATGCATTGTATCCATCAGTTGGTATGCTATACATAGATCAAGGTTCATGAGATTTGCTCCTAATTGAATTGTTGCTTTATGAGGTACCCTCAAAGCAAGGATCCAAGAGGCAAAGCAAAGTGGATTCTGCTTCGGGACTCTATCTAGTTAATTCATCTAAGTCAGTATTCATGTCTGTCATATTACACTCGTTAAAGACATCCCAGTAGATATGAGAATTTATGTCAATAAAAGATTAATCAATCAAACAGCAAGTGGAGAAACATTCAGTTTGGACCTAAAAAAGTGGATCTCTGTAGGCCAAATAACAAAAGAGATCTTCTTGATCAGAACAAACTGAGCTCAGAGGCTACTTTAGTCAGAAGAAGTTAATTCTTTTGAGCAACCTGAGAGAAAGGACCTTCATATACAGTTCCATAGTCAGGCTCCCACTCAACATGACATTTTAAACAGGGGCTCACCATTGGTCAGGCAGGGCATGCCGATTATCCTAAGCATTGAAAGTGAAGGCCCTAAGGCACAATTGGAAAGTTTCCTGCCAATTTGATCAGTTTGTGAGTAAGATTTTCTGACTAAGTTTACCATAAAATGTGTGATGGTGTCAAATTTCTGGGAGCTGAAACATAGTCTGCCCCTCCCATTCCGACACTCTGACACATTGACCTGTTACCCCCCCCCCCTATTTTACAGGTAATGGTTCCTGGTACAGACACATGTATGCCTGGGTGGCACAGGGAGTACTACGGCTACTTGATGAGCACCAAATGGGATGCTATAACACAGCGGAACTACATCTGTGTGGACATAGCTCCAGAGGCCGATCGTAGCGGAGCAGGTCTGGAGGGTGGCTCAGAGCTATGGCCAGTGGAGGCAGCATGTGGGTACTCACTACCCTGTCCTAAATATGAGAATGGGAAGGAGCTACCTTGTGCTGTCTGCAGTAAGCAGACCTGTATACCTAGCTAAAGAGGATGATGTCGATATAATGGCTGATCATGACTCAATGCATCATGCCCATTGGTTGGCCTGTTAAACGAATGAATGTATCTCTAGAGAGACTCATAAAATCGTGCATCATGAAAGTCTTTGTGGTTCAATAAAAAAGTAAAGAAAAACTGAACTCATTACCTTTCTCAATATGTGAAATGTCTCTGTAGTGTGACAAATATATCTCAAAATTTTGCCTAGATACACAAGAGCTAATTGCATCATTCAGTCATTAATTATAACATTCATCCAACCCTCATATGGATGGGGAGAGATCAGCAGATAGCAAGATGTAGAAGAAGAAGGAATGGGGGAAGGAGAGAGAGGGACAGAGAAAGAGAGATAGCTAGAGAGAGAGAGAGAGAGAGAGAGAGAGAGAGAGAGAAAGAATACTGCTAGAGGGAGTAAAGGAATGAATATTAGAGGACAACAGAGAGCCAACCACCTCTCGTCAGCATGCTATTAAGAACGGGTGATACGACCACAGGTGGGTGCTGCCTGTAACTGTATACCCACTGATTAAGTATCATGTTTTTGCTCGTAGATGTATTTATGAAGTAATGTGAGCAACTGGATATCAAATCTGACATTTAGATAGTCTGTGGGTCAGGTCACCAGAAAGCAGTACATTTTGTGTTTTGGGGTCATTTTGGACTTTTATGGCTCTGGAGAAGTAAGTTCTGAACCAATGTTGTCTTACATAGACTCATTTGATAGAGGACACTTAGGGCTATCAGAAGAATGTAAATTTGTGGTCATTCATCAAAAACTCTTAGATTTATAGCCTGCCAAAATGAAAAAAAAGGACCAAATTTCTTCTTTTTATAATTTTTGTATTTTTTACAAGTGTCCTGTATTGAATAAATAACATCTGGAGTATCCCAAAGTTATTTTTTGTATTGTATATGATCATAGGTATCATTTCCATGAGGGTTGGACATGTTACTGAGTGAGAATTTTTCATGATGTGTTTTTCAAAGTGGAAATCTATTATTTGTAATGTCCAGTACCTAAATCTAAATCAATTATAAAACATGGAAAAATTGAAGCTTCAAAATCTTTGTTATTACCCATATGGAGGGCCCTATTGTCCCGCACTTTGGTGAACAGATTTTGTGTCTGTCAGCATTTGTCTAAATGTGAGAGCAGCTTATGTGAAATAATTCTGATAAAAGTACAGTAAGAGTGCAGTATTAGATGAAAGCCTCCGGCGCATTTTGCCTAGCATATAGCATCTGTTACTCGCAGTACTCACAGTTTTGCTGATGGTTTTATCAAGACATAGTTGATCATCAATAATTACACCAAGATATTCACATTGTTTACAGACTTCCAATGTGGTAGGATCCATTTTTATAGAGACTGGTTGGTTATTGGAGTCAGAGTTAAATACTACAATCTTTGTTTTGCTAGTATTGATGGAGAGACCACTTTCTCTAAACCAATTATAGATATTGGTAGCATCAGACTGAAGACACTTTACAGCATTAGATGCCCCCACAAAATACCACAAGTGCTAATTTGAAATTTCAGACATAAATGGAGCTAATTTCCATATTTGTACACCCTATTAAGGGTCACACAAAGTCCTGTGAAAAGGGGAAAATGTGATATTTCTTTATCTCAGTGCCAAATCATAGTATGTAAAACACCATGTGCGAGCTGCACCTTCATATAAACCACCCTGCCTATTGTGGAATGCTAAAAGCTACACCTGGGACCTGAGAAGGTTACAATTCCTTACTATAGTCTAAATATATATGAAACCAGCCATATTCGCCACACCCTGAGTTTGGCATGGACCAAAAAAACAGTTTTAGTGTCTAAAATAAGCAATACGCCATGGCTTGTAAGTAGTATATACATGCGAACTGAGCGCAATGGTTAATATAGTAACTAGGTCATGTCCTACTGGTAGACCGGAAGTGACCTAGTTTTAACCAATCAGAGGCCTGGATTTGACAGGAAGTTACGTCATAAGGTCATGACCTAGTTTTTTCAACCAATCAGAGACCTGGATTTGTCATGACATACTGACATGACCTAGTTGCATAAATTAAGTGAATTGCTCAATACCTAGGTTTGACCTACTTACAAATCGGAAGTGACGTCTTGAAAACGTATAACCTACGTATAAAGATGTATTGTGCAATGATTGTAAGAAATTGCACAATAACCATGAATTATGTTCTGATGCAATGTTTCTATGGATTTACGCAATACATGACCTTAAAGATACACTATGATAACTGATGAAATAAACAGAATTAAAATAAAACACAACTCATTTAATTTACATGACAGGTGATATTTTTATTAGACACAATATTTGCAGATGAGGACAGAATTTCCATTTCCGGGGCGTGCACATACAACAGAAACATTTGTTGTGTGTGAATTTACTTGCTTGATACCAGCTTTGACCAGTAAGACTAGATTTCCTTGTGTTGTGGAAACACTAACTGTTCAGTTTGGCTATGCTCAAAAAGCCTGTGCCAGGAAGTAAGTTTGGCTGTTTTTAGGACCAGGTAAAAGACCAGATAGAAATCCATCCTTAAAGTTTACCTCGAAAGAGAAATGATTTTTCACTCCAGGTATAGTTAAGTTGTGAAGTTTCAGTGTCACCTGTAAACATGTGAAACAAATAGTATTAGGAATTGCAGATACTTGCAGTTTACAGTTACACTGACAAAACACCCCTACTATGGGATTACATTCTAACTCCTGGACAGTAAGAGCAAACTTTCTCACACTTCCTAAAGTGTACCTTGTGTAGTGTCTTGGGCAGCCAGGTTCAGTCTGCAATTGATATACTCCTATGCACCAATCATGCGATAACAAGTTAACTTTTTTCACTCGTCAATAGTACATGCAGTTTCTGTAGGTGTCCCAAAAAGCTGAAGAGAAATATTTGTACAATTTAACACTAGTTATACAGTGGTCAACAGTGCCTGGTTCAGCTCCTCTAAAAAAACAATGTTTTCTGCAGGTATTATTTCCCAAAAGAAATTCTCTGAACATCCACATGCTATAGAACTTATTTCATTGTCAGGCGTTATAGAAGAACCTTGACTATACAAAGCAACACTTTGTAAAACTGGACGCATGTAATAGTCATAAAGTGGAGTTTCTGTTGTTTGCTCCACAAGCATAGGCTCTAAACTTTCCATGTTAAATGGTGACTTATATCTAACCAGATACTAAATTTTTTATCTGGTAAACATGGCACAAAGAACAAAGAAATCTTGTAGTACTCTTTTTCAATCCCAAGTTAATTTTTTTTTAGCTAGATTTTTATTTTTTTGTGGTGAACATGTATATTGTTCACTTTTGTGAATAGCTTTTTAGATTTTTTTTTGGTGATACAGTTCACTTGATTTTCCTTTTTTAGTTTTTTTTTGCTGATACAGTTCACTTTTTATATTTTGTTAAAACTTGTTTTAATAAAAAGTTAACTTTTTTTTTGTATAAATGTTCGTTTTTTATTGTACTTTATGCTATTTAACACATGTTTCTATGTGAAAAAATGTTCATTTGATTTACTTTTGTTAGTTTTTTTTAAGCTACTTATATGCGCGCATATAAGTGGTGATAAATGGGCAGTAGCAGTTCCCAATGTATTACCAGATGTCACCACCTCCATTCAGGTGTTATGTAACAGGTTCCTTCACTGGTGGCCTTTGTAGTCGGCCATATTGCCTAGCCCCAGGAAGGACCACCGGTCTCATATTGGAGATTTTTTCTAATTTTTTCTTTCGTAGAGTTCACTATGGGGGTTACATGTGGGGCTTGTAAACATGAATATCATGGTAACAAGCGCGCTTGCCCAGAATGCACGTGCCCCAACCCCAGATGGAAGTCGGGGGAATACATGGTGAACCAAACGAAGCCGGTGGATCAGAAGTCAGTCATGCAGGACGACCACGGGGACGGCCACCAGGACGACGCGCCCGGGGAAAGCAACAGCAGCCCCCGTCAACAAGGCACGACCCCCACAGCTTCGGCGATAGACCCAAACGACCCAAATGCGGACCTACAGGCCCAAATTGAAGCTGAACGGGCCCACAAGACTTACATCGAGGCTATTTCTAAGAGACGTGAGTTAGAATTGGAGCTAGCGACACTTAGAGCAGAAAATAAACATACTTTGAGAGATTTGGACGATGGGGTCCGTGCTTGGCAGGGAGCAATGTCAATTTATTCCAATGGTGCCAATCGTCCGGCAGGTACACTTGGTCCCAATGGTAACAGTATGGGCACTGGTACACTCAGTCCAGCAGATGGTCCCAATGCCGTAGACTATTCACTACAAGAGGGCCAAAAGTCTAATATGGGTCCAAATGTCTCCGGTCCACCGCTGGTACCTGGCGACCATGCATTGGCAAGCCAAGCACAAGCGAAACTAGATATTTGCTGCGGAGGCCAAGATGGCCGACTGGTCCTTCCTGTTGACAGTGTTCAGGCATCTGGCACAGCTATTACAGGCCAAACAGGCCTTCCGCAGGCCCCAATTGTCGACAAACTTTACCGCAAGGACTCATTTGGTAAGTTCCATGAGGTTTCCAACCCAAACATGCCCAATAATGTGCAAAAAAAGCTCAGGAGATCCATCGCTCAGCGGAGGTTTGGGTGTCAACAAAGGCTCCGGTGGCCGCACGCTCAACGGAGACCCCTCATATCAAGAGTACCTTGCCTGGAGGGAAAGTAGGTCTGGTGTGGGTTCTGATGCTGATATAAATAAGGGAAATGTTCCTCAGCTGTTCTACATAGATGGTACACCTTATTCCCCACCTGGCACACCTGTTAGTCAGACTGTCAATTGGCCTGGTGTGGGTCAATTTAGGGCATCAGACGGCAGACTTAAGTTCCCACCTACACCTATGGTATATGGTACCCCGACTACTTCTCATATGTATGGGGTTCCTGTCCCAACATCCCATCAGCAGCAGGCTTCATATCAGTTTGGTGTTATTCCTAACCCACAACAACAGTACCAGGCTGCGGGAATTCTACCTAGTCAACAACCCCTGTTCCAGGCTCCCGGGGTTCAGTCTGTGCAATCTCAGTTTCTACAAAACCCATCAGCATGGTATCCTAACCAACAACTACAACATCAGGCTCAAGGCGCCCCAATGGTGATATTTTCACCGAACAATGCCAGTGGCAGTAAGTTTGTGACCTATGACATTGAACAGCACATGCCGCATGACAAAGTAAAAAAACCCGCCTTAAATGATGTTATTTCTGCTAGCATGGGTCTCTTGAATAGCATGTTGGCTAGAAACTTTCCATGTAAGAACTATGGTAAACATGTTAAATTCCTAACTGACAAGAAATCATTCTACAATGAAGATGCTCTCATTCAGTATGATCTTGCAATGCGTGAAAGGGGAGAATCGTTTGGTGAACACACATTCTGCTATTTCGATCACGACATCTTCTCAAACAGTGTTGGTCTTGAGAATCTTAGTGCTGAGCACTTATGTAATGTTCTTGGTATCCAGCCTCCATCATCTCAAAGTGGTGCTGGTACTATTGCGGGATCGAGTAGTAAGAGGAAAAAGAACAAAAAGAAAAAGTCAGATGAAATTCACTGTTGCTATGCATTTAACGGTGATAATGGTTGTAACGCCAAAGATTGCCCTCACCCACATGTATGTCGTTCTTGTGGGGGTAATCACACAAAACTAAAGTGCACTGTGAAAAAATCAAATGATTGATATCAGGCCTTAGTTGATTCTGATTCAGGGGTTAGTGACTCCGATGATTCTGGCATAGATTGTGGAATTATAAAATCCTCTGATTCTGACAATACCAGTGAACTAGAATACAGTTTATTATGGGATGTCAACAAATTCGTAATTCCTTGTGGTTCAAATCATGTCACTTCTTCAGATTCATTACCAAATACGGAAGACATTATATTAACTCCTACTATCTACACTTCCAGAATTGTCGATGGTGTTGAATGGTTTAGACCTTGTCCTTTGGATTGTGATTCCGTTCATGTCTTAGATGGCATTTGCCTCCAACTCAACCCACACGCCTTCTTTGATAAATGCATGGGGTTTGAGGAAGTTGATGGTAACTTTGCTTATATCCTAGACGGTGTTCGTAACGGTTTCAAAATCGTTGATGTGGATTATAATGGTTCTTATTTTCAAAAAAATTACCATTCAATAATCAAAGAAGGTGTAAAATGCCAAATGGACAATCTGGTGAAGAAGGAGTTAATTGATGGTAAAGTCAAAAGGGTTCTTAGTAGACCCCAGTGTGTACATTCACTGGGGGCTATTTTAAAACCAGATGGCAGCTTAAGACCTATAACAGATTGCAGCCGTGGTGATCCCGATGATAATCTTAAAAGTATCAATGACTTTATGTACACAACTTGCCAACCGTTTCGTTATACTCAAGTAGATAGTGTTACTGATGCCATACATGAAGGCTCGTTTTTATGTGTATTGGACATCCAATCTGCTTATCGTAGTGTGGCTGTTCATCCGGACGATCGTTCCAAGCAAGGTTTTGTGTGGAGTCTGGATGGTGCACCAGAATATTTTGAATATCAAGCCTTATCGTTTGGTCTTAGATGTGCACCATTTATCTTTACTCAACTAACCGAGTTTGTCATCCGGTGTATGAATCGTAGAGGTATTTTCAATGTTTTCGGTTACCTCGATGACTTTGTCATTGTGGCTGACAGCTACGAGGAGTGTGCGAGGCGTCAGACGATATTGGTAGATCTGCTCTGACGTCTCGGTTTCCATATTGCGTGGAAAAAAATCTTAACTCCTTCTACCAAAGTCCAGTATTTGGGTCTGGTAATTGACACAGTGAAAATGGAAATCAGCTTACCCCCACAAAAGTTAGACAACTTATTAGTACTGATCGACAAGTTCTTGGGTAAAACTGTTGCTACTAAAAAAGAATTACAAGAACTGTGTGGTCATTTGGCACACGCTAGTAGAGTTATTCGGGGAGGCAGAACATTTTCACGTAGAGTCATTAACCTACTCAAATACATGGCCGACAGTGTCACGGTGGTCAAACTACCTGATTGGTTTATGGATGACATCCGCTGGTGGAAAAGGTTCAGTTATGTATTCAATGGTTCTGCCAAAATCCTACGTACCTTTGATTATCATCCTATCGTAGACACTGACTCATCACTAACTGGTTTTGGCTCATGTTATAATGGTGATTGGTTAGTAGGTGCATGGAAATTACCTGCCTATAATCAGTTGTATAATCGCTTTCCATTACATCATACTGTTTAACCCCCTTGTGAATATGATGAGACAGCTGACATTAACCTACTGGAAGTCTGGCCTGTGGTTGCCGCAGCGCAACGTTGGGGAAATGATTGGTCGGATACAAAAGTTGTAGTCAGAACCGACAATACCCAAGTCCAACACATGATAAATACTGGCAGATCGCGGAGTGTTCGCTGTATGTGGTGGATAAGAGAATTATTTTGGTTATCAGTTGTACATAATTTTCATATTGTTGCTACTCGCGTTAAATCTAAAGACAATATTGTTCCTGACTTTTTGTCGCGCTGCGCGGATAAAAGGTGTGCAAAAGGATTGCCTTCATTTCTGATAAATGACTTCTGCTGCAGGGGATGTCTTGACTCACAAACTACGGAACTACCAGTCACAGTGGATGGCTGGCGCAACGGAGCGTACTAGGAAGAGCCAATGGAACTCTTATTTGGAATTTTGCATATTATATGGTGTGCTTGTTCCATTCCCCGCTAGTATAGAAGTTGTGTTGTTATATGTTACACACTTGGCTGAGAGACTGCGCTACAGCTCTATTAAACAGTACCTAGGAGGACTTTGGGTGTTGCACAAGGTCCTAGGTTATTCACATGTCAACCCTAATACATTTGAACTCTACATCACTATGAGAGGAATTCGAAGGACCCTAGGTGATCATGTGGACCAGGCGCGACCCGCGTCAGTGCAGGACTAAAAGCGTATTTATAAACTATTGGATATGTCATGTTCTGAAGATGTGGCATTTTGGATCACTGTTATCAAGTGCTTCAGGGACTTATTACGTAAGTCCAATGTTGTTGAACAAGGACTGGCAGTCTGCTTGTCAGATTTGACCTGGGAAGTCTGGGGGGTCTCCGTCAGACTTTGCCGCACAAAGACTATTTCATTTAAGGAGCGGGTCTTGTTCATACCCTTCACACTCATCAATGACTCTATCTTCTGCCTTCACTATTACCTGACCTTGCTGTTATCTATGGTCAACTACCCATCCAGTGACTCACAAGTAGTGTCGTACATGAAAAATGGCCAATGTTGTCATGGCAGTTACTCATGGTACTTGGGCAAATTGCATAAGTTGTGTGCCAAGTCAGGCATCGATAAGTTGTCTTCACACTCGTTGCGAAGAGGAGGTGCATCGGCCTTGGCAGATGCAGGTTTCAGTCTATTGGACATCAAAAACATTGGTGATTGGAAATCATTGAGTGTGTTGCATTATTTGACAAAATCCAAACAAGCTCGTATCGATCTTGATCGGCGTATGGTTAGCGCCTTATTCATGTAAATCTGGTTTCTTTTTTCTCCATTCTGTTTGGCGTGTTGGCCTGGTTATGTATGTTTATTGGCCAGGTCCAATAAAATATTCGCCCAAACTAGATTGGAGTTGTCGTACGTCTATTTATAAGCTACTTATATGCGCGCATATAAGTGGTGATAAATGGGCAGTAGCAGTTCCCAATGTATTACCAGATGTCACCACCTCCATTCAGGTGTTATGTAACAGGTTCCTTCACTGGTGGCCTTTTAGTCGGCCATATTGCCTAGCCCCAGGAAGGACCACCGGTCTCACATTGGAGATTTTTTCTTTTCTTCTTGTGTTACTTAGGCCTGGTTATGTATGTTTATTGGCCAGGTCCAATAAAATATTCGCCCAAACTAGATTGGAGTTGTCGTACGTCTATTTATTGCTGATACAGTTCACTTTTTATATTTTGTTAAAACTTGTTTTAATAAAAAGTTTTTTTTGTATAAATGTTCATTTTTTATTGTACTTTATGCTATTTAACACATGTTTCTATGTGAAAAAATGTTCATTTGATTTACTTTTGTTAGTTTTTTTTTTGCTGATACAGTTCACTTTTTATGTTTTATTAAAACTTTTTTTAATAAAAAGTCAACTTTTTTTTGGTATAAATGTTCATTTTTTTTATTGTACTTTATGCTATTTAACAAATGTTTCTATGGGAAAAAATGTTCATTTGAAGAAATGTTCATTTGAACAATTGTTCAAAAAAACATTTTACTGTTTAACACTTGTTTCTATGGGGAAGTTCATTTGAACAAATGTTTATTTGAACAATTGTTCAAAAAACATTTTCCAGTTTAACATGTGTTTCTATGGAGACAAATGTTCATTTAAACATTTTGTTTAAGAAACAAAAAAAAACTACTTTTTTGTTCAACAAAATGTACAACTAGAAGTGAAACTAGAAAGAGAAACATTTTTATATAGAAAGGGGCAGGGTGCTTACTCCGTCTTCACACACTTGTCTCTTTCGTTTGAGAGTAAGTGGTAACACTGTGGTTAACTACTCTAAATCCTATGTTGACTACCGTGACAATATTTTCACTGTCCAGTACTTCTTTGTACTTTTTAGTTGTCAAGGGGTTTTGTTTTTGAATTACACCTTTGCAACTCATTTTAACGGGACTTTTCTCTCCTGTTCCTATGTAACATTTGGAGTTCAAGGCAGCCATTTCATCACCTTCCCACTCCGCTTTGAACAACCCGAGGGTTCTCTTGTCAAAAGCAAGACGTCTCTGACAACAGGGTTGAGGTAGCCATAGCTCACCAAATACTTTGGTCTGAACGTAGGATTCTCTGTGATGACTATTGTCACATGATTCAGAGGGTAACCACTTTTTGATGTTCTTGGAAGAAAGCTTCACGTTTTTCAGGAATAATCAACCTGCCTATTGTGGATTTTGACATGGTTTCAGTTGAGATAAAATTTTCCCAACTTACCCTTGGAGTATCCTTTCGCGAGTTGTCGGCCTTTGTAGACAACATGTTTATGTACCTAACACCTGCTGGACATCATTCAACAACATTTACAAGTCGACCCCAAACCGATTTTTCCCAACTTTTTTTGAGTCCGGAAGAGCTAAAAAAATCGGTTCCGAGATATTGTCTTAACTCGTATGTTAGGACAGAAAAAGATTCTCAAATTTGAGACACAACCATGCCCTTATCAGTAGATCTCCATGGTAACTAAGATAAGGGCAGCACTAAAATGCACACTGCCACATTGTGCTGTATATAAAGCACTGTTAAAATACTCCCTGGTGGGAAATTGACACTGCACAGGTAAGACACACCAGTGTGAATTTCCACACTGCCTAATGCACCCCAGTGCTCTGCACTTACCTACCCCAGGGCTAAAATTCACACTGCCCCTTATTTCCAACTTGTGCTGTATGTAGGAGCAGTGTTAAAATACACCTTGGTGATGATTTCAACTATGAAGTGTTTATTTTGATCTTGCTCCAACCTGGGGGGTCTGTAATGTTGGATCATTTTGAATCACATCCTCATTCACTTATAGTTAGCTGCAGCTATGATGTTGAATTAAACCAGACAACAGGACCACTTGGATTTGATGCGACGTGTCCTCCTGCCTGCAGGTACGAATTTTCGACAAACATTCTATCAACTAATTGGAATTGGGTTGGACCAGGAATTATCTCATGATGCCCATCCAGGATTTTGATGAGGAGGGAATTTCTCAATATGGTATGACTGACCTAGTCGCACTATCTTGAGAAATGCCTTCCAGGAGGGTATTACCCCTTCTTTTTGTTCTTGCTAAATTTGGGTTTAAAAAAAAAATGACAGTTGATCTTACAAGGTAAAGCGGAAAAGATGATCCCGAGTCAGCCCAAATAGGAGGGAACCTTGATTTTTCTCATGATTCAATCTTAATGAATGACCGTTTGAAGGATACCAAGACCTTTCTTTTGATATGTTACACCCTCCCTAAGTCATAATAGAACATAGATGGTTCCAGGGGTGTCCGGGAGGCCATAGCACATAGCTTTTTGAACTTTTAAAATCGCTTCAGAAGAACAAAAAGTCTGAAATGCTAGGTGTGTCTTATATGCGGGATGTGCATAATCCAAGGGAGGTACAGGTAGGCTTGAAATTCTGATTTGGTTGCTTAATAGACTAGTCTGACTCAAGGCCAAGATTATGTATCATGTACCTGATGTTATGAAGTCAAAAGAAATCATGAAAATGAATAAATGAAAAAAAGTGGTGATCTACTCCTCAACGGTGCACTTGTCTGTTGTTGAAAAGAAGGTCAGATTTAGGATATAGGATACCATTTATATTACACACTTCATGACAGGTCTGAAATTGACCTGTAGGGACATATTTGACTAGCCTAAGGCGCGGTACCTTACAAAATCCAAGATGCCGACAATAACATTGCCGATCGGGGGAAGACAGTGAATAAAATGTGAGTTTTTCTGTAATTACTACTGTAAAACCATGAAATAAATACAGAGCTCCACTGTCTATATTCTGCATGTCCTGTTCACACTATTGAACAGTGTTTTAGTTTAGTTTAAATATATACAGTGTACCCTGTACCAAAACTAAACCTTCCCTCCATCATCTAGATATTATATAAAAAAACAATAAAATTGCCAACATAAATCAAAATCAACTTGTTTGTTTCCGGTGATATTAGTTATGACATACAATTTGAGTAAAGTTTGAGAAAAAGCAAAAACATCACACTATACCAATTTGAAGAAACCAACTGGATATATACCTAGTTAAAAGATACATGTATACCAAGGAGAAGTTACATGTGTCAACTGGAATAGATGTTTAATGAGCTATGTAAAACATTCATGGTCTCATTATGGTTGAACGGACAGTTGCTGTGCTGTTCATCAAATGCATGCATTTTAATGGAAGGCAGTGGTGACGCCGTACACAAGGCCCCCTTAGAACCCTACAATTTGCACTCGATATCCAAAATGCATACACTTCCTTGTATGCGTACTTCACAACAACAGGAAGGCATTTCTCAAGATGGTATGACTGAACACAACCACTACAATTTGAAGCCCTCAAATATCATAGTGGGTGATTGTAGGTAACACACTACTACTACTCTGTACAACCAGCACTTAAGGCAGTAATTGCATAGGGTTTGTTAGGGTGGTCATACCATTGCGATTAGTATTGACCTCTAGACGCAGGGCTGTATTGGCATTCAAGTGAGGGATGTCATTATGACTTGAAGGGGTCTAGTTGTACCAATTTGAGAAATGCCTTCCAGATCTGTACACACACATACACTCTTGTGGTATAGACACTGCTATGTGTACTGCTATTGTTTAGGTAGTTTTCCATAGATATTGCCTCTCCTACTGTTGCCAAACATAAATCAATAACTTGACTTCCTGCAATTCTTTTAGTCATATACTTGTAGTCTGTATTGGCTATATATTGGCTGTATGTTTTTTTAGGTTAAGTTCTCTTTATTGCTCAGTTTACAGGTATAATGACAATTACATGTAGAAATATAATATCTATATGAAATATATTTGTATCCAAAACTGAGGCTAAAGAAGGTGATGGACCTCATCCCCACCACGTAGGGTGTACGGGTTGATATTTCAGGTCCTACCTAGACTGATAGCTTATGATTGTAGAGGATTGACACACGTGAAGCAATAGAAAGTGTATGAAAAAAAAATAGAGAATGTACCAATATAGTACAGAGTAATAATGGAATATAATGCTAGTTCAATTAACCTGTTATAGTGATTAATGGGACGAGAGAGGAGGGATGCAACACAGAATTTTGTTAATTAGTAGATATAATTGATTTAAAGTTGAGCAGCTCACCCAATATTGGGGACTAGTTCTCGTAATAATTTTTTATTGTTAGATTTAAAAATTGATAATGTTTTAGTATTACGACGGAATATTGGGAGAGCATTCCAACTTATGGCACCAAAATATTCAATACTTTTCATATAGGATACAGCATTTGGAAATAATACCTTACAAGTAGGAGCCAGATGCTGTCTTGTTCTAATCTGTCTATGGTCTATATATTCATTGCATCTAGATCTTGTATACATATAGTTCAATAAATGCACTTGTCTTCTATCAGATAAATAATTACAGTTTGATATATGGTGAATATAGCGAGTGTTGGTGAGATGGGGTACATTGAGACAAATCTTTAAGCACCTATTTTGAGCATACTGGAACATTTCCAGATATTTTTCATATGTGGTATGGAAAATAATATCAGCATAGTCCATATATGGTAAGATAGTGGTTTTAAAAATTTTTAGTGATAGCTTGGTATTAATATATTTCCTTAGGTTACATAATAAGTAGGTTTTATGGGCAATTGTTTTAGCCTGGTTTTTAATATGTAGACTATAGTTCAGTAAGGGATCCAATATGACTCCAAGATATTTATAACTAGGTACAACTTGTAACAGTATATTATTCATGGTGATATTGGCTGATAGAGTACTGAGTTTCATAGTACAAGATGAGAAAATCAATATTTTGGTTTTAGCAATATTAACCGACAACTTATTTTGTTCACACCAGGTATTATACATTTCTAGGTCTTCCTGTAAACCCATTTTAGCAGTTTCAAAATTATTATGCGAGGCATAGATCACAGTATCATCAGCATATAACCTGATTTTACAGTTTTTTATACATTTATTTACATCATTGACATAAACTAAAAAAAAAGCAATGGACCTAGTATTGATCCTTGAGGAACACCACATATTACATTATACATTTCAGAAGCAATACCATTTGCTTTAACAATTTGTTTTCTTTCAAATAAATAATTTTTAAACCAGTGATAAGTGTCGGATCTTATACCATAGTTATGAAGTTTAATAAGAAGAACAGAGTGGTCCACAGTGTCAAAAGCTTTCCTCAAATCTATAAAAGCAGCAACAGTGGAATTGCCTACATTAAGATCTCTCTTAATATCATCCGTAAATTTAGCAAGGGTGTCAACAGTACTAAAGCCAGGGCAAAAACCACCTTGAAATTTTGTTAAAATATTTTCATCAGTCAAGAAACCATACAATCTATTATGAACAATTTTTTCAATTAATTTACAGGGTAAGGGAATCAAAGAGATAGGCCTATAATTGTTTACTAATTTCAAATTTCCAGATTTAGGGATAGGGGTAACTTGGGAAATTTTCCACTTGGCCGGTATAGTGGCCGTTGTAAATGATAGATTAAATATTTTAACAAGTTCGTTGGGATCATGTGAGAAAACTTTCTTTAAAATTTTGGATGAAATCTGGTCTATTGCTCAAGATTTAAGTGGATTAATGTCGTGAACCAGTCTGTTGACTTCTTGAACATTGGTATGAAAATTTGTTATAAAATTATCAGTCGGTGGATCATAACTTTTCCAAGGTATGTGCATGTTAGTAGCTAGTTTTGGTCCAATGTTGGAGAAGTACTCATTGATAAAGTCAGAGGTGTCATTTCTAGGGATGGTTGTATTAGGATTTTCATGGTCCACCAAATTAATGTCACCAGCTCTATTTTCGTGACCTGGGATCAATTTATTTATAACCCTCCAAAATTTACGATGATCATTTTTGTATATTTCTGTTTGTTCCTTGTAAAATAATCTTCGTGCTTTACTGACCAATTTATTAGTTTTATTTCTTAATTTATCAGCAACTTTCCAGTCATTTTCATCTTTGGATATCCGAGCAATTTAGAATTTTTGTCTCTGATAAGTTCAATAAGCTGAGGAGTGAACCATGGGTCTCTTAGTTTGTTAACAGAAAATTTATGTATAGGACAATAAGTATCAAGGATCGAACGAACAGCTTTTTCATATTCGTCCCAAGCAATATCTACACTATTAGTCTGATTAAATGTAGTCCAGTCAAAGCTATCAAATTTGGCAAACAAAAGATCATCAGAGAGTTTCAAATATGAGCGACCAGTAATCTCTACCTTTACAGGTGCTATATGCCATTTCTTTCTAACCAAGTATATAGGAAGATGATCAGAAATATAAGATTCCAATATACCCGTCTGGATATAGTTTCTTCTCAAATTTGTGAAGACCAGGTCAAGTATAGCATTTTTACGAGTAGATTGTTTAATTTCTTGCATGAAACCTTGACTTTTCATTTTATTTAACAGTTGATTTACCATATCATTGTCATCTCTTATATTAAAGTTGAAATCACCCATTATAACAATTTCATAGTTATTAATATTGTTAATGCTATCAATGATATTCAATAGTGAATCAATGAACATTTGTTTCAGACCCTCTTCCGGTGGTCTGTACACATTAAATACAATTATAGGTTTCATATGATCCTTATTGATCAGAACGTTTTGAATTTCAATATGTTCCTCAGAAAGATTTAAATGCTCAAATGCACAGTAATCATGTGATACATTTTGTCTTATGTAGAAACACAAACCACCACCGGTCTTAATATTACCTTTACCATCCAGAGTTTGTCTGTCTAATCTATATCTAATATAATTACCAAACTGATATGAAGTTTCAGGGTCTTCACACTTCAGCCATGTCTCAGAGAAGGAAAATATTTCAATCTTTTCATTATATAATTCTGTACATATAGTAGGGTAGTTAGCCCTTAGGCTTCTGGCGTTTAAGTGAACAATATGAATACCCTTGGTGCCAGCCAATTTAGTTATGTCTTGTGACATGTTATAACTTGAAGTACAACCTGGTTTGTCAAATCTCTCTCGAGTCCATTCTGTACATAGTTAGTGATATAATAAATGATTAAAACAGTATATAATGATTGGTACAGTGTATTAGTATATAATTTCGGTACAATTACATGGGCATAGGCCTTTATGCCACCCATGGTACCGGTGGGTATTGAGTCTTCAGCTAGATTTGAAGGGCATATTGGGCATAGGGAAAAGTTTACACAAACATATAGGTTAAAAGGAGTGATTCTGCTCATTATGTTATATGTACCGGTATATTACTAGGATTATCAAGTAGAGTCCATTCATGTTTGGGATAGATTCAGGTCTTGATTTCGGGCCATTTCCAGTCGAACCTCCTCAGCAGATTTAAGAGGGTCTTCACCTGTGTGTAGTCTACGTACTTCAACCAGAATTTCTCCCAACTTGTTAGCAAAGTTCGACCTGGCCACATTTGTTATTGTTATGTCCATCTTCTGACCTAGGTGATACCCACATACATATGTTTTGTTGACTGTGGCTTCATACATGTATTTGCCTTTTAAGGCTGTCAGTTTATTCCTGAGGAGAGGATTATTGAATTTAGTTTCAACAAGTTTGAACATGGTAGCTTCCTCCTCATTGAACCATTCATTTGATTTTTTACAGGACTTTGCTGCATACATTGCCTCCATAGGTGTGTTAGCTGACATAACTTTGCGAAGAACATGGGGTTGGTTAGATTTAACACACATTTCAGCACAATATGCCCTCTCAACAGAATCAAACATCTGGCCATGGTACTGGATTTGGCAAGGATATAGATTTGAGAAGACTGAATGGGGCCCTTGAAATGCTACACCATCTGGAGTATTGATTGTTTTTGCATTTTCAAGAGATAATCCATGTGGTAGGGTGTTAAGCTCACCATAGCCATAGGTTACACCATCAACAATAATAGAATTCCCTCGTACTCTGGAGATAATCTGTTTACTCCTGGCTAGGGCCTGGATGGATCTAAGGTCCTTCTGGATTTGTTTTTCTTGTGTTGACATGTCGTCAGAGAGATGAACCCCTTTCCAGGTAAGGTTATTTCTCAATTTGCTGATATTAGCAAAGATTAGTGACTTGTAATGTGTAGCAGTGAAAATGACGATTACTGACCTGTTTCTAGGCTTGAATTTAGGGTCATTTCTCTGTTGTGGGGTTGGATCAAGCTTCCTACCTCGTCTGTACACGGCTTCTGCGCAAGTATTGTCAAAGGAGAGGCCTAAGTCTTATATTAACTGGTCAAGTTTGTCCCTTAACGTAACAGGTGAATTTTCTTGTAATCCATCTATTACAAGGATTTTCCTTTTCCGATCAGACTCCATTTTTAGAAAGTTTTCTTCATAGCTGTCACAACTAGATTTTACTTTGTTGACATCTTTGGAGTTTTTGGATATGCTGTCACTATGGTCGGTTAGCGCTGAGTCAATAGTGTCAATGCGAGTTTCAAGCTGTGGTAGAGTGACTTTAGATTTGACAGCGCCTTCATCACCGTAGATGCGCTTTTCTAATCCTTGGAGAAGTTCAAGCGTGCGCTGGCTAATAGAGGCCTGGAGGTTTAATCTTGAGTCAATTTCATTTATTTTGTCTATTATTTCTTTGGGTTTAGCATTATATGTAAGAGGAGGTAGTAGCGGCACAGATTTGTCCCCGTTCGGTTTGTTTACCTTTGGAATGTCCGCCATTTTGTGTAATCCCTTCTCGTCGAGACAGAGTAGAGGTGTCGAGCTAGTTTTCCTGGTCGATATATTATTGGAGGCACTCATTTATAGTGGTATAGTGTAACCGTGGTATTCATGTAGAATATGTGTAGAGATGGTCGATGAGCAATGATCACAACTGGTAAATAGAAAGGTTTTCCCTGGAGCCCGCACGCCTACGTCTCTAGCCGTGTGCCATTTTCCCGCTATGTTGCCTTTGTAGTCTTGCCATTTTATGTCTTGTATCCTATCTGTGTCCTGTACTTCATCTCGCTGTGTTTTATTTGTTTCATCTCAGCTCATGTAATGGCTGAATTGTATAAACTCATGTGGTACAAACAGATTATTATCCTAAACAGGGCCATATATAGGCATTGGCATATTATACATACCTTTCAAACACTTTAATCCCATTTTGACAGTTTCAATAATTCTTTTTTTTTTCTTCAGAATTTGAAAAAAAAGATCAGGCATGCACACCCATATATATCCATGGAAAAAATTGTCCTTTAACAAACCCTTGCAAAAATGGTCTTACATATTCAGAATTGACTACATAACCTGTATCTAGGCTCTGCAAAGCATTTTCAGATAGACAGGCCTCTTTTTATATTTCTCTGTCATTTCGATACCCTTTTACCATATGCGCTCATTCGAGAAGGGTGTTGAAAAAGGGAAATATAGGGTCTGTCCATAAGTGACCTCATTCCATAGGGAGGGGAGGGGGTCAAAGCCTCCTACATATTTTGATAGTAAAAGCAATGCAAATGGGAAGGGTGGTGGGATCAAAAATGGTCATTCCATGGGAAAGGCTATTTACCCCCTTTAGAGGGATGTGATAATTGGTTTTACCCAGGGTAAATAACAAGGTAAAGTGAACACTTCTGTGTTCAATTATCACAACCCGGAAGTGGAAAAAGGAAGAGAAAGGGTCAGTCATGTGACAACTGCATGTTTAACCCTTTCAGGACCAATGATGCATTAATGCATCATGCCCATTGGCCATTGGCCCCCTCTGGTAGTATATTTATCAACCCCCTGGGGGTGGCATTATGCTCCAATGAAGTGCTGGTGAGACTGCTCACCAACACTTCATCGGTACATCATGAAAACCAATAGGCATCATGCCCTTCTGTCTTAGAAGCACTTAAAGGGTAAATATACAGTACAACATTGATTTATTGGCAGTTCTCTGAAATAGGTACATGTAGATGAGAATATGTTACTTAAGGCTTTAAGGGCTGCTCATGCATTAATGCATGATGCCCATTGGTCACCATGAAGCAGTAAGGCAGCCCTGGTGACTAACCTGTAATGGCTACATTCATACATCACGCAGACCCTATGGGATTAACAGACAAACTCCCAGAGGGTCCACATAATGTTCTAATGAAGTGCTGGTGAAAAGTTTCACAAGCGAATCATTAGTGCATCATGGAGACCAATGGGCATGATGCACTCCTGTTTTAGCGTCCCTTATAGGGTTATTATACAGTGCCACAGTTTGCTTACAGTAACTGCCACGTCCACTTCCTTTACAACATTGATTTATTGGCAGTTCTCTGAATTAATTACTTATAGATGAGAACTTGTGACATGATAGTAGGAGGTCATATATAATGGACATCTTATTTATTAGGCAGTACCCTATGATGTGCTTGCTGAACGTCATGCAGCATAAACCTCAAACTAGAGGAGACACTACAGGAGGCTGTTGCACATAAGGTAAACAGAGCAACAGGTAGGTATACTCTCATGTTAAAAAGTGATGCTCTTCTCCACTATTCAACTTATGCTTACTTATACTTTTGTTATACTGAAAAGCCTGATATAAAAATAGTGTGTATTGCACAAGCAGGTACACTAATGTGTGCATTGTTTTTTAGTGCTATTGCTTTGAGTAGCTATCATCTTCATTGGATGATACTTGTACCTGACTGACATGAGCACTTATGGGCAACACATGAAAAGGCAGGACTGAAAAGAATGTGACAAGAGGTGCGACCAATGGACGGCCTGCAAAACTTTCCCCACATGTGCAACACCCCCAGGCACACCAAGTTACAGTTACAGTATTGATCTATTAGTAAAACTAAGAATTATAGATTTTTTACTTAATATTTAAAAGTTGTATATAATGTATGTGTTTGTGCACCACCCTTAGATACCATGTAGAACAAGACACTTCTTGTGGTGAGGTAACTAAGATCAGACCTACATTGTTGGAGCTGAAATTATGGGTTTTGTCCTTGTTACAAACTTTTAATATCATTGTAAATATAGAAACACATCACATAGTTACCATGCAGCTTATAGGAGGGAGAATCCCCTTCCTGATGTGGACCACACTTTTTGTCCTCATGTCAGTCACAGTCACAGTGAGCGGTAAGTTCTAACACTTGTTTAACCCTTTAGGGACTGTTCTGTTGCTATAAAATGCTCCCTTGTAATTAGATTACACTATAAAATGGTGGGAGGTGCTCTGCTGCATTGTAAAAGCAATCTTTCATGCACCGTAGCACATGGGGAGGGGAAGGTCACAATATGGCACCACTTTGTAAACAGCCTAAGTTTGTTATATGGCACTGAGGCTGGATCCGAAGGGCTAATTTGGGTAACAATTAACACAAAATTCAACCATTTGAGCCTGTACTGCTGCTATTGTTGTTTATAAAGACAATAGGCAACTCCACCTTCACATCTAGACGTGGAGCCTCAGGTCAAACCTGCAGGGATCTATCATCCATGTAAGGTTGATATGGCATATGTGGAAATGTATAAATGTAGCCTAGCGAGTGACTTGCCATGACTGCATTCAACCATCATAAATGATGACCAATGGGCATGATGTGTTAATGCATGAGTGGCCCTTACAGGGATAAACACTCTGTTGTTCATTGAAAATTTGTTTAAAATTTTATTCTTTCATACAAGGTGAGGTTCATAATATCGAAGTATGCAATGACTGCCACATCAACGCTTATTGTCCATATGACAACTGGAATGAACATTATTGTGAATGTGAAGAAGGATATACCGGAGATGGATATTCTTGCCAGGGTAGGTCTAACCTTACTATGCCAACACCCACTTGGCAAAAAACATACTTTCAATGTTTTTTTTTTAAATTTTATTAGGTTGGGGCAAAGAAACGTTTGTAAGTGTTGTTTTTTTTAACATTAATAAAACATTTTTAAACATGATTTGAGTGTAATAAAGACATTTGTTGTTTTTTTCAGCTGAATGAAAAAGCTTTTAGTAAGATCTCTTTTACTTTAAAATGACATTAATTTTTACCTAAGAATTGAAATGATTGATACAACATAAAAAGATTTTTTTTGTATGTGCATGTTTTGACATATTTTTGATGTTGGCAAAAAGTGTTTAGCTTAGAAAACTAACTAAAAAATCTTTTTCTCAATCTTCAACTGTTTTATGCCAAGTGGAAGCGGATTAAATTTTAGGTGATTGTTAATATGAATGCAGAATCAAAACATCCACATCCTGGGAAGTATTTCAGCTTGGTGTCAGCTTTCTAGACATGCTAACTTTATATTATTATGTTACACGCACATGCCCTTCTATGTATTGTTACAAAAACAACTGCTTGAACACCTGATTCCATGGGTATGTAGAGTGAACAATGCTGTGATAATTATAGCAATGAATGTGAACAATACAAGGGAGAAGTGGTGCTCATGTGTAAGGTTAGATCAACATGCTCTTTATTAGAAAAGAAAAAACATGAAAGTATGAAATGCAAGTTAAGTTTGAAATCCAACTGTGAGAGGTGGTTAACCAACAGGTGCGACCAATTGAGGGGCCACCTGGTGACTAGCGATTGTACCATGGAAAGCCCCATAGAAAAAGGCCTCATCTTCCACAGCCCCACACTAAAGGCCCCCCGGGCCTAAGGCCTCCCAGTCCTAAAGCCCCAAGGTCCCATCACCCCAATTACATCATAATTACATCATAATTACATCTAAATTACGTGATTTTTGGGGGTCATTCCTACATCATTCTCACATTATTCTTACATCATTCTTAAATCATTCTTATATCATTCTTACGTCATTCTTACATCATTCTTATGTCAATCTTACGTCATTCTTACATCATTCTTATGTCATTCTAACATCATTCCTACATCATTCTTACGTCATTCTTACATCATTCTTACGTCATTCTTACGTCATAGGTTGCAGGGTCCTTAGATTATACTTACACGAGCTGGGGTCGAGAGGGTGCAGCAAAGCTGCAAGACCACTTTCATGAGGGGTTTAGGAGATTAGATGGCCGTTTAGATCACATTGACCCTTTTGGTTTGGCAAAAGAGTCTTGTTTGGTAGGCTTTGAGTAGGAGTGTGGGTTATATAGGCTATACATTAAAAGTGTGATGAAGGGAGGATGTGCATGTTATTTTACCAAAAAGAGTGTTGCTTGAAGGTACTCTGTGGTACCTAAAAGAATGTTTTTTGGTGAATCAAGATCTTCAATCAGTATGTGCTGTACATAATCTGTCACTACCTACAGTAATAACTGCTGTAATATTACTGCTGCTTATGTCATTGTTTGTGGTTATCAGTCACTATCTACAGAAACTGGTCTCTAGTTATATACTCTTTCCAGTCAGTGATCTCTCATAATGTACAATCTGGGGTGATTCGTCCCCCTTAAGAACATGCCCCCCCCAAAAAAAAAGTTTGTTTCTGAAAAGAATAAGCGAAATAACTCTTTTAACTAGCATCACAACTCGTCAGATTTTATCACATAGCACCGGGAAAATGAATAAATTTTCCATGTGTAGTGTGACGACAGGGCCACCACCCTGCTGGATTTATGAATTCACCCAGGGACGGATTAGGCCACTCCATCAGTCAATCAAAGAAAGGGACATGGGGATAATGCGTCTGCCTAACTGCCTCAGTGGCGTAGCAGCCAATCAAAGACGGGGACCGCGGGGGGAGGGAGGGAGCGTTCCAGTTGGGCAACGCACATCTAGGGCAGACCGAACAGCGACCACACAAAGGGGGGTATGAGCTCTCATTCCAATTCAATGTAAGTTCGCTCCACCGGCCAAAATGACCAGTCAGGCCCCTACTATAGCCGTCTAGATGGACGACAAGGGTGGGAGGGGAGGGAGAGACCAGTTGGATTCTATACTTGATTTCCAAATACCCCTTTACAAATTCTTTTTAGTTGCTGAGATAGAGTGCATCATGCCAATCTGGGCATGACACACCAATGAATCAATGCCTATTTCTCAGCTGTTTATTGACAGATTTCAAAGTGTAAAATATCAATTTTAATGTTTTCAAGCATACTGATTCGATTTTTTTTTTCAACTTATAGACCCATATTCCTGATGGTTGCTGTGATAGAGTGCATCATGCCAGTCTAGGCATGATGCACCAATGAATCAATGCCTATCTCTCAGCTGTTTGTCGACAGATTTCAACATGTAATACATCAATTTCAAGGTTTTAGCCATGCCCATTCCATTTTTTTCAATTTTTATATCCATATTCCTGAAAGGTTCAGAGATAGAGCGCATCATGCCAATCTGGGCATGATGCACCAATGAATCAATGCCTCTTTCTCAGCTGGTTATTGACAGATTTCAAAGTGTAATATATATGGATTTTAATGTTTTCATGCATACTGATTATATGTCTTCAACTTATAGACCCATATTCTTGATACTTTTTGAGAGTGCATTATGCCAGGCAAAGCATGATGCATGAATGAATCAATGCCTATTATTCTGTAGTTTATTAGCAGATTTGCACATGTAATATATCCATTTCAAGATTTTCAACCGTGCCGATTCCATCTCTTAGATCCATATTCCTGATGGTTTCTGAGATAGAGTGCATCATGCAAGCTAAGACATATATCAGTTATTACTCACAATTTGTCAGCAAAAAGTCCAAACAAGTCAGTAAAAGGATGCAAGGTAATGGATCCAAAGGTAAAGGATGCAATTATTATGAAGGCTTAATGAGGTTTAAGATACTTTTAAAAAAAGTAACTGATAGGTACAACATTGTTGTAGTGGCAGATGACCTCTTGAAGATTAAATATTGAAACCTTTCCATTATTTACTTGCATCTTAATGAATAAATGTTAGTAGTTTACTCACTAGCAATTGGTCAATATTTGTCATTAATTGCTCATTAGTTGTCATCAATTAGTCAATATATGTTACTACTTAGTCACTATATAACAGCAATTAGTCAATATATGTCAGTAATTACTCACTTTGTCAGCAATTAGTCAATATATGTCAGCAATTACTCACTATTTATCAGGAATTAGACAATATGTCAGTAATTACTCACTCTTTTAAGCAACTAGTCAATATGTGTCAGTAATTACTTACTATTTGTTTGCAATCAGTCAATATATGCCAGTACTTAGACATTATAAAACAACACTTAGTCCATATATGGGTGATTCTTGTGAAACCTCCCACCTCTGAGGGTCAGGGGGTCGAGATAACAAACTCAGCATTACATTTTAAGACTTTATTTTATTGATAGCCCTATGTATTGGCTTTATGAAAAGGTTCATTCAAGTCATTAATTCCTAGGGGGTCAGTTTTTATGGCAATCACCGTAAAATCACAAAATTGATTCATCACCCATCTTACATATACCTTATACAACACACCACACCTTTAAAAACCATTCTATCATTACAAAATTGCATGTCCAAACTGGTACAATACCCTAGTATGTTTACACCAAAAATTATAACCTTGGCTAGAAAACTCCTGAAATTGTCGAATATCTTGTATAGCAGAGTTTGAGATTCATCAAAATGTTTTTGCATGTAACCTTATCTTTAGTCTCAAAGACACAAAACCTGTAGGATAAGCATAAAAATCAATGTATTACATCTTCAGGACATACACTAGCAGTAACAAATACCATCTACCACTTCTTTAGTATATCCTCTGTATGGTTGGCCCTCGGAAGATGACCTCTGCGGAGGCGGGATTCATCACGCGCCTTACACACACCTTACAAACACTGTCATAAAGTATATGGCCTCATAGAGGCACTTAAACCTTTCATATCTTAATAATATTACATACAGAGCTACTAAACCCTTTAGGCTGTTGAATAAAACCAATAACAGTACACTATCTACATATTTAGGGTGATCATTCAGGCTCCGAAAAAAAAAATTACAATTTTTCAACCAATTTCAATGCGACCCTGAGGTGAAAATATTCTGTCTTGGAATACCATACAAGGCTTCAATTACTAGCCAAATATGTCTACTAATGGTTTAAGTAACATCAGATTACCTCATGTTACAATCACATTCACCACAAACCTTTCAATTACACTAGGTCAAATACCCTCCACGGAGGCGGGTTTCATCATGCGCCTTATACTCACCATCACAAAGTAAATAACCTCACAGAGGCACTTAAACCTTTCATATCTTAATAAAATTACATACAGAGCTACTAAACCGTTTGGGCTGTTGAATGAAACCAATAACAGTACACTATCTACACATCTAGGGTGAACATTCAGGCTCTGAAAAAAAAAATCATAATTTTTCAACCAATTTCTGACTTCAATGTGACCCTGAGGTGAAAATATTTTGTCTTGGAATACCATACAAGGCTTTAATTACTAGCCAAATATGTCTACTAATGGTTTAATTAACATCAGATTACCTCAGGTATCTCAAAGATGCTTTGTATAATTAACTTATATAACATCACTGCGTTTCATCACGCCCCTTACAACATGATATTTAAAAGTAAATGCTATCACAGAGCTGCCTAAACCTGACAAGTCATCATAATATAACATATACAAGTAGAATGCACTCTGGTCTATTGATTCACACCAAGAATTATACAACTCAGTACTGTAGTTTGGGCCAGGGGGCGCAGACAACTGGACTGGGGGAATGATATGATATGAAGCATGACAGTCGGTTATGTGGTCAGGTTATCTCGCTTCTTCTTGACCTTCATGTTGGTGATGGTGACGGTGAGGCTTAAGAGCTGGTAAGATACAGTGCGTGATGAGGTGCCAAACCTCTTTGGGGTATACTGTACCCTTTCTAGGATGTCATCATTGTCCAAAGTCAAGACATTCTTCACCCGCGGCCAATGGAAGGCATTAGGATCCTTCTCATGTCGCACCATCATGCTGACCTCGTATCCGACGTCATGCATACATATCACTTTCCCCAAGTACCAGGTGTCCTTCTTGGAATTAGAATCATGCAAGAAGGCCACAGCGACATGGTCACCATAGCTGTACTCTTCCTGCCATAGAACCTGAGCTTTTTCTGAGGGTTCATTGTCGTCAAATCCTAGGGGGGAGGTTGGTAGATCAGGTCGTGCTCGCTTGTTTATAGGGACGGGGACGACGCGCTCCACGGCACGCTTTTGTGCGGCACATGGGGCGACTTTCTCCTTGTCAGCTGTGGCAGGATTTGGCACCCGGTAACTTCGGGTTGCGCTTGCGTGCCACGATTGGTGAGTCGTCCCTGGTGCACTTGCAGACAGTGGTGCGCACGACAGGATCATAATCAGGGTCGCTGTCCGCCACAGCTTGCTTTGGTGGGAGAGTAGTGCTGGCATCCGCGTCCTCCACCTCAGCAGGGACACTGGCAGGCCGAATTTTCTTCTGCCGTGTTTGCTTTGGTGGGGGAGCCTTTATGTCCTTGGTGAAATCCAGCTCATGCTTAATCCATCCGGAGCAGCCAGTCATGGACCTAAGGTCAACCCAGCAGCACGGGTCAAAACAGGATTTGTCACGGACAGAGAGTGACCTTCCTTCCTGCTTGACCATGGCAGCTTGGACACTCAAGGTGCCCTTTACTGGTTTGTCTGCTACCACTGAGCCGAGAGTGAGGCGGGCTGGCGCGCCATCCTGCAGAGGGATATGGATGTAGTGAACGCGGCCTTCAAGTTTGTTACCTATGGCTGCAAACTCCTCTGCATTATTGATGATGGGGTGTCCTTTCTTGTGGTGTTTGATGATGTTGTCAGCGTTGCGCTGTGCAGCAGCGCCAACACCATCACAAGGACCCTTTCCATGACCTGCCTAGAAATAGGTCCATGTTGCCTGAAGTCCGTCAAGCAGTTCAGTGTGGCGTACGAGTATTGAGAACACCGAGATGTTTCGATACTGGCCAGAGGGTAGGTCAGAAGCATAGTGGACCACCTTGATGTGTGGCAGGTTCTCCGGGAGGAATGCTGCCAGACAGCATAGAAACGCCAAGATGGCACCAGAGTCGTGTTTCCGGTCGTCGGTGCACAGAGCCACAGAGTAGTGGTTTGTGGCGCCAGTGTCCACATCACGGTAGTGGATGACTGCAGGGTGCAGGGTCACTGGCTCCTTCGCATAGTATGTACTCTGTGGGGCATCGGGGTATGTTACCATCCAGTTTTCAGCGAAGTCCATCTGGATGGTAACTTCCAGCGACGACATACTCGCTCGGAGCTCACGTACGATGCGGTGTTGGTTGTGAGCATGGGCAACATGGGCAGCCATGGTGAGGAACTCAAATCTCGTTTTCTTGATGAAGTCCGCTTTGGATACAGTCTCTGTACAAGGGTGGAGCTTCTTGATGGTAGTTGTTTTCTTCATTCCATTCTTGCCTGTCGACACTTAAGGGTCAGTGTCAGAATAAGTGTACAAAACCTGGAAAACCATGGTTTTTGGCCTTTATGCAGCCATAGAATGAATTATGCTCATCCAATCTTGGCTTCCATGGTCTCATCTGACAGAAGACATTCTAGCCTTTCAGAAAAATATCTGTGTCTGTCGGGTAAAAACTTTTTGAGTTAAGGTGACCCAAAGTCCCAAAATCACTAAAAATTCTGTTTTTTGCAGTTTATGTCATTTTGCACATGTCCTATTGTTCACTCAAAGACTAGAAACCCATCCAAAATTGCCTGTGGTATTAGGCATATATTAGGCCTACACTATTTATGTCAGTTTAGGTGGATGTTGATTGAGAATTTTTTACTATGGTCACTCATGTGACCATAGTAAAATGAGGAATGAGGAATTTTACTCTTCGAGGCGTCTGTGACAATAAATCTTAGGTCAGAATAACCCTATCAATAATAGTGATATAATGTCTCTATTACATGTCACATAAAGAACTTATAAAGGGGTGAAGTTGGTATAAATATTTTAGCCATCGGTCAAATGGTCCCTGATTTGTGGGTCAGAATGTCCATGTGGACTGGGTTTTCATCACAGACGCCTCAACTACATGTTATAATGTTGCTAATTTATTTAAGTATCTATTTGTGTTTCTTACAAGTCATATCAACCATCACAGCCAGCTTATCAATTCTGACAAGCATTGGTAGGCTGTGGGCCTCCAGTGTAGCATTTTGAGTACCATTTCTCATATAGGGGATTTTCGTCACAGACGCCTCAAGATTTTGTTTGTTGCAAAGTCAGAATCATCTGCTGTTACCCAGTGGAAGTCAATTACTTGGGAGAGCCTTGTTTTTGTCAAATAAGTGTTAAAACTTGTTGTTTATCAAAGATTTTCTGAAGATTCTCTGCAGACTTTGACTTTGATTTATCCCCTATTACTTGCTGATGTGGTTAGATTTGGTTAATTTGGTCTTATTATGATGAAAACAGTATAGCTTGATTGAATCAGCAAGCCTCTTGGACTTGGCAGGTGATATTTGATACAGACTCATATTTGTGAGGCGTCTGTGACGAAAACTCCTGTTGAACAAAATTCTCTCTGGCGAGCACCATATGCTGCCCTAAGGTCAAAAATGGATTGAAATGTGCAGATATGATGTGCCCCAATTTTTTTAGTGCATTTGCTACATGTTCTGTTGATTTTATTCGAGAGTTGGTGGGTCTAAAATTGTGTTTGACCTAAAATTGCCTCAAATTGCTCCAGAAATCCCTACCTGTACATGAAATGAGGGTATTCAATTGACTTTTCTGTGATTGATATGATGTTTTGTACTCCTCTTCATCAATTGTGTGTGTTATAATTAAAATCCCATTACTTATTTGGCCACAACAAGCACCAAAGCGCAGAAATGAGTTTTCGTCACAGACGCCTCTGACAGAAATGAAATTCTGTTCTTGTAATCTTGTAAAGCATCATCTATACAATATTTATTCTTGGTAGACTATGATACATTATTATTCAATGTCCTGACCTAAAATAATTACATTTTCAGCATATTTATCTAAATTTATTGCCTTTTTTTTGTTTTTGTCACAGACACCTCATTTCAACATTTTACCCAAAAAAAATATTTTCAGTCCATATAACCAACTAATACTTTACCACAAGATGCCCCTAGTCCATTTCGGTACAGAGCAGCTTTGCAATTGCTGAAAAAAAACCTTTTGGGGGCCCCTTTACATGTGTGAAATTTGGATTTTCCTCATTTTTTTCCACTTCGGCAGACATTCAACACTCAAGGGTACAAAATTGGTTTTAGTGAGGCCTCTACTGTTTTATTTTCCCCAAACTAGACATAATGAGGATTAGTTAGAGCAATTCTGGAGCTATTCAGGGCATTATTGACAGAACTACAGTAAAGCTAGTGATTTGAAGATAAAATTGTATAATTTTTTAATATATTGATAATTATGTCCGGGCTCTCACAATTTTTTTTTAAAGATACAGTTTTGCATTCTTGTATGCTTAATCCAGTTAGTAATAGCTACTTGCAACCCAAATTTCAAGTTGCTGTGATTGTCCTAACTTGTTTTAGAGCAATCCTAGAGTTTTCGTCAGAGACGCCTCACAAAATTTGCTGATATCCAGTTGGCCATGAATAAAAACTGCAGTTCTTGGAGGAAGCCAGTCCACCAGGGGTTTTCATATGGCCAAGATGTTGCGTTGTCAATATAATACACTTTTGTAATGTTATCTTGACTTCTCCTGGAGAGTCCGTTCCAAATCCTCAAAGGTCATTGTCATGAACATCTCGTCTTTGAAATGGATACTGACGGCAGGAAGCCGGAGTGCAAAATTCTGGTGCTTCTGGCAAAGGCACAGATCGGTACTTTGGAGATCCACTGGGATGAACCAGGGGAGGTGTTTCTGACTGATGCGATAGAAGAGAGACTGGGAGACTGGCAAGTCAAGGTGCGTTGCCTCATACCTCTTGTAAAGCACATGGACAAACTCCCTGAGGTACATTTGCTGGTGCTTCACTTTGTTGAAGGTCTTAGTGTCTTTCTTACCAGGTCTCATTTCGGAGTTCTCGGGGTCTGACAAGAACTGCCTCACTCTCTCTATCTTGGCCTCCTGGTTCACCACGCGTGCAGATGGCTGAAGGGGCTTTGGTTAGGGTTCGCCTGTCCATGCCGAGGGTCTTTGCCAAGGTCATAGTGATGCACTGTTCTTTGATAACAACAGGTGAAAGCACCTTGTTCATGATGGAGGCTTTGTCCTTGGGAGGAAGTTGGCCAACCCTTCAAACACAGCCTTCACACTCCTGTCATGGGCCGTCAGCCGAGCTGGATCGACCTGGTCCTGTGCCGCCACTGCAACGCGCTCCTCCGTGTGCGCTACAGTGGGTTCCCCATCTGGTGCAGTCACTGCAACGAGCTTCTCGGTGTGCGCTACAGTGGGTTCCCCATCCAGTGCAGCCACTGCAACGCGCTCCTCCGTGTGTGCTACAGTGGGTTCCCCATCCGGAGCAGCCACTGCAACGCGCTCCTCCATGTGTGCTACAGTAGGTTCAGCGCCGTCCGGTGTAACGCGCTCCTCCACGGGCGCTACAACGGAGGGTGGCCCATTTGACTGAGCACGGGCAAGCTGAGCATGCAACTCCTCGTTCAGTCTCAGTGCATTAGTCAGGGCTGTTGTAAGTAAGCCGCGTTGGTAGTAGTGACGGTTGGTTCTTGGTGTGTTGGTTTTTCCTTGGCCTGTTCGTCAGGTTTTTAGGAGTGGTCGGTGTCAGTGTGGTGGGCGGTGCTGGGGTCGTCGTCATCGAAGTCTGGCCGGGCAGTGCATGTGGGCTGCAAAAAAATGAAGAATCATTTATTTTAAGTTTTATCATGAGACATAACATTGTGGATTAGTATACATATACTTGTCACTCGCGTTTCATCACGCACACTACACATACATTTTCACTATATGAACATAAAGATATATCGTGTGTACATGTTTACTGGTGACACTGGCTTAGGTTTGTAATGACGCATGAGAATTTATATATATTGTAGAAAACAATTCAACAAGCAGGGAAACATTCAACATGTAACTATTCTATTCTACAATTTTAATCATATTGATATAACTACATTTACTCAGTGCTGTCTTTGCGTATTGTGGCGCTGTAAGTTAATAACAGTTATAAATAATAATTGTAGAAATATATTAGCACCTTTTGAGGTAGAAATTGGGAAAAAATCACAGCAAGTAAACTATAATACTGGCAAATCCAGTTTAAATCTATTATCAAGGATTATTGATTTATATATATTCTTACCAGCAAATTTACTTATAACTACAAACTATGATCTTAATACGTACGCAATATCTTCGAGGAGCGGCACGTTAAAGGTGGTAACAGAGTCTGCCTAGAGACGGTCACTGCGACGCCACTCTGGTGAGACGCGTTGAGCAGCTTGGCCGACCGGCCTGGTGGACTCCCCCTCCAGCGCTGCCGCTGACCCCTCCTGTGTTGGGGCCTCTGCAGGCGGCGGTGGTGCAGGCACTGCAGGGGCCTCCTCCTCTGAAGACAGCAGGAGGGGTGCCTCGGGGGTACTGCCAGCCACGACCACGTTGGCTCCCACATCCTCATCAGAGAGGAGCACTGGATTCTCTGGCCGGTCCTGATGTACATGTATAGAACAAGGAGAACATACATGAATAATTTGATCAACAATTTTTTACATGCAGGGTTGGCATGATGCAACAATGAAGTGCTGGCAAGACTAGATTTACTAATCAACTTACACATGCCCCTTGTAGGTATATGGTAGTGATATATTAAGCTAGAACTGATTTTAAATTTGAACATGTGTACATGTTTACTGGTAACACTGGCTTAGGTTTGTAATGACGCATGAGAATTTATATATATTGTAGAAAACAATGCCAATGCAACACTTTAAATTCATACTCACTCCTTCCTCATAAAAAATGTCCACCGGCTCGTAGTCAGGTGAAGGGAACCGGGAAGTGCGGAACAGCGCGACCGGCAGGCGGCAACCGCGTCCATGGGCTGGGCGACCTGCCGGTGTCTGCTTCTTGATAGACTTCTTCCCGGGTCCCTTCCCCTTGCCTACAGCCGGTGTCTTGACCAGAGGGGGTGCAGTGGCTTTAGCAGCTTTAGCAGGTGCAGCAGTGGGCTTCTTCACGGGGGGCACGCCCGAGCTGCCTTCCCCAGCGGCAGCTCGCTCCGCCTCCTCACGGGCCAGTAGGGCATCCACGTAATGAATAAGAGAAGGGATACAACTCTAAGTTAAAGGTATATTTGTCAGCAAGACTTACAAATGTAATGTAATCCCCATGGCCAGGACAAATAAAGGGTTAAACCAATTAATTTGGATTTTCATACCTCGGACGGCTTCTGCTGCGTCCACTCCGGTGGTGCAGTGCCCTCCTTCTTGGCCTTCGTGATGGCACGGGTCTTTTTCACACTGAAGGCATTCACAAGAGTCTGCCTCCTCTTTTCTGCCTTCATCCGAGTTGTCTGGCACTTCTCGTGACTCTTGCTCTTGCGCCCTTTCTCACTGATGTTGAACTGTGCCTCCCCCTCCTCCTCCTTCCTCCTCCCGAGGTAACCGTCTTCTTTCCTGCGTCGGCACGGCATCATAGAATACTATAAAACAAAATGATATCAATTCACTGTAAACATTGTCAATTTTATAGTTAAAGTGGATGTAGTGTACATACTTAGAGCAAGCCTTTAACATGCAAGGGACCCTTCAATAAATCTAGCATGGGAATACACATCAGGAAAGCTAATTGTGGTCCCTACAGAAGAAAATATGTGAAAAAGGCCCCTACACTAATCCAAGTGAAAATAGAATTTTCAGGAATGACCCAATGACCATTCTATATTAAAAGGATACTGTAGGGGCACATTATGGCAAATTTCGGAGGGGCTGAGTGCAGCATTAGTACAAAATATATTCAAAATACAGAAAATGTAATGTGTGTCAATGGACCATTCTGGGTATTATTATTATTTTTCATATTTACTAATTTCTTCGCCATATAAAACCCAAGCTCTGCTCACGATCCATACTCAACAATCTCCTGCATTCCTCAATAGGAACCAGGATCCTTTAGTCACCACAAACACATTTCCTCCATGAGGCTCTGTGACATAATGTAGACGGATGTAATAACATTCCAATCATATCTACACCCACACAGCCCCGCTGGAGGATGTGGGGTCCACCTGTGGTGCCATATTTGGAATGAGAGAATATTTCACAATCTCCTCTCAATCCTCATCAACATGATTAACACACAGGTGGCAATCTCTCCCTATGACACGTGTCCCTATTTCATTGAGCCACGTGTATAGAATATTTCACAACACTGCGAGCTGCTCAAGTCCCTCATATAAGAGGCAGCTTGAGCAGCTCCCAATCATCTCTCCCAACTTACACCATACACCTATACCTAGAACCTACGACAGGTTGAGCTATAGGATCGGAGGCAGAGCTTAGATCTTGGCGAGTGTTATCATTGTTACCACCTTTATGAAACACTCATGTCAGCTATGCAATAAAAGGATCAACTGAACTTCCCTGGATTCCGTGTACATTCACTTCACCACATGTAACCGTCCGTTGACATGTGCATGATGAAACGAAATTCTTTTATAAATCATATATATAATTGCCAAAGCTACATGTTTTTAGGTCAGGATATTAGCCAACAGTCCCCAGTTACATATCAAAATGCAAGACGTAGAAGTTTGAGGTTAATGAGTTGACAGGAGCAATTTTCTATTTTTATGTAATGTGCGTGATGAATCAATAACAAAATAAACAATCTCGGCCACTGTAGCAATATAACCAAACACAGCAGCATTTTAATACAATAAAACAATGAGAAACAAATAGGGGATGAACTATAACCACAAAAAAGTGTGTAAAAAATGAATAAATCGTCATAATTCAAGTGCAAAAGAGTGAAAACAAGGGTGGGGGTGCTGAAAAGAGTGGTTTGCAGCATGTGAGGAGTGCCAATATGACTGGGGGTGCACTAAAAGTGCATAATATCAAAGCCTAGACCGTATTCTGTCATATAGACACCAAATGTACACGATTTGGGGGGGTAGAGGGCTGTAGCCGGGCCGGAATTGGTTTCATCACGCGCATTACACGAAATATCACGTGCATTACAAAAATTAATTTTGGGGCCCCTGTGTTTTTCAACATGGCGGCGGGGCCGGGAGTTTTGCTCAGGGCGATCGTTTAGGACGTATTCTTCAATATTTGAACACTTTTGGTACACAAAAAGCGCATCAAACGAGTCAATCGGCATTTATAATCAACATTTCATCAAATTTGGATCAATGTCACTCACCTTTTTGTAGATATCGGACAAACTGTTGGTGGTAAACACCTGTAGAAGTTCTCAAACAAGCTTAGGAGTTGTCACTTCCGGTAAAGTTCCAGGATGTAGCTGGTTCCGGTCGGATAACAGGCCTGGTTGTCTTTTCCTGCCCAGAATTTCGCGCCGAAACATCACACGTATTACATTGACCGAGGGACAGTGAGTGACCCTGGTTTGGGGTAACCAAGGCACATAGAGACCAGTTTTTTGTTTTTTTTTAAATCGACCCCTTACTTATAGATACACACTGTATTATATGTGAAATAATCCCAAATTAAATTATATAGGCTGTACAGAGGAAAGTGTTGTTGCAGGGGGTGTGGGAAGTACTGACTTGAAAAATACTTGAATGCGTATTGCGCTTACGTGCCCGTACGCAGAAAATTTTTTTATATGGACCCCATGATAGATTAGAAGGTTGAGGATAAAGTATTATTGGCTGATCAGCCGACATTTTTGATTCATCACACGCATTACAACGCTAATTTAAAGTTATAAGAACCAAAAGGGCAAAAAATCTATGAGACATATCACCTCAGAACCACATGGAAATGTAAGATAGGACCCCCCCTAAAGATCAAATGAAATTATGATGGTCTCTAACTCATTGGATTGATATTATAAGGCCTTGAATGGAGTGAAAAGGCCATTTTGGGCCATTTTTGAACTTTGGATCATCATATCTCTGGAAATATTGGTCCGATATGCAAATTGGCCCTACTTCTGTAGGCCGAAGTGTATTCTTTCAAATAAAAACAATAAAAAGAAGAATGGTTAAATATTTTTTATTCCACAGCCACACAAAGCCAAAAAGACCCCAAAAATGGTAAACAAGGTATGGCGGGAGAAGTCGAGTAGACGTCTCTAGGTTGAACGCGCCTCGAAATTACCCAAACATAGGAGTTAAAAGGCACAGACTGCACTCTATTTGATACAGGAGCAGAGTAAACATATACAGAACAAACAGGACGTATAGTTGAAGACGGGAGTGGTGGTACCAACAATATATTTACAAAAAATTCATCGCCGGGAAAAATTGACACGGACTAGATTCCAAGATGGCGGATAGTATACCGACGGCGGACGAAGCTGAACGAGCTGTCGGAGACCTGATAAGTAATAAGACCAGAGGAGGACTAGATCCAAACCTGCAAAGGATAGGAGTTGCCCTAAAATTTCTATTGGCAAATAAGGAGTCAATGGATCAAACACTAAGTGAGTACAAAACCTCTTTAGAGTTTACGCAGACCGATGTACTGAATTTGCAAGCAAGCGGTGTCAAAATAAATAACACTGTGACAGCCATTGACAATAGGCTTGACAGTACTGAGCGGCAAGTACGTGTCAACGTAGGCGAAATTAGGGAGCATAGAGAGGAAATAAGCATACTTGACAATGTTCAAAAATGCAAAAACATTATAATTGAAGGCCTTCCTTTCATACAAGGTGAAGACACTAAACAGAAAGTGTATGCGCTCCTATCTACCATTGACCCAAGCTTTGACTACTTTGAAATTGACATTGCCTATAGACAGGGTACACCCATGTCAACAAATAGGAACATTATAGTTGTCTTCACAAAGTGTTCTAGTAGAGATAAAATACTGGGCCTTAAAAGTGAACTGTTGAAGATACCAAGATACGCCAAGGTTTTTATCTCTGAAGATGGTAATCAACTCCTAAAAAAGCAAAGATCCGATGTAGTAACAATCGCCAAGCTTGCCTCTGAAGCTGGCATTGATGCCAAAGCACGGGGGAGAGGAATATTGTACAATGGAAAATTTTATAGACATGATTGTCTTAAGGATCTACCCACTGACATCCAACTAACCAATGCTAAGACAATTATAGGCGACGATTATATTGCCTATCAATCAGAGCATGCACCGTTCAGCAACTTCTTTTCATGTAAAATCCTAGTAGACGGCTACATGTTTTCATCAGTGGAGCAAGCTCTCTGTTTCAAAAAAGCTGACTATGCGGGAGACAATGCAAGGGCAAAAAAAAATCAAAGACTGTTACACAGCTATAGGTGCAAAAAATATAGCAAAAAAAGTTATATGCCCTGCTTGGAAAAATCATGATAAGGCACTGGTTGAAGAGCTCAATGTAATGAAGTATGAGCAGAATACAGAATTACGGGAGATGCTCCTAAATAGTTCAGACAGGAAGCTGATTGAAGCCACCCCATGCACCCACTGGGGGGCCGGGGTAGGTCTAAACTCCAAAACCTTGGCCAATGGAACGTACAGGGGTAAGAATATGGGAGGAAAAATTCTCATGAAAGTCAGAAGAACAATGAGAGAGCGCTATAATATCCCCATATCACAAGGTACAACAACTCAGACCCAGGATATCAACCCTGATGCCAGCATGACTGTAACGGTAGCAGCTCCTGTTGGTACTATCATATACCATTTTATTATCCCATAAATTGTGACATAATATTGTATTGATCAAATAATGTATTGTACAAGGAATCAATACATAGTTTGGTTCTAAGAGCTATAAGAGCGCTCAAACTTTGTATAAGAGCGTTCATGCTCCACTGCACACCAGCTATATCAAATATACACAAGTTTCATCACCCAGGGCACTATATAATAACTTGTAAGTGAATGCAAACGGCCGTTAGGGGTGCCTGGGCACGGCTGACGCCGTCATGGGTGTCTGAGCACCCAAACACTGAACAATAGCTTACATAAGTCACGACGCCATAACCTTCCGGTCGCTCTAGCGTCGCTCCTGAGGAACCTAGGTCAAAATGAGCCCAAGATCAAGGCGGAACTCCTATTATTAAGGAAGTTACGCCATGGAGACGGATTCGACCTCCGAATGCACTACAGACGAACCAGCGCGAGTTACGCACCTGGCAAGCGGGCATTAGTAACTTGGCATATTCAACTCTGCGCATGCCCAAAATAGCGGTTGTAACGGCGTAAACTTCCGAGATATGAGGGTTTGAAGTTACAGAACCGACCAGGACAATGGGGGACATAGCGGCGTCCATGGGGGTCCTTTGTGCACCCTGTGACACATGAAAGACCCCCCTCAAACAATTGCAGAGTTAGGCAGATGCCACTGGCCCCAGTCAGTCTGAGGTGCAATGCCAAGATTTGGTTCAAATAGCCTGCCTGCACCTCCTAGAAGGCAGAATCTCCAGAACCGCTCCAGAGGTAACATCTCCAGTCATCTCCTGCTACCTGCTATACCACTGCACTATGGTGAAACTATGCTAGACAGGCATTGGTTTCCATCATTAGTGGCCAGAGGGTATCTTCCTCAAGACATCCACCAGAGGGTAAAGTAATTCATTATTACATTATTCCTCTAAGCAGCAGGTCAGGAGCTAGAACTATGCTGGACATTGTATTATTATTACCTCACAGGTGGAGTGGAACAGAACATTATACTTTATAAACTATTGTATATTTACTGTATATGGAAATTACCTGCATATTAGCAACTGTGTGATTGATATTTCTTACATGTTGCCTAAAGCTGAATAAACCAGTGATAACTGGAAATAACACTATTTATAAGAGCCTGTTGGATTTACACTATATACCACTAGTCATATGATATTTCTCATATGACAACTTGATCATGCACAATTACTAGTATGACAAAGTGGTGGAGAACATCCTACTAAGATCCCATTTCTCACAGGCACATAAAAATTAAGCTGGCAACATTACTAAAAACAATCATACACACAGTAAACCCCACTCCACCCACCCAGTGACCTTGACACCATGTCCACAAAGGTCACCAATGAGATCTCCCACATACCAGTGAGATCTCCCACATACCAGTGAGATCTCCCACACATCAATGAGATCTCCCACATGATCAGTGAGGTCTCCCACATGTCAGTGAGGTCTCCCACACGTCAGTGAGGTCTCCCAAACGTCAGTGAGGTCTCCCACACATCAGTGAGGTCTCCCACACGTCAGTGAGGTCTCCCACACGTCAGTGAGGTCTCCCACACGTTAGGGAGGTCTCCCACACGTCAGAGAGGTCTCCCACACGTCAAAGAGGTCTCCCACACGTCAGTGAGGTCTCCCAAACGTCAGTGAGGTCTCCCACACATCAGTGAGGTCTCCCACACGTCAGTGAGGTCTCCCACACGTCAGTGAGGTCTCCCACACGTTAGGGAGGTCTCCCACACGTCAGAGAGGTCTCCCACACGTCAAAGAGGTCTCCCACACGTCAGTGAGGTCTCCCACACGTCAGGGAGGTCTCCCACACGTCAGAGAGGTCTCCCACACATCAGAGAGGTCTCCCACATGCCAGTGAGGTCTCCCACATGTCAGTGAGGTCTCCCAAACGTCAGTGAGGTCTCCCACACATCAGTGAGATCTCCCACACATCAATGAGATCTCCCAGACGACAGTGAGATCTCCCACATATCAGTGAGATCTCCCACATATCAACGAGATCTCCCACATATCAATGAGATCTCCCACACGACAGTGAGATCTCCCACATACCAGTGAGATCTCCCACATACCAGTGAGATCTCCCACATACCAGTGAGATCTCCCACATATCAACGAGATCTCCCACATATCAATGAGATCTCCCACACGACAGTGAGATCTCCCCACATATCAGTGAGATCTCCCACATATCAATGAGATCCCCCACAAATCAAAGAGATCTCCCACATATCAGTGAGATCTCCCACATACCAGTGAGATCTCCCGCATACCAGTGTGATCTCCAACATGTCAGTGATACCTACAACACACCAGTGATCCCACACCTTCCACCATGGCCGACGCTGAAGAAGGTCCTCAACCCAATCAGGCAGCTGAGAAGATAAGGGCCTATGAGAAGACCATCCAAGATGCAGTTACTGCCCTAGAAGCAAACAAAGCCCAACATGATGCTCATGCCCTTGCCTCAAAGGAAAGGGAGAGGATCCTCAGCCAACAGGTGGCACAAAGGAATGCTGAATTAGATGACCATCGGAAGGCCCTAGAACAGGCACAACAACAGATATCAGATCTCATGAAGCTGGTATCAACTCAGACCTCACAGCCTCCCACACCCACCACAACACCTATTGTCACACAATCTGCCTCTGGATCCAAGGAGGATGTCATGATCTCCATGATGTCCAACATGACCAGGATCCTAGACAGACAACAACACGACGACAGGAAGATCAGGCAACACGAGGTAACCAAACCCAAAACTTTTTCTCACCCATCACCACTCATGTCAACAGCACTATTTATTGATCACAAATTCCCAGAGTATCTGAAGGACAGGTACAAATTAACAGACAGTGACACCATGGTAACATATTTACCCAAGTACCTTGAAGGACAAGCATTGGCTTGGTTTGAAACCTTCAAGGAAAGTGCCACACCTGATAAGTTGACATGGTCCAATGTAGTACATGAACTAAAAGAGTATTTTGCTACTCAAGACAATATTATCTCCAGGACTGCACTCCGTGCACAAGAGATAGATGAACCTGTATCTGATTATGCAATGTATCTCAGAAAAGCATGTAATGCCCAATGCCTAAAGGACGACACCTTATTTAAAACATTCACCCAAGGCATGAGGCCCTGGATCTCTGTAGCTCTTGAAAACAAGAAAATAGACTCTTTTAACCAAGCCCTAGACCTAGCCTTAGAGGTTGAGACCCAAGAAAGATCTAGGAAAACAAGGGATGCAGAGTCTAACCCACAGCCTACTAAGAAAAAGGTCCAGGAAATCACCACTAGTTCAGATGAAGATGTTAACCTAATGTCTAGTGCCCATGTAAGGCAACAGGAAGATAAGGTTGTCTCCAAAGATCCCACCGGTAGATATAGAGGAAATAACTTTGACCCCAACTACCGCTCCAATAGAGATAGAGGTAGAGGGGGCAACTACAACAACAACCTGGGGGGACACAACAGTAGAAGGGACAACAACTCATCCAACTCCAACAATGGTAACTCTTCATACAGGAGAGATAGAACTCCAAGTAATGACAGATCATATAACCAAGGATCCAACAGTAGGAGCCATAGTCCACATAGGAACCACAACAGTGGATCCTACAACAACAATGGTTCCTACAACAACCAGGGTTCCAACAACTCTGGATCCTATAGTCAAGGATCCAACGGTAGAAGCCACAGTCCACATAGGACCTACAACAGTGGATCCTACAACAACAACGGTGCCTACAACAATCAGGGATCCAACAACTCCGGATCCTACAGCAACCAGGGTTCTAATAACTCTGGACAATACAGCAACTCTGGTCATTATAACCAGGGTTTCAACCCACATCAGGAGGATCACAAACCTAACACAAGAGGTTACCAGAGGAACCAACACAGTAACCCCCAAACAATACCTCAAGTGATGGATCAACTCTCCAAGCTCCTGGTCGCAAGCATCGCAACCACCCCACAGAACCAGGAAAACTAGGATGTCACAGTGCCGATGGGCCAGTGCACTGTGACACCCCAAAAACAAACAATCAATCAGGATTAACAAAGATCCAACCAGAGACAATTGCTAGTGCCAATATACCATCTAACAGACAGAGACGTCCATCAGTGATACACATCACCCCACCAGATTCATCATCAAAGGATACAGGTGAGAGTACCAAGCTTTCTATTGTACTTCTTCAAAATGGCTGTATCAATGCAAATCTATATGATGTTTCAGATGTACAATGTTTGGTTGATACAGGTGCTACTATCACCTGTGTCAGACAATCATTCCTCATGGACCTCCAAAAGAGATTCCATATCCAACTGAGGAAATCTAAAATCAACATCCATTTGGCAGATGGATCGGTGTGTCATGTTAGACATTCAGCTATGCTGAACTTTAGAATCCATGGTGTCAGATTCCAATACCAATTTGCTGTAATACCCAACCTCACACAGCCCGTTGTTCTCGGCACAGATTTCTTAAGCACTACAAAATCTCAAATTGAATTTAATGTTGATCCTGAACAAATTCTCAAACCCATTAGGGCAGTGAGGGATTTTACCATCCCTCCATTCTCTGAACTTGCAGTATTGGGTAAAATCACTTCTACTCAATCACTGCAAGGGAAAACTGGAGTAGTAGATAACCTCCAAAGAAATAACAATGCCCCATATCTAGTTCAAAGGGCAGCAGTAACCCCCAGGGAAAATAACAAACATCCCCTAGTGTTACTCAACACCAGCAGGCACCCACATAAAATCAAAAAGGGTGCCATCATAGCTCTATTTCAGGAAGTCAAGGAATCTGATTTAGAAAAACCTCAACAGGTGTCAGACACTACCCCAAACACTGATCAATCCATCTCAGCCATATGGCCTGAGGATGCAACTCAATTCAGTGACACAGACTCAGACTGTGAGTCCACATATGCTGACCCTGAACCCAACTCAATCAGACTCTCTGAAATAGCTGCTATACATAGTGAGGCACATGACCTCGAGCCAGAATTGGAAGAGAATGTTCCACCAAAATCTGTGCTCACATCCAAAGATCAGCATGATAGATTAGGATCACTGCTGACCAAGTATGATGATATATTTGTAGGAAAAGATGGAGACATTGGTGCTACACACCTGTATACCCACTCAATACATGTAAAACCTGAGGCAGTACCATGTCATTTCCTACCATATAGACAAACACCAGAAAAACAGGCCGCAATAGGGGAAGAATGTGAAAGGCTAGTACAACAGGGCATTCTGAGAGAATGTGCTGAGGGCCCCTGGGCTTCCAGATCCTTTTTAGTACTAAAATCATCGGGAGGCCATAGGCTCGTCACAGATTTTCATTATCTGAACCAAAACACGATAAATCAAGCCTTATCTACACCCCGAGCCGATGACACTCTAGACATGATAGGGTCACTCAGACCAAGAGTATTCAGTAAGCTAGATGCCCAACAGGGATTTTTTCAAATTCCTATAAGACAGGAGGACCAGCATAAAACCGCATTCATAGCAAATGACAAAAAATATGTCTACGAAAGGATGCCGATGGGTTTAGCAACCGCACCTGCAGGATTCTGCCATCTAGTCACATTAATTCTGAACAAACTCAAATACAAATGTGCCCTACCATACCTAGATGACATATTGGTATTATCACCATCAATCGAACAACACTTCCATGACCTGGAAGATGTGTTCAACAGCTTAAGAGTTGGTAAACTCAAACTGAAGAAATCAAAATGTGAATACTTCATAGACAGAATAGACTTCTTGGGAATGAGAGTCACACCCATGGGACTGCAACCATCTCCCACAAAGGTGGAATCAATCAAAACCTTCCCAACACCAAAATCAGTCAAAAATGTCAGATCCTTCACAGGCCTATGCCAATACTTCAAAAAGTTTATCAAAGGTTATGCCCAAATTGCTAGACCATTGTATGATCTAAAGACACATCTCAAAGCATTTGTCTGGACAGAGGATGCAGATAATGCTTTCAAAACATTAAAGCATGCCCTCTGTACCAATGCTCTTCTCAGATATCCAAACTATGAGAAAGAGTTCAGTTTGGCAACTGATGCTTCCAATGTGAGTTTAGGAGCTGTACTCTCACAGAGAGATAATGAAGGAGTGCTCAGACCAGTAGCCTTTGCAGGTAGAACCCTCTCCAAACATTACCACAGAGAGAGAACTACTGGGAGTAGTGTATTGAGTATTACACTTCAGACACTATCTAGAGACTAGACACTTCCAATTATACACAGACCATGCAGCCTTAATCCCACTATTAACCAATACAGGACTCACACATAGATGGGCCAGATGGGCTCTAGACATACAGCAATTTTCATTCACCATCCAACACGTGAAAGGTGATGATAACACACCACCAGATGCTATGTCTAGAAGAGAATACCCAGACTCTGGACCCATGACTAACCCTCCACCCCCACCAAGGAGAGTTAGAGCAGCCAGTAGAACCAAGTTTGCAAAAGTAACAAAGAAAGTACCATTCAGAAGGGATGATCCACCCAACACCATTGAAAGGCCAGAGACACCCATTAGGGGTATCTTGAAGCAATCTACACACTATGTGTTTCGCCATTGTGAGAGAGAATACTCACAACTCTTTCCGGATAATGACTTCGAGCCTATCGAATTCTCATCACTCAATCAGATGCTGAAGGCAACTCCTAAGGAGCCACCCTTCACCCCACCTGACTCAGATGATGAAGATTCAGAAGACACAATATATGCTATTACTCAAGCAACTTCCAAATCAGTCAGATTCTTTGAATCAATGCAGGGAGAGGAAACATCAAACCATTTGTGTCCTATGACCACACGCTCAAAGACTAGAGAAATGATTCAGGAGGGCACACCAAAACCCCCCACACAATCACAAACTATTCTAAAAGAAGAAAAGGTCACAGGAAACAAACCCACCAAAACCCCACCTGCCAGGAAAAATGTCTCAAAAGACAATGCACCAAATAAATCAAAGAACTCTGAGAGACAGAAGAATGACAAAAAACAAATTGTGCCTTTAAAGAAAAAGGTTGCCACTCCCATCAAGGCGAGAATAGGCCCTCCAAAGGAGCCTACACACCAAAACAAGAGTGACACACCCCAACAAAAGGCACAAGATAGGCCAATAGTCGATGAAAAAGAAAAAAGAAAGAGACAGAATAAAACAATATGTGCTAGATATAAATCAATTACTGGATCAGATTCCCGACACATCCATCTCAGGTACAAACCTTGGCTTGGAACAAAGGAAGGACAAGGAACTATTGCCCCTCATATAATATCTTGAGGATGGGACCTTGCCTGCACCAAAAGCACAAGGAAATAGAATCATCAACCAAGGCCAGACATACACCTTGGTAAATGGTACATTAGTCCATATATGCCCCATAAATTGGAGAAAAAACAATACTGTACCACTTCAAATTGTTATACCACAGCAATGGGTAACAAGTACACTACAGTATTTCCATGACTCACCTACTGGCGGCCATCTTGGTTCAAGTAGGATGCTGTCAGCACTCCGACCTAGGGTATATTGGAAGTCTATGCTAGCAGACACAACAAAATATGTTTCCACCTGCCACACATGCGTCACAGCAAAAAGGCAAGTACACTCACACAAAACACCAATGACAGTGAGAGAGTACATGGCTTCACCAATGAAGTTCCTAAACCTCGACGCGGTGGGACCACTTCCCACAACTGCCAGGGGAAACAAACATATACAAGTCTGCATAGATTATGCTACCAGATATGCAACAGCTTGGGCTACTACTGACTTAAAAGCTGAAACAACAGCAGCAGAGTTCTACAAGAATATAATTTGTCATCATGGAACACCAGCCACTCTTCAAACAGACAATGGAACATGTTATACAGGTGCAAAGTTCACAAAGCTAACTAAACACCTCAAGATCAAACATAAATTCTCCTCACCATACAGGCCACAATCAAATGGGCTTGTAGAGAGATTCAATGCTAGCATTGGCACAGCGCTCAGAGCATTCTGCTCCAAGCACCAAAATAATTGGGATTCATTTATTGAACCCATAACCTTTGCATTAAATAACACAGAATCCCAAACCACAGGATTCACCCCTTTCTTCCTACTCCATGGAAGAAACCCAGCCACCCCAATGGACTTAGGGCTGGGAATACAGGAAGACATATCCACCGTAGCAGACCATGTAGCCAACATGATAACAAATCAAGATACCTCTAGGAGGAAAGCTATAGAAAGGGTCGCCAAGCTACAAAAAGAAAGAAAGGACAGATATGATAAGAAACTTACACCACAGGAAATCCAGGTCACCGACATGGTGTACCTAAACATACCAAGAATCCTGACCAACACAGAGTGTAAGAAACTTCAACCCCTTTTTATGGGACCATATGTTGTAGTAGATAGACCTAGTTTGACAAGTGCCAAACTCAAAAACTTGGACACCAATCTATTGGTGGCCAGACCTGTGCACATAGACAGACTGAAAAAGGTTGTAGCTGTCAGGAACAATGAATTTGCACACAGGCTTATTCCACATGAAGCCAAATAGTACAACAAAATTGTAAGGAACAAAAATGATATCACCCTTACAAGAGAAACCACAGGTATAGGCCCTATCAAGCCTAGGCCTGCACACCACATACTAAGAAAAACATCTAAATGTGGTGCAGTTTCAAGAAATTAGAAACATATTGAGATACCTAAAAGAACATAAGATTTTCAAAAGTTTATTACAAATTCTCTTCATCCACACATAGGCATGTGTGACTGATAATGAATTATTTATATATATAAAGCCAAACAAATTTGTAGACATATCAGTAGGTTATTGCCACTGAATGGTCAAAGACTGGGACCCTCCAAGTAAAGCAGACATGAAGTCTAAGAAGAGTAAGGGTAACACAATGGAGTGTCTAAAGCCTAATCCCCACATGAAAGAGCGCGCTATGCCAACACAGCAGTCTATAGAGATCAATTGACCTTATAAGCTACCCTCAGACAACTGTCTAGACGGTCATGAATGGCTGTCCTGGATGACAGGAGGAGCTAATTACCAGTACACAGATTACACAATAGACCCCCACAGTTGCAGACACTGATGATCAAGGCCTTGACTCCAGAGAAACAATACCAAGCCCACAATGGATGTGGGTAGGGTAGGCTACATAAGAAGCACTGTGGACCATAGCCCACCATCAGTCTTCATCCAGCTGCAGTCTGGAACACAAGTCTACAGGACCCCACTTGGGAATTAGCCAGCCCACTTCTCCATTAGGAGAGACTGCACTAGGATAAAGAACACACCTACTTCACCTTCAACCTGACCTTACCATTTATTGGTCAATCTCTATAGACTCACCGGACATATTGCCAAGACAGCTCAATCTTGCAAAGGTACAGTTGAACCACTTCATTTAAAGTGTTACACCATACACTTAGACTTTACCAGCACCAAATTACTACAAATTTGACAAGACTTTAAACAGCAAATTTGCTTTACACAAGCACCATGGGAATACTGAGAGTTGCACCCATACTGCTAACTATGCTGTTATTATATATTATAGAACCACTTACTGCAGGTTATACACCTGTGGTGAGACAAAACATAGGAGTAGTATTCAAACCTAGCCCTCAACCATTGGTCAATGGACATACAACCACAACACTGTTGTTAGCTATCCCATACAAGATACCTCGGGCACCCGTTACCCAAGGATCCATAAGGGATAGAATACTCCAATTGACCACTCCTACTCTACAAGATAATACCTCTGGTCAAATTATCCAACAAGCCAAGGAGCTTGACACCTTGCTGGAAATTGCAGACAAGGAGATAAATGAAACATTAGCCTCCATCAAATTGTTCTTAGCCAACCCCATAAACACATTGGACAAGGCCAAAAGAGAGGCCATACTGGGTTTTCTAGCACCCCTGTTTCGCGGTGTGCTAGGTCTAGCCACAGTAGAAGATGTAAACCAAGTAATGGGACAGCTCAAGAACATAGATGAAATACTAAGAAAATTTGCTAAACAAGATCAGGAAGCAGCTAGTCTCATTGAAAAGATCACAGACAGACAAGATAAGTTTGTTAAAGCATACATCCAAGATAAGAAGGTACTGGACAGCACAATCAACACCATAGGTGACACCGTCAACCTATGGGCCTCTAACATGTCCAGGTCACTTGACTCATATTCAAGGCACGAGAAAACTCAAAGGGAAAAAATGCAAGTATTAAATGATGCATTAATCATCATAGCAGCAAGAATGAATACAGTTCAATCACTGCAAAGAACAAATGCAGCCCTGAGGATGCTATCATCAGGAATCCTGACCCCTGATATAGTACCACCCTCAGACCTTGCTAGATACTTAATTGACATTAATAACAAACTTAGGATTACACACCCTGGAGCACAAGTCGCAATTAATGACTTAGATTTCTATTATTCACAGAAGATGACCTCATACACTTACTCAGCTCACCATATATATATTCATCTGGACATTATAATTCAATCTACCACCTCGACCTTCAAACTGTACCAAATGATTACATCACCCATGCCTATAGACACACAGGAGACCCCCACCAAATTGCAAACTACAACTGAGTTTCTAGCAGTATCTTACGACGAATCATTATTCATCGAGTTGGACTCAGCAGATATGCAGGCATGTGAAGGTACTACAGTGAAGGTATGCAGAGATGTAAATGGTAGAATTTATAAACATAGGCCTACATGCCCTGTAGCTATTTTTACTTACCAGGCTCAACAGATTAAGGAACATTGCAAGTTTACAGTTTCACCACTGCAAGCACCTACCACCCACGCTATTTCCATTTCTGAAGATGAGTATCTGGTCACTACTAATGAACCCCGTTACTTTATCAACTGCCATGGTAAAACGTCTGAAACTCGAAAAGCCCAGTCCTACTCAATCATAGGTGTACCCTGTGGGTGCACAATCAGCGTAGGAGAATTTTCTCTTCCAAACACAAGGTTGCCCTGTAACTCAACCTTATAATTTCATTACATTCTCAAGACAATTAATTTACCATTCATGGCAGCACTTAACCAAATTTCTGAAACCAAACCAGATGAAAGAGAGATTCTTCCAAATTTCCCAGTAGTAAACCTTTCTAGAACCTTAGACAAACTACAGGAAAATCCAATCATGGATGACATTACTCAACTAAATCTAGAGCCCTTTGCCAAAACATTATTAAAAGATGCCTCCAACCTTGATAAGGCAATGGAAACACGCTACGTAGAATTGCACCTACGTCGAGTTACAGAGCATCCAATCTTCCAAAGCTTAGGACTCATCCTAGGGATATCAGCTCACATTTTTATAGTATACATACTACTCAAACTGTACAGACTAGGAGGGACTGTAGCCTACCTGCCTACAGCCAAAGCATTTAGACTCGTCACCCAGCTGCCCCTACACAAATTGCTCCCAGATAAGAATCCTACCAAATTAACCCCTACAGAGGAAACCCACACCCCTTTCCTCACAATTCAGGAAACCCACACCCTGATAATTGCTATATTATTCACCCTGACCATCTACTCAGCCTACAGAATAATGAAGTACCTCAAGAAATTTGCACAGACACACTGTGGCAAGAAAAATGTGGCCAAGCGCACAAATCCCACAATATATTTTAAAATATATTGTGGAGACTCAAACTTCGCGCTACCCTTGAGGCCAATACCACATGAATTTGATGAGATTAATCAGCAGCTGCCCCGACCTATAAGGATATAGTGGTTAAAACCTTCCCACTACCTAAGGCTATATTTACCTGGAATGGACCAGCAGTTATAACAATACAGAGAGGAGAATTTGCTTATCACCTCCCTCAGGTGATACACCTACCTTGGCGCACTAGGTTCAGTACCATACCAGCCCTTAAAAACAAAGGACTGTACTACTCCATGCTTCTCCAGAATGATTGTGGCACCAGCCCGCTGACCATGACAGCACTGGAAAATACAACAGATATAATTATTGACAAACACCAGGAGGAGACCGCAAGGTCAAACATGCAGACTATTGCTAATTTTCTAAACCACCAGCCCTCCCCGGTGACTGTGGAAACAGCCTAGGCTGCCCACAGCCTAGACTGCCCCCCAGTCCACCACCAGGAGATACTGAGATGACACATCTCACACGTGACACACACCTCCACTGTCAATGAAATTATCAAAGTTTTGAAAAATTGATTTAGAAAAAAAAATATACACAGCCACTTGTTGATGTATAATATGAAAATCTATGGTATTCTCACAAAATCGATGATTAATGCACGCATACATGCGCAAATTGCAAATTGCAAATTGTAAATTGTACAAAATCTAACATTAATATACATGAATGCAGGTAGATAACTAAGACAGTTCTTGTACCCACTAGCACTTGTATACTATACCAAGGTTGACTTAAGGTAACACACTTTAGGTATCCAAGAAAATTGTTGGAAAAATGAATGAAAAAAAAAAATGTGTTGAGAAAAATTGTTGACATGAAAAAAAAAAAATGTTTACTTAAGATACTCACCAAATAATCTCTTTCAGGGACACATACTCAGAAAGGCTAGGGAAAAGTCAATTAAAAGCAGCGGCCCACTGCCGAAATTGCCAATTAATACACCCATATAGCAAGATCACAGAGTAACTCAGAGACAAACGAGCCTATTGTACATGAAGTACCTTGTTTTTCCAGTCCTCGGAAAAATTTGTCTCAAATCCCAAAAATTGTATAGTGTATACTAGATTGTACGTTTGTACCCAATTTGCACACTAAAATTGTATGTTTGCACACTAGATTGTACGTTTGTACCCAATTTGCACACTAAAATTGTATGTTTGCACACTAGATTGTACGTTTGTACCCAATTTGCAAACTAAATTGCCATTTGCACACTAGATCGTACGCTTGTACACAATTCGCACACTAAAATGTATGTTGCACATTATACTGTACGTTTGTACCCAATTCATACACTAAATCGGATTTTTGCAAAATCAATATTTTCATGTGTAACCAAACTGAACGCAAAATTATATATTTGCGTACTAAAATTGTCAATTAGACGCAAAATTGTATATTTGCATACTAAAATTATCAATTGAACGCAAAATTGTATATTTGCATACTAAAATTGTGAATTGAACGCAAAATTGCATATTTGCATACTAAAATTGTGAATTGAACGCGAAATTGTATATTTGCATACTAAAATTGCCAAATGAACGCGAAAACTATATATTTGCATACTAAAATTGTCAATTGAATGCAATTACACGCAGAATTGTAAATTTGCACACTAAAATTGTCATTTATGTTCAATTGCACGCTAAATTGAACATTTAATGCCAAAATTGCACGCTATTTGCCAAATTGTATGTTGTACATAAAATTGGAAATTTGTACCCAAAATTGAAGATACATAAGCAAATACACCCATGTATGGTAAGATATAGAATTACGGAAATGTACTTATACCCAGGAGAAAATTGTATATATATACTGACAAAGCTCTACCACAAAAATTGTATTTGAAGCACTCCCCATCACTTCAAATCCTCTTACAAACAGTATATAACTCCAAATAAGGTAAAAATATATATATTGTACATTCCCTCGGCGAAATGACAGAGTTTCGCATTTTTTCGGGGGAGAGGGAGTATTCTATCATATACCATTTTATTATCCCATAAATTGTGACATAATATTGTATTGATCAAATAATGTATTGTATAAGGAATCAATACATAGTTTGGTTCTAAGAGCTATAAGAGCGCTCAAACTTTGTATAAGAGCGTTCATGCTCCACTGCACACCAGCTATATCAAATATACACAAGTTACATCACCCAGGGCACTATATAATAACTTGTAAGTGAATGCAAACGGCCGTTAGGGGTGCCTGGGCACCGCTGACGCCGTCATGGGTGTCTGAGCACCCAAACACTGAACAATAGCTTACATAAGTCACGACGCCATAACCTTCCGGTCGCTCTAGCGTCGTTCCTGAGCAACTTAGGTCAAATATCAAAGCATTTATGGAAAGCCCATAATTAGACGGTCAAAATGAGTCCAAGATCAAGGCGGAACTCTTATTATTAAGGAAGTTACGCTATGGAGACGCAAGCAGGCATTAGTAACTTGGCATATTCAACTCTGCGCATGCCCAAAATGGCGGTTGTAACGGCGTAAACTTCCGAGATATGAGGGTTTGAAGTTACAGAACCGACCAGGACAATGGGGGACATAGCGGCGTCCATGGGGGTCCTTTGTGCACCCTGTGACACATGAAAGACCCCCCTCAAACAATTGCAGAGTTAGGCAGATGCCACTGGCCCCAGTCAGTCTGAGGTGCAATGCCAAGATTTGGGTTAAATAGCCTGCCTGCACCTCCTAGAAGGCAGAATCTCCAGAACCGCTCCAGAGGTAACATCTCCAGTCATCTCCTGCTACCTGCTATACCACTGCACTATGGTGAAACTATGCTAGACAGGCATTGGTTTCCAGCATTAGTGGCCAGAGGGTATCTTCCTCAAGACATCCACCAGAGGGTAAAGTAATTCATTATTACATTATTCCTCTAAGCAGCAGGTCAGGAGCTAGGTGTGGGAACCCACCTAGAACTATGCTGGACATTGTATTATTATTACCTCACAGGTGGAGTGGAACAGAACATTATACACCACAGTCCAACCTCTACCTACACTGCTACACCTGGTAACCTCCCTACACCAGTGGTATCTGTAGTATCTAGCCCTATGGCAATGGGGCTTATCACATCTACAATGACTCCAACAGCACCAACAACAACACCGCTACAAAATGCCATGAAGAAGAAAGGGAAGGAAAAAGAAAAACCCAAACAGAAGCCAGCTCTAAAACCAGAGACTGAACATTTCCAAACGAAATTCCTAGGGCATCTAAAAACCCTGACTCACAAAAAATGAACGCTATGAGATGATATATATATATATATATCAATATGCTACACTATACTTATTTTGTTGACATATTTTCTTTCCCATAGAACCTCGCCAACCAGTCTCCACACAGCTGACTTGAAATGAACATGGTATTACATAACCCCAATAAAGTAGGTGCTCAAGTGGAGCAAACAGGTCGACGGTCGGGACTTGATTGCTTTAACCCAGTGGCATAGAATGATAGCCACCCTAATACCTTTATATATGTTATACTTTCTATACGTCTCTGTCACTATTTTTTCATTTATATCATTGACTGTTATAATGTACAAAGGCTCACCAAACACCATATATATATATATCAGCATAATTTGTATAATGATAACTGTGCCTAACAGGCTATATACAATAAATTCGGGGTGCGTTCCCGGAAAAACTTTTCTAGCCATACCACAAGAGAACTTTAGATATCATACAGCGATCATCTTCATACTTGATATCATTTCCTATCACCTCATGAAAAGTAATATTGGTCACCATACACATGGTCCGCTTACATGAATTAACAAACAAAAAAGGTCTTCTGATAATGTGTTTTAATGCGAGATCTGTCTTTGATAAGAGAGCAAATGCTACTACCTTAGTCAGGTCAGTTGATATTGCTGGTATAGTAGAAACATGGTTACACCCAGAAACAGAAACATTGACCTAGAAATTCCTGGATATCAATTTTTCAGACTAGATAGATATCCTAACCGGGATAAAAAAGCTGGTGGCCTAATGCTTTACATAAGTAATCATTACATAGCCTCACTTGACAATGATGGTTCTGTTATAACTAAAGACTATGAATTATTATGTGTTGATATTGAGATTGGAGTTATAAAATATAAAATCTATGTTTGTTATAGACCTCCAGACGACGATGTAGATAAAGGAGCTATTTATAATAAGCTTACACTACTTAAAGCCAATGTTACGAGAAATAGAAAATTAATTTATATGGGTGATTTCAATGTTAACTTATTACAACAGAAAGACATTGATGACACCATGGTGAATGCCTTCTGCACTAACAATGAGCTTTTTCAGCTGATAACGCAACCTACTAGACCACAATCAGGTACTTTATTGGATCATTTCTATACAAATGTACATAATGTTAATGATTCGGGCTTGGTCAATTTTCACATATCAGATCACACTCCTATCTATATGGTTATTAAATGTGAAAGAACTAGAATCCCAAAGAAAAAAGTTAAAGCTCGTAGCTACAAGAACTATGACTTCCTTACATTGAAAAATGCACTTAATAATTATAACTGGGATAAAATAATAAATATACCTAATCCTGATAGCATGTGGGAAGAAATCCTGAAAGTTATCTTATCAATTTTGAACAAAATGTGCCCGGTAAGAAAATTGACCTTGCCTGAGTTTACTCCAGAGTGGATAACACCCAATGTAGTAGAAGCTATGAGAGTTAGAGACGAGTTATATAAACATGCCAGACAAACAGGTGACATTGATGATTGGAGAATCTCAAATTTTCATAGGAATAGAGTTGAAACAATTATTTTTAATAATAGAAAAGATAGAATTAAAGAACTTATTGCAACTAAAGGAGATGACCCCCGAGCGTTCTGGCAAGCAATTAGAATAATTATTCCAAATAAAACCAATGCTACTCTAATAAAACTTAGGAATTCTAACACAGGTATGGTTATACCCCCTTCTGATTGTGCAGATTATATAAATAATTTCTTTTCAACCATTGGTGAAAAATTAGCTGATGCCCTACCGAGAGTCAATGTAAATCGAGGTCACAGACCCCCACGACATGAGACAGCCCAAGGTGGAAACCTATTGTACCCTGTGTCTTATATAGAATTAATCAAGATTATAAAAGGCATTAAAATAGACAAACCTTCATCTGTTCCCCATGTAAAACTTATGTACTCAAAGATTGTCTCATGTCCATACCCGAGGTTTTTCAGTGCCTATATAATAAATGTTTTGAAAAAATGAAGTTCCCTGACCTATGGAAAGAGGCTACGGTGAAGCCATTACCCAAGAAACCAAACTCTAATGATGTAAATGACCTGCGCCCCATTAGTCTTCTACCCCTTCCTGGAAAAATCCTAGAAAAGATCGTATGTAAAAGACTGAATGACTTTATTAATGCTAATGGTGTACTTAGTAAAAATCAGCATGGTTATAGGGCTGAACACTCTACACAGACTGCCATTGATGAACACCTAATGGACATAACTAATAATATGATACATAACAATCCGAGCTTCTGCCTATATCTAGACTATAAAAAAGCTTTTGATACTATTTCACATGAACTCATGAATGTTAAACTATCAAAAATTGGACTCAGCGAAAATACATGTACTTTTTTAAAAAATTATTTGACTGACAGATCACAACAAGTCGTAGCTAATAATACACTATCGGCAAAAAAAGCAATAAGCTATGGTGTTCCTCAGGGGTCTGTGTTGGGTCCTGTATTATTTTCTATATATATTAACCCTTTGGCCACTCTGTATGATTACAAGATATCTCTCTATGCTGATGATGCTGTAATAACGGTTACATCCAGTGTAAAAATGCATGAAGCCTTAAGACTCATATCGACATGGTGTATAGAAAATAGCCTTACTATTAATTGTGCAAAAACAAAATGGATGGTATTTAATAAGAAAAAGCATGACCCACTGCCTGTTTTTACCTTGAGTAACACAGTTATAGAACAAGTTCATGAATTTACTTAACTAGGTGTGACAATAGACACTGGTCTAACGTTCACTACCCACAGAGAAAACACTTGTAAAAAGTTCAGGCAAAGACTATATGACTTGTATAGAGTTAGAAAGTATACCGATGAAGACACTGCCCTAATAATATATAAAACCCTAGTGCTACCTGTACTTGATTATGCTGATTATGTTTGGGACAGAGATTACAGAGGAGAAACAAGAGAATTACAGCTGTTACAAAATAAGGGACTAAGAACTGTATATAAGGTTAAAGTTGAAGAATTCCCTTTATATACAACCGATCAATTACATGAAAAAAGTGGATGTAAAAAATTAATTGATAGAAGGGATCTTCACCTTCTGGCATATGCCTTTAGACTAAAAAATAATCAAGATCTAGTAGATAATAGAAACCTCCCTACACGGAGAAATCAGGGCATTAGGCTAACACTACCACACTCATTGAAACCACTTGTTATTAGGGGGTCTTACTACAAAGCTATTAAGAGATGGAATGATCTTAAAATTGAATATACCACTATAACATGTCCAAAGATATTTAAAAAGAAAATTCTCGCAGACTATCCCACTTGTTTCATGTAAGAGACCTACTATTTTTCTTTTTATACTAGTATTTCATTGAGTAAAATTTGAAAAATCCTTCATCTCATATTATCTCATCTCTAAAAAAGTATCATATATAATCTGTACTTCAGTTAAGATCTATTGCAACTGCTTTATTTCCTGCTATACCTGGTATAACGACTAGACTTTATATATGAAATATTAAGGGGTACTAACGTAAGTAGGGCAACGCGCCCATGTTAGCTTTAATACATATCAATTTACTTATTGTATATGTATTATTAGACCCAATAAAAAACTCAAAAAACTCAAACCAGAAAGTGGGAGGTTTCACAAGAATCACCCATATATATATGTCAGTAATAACTCACAATTGTCATATATTCGTCAATAGTGAGCAATTACTAACATATATTGACTAAATGCTGAAAAATGTAAGTAACTACTATCATGTATTGACTAATTGCTGACAAAATTAATAGTGAATAGTTACTAGCATATATATTAACTTATTGCTGACAAAAAGTCCATAGATACTGACATATTTTGACAAATACCAGTCAAGGCAGGATGCACAGGAGGAGGAATCAACGGCTATTTCTCTGTTATATATTGACTAATTGTTGACAGATTGTGAGTAAATACTGACATGACAAGTATTGATAAGTGCTGACATAGAGTGACTAAGTACTGATGTATATTGATTAAATACTGACAAATAGTGAGTAATTATTAATATATATTGACTAATTGCTGATAAATGGCAAGTAATTACTGACATATATTGACTAATATCTAACAAATTGTGAGTAATTATTGACATATGTAGACTAAGTGTTGTTATATAATGACTAAGAACTGGCATATATTGACTGAGTGCTGACAAATAGTGAGTAAATACTGACTTATATTGACTAATTGCTGACAAATAGTGAGTAACTACTTATATATATATATTGAATAATTGGTCACTAACATCCACTGATAACTTTTATATATCAAAATTCACCATATATGGCCTGGATCCCTGTGCTCCCGAAAACCAAGGTGGCCAACACACATGGAAAACAAAAGAATTGGGTATTTGAGGTTTCCCAATGGTCACTAACATCCATCTGATAACTTTTGAAGATCAAAATTCACCATATATAGCCTGGATCTCTGTGTTTTTCAAAAATCAAGATGGCCGACACACATGGAAAACAATAGAATTGGGTAGTTAAGGTGTCCCTATGGCTACTAACATCCATTTGATAAATTTTGAATATCAAAATTCACCATATATGGCCTGGATCCCTGTGTTTCCGAAAACCAAGATGGTTGACACACATGGAAAACAATAGAATTGGGTAGTTAAGGTTTTCCAATGGCTACTAACCTCCATCTCATAACTTTTGAAGATCAAAATTCACCATATATGGCCTGGATCCCTGTGTTTCTGAAAACCAAAATGGCCGACACACATGAAAAACAATAGAGTTGGGTAGTTCAGGTGTCCCTTTGGCTACTAACATCCATCTGATAAAGTTTGAAGATCAAAATTCATCATATATGGCCTGGATCCCTGTGTTTCCGAAAACCAAGATGGCCGACACACATGGAAAACAATAGAATTGGGTAGTTGAGGTGTCCCTATAGTCACTAACATCCATCTTTGAATATGGTGAATTTTGAAGATCAAAATTCACCATATATGGCCTGGATCCATGTGTTTCCGAAAACCAAAATGGCCGACACACAACGAAAACAATAGAATTGGGTAGTTCAGGTGTCCCTTTGGCTACTTACATCCAACTGATAAATTTTGAAGATCAAAATTCACCACATGGAAAACAATAGAATTGGGTAGTTTAGGTGTCCCTATGGTCACTAACACCCATCTCATAACTTTTGAAGCTCAAATATTGATTAACCACTGACAAATATTGAGTAATAACTATTATACCATAGCACTAATACTAACCTGTTATAGCATGAAACTGAATACATGTACCATAAAAACAAAGATTAAAACACAAATTAAAACACAGAATGGCGTCAACATTTTCAATCAAACACCAGAGAATCGAGAAATGGAAAGACACACACACACACACACACACACACACACACACACATGCAAATAATATGTGTGGATATGGAATGTTCGGTATCAATCTGGGGTGTTTCGTCACTCTAAAGAACATGCCCCCCTAAAAGATTTGTCTCGAAAAAGAATAAGCAAAAGAAATTTTTAACTAGCAGCCTTTTCGGCCTGAGCCGGTCCACCTGCGCCCTACCTCCAGCCAAAACCTATCTGTTTTAAGTGTCAACGGCGAAAAAGGGCAGATTTGAGGAAGGAATGGATCGAAATATAGGCTTTTTTTGGGACGCGTGGGCAGAAGCCAGTCCAGGCACTGGCAGAGAGGTCAAAGAACTGGCAGTTTTACAAAAAAAATCGTATCTTCCTTAATAATAGGAGTTTCCCATAGTGTGACCTATAGATAAAGGGTAGCTCGAGTTGGCGAACGTCATGGCGGTCTTTATTTTCACTATGCTCTCACTATGCTCTCTACTGATTAAATTTGTAAGTATGACATTAGTCGGATGGAAACTGTAAAAGATGACGTAAGTATGACGTAAGTATGATGTAAGTAAAACTACATTGATGTAAGTATGACGTAAGTATGATGTAAGTATGACATTAGTATGATGGAAGTATGATGGAAGTATGATGGAAGTAAGACGTAAGTATGATGTAAGTATGACGAATAAATTGGATAGGGGATGTAACTAACAAAATGGTTTGATGTAAGAATGACATAAAAGGTTGATAGGGTAGGTAATGGATGATGTAAGAATGATGTAAAAATGATGTAAAAATTACGTAAGAATGACGTTTTTGGTGCCGAATAGGTATGGGACCTAACAACCAGCGGGCCTTAGGAATGAAACTTAACAAAATGTTATGATGTAAGAATGACATAAAAGGATGATAGGGGAGGTAATGGATGATGTAAGAATGATGTAAAAATGACGTAAGAATGACGTTTTTGGTGCTGAATAGGTATTGGACCTTACGACCAGGGGGCCTTAGGACTTTGGGGCTTTCTTTAGGGGGCCTTCATGGATGGGGCCTTGGTAAATGGGGCTTAGAGGCGTAATCCCGTGACTAACCTAGGCAACTTTGTCCCACCAACCAGTAACCTGGTGGCAGGAGGTGGTATGCACTAATATGTATATACCCTTTGAATAACTGAATAGTCTGAGTAAGGATATTCCAACTGACTGTATGCCTGTGAGTCATTTTCAATGTTTGATATACACCTAGAAATTTAGCATGATGCATCAATAAAGATAGTGTGAGGACACTTGCTAGCACATCACTTGCGTAGCATGATGGCTAATAGGCATGATGCACCAATATAGCAATAGATGATAACCATCATAATCCTGCGATTCCCTAACCACAGATAAAGATGAATGTTTTTATGCCTACGACAATGTTTGTGATATTCACTCTACGTGTGAAAATACTGAGGGATCCTACATATGTCACTGTATTGAAGGATATGAAGGCAATGGATACACATGTTTAGGTTTGTACCATAAAATGATCTTATACTGACAGCTGTTCAATAAATGAGCAAGTGCACAACAACTGGATCTATCATTACTGGCATTAAGTATTACGATAATTATGAATTCCAGTGTCATAAGTATCTATGGGGGTACATAAAGTGAGTGAGTGATACTAGAAGTCAGGCATTATAGTCGATAAGTGATTGTATTGTATAAAGGTGTAGACCACAAGCTGGTAACGTGGCTAGTGGCAGCAGGTGGAATGCCGCCTGCTGTTACATATATATGGACTATTAATTGTACACACAGCCTTAGCAGTAGCTTTGGGAACTAAGATGAATATTTTATAGACCAGCACCACAAAGTGTGCGATAGTGAATGGAACATAATGTATAATGTATAATATAATGCACAATAAAATCTAAAGTTGGCTGAGTTCTCTACTTCTCATACTAGATTTCAATGAATGTCTTCATATCCATGATTGTAATGCACAAGCTTCATGTGTGAACGATTATGGATCCTACTTCTGCAACTGTAACAGCGGCTATGAAGGCGATGGAATCACATGCTCTGGTTGGTACCATAAAATGTTGTTCGACAAGGTTAAGAATCTGACTTTAGTACCATGTTTTAGATATATTACCACACTATGAAAAAAAAACTGTTGGCTATACCAGGGATGCTGGTAAAACTGAACAGTGGAGCTTATTAATTGCATAGCAGGGAACCAGTGTAGTTGTTACAAGAAAAGCGAGATGAAAGATCTCTGTCAAATTTTGGATGAGTATTGCACTATTAATTCTATGACAATTTTTCACAGTGCAGATAATGATAATTGGATCTACACAAATAGTCATTAAAGCACAAATGCAATTATAAACCCAATGTATAATTATAAATACCTCTGTATCTATATATACAGTCTGGACTCATGTAAGACCATCTACAGATGTGTTGGCATCATTTCTTAGTATAGTACATTGAGGTTGTATAGTAAATCATAAAAGAAGCAATATGAATACTTAATATGCCATAGAGTCACCAAGTGCACCTCCATATTCCTTTGTGTTCATACCACACCTGTGAATTATGTTTACCATAGTAATATTGGTTGTGTTTAGTCAGCATCAATCAGTTCCTGGTTAAGTCCAAAATACTTCACTGGCTGAACAGAGTATCTGAATTGTATTCATGAAGCCAGAATCTGAATCTTACTTGTGGGGAATCAAGGACTTGCATTCAAACAGCTAGCCCCCTGGTTAAGTTGTTCATCAGATTTCCTTATTTTCTGTCAATTTTACTCTCTGGTTCAGCAAAAAATACATTATTAGATCAATAAAGTCTAATTCTGAATATTGTTCAAGAAGCCACAATGTACAGTATAAGGGAAATAGGGGACTTCACCTTAATGATATAAATTCCTTGCTCAGTTTCAAACCCAACCTCTTAATTCATTTATTATTACTTTTTTTTCAATTTTAACCCATAAGACTTGGACGAATGCAGTGTCCCCAACAATTGTGATAAATGCATCAACTCACAAGGGTCCTACCAATGCGATGGATGTGAAGGTGGATATTATCAGACGCTAGACAACATATGTGCAGGTAGGAGACATTTCATATCTGTTTATAAGAAGGGGCAAAAGGAAAATGGCTTACAACAATTATTTAATTTTTTATATGCACATGTTAACAAATGTTTTATCAGCAATACACATATCAAGATGTTTACAGAGTGCTCCCGAACTAATATGAGAAATAATAATGACTGTAATGCTATAATTAAAGCTAAAGCTAGATATAAAAATCTGGACAATTATACAGTAGTAATCATGAGTCATACCATCCTATGAAAATCAGTCTGGGTCTGCAGAATGATAAAATCTGTTGACCTGAATGGTCTGGGTGTGGAAAACTTTTCATATAGACAATTACAACTCTTTGTGCTGTTATTAACATTAGAATTCTAGCCAAAATAAGGGCCAAATGAGGGGCACGCCCCCTCCTTTTCGAATTACTGGATCCGCCACTGCCAAGTGGACTATGGGTTTAAGAAATGTATGAATGTAGGGATTTAAGCACATCTCTGATTGCTTAAAGTGACTATTTAAGCAACTTTAAGCTACCTAAAAGTTACCTAAAGTGGCTTAAATATCATAATGACATTTAAGCAAATTTAGGTGACATTTGATTAACTTAAACTTGCTTAAATAGTCACTTTAAGCAATCTGTCACAGAAGTTTATATAGGAAATGTGGGGCTTAATCGCACGACAGAGTTACTGACACCATCCTCGTATATATCCCCATGTGTCACCAGTAGGGTAGCCCTGTGGATTAGTTCTCCAACTTAACTTTATTGTCAATGGACTTGTATTATAATTATTAACGACATATTCGAACCAAGCTGACAAAACTTCCCCCTGTAGAACACAAGGCTACCCATTTTTTAACCTGACAGGATGAGTGACTCACTCACCCCTTTGACTCACTCACCCCCATCATCCTCCAGTGAGTATCCCCAGGTCCCACCTGCGGATTCCCCACTGGAGGACATGATATTGTAACGGTTTGTATTAGGTTTATATGTTGGGTGGCTCTTAGGCTCGCTTAACACTAGAGGTATCAGCACAACACGAGTAGTTTGGGTTGGGCAAAGCCCTGCAGACTTCCCACCTGTTCGGATAGGCATTTATTGGAGAAGATGACAACACGTCTGGACTGGACTAGGTCCAGTTCTCTTCTGCGGATCGTCCGGCTCCTTAGTAGGAGCTGGATGTGAGGCGTGCTGCTGCCCCCTCTTGTACCAAACGGGTATCGCAAAGCGACACTTGGTTGGCATAGAAGGAACGAGCACCACACGAACACATTTCTCAGATGAGGCGCACTTATATATACACGACGATGCCGGCCCCTACAATATCATAAGGTATTTTTAGCCTCACCTGCCCAGGTGACTCACTCCTGAGAGCAGCTCCCTCCCTCCCACTCCAGATTGGACTGGATCCAACCAGATAGGGGCTGAGCTGCTCATCCCCCAGACTGAGTTACTGCGCACTTCCATAAATAGCACAGGGTATCTTATTCTTCTCCAAACCTAGACCCTACGACACTCAGGTGCCTTGGCCCCAGGATGTAGCTCGGTCAGACTGGCGAGTACTATACTGTTATACCATATTGACTACTCTCATGCCAATCAAGCTGAGTAGTATAGTATGTATCGGAATGGGACTAGTTAAGTACTGTTTATTACTCACTCGACCTGCAGCCAATCAGAGGGCTCCATTTGGTCACATGACCCATTGCCATGATAATGTGACCTACTTAGGGGGTCACGTGCCCAACTCTCAGCCAAACATAGGGCCATTTGGTCACATGAGCCGTTGCCATGGTAACATGACCTACTTAGGGGGTCAAGTGACCACCTCTCAGCCAATCAGAGGCCAGCATTCTTGGTAACCTTGGTAACGTGAATTAGTGGGTGATCACGTGGTCATGTGGGCGGGGTTAATTATGCAAATGAGATATACCAAAATCATTTTTTCAATTTTCATATTTTTATTTGATAAAATATATTTACAAGTATATACATTGATTTTCAATCATAATTCAGACTGTACATAGTGTAATCTTTGTGTACCGTTTTTATGTGAGGATTTTTTTGAAATGTAGGAACGGTGTAAGTCATTCTTCCTGCCAACAATTCATCTAAATTACAATAGAAATCCACTGAAGTATAATACCAAGTATTCCATTCACTTTGTGCGGACATGACACTTCTTAGCAGAGCGTTCTGTATATTTTCAAAATGAAACTCGCTACAGAGCACATGATCTAAACACTCTTGACAGGAAGTGTTGAATATTTTCTCAGAGTCATGACAACACAGGTGTCGTAAAAGGTCTGAGTTTTTCTCGAGCAGAAATATGAAAGCATCGGTAGATTCTAACGTATAACATCTTTTGAGGAGGGGATAGGTTTCCTAATTGTGAAATTGATATACTCCTATACATCTATCTGCGAAAACATTGGTACCTTTCCAGAAAACATCCTTGAAACACTCTTTTAATGAATCAAAACACATCTGTTGCATCGATTATTTCCTATGTGTAAGACAGGTCGCAAGTACACATTTTTCCTCCTTAAACCAATACAGGGGTAGGTAAGGTAGTGGTACTACCTTGAACGTTAGAACAACGACGACGATCTTGTACAACCCTACAAGCAGTAGTGGCGACACAAGAAATTAATCAAACTGGCTTGATAGTCGGTGAGTTTACCTATTTTAGTGGCTGCGATGTCTGTACGTTCAGGTGTAACAAGGGGGGTGTATTTGTCAGCAGCAGCAGCAGCAGTAGTAGTAGTAGTAGCATCAGCACCATCAGCACCAGCACCAGCATCAGCACCAACATCAGCAACATCAGTACCAGCAGCAGCAGCACCAGCATCAGCACCATCAGTAGCAGCAGCAGCAGTAGTAGCAGTAGTAGCAGTAGTAGCAGTAGCACCATCATTACCATCATCACCAGCAGCAGCTACACCACAGCACCAGCAGCAGAATCAGCAGCAGCACCAGCTTCTGCAGCTTTCAACCAGCCGTATGCATCTATATAAAAGTCCTCGTTAGGGTGAGTACCAGTAGTACCATCATCACCACCTGTAATGGTACCTAAATCAGCAAGATTAAACCATTCAGACGGGTCCATATAATCTTCGGAGGCGTCAGCAGCATAACCTGTCATCATAATATCGTCCACATCCATTACCATGGGGGGATATGGTGATGTTATAACAGTTGTTGGGTTCTCAAAGTTGACAGGCTGTAGAGCAACAGCCCCAGTAGTGCCATCATCACCACCAGCAATAGTACCTATATCAGAAAGATTAACCCACTAAGGCCTGATGTTGAGAATACTCAACATCCATGTAGGGGCGGATGTTGAGTATTTTCAACACCATGCAGGACCTGATGTTGAGTATAATCAACATAGATATATTATGTGGCAGCCATGTTTGGAAATTTGAGTTAGACTTAAGTGGATTGCTATTTTTGGTATGATGATGGTAATAACCTATTTTTGGGCTGAGGATTTCGAATCTGAGAAGTTTACAGTGATAGAGACATTGTTAAAATGGTTAAAATTTATATCAAAGTGATAGATAGTGTATTATACCTTGGACCCTCCCGCCCCCTGGTAAATGTACTGCTCAAAATTCAGTCCTCTAGCCTTCCAAAGTCCTCTCATAGCCAGCCCTTAATGGGTTAAACCATTCAGATGGGTACATATAATCTTTGGCGGCGTCAGCAGCGTAATCTGTCAACAGAAAATCATCCACATCCATTACCATGGAGGGATATAATGATGATGTAACAGTTGTTGGGCTCTCAAAGTGGACAGTCTGTAGAGTGGTGAAGAAGGTAGTAGCACCACCATCATCATCATCACCACCACCACCACCACCACCACCACCACCAGTAGTAGCATCTTCATCAGCAACATTGTTAAACCATAGACACGGGTCGATATGATCTTTGGTGGCGGCGTGAGCATCATCTTCGAAAAGAAAAGCATACAAGTCCATTGCCGTGGGGGGATATGGTGATGCTGTAACAGTTCTTGCGTTCTCGCAGTTGACAGTCTGTAGAATGGTCGGTGTTTCCATGATAAAATGAGGCAGAGAAAGTGTGATGGGGACAAGCGGTCCCTCTCCCTTATGTACCCTATCTGAGATAAACCTCTTTACTGCAAGTTTCAATCGATCAAAGACTTAAAAGAGATTTAAGCCCATTTTCACAGTGACCTTCGCTTGGTAGGGTATTTCTCTTTTTTTTTCTTTTTTTTTCACCTGCTGGTCCCTGTAAGCATGGATCCCTTAGATCATTAAGCGTGGTTGGTCCTAGAGGGAAAAGATTTAAAAGACTTTTAGGATCTGATCGCATAGTTACAAAGGGTACCTGTTGTTTGTGTCCCCCCACCTTTCACTGCAGGAGTCTTAGATCATCAAAGTGTTGTCACAGACATAGAGGCTCACCAACACTCCAGGTTGGCAACAAGAGGAGGTTTAAACTTTGTTGATTTGTTAGACTTAAGCCGCTTACCACACGCGCACATTTTGTAGTCACAGACAGACAGACAGACAGACATGGCACCCTGGGGTATCCCTGTACTCTTATATACCTTTTGGTAGGGAGTAATCCAATTAAATCACCCTACCTTTTGTTGATCACCCCCTGGAGTTTTGGTATGTAGACTTTGAACACCTTAAGATCCTAACGAACCATAATCCTCTTAGACATGTAAGACACATTAAGGTAATTATCACAGTTGTTACACCCGTTATTCCATCTGACACGCTTATCCCCAAAAGGATGGGAGGATCTAGGTGAAAACGAGATACTAGCGTTCTCTCTACTATATAAGGACCCATCTTTTTTCTTGGAAGGGTACATTACATCCGACGTCGCCTTTGACACCACCACCACCACCACCACCATTGGTGCCACTATCACCACCAGTTCTACTACTGCTTGCTTTCTTGCTTGCTTGCTTCCTGCTGCTACCACACACGACTGTCGTCACCTGCTGCCGCCGTCGCCCGTTTACCACTTACACCCACTTTTCCCTCCAGGAGGGGAAATTCGAACTGAGTCCATCACTCTCTTTAATTTTTTATATTTTTTGAGCTTTTTTATTTTATTTCACTCTATTCCACTCAAGATGGATCTAGATTTTAAAAGAACGATCTTTTTTTTTATCTGAAAATAGACAGTAGCACATATTTCAGTCTTACGCCTCTTACAAGGCGATGAAAAGCAATGGTGATACCTTTTGTAGAAGCTTTTGCAACACCACCAGCAGTGATAAAAATAGCAAAAGCAGTAGTAGGAGCAGTTTAAGTAGTAGAAGAAGAACAAGTAGCAAGACCAGGGAAAGTAGTAGTAGTAGTAGTAATATTAGTAGTAGTAGTAGTAGCAACCATAGTAGTATTAGTAGCAGCAGCCGTAGTAGTAGTAGTAGAAGTACAAGTAGTACAAGTAGAAGTAGTACAAGTAGTAGATCTTCAGCAACAGTAGCAGCAGTAGCAGCTGTAGAAGCTGCAGTAGAAGCAGCAGCAGTTGCAACAGCAAAATCAGTAGAAGAAGTATTAAAAAAAGAAAAAGTAGGAATATGGCCAAAAGCTGTCTTTAAAGAAAAGAACTCGCTCCATTACTGTTTGATAACCACCCTCAGTGTACCCACTCGTTGGGCGTTTCATGAAAGTAAAGGGTCTTCAAATTTGGTTAGAATAAGTGCTATGAAAAAAATCGACAAGGATATTGGATTTTTGGTGGTAACCACCGCTCGGTGGGTGTGTGTGGTGGCCGATGTGAACACAATCTGGAATTGATTTGAAGTCGTCACCTGTTATCCAGCATATTACAACGCGGCCGAACTGAAAAAAATGGAACGCACTACTTTCAAGATTACATTCCAATTTGTGTTTGTCAGCACTGTGCTGTTACCCCTGATAGTTTTTTTAATATGGTTATATTTAAGAGAATAAGTAGGCATAGCGACAAGCTTTGCCCAAACAGTAGAAGAAGATGCCCTTTTTTTCCTTTTTTTCTTTTTTTTAATAAATAATTTTATATTGCCAAAAAAAGAAAAAAACATGACTGATGTTTAGCTTATCGAATGTCATGACACGTAAGGAGGGAGAATAAAACTCGCTACCACTCTTTCCTGACAACCACTCGTCACCGAGCGTTCGACTGAGGACCACCAACTACTACTACTACTACTACTACGACTACTACTATGACTACTACTACGACTACTGCTGCTGCTGCTGCTGATGTACTACTACTACTACTGCTACTACTACTACTGCTACAACTACTACTGCGACGTTCCCCATTATGACGACCGGCGGAAAAATGACGAGCGGTGAAATCACAGCCTTCTCCGAATATATTTTGATCCCAGATAACAAGGGCCCTTCAGTTTTATCATCAGCGGTCCATGCGGTTGTGGAAAATCGCACTTGGTGAATCGATTTCTGAGCGACGTTAACAACTTGGTCACTCCAACGGTGATCTTTTACCATTACAGCGAGTGGCAGCCCCTCTTTGAAAAAATGCAAAAAGACTACAGAGTGGAATTCAGAGAAGGTCTTCCCAGCAAAGAAAACAGCAGGAAATGAAGAATCATCGTCGACGTCTACCATCCCCTTTTCGACCGCACACTCTACTGATATTCAAGAACCCTCGTGACATGGGACAGATAAGTTCTCTGTCTCGTCAGGTATTTCCCTCCAGGGCGATGGCCGTCTCGAGTATATTTACCCTTGAACTCAAGCGTCCTCACTCATACCTGCTTCTGAATTTTAAGCAGACAACACCGGACGACCTGAGAATACGCTCCTCCCTGAAGTCCATAGACGACCAGATCATGTTCCTTCCGCTAGACAAAAAGAAAAAGAGAAAGTAATGGCTACTCATTGCATCAAAAGACATTACGGCACCCTTAAACACTTGGCAAAGTGTTCCCCAGAGGATTGTGAGCATTTAATAGGCTCTGGAAGCGACGATTTGATCACAACGTTGAGCGAAATCTGTCAGAAATTAGTGAAGGGAAACATTCCGCTCACCGAGGAGCAACTAGAAAGTCTTTGAGAATCTGCTGATGTCTTGAGGACGGTGAGCAAAAAACCTACATCCGTCAAAAGAAAGAGAAACATCTTGGTTTTCTAATTCCCTTTCTGATAGGCATGGCCTTACCCCTTATAAAAAGGACTGTCCGCATATAGAGTCATTCGAAAACTCCCCACCACCACTGCCTACCTCGAGGATGACATACCTGGAGGAGCAACACTACAAGCGCTTGGCTGTCGTCGATCCTAAGGCCCTCTTGAAATCATGAGGAGTTTCTGATGTTGCCCCCACAGTTGCTGTTATTGTTGCTGGTGCTGTTGCTGGTGACGGTGATGGTGCTGCTGGTGGTGTTGCTGGTGGTGTTGGTGTACCTCCTGCTGAGTGTGAAAACAACCGTGAAAACAACCGCCACCGCCGCCGTATCCCCACCCCTCAATAAGATGGCTTATTACTACAGACAGGCGGAACAAGCACTACATCCCAAGGCAACATTACACCAGGTGCTACAGTTTGTCTACAGCGACTCTGACCTAGTGTTGAATGACCCCACTTTGAAATCACGCGAAAAAATGCTAAATACAAGAAACTTTTGAACAGGTTACAATTTTGCCTTGCCAATCCAAATAAAACACACGTTTCCAAAATAAACAATAAGCTGCCAGGATGAGGAAAACGGGGTACACACCGTTCAAGCAAGTGCTGAGGGTGGAAGATCCCACAAGTTCCTTGATCGGAAACCAGCTCTATTAAACAACCAGTGGTGCCAGAGCTTCGCACAGTACACCTCTCGGCAGAGGGAGGAAGCGACCGAGCACCAACGAGGAAGATGACGACTTTGACGAAAACTATTGCGACAGGGATGATACTCTCATCATAGGTGCCTCCTCCTTTTCTCCCCGTTTTTCCCATTGTAAGGGGGGTGACAGCAACAAGGATGAAATTTACGAATATCCGACTACCGGTTAAAAAAACGGCTCGACCTGACTCCTTGGGCTGCTCCCACCAAAACCAAAGGTGGCGCAGCTGTCACTGAGGCATTCGAAAAGATGACTACTGAGAGACACCAGCGCTCTATTCAGACGGAGAAGAGAAAAGAGTTTCTGAACAAGACCTTCCAAAATCACCTGAAGAGCAAAGACATAAAGTTTTTCACTAGCGAAAACGACGACATCAAAACTAGTCTAGTGGAGCGTTTGAAGGAGAAGCTGTGGCGCTATTTCACACACAAGCGTACATATCCCTACCTAGACGTATTGGACCAGGTGGTGTCTTCTTACAATCACACTCACCACAAAACGTTGAAAATGCCGCCTGCTGACGTCACCTCGGAAAACAGCGAAACTATTTTTTACAGACACGACCTCCCTACTAAGAAAGAAATCAAGGCAATATGGAAAAAAGAAGAAACGGAAGCTCGCCTCTCTGACACCGACGTCATAGCTCCAGGCGACAGAGTGAGAATGGAAATCGGGGGGAGGAAGTGGTCAACGTTGCAAAGACGTTGGGTAGTAGAGGGTTTGAGCTGGAAGACGACACCGGGGAGGAGATAAATAAGCAAATGTCAACGATCAGTGAATAATTTAGCATCGTATTCCCCAAGGTGTAGCTGTCCCGTATTCAACGAGGCCTTATTGGTTTTGGTTATTTGTTTTTTTACCTACAATCCCTCCTCTCTTTCAGACACTTTTAACCAAAGCATTCATGGTGTTGGTGCCCATGTTGGCTCTAGAGTAGCCAATTTGGTCTTCTATGCCGTTGGTGGGGTGGGGGGTTAGAAACATGGGAGCCTGGTCGTCTAACATTTCCACTGGTCTCCTCTTCTTATATTCCAAGTAGTAGGCAATGGGACATCTATCATCCCCTGTAGCCCAGATTTTTGGGGGAAAGGCTCTTGGTTCAGTGTTACCACCTCTGGTTTTGGTTATTTTTTCTGTAAACTCCAGATATTGTATGCCATCACTGTCTAGCTTTAGTTCAATGTCTCCCCAGCACATCTGCTCAGGCTCATGGGTCCCTCTGAGCCCAAAACCCATGTCAAACATAAAATAAATTGTGTCCTGTAGTATTTTGGGTGATGTCATGCCCAAAGATCCTCTTTCCCAGAGTGCCTCCATTTCTGTATCTGTTATGGCTTCTGCCCGGTTAGGTCTGTTTCCTTTACCCATTTGCTTCAGCTTTACTCTTTTTGAATGTAGAACTTCACGAGACATTTCAAAAATCTCATCTTTAAGGGGGTCGGCTTGATATTTCTGGTCCTTCAGGTACCTGTCAATGCATAAATCATAAAATACTTTTTTAGTTTCATAATGACAATAATTATCTTAAAAAAACACTAAAATCTTGTACTCGTGAAAGCTAAAAAAAATAAAATTTACTAAATACACAAGATTAGGGCGATAATAATCTCATACATACCTCAATATGCCTCTGTGAATCGAAGTCAGTGTGTCGGGTTCATGTTCATCCCCGTTCACCTTCTTCTTCTGTATGATATAGTTGCACATAAATTGGTCTAACTCTGGTGGAGGTATGTTTTTTTTTATGGTCCTGTCCTCGTTGCAGAACTTGGTCAGCCACTTGTGGAAGGCAGATATAACCTACAGAAATAATATTAACATTCAATTAAATACAATCGGTATTATAGTTAATGCATGTGGGGAACCCTGTCCAGGAGAAATGCCATAGCAGTACCTTGCGTGGCGAGGCGCTATGGAGAGCCCTGTATTAATATTAACATTCAATTAAATACAATCACTATTATAGATAATGCGTGTGGGGAACCCTGTACAGGAGAAATGCCATAGCAGTACCTTGCGTGGCGAGGCGCTATGGAGAGCCCTGTATATTTGGGACGCTGACCTGGTTACGGCCATAACTAGGTCGGGTTTGTTTACTTTTTTGCTCTAGCTGCGACAACGAGTTTATGGGTTTTCTCTCTATTATACAGTCAATAAATGTAAGCACTGGTGCGTTACTCCCCCTACCACAACATCTGCATAATGATGAACCTACCTGCTTGGTCTTTTTAACTGTATTCTTGTTTCTGGTAGAATCTACATAGTCGCGCATTTGTTCTGTTGACATAAGGCTTGCCTGTTCCTCTTGTGCTGCGATAACATTGCTTGTGGCAACATTTCCACTGTTAATATCGGCCACACTAGCCGATAAATGGCCGATATCAGCCGATTGGGGAGTTTGTGGTTCTTGAACCACATTTTCACCTACAACTGTTGGTTCCTCAGTGGTGGCGATCTCTATGCTGTCGTCAGGTACATCAAAATTGGCCGATACAATATCGAAAACGCCGATATCGGCCTGGTTTGTGGCCGATTCGGTGAAAATAACATTGAAAAGGCCTGGTATCTCTATCTCTTCCTGAAAATCAGCCTCTGAAATGCCTTCTAACAAGGAGCCATACGTGTGATCGTCCATCTTTGCAGAAAACATAGACGCTGTAGTCGCAGGGACAACTTTCGATTACGTCATAGCCGCAGGTCACGTGACCGCAGGAGTGAATACGAAAGTACCGTATTTAATGGGGTAAATGAATACGAACCCCGCATAGGTGTAGTGTATTAGCCATATAATAAAAGGGGTGTTCTATCTGGAGGAGGTTCAGAAGGTCTACAAGAGTCGTTATGGCAAGAGCAGGTACCTGATAATCTAGGTGCTGTGCTACAAGACCGTCAAGGGTAAATGCTTACCTTTCGTGCATTGGAAGGGTTATGGTGACAAGTTCAACGAGTGGATTCCTGTCAAGCAAATTACGTAGGAGAAAAAAAAAGAAAAATAAATTATCATCACCCTTCCTAGCAACAGTTCTATGGACTAATACCCTGACAACACCTTGACCACTTTCTGAACGCACTTCGACTCGCTGCTCCTTCTGTCAGAGGACCACGAAGCGGCTCTCAGTTAAATCATCCTCCCGACAGAACGGAGCTACATGCGAGACGACGACATGATCATGGTCGTTCCTGTGCACACAGCGAACTCGCTGGACGAGGCGAGAAAACTTTTGAAAAGAGACAAAAACGATGACGTCCGGAAAATTTAACCGATGACGGTGGACTGGGCAAAGGTGAACAGGCTGACCAACCTGAAGAAAATCCTCGACAGCACTCATCCTCTGAATGAAACGGAGGAGAACTTTTCTGGCAAGGACCCAATGACAGAGCTCTTAGAAAAAGAGTTTGAGGACCAATTATTGAAACCTGGGAAGAAGTTAAAACATGTCGCATTGACACGGGAAAAATCACAGTTCAAAGACTACCTGTCGACTTTCCAGAAAAGGCGGAGAATGAGGAGTCTGCGGGCGCAAAACTTGGTTCTGAAAATGGAGAGAACAATAAAGGTGCGAACATTCAACCCGAACATATTTCCCATGCCACCCGTTTTCACAGTGACCACCGCTCAGATCGTCGGGTTCTTGAAAAGTCTCACAAAAGATCCGCTTGGAGGTGAAAACTTCCTAGTGTGGGGTTCAAAGAAATCTTCTCTTACAACTTGCTGACGAGGTGTGTCACCATTAACATGGCCCGATTCACTGTCGTGATCATCACCGACCATCTGGAGCACATTCTAGGATTCGGGAAGAAGACTTATTTTGTGACACAGACCACCGCCCTCTACATCATGGACCCCTTCAGAGAATTGTACTCTGTGTACGTGTACACCGACGCCGTTCAGAAGAGACGCAGTTGACAGAAGTGGAAAGCGAAGAGGGGGAACACGAGCTGTCAGTTTTCCACATTTTGATTATTTTCCCTTGAAATCCAGAAGGTTGGACGAGATTGGAGTCTACTTAAGAGACAGAACCGGCCGACCCATACCATTCATGAGAGGCGAGGTGACGGTGACATTTCATTTGAGACCCGTCGAGCGTTAATTGAAGAGGTGCAGACATGATATCCAAATGAGCGCCGTACCGCCGGAGGACAGAGGTACAGCGATTACTACAACGCTCAGTTTGGTGGCAGTATCAAAGTATACAGCGGAAGACCTTTCCAGAACGGTCACGGTTTCGGAGGTGCGCACTCAGGTTGCATGCCCTCGGCCACACTGCTTTTGAAGACCATGGGGAAAACACTGTTCCAGGCTGGCATGGGTGTGGCCATCATGGCGGGAGGGACTTTCAAGAAGAGCGTGAAAGAAAGAGGGGTAGGTCCTCTGAAGAGTCTGGCAGGTAAAGTGCTCTCTCCGGAAAAAAACGCGGCCACCAAATGTCAAAGGTGCTCTCCTGCTTCTCAGACGGGCGAAGGTTCCTGTAAGAGACTAAGGTGTGACCTTTTCAATTGCTAGGCAACCAACCTATAAATAAAAAGGACTAGCAGTCACCGGCATAAGTCTCGAACTGACGTGAAGAGGGAGCGCGATTGCCTACGTACACAAGAACAGCAGGGAGTGTGTGCTCTCTGAGCTCGACCTGCATGCCATAGCACCAACACAGACCACTATCCTGAAGTCGACCTTCGTCGGGTTAGAGACGAAAAACTCTTTGGGAGACGGGAGCAACATAAATTTCACTATCAGTAAGTAGCAAGAGTACACGGACCTAAACGAAAACTACCTTCATCTAGAATGCAAGGTCCTGAAACCAAACGGCGAAGCTCTGGACACCGACAACAACGTGGCTCCGATGAACAACTTGGCTCACTCGCTCTTTAAGGATGTCCAAGTCTCCATCGGAGGTTTCAAAGTGTCTGGCAACACCTAGACCTACCCCTACAGAGCTTACCTGGAAGGTTTACTTAACTACGACAAAGAGAGGAAAAATAAGAGAATAGACGACGCAGGTAGGTAACGCTTTCCTCTTTGAGTTGTAAACCCACCTGTCTGGCTCCTGTGATACCACTCTGAAAGTAAAGGTTTCTGACAGCCCAAACACTTGCAGAAAATGGTGGAATAGCATAAGAGACTGGCAGAAAAGGTATATCGCCATTTTTAATGTACATGTTTCAGGGGAAAACATGTGCATTAAGACTGTCAGAGTTAAATCTGCACTTCTTTTTTTTTTAACTATTCATTGTGACAGTAACAGAAGTAGTTTACTTTTAAATATTATAAAATGACTACCGGTACACTGATTCTAACTAGATTTTATCCAACGATTGTCACAAAGTCACATCAATGAAAAATCAACACATCAACCTTTTTGCATCATGTACTACCTTTTTTTCCCTCAATCTTTAAATATGTCAGGGGACTTGATATAGCCTCTCATTCCTTATAATTATCTTCCCTTTAACCTCATGTAGAGACGAAGTGGGAATGTTGGGATATGTCAATGGAATATTCTATGTATTATAATTATTAAAGAACCCAAGGCTACCCTATTTTTAACCTGACAGGGTGAGTGACTCACTCACCCCTGTCTGAGTCACTCACCCCCGTCTGACTCCAGTGAGTACCCCCAGGTCCCAACTGCAGATTCCCCACTGGAGGACATGATATCATATGCTATTTTTAGCCTCCCCTGCCCAGGTGACTCATTCCTGAGAGCAGCTCCCTCCCTCCTATTCCGGATTGGACTGGATCAAACCAGATAGGGGCTGAGCTGCTCATCCCCCATACTGAGTCACTGCGCACTTCCAGAAATAGCACATGAGTAACACTTGGTGGGACTCCCTTTATAAACAGGCAGAACCCACTCACGGTATCTTATTTTTCTCCAAACCTAGACCCTACGACACTCAGGTGCCTTTGCCCCAGGATATAGCTTGGTCAGACTACCGAGTACCATACTGTTATACCGTATTGACTACTCTCATGCCAATCTTACAATAAAACTAGATCATCAACTGAATTGTCTGGACTCCTGTTACCTTACTTCATGACATTTAATGACCTGTTGATAACATTAAACAACCCCACTGAATACAGCAAATGTAGATAATATAGTTTGATTTCAATTTCATTTCTATATTTGTCTGCTTAATTTACCATTGGACACAATTCAGTCTCTTATGATAACCTGGTGTGAGTTTCCCATAAAGTTTGCACACAGTTACAAGCAAAAATAACCCCCTATTACCCATTTCCACGGATTTCCTTAGGAAAAGAGACCCCTATTTTAAGTTTATGAATCACTGACATGCGGAGCTCATAGAATTCAACCCTATTTCTGTGATTTTTCTAACGAGGATGGTGTCTTTGTAGTACCCAAGTGTGGGGGCCGGGATTAAGCCATACATTTCCCATATAAATTTCTGTGACAGAGGCCTTTTAAAGTTGATAGGGCATCATATTAATGCATTAGCATTAAACCTTGGTCATAAGGTGGCCCCAGTCATAAAAGGGGGGGTTTGGGGAAAATCTATAAGCCAGGTTTTTCACTATTATATACATATGACCAAGGTTTTAGGGTATGGTGCATAAATACAGCCCTGGTAAGTAGATCATTGAAACTTACTTGTGGGTAATAATCTAAGTACCATTTATAACTTAAAAGTCTAGCTGAAAAAATTTGAATTTTTTTTCCTATTTCCATGAAGATCTGGATGAATGTTGTGGCAGTAATAACTGCGCCGCTAAGGCTATGTGTACAAACACATTTATGTAACCACTGCACTGTTGTCTGTCATTTCCACCTTCAAACTACCTCTTGATTGGTATGCTATTTATAGGAGGAGTGGCCACTAAGTGTAATGGCCCCTGGGGGCTGATACACCTGGGGAGGGAACAAGCCCCTACTTTCCTCCAAACCTGTGTCAAAAGTATCTGAGCCAAAACTTATCTTCCAGTTTGATCTGAACAGTACCACATGTTCCCATACTGAGTCAAGCACAACCTATCCTCTAATTCCTATTCCATGACCTGTTCCTTGTCTCCCAGTACTAACAGGTCAAGGTGCTTAACTTTACCATACTGGCTAAATGTAGAGGCTGGTGAAAGCATCAATGGAATCAAACCTGGGTATCTACACTAATAAGGGAACATGCTACCAATGCGCTAAACCCCTGATATTTGACAGTGACATTTCCATCTTCCAAGTTTCTCTGGATCAGTATGGTGTGCATAGGGAGAATTATCACCAAGTGTACCAACCCTCATGGTGGATACACCAGGGGAGGGAATGAACCCCTACACATTTTTTGATTTCCTTTAAACGAATATCATCATTTGTCCTGTGATTCACTACAGATGTCAATGAATGTTCTGGCATCAATATCTGTAATGCACAAGCTGTATGTACCAACACTCCAGGATCCTACACTTGTCAATGTAACTCCGGCTATCAAGGTGATGGATCCACATGCTCAGGTTTGTATCATAAACTGCTCCGTTACAAGGTTAAATCTCTCACTTCAATGTTGACAAGTTAAATATGTAATAATTTGATATGAATATCAATAAAGCGATTAAAGGTAGTTGATAGGATCTAGACAAATGGGACCTGCTGGCGAAAACTGAAACTGATTAACTGATGACAATGTTTGCTTACATTCTAAACCCATTTTTCATACTACATTAGGTGTGATTCATTAACATTTTATCCATTCTGATCATTTGGTTCTGTATATTCCATTCCCATAGACTCCTATACTTAGTAATAGTTTTAATTCATTCAGGAAATCTTAATTTACTTGTTACCAACAAACTACTTGTTTCCAAAATATTTCTGATGGTCATAGATATGTATACATGAAGTTTGATTATTGAAATGTCTGAGAATAATTTCTGTGGAATCTGATATAGAAAAAAAAACAATTTCTCATAGGCTGCTGTAGTTAAAACAACCAAGCTTCAAAATTTTATCTTTTCTACATGTTACTTTATCATTAAACTAACATCCCTGAAAGTCTCTAAGAGAAAATGTTGGTGAATTTTGAATCTACCACCTTTGAAACTTTATGGGGCATTAGTCAAATCCATCCTTCATTATGCTGTATGAATGCAGCCCTGGAGAATGAATCCTTGAAACATACCTGTGGCTAAATAGTGTAGTAACCATAACCTACAAGCCTAACTGAATGAGGAACTAGAAGTTTCTTTTTCATATCTCCTTTAAAGATATTGATGAATGTTCCGACAGTAATACCTGTCCTGCTCAGGCTACATGTGTAAACACTGTGGGATCCTATTCATGTGTCTGTCCAAGTGGCTATACTGTTGATGGATCTACATGTACAGGTAAGGCTATGAAAGTGTTTTGAATTGAGTATTTAGCCCTTTAACAGTTAGCTTAAAAATTGGAATTGAAATTCCATAGTAAGCGTTGTCGGTGATAATGCTGACGTCGGCATGGTTGCCAATGCAACTGTCAAATAAAACATGGATGTCAGCAGTGCTGCCATCGTCTGCATATGATGCAGTGGCTAGAACTTGTTTAAAAGCAGTGTAAAAATTAGACCAGCTGCCAGCATAATAATGTGGAATCAAGAGGAAATCATTACATAATATTCCTAATCAAATACTCTTTTTCCAATATGTGTTAATCAACGTACATACAGTCCATAAGACTCTCTCACCCCCTGAATATTTAGGGAATTTTGTCATTGCATTACAGACTTATCCCCAAAATAAAGTTTTTAGTGTACTCATACCTTCATCTTGAAATAAAGACCAATGAGGTCATTGATAATCATCATATTTCTCATAATCAAATCAATATCATCATGTCTCCTTTGATTCTTACACCTCAGACGTTGATGAATGTTCTGGCAGTAATAGCTGTGCTGCTCACGCTACTTGTGCAAACACTGCCGGTTCATATACTTGTCAATGTAAGACTGGATATCAAGGCGATGGATCCACATGTTCAGGTAGGTCTAACTTCACTATGTGTACAAACACTGACGGATCCTATATATGTGCCTGTCCAAGTGGCTACACTGGTGATGGATCTACATGTATTGGTTAGTCTATGTAACCACTGCACTAAGTCCTTGTTGCCTATCATCTCCACCTTCAAACTACCTCTTGATTGGTATGCTATTCATAGGAGGAGTGACCACTAAGTGTAATGGCCCATGGGGGATCATACACCTTGGGAGTGAATGAACCGCTACTTTCCTCCAAACTTGTGTCAAAAGTATCCGAGCCGAAACTGATCTTCCAGTTTGATCTGAACAGTACCACATGTTCCCATACTGAGTCAAGCATGGCCTATTTTCTGATTCCTATTCCCAGGACCTGTTCCTTGTCTCCCAGTACTAACAGGTCAAAGTGCCTAACATTACCATACTGGCTAAATATAGAGGCTGGTGAAAGCATCAATAGAATTAAACCTGCGTATCTACACTAATAAGGGAACATGCTACCAATGCGCTAAACCCCTGATATTTGACAGTGACATTTCCATCTTCCAAGTTTCTCTGGATCAGTATGGTGTGCATAGGGAGAATTATCACCAAGTGTACCAACCCTCATGGTGGATACACCAGGGGAGGGAATGAACCCCTATATTTTTCCTTTAAACGAATATCATCATTTGTCCTGTGATTCACTACAGATGTCAATGAATGTTCTGGCATCAATATCTGTAATGCACAAGCTGTATGTACCAACACTCCAGGATCCTACACTTGTCAATGTAACTCCGGCTATCAAGGTGATGGATCCACATGCTCAGGTTTGTATCATAAACTGCTCTGTTACAAGGTTAAGTCTCTCACTTCAATGTTGACAAGTTAAATATGTAATAATTTGATATAAATATCAATAAAGCGATTAAAGGTAGTTGATAGGATCTAGACAAATGGGACCTGCTGGCGAAAACTGAAACTGATTAACTGATGACAATGTTTGCTTACATTCTAAACCCATTTTTCTTACTACATTAGGTGTGATTCATTAACATTTTATCCATTCTGATCATTTGGTTCTGTATATACCATTCCCATAGACTCCTATACTTAGTAATAGTTTGATGAATGTTCTGGCAGTAATAACTGTGCTGCTCTGGCTACTTGCACAAACACTGTGGGATCGTACACTTGTCAATGTAAGACTGGATATCGAGGCGATGGATCCACATGTTCAGGTAGGTCTAACTTCAGTATCTAAGTACACTAAAGAAGATTCTATAAAAATGCAAAATGCATATATTGCAGCATTGCTTATATATTGACAGTTTTACAAACTGTGTTTCAATTAAGATAGTGAAGAGCCTAACATCATGGTATTGTATAAAAAAGCATCCATAGGGTTATTAGATATGGATGAGTGCAGTGGTAGCAACAAATGTCATACAGGCACTTTGTGCACCAACACCCCCGGGTCGTACCAATGTAACTGTAATATATGGGCTTTACAGGAACAGGACTTATGTATACAGGTAGGAGACATGTTTGTGTAGTGGTTCAATATCTAGCTAATTAGGGTCTCATTATCAAAACCAAATTCTTGGCTTAGTGAAATTGGCACATATGTATTCAGGTTTATGTGTACAGTTTGAGATTGAATGCTAAAAGTGTAGCTCAGTGAATGTTTGTTTTTTCTGAAGGTCGTCAGAGTCTCCTTACCCAAATATATTATGATTCTGCAAAAAAAGATTGTAGGCCTATACATTTTGTCCACATTTTCAAAATTCACCTGCTAGTTCAAAATGTAGACAAACTGTTTAAAGAAGGGATTGGAGCATAGATTAAGAGCCATTATACACTTAAAGTGATCTGGAGGGCAATTCTAAAAAGCTGACGATCCTTTTGTGGTCATGCCATGCATTTAGAAACAGTCATTTTAGTAACAGAAGACAGCCATATTTCCAAACAATTATACATTTCCAGTGTTACATATGCCAATTTTATCCAGAAATAATGCAGAAATGTCAGTTATAAACTTTATAAGACCTCATTTGAAGACCTTTGTGTCCTGATGAAATGTGTAATTCCATATCGTGAGTTTTTATGAATCACCCTACATGTCTGCTATCACAATATCTAGATTGATGTTTCTCATTGATCAGAATATAGAAAACACTCTAAGCCATGATTTAAAGCACCTTATGATTGTATCTGTTTCTATCATAGTAATAAAATCAGGGATGTCTGGAATCCTATAGAGGGAGGGCCATGTGCTGTACACAAATAACCAGTTGTAATTTTCAAGGTCTACTGAACATTCTTTTTTACGCCTGTCAGACAACAGGTGGTACTGAGGTGAGGAGCAATGTCAAGGTCTGTCCAGTGAAGGTATCATGTTTTATTTGGACCCTCTATTTTGAGGCACTTTTAGCAAGAAGTGCTTGGAAGAGACTAAGCATGGTACAGCAGATAAGCATTTACAAACTGTACATGTTTCTACAATTGCTAGAAATTTGTTTCTTCAGCAGCAGATATGTCAAATTTAATTGGAGTTGATCATGTTTCAGATATCAATGAATGTGAGGCAGGTACAGCTGGTTGTCATGGTGATGCGGTTTGTGCTAACACTATGGGCTCATTCACCTGTACATGTAACCAAGGTTATGCTGGGAACGGAACAGTCTGCAAGAGTAAGTACTTAGTTGTCAACCCTCATTTTTATTTTTAATTCTCTAAAACAAAGTCTGCATGATTGTTTTGATTGAACAAAATTCTTATTGCCTAAAGAAAGAAGGTTTGAGTAGAATTAATTGAACTGAAAGTTGCATAGACCTTATGGCTAAATTTCATGTAGTGTAAATTACAATTGTTGTCAGGGATACAATATACACGTACATGTGTAACTAACTACATGTGTGCCACAATTAATGTGCATCAAGCCTCAGTTAGAGGTCTCTGGTGGCCAGATCAGTGCCAGTCAGATAGTAATTTGAGTGATGAAATACCCCTAAAATGATTTGTTTGTCTTGATTTCAGTTTCCTTCGAAGTTGAGATCAGATTTCCCACTAGCGGAAAAAACAGTGCAAAAAGACTATATGATGATGATTTGACAACATTCTACACCTTGAAGAGACCCATGGTAGCGAACTCAGTAACTATGAAGATTGATGTGACTGTCTGGCCTGCAGAGGGCACCACTCTGTTCTACATTAACATCCTCCATGGTAAGGTACAGATGACTTACTCCGAATGGCTCAGTGTTTATGTCACTACTAATGGTGTACAGGATCGGTACAAGGACATGACCGGGTCAGTCGTGACAGCTATGAAGGTGTGCCAGTTAGAGGCTGCAGTGGATACGTCAAGCATGATGAGCTGTGTGTGTCTACAAGCTTGTTCTGTTATAATCCACTTTAGACTTGACGCTATACAGACATTGGATATAAGTGAGATTCAGCTTCTGAAAGAACTCTCAGCATAGAATGAAATCGTACTGATATACCGATATACCATACTCGACGTAATTAGCACAAATACCCTAATAAGCACACACCCACCTTTTCAGCACCTAGTGGACATGACGTTTCTGATGCTGATTAAAAAGTCAAAAGCAATTGCTGAAAAAAAATTATAAGATTGCCCTTGGAAGAATAGGTCCATCCTGTATGATATACTGATACAAATGTGTACATCAAATCAAGTCATAAATAATCCTGTTTGATTGATTGAAGGACTATTTTTGAAAAATTCAAGAATTTAATTACTTGTGAATACACATTGAATTATGCACTGATCAACTCAAAGAACGAATAGTACATTGTGATTAACATATCGATATGTAGATTAAAGATTGTTATGAACTAAAAGATGAAGTATTATGAATAAAACTAGTGTAAAATGCACTATTTTGGGTGTTTTTTTTTGTTTTGTTTTTTTAATTTCAAGCTGTTGGTGTTAAAGATATACCAGGTAATTATGGGGTACACCTGAGGGATTTTTGTGTAAAGTTTACTGTAAAACCCTGCATTAAAGCAGCACCTATGTAGAAACTTGTGGATTGATTTTAAAATTTCAAAAAATCATTAATTCTTTCAGCCCCCCGCTGTGAGTATATAATGAAGGCCACCCACAGTGAGTTTTGCAAACTGCAGCGTGGGCGCTATGATGTTTAAATATCACCCATGTGATGAGGATTCACAATTTATGGAGATGAAGCCACCTTTATTTTATAATCCTTATCATTTACCACCAACACAAAAGATTTGAATAAATTTGTATTCTTATGGAGATGGTATTCTAAATTGAAATATCTCCTCCAGTCAGTAGTAATGTATTTTCTCTCCAAGATTGCAGCACAATCTGTGGTATCTTGTGCGAGAGGTTGAAATGATCAGAGTTACAATATCACTCAACATGTCTCTCACTGAGAATGCCTTATCACTCTGGAAGAAGGATGTAATGACATCACACATCCTTCTTCCATTTGGCCCATCAATTACCAGTCAACCGGGATCAGCATGACGACATATCTACTTGTCGCCATTCTTGCCCAAAGTTCACATGCATTTTCTTCATCTCAGTCACCACTCAATTTGGATTCACTTCAGAAACAAGTCAAAGGGACGATAATAGATCACTGAATACAGATCAAGTATCATGGAGTCACGGTACTAATAGGGCCAAGGACGTTCTGATTCCCCCCCATCTTCCACCATAAAACTGGCGTCAATCGGGTTCTAATTTGATGGCGTTCATAAATAAAGGCTTAAATTAAAGCTGAAGTCATTCTTGAAGTCATTTTTAGCATGGTCAATCATAACGGAGTCAGATCCGTTTTTGCACCAGTTGCCATGGAAATCACCATGTTGAATAAATTAAATGATACAGGCGCCCCTGACAAGTCACAAATGTGACCTTGGACCCCTCTCTGACAAAATAGGTTTCCATGGTGACCAAAAGTTTTTTGCAACTTTTTCCCCCCAAATCATTACCTTTCTTCTGGTACCATAATTATTAATCTGCGATAAAAATAAGGTCCCCTGGCACTGATTATATCAAGCAAAACACTGTTTTTAGTTGGGACTATTTAGCTGTCCTAGGCTTACCAGGGCGGATTACTACCGTGACACCTTAACAGCTGGGTTCTTTTTTTCCGACAATATAAAGTTTGCCCAGAAATAAAGATATTTACCTCACTGACATGAATCTCAACTTTTTACATGGGAAATTTGTATATTTATGACCATGGAGCCTATTGAAATATGGGTGAGGGGTCCCTCAGGGGTCAATTCTTTGTATTTTTACCCCATATTAAAAAAAGGGGTTGTTTCGTTGCTGGTACCCTGCACATTAAAAATCTACTGAGTGCTTGCCAGGAACAGATGAATGGAAAGAGGCTAGCTCAGAAATATGTATTAAAGTCAAAGTTAACTCGATTTTTTTACCCTAATTTCCTTAATTTGATATTATAAGATACACTCATCAACACATATTTAGAAACCTATGATGATACACAGAAATCGCTCATCAAATATTTAGGGAATAAAAAAACATAAATTATTCCATAGTCTCAAATGCCCTTAGATACTGTTTAATGTTTCACAATCAATTTCCGCCATTTTTTTTCAATGATTCAAACACTGTTTACACATTAATAACATATTGGTGAACACAAAATAAAACAAATAAGGAGAGATTGTGTCTTTTTTCATCTACCCCTAAACTATTTTGATAAAATATGTAGTATCAAGAGAGTCATGGAAGCACAACTTTTTCTATCGTTGGACGTCCATGGTGACGTCTGGACGGTGTAGGGGAAAATGTCATCTCCCAGTGTATATGTGTGTCCAATTTCGATCCTTTACTCTGTGTTCGGATGATTGATACACAGTATTTAGCAACCTCTGTCACTCAGAGGAATACCATCTGTCAGGCCGGGTCCTCCGGGTCCCCAGCAAACACAGGCGTGCAACTTGCAACTCAGTTGCTGTCAACCTCCTCTTTTATCTCCAATTGTGGCAATTCTAAGATGTTGTTTTCTCTGAAACTCCATATGCATAAAACACAGGTTTCTTCCTCTTCCGTTTACCAATGTTATCATTGGTCTATATCCAATAAATTCATGTAAAATCCATCTGAGCTCAGGTTAGTTTTGAGTCTTCGCAAACTGCGCCGTCTGCGGCCGATGCCACTGTCCCAGCTGTGACCTGCCTGTCACTGTGTAATTGCATGGTAAGGCCTGCCACTTGCTACAAATCATACTACTAATTGCAAAACTATAGGAAGTCCAAGTCTCATGATAAACCATGTCATAAAAAAGTTTTGATTAGGCACTAAAGTGACTAATATTTCAATTGACCTGCTGGCCAACTGTATATAACATTTTTAGGCTCATATACGTTTGATTTATGCTGACACAGATAGATGTCAACTCCTCACACTTATCATCTTATTTTGAACAAGCTGAGGGCTGTACTTTATGACCTTGATATTTCTAAGTAAGGGAGTGGTCATTTTTTAACAACAGGGGGGTTGGTGAAATTCCGCGTTTGCGCGATCAAAATTTTTCCGTCCCCCCTCTGAGGGGTCTGAAATTTTTCTGTCCCCCACTTTTATTCTATAGTCGTGCCTGGGCTTTTTCGCTCACAAGGGGCAAAACTTTTTTTGCCCCCCCCCCTGAGAGGTGTCTGAAATTTGTTTGTCCCCCCAAAGCCACTAACCCCCCTGTTGTTAAAAAATGACCACTCCCTAAAATGTGGTAAAACAGACTCACTGGCATGTCATTGATAAACCATTTTCTCATCACCTACTTTTTATCGCAAATAAATATGAAATGGCACTGACTTCCCATGGCTTCTAACATTGAGGTGCATTTTCACTGCAAAACTGCCATTCAGTGATTTGCAATAATAAAGAATTTGCAATACTCAAGTCACACCATACTTTCAAGCCAGATGTAAGCATCGCATCCGGGTCAGCTCAGGAACGCACCTAACATTTGGACAGTGGTTTGAGGTAAGTTCATTTCCACCACAGAGTGGTATGTTTTGATCATTTTTAGATAGCACCTTGTGTATAACTATTGAAAGTGACATGTATCTTGCAATATAGACCATGTAGATCAGGGATGTTGACTCATAGTGACCTGCACAGCCAGTATTTTGACCAAAACAGTAAGTTTGTCCGACCCTTCAGACTCAGTTTATCCCGCGACTTTTATCCCAAGGCAAGGGCAAGGCTGCACCCCAGATGTACCCAGATGGGGGGGGGGGGGGGGGTAAAATTGTGAGACCAGGGATAAAAAAAAGAAAAATCTTAGGACATAAAAAATATGCAGAGCCTTTTTTGGTGGGGGGAGGGGGACTGATATTTTGTGTTGAGCGATAAGAAAATGAGAAATTAAGAAGAAAATAAGCTGGAAAATGTAGGGGGGGGCTAAAATTTTGAGACCAGGAATCCATAAAAGAGAAAGCTCTGTGAACAGAAAAAAAACAGATAAAAACGGAAGGGAATATGGCAACCATGTGCGTACAAAAACTAGAGGGAAAGGGGGTGCTTTTTTACAATATGAAAGGATCCGGCAGGGTCCTCTATAAGGGGCCTATTTTTGGACATTTTGGGCTAAAAGGGGTATCAATTTCAAGGTGGAATTCTCTTCGAAAATTCAAAAAAAATTGCAGTAAAAGGGGTTGGTTTTGTGGAAAATGTTCCTGCTGAAAGGGTCCCAATTTTAGAGTGTGGTGTAACTTTTTTAAATGGTTTCCCATCAAAGGGGTGCAATTTTAAAAACTAGAAAAAATTAGGGAGATTTCACAGGTTTGCATCTTACACATATTCAAGTAAACCTAAATTGAAACCTATTGAATTGAGTATATCTATAATAACCATTGACAAAAGATCCATATCTACAAGATCAATTTGAAAGTTTCCTGGAACCCCAACCCACTGAAATATTCATATTTTAACATGGGAAAACAAGGACCAACACTTTTTTTGTTTTTCTAAGTAAATACTCAACCAGTACTATTTGAGGGAATGCAAATAGTTTCTAGCAGTTTATTTTTTACAGAACAGTATCATAATAGGTAGCTTACTTATAGGTGCTTCCACAACCATTGTTGAATTTAGGCTCTGGGGCATGGTGTGGTGCAATATACTATGTGATACATGGGGGAGGGGGTAAGCATAAAGATAGGTAACTTCTTTTTTTTTGAGGCATCACCTCGACTATTGTTGGATTTAGATGTTCGGCATGGTGTGGTGAAATATACACAACATGTAATATATAGCTAGAGGTTCAATACATGAAGATAGTTAGCTGATTTTTTTTAGGGGTTCAGAACCCATTCCCACTTCGACCACTGTTGGATTAAGGCTGTTCGGCGTGGTATGGTGGGATTTAGTGTATGGGTGTTAGAAAAGTCCATTTTTACACAACAGTATCATGATATGTAGCTTATTTTTCTTAAGGTGCTACCACGACCATTGTTGGAATTAGGGTGTTTGGCATGGTGTGGTGCAATACTATGTGATACATGGGGAGGGGGTAAGCATAAAGATAGGTAACTTCTTCTTTTTAATGCATCACCTTGACCATTGTTGGATTTAGATATTGCTGAACTACCGGTATCTACACCTAGAAATAGCCTATAAACGACTTGATACATGTACATGGCTTCTGTACACTTTAATATTGCTGAACTACCGGTATCTACAGCTAGAAATAGCCTATAAACGACTTGATACATGTACATGGCTTCTGTACACTTTAATATTGCTGAACTACCGGTATCTACAGCTAGAAATAGCCTATAAACGACTTGATACATGTACATGGCTTCTGTACACTTTAATATTGCTGAACTACCGGTATCTACAGCTAGAAATAGCCTATAAACGACTTGATACATGTACATGGCTTCTGTACACTTTAATATTGCTGAACTACCGGTATCTACAGCTAGAAATAGCCTATAAACGACTTGATACATGTACATGGCTTCTGTACACTTTAATATTAGAGAACTACTGGTATCTACACCTAGAAATAGCCTATAAACGACTTGATACATGTACATAGCTTCTGCACACTTTAATATTAGAGAACTACTGGTATCTACACCTAGAAATAGCCTATAAACGACTTGATACATGTACATGGCTTCTGTACACTTTAATATTGCTGAACTACCGGTATCTACAGCTAGAAATAGCCTATAAACGACTTGATACATGTACATGGCTTCTGCACACTTTAATATTAGAGAACTACTGGTATCTACACCTAGAAATAGCCTATAAACGACTTGATACATGTACATAGCTTCTGCACACTTTAATATTAGAGAACTACTGGTATCTACACCTAGAAATAGCCTATAAACGACTTGATACATGTACATGGCTTCTGTACACTTTAATATCTCAAACTCATGATCCTTGGCGTATATATTGGTGAAATATGAAATATACTAAAGTTGTTTGAGGCTATCTCTGGGTGAATATATACTGGATACCGTAATGTCCCGCGTATAAGGCGCAGCTCGCGTATAAGGCGCATCCCCAACTAAGAGAATGCACACCTCTAAGGGCAGATTTTTGTTAATTTAGTACTGTTCTATAGTAAAATTACTCCCCCTATAAGACGCACCCCAAACTCAAGGCAATGTCCCTCCCACGTATAAGACTCAGCATTTTGTTTGGCGTATAAGACGCGCCTTATACGCGGGAGATTATGGTAGTTCTCAAATATTAGCTAGGAGGTATTACTCATGTACACGTTAGAAATCTAGGCTTTCAGGACTCATAGGACTCTGCAGTCAGGGGTCATTAAATTTTCAAGTCCTAAAATGTGCATCATAATTATATTTTTTCCAAAAAGTCATTCATCATATGAAAGCCATTTGATTTTACTACGATCTGATGAGATTTGAAGTTGCTATCTTCTAAATTAAAAATTTGGAGAAAGAATTCTTCAACTTTTCAAAAAAAAAGAAAAAACACATCTAGGTCGAGTTTGTGAAGCAGTTTTTACGTTCAAAATAAAAGAGAAAGTGAAAATAATGTATGTCAATGTGTAGTAAGCCCTTTATGAAGTAGTTGAAGTAGCATCAACGTTCATCACAAACTCATAATCATCTGTTTTTCTGTATACTTTAATTTTAGAGAACTACCAATATCTACACCTAGAATAGCTGGGGGCGGTTTATGGATTTTGGTGGATTTAGATGGATTTTTTCTGACCCCCCCCCACCACCATTAGAACAAAAATGATCCCGAACCCCCACTAAGAGCTGATTTTGCAAAATGCCCCCCCCAAAAAAAGAATAAATAAATAAAAAATTGGATATGGGTGTGGAAAGACATCGAGATTGATATTTGAATCACCCACATTTAGTTTAGACCCCCCCCTTTGGAGGTTTATTATGTTTTGCCACCCCCATCACCAAGAAGCTCTTTTGTGAACCAAAGTAAACTCCCCCCTATATCTTAATGGGTTAATATATGCACATGGGTTCAGTACACTTTACTATTAGAGAACTACCCGGTATTTACAACCACAGAGAGCCCAAAATGTTGGGAAATGATGCTCTCATACCCCCGCCCTTGCACTATTTTACAAGTTGAAATAAATATGGAGCCTAAATATGACAAATCTCAATTTTCCTGACCATGAATAGACACCATATTTCCCCAGTGCATAAGCAAAGGTTCATTAGTGGCAGATAGCTGAACTGGGCGTGTGATGACTCACCCACAGACTCTTCTGAGTGCTCCTTTGCATTTCTGCACCTCAAATATTTCCTTTGTATTTGGGGCCAATACACTTTGATATTAAAGAATTACTGGTATCTTCCCCCAGAGAATGATTTTATACATGTATTTGTTTTCAACAGGCTTTAATATTACAGGATTAGTGGTACCTACACCAACACATTGCCTAAAATGATTTTATACATGTATTTGGGTTCAATATCCTTTAATATTACAGGATTACCGGTACCTACACCCAGAAATTACCTAAAACAATTTTCTGAATGTAGCCTTTTCAATTTATTTCTATTTGGATTTAGAGTGACGAGATTTTTTATTTTTAAATAAATCTGTAAAATTCTATTTCAGGTTCTATCATAAATAGATTGATCATTAGCCCCATGGAAATATCCCACTCACTTTGTCGATGTTTAAATGGGGATTAATATGCTTTTTAAATTGTATGGTGCGGGCAAATCTGTAAAGCTGCGATTTTCTTTTGCCCTAGCTTCTTAATCCTTGTTAAAGGCCTTATTCCATTTCAGTCAGTCAAAGTCAAGGTTCAGATCAGTCGACTGAAAAAGTCTGACTGAATAAGTGGTAACTGATTCCATTTTGAAGTTTCCTTCTTGACTTTTTCAGTCATTTTTTTCAGACGTTTTCAGTCAGTTCTCAGTCCACCTCTGACTTCAGGTCAGTACACTGGATTCCACTGGCCGTCAGTCAATGGAAAAGTTCACTGAAAAAGCCTTGACTGGAAAAGTCAAAAGTCACACCTGAACTGACAAAATCTGACTAAAAAAATTACCTTTTGAAATATTGAAATAAAAAATATTTGGAGAAAAGTCAAAAACTCACTGGAAAGGTTTGAATTTCACTGGAAAACTGCTTCCACTGACTGCTAAAAAGTTTAGAAAAGTTGACTTCATGAAAAAAGGAAAAGTCTGACATCCACAAGTGAAGAAACTGCCTGAAATGACTGTGTTTAGTTCATGTTTATACAGAGCCAAATGTGTAAGTGTGTGTACATGGGAGGACACAATCTGAGCATTGTGTATGTACAGAGTTACTAGAGATTCATTTTCCATTTTCTACTCTGTGTTTATTTCATGTTTATACAGAGCCAAATGTGTAAGTGTGTGTACATGGGAGGACACACTCTGAGCATTGTGTATGTACAGAGTTACTAGAGATTCATTTTCCATTTTCTACTCTGTGTTTAGTTCATGTTTATACAGAGCCAAATGTGTAAGTGTGTGTACATGGGAGGACACACTCTGAGCATTGTGTATGTACAGAGTTACTAGAGATTCATTTTCCATTTTCTACTCTGTGTTTAGTTCATGTTTATACAGAGCCAAATGTGTAAGTGTGTGTACATGGGAGGACACACTCTGAGCATTGTGTATGTACAGAGTTACTAGAGATTCATTTTCCATTTTCTTTGATATCTCCCTTTATTTTTTTTTTATTTCAGGTTGGTGAGGAAAACGTGAAATGATACCTTCACTCGAAATACTTTGTCATAATGTCCTGGGAGAGCATGCAAATCTATATGATGCTGCATATAGGCCCATTGTGGGTAATTATTTGGTGTCAGAATTAGCAGTTCTAAAGCAAGCAGTTAGGTCACCACATGTGGTCTTTGTTCCACATGAAAAAGGCATTAATTCAACCGCATATGGAGTTGGATCTCACTTCTCTACTCACCCTGGCATTGATTTTTTGTGTCAAGGTTGTAACCATAACTTCCATGACCATAGTATCTCATTTGAAACTGTGGTTGACTGCGAGGATATCTGGACTGTTGATGTCTACTATCAGCAAACTATATACACTCTATCTGATGCGCAGGGTATAGTTACCAGTATAGGGTTTGACACCTCCCTACCAGCTGAAGTTGAGACTCAGTTTATCTACAAAGGTAAACTGTTCTCAAAAGTGGTAGATCTAACCACTCATCAAGTTCAGTACATAGAAAACCCAACTCCATCTGCAGAGAAACTTGACGAAGAGCTCTATTGTGAGGAATGGGGAATCTAACATAATCAAAAAGACTTAGTGTGACAAATCTACAGAAATGGAGATATTTATTGTCCATTTGGCTTGTTATAGCCTATATTATCACACCTGACCACTGATTAGTTTTCACAATGAAATATTTTGTTTCCAGTGTTATCTTTGTTTTGTGCTTTTATTTTTCAGGTCCAAAATAATGAACATTTCCACTTAAAGTTCTTTTAATTTAATTGTATTGATTTTATCCTTTCATTTTCTATGATTTTGTTTTTCAGATACTTTCACTTAGCATAGTTGGCTATTCTTGATTGACCCTCAGCATGGCTGATCACGATGTCATCCCCTTAAAAGGTCCTCATGATACCTTGAGCAACTTTTGGTTGTCCCAAGAGGGAATCCCATACAAAGGGTTGGTATTTTCCAGTACTGAGCATGCCTATCAGCATGACAAGGCAATGCACTATGGGTACGGTACCCTAGCGCAAAAGATTTTTAATGCCCCTGCTGCCAGTGATGCTAAGGCCTTATCAAAGAGTTAGTCTAGAAGAGGTTCCTGGGAGCTTTGGTGGGTAGCTGTGATGAGAGACCTGTTATCGTTGAAGTTTGAGTATGTCCCAGATTTCCGTCAAAGGCTCCTCCAAACAGTTGGCTCTACATTGGCTCACCCAGTTAAAGGGGACGGGTTTTGGGGGAGGTATAATGGCAAGGGAGTTGATAAGTTCGCTCAGCTCCTTATGGATCTTCGGGACCAGAAGGTTAGAGAAGGTAAGTTAAGATATCTAATAACATTTCTTTGGTTGCAGGGTGGTGATGCTGTTTACTCAGACAAAATTTCTACTTATGTTTTATTTTCTTATCACTTTACAGAATGGCTGAGCAATTTAGAGCACCTGCTCTAGATGTGCTAAGAGGGGATCCTTTTGCAACTTTGGTGAAGATACCCCAATCACAAAATGTTTCTGAGAAAGTTGATGTTGATGTTCAGGTTCCCGTTGAAAAGCAGCTTCCTTTTGCTGCATGTTGTATTTGTGCAAAGTTCCTTCTTGAACATCAGGTTAGATGGATGTCAAACCTTGATGAGAAATTGTGGTTTGCCAGAGAAACCCTAACTGAAAGCAGTCCAGTAGGGATAAAAACAAAGATATTTCCACGTAAAGGACTTAGTGTCTCAGTTTGTGGTTCATGCTGGGTCAAGGTTAATTCAGGTAAGGTAATTGAACGTCCAAATGAAGATGTAACAAGCCCAGATTCTAATATTAGAATAATAAGAAAGGACTTTGCTGTAGTTCAGGATACTATTGCTGATTTGAAGACAATTAAGCCAAATGCTGTCTGTTGTGTCTGCACCAGAATTTTGTATCCACATGAGGTGAAGTGGGTTGCAAATTTTGAGGAAAATTTATGGCGTGCTAAGCCACTTATTCCAGAGCATAGCCCAGTGACTATGTAAACCAAAGACTTAAAAAGGAAAACAATGTGTGTTTCTGCATGTGCTCAATGTGAAACCAAGATCAAAACAGGTAAAGTAAACAATTTTGACTTTTTGGACAATTATGGTGACATTCCAGAATGCTTTAAGCCGCTGAACTCATATGCCCAATATCGAAAGCTCTCCATAGCAAACCTAAAATGCTTTACCTATTTAAACTCTGGGTATTCGTACTTGCATAACAGGGGAGATGTATCATTTGGTCTCAAAAAGCTTGAGGCGATGAAGGGAATGATAGGAATGTTGCATGATGGAAATGAGGTGCTGTTTGATACAAGCAATTCTCTTCTGAAAAGGTGTTTTTTCTGGTTAAAAGAAAACAATCCTCTTTACAAGAGATTTCTTTCAGCTCTTGAGACACTTCATGGTTACATTCATCCTATAACATCAGGGAGTGTATTCTGTGGACTACCTGTCCGTACACCTGACATGCATATTCTTGATGATGGTCCCATACCAGCAGCTGACCTAGAGAAACAATCAGGTATACTCTTCCCAACCAAGCTCCCTCAAATGACAAAAGAGCAAATAGATATGTGTAAATCACTGGGAGAGCAAGTAACAAAATCCAATAATACAAATTCAACTGAGCACCCTTATGCTCATGTTGAAAGTGTTTCAATCACTGACCCTGATCTGGAAGCTAAGATATTTTCACATCTGCTTCCCTATGGGCATGGGTCTTGGAGACAACCAGATAAATCATACCCTGGTTTCACACTTGGTGCATATTTCAACCACAGGCTGCTACATGTAGATAGGAGGTGGGCAAATGACAGATGCTTTCCCTTTTTTGCCTTTGATCGAAAAGCAAAAGCTAGGCTCTGCTTTATCAATGGGTCTATTGGTACAAACAAGAACACAGTTGAATGCAGCAGAAGTAAGCAATAACTACTATCAGAATGGGACTGTGGTCAATGCTACTATACCTGGCAGTAAACAGTTTTGGCAAAAGCATTACCTTGATCTTGTTGCCCGAGTCAGTGCACATGGTCCAGGAGATATATTTTTCACTGTGACATTCAATGAATCATGGGCAGAACTAAAAGACATCCTTTCACAATACAAGAGCAAGGCAAGCATACTGCACCCAGTAGAACCTACTGTTTACTTTTTTGAAAGGTACAATGCTGTTAAGCACCTGATAGAGGGTAAGGACTGTGTATTTGGAGAAGTAGACCATGTGTGGCACAGAGTTGAATCCCAGAACAGAGGCGGACTTCACATCCATGGTATTCTCTGGCTGAAGGAAGGTACTTTCAATCCTAACAGCATTGTAGCAGAAATGCCACGGGGACAAGATGAAGTGACAAAAGAGTTGAAGACTTTAGTATCTAAATACCAGTTGCATTCTTGCCGACCAAATAGGTGCTTTCGTACAAGCAAAGGCAAAGTAATGGAAAAATGTAAGTATGGGTTTCCTTTCACAAAGAGGGCATCTGATGGTTATGAGGATGGGGGTGTGAAGTACCTCTACAAACGGTCTGAGAATGAAGATTCCAATGTTGTTCCATACAATCCACTCTTGCTGTTTGCATGGAATGGTCATTTGAATGTGCGGAGGCTAACTAACACAGGGCTAGAGAGGTACTTGGTCAAATATGTGTCAAAGGATGAACCTTCATTTAATGTAGAGGTAGAAAAGGAATCTGAAAGTCTCAAAGTATCTGCAGTCATGTCTGATTGGGGCTCCTGAAGCTATTGCCATGCTGTTATCATACCCCATGGTTGATTCAGACTGCAAAGTGATCTTCCTAGATACAAACTTCCATGATGATCGAGTCAGGTCTTTTAAGCTGAAGGAGGTATTGGAGGAGGAGGAAAGGGAGAGCACTGATGTGTTTAATGATGGACTGAGAGAACACTATATTCAACGTCCTAGGTCAACAGAGTTTGAAGGTATGACTTACCCATACTATTCATGCAACTTTAGACTGAATAAAACAAAACCAAAGACAAGGGATGTTCCAAAACACCTAGATGGTCTCTACGTCTGTCCACTTTCTGCTTTGATCCCACGGTATAGGTTTCTCACAGCTACTGATGGGGAGGCATTCTTCTTCCAGTACCTACTCCTCCATGTTCCATTTCGGAATGAAGACCAGTTCATCAGTATAGACAATGAGACTAAAACATTCAAAGAGGAGTGCTATATCCGTGAGCTATTCATGGAGGAAGATGAACTGGATGTAAGTTTTCATGAAATGAAAAAGCGGAATTTTGATCCCCGACATATAGCAAAGATAGCAAAAAAGATGCTGAGTGAAGATCTTGCTAATTCTGCTACCATCTCTAGAAAGATTGCTGATTTAGAGTATAGGGGAGTCATTCCGTTTGAGGAAGAAACCCTAGAGCCATTTGAAAATGTGCCTCTTGGGGAGTGTGATTCGGAGGACACACCTGAAATACTGAAACTCCCTAACACAAACATCAGTAAAATCCGTCAGGAGCGTGATGATCTCACAGCTTTATACAATCAACTGACAGTTTGTCAACGACGGGTCTATGATTATATTTGTCAGAGTGATGACAAACAAGCTTTGTCGTTTGTAACTGGGCCTGGGGGCACAGGGAAAAGTTTCCTCCTACATGCAATACAATTGCATTTGGAACTATCAGCCAACCTCGTTGAGGTCTTGGCAACATCTGGTAATGCAGCTCAGTTGATTGGTGGGCAAACCATCCACAGTTTTTTCAAGTTGGGTCCAGATTTAGAGAGGCACTTTTCATACAGGGATATTACATGGTCAGCCATAGCTGCCACAGACGTCATCATAATTGATGAAATTAGTATGATGACTAGCGAACTGCTCCAGGCCATTGATGACATCTGCCGTGAGACTGCAGGTGAAGAAGGAAGGGGTAAGCCTTTTGGTGGAAAGACCGTTCTACTGTTTGGTGATTTGTATCAACTGCCAGCTGTTATGTCGGATGATTTCAGGAGGCAGATATACCAAAGTCCACTTTGGTCCAAATTCAAACCATTCTTCCTTGATACAAACTGTCGCCAAAAGAACGACCCTTCTTTTCATCAACTGCTTAACCGTGTCAGAGAAGGGAAGCAAACACTAGATGACATTGATACCCTGAGATCTAGGATTTGTGGAGTTGGGCATGAGGTCACAGAATTGTGCCAGAACCATGACCGGCAGTCATTTACCCTTTGTTCAAAACATGACCAACGAAAGGTGGTAAATGAAAATATTCAGGAGACAACATTAATTGATCAGCCACTACATCAGTTGCATTCTCGAGATTATGATGCTTCAGGAAACCGTCTTTCAACTGAGCATTCTGATGCGCTGGACAAGTTGAAGGGTATTATGCAAAGGCAAATAACATTACGGTTGAATGCACGTGTCATGATAACGAGAAACATAGATTGTCCATGGTGGTGTTGTCAATGGTACAGCAGGCATAGTTCGTAGTGTACACAACACATTCCTCATGGTCGAGAAGTTGGATAGAAGTGATCTGATTCCAGTTCAAAAAGTGAAGCAGAAGGTCATGCTTCCTGGCACAGAATTATCTGTGTATCGGGTGCAGTTTCCAATTACTTTGGCTTTGGCATGTACAGTACACCGTATGCAAGGCCTAACAGTTCAGAAAGCCCATATGAAATTAGATGATAGCATCTTTGCACCTGGCCAAGCATATGTTGCATTGAGTCGTGTGAAAAGTCTAGATGACATTCATTTAACAACCTTTGACCCAAAATGCTTCCTTAAGAATGCAGTTGTGAGTGAGGTCGAACGCACCCAGCCAGAGAAGTGCCCAGCAATATCACTCCCAGCAGACAACTGTTTTTTTGGCATTCTATAGCCCTATTAGGGAGCACAAACTTCGCTGAACAAACAAACAAGTACCAAGGAACCTGTATATGTTAGGTCCCTCTCAAATTCGGCAGTAAATTACGCAGGAGCAAACCACATTTAGGTCGCACATGGACAGAACTGAGCGATAATTGAAGCAAGTAGCAACAGGAAGTGCATGACGAAAACCGTACTCCCGTTCGGCCCATATAAACAATAACAACACGGCATAAGGGTAGCCTCACTCGGTAGACTTTCACGATCATTTTGGCGTTTGTTGGGCCTCTCTACGACAATTTTAAGCTGTACAATATATTTAAGGAGTGACATACCGAGGCAGATATAAATGCTGCTAAACAGGCAGTTGGTAGTTGAGATATCATAGAGCCTTGCTGTGGTATCTGACTTGAGTGTGCTGGGTGTGTTCGAGACACTACTACTACAGTTAGTAACAGTAACTCTACAACTTTAAAGTAAACAACTATTCTTTAAGCAACTACACTCTGAGAAACCCCCATAAACTATATATTGTTAGAATCGTGAGATCAAGCCTGATTCAATGCACTTGATAATTAGTGGGTCTGACGCACAGGGATTGGAACCGCTCTACGTGCTCGGCAACAAAACTGTCAGGCAGACAGTCAGATCGTGACGATTCAAAGTTTGCCAGAAAGTAGACGCTCCAAGGACTCTAGATCCAAAAGAATTTTTCAAATTGGATGGTTCTAACCGGTCCATATTGAAGGTCTAACTGAATGCACCCAAAGGTATGGAGGCAGGCTCTATGTAACATGTAGTAGCCATACATAGCTCCATGTCCATGTGTTCTCAGTTGTCGGTGCTGTATCATCAACTTAAGCACATATGAAATATGAGTATATAACCCAGTGAACTACTGCACAGGTCGATTTCCTATTAGCTGTCCCTCCCCAGCCCTATTGTGACTAAATACCCAACACTGGTCAAGGTTTTGTCAGCTGGTAGGGGTTAGACCTTGTGCATCTTTAGACTTCGCCCAGGTTTTAATATGTCAACATCAAGTGTCAGTGATCAATATGGGGGTGCTGTATCTATTCCAACCGGTGCACCTCTGGTCACAATGGAGAGCAACTCATCTGGGGAAGGGGAGGCCCCTATGGACTGTAAAAACACTGACAAAGCAGCGAAAAAAAGAATGCCTGAAGAAGCAGGACTGTCTGATGATGATACTGATAGAAAACTGAGGGTCACCGAAGAAGCCCACCAACACCAGTCTAACAGCAGGGTAGCTGGTTCTGCTAGCAAACCTACACTAACCCACAACATCAACCCTGAGGAGCTGAGTTTACTCACGCTAGCTAGAACTTTAGCCAGGATCGAGGAACGGCTTATCAGAGTCGACAACACTGGTCAAACTACTGCAAGCGACATCAAGGAATTCAACGATAACCTTTCAAGTGTGGCGGAGGATGTAGAAATCAACAAAGGCGACATCCAGGTCCTGAAGGAGCAAGTCGCTAAGCTCCAGACGGATCTAACGGAAACAAAGAACCAACTATCAGAGACGAAAAACAAGCTGGAGGAAACTGAGATACAGGTTAAAGAAAATAAGGCTCACCTCGAGAGAAATGAGGACAACACCATCAAACAGGAAGCGTACTCAAGAAAATTGAACTTACTGCTGGATGGCCTCCCAGAGGGTGAAAACGAAACATCTGAAAGTTTGAGGGTAGAGTTGGGAAGAATCTTTTGGCGCCATGCAAAAATGGAGAGTAGCTGCATTGACGTGGCTCATCGCATTACGAGGAACCCTGGACAAGCTACAAGGCCTGTACTAATAAGGCTGAAATTCCTGGATGCAAGAAATAAATTGTGGGGGCGAAGAGCACAGTTTAGGGACTACAAAGTAAATGGTGCCCAACTCTGGCTCAGTGAGGATATCCCCACCAAACTGAAAGGGGAACTAGCTAAAGTTAAAAAGACGTATTGGGTGGCCAAGAACCATGGCACTTACAGAGAGGTGAGAATGTCGGGCACATCCCTGTACCTCGATGGCAAGCTCTACAACAAAGAAAACTGGGACACTCTTCCTGAATATTTGGGACCAGAGGCTCTGGCTACACTAGAGAATGAGAACACTGTAGTTTTCTTCACCAAGGCCTCCCCTTTTAGCAACCACTACCCTGCTACATTTAAGATTGGAGACAAGACCTACACATCAATGGAGAAATACCTCGCCATACAAAGATGCATTATCGCAAGGCGTGAAGACTTAGAGAGACAGGCATGGCGGCTGGACGTGCCTGCCAAGCTAAAGGGCATACTACACAAGTGCAGGAAAGAGCACAAGGACGAATGGATCCCTAAATCCAAGTCCATCGCAATGGAAGGGATTAGGGCTAAGGTCCAACAAAATCCACTCATTCGCCAGCGTCTCCTTAGCACAGGAAACAAGGTTATTGGTGAAGCCTCAAAAGATGCTGTATGGGGCATAGGGATGAGACTGACTGATAAGAACGACTTAAACCAGGAGCTATGGTCTGGAAAAAACCTGCTTGGTAAAATTCTCCAAGAAGTGCGCCAGGAATTTGAGGATACTGCTTAACTTACTCCGCCCCAAAATGTGTACATGTATATGTATGTGTATGTGTTGATGGTAATGACTGCAACAGCTGGGTATAATCGTGTGGTGCTTAAGATTCATTCAACTTAGGGATGGATCGCAATAGTCTTAATTAAAATACCCAACAAAAATGAACATATAATCAAACAGCTCTCTCAGGTGCATGAGACGCATGGTATATGGAGCAACTAAATGTGAATGCTCTACTTTTCTCTTCTTGTGTGTTTATGTTTATCTGTTATTTGTGTGCGCAAGATTATGTACATCATTTTGGTAGTTGTGTTATTGTATTTTGCTTCTATGAGGTGCCAACAGAATGTTAGCAAGGCTTACATGATGATATATGTGTATTGTACCCTCACAGCGTGGCTGTGGATGATTGTAAGACAACTGAACCTAAAAAGTAGAGTTATTGGTACCCCACAAATTCTGTGTAAAACCAAATATAATATGACCCTTATTCTGAATCCAAAATGTTATGACCAATAACACAAGAGTGATTAACCTATGCTCCTTTAATGTTAATGGCATAAGGGTGAGAGATAAGCGAAGAGCTATTTTCAAGAAGCTAAAGGATGAAAGTTATAATATTGTCTTCCTTCAGGAAACCCACTGCACAGCAGAAGTGGAAAAGATTTGGAAGGCTGAGTGGGGTGGTGATATGGTATGTGCAAATGGCAGCTCATCATCCAAAGGTGTAGCCATACTCTTCAATAGAAATTACCCTTACAAGTGCCTAGAAAAGACACTGGATGCCAATGGGAGGTATATTATATTGCACATCGAGGTTCAGGGAGCGGAGTATGTCTTATGCAATAATTATGCTCCAACACAAAACTATGAAGCAGACCAGATGGCTGTATAAGATGAAATATCAGATAGATTAAAAGGCTATGAAGTCGAAAACTTTCTCCTTGGAGGTGACTTTAATGAAACCCCAGACCCATATATAGACAGAAGGGCAACTAATAGTATAAGGGCAGCTAATAAGCAGTATAGGAAGCAAATATACAGTCTACAAGATACTCTCAGCTTAGTAGATATATGGAGAGTTAGACACCCTAATTTACGTAGATATTCTTGTCATAGGCAGGAGCAAGCATCCAGGATAGATTTCTGGCTAGTGTCTGAGCATTTGACAGGCTTTGTTCATAAAACAGATATCCGTCCTGGAACGCTGTCTGACCACAGTAAGGTAACACTGGGAATCTCCAGTGCTGACCAGGACAGAGGCCCAAATGTGTGGAAGTTTAATAATACCCTTCTCTCAGATAAAGACTATGTGAATCAACTTAAGACTATGCTTGGAAAATGTAAGATAGAATACCAGGATCTGGCACCCAATGCGAAGTGGGAGATTCTGAAGTATGAGATAAGGAAATTTTCAATTAATTACAGCAAAAAAAAGAAGGCAGAGTCTAAAAAGGTGGAGAGGGAGTTAGCAAACAGTCTGGGCAAATTGACTGCAGCCGTTGATGAGGGCCATGATGTAATTGATGAAATGGAAAGTGTTAAGAGAGACCTGAAAGATATTGAATTAAAGACAGCTAGAGCCATCATGTTTAGGTCAAAAGCGAATTGGTCCCAGGTGGGTGAACGACCAACCAAATACTTTTTGAATTTAGAAAAGAAGAATTTTATGGACAAACTTATTACTCAACTGAAAGATCTAAATGGGCATATAGTCACTGAATGCAAAGATATCCTTAGCGTACAGAAGCAATTCTACAGAAATCTGTACTCAGATAGCTATAGAGAGTTAGATGATATTGATGACAGTTGTCCCTTCATAGATACAAACAACTTAGCTGTCTTGTCTGACAACCAGAGAGAGATGATAGAGAGACCCTTATCAAAGTCAGATTTTCTCAACAGTCTTAAATCCTTAAAGAATGGGAAGTGCCCAGGCACTGATGGGCTAAGTGCAGAGTTTTATAAGTTCTTCTGGACTGATATTGGGGATGATGTTAGTCAAAGTCTACTCTATGCCACGGAAACGGGCAGCTTGAGCCAAGAACAGAAACGTGGCATTATAACCCTTATCCCTAAAAAGGAAAAAGATAGACTCCAGCTAGGAAACTGGAGGCCGATCAGCCTGTTGAATACAGACTATAAGATCTACACCAAGGCCCTGGCAGAAAGGATAAAACCCCACCTCCCTAGTATTATAAGCTCAGATCAATCTGGATTTGTTAGGTCAAGGTATATAGGAACAAGTATTCGCACAGTTGAAGATATATTAGCATACACCACAAAGTTAGGTCGCCCTGGTATTCTGATGGCGGTTGATTTTGAAAAAGCATTTGATAGGATAAGGTGGGAGTTTATCTTAAAGGCACTTGAAAGGTTTGGATTTGGGGAAAAATACATCTCATGGGTCAGGATATTATATAAAGACATTGTTGCCTGTGTCATAAATAATGGGTACACAAGTGACTGGTTTGAACTTGCATGCGGAACCAGACAGGGATGCTGTCTATCGCCTTTTTTGTTTGTTATTGCTGTAGAACTGTTAGCTCATAATGTACGCATGAATGTAGATATTAAAGGTATAAGACTTGGTACTAGAGAAGTAAAGATATGTCAATATGCTGATGATACCACTTGTTTTATCGAGTCAGCAGCAGCTCTACATCACCTGCTGGACTGTTTGAGAAGGTTTAGGAGGTACTCTGGTCTGAAGGTGAATAGATATAAGACACAATATCTTGCACTCGGTGGTATTGACACTAGTCAGACTGGATTGGAGGGTCTTGCATGGAGCGAAAGATTGATTGTCCTGGGCATCTCTGTAGCACCAAATAGGACAGAAGCCCAGAATTACTCGTGGAACTTTGAACCCCAGATACAAAAAATCACCGGCATAAGTGAGAATTGGAGACACCGCAACATCTCACTCAAAGGTAAAACTATCATCATAAACAGCCTAATGCTACCATGTGTGATGTTCCCGGCCTCAGTCACCACTACACCATCTAGAGCAATAGATGAAGTCAATAGAGTTGTTGACAGATTCCTATGGGGCTCCAACAGGAACAAGGTGGCCAGGGCACGTGTTCAGGCACAGACTAAGCATGGTGGACTTGCAGTAGGCAACTTTAAAATGAAAATCATTGTATCTAACATAAACTGGATCAAAAGGTTCTATTGGGATACCACCATGGTTCCATGTGATTTTATTAAGTTATTTCTCCATGAAGTGTCTGACTTGAAACTGTTCATTCATACAAAATCAGATATTAACATACCACGAGAAGCAAGCCCATTCTATTATCAGGTCCTCAAGGACTGGCATGAATTCCAAAATGTCTCACTAGTAAGAGAAACGGAGGTCCGTAATGAAGTATTGTGGAAGAATAAGTTTATCACTATCAATAATACATTTTTAACAGCAAAACGTTTTGACATTCAAGATGGCAGCAGTCAGCATTTTCGCGTTGGTGGTAGGTGAATTCTTATTGATTTTAAATGATATTGATCAAATATTGATTAGTTAGTCACTCAAACACCTTAACATAAATGTAAAAATGAACTCTGACTAGTTTGAGCTTCACCTGTACCATTTTATTGTAGTCCTAGTTACTTGCTATGGCTGCATGTATGTAGGGCTGCACCATGCTATCCAATGGGTATGTGAATCAGTGGTCCTTAAAAGGTTAAGGCTTTATGTCATGGCAGATACAATCATTACTATAGAACAGAACTGGACATGTTGTATTCAATGGGGGCATGGAATACAATGTGGTTGTATTCAATGGGTATCCGCCATCTTGGATTTCGAACAGACCTGAGATGTTTTTCTTTATTTAAAATCAATTTAACCCTGTAGGCCATGACATAAATGCAAATGTCCATTCCAGGGAATGAATTTCCATTGTATTCACCTCACTCCCTCAGTGAGGCCTGTCCACATTCAACTCTGCCCATAAGGCATCGTTGAATATAGACAGCCTCACCTCGGTGAATACGATGCAAATTTCCTCCCTGGTGATGGACATTTGCATATTAATGTAGTGCTGCTAATTGCATTATGCCTGTCAGCCGGCATGATGCACCACTGAAGTCTTTAGTCACCAGCACTTGATTGAAGCATTATGCCTATCCTCTACCCTTTATACTCTGATAGGGTAGGTTCGTCTGGTAAAACAGGTGGAGCCACTGTACTCTGACATTCTCCTACCCTGCAAAGATCCACAAATATACCTCACCTTGGGTGAAGCACCATCCTGATAGCTCAGCGGTAGAGCTGCTGTAGAGCTGTGGTAGAGCATCGGTAGAGCAGCGGTCTTAAAATCTGTGGGTTCCAGGTTCAATCCCTGGTTGGGATATTGACTTTTCCAATGCTGACGGTTACACTGGTATCCCAACCCGGCATTCCTGTAGGAACCCAGTTAAAGTGTATGGATCAGTTTGGGAACAATGTTAATAAGCATTGTTAAGAAATGCCCTCCAGAGGATCCTGTGAACAGAATGCCAGTAACTCTGGGTGTGACTCAGTACTAGAGAATATGGTTGAAGCTGGTAGGGAGGAGTGTAGCAGGGTAGGTTCGTCTGGTAAAACAGGTGGAGCCACTGTACTCTGACTCTCTCCTATCCTGCCATGATCCACACGTATACCGGTTGGGATATGGAGTTTTCCAATGGTGACGGTTACAATACTATAACTTATAGACAAGATGTTAATGCTTAAACTATCCTCTCAAAGCCTTAATTCCTGATGCATGGATGCAGCCTTAGTGAATGCACTCACATCATCATGATGCATCAGTACAGTCCTGCATCGGTGACTTTTCTAATTAGGGGTTTGATTTTTTTTATGTCAACAATGAAAAACCACTAAAGCAATCTGTGTTTCTATGATGCTAATAATGCAATAATGACTTCAATAATTTCAATAGCACAGTTTAGATATGACCTTTTCAGAGAGAATGATTGGAAAAAACATTAGCTGATATTGGTTTGTGCGATTTTGCTGTTTTGTGTAATGAACACAGTGCTGACTAAGTCTCTTACGCCAACCCTCCAGGGGAGTTGCATGAATGTTTTCTCATCTTTCTGTTTCAGTCTGGCTTTCTTACCAATATGCTCAACTTAATTCTTCCTTTCGCCAAGAGGTCAGCCACAAGATAGACAATATGCTCATGAGCTGTGTAATATGTGGATCAATGTGGTAATTTAAGGTACACCCGCGCACCCCCTCGCAGGGGTGCCTTTTACCGTGTTGATCCACATATGCAGGAACTACTTGCTTATCAAGGTCAGTTTTCAACTGAATGTAGGTCCAAAATGTTGTCTTCTTCCATTTATCATTTGCCATTCATAGTTTGCCATTTGCCAATTATCGCTTGCCAGGTGCCAGTCATGGGCATGGTTAGCTGCAATTGCCACTCATATAGTCAAAGGTTGCCATTTGCTAATCATGTGTTTGCTGATTCCCAGTGCATTGCTCAGCCCTGTTGACAAACATCACATACCTGAAGCGTACTGGTGACAATGGCATCATGCGCTTGGAGGCACCTGATGAGGCACTGATGGCATGCTTCAGGTGAATGATGATGGCTAGCCTCATTCTGAGTCCAATTAGGTCATGAGACCATGATGTCACACACAGTGATGGTGGAATCAAAAAGATTAGGGCTTAATTGTAAAGCAAATACTCATACTCCAAGCTCTAATAGAACTAGAAAGCTGAGGAAGGAAAAGGATAGTGTCCCTACGCTGTTCGTCAGTGACTGATCTGATGGCAATCAGTCGGCTGTCAGTCAGCAGTCAGTTGTTTTGTTTAAATATATATAGGCTAAAGGAGAAATGGTCACGTGACCTTCCACTCTCATCACTGGCCTGAAGCATGGGGGTCAGTGCGTCGTCAGGTGCCTCCAAGCATGTGATGTTGTCGGCACCAGCCAGCTTCAGGCATGTCTCAATGTGTCCATAGGGGACAATTGCTAGTCATAGGTTGCAAGCTCTCATTTGTCGGTTCAACGTTTTCAGCTACAATTTCTATTTAACATCATGTCAATTAAGGGGCGAATGGGAACAGAGTCACTCATTATGACTAGTATCTGTATGATTGACTGATAATTTGCAAATGACAATTTCTAAGTGGCTACTGTAGTAGGTATGGCATCATTGGCATGAATCTTGCAGGAGACGGAACCTGAAATGGAAACAGTACCCTATTTTCTTTTTTGATGGCATTTATACGAAATAAAAAGATCCTGGCACAGATGTGGAGAAATTTGTCACTGTAAAGGGAAGTAGCAGGTTTATCTGATGATGTCATGCTTTGCACAAATGTATCAGGTGCTGCATTATAAATTTATGCATAAAAGGTTTGATAAAATCTGTTTTGATTGTAATATTACTGAAGTGCCTGTGATCATGAAATGTATAGGAAATTTCTGCAGGTTAATATAGTGATGTTGTCAAAGGAATAGATAAGTTATTTGTTAAAATAAAAAAAAAACACCTACGAAGAACACCGGTGCATCCTATCAGTGATGTGCATGCCCTACTGGGATGCATTTTGCCCTTTGTGACTTCGTATAAGCTTGCTTCTCTGCTCTATGGTGATTTACAAATTATGTCAGAATCTTTTTATTTGATATAAATGATATCAATTCAAACAATCACGAAAGTACTGTTTCCCTTTAGGCCTTAGGACTTTGAAGGGCATTGTGACTAGGGGTAGAGGGAGGTGGCTGTCAAATGTCTGGTCTCAGTCAGTAAAAAATAAAATATAATTTATATTACTACAACATTCTCAGATTGAAAAGTTTTCAGGTCATTGTTTTTCAGGGATTTCTCTACCTTCTTGGATCCCGTGTATGGAAACTGTTACACATTTAACAATGGATACAATAAAACTTAAGTAAGGACCATGAGAGAATCAGGGCCGCGCTTTGTTAAGTCCTTTTCATTAAATAAAACATACCTCGGGCAGTAAAAAAGAGGATGGCGAATGATGGGTTTAGCCCTGTTGCAGAGTCTGCTGACCCGAGGTGTAAACTAAGAAAGGACTTAATGGGGGTCACATTTCAGCAACCTTTTTTTGAAATTTTGTTATTCTAAAATATTTTTTATGTGTTTATTGCAACAATGATGTGTGAGTTTCATCTAAATTTCCCCATAAATCTGGATAGGTTCATATATATATATATATATATATATATATATATATATATATATATATATATATAAATATATATCATGGGCGTGGAAAGCAGGAGGGACAGTGGGGACATGTCCCCCTCACTTTTTGGTCAACTCATCAAAAGGTCAAAACTAAAAGTATTTTATTCCTTAGTGGGAGGTCATATAGCTTACAAGATTTCAATATGGTTTGGGTGAGTCTTAATTTATTTTTTACATGCATTTAATTATGAATTTTCATGAGCGGAATGTTACTGATAGAGTCCATCTCATCTGGTTAGGGAATATCACCAGTCTTCTTATTATATGCAATCTAGAGGTACCCTTGGCGGGTCTTCCATAAGTTTTTTTGATGTACTCTGGGTATTACCCATGCCAGGTACTTATTTATAAGTGATATTCAATGGCCACCACGATCAGTAACGTTCCAGGGACATTACTGATGGTTATAGATATTGCTGGATGGTCAAAGTTATATTTTGGATAGTATCAAACTACCCCCTTGTATAGTGTTTTTAGCATTTCTTTTTATTTGTAGACATGTCTGGTTAATGTGAAAGGAGAACTTTGTGTATGTAAAGATTTCCGCACCACATATGAATAGGCAACGTTACTGATGGTACATGGGATTTGGCCTCAATGCAGGTACTGATGATGCAGTACAAGTATTATATATCAGGCTAATTGTAATTATTCTGTACAGTAGCTCTACTAGAAACAATAGACAGTTAATATAGTCATTGTATGAAGGATTTTGAATGAGCTAGGCTAGAATTAAGAAATGGGAGAATAGATAGACCGATAGATCTATCTATAAATAGATAGACAAGTATAAAAAACATGACACCTGTACAAGAGCATAGGAAGTAAAATTATGCTACCTTTGAACATTATCTGATGTAAGGGATTCAGCAATACAGACAATCATACATAGGTCTGCAGTAAACCTGATGCAATATAATGAGTTATACCAAGATTTTTGGCACTTCCGGTGGGTTTATATGCAGTTTAGCCGTGCATTATTCTGCATATACTACCCATGTGCATTTTTTAAATTTTTGGTATATACTTTTTCGGGGTCAAGTTGGACTTGACCCCGGTGATGAAATCCAATGCGAAAATAAATAAGTTCTAACCTGAGGACCTAGTGCTATGTTTCCAGTCACTTTTCGTCTTGATTCCAAGCTTGTCATGTTATAATATTCAAATCCCAAGAAGTTTTCGATCCATAGAAGAGGAATGCGTGCTCATTTTCTCCATTTTCTTCGATATAAATAAGAATCCATTGATTTTGACATCGGACGCGAGTCGCGGCCCGTGGCCACTCTGCGTGAAGCCATTGTTTTTGTTCCTTGCCGGGAGAGGTACCGCTGTGTATACAGTCACTTTTCGAAATTGAATCCAACCATGGCAAGTTTTCAAATTAAAACATACATATCCTTAGACATTCTAGATGAGTACTCCATGCTTGATATGTCCGATATCTTCGATATTTATTATTTATAAATAAGAATCCATTGATTTTCCAAACCGGTCCGAAATTTTCAGCGTCTTCCTCGTACAGCGAGCGGATGACCTATATCCACATCCGGGCCACTGACACACTTTCGCCGAACAAGGAGGCGGTGGGAATGGCCGGATTGCGACTTGCTTACGATGGAAAAATCAATGGATTCTTATTTATTTTGAAGATATTGGACATAATACGTATGGAGGGATCATCTAGACTATCTAAGGATGTGTATGTTTTAATTTGAAGACTTGTCATGGTTGGATTCCATACGAAAAGTGACTGTATACACAGTGGTACCTCTCCCGGCAAGGAACAAAAACAATGGCTTCGCGCAAAGCGGACATGGGTCGTGTCGCTTGCACTTACAAAATGTCTTCTCCTGGCTATATTCTTTGGATTTCAGGTAAGAAATTGATACAAAATGGAGGAAATGGTGGTATAAACCTATTAGGTCATGGATATGGGGGCCCCACGGGCTGTATATGCTGTATATACAGCCCTAGGGCCCCCATATCCATGATCTATTAGCTTAATAATTTGCAGCAAATATATGAAAATGATGTACTATGAAATGACAATATATGAAAAGCATTTTTGATATGATGAATGATCAATAATATTTCAGGTCAGCACTACTCCCACAGAAATAAGTTCTATCCAATAGAGTCACATTTGAGGCATATTATGATAGGCAAAATAGCAATACTGGTAGAAAAGAACAACGTCTTTTTATAGCCTTACTTAGTGTATGTACAATCATGTTTGCTCCTATGGCATCTGTCAGTGAATGACAGCCATTGGTTGGTGTCAGCTTGTTTAGATCACTTGAACATTTTCTGAACCCATTTGAGGATGCTGATGCATTAATGCATCATGCCCACTGGTCGGCATGATGCAGCAATAAAGTGCAGTCTCACCAACACTTCATTGGTGCATCATGACAACCAATGGGCATGACGCATTTGTGCAAGAGTTGTCCTTTAAAGGTTAATCTGTGCAGGCTATGGACAATCCTTTAGGGCCCACCAAGGCCCTTCTAACTTCTAGTGGGCAGCTTGATGTTCATAGTGAATAAGTTCAATTATAGGCAGAATGTAGAATGGTCATAGCACAACACAGACTAGTGTGGCCAGTTCTCAGTCGTACCAGCTTCAAAAATCACCTTCATATTATTTAAAAAAATAAGTCATGACCAACCTGAACCAAAATCTAGTTTATTTCATTGTAGCCCTGCAACTATCAATGTTCATCCAGGCAGCAGAGTATCATAAGGCAGCCTCCCACTCCAAGGAATACCACTTGCAATACACTCACAGGACCACATGCCAATGCTGGGAGATGAAGGATTCAGTGTAAGACCTGGAACTGAGACCTATTTTTATTTATTTATTTTCACTCTACAAATCACGCCTGATGAGACACTTAGCTTGAAACCACACCACAACAACCCACTCCAGGGATATCCTAGAATATCTGTCAAATCCACAAGTTACCATGACCACAATTGTTCAGGGGATTGACCCAATTAAAGATCCATCCCATTATAGAATTCTGCTTGACCTAATTCTGAGCTGTCATGATACCAGAAAGAGGCTACTGCTCTCTGATTGGTCCAGAGCCTCATAACCTTGGTTACTACAGTGGATGCTGCAGTCAAAATCTGACATTTAGTGGTAGCGATAGATAGGGTGCAGACACACACCGTTCTTGCTCTATTTGGAACTGAGACCTATGTCGCCATTAAAGAGGTGAGGTAATCTCTTTAAAGGAGTGACTCAGTGAGTCTAAGCCTTTATTTCTAAGTTACTATAGAACGGTACTGGAATGCCATTCTCAAGGTGGGCGTGAAGAAACACTATCCCACTCTCCACGCCGGCAACTTTCTCCATGCTCCTCAGGCTGAGCTGCTCACTACCTTCCAAATTCAAAATGGCAACAAGAACATTGCAGCGTGGGCGAGAATGGTAAAATAAGTGAGTTTTTGTCAATTTAGGCCATTGAAACCATGAAATAAATACAGAGTTTAACTCAGATTTGTCATTTCATTTTATTTCTGCACTTGCAAACGACATATCATCGTTGAACTCTGAATGGACTTGGGAGGAGACCTTACTTCCTAAGCCGGGGTGTCAGAAAAAGGGGGGGGGGGGAAGGGAATATATACTGCCCCAAATCCCCCAAGAATTTGGAAACCATATGTGATAAGTAGAGAACTTGACCGCTTTTACTTTATTCATATACTGTACATTATACCATTATACCATTCATCCAACTTTGTTTGTTGACCTTGCACAGAAATCGCGAGATTGGAAAGAATTTGGAGTGGAATTGGAGTTAAGTTTTTCTGAGCTTAACCTCTGCTCTACACCAGTTCCCTCTGACAGAAGTGTACAAAACCCTGTCCTTAAGGTTCTTAAGGTGTGGAAATACAAGAAGATATCTCATACCAGCAGCTTAATTGTGGCGTTGAACAACAAGGGTCATGCTGACATAGCTCTTTATGTAGAAAGTTTAACGGAGGTTTCAGCTTACTTAAAAGACATCCCTATTGAGGTTTGAGTTTTCATTCACAATGGATCAACAAGAGCTACCACCTCTTTCTGTTGCATATGGACCAAAATGAAATACAAGTGAAAAAAACCTATGTTGTGTTGTGTTAATTACACATTTCAATTCTTGATGGTCAAAGGAAAGTTGCATGTCACATAGTGTACAATACAATAGCTATAACATAACATCCACTAGGTGTCAGGTGTAAGGCAGTCTTTGCAAGACATTTGGTCCTGCAGATTTCAAGTTCTGCAGGCCCAGTTCAATTCTCTGAGGACAGAAACATAATGAGTAACTAAGAGCATTTTTTGAAAAATAGAAAAATCATAAAGCAAGGATATACATTCTATTTTCACCATGAAATCTATAAGGATTCATGAAGTTCTGGTAAAAAAAAATCATAATCAGGAAATGGTCCGATAGTTTGGCAATTTCTGATGGCCCGGGAACCATTCAGATGGGTATAGCGGGTGTCCAACGGGAATTGGCAAAGACTGGTAAGGATGTAGGTAGTTTTGTTTTTTTTTAACCGCAAGGGGGCTCCACTAAAACCCAGCTATAAGCAGTTCTGATAATATCCACTAGGTGTCAGGTGATTACATGACAGTTGCCATGGGAACCACCTCTCAGCCAATCAGATTTTGAGAAGCGAAATCACATACCCATATATGGTCATGGGAATGGCTTCCGGTGAAATGCTGGCTTCTGTTTGGATGAGAAGTCAAGGTCAAAAGGGCACTTCCGGTTCGTAAGTAGGTCAAACGGATTTCATGTCCCTATGGGCTGAGTTTACCCCTATATACTACATTTATATATATATATATATAAATATATATATATATATATATATATATATATATATATATATATATATATATATATTCATGGTACAGCAAAGCTAACTCTAAAGTCAACTATATTTCAGAGGTTTGGCTAACCTTCAAATTTGGTTCATTCAAGCAGATTGTAGCTAAATCCTGATTAAACCTTCCCAATTCTTGATCCAAATTCTCCTAAATTAGCAGGTTACTATCTTACAGAGGTTGCTTCACAGAGATTTTTACGCTATTCTGTGCAGCACGGATGATAACACTTAAAGTCATTCTTTTTTTCCCTTAACTATTTCCAGGCGTTTCAGTTTTTGTCTGATCTGGGTAGAACATTGGTTTGTGGCTTGGATTCTCCGTAATGACATTCATCATGCTTGTTGAATTCTTATTTGATCTTGCTTACATTGCCCTCACCATGGCAAAGCATGCGAGTCAAAAGAACAAGGTACAGAAAATAACCTCTGATGCGATTGTTTAGTAGTTTACCATATTCTCATGCCTAACTGCCAGGTGTAAGCTTATTTCATTTATAAAAAGAATGGCATTAAGATAAATTTGGCCTGTGGCAGCTACTCTTAGGGGCCTTCACTCTACTACAGTATTACATTATAGTGACTACAATTTCTGTTCTATTATTCTATTATTCTGTTCATGTATATACTTCATTTATCAGCATTATACAACAAAATGCTGATTGTTGAAATATTGATACTCTACAAAATGAAACTTGCTTACCATTTAGCCGAAGCAGGCACCATTGGAACCACTGAATGTTTACTTTCATTGTTTAGCATTAAATGACTTAAATACTCACAGTTGCAAAGTAATTATATATGTATCTTTGACCCTTGATCTACTGACCATATATGTCTTATAAAAGCAACATTCCTATACAGATATGCCGTTTCAATCCTCTCATTCTGTAGAAAACAGTGGCGGATATTCAAGTCTGATGTCATACACAGATGATCCTTTACATTTATTTACTATTTTGTACTTAGATTTAGTTGCTTGTATGAAGTTTTGTAACAATTGGACTCCTCCTAATATTAAAATAATTGAAAAATTTTGAGAAAAATGGAGTTAATTTTGTAAAGAGTACACACTTCCATCTAGCCTCTTTTGGTTAAGCAGTTCCTCTTTTGGCTGCTATAATATAGCATAGTATGTGTTTTTTTATTTGTGAAGCTCATTGACCTTGATGAAAGTAGCGGAATTGTATGTGTGTAATTTTGGTCAATAAAATCTTTTAAAAGTAACCCTTATTCTCAATCCTATTGTCCGATCTATTATTGATGCGTCCAGTTTCTACACTTAATTTTCAAGTTTGCCAAGATTAACTGGTATGTTATTTCCAGTTTGGTCTTGAATATTCATTTTTTTTTCAGGAAAAGTAGTTTAAAAGGGCTCAGCTTGGATAAATCTTTTAGATATTTCTCATGGAAAACGTCTATGAAGATTTTGATGGAAATATGCTATCTTAGGGGTGATCTCATTTTGTTTTCTTTTCATGAAGATGAGAAGCTTTGTGGAAGCTTATGGGACGCTTTTGGGAAGCAGTTCATTTTCACCTCAATGGAGAGTCTTTAAGGGTCAAGAAAGGGGTCGTTGTCTCTGCTGTCGAGTTCCCGGGTCATCTCTCTAAGGGGCAAATAATCAGATTATCAGTATTTATTAGCTCATCCTCTATGTTTCTATAAATAGATTAAACACATAGTCATGAATTTACCACCAGATCCTGGTGATGCATGTATGATGTGTACATGGACACTGAGAAAACATTCTTACTCACATGAGTCTAGATCCAGACTTAGGCAATGTCGCCAAAATGAGTATTGTTTGAGACTCCGCCTGATCCTTGAATGATACTCAGGCAGATCATGAGGCTGATCCTGGGTTGATACTCTGGGTTTGTCTGAGTCTGGATCTAGACTCATGTGAGTAAGAATATTTTTTCTGTGGAGGGTTTTATGTTTCCTAGCAAACTTGATATGTTTTTTTTTCTAATGGATTCTAGAAACATTTACCATGGTCAAGCTAAATGCTTAACATATTTAACCTTCCCTCATATATGGGCCCTATGCACCAGAACTTGTTGTTTATATATGCAAAAGGAATAGGTGCTACTGCTGATATTTTTGGGAACCCCTTACCAACTCATTTGACGATGATTTGTGACTATCAGTCATATGTAAGGTAAGACACTCTTTGTCCACCCACTGCCTTGAGCCTGGGCTATTACATGTATTGAGCCATTTCAGACCAAATTAACTGTAATAGCAACACAATCTGCTATGTTCAATACTATCTATCTCACAAATAAGGATAGATAGACGAAGATCCTGAGAATGAGTCTTGTTTCAGACAGTTTCTGTTTTTGTCCACCTTCTCCTATGTCTTTACAACGTATGGCGGAGCTCTTTCCACATGACATTATAGCAGAGGAGGGTACGGCCATCCAAACAGCGGGAACAAGCCTGGCCCGTTCTAGTGCAGGGCCAATCAGCCTATTTTATTAAAAAATTAGCAGCCAACAGAGGGCATACCATAATGTTCAACAATGGCCGAAACAATGTGACTTAACCTTATTCTACATATAGATTGCAACTCATTCTTCACCAGCGTCCTAGCCAGGGACTCTTTAGATCAACTTAAAGGTTTTATCCAAAATACACAGGAACATGGATGGCAATAGGATGGTTACAGCTGTCTTGTTTGATTGAAAAGGGTCAACAACATCAGCCTGTGCTCCATTATGATTCCATGACCAACAACAACACCCGGCTGGAGGCCATTTCAAAAAGGGGCCCTGGCATGGTAATGCATGCCAGCATTAAAAAGTCACATGACCACCCTTGACCCATCAGGGCACTGCGATTTGTCTGCTGGTTCTCACGATTTTATGATCACTCTTTGAATCGGTACCCATGTTGTTAGTTTGCAGTGCTAGCCCCCCTTTAAGGCACCACGACTGCACACAGCCAGTACGATTTGAATAGGAGATTGTACTATTTTGAGAATGCAATACCCTGTAGATGGTGATATACCATTTTATTATTCCATAAATTCTAACATATTATTGTATTAATCAAAGAATATCTATGAAATTAATACATAGGTTGGTTCAAAGAGCTATAAGAGCGCTCAAACTTTATATAAGAGCGTTCATGCCCCACTGCACACCAGCCACAGTCAGTTAGACAGAGTTTATGACATCAAAGGCTCCGACCTAATGGTTCACTGCACAATATAATAAGAATAAGGGTCTCAGTGTGCAACCTCATGGTCCAATGCACAAATTAATAACTTGTAAGTGAATGCAACCGGCCGTCACGGGTGCCTGAGCACCGCTGACGCCGTCATGAGTGTCTGAGCACTCTAATAACTGAACAATGGGTTACATAAGCACAATGCCATAACCTTCCGGTCGCTCTAGCGTCGCTCCTGAGCAACCTAGGTCAAATATCAAAGCATTTATGAATGGCCCATAATTAGACAGTCAGAATGAGCCCAAGATCAAGGCGGAACTCCCATTATTAAGGAAGTTATGCCATGGAGACTAAAAGGAGCTCCGAGTTCCCTACAGACAAACTGGCGGGAGTTACGCGCCTATCCAGCGGGCATTATAAACTTGGCATATTCAACTCCGCGCATGCGCAAAATGGCGGTTATAAACGCATAAACGACCGAGTTATGAGGGTCTGAAGATGCAGAACCGACCAAGACAAAGGGGGACACAGCGGCGTCCATGGGGGTCCTTTGTCCCCCTGTGACACATGAAAGACTCCCCTCAAACAATTGTAGAGTTAGGCAGATGCTGCTGGCTCCAGTCAGTCTGGAGGTGCTTTTCCAAGATTTGCTACAAATAGCCTGTCTGCACCTCCAGGAAGACAGAACACCAAGAACCACTCCAGAGGTAACATCTCCAGTCATCTCCTGCTACCTGCTATACCACTGCACTATGGTGAACCTATGCTAGACAGGCATGGGTTTCCATCATTAGTGGCCAGAGGCTATCTTCCCCAAGACATCCACCAGAGGGTAAAGTTATTCATTATTACATTATTCCTCTAAGCAGCAGGTCAGGAGCTAGGTGTGGGAACCCACCTAGAACTATGCTGGACATTGTATTATTGTTACCTCACAGGTGGAGTGGAACTGAACATTGTACTTTATAAATTACTGTATGTTTATTGTATGTACAAATTACCTACATACTAACTACTGTATGATTGATATTTCTTACATGTTGCCTAAAGCTGAATAAACCAGTGACAACTGGAAATAACACTATTTATTATGAGCCTGATGTATTTACTCCATACACCACTAGCCATATGATATTTCTCATATGACAACTTGATCATGCCAATTACTAGTATGACAATGGTGCTGTAGCTGTGCTTATGGGATTTGGTATATTTGAGTGTAAAAAATTACATTTGCTATATACCAATTAGACCCTTTTCCTACACTCATAATGCTTGAACATTATCCTCTAATTCTAAATATTTTCGGATCTACAGCACACCTTTTACATATCATCAACTGCTATGATATTGGTTGAATAACATCTTCTATTTTACACATTTTTGTTCTATAGTGAACCCTTTACCTACCTTTAATTGTTAATATAACGGTTGAATTTCATCCTCTACCTTTTTAGTAGTGATGACAGTATGTATTTTATCCCTGCACAATTCTAGAACAGTTGCACAATGTAGGAATTCCCAAACCATGCAGCTGTAGTCATTGAAAATTCAAGAATTGCACAAGTTCCTATATTGTTGTATTGTATGTGACATACATACACAAGGCTGACAAGATTTATCAGGCACAATGTTCTGTTTAGAGCTTCTTAAACGATCCCCTAGGTGGACCTTGCGTTGTATAATGTAGATGTCTGCATATCTAGTACCAATGTGATAAGTAGAGAACAACCCAACCACGTTTGATTGTACAGCTATATTGTACATAATACTACATTCCATCCGTTATCGCCCACTTTATTGCACTGGTGTATGATATATTCATTCTAGTTCCGGTAGGGTTGTTTGCTAGCAAATGGAAAGCACATGCATGTTAGCCACCCACAACATCAGATCTGCCAAGAATGCACTACTCTCCCATGCAGATGTTAGCCGATTCATCATTACTTACCTGTTTCTTGATATGCCCTGAGATTGGATGATAGTCCTTGGATCATGGGATGTACTAAGAACTTACTAAGTTTATCATCAAAATCTATCTTACTTCAGCATCAAAATACAAAGTTCTGATAGCAACATAAGTAGGAGGGGGCTATATCTTATATATGCACTTTTTCAGAGAGCTAAAATCAGAACATTATTTGAGAAATGGCTATTTGTATGAATTGCACCTGAGCCCTGGTATAGTAAAATATACTTCTGATTTTTTTTGTTAAATTTCCTAATAAATATGAACCCACAAGAGTATTGGATAGATTAATGCCTACAAATTGATGTTTTCATTTTAGCTAATTTATGTATGATAAGGGAGTAAATGTATCATTTAGTGTAAATATAAGTACCTAATGGAGGAGTGGCTTCACCATCCCACCTTTGACCCCAATAATATATGAACAGGTAGGTGCCATGGTCCAGTGACCAGGGCTCTGATTGGCCCATGTACCTGTAAAGGTGAGTGTCATGGTCCAGTGCACACATAAGGGTAATTAGATCCCAGTACATCTTAAGACTGTGCATGGTACCAGAATCTTAGTACAGACTAAAATCTGACTGTTGTGCCATGATCCTGATGTGTCCCAAGAAAGTATTTCTCTCCCCAACCTGGTTAGGTATTCCGACCTAGCGGGAGACAATATTGACCAATGAGAATATTCCTTTCATTCAGTGCAGACTTTTCACCTGGTAACACCTGGTACCCATCAGCTCACTGTTATCAGTCCTTATTTGGCAAGGTATCAGCTTCAGCAGGGGTCGGCCCATTAAGGAATCCGCTAACCAGGTATAGAACCTGTACATGGAGTCTATCAATATTTCAGACTTGCAGGTTTATGCCCTTAATACCTGCAAAGTACTAATGTACCCTAAAATAACACTAGCATTTGCAGTTGTGGGTTGTGCAGTTGTAATACCGTCCATTTCTTAAGACAATATGACCTCACACTATGATTAGGGACCCAAAAGCTGAGGGTCAGCAATTACAAGTAGATATTGCCCTACAACGGCTCTGTATGATCAGCAATTATGTTACATAGTGTTTGGTAGGAAAGTCATAGTGCTGCAGCAAAACCTATTGGTCTATGATGTCAATGAAGTAAGGGTCAACACTATGACTTGAAGGTGACCAGTCGGAATGTGTAAAGAAATGGCCTCCAGAGGTTTGACTTGCATGAGTGTTTTGGTAGTGAGACTTCTGTATACGACATTATGCAATTCATTTAGACCCTGAACCATGCCACTACCGGAGTTTGAGCTAAGCCTGTAAGGACTAGCATTGAATATAGCTAACACTGTGGTAGTGATACCAAGTATTTATTAATGCCATAAATTGTAAGATACGATTATATTAATTCATATAATATCAGGCATGAATACACATTACTCCATGTGCCCGTCCATGGTGGACTGATCACCAGTATTGTATTATATAAACCCTAAGGACTAGGTCGAGCAACCTCATGGTTCACTGACCATAAAATATAATATAAATAAGTGTTTAAGGCCAATTCAGTGCCACCTGATGGTTCACTGACCATGAACAATAGTGTATATATAATTGTTTAAGGAAAATTCAGTCCGACCTCATGGTCCACTAACCACCATACACTTATAATAGGCTATAAAGGTGACACATTGTGAACTTCTAACGGCGCTGACACCATCTCACAGATGCCGTAGCCTGAATAATGGAATACGGGCCGTTGAACATGCCACACAGAGCGAGACAATGGGGTTGCTGCACTGATGATAGGGGCGTCCTATGTACCCCCATGGACATCATAGACTCAGCACTAATGGACAATGGCAGTGGCAGTGGCTGTTGGCTCCGTCTAGTCTGGAGGGAGGAAGCTAGGATAGGCCTCATAAGTTCAGCCCTAGCCTCCATCCAGTCAGTATCCAGTGAGTCATCTCCAAGACATCATCTACAGTCCAGATCTCCTGAGCCTGCTATGCTCCTGCCACAAGAACTGTCTGCTGGGTTAGACGATGTCAGCCAGACATGTTTGGACTAAACCCCACTAGTGGCCAGGGGCTATATTCTACCATCCATCTACAAGAGGGTAATGTTACTTGTATGTTGTACTACACTGAAAACATGGAAGATCCGAAACTAGTCAGCGGTGACCACTTTAGGTCCTCAAGTTGACGATACCTAAAACTACAGCTTAAGGTAGTCAAAATGACAACTTTAGGTCATCATCCTGACGACCTAAATCATCAGGATGACAATACTGACAGTACACAGTCCTCATATTGACGACTCAGGTCATCAGGATGACAACTTAAAGTCTTTTTAACTACCTAAAGTTGTAGTTTTAGGTATCGTCAACTTGATGACCTAAAGTGGTCACCGCTGACCTAGCTACAGGTATCTTATATCAACCACCAACAGTACCATGACTCAACCACTGAAAGTATGTGACAAACTATAATTATAGAGATCTATAGATGTAGTTACAGTCCCACTCAGGCAAAACAACAACCGATATACCTTTACCCTTCCACCCATGCTAACAATGAATGTAAGAGTGGTTAAGTTAGGGAGTCATTGAACCAGATCTAGTATAACATGGCTGAAACTTTGAATGGACATATTCTGCTTCACATCTTTTCTCAATACCAGATTTTACATAATTATAGATTATATCCTTACTGATGCCACCAATGGTGTCAAGCAGTGATATGGTCATTTGAAATATCCTTCTACAAAAGGTTTTTGGCAAATCTAATGCCAAATGGCATAGAGACGTAAAGTGGTTGAGTCAGGGGTGCCTTGCCATAAAGTCCACACAATGATAGGCCAAACCAATGGACCCTCCCATGTCTCTATATCATGTTAAGCCATTACAAAATGAAAGTTCAACACCTATAGAACTCAAGAACTCTCTCCATGAGTCATGATAATCCTTTGGTATAGTTATGTCCTCCACCTGCAGTGCTTGGTAATTTAGCTGGGCATCAGGCTGCCAAGAACTACAGGGTGCCGTAACATACTTAACAGCCACGACAGGATTAAACCCTTTATGGTGTGCTAGTGCAGCACCACTCATGCACATTGGTCACCTCGATGCGAGTTATTTCACCGGCACCTCATTGGAGCATCATGATGACCCTCTGGGAGTGTATCAACACTGCAGTGTGAACATGATGTAATGAGTGACTGTCCTGTTCTGCTGCATGCATGCATCATGATCCATGGGCATGATGCATGCATGCACCAGGTGCCCTTGAATGATTAACAAGTTACCACAGGAAATAATGAAACTAGTTATTATTGTAGTATAAAGTCTCGACACAGCATGGATCGGTACTTGCCTCATTTATGTATAGCTCAGTACAGGGACACCTTTACCGATGATTCTGGTTAGTTGGTATTCGGCTTTGACCCCAACCATTCCAGGCTGTAATAAGTGCAGGTAGCCAGCCTGTGATATTTTCCTCAAGACAGATTCGAGAATAAGCATGCAGAGGACACTTGGAGAATTGTTGGACATTTGGATTTTCATGGTTGATCTCAAAATATAGCCACAACCAGCATTCCCAATCTACATATCCTAACTTATTGTTATCGCAAGTCAAAGGAGCAGCATGACTGCAAATGAAAAAGCAGATGCTGAGAGTAATCAACCACATAAGTGGGATTTTACTGTAGGGGAAAATGAGGCTGATAAGATATTCGATGAGAAGGATTCGTCAGGAGCATGGGCGACTCTTGTTCACGATCTGGTGGATAACACGGGAATGCATGGTCTGGGTAACATCAAGCGTCATAAAACTATTGTGAAGAAATTGTTCTGGCTTGCAGTCCTCTTAACCTCCCTAGGTAAGTTCAAGGGGTGACACTTTAGGTACATATGTATTCATTCTAATAAGCGCACATTGCAGAAATTTCACAATTAGATAAGCCTAAAACCGTTATTTCTTCCCCTCAAAAACTCTGTTATTGCACTGCATTTGCATGATTTGAGGTCCCAAAAGATGGGGGCTGTACTTTTTAGAGGAGGTGCGCTTATTAGAATGAATACGGTAATGGTTTCACATCATTTGTTGCTATGGTTTGTGTATCAAGTACTGACAGGTAACTAAAGCACTGACGATGCTCATGGAACCGAAAAGTGAACCACCCAAACTGTATTGCCGGAAACAGGTGTTGTTGCAAGAAGAAGCCCCAAGTGGCAGTTTTTGTGGTACAGAAATGTACAAGGAATCTCTATGAAAAATAATGACCAATCTCTGGCAACTTTAGGTTGAGAATTTCATTACTCAATAACTTTCTATTACAGTATACAGCAGTACACCTTTATGCCATGGTAGCCCTATTGGCCTTGTCTGAATATTTACTTGACAATGTTAGAAATCACTGGTGATCATCATCAGCTGATATTACTTGGGGTGTCAGTTGTCATCAGTGGTTCCCCCCATCAAATTGGGGCTCATGTCTTCGTCAAATAGGAGTTGGTAGAACAATGGATCGGTATGATACACACTGATACCTATCCCTACACTGCAAGGATGGTGCTTAGTTTCTAAACACAATTCTAAACATATTCTTGCAACGTTTTTGCAATCACATTAATTTCCTAAACATGTTTAGCCAAACAATGTGCTTAGGTCAAGTGTTTAGAAATATAGGTGTTTAGGTTAAAACTTTGGGTTTAGATGTTTATGAATTTTTGTGCTTAAATGTTTAAATGTTTTGATGGAGAGTTAAGATTTGCAGACATGTATGCATTAAAAAAAGAGATGTATTTTGTTTGTTTTCTCATTTACCTGGGGGGGGACATCAGCAGGTATTTACTTGTCAAAGTCTCCAAAGATGTCAGTAGTATATACATGCAAAGTCAGCGCAATGCTTCAGCTACTAACTAGGTCATGACCTACTTGTAGACCGGAAGTGACCTAATTTCAACCAATCAGAGGGCTGGATTTCACAGGAAGTGACGTCATAAGGTCATGACCTAGTTTTTTCAACCAATCAGAGAGCTGGATTCCGTGACCTGACCTAGTTGCATAAATTAAGAGAATTGCACAATACCTAGGGTTGACCTACTTACAAACCGGAAGTGACCTACTAACCTACTTGCAAAAACGTATGACCTACGTATGAAGGTGTATTGCACAATGCTTGTAAAAATTTACACAATACCCATGACTCATGTTCTGATGTAATATTTCTATGGATTTACGGAATACTTATGACTCATTATTTTGATATGAGATTAAAATGCAACAAAAACACAACTCGGTTCTTTTTAAATTCAATCTTTTTTATTCTTTCCGCGAATCAGAGTACATGCTAGGTATGAATTATTATAACCATATATGCTTGCAAGCAGAGTACATGGATATCATATGGAAAATGAATTCTTGTTGCAGTACCAACTGCACCCGGTCTTAGCTGGAGTTGGACTTTGGCTACGATCCTCTAAGGCGCGCATTCTCTCCATCAAATCCTTCAGGCCTCTTCTTCCTATGTCATTCTCCTCCAGGGCTACCACTTTGTCCATTAACTCACCCATGATCATGAGAATCTTGTCTATTACTTCCGCCGTGCTCTGAAGCCCGTCTATCATGTCCAATTCACGTTTAACTTTCCCTTTCACCAACAGGTTGCTCACGTCTTCTTTCACTGCTACTTCTTCTGGGCTCATTTCGAAGTCCATCACCTCTTCTTTTCTCTTTTCCTCAGCAAGGGAGTAACTATTTTGTCCATTAAGTTGAAGGGCATCTGAGAAAACCTTCTTACAGTGTGGTGTGGGTCCTTCGTCCGACATGTCTGTATAAGGAAGTTAATGCAGTGGGCTCCACACGTTTTAGCGTAAAAGTTTTGTACTTGTTTTCTGCTGAACGACCCGTGACGACTTCTGCATGAACCTCTGGTGATATATAGTTAATGGAGGTAAACCATAGGGATCAAAGTAGAACACATTCCCTTCATGAGAAATGTAAAAGGCCACCCAGTGCTGTCCAGGTTCAGAACTTGGATCTGTGTTACTGACGAAGCACGTAGAGGGAATTGTTTTTTTAGGACATTGATTACTGGCAAAAGTTCCAAGGTAGAAACGCCTTGAGTGTGGATGGTTTCCCAGAGCAGCTGTAATGTCTGAAGTTGTCATTCTTCTTAGTTCATGTGGTAGTCTGTGACAGGAAGACAGTCAGCTGTCAGTTGGATGTTGTTGTCGTAGAAGGAACACAAGACGGCAGATATGGCATGAGCAGTCGGGGCGGCGAACCTGAGGGAAATGCCCAGCTTTTCTTGCTTGATGAGATTTATATGACTGTCTTCAGGTGCTCTGTCTGGGGTGAGGTCGAAAACAAAGAAGGAATATCCACCTTTGAAATCTTCCAAAGTTATGCCACAGTCTTGCCCCAAAGCCGACAACCCACTGTCTGTGAACATTTGACTGTAGGCTCTGATGCAGTTGCCTGTTTCGAAGTCAGTCTTTAACTCAAACTTCTGATCGTCATATCTCACGCAAAGTTCCTTCACGTTGAAATGCCTGCAGTTGAAAGGATTTTCCGTCTTAGTCCCAGCAGCTGCTGTTTCCTTTATCATACACAAGACTATCCTGGTGGGGATTTGAGTAGTGTCAGGTTGAGTCCAACTGTAGTCTTGTGAGCCACCGTCCAAAGTGTGTTTAGTGACTTTACACCTGGCTATGTGATAGTTGAAAGGTCCCCATTGTGGGTTCCTCACACTGCTGACGTGAGTTTTCACCACCTCGTCGTCGACACTTTTTTGGAGAAGTGACATTTCAGCTTTGGTGATTTTGATCCAGTAGTTTTGATCTGCTGCTTGCATCATGTAGTAATTGGATTGATTTTTTTCGAAGATGAACTTGATTTCACAGTTCGGAGGCAGTACCTTGCACTGTTTAATCAAATCCAGGTGGGGCCTCATGACCAAGGCGTGCTTGTTGCAGGCACTAAATTCTGCTCTCCATGCCGTCCATCCTGCATTGGCGCCCCCTCTCGTCTCCATGTGTCCACAGGTGTCTTTCATGTACTTTTGACATCCTTTCAGCCGAGTCTCTTTGTCTTCTTTGTTGCAGCAAATGGTGTCCTAAATGTAGGCCTTGAGACCATAGTCTTCGTTGTTGCCTGTGACTTTCTCTCCGTTTATAAGCAACTGACAGGATGCAAAGAGAGCGTGTGCCAAGTTGTTAACTGGAGCAGCTTCTATGTCGACGGCAAGGTGGGTTGTTCCGTCGGCCGCCACGGCTTCCAGTTCCATGTACATCTCAGTTCCTGAGAGGTCTGTGTACAGGTTGCTTGGTTCGAAGGTGAAGTCAAAAGTTTCAGTGTGTGCAGTGAGGGCATTGTTGGTAGTCTTGGTTATTACTTGACACTTTAAAATGTCCTTCTGAGTCACAGGTAAGGCGTGCAGATCTAGCTCTCCTACTGCACATACTTGACCCTTGGGATGAATGAGACTCATGACTAAAACAAGGTGTTCCCTCTGCCTTGAGCTCTACCTCTTCCTCTTTGCCCCTTACGTCCTCCACGCTTGCCGGTTGCTCGTCGTTTGGCTGGAGAAGGTCCAGATGTACCTTTTATGTATCCTTGAGCAGACGAAGCAGCCCTTTTAAGTAACTCCTTTCCTGTTGCTTTACTTCTCCTTACTACACTTTTCTTGAAACCTTTTCCTCCTACCACATCTGACAAGACTCCAGCTCCTGTAGTAAGCAAGGCTTTACCTGCAGATTTGGCAGCTGAGCGTCCTATAGTTTTCAAAAGGGGAACAGCCCCTCTCAGTAAACCACCGATTAAGGATCCCAGTCCATGGCCTCTTTGTCTCCCCCTTCCTCCGTATGCCGGTAATGCACCGTTCCCGAACTGTGATTTTCTGTAGTATTCAGCATACTGACCCCTAGGGGCCAGGTAGGGAGGGGTTCCGTAGTAGTGAAGCATGGTTGTATGCCCCTATCCTAGAAGAGGTCTGAAGGCAAGTACCACCGACACTGATCCGCTTTCAAATGGTATTGGTTCCCCGGTCTTGTCTCTTAAGTATATCCCTATCTGTCTGAAGGTGGTTTTAGTGACTGGCAGATATATCAAGTTCTGAAAACTTATGGTTTGCATGTCACCGTTGTAGCGATTTATGTTGATTTGCCTCAGAAGGGGTGCTTTAGAATCACCCACAAGACTGTGCTTGACTATGTCAGAGTACACGAAAGCACATCGACTTTTGTACTGAAGGTCTACCACGTAGGGGCTTTGTGTTTTTCCACTTAGGAAAACACTTCCATCGAAACCTAATTGTTTCCCTAAGTTTTCTGGGAGTTGCATGACCACACCAGGAGGCAAGGAAACTACACTTTTCATTGTATATCTGTTGTAGTGAAACACAGTGGCTTTGTTGTTTTTCCTGTAGTTTCTTAGTTTTCTTACCAACGTGCTCTGTAGTTTATTTATGGTCCTGTTCAAGTATCCTATCAACTCTGAGTTGCTTTCCAGGTTCACACCTTCTACAGCAAACATATTGTAGGTACTTCCTTCCTTGAAGTAATACTTAGAGAGGTATCTGCTTATTTCTTTGGAGCGTGTATATATTTTCACAGCCTGTAACTGACTGGGAGACAGAGGAGAAACATGAGCAGAGTCTGTGAAGACGGCATTTTCTTCGAAAAAAGAAACAGACCTTTTTCCCCTCTCATCCATAGACATCACTTCAGCCACAGCTGGAGATATTTCCCTCTTCTCTCGGCCTGCCGTGCCACCTTCCCCCTTATCCTCCTCCTCTTCCTTCTCCTCCTTTTCTGGTGTTGGTTGGTTAGGAGTGAATCCTCCAGATGGCGTCTCAGTCGCAGCAGCAGGAGTTGGTGGACTTTCACTTTCAGGACCAGCAGGAGGAATGGTTTCAGTTGGCCCCGCAGGGTCGACATGACGTAGGTTTTTTGTTATTTTCACTCCTCTCTTCAAAGCAGATTGGGCTGATAGATTTGATGTAGAGCTTGAAGATCTGCTGAAGACACTATGGGCTCCTGGTTTTCCCAGAGGAAAAAATTCTCTTCTGCATTTGTTTAATAAAGCTACTACAGAGCGGAGGTTGTTTTTCAGGTCGTTTTCTCCCTCTGCCAAGAGAATGGGTTCTTCTTTGACGTTGTACCACGTGGTAGGACAGGTTATTTCTTGAAGAGCACACTCTAACTGAGTAGGAGAGTTAATGTATTCTGCCAAAATTGTGTTGTAACTAGTTAAAGTGTTGTCAGGAAACACGTTCATAGACGAGTTACTAGGTAAAGTTAAGGTAAACGCCATTTGTCTATGTTCTTGACAGGTTCCCAAGAGTTAAACTTGTCTCCATATCCCTTCCACTTGATCAAGGCTTCTCTTTTCTTACCTTTTCCTCTGTATTTTACTATTTTTTCTATGTTGTAGCGTCTTCCGTGACGGACTTGCACCTTCTGAACTTCAGGTTCGTAGAAGCTTCCTTTTATCTCTTCTCCAAGGAGATCTTTGAGGTGGTACCCTTTGAATGAAATATTGTTGACTGTGTATATTTCCTCAGTCCAGTTAGGTTCGTACCCTCTGTTAAATGTTTTCTTTGTTTTCAACATTCGCACTTGATTTTTCCTCTTCAACTGAAGGACAGGAACTTTTTTCTTTTGAGGTTGATCGTACAACCTGTAAAACAAGACTTCTGAGTTGTCTTTATTTATGTCTGAAGGGGCAGCTCCTAAGGTTTTGTGGTAAGTTAGATTGTAGGACTTAACCAAGTCGGGCAGCAAGTCAACCCATTTGAAGTTATTGAAATGAGAGAAACATCTCCACATTTTTCCTTGAAAAGAAGAGTTGAACCTTTCGGCTAAGGCACACTTCACGTCGTCGTTCTCTCCTGTGAAAAAATTGATGTTTTTGTCAAAGGAGCATTAAATGTCCTTTACAAAGGAAAAAGAGGAACTTGGAGCTCTTCAGTTGATCCAGCTTTATTGTAAGATTGGTGGTACAGAGTGACCATGTAAGATGGTACAGCATGATCACTCACCAAGCTTATCCAGCCAAGCCTATGCCTTAGTATAGGGTGATGTAGCCTCTAGGTCTGGGAGCAGACTAACATGTCCCAAGCCAGTCCTGTATTCATATATATAGGAGCAGCTTGGGGTAGGCATGACGTCATCCTTAAGGGAAGCATGACGTCATGCTCAGGGACAGGCAAGACCCTGCCTGCATTGCATCAGCTCCTGTGGGAGGAGCAGCTCGGTCCCTGATTGGCTAGGAATGGAGGTGGGTGTGAGCACACTCCCACCCTGTACCTAGGGTTAGTGGCGGTCGAGGTCATGACCCCTAGCCAGGATCCTGAGGTGAATCTGAGGTCACTGGCCAGGGAAGGCAGAGCCAGACCCAAGGTCTTGGTTTGAGTAGGCTTGTAGGCAGGTCTGTGGATAAGCCTAGCGGTGAAAAAGTAAATATGTATCGAATAATTGTAATACCCAGAATCGTCCATTGACATATCCCCACACTCCCACTCATCTCCGCTATGAGTGCAGGGAAAATAAAGGTTTACAGGAGTAAGGATTCAGGGTTTACTAAATTCATGTTTACAGAAAAGGATGAATTTCAGCAATCTTGATCAGTATAAAGGCAATTGCCACAGGATTCTCATTGTAATAGGTCCTTAAAGGTTATGAGTAAATTGAGGGTGAAATGAAAGAAACTTTTAAGGAGTAGTGACCTAATCAAGGGATTAAATTATACCTTTAACTGGTTTGTATTGAAATATTTGCGAAAGGTGGCTTGACTTGGGGCTGATCAAGGAGACACACTGAACACTAGCTTGTTTAAACATGCAAATTATATGTCGACTAAATTGACTAAAACCCATAAATACAACACATGGTGGGTTTGAAAAAGGGTATGACATTTAAGAAACAGCCTAGAGGGTAGGTTTCAAGGCTGCCTTGATGCTATATGAGGGATTTTTCCAGAGTCCTGTCATAGAGAGAGGGCTCAAGAAAAAAAAATGTACAAGTACAGGATAACGACTAACACACTCCCAACCCTAGCTCAGTGGATACCTGAAACATTTCTTTTGTATGTTTAAATCTAATGTCTGAGCCAGGCCTGAGAAGTTGAGTAATTTCTGTTATAATGATGGAAGTGAGTGAGGATATCCCCACACAAGCACTCAGCTCCGTATGAGTGACAGGTGCATGCATACCCTGTAAGGAGAGGGAGTGTTTGATGCCAGACTTCCAATATTCCATCACTACCTGTTCAACAACCATGCGCATTTAAACCAACAAAAATTTTGTTTTTCATTGCTATGAGTATTATCAAGGTTTGTTTAAGATTCGAGAAATCACTATACGTGGGGGCATGGGGCCAACAGGGAAGTTGTTGGGGGGGGGGTGGATTTGGGACAGACAAGGTCTGCATGGGGGCTCTGGTGATATGTGGGCATACTTCCGTGTATTTGGTTTGTGAGTGCTGGAGAAAGTCTGTTAGAACACTGCAGTGCCTTGGCTTTCTAATTTGTCACTCAGACTGTTTTGTTGCTGCTTGGCTGCAATCTTTGGTACACAATACTGCCGTTTAGAAAAAGGTGAACTAGCTTCAATGTGCATCCAGGTTCCCTTCCTTCAGGGAGTATGTGCAGCGTGTCTGATTTGTGTTGACATGGTATTGGCTTTGTTGCCATTATATGCCTTAGTCATGGAGCAAAACTCTTACCAATCAAAGCCCTGTGTCTGTTAGGGGGGGGGGGTGAAAGGGGGTCATGAATGACTTAATCTGTTAAGCCTTTCAGTGATAGTGATCTCGCAACTTATGCTATTTTTCAAGAGTTGAAAAAGTATCTTTGGTTTTATTAATTTTGAATAATGAGAAGTCAAGTTGGAAAGCACTTTGTGGTTGAACATGGCTATAGGAATCAAAAACATGTAGTTTGGGCATGATCATTGAGGTATTTTCCCTTTTCAGTTGAGGTGAATTACACTCTTATTTAAAACTTTTGCTTTTCTTTACCAATGATTGGTTATATGGCTAGGACTGGAAGGAGGGTTTCATATACAATGTGGTATGCCAAAGGTTTCCTGCCAATAACTTCAGTGAAAATTAATAGGACTGGACAATCAAGCAAATTATGATTAAAATGAGAGAGCACTAATGCACCTGATGTTTTGTGTAATAATGCACGGAAAGGTTATTTAAATATGTGGATCTATACGCATACCGACCTCAGCATATGCACAATATATGTGCACATCTGCATGCGTACACAACACACATTAACATATTGCTATTTGGAACCGTCTATTCAACTCCTTTACTGCACAGACATAATATGTAGTACTAAATATATGAAGTACAGGGGCCGAAAGGGTCAAGGTCAAAAGGTATCATGTATATTGAGCTCTTTGATGCACAAAAATAATTTGATTAAACACTGAGGGGAATCGGCTTGTTACATCAATGTGATCAAAATTCCACTTTCTATTTTCTAAACTAAACTAATATATTCCTGGAGTGTCTTCTTTAAGGCAGGCAAACCAGAAATAGTACAGTAAACAGATCAAAAACTAAAAATATGCATGCATTTTCTATCTAAGTTGAAAATTCCTTAATTATGGGAAATACTGGTTACAATACAGTTCAGAAGGTTAAGGATTTTAAAAATATTCTGCTATTGTAGAAGAAAAGCCTGTCCAATAAAGATTAGACTTTCAGAAACCAGTGGACTGGTTTCTGCAGCTCCATTCGGCGATAGGGTTTGTGGTGGCAAGCCATGTCGCTGTTGTGATGTGCCCTGATGAAGGTGGGAAGATGGAGCCCTTAAACGTGGTTGAAACGGGGTCAGCTGTTGCTGTCTGCTTCATGTCTGCATCTTTGAGTAAGGTTTGTCTAACAAAAAATAGACTTCCGGTGGCTTGCGCTCAGCTGGTTTCTGCAGCTCCATTCGGCGACAGGGTTTGTGGTGGCAAGCCACGTTGCTGTTGTGATGTGCCCTGGTGAAGATGGGAAGATGGAGCCCTTAAACGTAGTTGAATGGTAGTCAGGTACTGCGATTATCTTCACATCTGCTTCTTTAAGTAAGGTCTGTCTCTACAATCACTTAATTTTGATCATGGTGGATACATTGGGAAAAAGCGGTCATATGAACGAGTCTGAGGATTAGCAGGCATTGTTAGAGGCAATACAGGAAGTCACAAAAATAAGTAGACACAATCAAAACTTTGGGTCACACTTTGGTTACATTACATGTATCACTCAGGATGATCCCAGTACATCAACTCAATATTCCCAGTGATCTCCTTAGTACTCCGTGAAACGGGGTGTTGAGTGTGTTGGGGTAGTGGTTGGGGGATTGGGTGGCATTTGGTTCATTTTCATAATAGGATTGGGTATTAATCGTGAATTGATAAGGGGGTCAGACTGTGAGTAAGTGGTTAACCGGGGCCAGGCATGTCTTAGTGCAAGGTGGGGCTATAATCAGGTGGTGCTGTTAATGTGCCCAGAAAAAGCAAAGGTCATCTACCTGGCTTACTTCAGAAAAGGGTGGAGCATTTTTCATCTCATCTTTTTATGACACTCTAGCGCTCACACTAACCTAACGGCAGGCTAGTCGATATGTGGCATGCCAACTTTTAAGAGTTTCCAGCCTGAGTCAAATTGCAGAAAAAGGGTCATTTTGGCACCTCATGGGAAAGCTGTCTTTTTAAGTGGTTACTCACATTGATTCCCAACTATTCGTTTAAAACTATCCATCCCCACACAAATGTGGAAATGGTTAGAAAAAAAAACAAGGAACTGGATATTGACAAAAAAGGAAAAATATTGTGATGATTTGGCCTAAATTTCTTTGGGGGGGGGGGAAATGAAGGGGTAAAATTATAGTCATGTAAATATCCATCCCCACACAAGCTTGGAAATTTTCCAAGATGAGTGGATTGAAGTTGTTAAAGGAAAACAATTGAGAAAAAGGGGGTTGAAGGGGGTTATAGGGAAGGGATGTAATCATGAAATGTCCATCCCCACACAAATGTGGAAATAGATAAGAAATTGGATACCATCTAAAGGGGAAATATTGTTGATGTATGGGTCGACTGATCTTGGGGTGTGAATTAAGGAGAATGTCCATCCCCACACAAATGTGGAAATAAATAAGAAATTGGATATTGTCTAAAAGGGGAAATATTGTTGATGTATGGGTCGACTGATCTTGGGGTGTGAATTAAGGAGAATATCTATCCCCACACAAGCCTTAAAATATTTCACGATAGACAAAAAGGATAATCTATGGAAGAAAGAGGAAAGTGGATTTGTAAGTGTGGTGTGAGTGAATTTGTGGTTACTTAAGATGATAACTGACCTCAGGTTAGGTGGAGTGGGGGGAGGGTGGGGTTTTATAGAGAAAATAAGTAAATAAATAAATAAATAAATACATGAATAAAGGAATAAAAGGTTTTAGCTTTTAGCTAACAATGGATAAGTGCTAGGGCTGGAAAGGGGGAGATAGATACTCGTATATGTATGGTCCACGGGTGGATTCCAAAATACCTTGTTGATGAAAACTTTTGGTGCCTTGCGGTCACCAGGTTGGATTGCCAGTTTTCTGCCTGGAGTCAATTCTCTACAGGTCTTAGGAGTCGGCTTGGAGCACTAATTTGTGCAGTTCTCTGCCTGTCTTAGGAGATTCAATTCTCAGCAGGTCTTAGGGGTCGGTTTTGGAGCACTAACTTGTGCTTAACAATTTGGTTTCTTAACCTAGATCATCACTTGCTAATTGGAAATCAAATATTGGTGTTCCATAATAATGAGTTTATCTCTTGATAAACCAACCTAAAGGAGGTGGGTGATTGGGTCCACACACAATGGAAGATTAGCAGGCACAACAATGGACAGTGAAGAGTGAAGATCATTCAACTTTTTCTAGATACTCTGAGCTCACACTACCATTGGTTTATTGAGGAGTCTGGGCAGTATGACAATAAACTTTGCCATTACCAAATGCAAGAACGACTGATGGTCTATGTACTAGAGTGGACACTTAAGACAGGCCTACCTGGGCTGGCTGCATGCCCTGTTCGCCATGGTTATCTTCAATCAGGCACTTGCTCTCAGAAAAACAGGAAGTGGTTGGATGTGGTGTATTGTTGAGAATGGGTAAGATTTGGGGTGGGTCAAGGCTTATAAACCTGGTCGTGAGGGAAGCTAACCCTCAGTTGCAGGTCTCCCATGTAGGTATGTCTTGCCCTTAAAAGGCTAGGCCTTATCTTATTGGATGTATGCAGTGGGGGCTGGCCTGCCCCGTATGTAAATTTCTGGTGGCCTCCGCGCCAAGGCCTGGTATGTATTGATTAAAAATTGGAATTTTTAGGTCAAGAAGGTTGGTAGATGCAGGTCAAGGTTATGATTGAATTCTGACCAGGTGGGTTGCCTGCTTTGTGGAAGCTTGGCGTGAAATTGGGGCTGTGGTTGATTACTGGTATTCCACCTGCATTACTGGATCTGAGAAAAACAGAGGTGCAAACATGGTTGGAGCATGGGAGACAGGGACTCCTACAGTAGGCGTGTCGGTGGCAAGAATACCGAATTTAACAGGAGTCCTGACAAGCCATCAAGCCGGTGCAAGAATACGCTGCTGCCTTGGGTAATATTTGTGGCGTATCTAACCTATAATGTGGTTGCAAAAACATCCATGGATGTGGAGATATCACTTTTATAACTTATTCAAAATGGTTTGAGAGAACAAAAGGTGACCTTTGTAGGTCTGCGGATTGTTTAGAGAGTGTTGGTTGATTGATGAAATGTGTGATCATTGGTGATGGGTAAACTGGGGTGGTTGCCTAGCGGCCTCTAGACACGGCGGCGTAGATATGAATAAATAGGTAGATAAGTACCATGTCGAGAGCTGTGGTGATTAAATAGTCCCATGTTACTTTAGTGGTTTCACTGGGTGATACTCTATTGGGGGCTATTGTGAGTGTGATGCATTATATGCTGTTTAAGTAGAGGATGGCGTCCCCATACGTGTAGGGTTATGGAGGTTATTGGTATAAGAATAATTAACAGGATTTAGAGCCTAGGGGGTCTAATATAAATGATTCCGGAAGGGTTGGGGAGAGGCCAGCAAGTGTTAGGGGAGTTTTAATTTGGTGATTTCAAAAAGGATTTAGAGTCTGGTGGCTTTCAATTGAGTTATAAAATTTGAAGCCTGGAGGTAAATTTTAAGAAATAGGGTTAAATTACCGTAAGTGAGGTTGGGCAAAACAGTGGTTGGCTTGTTGTGATTGTATAGTTTGTGTAAGATTGCCTGTTTGGATGGTAAGGTGATTTGATATAAAGGTTTGAAGTGTTCTTGGCTGTGTGTGAGAGTTTCATGATGGATAAATCCAAGTGTGGATAATGATTGCTGAGGTTCTAGGCTATAGTAATGGTGTAGCACTGAGTAGGGACTGGATGAAGTTTAGTGGGGTGGGGGGGGGGAGTAGTGCTATGCATGAAACCTGGTGGTCAGCTGTGTTAAGAACAGCTGGTAGGGTGGGTCTATGGGTGGGGGGAGGGAGGGGTGGAGGTAGACTGACCACATGTGGTGTAGGCTGGGGTAGGGATATTTTGAAAACACAGCAGGGATTTCACAATGAATCAAGTGTCTATAGAACATGTTGTAGCTTGATTAGTGTGGTACAATGAACTTTCATTGAATTTAGATTGTAAAAGTCTTTGGGATAAATGAATTTAATTTTGAGTGGTTATGGGCTAAAGTTGCCGTAAGAATGGCCTAAATATACTCTAATTAATTGCTCAAATTCGATTAAAGGTTAGAATAAGATTTACCATCACTCTAATTTGTGAATTGCCGTGATAAAGGTCTTAAGTATTTGGGTTTGATTTAGTTCAATGAGAGGCTATGGTTATCGTTGGTAAAGCCTTAAATATGATATGTTACATGCCACTATGACGTTTTCTGATTTGCCATGGTGCTGTATTCCAAATTACCATTCAAAATAGGTACAACTTTCTGGCTATATGAGTTCCTGATTAGAAGGAAGGGGAGTATCCACAGTAGTGGTTTATTAAATATAAGGGACCGAATACAGACTATTGGGGGCGGCAGGTGTGTGTGTATGTCCACCTTCTGGAGGAGCAGGAGGGTTGGGGTTATCCTGAGGTCAGACACACGACCAGGGAGGGGGTGGGGGGGGGGTCTGACCACAGTGGTGTAGGTTTTTGGGCAAAACAGAGTAGCGGTTTGTCTATGTATTCAGCTACTGGGAGGCATAATGACTGGGCTTAATTAGGTTCTGTAATTGTCGTGAAATTGGGCCTAAAATATACCACTTAGTATGATGGGCTTATAGCTATTCTATGGGAAGAGTGAAAGATACTGTGATTTCCTTCAAAGTATTGTCGTCAGGATGGGTCTAAAGGGTGTGGTTCTAGTTATATTTGGTTGAGGGAATGTAACTGTCATTGGAATAGGCAAACATGTACTTTAAAGGTAGTTGTTGATATACTCTGAGAGTGGGAAACTAGGTGTTGTGATTTTAGACTGTAAATGAGATTTGTGATGTAAAAGGGGCTAAGAGATATGCTAGTGTGGTAGAATTCCTGGAGAGTAGGGCTGAACATTCTAATCGTAAATGGATTGAATTTTGAGTAGCCCTTGGGATATATGTAGTGAGAAATACAGCATGAAACACTGTTGTGAAAGAAATAGGGTACCATATGTTTCTATGACATTCTCTAATGTTGGATACTGTATGTTTCCAAATTACCATCAGAAATGAGGTAGAATTTGGGTGGCATTATGATCATATGGGCACTGACAAAAGGGTATGCCCATAGTAGTGGTTTACTAATGGGGTATATTCTACATGTATAGGGGGCTATGATTTCTGTTAAAAGTCTGGAAATAGGTCTAAGATGTTTATGTTTTATTTAGATTGATACATGATGGCTGTTGTTGGAGAATGGGCTTAAAATGTTTGGGTTTATTGAGGCTATTAGCTTGTCATGTGAAAAAGGTCTGGGTGACGTTTTTCTTTTCTGCCACACTGATTTGTTTCCAAATTACCATTATCTTAGGTAGAATTTGGCTGTTATTACGACTATGTGGTCCCTGATAGAGGGGTATATCCACAATAGTGGTTTAGTGGGGTATATTCTACATAGGGGGCTGGACATACAGGCTATAGGGGAAATAGTAAGGTGTGTCTACCTGGAGTCAGTGAGTTGCTAATATGGGATATACTCTACATAGGGACTGGGCATATTAAAAGGGGTATATATCACATAGGACAGATCACTGAGTATTGTATCAGTCAATATGAGAGATCCCGCATGACAAAGGTAACCGTGACCAGAACTTGTTCTGCAATTATGTCAATATATCAATGTGAACCTCCTACCTGTTGCTGGTGCCAATCATCAGGTGGATATAAGTGTATGTATCCTTTTGGATAGGATTGCATCCTCCTGTACTCAGCTGTGTTGTAGGTGGTATGTATAGAGTTCATAGCACTAGGTGTGCTGTATGGTACCATGCTGGATGTAAGGTGGAGGCCAGTAGGAGCCGGAGCTGGAGGAGTAGACCCTGTCCTGCTATGGAGGTAGTAGCAGCATACACTGGAGGAACCTGTACTGAGCAGGGGTAGTACCTCAGTGGAGGCAGATGGTGTACCTATAGGCTGTGACTTGCTGGAGGATGCTGAAGCTGGTCTGTTTGTAGAGTACTCACTTATTGTTCTTGGTTTTGTGGGAGGGTATAGGGTGGGATCTTCCACTATTACGGGTTTCTCGACCAATGTCAAAGGAGCGTTAAATGTCCTTTACAAAGGAAAAAGAGGAACTTGGAGCTCTTCAGTTGATCCAGCTTTATTGTAAGATTGGTGGTACAGAGTGACCATGTAAGATGGTACAGCATGATCACTCACCAAGCTTATCCAGCCAAGCCTATGCCTTAGTATAGGGTGATGTAGCCTCTAGGTCTGGGAGCAGACTAACATGTCCCAAGCCAGTCCTGTATTCATATATATAGGAGCAGCTTGGGGTAGGCATGACGTCATCCTTAAGGGAAGCATGACGTCATGCTCAGGGACAGGCAAGACCCTGCCTGCATTGCATCAGCTCCTGTGGGAGGAGCAGCTCGGCCCCTGATTGGCTAGGAATGGAGGTGGGTGTGAGCACACTCCCACCCTGTACCTAGGGTTAGTGGGGGTCGAGGTCATGACCCCTAGCCAGGATCCTGAGGTGAATCTGAGGTCACTGGCCAGGGAAGGCAGAGCCAGACCCAAGGTCTTGGTTTGAGTAGGCTTGTAGGCAGGTCTGTGGATAAGCCTAGCGGTGAAAAAGTAAATATGTATCGAATAATTGTAATACCCAGAATCGTCCATTGACATTTTGATCTTCACAGTATTTTTTGAAAATTTTGTTGACGAACTCTTTGCCCTTGTCAGTTTGAACTTGTTGAGGTTTTCTTTCTTTGCTCATTTTTTTGAAAGCCTCTGTGACGTCATCAGCTCTCTTACTTTTAACAGGTAGTCCAAAACCATACCTTGAAAACACGTCTATTCCCGCTAGAATGTACTGGTATCCTTTGTTTTCCTTTGAAAATTCTCGCATGTCTATGAGATCAAGTTGCCACTGTTTGTCTATGCCCCATGTTTGTGTTTTTCATCTAGGAAATCTTCTCTTGTAAGGTTTGTGTCTGGTGTATGCATCTACATCTTCCAAAGCTTGTTCTATGTTTTTTTTCTTTGTTTTCTTGAAGTGATGACGTTGAAGTTTAGATACACTGGTAAAACTTCCAGGTTGTTTAGGATCTGTGTAAAACCTGAGGACATCTTTCTTCAAAGCCTTGTGTGCCATATAAACTTACGTCCAGTTCCTTTTTGACTTACTTTCCTCTTCTTGATAGGGGATGCTTTCGTCAAGGGACTGGCAGCAAAAGAAGCACTGTGCCCTGCAAAAGCCGACTTGTTTTTGACAAATTTTAAGGTGGGGTTCAACCTTTTAACTGCTCTTAGGAAGACCTGGCTTCCTTTAGGTTGGTCCTTTTTCAAAGACTTTGGTCTGGCAGCAAAAGCTAACAAATCTGTTATGTCAGTTCCAGGCACACGTTCCCCGTTGACATATATTTCTCTGTCTCTGTTCCAATTCAATATCTGACTTCCGTGACGAGATAATTCTCTGTAGAGATTTTTAGCAGTCGTTCTGTAAGTTGCGGGTATTCTTTCTTTTATGTCGGCATCCATACCCACTGTGTTGTCTCTTGCACGAGGTCCAGGTCCTTCCCCCCCTTTGAATTCGTCTACACTTTCTCCTTCTGAATCATCAGGAAGTTGTGGAACATCTCTAGTCTCTGTGAAAGTGTCCTCATGGTCGTCGCTGTCGTCGGTGTCTTCTAAAGAACTGTTCAGATCCCTAGCTGCTCCTGCTGCAGGTCCTTGTCCTACTGCTCGACCAGGATAGGGACCTTCCCTACGTTGTGCTAAGGCCTTGGCTTTTTTAGTTAAAATTCCCGACTTTATCATAAGTTGATTGTACTGCCTTAACTTTTCCTTCAGTTTGAGGTTAGGAGAGTTAAGCACCTTGTGTCCTTTACTTTGAAGGTGGTTTAGGACTTGAACCAGTCTGGAATCAGGAGTTAAACCTTCTCTTAAAAGTTGAGTGCTGTAGTACTGGTCTTGAACACTAGGTCCAGGCTGGGGAGGAGAGGTAGGAGTAACAAAAGAAGGGTTTTTTTCTCGGGGAACAAGATCCGCCCTTACGAGGGCCATCCTTGAATAAGACATGATTCTTATCGACATGCTCCTATGAGACCTGTTATCAGGGGTAAGGCTAGACCCAAAATGGTTCCCAAGAATCCACCCTTTTGCTCAAAGGTTTTCCTCTTCTGCTTTACGGTAGCCTTGTGCCTTGTGACTGACTTCAGTTCTTTCTTGTAGGGTGATAAACGTTTAACTGCATCTGACTCGTTACGCAACAGGTTTTTGTTCATCACGTTGACACAAATTTGACTCATCAACCTAATGACCTCATCGCTGAGACCTTTAATAATGTGGGAACACTCTGCCGAGGAACACTTGGATATGTGTTTCAACAAGTGGTAATGTTTCCTTAAAATTTTAAATTTTCCTCCAGAAGCAGATCTTTTGGTCACCATTCTATCTTTTTCTTTTCAAAGTTGAAGCTGGAGGAATGAAAACCAAGGTATTCCAAGGAGATGTTATGCTGTTCCTTACCCTGAGCTCGTTGGGTGTGCTCTGCTTAAAGTCCAATAGGATGTATGAATGTTTCTCTTTGGTTTCTGAGTTATATACCTCCGTCAAAAAGGATTTCTGTCCTGGAAAGGCCTGTTTGCTGATGTGTCCTATTTGACTCATGTCTCTAGGGTTTTTAAAAACAACTAGGTAGTGTGCATTTAAGCTCAATGTTCTGAAGGCAGGATTGTTGAAAAACAAGTTTTGAGTAATAAAAATTACACTTAAACTGCGATGGTGAGAGCCCACAGTGAAAAGCTTCATTATGGTGGGAACGTACTCGGGATCCATAAGATCGTCTATTATGACCAGTCCATGTTTAGTCACGTCTCTTTTATCCTCAAACAAAAAGTCTTCTGAAAGAAGACCTTTGTTGAACTTAACCCCCAACTTTACTATTTCGTCGAATCCATCTTGCCATTGACAGTAGCAGTAGTATATGTCATGTATTTTTGGAGTAACAAGCTTGTCTACACCTTTAATCAACTTGAAAACAAGTTGACTTTTTCCACAAGAAGTAGGTCCAGCTATGATCATTGTGAAGGGGCTTTGTAGACGTGGGTCAAAAATGATCTCCTTTTCCTTGTGATCCATGTCGGATGAAATCTTAAACCAAAGTGACCAAAGGAGACACCTCGGCCTCTTTTAAGTGAGAAGAGCCCTCTCTTAATCCTTCCACGTAAAGAGCTACGTCAAAAAGCCCCATGTTGTTCAAACTAGCTATAAGACAACTTGGATGAGATATTTCTCTATGCTTCCACACTATAAGGACTTCGAAAACAGGATTTGTGACACCTTTTCTCCCTGGAACAGGGCAGGAAATGACATCAAGTTCGTGCTCGGTTAACCGCAGTTTTCTTCCCAGTTTCCTCCAGTCAAGCATCTTTAACTTGTCTGCCAGGTTCACAAACAAAGTATCAACTTTCCACTCTTCTGGAGGTATTTCACTATGGTCCACTACGTCGAAATACTGCATGAACCATCTGCAATATTCAGAGAGATCGTAACAACCTATGTCACTTAACGCACGTCTTAACACCATCCACTTGCAACGCACGTTTTTTCTGTTCCATGATATAAGCATTTCTCTCCCCATAGAACGAAGAGATGGTGTTTCTTCCATGTAATCCATTAAACTTAGTCTGAGTCCTAGATAAACCCCTAATCGAGGGTAGTCTTTTTCCGATATTTTTTCACTGATCTTGAATAACAGCTCGTCCGAAAGGTGAAACTCCATAGCAGCCAAAAAAAGGTGTCCAGGAAGTAAGGTAGGTAGGTAGGTAGGTAGGTAGGTAGGTAGGTAGGTTATGACAGGCTAGGAAGCATACAGTAAACTTATATAGGGTAGGGTAGGGTAGGTTGGTGGGTAGTTTAGGTGGGTGGGTGGGTTAGGTGGGTTATTTGGGCGGCCAGCCCGGGCCAACAAGCCCTAAACCCCCCATACTTGAGGGGTGCTCCCACCCCCCCACCCCATAGTTTTTTAAGCCCACCCCAACCCATCCCTACCCTACCCTACCCTACCACTACCCTATATTATCCTACCCTATTCTACCCTGTCCTATATTACTCTTCCATTACCTTCCCCCTCTTTAGGTCAGCCTGTTACATCATTCTTCATTCGTTTAAATTTGTTATGATGTAGAGTGTAAAGCGAGCTGATTGTGGTGAAAACAGTGAGTAAGGGAGATAAGCTGGGTGCACCACATAGCCAGATAAAACCACACTTTTTGTTTCTCCTTCACACTGAAACGATCCAGGGACGATGATGGGATGTGAAATATGGGGCAGGAGGAAAACAAAGTCTTGGTTTCTAAGCACTCAGGTCAAAAATAGACATGAAGAAATCAGGACACTGGTTAAGTTGGCGGGGATTTTCTTTGGCGTGATGCTCTTCTGCCGCTTTCAAAGCTTCCAAATGGAAGGGGTTTTTCAGTGGGCCCTTTCCCTTTCTGCCATGCTTCAGGGCATAACCCAAGGTTTCCACCGCTGAAAATTTTGACAAGTTATGACTCAAAACCATTTTCCTCAAGGTTTTTCTGTCTTTGGGTGTAAAACTTGATTCAACTGAAGAAAAAACTAAGTATAATTTTTTCCGGTGAAGAACAGTTTCTTTCAAGTATTTGCACACATACCTGAAACAGCTTGAAGAGCAACATATAATTTCCTTTCTTTCCCTAACGTACGTCAAAACTTGAGTGTCGTCGGGGTGACGTTGTTGTAATACACGCTGCAGGGAGTAACGCGACATGGTAGGGGCGAAGGTTGTTGTGTCAAATGATGGTTTAGTCCCCGTTTAACCTTTATAGGAAACCTGTCAGTCTTTCCTTATGACACTTTCCTGAAATGATTTATTGCTCAAGGACGAAACAAACATCAGGGTCAGTGCCTGAGCATGTTGAAAAGAGGGGAAAACATGTGGAAGGGTGGGTTTAGCCCAGAGGCCTTACCCAGAGGATCATCGTTTATTTCTTTTCATTTTTATTAGGAGGACCAAAAATGAGATACGGGGTAGGCTGTTACCACCTTGAGCTGACCTTTTTCATGGGAGGCAGTTATTTCAGTTTTAACTCTCACAACATGACAGCACCCAAGGTAATTGTGTCCAATCTCTGTCCTGAATCCTCTTTCATAGAAAATTTTTGAACCTAGAGAGTGTGTAATTTTGTCTGGGTGAAGTAAAGTGGCTTTTATTAAAGCCTTCACCATAGTAGAATCGATGAAAACTGAGTTACCAGGGCCTCCCCCCAAAGGTTGATCCCTGAGAAAAAAGGGTTTTTGTCTGTCTAAGATGAATTTTTTTGAATTTCCAGAGGAAATGGAATGCCTCGACATCAAGTGTACCATGGCACCATGTCCCAAAAGAACACCTGAAAAAAAACTTTCCCCATTTTCTGAGATAAGTTTTTTCACAGAGGGTCCACTAGGAACAAATGCAGTGGTTTGGTTGTGCAAGAAGCATTGTTTGAAGTTACAGTTAGGAGGGATGTAAAGATCCCTGTAGAAATTTTCAGGACATAATTTCCACACAGCCCACACCTTACCTTCTTCTACGCTCCTCCTGATGTCTGAAATAAACACCTCCTGATGCCTTTTGTGACCTACTGTCAAAGACAAAGGCAAAGGACAACAGTTAGCCATGTCTGCTTGAGAGAAGCTCGTTCTGATAAATGATGAATGGTTTGCGTTAATCACACAACCGTTACAACAAGATTCATCTTACACGCCTCACCCTGAACGTTCACTGAGCGTTATCAGGGTTTTTATTTGAGTATAGTTTTTTTATTTTTTCCAAAACAACGCTGTCTGAGCGTAAAACATGCTATGAATGGAAAAGCATGGTTATCTACGACTCATGGACGTGGTTGTACGTTATCTGAACGACAAGGGAACGTCCCAGGATCATATCAGGATAGTTACTATAAAGAAGGTTTGAGCTGCTCCATCTTCATCAAACCTTTTCTGACGTTTGTCTGCTGTTCGCCGTCCTGCTCCTGCACCTTCCAGCCCTGCCATCCTTTCATCTTCAAGAAGAACAATGCCTGGTCGCATGAAGACGGGACTTAGTGTCAGGAGAGTAGCAGCTAAAAAACTGACTCCACTGACTGTTCCCACACCTAAACAGACAGTGAAAGAGACGTCGGGCGTCGCCCCTCCTCCTACCTCTCCAGCCTCAGCTGATAAACCACCTGCAACTCCTGCTCGGCTTCCAACTGAAGTGCCTGATGCAGGAGAACAGGAAGCCGCTCTTGCAGCTCTTCATGGCGAAATCACTGATTTCCTGGATCACATCCGGGATCGCACTCCTCAGGAAGCTGGCGACGGCGATTTTGACATCAGGGAATTCATCAATCCCCCGGCACCTTTGAACTACCAACCCCCCACTGAAGCACCTACGTCCGCCTCTTACTCGCCAGTGACTCCGGAGGAACCTTCTCCCCAGGTCAGTCCGATAGAGGTCATAGACCTCACATCGTCATCACCAGCAGTCAACCCCATTGAAGTGGTGGATTTAACACAAGGGACACCTTCACCTGCTCACCGAGGGGGGTATTCACAGGTAGAGGTGACAGATCTGACTGGCCCTTCTCCTCTACACTCTCTCCCGGTTCCGGTAGAGGAGCTCCTTAAAACCCCGCCGGAGAAAAGAACCTGTCCTGGTCAGAGTGAAGGGGAGCCTAAGAAGAAAAGACAGAAACGCACCTACAACAAGAAAACCCCTGTCTCTGCCCCTGCTTCAGTTTCCTCAGCAACTTCTTCCTATGGTGCCGAGCCAATTGGTTCTGCCCAAGGTGTTCCTTCTTCTAAAGACAAGTCACACAGGCAAAAGTTTGGGGAGGGCACTGCCCCCAGTTCTTCCAGCAAGCTTGTGGGCTTCAGGTCAGTGCCTTTGGTGGTAAAGAAATGGCCTGCTCGATTTGATTTTCAAGAGAAGTCACCTGCCCCCGACCAAGTTTTTTATCCGGAAGGGGATAAAAACGCCTGCATAGAAATATACAGGGAACCTAGCATAAGGGGAGTATGCTTGATGACGTACCTGGACAAACCTTAGGAGCGGTGCTTAAACCTAGAGGCGCGTGAGTTCAGGAACTTAGTGGACCAGATAGAGTGCATCCTTGGAAAGTACAAGGAGTTACACCGCCTAGCTGCCCTTGGAGAGAGGAAGGTAGACAATCTTTTGTTGTCCTTGAACCAAGACTGCACCGACCCCAGTGGAGGACGGGCTATGATTTTGGTGAACTTGTACAAGGGAACTCCTAAAGTTCATATAGGAACAAGGAGCTACGTCTAGGAGATGAAAGCCTCGGTGTCTTCCAGCTACAGGATGCCCCCCTCAGCCACACACTGTGGACACACTGTGTCCCCCTTCATTCTCGAGGACATTAAATCACGTGTTGGCCCGTTTCTAGACGAGACGACCGATTTCTACTCTGGGTAAGTGGTCAACTTTGTATAGTGTCTGGTCAACAGCTCCTTGTTCAGTGCTTTCACATTATGATGTATATTAGCTGATTCGTAGTTAGATTTAAATGTACTCCATGTTCAGTCTACATAGCCCAGCGTAGGTTTAAGTTCTTAAGTCAAAGCTAAATGTACTCCATGTATAGTTAGGTCAGGTTTTAGTTATAAGTTGTATATTGAATATAAAGTGAAACTAGAAAAAGAAACCTAAAAAAAAAATGCCTCCCAAAAAGGTAAAACAACTTTACACCGTCAACTGTCCAATGTGTAACCCTCCTAGACCTCCACGTTTGGTTACTGTAGAAAACAGTGGAAAAACTTTATGTAACTCAAATTCTTGTAAAAGAGAATCTTTTTCCAACAGCTTAGAAATTCCAAAAGAAATAGAAATAGATTCTTTGCATAAAAGCAGTTACCGTGACAACTTCAAGTCCATAGCTTCAGGTTTGGCTGTGCTTGGTAAGCTTCAGTCCATTTTCAACGTCAGAATGACAAGTTTTAACAAAGACTTGGGAGCCAAACAGGTAATAGAAGCTCTTACCTCTATTCATAGAAATCAAGTTATGGCTTACAAAGTGGCTGTCTCTTTTGGAAGATTGTTGTCTTCCTCTAAGGAGGAAGAGGAAGAGAAAGTAATGTACTTCCATGCTTCTGCCAACAATTCGTCTTTGTTCTATGACAGTGAAAGTCATAGAGACCCTTACATTTTCATAAGGGACGACAAAGACTTTGCAGAGTGTTTAGATTTAATTGAAAACAACATTAAAGAAGACACTCAAAGACCCTCTACTAAATGGCGAGTGATAGGCAACGTGAACGCCAACATTACCCTCATAAGGGCTACGGGAGGACAATATCTCTTAGGTAAAATGAACACTGTTCCACCAGGTTTAAGGCAAAGAGGAATGCAACACTTTCACAGAGACCCTAAAACCAAAAGGGGATACAAGGACAACTTGTGTTTCTTTAGATAGCTGTCTTTCTTCCTGTATGGATCTTTAGAAAAAACTCAAGAGCTTTTCCTTGAAGCCTATCCAGGGGTGAACAAGGAGACTTTTGAGGGCGTCGACATAAAAGATTTAGACAGGTTAGAAAAGATGTTTGAAGTTAACATAAGAATTTTTTACCTTCCCTCTCTTGGTAAAAAAAAGGGGCGACCTAAAATTATAAGGTCAAACATGTGTTCATCCAAAAAAATCATGAACTTGAACTTACACAGGAACCATGTAAGTTTAATAACTAACATGGGACTGTATGGTAAAATGTACCCCTGTGAAAAGTGTCATAAAGTTTTCACTCGTAGTTTCCTTTTGAAACAACACAATGGGGTGAAAAAAGATTGCACCAAAGTCAGCTTCAGGTACAAAGGTGGAGCTTACAATCCATCCAAAACAGTTTTTTAAGTTTTAGAGGAACTGGGAATAGTTTGTCCACCTGAGAAAAAAATATATCCCTATAAAATTGTTTTTGACTTTGAAAGCTACTTCGTCCAACGTGAAAATTCGTCCCCAGAAAATGCTAACACTGTGATAGAAAAAACTCACATACCCCTTTCTGCCAGTGTAGCTTCTGATTTTCCTGGGCATACAGAACCAGTGTGTTTTGTCAGAAATTCCAACAGGGACGACGATCGTTTGGTAAAAAATATGTTGGAACACATAAACAACTTGGGGCAGCTGATAGGACAGGTGAAAGAGAATTTTAGAGATGTTTTAGACGAACTAGACTCTTTAGAAGAAAAACAAAAGGAATTAGAACATAAAGCTAGCAAAGTTTTTCCAGCGAAGAACAAAGAAAATCCAAAAAAAATCTCCCATGTTCTTGAAGTGAAGGAAAAACTTCTTACCTACATAGAAAGAGTCCCTGTCCTAGGTTTCAACTCTGGAAAGTATGACATTAATTTAATGAAAAAGGAATTTCATTCTTTTTTTTATAGACACAGACAAGACAGAAATGAAAACCATAAAAAAATGCAACAAGTACATAGCAGTGTACACAGACCATCTTCTTTTCCTTGACATGTTTTCAACTATTTGGCACCAGGTTATTCCTACGCCAACTACCTGAAAGCCTTTCTTAAAGGGAAAGCTGAAAAAGGTTTTTTTTCCCTACGAGTGGATGGACAACATAAGAAAACTGAACAACAAAGCTCCTCCTCCACGCCGCTGCTTCTACAGTTCTTTGTCAGGTGGTGGAATAAGCAAAGAAGATTACCTTGAATGTAAGAAGGTCTGGGCAGAAAACAAAATGAAAACTATGAAGGACTACTTGATATATTACAACAACCTGGACGTTAAACCCTTTGTTTTAGCCATAAACGAGCACACAAAATTTTTTATAGACCGTGGGGTAGACATGTTCAAAGACGGTTTAACTTTGCCAGGTCTAACCTTGAAGTTTCTTTTCAACAACACTGCACCTAATGCCACACCTTACATTCTTTTCGGTGAGAAAGAAAAGGATGTTCACTCCTTGCTCAGACGCAACTTAGTAGGGGGTCCCTCTATTATATTTCACAGACATCACAAAAGTGGAGAAACAAGAATAAGACAAAAAGAATACGGGCCACAAAGCAAAGTATGCAGACACATAGTAGGGGTAGATGCTAACAGCTTGTACCTCAAGTGCATGGGTGAAGAACACTGCACAGGTTATTATGTGGTGCGCAGGAAAGAAAATGATTTTCAAGCTGTCTGCAGTCAACAGATAAGCTACTCAGCCACAGAATGGTTGCGATACAAAACTGTGACAGACAAAGTGAAAATATTACACCAATACAACTACGGGGAAGTTGTATTAGGTTCAAGGAAAATAAAAGTGGAAGGCTATGATCCAGCTTCAAAAAAAGTATACCAGTTTCACGGGTGCTACTGGCATGGCCACATATGTCACCTCACAAAATCAGTTTTGAAAGAACCCAAAGGAAAGGCATGGTTAGAAGAAAAAAACCAAAATACAATTTTGACTACCCTATATCTTCAGTCGTTGGGTTACCAAGTAGAGGAAAAGTATGAGTGTATGTGGATGAAAGAAAAAACTGAAAGCTTGTGTAGAAAAACAAAAAGTGAATGGGAAATTAAAAGGCCATCGTGCAAAGTCAGGATGAAATACTGAGAGGGGTTTTAAGAGGAACAACTTTCGGACTTATCCAGGTAGCCATGGAAACACCTGAATCTTTGAAAGAAAAATTCAGCGAAATGACACCTATATTCAAAAACTGTTTAGTAGGAAAAATGACGTAGGTGAACATATGAAACGTTACTTGGAAGCAGCAGGTAAGCTGAAGCAACCACAACGCCAACTTATAGGCAGCTACCACGCAGAGGGAATTTTGTTGGGAACTCCTCTCTTGAAGTGGTACCTGGAGAAAGGTTTGGTAGTTACGACAGTACACCTTCTGATAGAATACACACCAGAACAAACTTTTTTACCCTTCATGGACGAAGTGACCAAAGCTAGGAGGAAGGGTGATGAAAACATAGACTGTAAGATTCTGTCAGATCTGTACAAACTTTTGGGAAATGGTTCATATGGGAAAACCATATGCAACAAACAAAACTTTGTTCAAACAAAGTATCTTCACCCCTCTAAGGCAAGACGTTTGGCCATGCACTGGTCAGTGCAAGATGTGCAAGACATAAGCGACAACACGGTAGAACTGTCCTGTTTGCCCACCTCCATCACCTACAACCTCCCAGTTCAAATAGGTTTCATGGTATACCAATACGCCAAACTTAAAATGTTGGCTTTCTATTACGACTTTCTCCTTGAATACATAGCTGAGAAAGATTTTGAAATGTGTGAAATGGACACTGACAGTTTTTACTTTGCTTTAAGTGCAGAGAATATAGAAGATGTAATTATTCCTGAGAAACATGAAGCTTTCTTCAGAGAACGACACAAATGGTTGCCCTCTGAATCATGTGACAACAGTCACCACAGAGAGACCTATGTTCAGACCAAAGTTTTGGGTGAGCTGTGGCTGCCTCAACCATGCTGTAAGAGCCGTCTGGCTTTTGACAAGAGAACCCCCGGGTTGTTCAAAGTGGAGTGGGAAGGTGATGAAATGACTGCCTTGAACTCCAAATGTTACAGAGGCACAGGAGCAAATGTGCCCGTTAAAATGAGTTGCAAAGGTGTAATTTAAAAACAAACCCCCTGACCACTGACAAGTACAAAGAAGTACTGGACAGTGAAAATGTTGTCACGGTAGTCAACAAAGGATTTAGAGTAGTTAACCAAAGCGTTACCACCCACTCTCAAAGGAAACAAGGTCTAACCTATCAGTACATAAAGAGACAAGTATGTGAAGACGGTGTAAGCACCCTACCCCTTTCTATATAACAAAATGGTTTCTTTTTCTAGTTTCACTTCCAGTTGTACATTTTGTTGAAAGAAAAAAATTTAAACAAATTGTTCAAATGAACATTTTTCTCCATAGAAAACAGTGTTAAAATGAAAAATGTTCATTTGAACAAATGTTCAAACGAACAATTGTTCAGATGAACATTTTTCCCCGTAGAAATCAGTGTTAAACTGGAAAATGTTCATTTGAACAATTGTTCAAACAAACATTTGTTCAAATGAACATTTTTTTCCCATAGAAAACTATGTTAAACTGGAAAATATTTTTTGTTCAAATGAACATTTTTTCAAATAAACAACAAAGGTAAAAAATGTGTACTGTATCATGAAAAAAAAAACTGACAAAAGTAAAAAAAGTGAACTGTATCACCAAAATAAATCCAAAAAACTTTTCACAAAAGTGAACGCTGTACATGTTCACCACAAAAAATAAAAATCCGGCGCTAACGAAATTAACTTGGAAGAGAAAAAAGTGGTACCAGATTTCTTTACTCATAGCGTCACGTTCACCAGATTATGAGTATCTGGTTAGATTTAAGCGACCATTTAACATGGAAAGTTTAGAAGCTATGCTTGTGGAGCAAACCACAGAAACTCCACCTTATGACTATTACATGCGTCCAGTTTTACAAAGTGTTGCTTCATACAATCAAGCTTCTTCTATAACACCTGACAATGATATAAGTTCTGTAGCATGTGGATGTTCAGAGAATTTCTTTTGGGAAATAATCCCTGCAGAAAACATTGGTTATTTTAGAGGAGCTGAACCAGACACTGTTGACCACTGTATAACTAGTGTTAAAATGTACAAATATTTCTCTTCAGCTTTTTGGGACGCCTACAGAAACTGCATGTACTATTGTCGAGTGAAAAAAGTTAACTTGATATCGCATGATTGGTGTATAGGAGTATATCAATTGCACACTGAACCTGGCTGCCCAAGGCACTACACAAGGTACACTTTAGGAAGTGTAAGAAAGTTTGCTGTTACTCTCCAAGAGTTAGAATGTAATCCCATAGTAGGAGTGTTTTGTCAGTGTAACTGTAAACTGGAAGTATCTGCTATTGCTAAAACTATTTGTTTCACATGTCTGCAGGTCTCACTGGAACTTCACGCCTTAAGTATACCTGGAGTGAGAAATCATTTCTCTTTTGAGGTAAACTTTAAGGATTGCTTTTTATCTGGTCTTTTACCTGGACCCAAAAACAGTCAAACTTACTTCCTGGCCCAGGCTTTGTTCGAGCATGCTATATCTAACATAGCCAAACTTAACAGTTATTGTTTCCACAACACATGGAAAACTAGTCTCACTGGTCAAAGCTGGAATCAAGCAAGTAAATTCACACACAACAAATGTTTCTGTTGTATATGTGCACGCCCCGGAAATGGAAAATCTGTCTTCAACTGTAAATATTGTGTCTAATAAAAATATAATCTGTTATGTGAAATGAATGAGTTGTGTTTTATTTTAATGATAACAAAATGAGTCATAAGTATTATGTAAATCCATAGAAATATTGCATAAGAACATGAGTCATAACTATTGTGCAATTTCTTACAAACATTGCGCAATACACTATGATATACCATTTTATTACTCCATAAATTCTAACATATTATTGTATTAATCAAAGAATATCTATGAAATTAATACATAGGTTGGTTCTAAGAGCTATAAGAGCGCTCAAACTTTACATAAGAGCGTTCATGCCCCACTGCACACCAGCCACAGTCAGTTAGACAGAGTTTATGACATCAAAGGCTCCGACCTAATGGTTCACTGCACAATATAATAAGAATAAGGGTCTCAGTGTGCGACCTCATGGTCCAATTCACAAATTAATAACTTGTAAGTGAATGCAACCGGCCGTCACGGGTGCCTGAGCACCGCTGACGCCGTCATGAGTCTCTGAGCACCCTAATGACTGAACAATGGGTTACATAAGCACGACGGCATAACCTTCCGGTCGCTCTAGCATCGCTCCTATCAAAGCATTTATGGAAAGCCCATAATTAGACGGTCAAAATGAGCCCAAGATCAAGGCGGAACTCCCATTATTAAGGAAGTTATGCCATGGAGACTGAAAGGAGCTCCGAGTTCGCTACAGACAAACTGGCGGGAGTTACGCGCCTATCCAACAAGCATTATAAACTTGACATATTCAACTCCGAGCATGCGCAAAATGGCGGTTATAAACGCATAAACGACCGAGATATGAGGGTCTGAAGTTGCAGAACCGACCAAGACAATGGGGGACACAGCGGCGCCCATGGGGGTCCTTTGTCCCCCTGTGACACTTGAAAGACTCCCCTCAAACAATTGTAGAGTTAGGCAGATGCTGCTGGCTCCAGTCAGTCTGGAGGTGCTTTTCCAAGATTTGCTACAAATAGCCTGTCTGCACCTCCAGGAAGACAGAACACCAAGAACCACTCCAGAGGTAACATCTCCAGTCATCTCCTGCTACCTGCTATACCACTGCACTATGGTGAAACTATGCTAGACAGGCATGGGTTTCCATCATTAGTGGCCAGAGGCTATCTTCCCCAAGACATCCACCAGAGGGTAAAGTTATTCATTATTACATTATTCCTCTAAGCAGCAGGCCAGGAGCTAGGTGTGGGAACCCACCTAGAACTATGCTGGACATTGTATTATTATTACCTCACAGGTGGAGTGGAACTGAACATTGTACTTTATAAATTACTGTATGTTTATTGTATGTACAAATTACCTACATACTAACTACTGTATGATTGATATTTCTTACATGTTGCCTAAAGCTGAATAAACCAGTGACAACTGGAAATAACACTATTTATTATGAGCCTGATGTATTTACTCCATACACCACTAGTCATATGATATTTCTCATATGACAACTTGATCATGCCACCCTCATACGTAGGTCAAACGTTTTTGCAAGAAGGTTAGTAGGTCACTTCCGGTTTGTAAGTAGGTCAACCCTAGGTATTGCGCAATTCTCTTAATTTATGCAACTAGGTCAGGTCATGGAATCCAGCTCTCTGATTGGTCGAAAAAACTAGGTCATGACCTTATGATGTCACTTCCTGTGAAATCCAGCCCTCTGATTGGCTGAAATTAGGTCACTTCCGGTCTACAAGTAGGTCATGACCTAGTTAGTAGCTGAAGCATTGCGCTGACTTTGCATGTATATACTACTGATGTCAGCCACAGCTATCTATGTGTACATGTATTACACACTGCATCAGAATGAGAGACTTGAGAAAGTACATCTTGGCAGGAAGGACATTGTCTTATCTATTCAAAAATAACATCAAATAGGTGTCAGTCATGAGCTTATTGATTATTTTATGCTAATGATGGTGGCATAAGTTGCATCTAGTCAATTTTCTATTGCCCTTTCTATTCACATGACATTCCATGAAATGAAACCATAATAAACATGGGATTTGGGGATATTTGTCATAACAATTGCTTAAAACTGTGTGCAGATCGTCCATTCAACGGTAGTGCTGCTACCTGGTGTGGATTCAACATCCAAGTATCTAAACATATTGATGTTTAAATCTAAACACATATTATTCAACTGTTTCAACTCTTAACATCTAAACATGTTTAGTGTAAATGCTTATGTAGTTAGAATAAAAGTGTTCATTTCCTAAATGTGTAGTCAATGAGACAGCTGACTGACCTATATGTTTAGGTTTTAAACATGTTTAGACCTAAATATGTTTAAAATCTAAACACCATTTTTGCAGTGTTCCTCAAAAGGGTTGTGTCTGCCATGAAATGAACTGAAATTGGCCTCTGAACACAGGTGTACATGGTTTGCAAGTATTAGATTAAGTCAAAAAGGATCAAAGTTATTGGTATAGCTGCGGGGGTACGATTATTCACTGGTTGCAGGTTGAGTGGTAATTATTTGTTCAGTGGGGGACATTCAATGTGAATGTAGAGGTTGGTGAAAATGATCTGGAGAAACTGGGACTCAAACCCGGGGCCCTCCAACTTCAAAGTTGCTGCTCTACCTTTGAGCTATTTCCCCTGGCCTGACGTTCTCACCTTCCAACCACACCTGGAGCGGTATGATACACACCAGGGGGACAGTGATTACCCGGAGACCCACCCCTAGGGGTCTGCCACTGGGTATGGGTAATTACTGCCCCTACACTCCTCCCTGTCAGCTTCAACCAACCCTGCTCCTCCAACCCAACCACCAGCAGGTAAATAGTCCACATCAACAAGCAGGTTGAAGCAATATCTGTATCATACTGGCCAAGTCCCAAGTCCTCAATTAGTCACGATCACGTTAAAATACGAGCAGGCACCCGCATCTTTTGATCTCATGATTGCGTAAGGATGATCCGGGGGGATCTGCCACCGGGTACGGGGAATTACTGCCCCTTCATGGATATATATGCCACATTCACTCATATTAGCAAACCTTTATTAGTGGTATGCTTAAAATTGTTATATAATATATAGTAATTTTTCATTTCAACAGACCGATTGAACCCTTTACCATAGCAAGTGCTTTTTCTATTGGTTCTCCTCCCTGCAGGTCAGCACTGCCTCACTTCCTCACAAGCAAATAAAGAGGAATCAGTTTCAGGGGCAGGGCATAAATTGAATGCTTTCAGGTGGAAGTAAATGTCAACTTTGTACAAAAAATCTTGGAGAGTAATATACATTTCTATGTTGGCTAAATTTAAGAAAACCTTTATATATGTCAAATAAGTTAGGATATCATCTTTGAATAAATATATATGTAATCATGGCTCTTTGTACAGGTTTTGGCCTATGGCAGATCTCGTTATGCATCCAAAAGCTCATCTCGCTGCCTACAGAGACAACTGTCAAGGAGGAATTCAGCTCACTTAGAAACTTTCCGGCTATCACATTTTGTAACATCAACCCCATGCGGACTAGTGAGTCTGCCAAGTTAGGGAATTTTACTGCCATGGCTTTAGAGGTAATCACTCATTCAACTACCTAGCTAACAGAATATGTAACAATTGAATTGATATTCAGATAACTTTTGCCAAGGCCAACAAAGTAAGTACTCATTCAATACTCAATAACAAGAAAAAAGTGGTTGGATAGTTGTCAGGTTTGGAAAAATTCAATACCAACAACACGTGTAGTCGGTCAGGTAGAGTATTGTTTTGACCTCTATACCATTGGGCTAATGGTGGGTTTAAATTGGAAAGACGAGGGACATGCTTATTCAAATTTCCACAGTGAACACTTTGGTTCAGCATTAAGTTAATAAATAGCTGCCATAGACAGGTTATTTATTCTAAGTGACCTGTGCCATTCCTCAATGAGGGACACCTGCAGGTCCTAATATCCTTTTATACCATATTGACCTACTTACCATGTACTTTTAAGAAACAGTACTTGTCAGTAAGTTTACCTACTTCCTATATTTTATCAGAAAACAACCAGTGGATATGATGACACACACACCTACTACAAATGTATGCATTATCAACTGGCATAATTTGATCAGCCACCATTAACAAATCAAGGGAATTTAAAAAAAAAATTAAATTTGTTTTTACAGGCTGGTTTTACCATGAGTGATATTGAGGATTTTGATGACGAGGACGCGTTCTTCTATCAATACACTGAATTGTCAGCAACAGAACGCCAAGCAGTCGGTCATCAGCTAAACAGAATGCTGTTGAGCTGTTCATGTAATAGAAAACCCTGTGCATCAGAGTACGTTCTTTTGCAACTCTTGATATGGAAATCTTTAAATCCTGTAAATCAATTTGTCTTACAGAGGTACAAATTTAAGTGTTAATTGGTTTCAATGGTAGTACTATATAAAGTCTCGGTAGTGGGTAATGCCATATGCTTGCCTTTGAATATTACAAAACTTTGTATGATTGGAAAATTCAGAGATTTCTCCACATTTCTGGATCCTACTTATGGAAATTGCTACACATTCAATAATGGCTACAATGGTACGGCAATAAGAACATTAAAAAAAGTGGGACCACGCCATGGTAAGATCTTTTCTTTCTATGGGAGAAATATAAAGTGAATTAACATCATACTGTCATAATGTACCAATCAATTTCTGACCAGTCTCCTTACCTGAACATCAGTGGTGAATCATGCAGGATATGCATTTTATTTTATGTTGATATGTCCAAGATACTGACAGCCTATAGGTTTACCACTGCAGCTCTGTATCTCACACCCCCCGTGAGATTACCCACCTCCGTATCTCACGGCCAGTAACAGTACTCAAAATCACTATCAAACATTGTAAATAATCATGTTTCTGTTTTTTATTTAAAGAAAAGAACATTTCTGGCAAAAATAACTGAAATAAATGCAAAGGTTCACTCGTATTGGGTATGACTGAGGGTTATCTCACGCGGCTTTGCCGAGTGAGATAACCCTCAGTCATGTTTTGTCATTTCTAAACTGAAACTTCAGAAATCGATGTGCCAATAAGATGTAAAGATGACTCTCTGTGCTAGAACTGAAGTTATTTTGATAGCATATGTGGTGGTCCAGAGTCGTCTTCGAGGTACCTTCGCGGTCCTCCTGGGGGCGCTGGAGTCCAGCGCCACGTCACCACTTGGTCACGTGTCCCTTGACTCCGGTGTATATAAGGCCGTTGTATGGCCTTCTTCGGAGTCAGTCCAGCCTCGACTGACCATCGTGAGCGATGGTTGGCGGCTGCCTGGCTACCATATTCTAATACTCCTCTGTGCTGCTGCACAGAGGAGGTGTATGTGGAATATCAACTGTAGACACTAGAAGGCCTAGTGTCGAACCTGTTATAGAGTTCAAACTCTGCCACTTGTAACTGTGATCGAGAACGGCTGATGCCTATGTGTTATTAGACAATAAAGTTTTAACTGGAACCTGAATAGTTGTTCTTCGTTGTTTATCGAAAGATTCAATTGAACATCGAGGGGTAGAACACTACACTGGTGCCATGACCAGTTGTTAACTTTAGTCCACATAGGTACTGCAAGCTTAAGTTCGACATGCAGGGTCACTTGGATGAAGGTGATAACCCCAATCACCAACATCAAGTGACTACAGGCCCGTTAGTGGATAGGAACGATCCACTAATCAGTGGTGGTTTGAACCACTTTCTGATAATAGGTTCATCGTCTGACCCGTTGGGCCTGTATCAAAGGAGCTGACTACTCAATTGGCGAGTGTCGACTCAACTCTCTCCGGCTGCTGAGAACTTCTTGAGGGCACAGAGTTTGTCTTACGTAGAAAAATCAGCCTGGCCCGTGGGAACTCCAATTGGCCTTGGCAGTTGGTCCTTCGAGGGTCCCTCGCCCGTGTCGATACAAGGAAGTATGGACAGTGGCAGGGGACTCAACGAGGAGTTGCTGCAAGAGCAGCAACGCCAACTGCACCAGGGTCGCCAGCAGTTGGATGCTCTGGCGAGTAACACCACGAAAGCTCAGGAGAAGAGTACAGAAATAGAGCTGAAGTTGGAACAGCTTAGGCAGCAAGGGCTAGAGGCTTCGAATAAGACTCAGATCGCAAACAGAGAACTTGCTGATCTTCAAGAGAAGGTCAAGCAGCTCTCTAGCGAAAAAGAGTCCTTACTTGCAATGAAGTCGGAGATCGAGCGTAGTCGATTGACAGCAATGGATTGTCAATCGCTAAAAGCGAAGATCGACCGCCTTGCTACTAGCCGCCGAGAATGTGTCGAGAGAGCTCGAAATGATTTTCGGGATGCCCAGCATGAGCAGACGTCCCTAAAACATAAGTTGAAACTACAAGAAGTAGAAAAGACTATGTTGGAGGAACAACTGCAAGAGTTGCGGCATGAGTTAAACCAACAATCAGCCGAGCATACTGAAGAAGTAGCTGAGCACCTAACAGCTTATAAAAAGCAGGTCAAACAGCTACGTCAGGAACGGGAGTCGTTACTCTGTCAGATGCAAGCTGACGAGGATGCTCGAGCCAGGGACGAGGCAGAAATGCTGTGAGGAACGAATCGAACACACAAACAAAATGGCGGAATATCAGATTCTAATGGAACAAAAATCGAGGCACGAAGCCGAGCTTAATTCCTTAAAATCTGAATCCCTAGTAGCCCAATCACTGAAGGATCAGAAGGATTCGGATACTCTGGGAGCCATGCGTGGAGAAATCGATAAGCTCCGACTGGAGATATCGTCTCACAGGGAGGCTGACGAAGCCAGGGTGAATAAAGAAGTTCGTGATGAACTCGCACTCGAGGAACGTCTGAAGGAGCAGACGAAATCGAAATTGTGTGCCGCTAGACTTCAAGAGAAGCAACAAAGTAGTGAATGCAGCACTACTAGAGTTGCCACTCACGAGAACCTAGTCGAAAACCCTGACTACAGAGAGTGGCTTGACCGTGCCATGAAGGAGGTCAAGCAGCTCTTTGCCTTCTGCGAGGAACGAGATCTCTCGAAGCCCGAACATGCCTGCCTGGAATTCCTGGTGTCGGAATTAAGACAGGCGGAACGTTCAAAACAGCAGGCAGAGATAGATAGAATGGTGGGGGCAATCGACGACATCTCGAAAGTGGATTCGAGGTCACGTCGGACCCAACCAGTTCTTTCGATGCCGCGCACCGACAACATGTTGATCCACCCAAATATAGGGATATCAGGTTCGAGGCTTCGCATTTGAGTGAGGCCGATTCCGGTAACCCTTGGGGGATGAATCATAGTCATGCAGACACGACTATGAGGAACATGGGGATGGACCATCAGATACCTAGAAGAGGTACAACATTCGCTCTTGATCAGGTCAGAAGATCAAGCAGAATGTTTGAAAACACCTCTATCGGGCATGAACCGGCCCGAACTAGGTCAGTCGAGTGCCCTCCATTTACATGGAAGGATGAATGGCTCCGTTGGTACCACGGATTCAATCATGTCCGTCGAGTAAATGTGTGGACCTCGAGTATGGCATTGGCTCAACTCCTCATGTTACTCCAAAATGGCCCCACAGCTGATACTGTGTGGCTATGGGAGGAGCATGGAGACGGGACTGGTCGCCATGGTAACAGAAGCCATGACTTCTAGTCTGCAAGATCCCATTGTCACAATGGAGAAGAGACGCCAGGGCAAGAACGAAAGCGTTAGAACCTATGGCTTGGCTTTGAGACGTCTTGCCGGCGATGCCTATCCAGGTGTGGACTTCTCGGTTGAATGGCTCATAACCAAAGTCAACCAGTTGTTCATAGGAGGATTGTATGATGTTGATTTACAACAAGACGTGCTTCGGGAATGGCGCACTTACATGTCTCTCAAGGATCTCATGGACTTGGCAGATGAGTTATTGCGGAAACGACAACTCCTGCCGAAGTTGGTGAATCCTACCTCGACAAATGCATTGTCGGCGTTGGCCGACGCCGCTTTGATCGAAGAGGGACAGGGGGAGGTGTCCTCATACTCGAAGCCCGGGGCGGGGAGTAAGACTAAGAAAAGTCAGAAATCCGCTGGTAAATCGAAACCGCCAAACAAGGCCTCCAAACCCAAGGCACAGGAACAGACCTTCTCGCTGAGTCAATTAAAGAATTTACTCAGGGTTATCGAGGGAGGGGATGTCCCTGTTACTAACTCGGCAGAGCCGAGTACCCCTCCGTCCGACGCCAAGTGTTGGAACTGCAAGAAGCAGGGGCATTTCGCACGAACTTGCCCCGAGCCGATTAAAGGACTACCACCTGACGCGACGGAAAACTGAGGCGGGCGGCTCGACGTGGCAATCGAGCTGCCCGACCATCGAAAAGCCAAGGTATCAGCACCTCTGGCACTCCTGATCAGACGACAGTAGATTCGAGGGAACTAGGTAAGGTCTCGGTAGGGCCGTCCCAGCCCTTTACCACAGTGGCACCGGTTGATCACCGGTCGGGTTCCGAAGATGTCGGTGTAGAAAAAGCCTCAATGGCCAAGGAACAGGGCGCTGGCAGCCCGAACTCAGAGGTCTAGGGTTCGACTGGATTGAAAGTGGAAGTCGACGCCGGGAGAGAAGCCCTGATGTGGCAGCTGGCCAGAGTCTGCGCAACAGAGCTTCCCTCAGATGATCCCTGTCTCTCTTTTCTGAAGAAGAGAGGGATCGATCTGAGTACTGACGTAGGGTTGAGAATGCTAGCAGGAACCGCCCCCTTGTCGGGGAAACAATGGTACCTGTCTGCAGAGATTCAAGGGTGTTCTCTAGACTTCCTGATAGATACTGGTGACTTCCTGATAGATACTGGTGCCAGCCACACCATTGTCTCTCGGGAACTCGCGAAAACGTTAGTAGTGCCGTCAGATAATCTCTACGAGGGAATAACGGCGTGCACTGCGTCTGGAGCCGAAATGCGGACCTATGGTCGATTGGTTCTACCTCTTAAGGTCGCATCTACCCACTATGTGTTTAGCCCAATAGTGGCCGATGTGGCTGACGATGGCATTCTGGGGCTCGACTTCGCGGCATTATATGGTATGATCCTGAACCCAAGGACGGGTCAATTGGTCATGACCGAGCCGGTAGAAGAGCACCATCAGTGTAAACTGAAGAGAGTGTCATCGATAGCCTCAGTAGCACAGATCACTAGGATACCCGCCAGACATCGGTGCGATGTCCTGGTAAAATCCGAAGGTCTGGAAAGAGATCGACAGGGCATAGTTGAACCCGACCCGAAAACTCTGAGAAGTTTTGGGTTGGTTGGTGAGGCTGCCCTTGTCGGCAATGTCCGTCGAACAGTGTTTCCCGTCTGTAATCCACTGAATCGAGACATTGTCCTGGAAAAAGGCCAGGTGGTCGGTACTATACAGTACGCTGACAGAAACGGTGAATTCTCTTCACCGGAGGTAGGATCTGTGATGATGCTTCTCGAGCAAGAAGCTGCAGACATCGACACGGCAGAAATCGCGAGCACCCACACGGGGGAGCTCCCTACCTGGCTGTTAGACATGTATGGTGACACCCACCTGACCCAGCCAGAAGAAAGACTGAAGCTGTCCGCCTTACTACGTAAGCATGTGGATGTCTTTAAATCCCCAGATGAACCGTTAGGGCGCACCGATCCATGTCTGCATAACATTGACACTGGTGACGCACAACCTATCCGAGTCCCTTATAGAAGGATTCCGCTCAGCAAGAAAGCTGCGGCGGATGAACAACTTAAGGAGATGATGGATACGGGGCTGGTTAGGCCAAGTACTAGTCCCTGGTCCAGTCCCGTCCAGATGGTGACGAAGAAGGATGGGACCATGAGATTCTGCGTCGATTATCGATGTCAGAATGGAGTGACTAAGAAAAATGCCTACCCTCTCCCGTGCATCGACGGATGCGCGGGAGGAAATAAGTGGTTTAGTTTAGTTGTCTCGATCTCCAATCTGGGTATTGGCAGATCGGGATGAATCCCGATGACGTCGAGAAAACCGCTTTTTCCTACCAGAGGGGGCTCTATGAGTTCGATCGAATGGCGTTTGGGTTGTGTAACGCCCCCGCCACATTCAAGCGAATGTTGGAGGAGATGTTGAGAGGTTTGCTGGGTGATGAAGCAATGGCAAATCTGGCAGAAGTTTTCAACAGGATTCGAGCATGGGGGCTGAAGTTAAAACCTAAAAAGTGTCAGCTTTTTAGGACTTCAGTTGAGTATCTGGGCCGAATCGTGTCTGAACAGGGTATAGAAGCCAACACGGGGAAAATTAGCGATGTAATGACTTGGGCTAGGCCCACTACAGTGAAGGAAATCCGATCCTTCATTGGTTTTTGTTCCTACTACCGAGAGTTCATCACGGGGTTCGCGGAACTCGTAAGTCCTTTGCAGGACTTAGTGATCCAAAAACCTAAAGGTAGTAGAGGTCGTTATGAGGCATTCGCATGGACGGAAGGAGCCGAACATGCTTTTGTCGAGTTAAAACGAAGTTTCAAGGAGACACCTGTACTTCGATTCCCCACACCTGACGGTCGTTTTATCTTGGACACTGACGCTAGCAATACCGCGATCGGGGCTGTTCTATTCCAAGAGCAGGATGGAACAGAGGTCCCGATCTCGTTTGCTAGCAACACTCTAAGTAAAACACAACGAAACTACTGCACCACCAAAAGGGAACTGCTGTCAGTTGTCGTGTACACCAGGAAGTTTAGGCACTACCTCTATGGTGGTAACTTCACTATCTGCACCGATCATTCGTCTTTGAAATGGCTCCTGAATTTCAAAGAAGCTGAAGGGATGATGGGTAGGTGGCTGGCCCACCTTTCGGAGTTCGGTCTCGAAAACTCTAAGATCGAACATCGAAGTGGGGCCAAGTATCTAAACGCTGATGGTCTTAGTCGTATCCCTGTGCGGCTATGCCAGAGGTCGGATTGCACAGACTGCGGCAGTCATAATGCTGTTTTGGCAGCTGTAAGTAGTTTAGTAGACAGCCGGGTGGGTGTTGCATTTTGGTCTCTCGATGAACTCATTGATGCTCAGATAGCGGACGCCGACATCAAACAAGTTGCTGAATGGCTAGTTAAGGGGCTAAACCCACTAGGCCTGAGGTATCAATCGAGAGCGCCGAGGTACGGAAATTAGTAGGGCAATGGCCTCTATTAACTTTCCGTGAAGTCTTGTTGTGTCGTTGGAAAGTCGAGGCGGGTCGAGCGAGACGCACGATTCAAGTAGTGGTACCACGCCAACTGAGGGGTGAGGTACTCTCCTTTTGCCATGGACACCGAACAGCGGCACATTTTGGTCGAAAACGAACGCTCGAAAAAGTGAAAAGGAGATATTACTGGCCTGGAATGGGGAAGGTCATAGGTCGTTGGGTTCGACATTAACCTACCTGTTGCCTGGTAAAGCCCGGTGAGGGCATGGGTAAGTCCCCTTTGCACCAAGAGTTGTTCGGGGTGAGATTCGGGAGGATAGCTATGGATATCATCTCGGGATTTGCACCCACGCCAAACAAGAATACTTGCATGTTAGTAATCCAGGATTACTTCACCAAGTATGTACGTGCTATTCCCCTACCAAATCACACAGCAGAGACCTGTGCAGAAGCCTTCGTGGATGAATGGGTTTTGACCTTTGGAGTCCCGTTGCTTCTGCATTCCGACCAAGGTCGACAATTCGAGTCTCGACTATTCTCTGAGATGTGTGAATATTTGACAATTGGAAAGCAGAGAAACAATCCGTACAGGCCACAGAGCGATGGTCAGGTGGAAAGGTTCAATAGAACATTGATTCAGAATCTGACTATGTTGGTAGACAAACATATGGACGACTGGGATGAACAGGCTAAATATGTGGTGTCCGCATATAACAGCTCTGAACATAGTTCTACTGGATGCAGTCGGCTCAATCGAGAATCCGCTCGAAGTCCCTTGTTCCGTCACTTTCGTGGAACAGCTTCGTGACCGATTGAGAGAAAGTTACAGCATGGTAAGAGAAAATCTAGGTAAATCTGCGGAACGCCAGAAAGTCGGTATGACTATGGGCTGAAGCGGAGAAGGTACTCAGTTGGGGAACAGGTGGTGAGGTACCACACCGCCCAGGCAGCTATGAAGCTTGCTCCCAACTGGGATGGGCCTTTCGTAGTGGATTCTGTCCTCTCTGAGTCGACATTATTACTTCGATTATCCCGCGGGCAGTTGCAAAAGAGCAATGTTGATAGAGTGCGCCGGTGGTTGGGGGTAGAACTATCACAAACTGTCGAGTTGTTGCAACCACAACTTGATGATGATTCACCTTCTCGTAAGGCTACGAAATGGGCTAAGTCTGTTTCTGGACAGGTCGAAATAGAGATCGAAAGGTCGCGACCGGAAGTTCAGTCTAAAAAACAAACTACGCAGGGTCATCAAAAACGACAGCAAAAGGCTCGAAAACTGAGCGAGGTGGAGGTGTTGGATGCCAGTAAACCATCAAAGCGGCGCCTTGGTTGACTGGCTCGTCGAGATAAGTCGAAAGCATCTAAACAGCCTTTGAAGGGATGTCAGAAGCCCGACCCCCCATCGAAGGTGCGAACGACTGAACAAACTCAACATCGAAACGTTTTGATTGAAGTTAAAGATCAGTCACTCCAGTCTGGACCTATGACTCGAGCGAGGCTTAAGCGCCAAGGCTCATCAAAGGAACGGTCAGCGAGTGTCGAGGATGAAAGGAAACCCAGAGCAAATACTCTGGCTCCTACATCCACACCGTCACAAGTGATGGGAGGCAGACACCGACGGAAACAGGTTAATAGCCCAGTCGGCCCAGCCACATCAAAGGACGGCGGGCTAGGAGGGGGTGATAGTAACCCGCCCCGAGGCTCAACACTCATTCCAACAGTAAAGGTTAGAATCAGGGAAAGTCCTAGATTAAACCCTACTCAGTAATCGATGATTCGCACAATACTAAGCAGCAGCTTTACTAACCTGTTTTTTTAATGAGGCTTTAAAATAACGGGTGCCGTTCTTGAGTAAATCTGTCTGTGGACGTGAAGCCGACGGTGAATAAAAAAATTACACAACGAGAAGTCATGCGATTGCCTCTTAGTTTGAGACAACCTGACGCTGGAAACATGGAAATTTGGGGCCTCTGATTTTTATTGGACTGTGAGGATGGGTTCCCAGCATAGGCTGGTGGATTCTGCCCAAAGGGTAGATCCATATTAGAACCATTTTTTAATCCCGGTAGTCTGATGGAAGGGGGGTGTCCTAATTATCCATGTTGATAGTGTTGGAACCCATAGACCTCATAGGGAATAATGGCATATGCAAACATTGCGACTGGAGAACCAGAGCGTGCCGGTGAGGGGAGAGTGAGTCGTTCTATTTTTTGAGCATTACCTTATTTGGTCATGGCGTGATGCGCTGTGGACCAATAGGGTTTGCCCTCCTCGGTCACTTAGGCCCTTCCTCCAATCAGAGGCGTGCGCCACAGGGATAAAAGGCCGCGTCGCACACCACGGAGGTCACATCTGCGCCCTTCTCGTGAGAGTCGGACGCAGATAAGCTGGACTAAGCCTAGCTTATTCCAGCTGGTACGCTCCGCCTAGGGACTTCCTACCTGAGTGTAGGAGGTCTCCCCTGCCTAGTGTCGAGGGACACGACCTGCGTGAGCGCAGGTTCGTGTTCTCTCGAGGCTCCAGTCTTCGGTCCCTCGAGCCGCCTGAGTGCGGTTCGAGGTACATCGAAGGCACCTTCGAGGCTTCGACCCGCCAGAGTGCGGATCGAAACACCTCGAAGATCCTCTTCGACGTCTCGTCCCGTCTGAGAACGGTTCGAGACCCAGAGTCTTCTCTTCAAAGTGGAACCCATCAGTTCAGGAAGAACCATGGGGTCCTCGTCCGACGAGCAGTCAGGGTACAGCTCTTCGGCGAGCCACAAGTCGCAGAAGAAGAAGAAGAAGAAGAAGAAGAAGAAGAAGAAGAAGAAGAAGAAGAAGAAGAAGAAGAAGAAGAAGAAGAAGAAGAAGAAGAAGAAAGACTTCAAGATCCCTAAGGTGCCCAAGAAGGAAAGTAGCAAAAAGGAATCCGCAGCCAAGAAGGCTCCAGCCCGGAAAAGGAGTAGCGAGCGACAGCGGATTGGGTTCGCATGGCGCATCTTCAATCCAGGGCAGCAGTGTGCTTTCGAGAACTGCACATGTAAGGGGTTCACCCCTCTCGTATACGCTACAGACGGCAGGCATGCTCGACACTTGGTGGAAGAGCATCAAGCCATCCGTCCGCAGTTCGGTTGTGTTAAGGTGGAAAAGACCATTCCATGGTATCAGGTCCCCGATGACCCGACCTCTCCTCCTTTCGTGACCACACGAAGGGGCTTGATGGCTTGTCATCTCAAGTCGTACAAGCAGCCCCATAAGTACAACACCGAATGAGAAGACAGGTGCGCCGACTAGACACTGGATGCGGATGGCACCCGCACCCCCGTCTACGAAGCGCCTGTATATCAGACCGGAACTGATGCCCGCTTTCTACGGCACCTACCCCGAGTTCAGGGTAGAGCAGCGGAAGAAGCGGGAGGCCAGTCATCCTCGAGACCCAGGACCAACAGCCTCTACGATCGGGAACAAGAGGCCCCACTCTATAGAGGCTGGAAAGTTGAAGACTGCTTCGACCGGTTCGGCCAAACCAAGCACCAGTGGTGCTAAAACTGGAGGCAAGACGGTGGAATCCCGGAGTGGTCGTGATCGACAACCCAAGGTGACCACCAACTCGTCTCCCCCTGTCAAGCCCCCTACAGCGGCGGAGGGCAGCACCCCAGCTGCCATGCCGCGTGTCCACGTGGGAGGCGCGACACTGACCTCGGCAGCAGGAGCCACCTTCTCCAACGTCGTGTCAGGCGCCGACACCCCGACAGCAACCTTGCGTTGGGAGTTGGCACAGCCTGCATACGGCGATGGCGTCGCACATGGGGTCCCCAAGACGTTCGTGGAACATTGTAGAGGACTTCTACAAATGACGGGTAGCCCTGCTATCGATCATTTCGGTGAGGCATTCCGCGAGGAAGCAAGTGCCTACTTGTTCGGCCTGTTTGATAGAACAAACATGGCCATCCGTAACGAGCTCCTTCCGGCTCTTAGGGATCAGGCGCGCCAGACCGTTCAGATGGAGATGGACTCTCGTCTGACCGATGTCCAAACGCTTCTCAATAACTTTGAGTCACAGGCCCAATATGATATCACCAAGAGGGATGGTATAGAAGGCTGGGAGGAAATCGACCGCGAATTCTTTAGAGTCTTCGGGGTCCAACTCTCGGAATGGATGAAGGACAAGCACCATGGCGTCCGAACCCTGAAGCCCGTTCGAACTGAGCCCTCTCGCGAAGCACAGAGGTACCTCGTTAAGGGTGGAGTGGTTCCTGACGTCAGGACGCTGGCAGCTCAGACGAATCCTTTGAGAGAGTTATCTCCAAGGATTGACAGTCTGAGCTCGGCTATGACGATGTTGGGCCGAGATCAGGTGGTGCAGGACAAGCCTGACACCCCGGGTAGGTCTCTCGGTGCCTCCATCTACCCACCAGCAGCCCCACCTTCCTCATTGGCTCCCTTGATAACCCTCTCGGGAGCCACCAAGCCTACACCGCCACCAGTTCAGATAGTGGTGTCACCGAAGATCCATCCGGATCTTCATGGCATCACACCTCTAGCCCCCTCGAGTGTAGCCGTCTGCCCGGACCCGTCGGCTTCCGCCCAAGCAGTAGAACCTGCCGAGGCGGAACAGTCGATGGATATAGACGGGGACGTCGATGTCGTCGGTCAATCTCCAACGGCTCCCCCTGACCAGGGAGACAAGGACGACCTTGAAGGTCGGGAGAGTGACGACGACGGAAGCGACTCAGCAGACTCGGCCGTTCTCCACTCAGATGCTGAGGGAGACTCCCGGGATGCACCCGAGACCTCTAACGAGGCTTGGAGTACGACAATGGACCGTGTGGCCCTATTGCCGGAGTCGCCAACGTTTTCAGGCCAGCTAGCCGCCAGTGCTTCATATGAGGATGAGCGCACTGACGGAGAGCAGGCTGAAATCGACGCCACTACAGGGTCCATCTCGGAGGATCAGTAGTATGATACTACTGCTCCTCCTCTTCAGCTTGGATCGTTGACATCGAACAGAGTCTCGATGTCAGCATGGAACCCCCAGGGACTCGTTCCCGGATGACGGTGTACCCTCCACGAGTGGGGGTACCTTTCCTGTCCCCGGACCTCCCTGCGAAGCTGTGTGGATCCGACGCCACCCCGGTCTTAGGGCCCGGTGGTGCCACACATCCTCGGCCTCACGGTCGAAGGACCATCATAGTGGTACTGTACACTATCGATGGGCTTCCCACGCTGGAAGGAGCTTCTCAACGAGACAGGGAGGAAACGACACGACCCGAGTTGCCATACCCTGTCGTGCCTCCCTCGGATCGACCAGGAGCAGGTCGTGAAGCAGTGTTACGACACTGGTCTCCTACATTGGATGGAGCAACGCCTTATAATTAACTGTGATGATAATTTTTTTTCTACAGTACAGTAGAAACTATATTTCAATATATTCCTCTACTGTTTCTGTCGACCATGTCGACGGATCCAGTAGTTTATATTATTATCTTTTTGTTTAGACTGATCCAAGATCTCTGAATTTTCAGAGACCTCGTTTCAGTCTAGTGGGGGGTGGTGTGGTGGTCCTGAGTCGTCTTCGAGGTACCTTCGCGGTCCTCATGGGCGACATCGAGAGCACCTCTATTACCCGACGCCTGGGGGCGCTGGAGTCCAGCACCACGTCACCACTTGGTCACGTGGCCCTCGACTCCGGTGTATATAAGGCCGTTGTACGGCCTTCCTCGGAGTCAGTCCAGCCCTGACTGACCATCGTGAGCGATGGTTGGCGGCTGCCCAGAGGAGGTGTATGTGGAATATCAACTGTAGACACTAGAAGGCCTAGTGTCGAACCTGTTATAGAGTTCAAACTCTGCCACCTGTAACTGTGATCGAGAACGGCTGATGCTTATGTGTTATTAGACAATAAAGTTTTAACTGGAACCTGAATAGTTGTTCTTTGTTGTTTATCGAAAGATTCGATTGAACATCGAGGGGTAGAACACTACACATACAAATGCTACCCGGTACACAGTAGCCACCTGATGGTGGAAATCATAACTCATCATTTATACTATTTTAATAAGTTTTTTCATCCCAAGTGGACCACTTTACCTGTGCATATTTTTTTTTCAGCTCATTTCTGATCACTCTAGATACATTAAAGATATTTATATGCCATTTGAATTCCCACAGGACCCTATAATTAATTGCTTTTAAAAAAAAATTCTTTTCAATCGTGACCCCCAATTTTTCTTATTTTAAAATTTTTGTAAAGCTGTCCTTTATATACTCAGAGAGTGTCGTAGATGAATCAATAGAAGGTTCTTCACTGTTGTGCAAAAAGGAAAAAAATGTTTTCCCCTTTGTTTCTATAGTTAAGGCATTTTTTGATTAAGTGGTCATAAAATCAAAATTAGCATGGTGATATAGGGATTTTTATGCATTTTCCTATTCGTTCTATACCAAACTATTACTGTGCAAAGTTATTTGAGATTATTGATAGAAGATCTAACATTGGTCAGCCTGTAGTGTTTGTCTTCAACTGTGACATTTCTCTTTCATTTCAATAGCCCTGCATCTTTCACTGTTCATTGATTCGGAGGAGTATATTAAGGCATCTTCCAAGTCTCTTGGAATACGAGTGGTTATTCACTCACCAGACCATATGCCCATGCCAGCAGATGAGGGGTTCAGTGTGAGACCAGGAACCGAGACGTTTGTTGCCATAAAACAGGTAGCGTAATTTCTGTAGCACTTCATATAGAAGGAATCATAAATAATCCCTTAAGGGCCATTTTCCACCACCCAATTTGTACCCTCTAATGGCTGATAGCCTTAGAGTTTGTCTTATTTTTAGCGCTGATCAATCGGTCTGACCATTGACAGGTTGGCCATGCCTCACCACAGAGTACTATGTATGGCCAAATTCGGCAGCCCTGGGGTTGTCGAGTGTGGTGTCGGGTGGTGAATCGGGTGGTGGAAAATGGGCCTCAGCTCCAGATCACGCTCCAGCTCTGTGATACCCTGTAGCCTCTCATCCACAGGTTGAGCACCAGCTAACAACCCCACCCTATGGACCTTGTCAGTCTTTGACTGAGGAACAAAACTTGGAGAAGAACGGATATGCTATAATGGATCCTGCTCGACCAATGGCTTACTCTGACAAGGTGCAATTTCACCCCATACTGCCATTCTGTATCAACTACAAAGATATTTGAAAAGCAACTTCTATAGGTGCAGCGGTAAAGCACAATCTCAAAAGCTGACAGAAATTTGCAATGTGAAGCCTTAATTATGATTGGAGGGTTTTTGGCTTTCGGGGCAGCTTTTCATAAGACGGCACATGGAATTTGAAAAGGGGGCTGGCTTCTAGGAAAAGTCATATACCATATTAAAGTAATTTATTTAGCAGCTTGAGTGATACCAACAGCAAAATAATGTACCCTTCATTCATACTTGGTGTGAACAGTATGCATGATGATAAAGGGTACGAATGTGTCCTCTTATACTTACTTCTAAGTGTCAAATATGGTTTGCTATGTAAAAAAAAAATTGTGTTATTTTCTGTCAAGGTCTTTATGCTTTTGGACATTAGGATGCATTGATAACTGAATGAAATAGTGTCTGAGATTTTTCGCTTGTTCTATTGGCAAAAGGTTTGCAGAATGACATGTCTTCAAAAAGCAATAATGTCAAGATGTAACTGTTACGACCCGGCTTACCCTCACATCGGTCCTGCATTTGCTTCCCTGGGCACCAACTTTACTATGTGTAACATCTGGGATGAAGCCACAGGTATCTATTCATATGTACATCCTGAAATCAAGTACTGTCAAACTTATTTTAACCTAAAAAAAAAATTTCTTAGTGTAGGAGCCCATCCATAAATGATGTCACCCTGGAGGGGGTTGCGGGGTCAAGAAATATTATGATGCTAACCCCTCCATTGTTTCAAGTGTAGTTTCATTAATTAAGACAAGTATGATATGTGAATGTAATATTGCATTATTTATCTCTATTTTGATAGATGACTGCACCTATGCTGTGGAGGCTAACCAGACTGCAGGTTTATTTGGCTGTGATGACATCTGCCCTCCGGCCTGCACGTAGGTTTGACATCTACTGTTTCAAAGTAGGATGTTGCTTAGAGTCATTAAAAAGAAAAATGATTCTTCTTTTCATGACGGCACTTTATCGATCCTCCTGCAATACATTTCTCTGGGTCCACTCTTAGGATGCCAGTCTCCCCCTCCAGGTTTGGCCTTGGGAGGGACTGCCACCCTTTGACAGATTGATGGAAATATATTGCAATGACATGTCTTCTGTCTATCTGAATACACTGGAATAGGACTAAAGGATTGCTTCCAAAGCATTGGTCGGATCCATTTTTGCTATTTCCACAGATCTTTATATGGTAAATGTATGGAAAGATTGTCAGATAAGGACAATTCCTACAATTCTATGCCTGTGGAACCAACTTTTAAGGCGTGGCAATCCTTGGTGTTTTCCTACTCATTATCCTATGATTTACTTAACAATAGTGTGGAGAAAGGGCCAATGACTTCATTTGATTGGCTATAATTGTCTTTAGCCTGAAAATATTTTATTTAAATACGTAGCCTACTTTCACTGTTGTTACTAGCAGTAGGCACCTAGTACATACAATATCATTGTATACTGTTATTGTTATGTGTCATGATAATTTTTTTCTTCTCTTTCAAACAGAACCGTGGAATATGAGAAAGTTATTTCACAGGCAGTCTGGCCTTCTGGAGCCTACTTGGTAAATAAACCACCATTCGAAGAACAAGATAAAAGTACTCCCACGGCTTATTTCGATATCCCCGACAACAACATATATCTCAAACCATCAATAAATCCACCGTTTGCTGCTTGTAGTAACCTACAATAGTGCCCCCTTAGGGCTAGAACTATAATTTACTAAATAAGATGTGCATAGTATTCAATACATTGGGCCTCACCACCCTAGATGAAAGGATGTTTTAGTGTAGGCTTGCAATATGATGTGCGCAAAATATCATACAATTTATATCTATTTATATATTTATATACTCAACCTGTGGGTGAGTGAAAATATGAGTGGACAGTAATTGGTAATTGCCCTTAATTTATGCAGACCACATGATAGACTCATTAGCATATCACATGATCCCATGGTTCACGCCACAAGTCGCCGACACCTCCGCAGGAGTGCACATATATCTGAGAACACCATACTCCCCCACCAACGCCAATAAAACTGAATACAACGTGTGAGTAGACTGAATACCCTGTGCATACGTTCTGGAGGTTCTTAGCTTGGTTTTACAGGACAGCCAGTATCAACCACACAGTGAACAAAATGGCGACCGCAAGGGGCAACACGGAGGTGATAGCCAACCTTTCGACACGTCTTGATGATAAAACAAAGAGTTGGATGCCAAAGTGGATAGTTTACTTGGTGCAATGCAAGGAGTCCAACGTGCACTGGGAATAGACCGATTCAGAAAAGCCAGAGCAGCACCCTCTCTTAGCCAATCTTACAAAGCAGGCTGACGAAGCGTCGAAGCAAGCAGCATCAGGGACCACAGCAGCAGACAACGCCACCACCGCCATGCAGGTAGCCGCGGTCGCCTGCCTGGCTACAGTGGTGGTGGCATGACCCAGGTGGACCTTGATGAAACAAATGCTGACCTGCAGGCCCAACAAGGCACACCACAGCGACCACCACTATATCAGTACCCAAATCACCCTCAGTGACGGGTAGTATAGCAACCAAGGACGAGGATATAGCCAATAGGATCACCAGGGTGCTTCAGACGGCTATGATTCCCGATGCCAACCAAGGTATGACCCACTCCCACAAATTTATAACCCAGGGCCCTGAGGCAAAGAAGGTAACACTGGGCCGCTGCACATGGCTAGAGTACCTTCATGACTTTAGAAAGCTATGCTATGAACATGCACTTTGATAAGTTTTAAGTAGACTGCATCGAGTATGAATTTGTGGTGGTCCAAGACTTCACTTACAAGGTGTGCATTTATAGCAGACAAGATGGAAGAGAACTGGACTAGGACTAACACATATGCCATTAATGAGCTCCGCCAGAAAATGGTATATAAATACCACCCGGACAGCACGGGGTCACAGACAGGGAGAACAACAGGGGGAACAGGCGTGATAAGCAACATTGTGACCGCCAGCAGACCCCCCCCCCACCTCAGTCAGGCCGCCTGTGCCAGGCATATCAACAAAGAGCATGCCCAGAGACATTATGTAATGCACATTTGCACGGACTGTATTAACAATACGCAACTTGTCAAATACCACTCGGCCAGCAGATGTAGGTCAAGGGGACGCTACACAAACAACAACCAGGTGGGGTTTGGAAACCAGCAAGCCCCTCCCAACCAGCAGTAGCCAGCCGGACATTCTGCCCACGTGGTGGCCGGGCGGTCTCACAAAGTGGTAGAGATACCCCCGCCGCGGACAAGGGCACATGGCAACCCCCCGCCATTAGGTAGGCTGCCCACCCTACACCTGACAACCAGGTAGTGGTAACCGCCAAGAAACCACCAGGTGTGAAGACCACAGGGCCCCCACCAGCGGGCTACTCACAGACTAGTTCCCCTATTAAGCAGCTGCGCGCCAATGGTCACCACCTACCTGAATTGGATATATCTAATATAGACGCCACTAGGAGCCCATGTGCGCTTGCCCACGTGCTCGGCTCAGAAGGTACACAAGACAGGGATGCGGCGCATGGCGCCTGCGCATTACCACACCGACACACTGTTGTTGATAAACATGGCCCAAGTTGCCACACCACTGCTGATGTCAGCCTGCATATTCCTCATACGCCTTCTGCCAACAAAGCCTCATGTGCCGGGCTGTCTGCACAGGCTGTTGAGGCATTTACACAGGTGTTTCATGAACAATTTGCGCATACCCTGCCCTCTGGCACATCTGATGAACATTCACTCCAGGATTATGAGAATTCGTCAGACCTCCTCCTTCAGGACATCACTCACCAGGTCAAGGGTAAAATCTGCCATAACTTGGTGGCAGGTAATGCACAGGTCCTAACACCGGAGCAGTATAGCTCCACCCTGGAAGCCATATGGCCGTACCCTACTAGTAAGGCAAGGCAAGAAGCTCCTGATTTCATGATGAGATATGATTAAATCAGGGCAACAGGCCTCCCGAACTATATGAGTGCACAGGTACTGGTACCATCTCAGCTTAATCACAACGTGTGCAAAAAGGCGCTAGTGGGCTATGAGGACGCCCAGATCGTCGACTTGATACAGTTTGGAAGGCCCCCACCCCCACCCCAACAGTTAAATATCACACATCGGCCCTTAAGAACCTATCAGAGGTCGACAAGTTTATTCATAAGGACCTGGAGTTGAAGTTGATGGCCGGCCCGTTTATGGCCCCCCTTTTACCCATGGACTCAGACATTACCTTTAATGATTTGCGCTTAGAAGGACATCAGCACGCCAAGGGAAAAGATAAAGTATGCCCAATAATTGACATAAGCTACCCAGAGGGGGCAAGCGTCAATGATGGAATTGGACGTAATCTTCTAAGGCAAGCTTAGGGAGTACTCCCTCCCCACCGCCAAGGGTGTTGCGACAGAAGTCACTAAGCGCAATGGCTCATGCTGCCTGTATTAGGCCAACCTATCCTGTGCATACAGACAGATGAGGATAGACCCAATGGATGCCCCACTCCTAGCAATCCAACACAGAGGGGCATATTACTTGGATATATGCCCCTCCTTTGTTTGCTGGTTCTCCGGCGTGGCGCAGCAACATATTTCAACCTAGTCTGTCACATAATGAAAAACGGCTACATTAAGCTACTGATGTGTACGTAGTACTTCATTGGTGTGGCGGACACATCACAGGAGGCACAGGAGTTATATGACCAATTCTATGCCCTATGCTCTGAACTTGGCCTCATGACCGCACCAGAGTGGCTGAGAATTAACGTGCATGCACAGGACTTAGCCCTCTCCATCCCACGGGAAAAGATGTATCCAGTGGAAGTTTAGAGCACTGAGTGGCTCCGGAAAACCACAGCCACAAAGACTGACCTACAGCGCCTAGTGGGGTGCATAACATTTATCAGCCAGTGCATCCCGCCAGCACGCACCTACATGAGCAGGATGCGGGCCACATTAAGACGCATTAGAGAAGGCACTCCAGTACTCCTGGATGACAAGTTCAGACTGACCTCCAGTGGTTCAAGGATTAAAGTGCCACAGCCAATGGCAGGCGCCTTATCATGCCCAAGCACCCAACATGTACCCTTGAAATACATGCTACTGCACAGCGAGGCAATGGTTCCGGTCTGAGCAGGAGGACCTTCTATGACATCAGGTTCCCACTCTCCTTAACCATCAAGCACAATCACTATACCTCAGACTAAGGCTGCAAATGCAATCATAGCAATAAAAACCCTCACCCCCAGGAGGCAACAGGGCTTGAGGTCATAGTGGTAACTGACAGTCTGGCAGTGCAGCAGTTCATGTCCAACGGCAAGACCCATGACGTGATCTAAGTGTGCGCAGCTAGAGAGATGGATCTCCTCTGGACAACCAAGGACATATATCCATCACAGTCATACACCGCCCAGCATCTCAAATGATCCTAGCTGACGCCCTCGCCCATGCCCCTTCCGATGAAAAGAATGCATGACTTGGTGAATTACATAACCCATCGAGCTAAAATGACCGTTGTAAGGCCCCACAGATTGGAAAATGTCTTCTCATCAACTTAATCTGTTTCAGGTCCACATGCTCACTTACTCCAGCAGCTACAAGCAACATGCACTATCACATTTGCACCAGTGACAGTGGAAAGATCAGCGGCAAAAAAACACGGCAAGCAACGGATTACGTAACATTTATGTGCACTAAGCACTTTGACCAGTATCTCCTGGCCCCTACTCCATTGATTATTGGAATGTACTTTCAAACTCTGGCTAACGAATATATATAAGAGTCTGGCCTTTGTAGAAAATACTCTGTCAGGGGCCAAAACATATATAGAATAAAGAAATGGAGATACATCAGCTTTTGATTCATATATCATTCAGCTCGCCATATGTGGCAACAGCAGGATGTCTACACACAACCCCAAGCAAGCCCCGCCGCTGGACGCAGCCACAGTGATATGAGCAGCTCAAGCCCTATGCAATATGGGTCCAGCTGCGCTCCCCGCCAGGCCAGTACTATTGTTAGACTTCACCACCTTCATTAGGCCCTCCAACCTTGTCACTAGGATGATGCAGATCATGTGACAGACTCATTACAATATCATGTGATCCCAAGGTTCACGCCACAAGTCGCCTACACCACCACAGGAGTGCACCTATATCTGACTTCTTCAAATTTCCCACCAACCAACTGTTAAGTGAACAATGACTTTTATGATTAATATAGTCTGGTAGGCCCCAGACATCAAACAGTGCACTGAAAAAAATATTCTTACTCACATGAGTCTATCAGATGGGTACCAGTTGGCCCCCGAGAGGACCGGAGTGAATCATTGGGATTATCTCATTGGCTAATAATTAATCCTGCTAAGTCCGTATAACACCAATATCACACTGAGAAAATATTCTTACTCACATGAGTCTAAATCCAGACTCAGGCAATGTCGCCAAAATGAGTATTGTTTGAGACTTAGCCTGATCCTTGGACGTTACTCAGGCAGATTCTGAGGCTGATTCTGGGAAAATACTCTGGCTTTGCCTGAGTATCATCCAATTTTTTTAAAAAAAATTTTCTTGTTGATTGCAGGAAGATGTTTCGAGTGATATGACTGCTCTTTCACCAGATCTAGATATCTCCTACTTGACAGAATCAGAACAAATGGAATATATCAGGTAAGCTTACAAAATCTGTCTTGCTGTACAGTTGCAATGCTAACCACACATGAGTCATTTAGTCATACAAGGAATGATAAGAATACTGCCAATTGGAACTTTTAGCAGTACTGTATACAGTGAGAACTTTGATAGTTCTCAACTTGATGATACCAAAATGGATAGCCTTAGGATATCAAATTGGAGACCAAAGTATATCAAATGAGAAATCTAAAGGGGGCACATGACCCAGTAAACTCTAAACCAAAATGCTGATAGTATTGTAGGGGCCGGCATCGTTGTATATATATTAGTGCGGTTCATCCGAGAGACGTGTCCATGTGGTGCTCGTTCCTTCTATGCCAACTAGGTGTCGCTTTGCGATACCCGGCTGGTACAAGAGGGGGCAGCGCCATGCCTCGCGTCCAGCTTCTAGTAAGAAGCCGGACGAGCCGGAGAAGAGGACTGGACGTGGTCCAGTCAAGACGTTCAGTTATAGACTGTAAACAGAATTGAATAAAGTCCTACCCGAGAGGTAGGGGTATCCGGGGCTTTGCCCAACCCAAATCACTCGTGTTGTGTTGTTGTCTTTAGTGATAAGCGAGCCGACGAGCCACCCAACATATAAGTCGATACGAACCATTACAGTATCTTGATATATCCAAGTTCATAATCTACCAAAATGGTTGGATTCAGAATTTGTGCATGGTATAAGGACGTTAAAATATTAAGGTTTCATTAAGTTCTAGATATTCAGTCATCTAAAATATATTATTGTACAATATTTAGATGTTAATAAACATAATTTGAAAATGCACTTAGACAAAGGTACAGCCAACTACTGTACTTCGACTCGTAGTAAGAGGCCTTAGAATATTGGCACCAGAGTATTCATGTATTAGGGAGCACTCATGTCTGCACCACTACGACTGCCCTACCAAACTTTATATAATTACTGCATAGCTGCCAATCATACAGGAGGCCATTTCTCAATGTACTATGACTGCACACAGCCACTACAATTTAAAAATGCCAAGAATAAGCCAGGCTATAATAGAAACTGCCCTACGACTGCTCACTACGATTAGCAGCTATGCAGTAATTACATAAGGTTTAGTAGGGCAGTCGTAGTGGTGCAGACATTAGGGACTACTAGTGCATTGTACTGTTAAGGCCAAATGATTAGGTTATCACTATGATTTAAAGGACAGCAGTCATAGTGTGTTAAGAAATGGCCTCCAGAGCAGTCGTAGCGCAGTACCTGTGATCACCTGGCTTATTCTTGGCAATTTTAAATCGTAGTGGCTTTATGTAGTCGTAGTACATTAAGAAATGGCCTGCAGTACTGCAGTAGTTTGTGGATTCAAAGCATTGTCAGTGTACCAGTCTATAACACCAGTCAATGCTCACAAGGTCAATCCTTGGTTTGCTCATTTCAGGGAGAATGGTGTCAAGATACGAGTGTTCTTCTCTTCTCTTGATAAGATGATCATCTCAACAAAGCCATCGTACATGGTAGGACATAATTATTCTTTTAAACAGGGACTGTTATTATCTGCTATTTATAAGCGCAGTTGGTTTCCTCCCTTAAATCAGCTGTCAAAATCTTCCCTTCGATCTGGCCCTTCAAATCCACCAATGTTGTGTTCATTATTTTAAGGATACATGTATTTATTTGCATTTATCCATCCCTGAGGCTAGGCCAAGTCAATATTACTATTGAAATGCATGTACTTGGAATCAAGCAATAAAATCATTTCAAATTGACTTAAATTAAACCCTTTAAGGGCCGCTGATGCAGAGTGCATATAATGCCCATTGGTCGTCATGATGCACAAAAGGTGTGCTGGTGAGTCTGGTGAGTATTCCCAGAGGTGCTTCTGCCCATATTCAACGATGCCTTATATGCCGAGTTGAAAACGGGCAGAAGCACAAAGGGGAATGCGATCCGAAAATATCCAACGAGAGTTGACATTGGCATTTATGCAATGGCCCTATGGGGCAAATTTGCTTGAAAATAAAGCAACACAACCATATTTACTCACTTTGAAAGTTTCAAGTCACCTCACTTTGTTGCTGTCCGCCATCTTGGTTTGCTCTACGAAGTAGGTCACATGATACATAGCTATGTAGTGGTTCGTCTCGTTAGGTTAGATTATGTAATCATAATGAAGAGAGAAAAAGTTTCCGGGTAGGCAACCGAGCTTTTATTTCATAGCTTATGTTACATACGATCACAGCCTCAGAGGACTACATGCTACTAGGGCATTCGGTTACCCTTTCGGGTAACAACCTGGTTGAGCAGTGGGTAAAACCACTACTGGAGAACATGGGGGTAGAACCAGCCTTATATAGGGGAAAAGCCCGCGAAACTCAGACCGGCCACGTGACGTGTGGTGGACGAGTGATAGGCCCCCTGGTGTAATGGATACAAACCCAGAGGCAGGTGCTGCCACCTGCCATCCGGACTCCCCCACTACACCCGAAGACCTAGGTCTGAGTCCCACGGGTACATGAACGTAAAGTGTAAATACCATACCCCTACAGCTAGCTGCTGGTGACAAGCACTTTTAGTTTCGAATTCGCTATATAGTTATTAGAAGTATTTAACCAAAAGTAAATTGATAGGGGGCAATGTTGGTGTGAAAGTACACCGTGCAGCTAGTGACAGCAAGGGGATATCTTTTGTTTAATTTTTTTCAAGTTGAAAATTGACAGGCATGATAGAAAATAACATTTAAGTACTGAAAAAAGATGAAAATCATTATAACATTTAATTGATGTGTAGGGGCCGGTATCGTCGTATATATATTAGTGCCGTTCATCCGAGAGACGTGTTCATGTGGTGCCTGTTCCTTCTATGCCAGCTAGGTGTCGCTTTGTGATACCCCGTTGGTACAAGAGGGGGCGGCACCATGCCTCGCGTCCAGCTTCTACTAAGAAGCCGGACGAGCGGCAGAAGGTGACTGGACCTGGTCCAGTCCAGACGCTCAATCTAACCTGTTGACCAGAGTTGAATAAAGTCCTACCCGAGAGGTAGTGGTTTCTGGGGCTTTGCCCAACCCGAACTACTCGTGTTGTGTTGGTATTTCTAGTGGTAAGCGAGCCAAAGAGCCACCCAACATATAAGTCAATACAAACCATTACACTGGTGCCTTGACCAGTTGGTTCGGGGGTGGTGCGCGGCCACATTGGCCGAAAGCCTCGGGAAACCCGAAGCGGATCCCCCCCAGCCCTGGGCTAGAGGGATTCGAAGAGGATGACTTCACATCCCAGCATCTGTTGTTAGACTGGAAGCCCGGTCAACAACAAATGTATAATCCAGAGGGTGTCCGAACTGTTTTCTTGACACCCGGTCTGATGGACGGTGCCACGGGTGATGGTATCGTAAAATTGTATCCAGGTACTCCGCAAACGGGAGTACCGGATACGGGATTGTTTAGGGGAGTATTAAGACCCCCAACTTTAGACTTGAGTGATTGGTCCCAAGTTATAACTAGCAGACGCCAGCTGGGTCCTATTGTACCAGCAGGCTCGGCTAGCAGCTTGGGTATCCCAGTAGCACAGAGCCCTATGAAGCGTACTGCAACCCCCCCGGAAGCGGTCCCAGAGGGTGCAAACGAAGTAGCCCCATTAATGACATCGTCGGACCATGACAGCGACGATGGTAAAGCCATAAGGGACCCAGTGGTCCCGAAAGTAAATGGCCGATCTTTGGATGAAGGCTTGTCTGACTCCATGTTCAACCCTGGAGGCAGCCGCAGGTCTATATACGGACGTCGGATGGGCCCCGGGTATAAAACTACCCCGGCCTATTTGAAAGCCAAAGAACAGGTAGAGTTGCAGGCTAAGAGGCAACATGAACAATTCATGGAAGCCCAATTGAAAATTGAAGAGGAAACTAAATCACGGATTGGAAAGTTACGATCTGTGGAACAGGAGGCGATTCTAAAAGAATCTGACCTGAAATATCGTCTAACTTCTGTAACCCATCGCTTGGAGCGGAAGGAGAAAGACGAACGTGAAAAAGAGAAAAGATTGGCTGAGTTAGAACTCGAAGAAGCCAATAGACTTAGAGCAATCGAAAAGGCTAGAGCTGAGGAGGTTGTTAAGGCCCGGGATGTAAACAGACTACAATCCGAGTTGCATGCCATGGAGGAGAAACTTCAACTCCGGAAGGCGGAGACAGAGGCCAGAATGGTCTCGGAACAAGCCGAGATAAGGAAAGAGACCAATGAGTACCAAAGGTCTCAGAAAGAGAAGGGTGAAAAGTACCGCCTACTAAAGGATACTTTTAAGCGAGAGGCATTGGCCGCTCAAGAGGAACGGAACCGAGCTGTGGCGGAAAATGAAAAGATTCGATCCGAAATCTTAACAGAAAACGCACAGCTAAGGGAGGAACAGCGAAACCTGACTACAAATGTAGCTACCCTCACAATAAATAAGTCTGCTATGGAGAGTTATTTACAGGAGCAAGAGCAAGCAAATGCCCCTCCTGCGAGTAAGGATACGAATCCAAACTCGACGTTCGTTAAACAGGGTGACCCAGTCTCCTGTTCTACGCCGAAGCATCCGCAGTATAATCCTTTTATCAATGATAATGCGACGCGGAATGTAGATCAAGGGGGAGTTTATATCAGAACCCAAGATAAGCATGGCTGAACTAGTAGAGTCCGGATAAGTGAAGTCCCCATAGTCCACAACCTGGACCCGGACTATATACCCTGGGATGCCTCCGACAGTAGTGCGGAGACTAGTGGATTCCACATACATGTGGATCCGAGTGATAGTGTGGGGTTGGGAGCTGGTAATGACAGCGGCCAACCCAATCCATCGAACGATGGCGGTCAGTCAGCGGGAAACCATCAGCCTTACGGCGGTTATCAAGGCGCTCAAGGAGGGGGCGGTGCTCCGGGTACCACAGGCCACAGTAGTACCTCGGGTACCGGCCCTAACCAGGGTGGTGCGGGCTATACGAACCACAGTGGTTTACAGTGGACGTATACACAGCCGCCGCCACCACCTCCACCGGGCAACACGAGCCTCGGTGGTATAGGGGGCAATCGAACCTTGAATGAAACCAAGGCGATTGAATGGAGCAAACAGCAATGCACTAGATTGATGTATGCTCATAATTCCGCCTGAAGGGTAGCCGTTATTCCTAAGGAATATGACGGTACTGGACCATGGAAAGAGTGGTTTGAAGATTTCATCGATGTGATGAACTGTAATGGGTGGACCCCATATGAGGCCAAGCCGCATCTAGTAAGATGTTTGAAAGGCGGGCCGGGTCGCATGGCCGTAGAGCAATGGCGGACCTGGTACGGTCTCGTAGGGAGTTTTGAGCAGTTAGTAGAATCTGCTAGCGGACTGTTATGTAACATGGTCAAGGAGGACCCGATGGTCCGTTTTAAGAAACGTACACAGAAGCCTAACGAAGCTTTCCGAGCATACGGTATGGAACTCCATGCCCTGCTAAGCAAGGCCAGACCCGGTACTGAAAACCAGGACTGGTATATGGACGATTTGATTACACAATTCGTCAAGGGTCTGAGAGACCGAGATGAGCAGATTGCTGCGAGGGATGCCTGGAAAGAAGGCGTAACACTTCACGATATATTTAATGGTATAGATATGGCCGTGAAGAAGCGAACGATGTTAGCTGGGGACATACCTAATGCCAGCAGCTCGGCTCCCCTGGCATCAGTAGTCCAGCAGTCTGAGGTAAATATTCCCTCAGACGACTTCGAATTGATTGAAATCGAAAAGGAGGACGGTACCTTCTGTTCGGTTCAATTAAGGAAAAATATTTCAGGCAGGAAGTATATTCCAAGGAAGGCGTTCAATAAGTCAAGGGACTCTAGACCATCACCCGAGGTCAAGAGCGAAAGTCGGCGAGAAGGCGGCCAAGCCTCTTGTAAGCACTGACAAAGTGAAGGGTCAGTCTCCGGACATGACCAAACTTATGGAGGACATGTGTAAGAAAATTACAGATGCCATCCAAGCCAGTCGGCAAAGACCCAGAGTGGATCGCTGAACTGTTAAGTGTTTCAGGTGCCAGCGCATGGGACACTATTCATCCGAATGTACCGCTGCTAAGCCGGTAATGGCTGCCTTCTATAAAGCCGAGGACAACGGCGAAGGAAGGGAGAACACTGCAGATTCCACTGATGTGGAAAACTAGTGGGGGTTGTATCAACGGCATCTGATATGACCCCGAGGAAGAACGAATGCCAAAATGCTACCGGGGGTGACCCGGTGGAAGATTTCGAATCAATTACACCTGGAGGCCGGGTGGCTGTGGGTGCGCACCCCTGCACCTTGGCCGGGGCCAGGGACCCTAGTGCTTATATGTACGGGAGTGAGCATATGGAGGCGAGTGGCCGCACTAGGGAAGAGGAAGGATGGATCAAAGAGTTGATCCGAAAGGACTCGGATTGAATCTTGGTGATTCGGGAGACTTTCACCGGTTTACCAGTAACCCCTCACCTTTAGGGGGGAGACGGTGGTATGTACCCATATCTGTGGAAGGCCGGGTAGGGGAATTCTTAGTGGATACCGGAGCCAGCCACTCCTGTGTGTCCAAAAGATTTTTCGACTCGGTGGCCGGCAGCCATGAGAACCTCAAAATGGGGGTAAATGCTTGCACGGCCGACGGAAGCAGTATGCGTACATTTGGTAGGACGTTTATGCCTATCCGTATAGGAGGCAAAGAATTTGTTCTTTCGCGGACTATAGCAGAGGTTAGTGATGACGGAATCCTCGGACTGGATTTTGCAAGCTTATACGGGGGCCGTCTTGGATCCGAGGGACGGTATGATGAGTATACGGAACCCGTATAGCTTGCATGTCCAATGCGTATTGAGACAAGTGTCTTCGGTTGCATCAGTGATACACACAGTGAAGATCCCACCGGGTACCACTTGCAATGTCCTTTGTGGCGGATCAATGGCCCAAAGGAATGAAACTGGAGTCTATGAACCCGATACGGTGTATTTGACGAGCATCAGGTTGGACTCAGTGGATACATTAGTGGCTAATGCAGCTTGGACTGTATTACCCATGACTAACCAAAGTGGTTCGGTGGTTTATTTGAAGCGAGGCGACAGTGTAGGTAGGATGAGTTCGGTAGAACATGTCGCCGAGGCTAAGTTCAATAAACCACTGAACCCTGTTAGTAAGCATCCTTTGGATGAAGAATTCCAAAAGCTGATTGATCAGTCTGATTTAGAGAATACGGAGGATAAGGATTGCCTGGCGAAACTCCTACAAAAGTACGAGAGTGCTTTTGGTAGGGATGGAGGACCGGTGGGTAGATCCGATAAGGTGTTGCACACCATAGATGTAGGCAACGAGAAACCTTTTAAAATTCCGTATCGTAGACTTCCTCTAAAGAAGAAGTTAATTTGTGAAGAGGAAATACAAAAACAGTTGGACCTAGGGGTCATCGTGCCTAGCTAGAGTCCCTGGTCCAGCCCTGTTTGTATGACCACTAAGAAAGACGGTACAATCCGCTTTTGTGTTGACTACCGGAAACTGAATGGTATAACAAAGAAGAACTCGTATCCTTTACCAAGGATAGACGAGACTTTAGATAGCTTGGGTGGAAACCAATGGTTCTGTACCTTGGACTTACAATCCGGGTATTGGCAAATACCGATGCACCCCGATGACAAGGAGAAAACAGCGTTCTCCAGTCATATGGGGCTATTCGAGTATAATGTCTTACCCTTCAGATTGTGTAACGCCCCCGCTACATTCGAGGCCATGATGGAATCCTTACTGAGTGATCTTTTGTGGAAGAAATGCTTGGTCTACTTGGACGACGTGGTCGTGTTCGGCAAGTCGTTCAAGCAATGCCTTGCGAATCTGCAATTGGTCCTCGACCGGATACTATCAAACGGTCTTAAACTCAAACCCAAGAAGTGTAATTTCACATACTTGGGAAGGATCATTACTCCTAACGGGGTGAGCGCAGATCCGGAAAAATTAGAAGCTGTGGAAAATTGGGAGAGACCCACGAGTGCTAAGGAGGTGAGATCATTTTTAGGATTCTGTTCCTATTACCGTGATTTCATACCGAATTACTCTCGTGTCAGCTTTCCCATGCAGTGCTTATCTCACTGGACCCCGGGTAGGGCACGGGACCCATTCCCATGGACCAGCGAACAAGAAGAATCTTTTAATAAAATAAAAGATTTGTTTAGGAATACACCCGTGTTGTAATATCCCACTCCCGAGGGACATTTCATCTTAGACACCGATGCGAGCAATGATGCAATTGGGGCAGCTCTCTCACAGGTCCAGGAGGGAGTCGAAGTCCCAATAGCATTTGCTAGCAACACGCTAAGCAAGACCCAGCGAAATTATTGTACCACCAAGCGAGAACTCCTCGCGGTGGTGGTGTATACGAAGAAGTTCAAGCATTTCCTTTGGAGAAGTGACTTTACCTTAAGAACAGACCATTCGTCCCTTAGGTGGCTCCTTAACTTTAGGGACGCCGAGGGGATGATTGGATGATGGTTAGCTCATCTATCCGAATTCGGATTGGAGCACAAACAAATAGAGCACCGACCCGGTGCTAAACACATCAATGCGGATGCCTTGTCGAGACGACCTATCCGAAGGTGCCAGAATGCCACTTGTGAAGACTGTGGGGCCCACAATGCTGTGGTAGCCGGGTTGGTATTTAATTATACCATCCCCCGTATTCCCTGGGAGGAGGCTGTATGTAGCTATCTTGATTGGTCCCCGGAGATCCGAGACAGCATACTATGTAGGTGGAAGACAACTCCCACCAATGGTAGGCTGTTGCAAATAGTGATACCCGCCCGGGTAGGGCACGGGACCTATTCCCATGGACCAGCGAACAAGAAGAATCTTTTAATAAAATAAAAGATTTGTTTAGGAATACACCCGTGTTGTAATATCCCACTCCCGAGGGACATTTCATCTTAGACACCGATGCGAGCAATGATGCAATTGGGGCAGCTCTCTCACAGGTCCAGGAGGGAGTCGAAGTCCCAATAGCATTTGCTAGCAACACGCTAAGCAAGACCCAGCGAAATTATTGTACCACCAAGCGAGAACTCCTCGCGGTGGTGGTGTATACGAAGAAGTTCAAGCATTTCCTTTGGAGAAGTTACTTTACCTTAAGAACAGACCATTCGTCCCTTAGGTGGCTCCTTAACTTTAGGGACGCCGAGGGGATGATTGGACGATGGTTAGCTCATCTATCCGAATTCGGATTGGAGCACAAACAAATAGAGCACCGACCCGGTGCTAAACACATCAATGCGGATGCCTTGTTGAGACGACCTATCCGAAGGTGCCAGAATGCCACTTGTGAAGACTGTGGGGCCCACAATGCTGTGGTAGCCGGGTTGGTATTTAATTATACCATCCCCCGTATTCCCTGGGAGGAGGCTGTATGTAGCTATCTTGATTGGTCCCCGGAGATCCGAGACGGCATACTATGTAGGTGGAAGACAACTCCCACCAATGGTAGGCTGTTGCAAATAGTGATACCCGCCCCAATGAGGAGGGATATCATGTATTATTGCCATGGTCATTAAACGAGTGGCCATTTCGGTAAGAAAAGGTCGATAGAGCGCCTACAAAGGCGTTACTACTGGCCCGGTATGAGAGGCGACCTGCTCCGGTGGATCGCCACTTGCCCGGATTGTTGTAAAAACAGGGCGGACTCGTGGTGGTTAGACGCCACCCGTTTTCGCTCTGGTTATTGTTGGCAGTTTACAGCCTCTAGCTGTCGTGTTAGCTTGCTCTAACAAAAACCCTTTTGTTGGACGAATCCTTCTGGAGGAGTCCAACACATTTGCCAAATTTATTTGGAAGTCGCCCTCAGTGCCATGGCACAGGGGACGATTGACGCTGCGCGTCAAACTGCCAACGTTCTGTTGGAGCTAGGCGAGGACCCGAAGGTCCCATCTCGGGTCGAGGAGTCTATGGACTCTTCGACAGAGGAGGCCGCCCGGACGCTCTCGGCTATGGCCGAGGCCACCGACCGGGAGAGGATGCCACCTCCACCACCACGCCCGGACCGCTCGTCTACAGCAGCAGCTTCGGGTAGCAAAGTAGATGTCTTGGACATTCCGATGTATCCTCCGGGATTCAAGACTCACATCGAACGTATGGCACACATCGATTGCGAGGCCGGTGTTGTATACACCTCCTGGGGGACCTACATCCCCATGCACGCCTCCATGTTCGGATGCGGACCGTTGGCGGCGAAGCAAGGCGTGCCCGAGGCCATACCAGACGACTTCAAGACTCTGGTTATGGACTCGTGCAGCGACGAGTTGGCTGGCAATATGCCAGTCTCCTGGCTCCGTAACTACCTGAAGTTGGCGGAGAAGATGGCGGTCAACGAGAGTTTGGCCCGAGCCGTGCTGATCTCCGAGGGCATCACCCGAAAGGCCACGGAGTTAAGAGAGTCTGAATCCGACATGGATACAGACTCCACAGTCACGCTGTCCTCGGTGGAAACCGACCGGGTCAAGCGATTGACCCACAAGCCTGCGCCGAAGGGTCCTCTCACCGAGAGTGACCTGGAGGCTGAAGATGTACGGATCGCCGTCGAGAGGTCCACAACCGAGACCGATCCAGCTGCCGACATCCCGGACGCGCCAGGTGAGATCTCGGAAGAGGACATCTCGCGCCAACAGGCTGCTGTCGAGGCCAAGCGAGCCGAGCTCGCCCAACAGCAGAAGCAGCTCACTGCAGCTCGTCGGGCCCACCGCAAACAGCAGGCCCAAAGCAAGGCGAAGGTCTCTTCCGACTCTGACTCCCCGGTCAGCGGTAGGAGGAGCCCTCGTTCGGAGGATTCCAGTCCTGAGGTACCGGCGCAGCCAACCAAGGTTGTGCGCCGGAAGAAGAAAAATGGAGCGAAAGCGTCTCCGGCAGAGCCCACGCCCCCCACCAAGCCGAGGGGTAAGGGCAAACCGAAGGCGCCCGCCTCCACCACCACAACCACCACAGTAGCCACCTCGGTTACTGCAGCTTCCACTGCCAGCACCAGCGGGACAAGCGCCAAGTCCTCTACCAAGGCTTCGTCTGGTACTACCACCACCAGCCGAGCCGGCCGTAGGGGAGCAGGCATCTACACGGACAGTGAGGAAAGCGAAAGTGATCCAGAGCTGCCCGAGTCAGCCAAATCTGATTTGGAGTCCGTGACAACGTGGGAAGAAATGACCACGGATGTCCCAAAGGATGACAATCAGAAGTGGATGTGGAAGAATGCAGCCGAGGGGTTCAAGGAACGGACTCCCCGCTGCTTCGCGGACTGTGCCTATGACACGGTCCACTACATGTGTCCGGGCGCCGTCAATAAAGACGGTGACAGCGATGATGAGGAGTGGATGAAATTCGGCCCCTCGGATACGCCAGTAGGTAAATTCTACCTCATTTGGATCGACCAGCTGAAATCCAAATTGGGGTCAATTTACAGTTACGAGGCCCGGACAAAAGTCCAGTGGGCGATGACCCAATGGGGACCAACCTGCAAAAGCCGAAGGTGCCCATTCGAGTCGTGCCAGCTGGCTCTCACGGGTGAGAAGGTGTTCGAGACGAATCCTCGCTTCGCTCGGCACATAGTGGAGCATCACATGCACCACAAGCCTGTGATGATGTGTGTGCTCGGAGACCGTCCGAGCAAACTGTGTGATGGCTCGTTCAGCACTCACCGGCGCCGAGACATGGCTCTGCACTTGCAGAAAGCTCATGGTATCGGCCTGGAGAAAACAAGGAAGCGGGCCATCAAGTGCTTCAACGAGCTCCTAGCTAACTGGGCCCCGTTGAGCGTCAAGGACATTAAGGAGCAGGCATTCGAGACCGGATTCTGCTCGTGGAAGAGTGGCAACTTGTTGACCTTCTTCCAAATCAACTTCTCGTCCACGAAGTTTCGGGATGCCCAGTGAGGTGCACCTGAAGGTGAAAAAGTGGCAAGGAGATGATAACCGGGAGAAGGCCAAGGCCCGCTCGAAGGGTCCCGGCGGAGGCACAGCCACGGCTACCGGTGCTTCCAAAAGGACCCGAGCAGACCGGTCCGTAAGCCCTTCGGGTAACAAGGACCAGCCCAGACCAGCCAACCCAGCTGATCGTCGTGAGTTGGGACAACAAGTCTCGGCTCTGGATATGCCCAGCAATCAGGCCCGTAGGGCGGTTAGCCAGGCGGCCACCCCGGCCACATCTTCCACACCTGCACCCGCGGAACAACGCCCGGGCGAAGCCTCTGGCAGCCAGGATGATGGGGGCGAACTCTTCACTCCCCCATCCGGGTATTCATCTTGGTGGGCTGGAGAGGGATCTTCCGGCAAGCGCCCCACGTATAGTGAGTACGCGGCGAAGTTCCCTGCTATGGGACCGGCTGGACCCGAGTCGCAGGTCCTAACCTCCCTGGGCCGGACCAAACCCCGTGGTAGAGGCCGTGGTGGGCTGGAGTCCACCCGAGCTTCCCCGGGCGGTGGCCGAGGTCGGGGTGGTATCACGGTTGAGGGCCCGTCTGCTCCTCCAGCAGGCACTCCGCCTGCCTCAGTGGATGTCGCCGTGCCTCCACCAGCAATAGCTCCACCAACGGCCCCTCGGGTGCCCGTTATGGAGCTAATTTCAGGAACACTGTCAGGTCTTCAGGATCCGAACATGTTTGTTGACCACCGCGATGTCCAAACGGTTCAGATCCAGAATGAGCTGATGGCGGAGTGGCAGGCATTGCACCGCCAGAAGTCGGTCGACTACTGGCGTGTGATGACTGAAGCCACCCTCAATCTGGTTTACAAAGTCCAGAAGAGGGAGGAAGAGAAAATCAGGTAGGAGGAAAGGAAGAAAGTCGAGTAGGCTCTCGAATCCTGCCGGCAACAGCAGATGGAAGCTGAAAAGCTTAAGGAGTTCCACCGTGCTGAGATCGCCGGGTACATACACAGGTACAAGGAGGCTGACCTCAAATTCTTCCTGGAAGAGTGGGACGGCCTTCCGTCGTCCCTAATCTTCGTCCCGGATGCTCCACCGGTCCAGGCTGCTCCACCGGTTCCGGCTGCTCCACCGGTTCCGGCTGCTCCACCGGTCCCGGTTGCTCTGCCGGTTCCGGCAGCTCCCCCGTTTCCGGCTGCTCTTTTCGCCCGGGCTGCCCCAGCTGCCACGGTTGCTCTACCTGCACCCGAGGCATTGGACAGCCCATCCGCGGTGATGAGCGCCTTGAGCCTGGGGAGCGACACGCCCAGCGAGGCTTCCACGCTGCTCTCTGTGAGCAGTAGCAGCAGCTCGGCTCCATCTGCCTCAGTGGAGTCGGCTGAGAAGATGGACACGGATCCGGAAGATCTTTAAGTGTCCATCTGATGGCGTTCTTTTTGTACCCGAGGGTAAAAGCATTTAATATGCCAGAGGCACTGATCCTTACGCTGGACTCTTAATCTGGAACGGAACCTGCAGTGAAGATGGACGCTAACCAGAAACACCAAAAGGATTACCACACCTAACCGGGGCTCTATCTTCCCATCTTCATCAGGGCACAACATAACAGCAACGTGGCTTGCCACCACACACATGTCGCCGGGTGGAGCTGCAGAAACCAGTCGTTCCAGATTCGCCGGAAGTCCGGTATATTGTAAGGGCGATCCTGCTACCCTGGTAGGACACCTATATTTATCAGTATTACTATTTTTGTATAAATCTATTTTTATATCATATTTATATTCTTATAATTAAAACAAACAAAATTTTTCTCGGGTTATCTACCCCACCTCGGGTCGGTTAGTTAATACTGTAAAATTTTATTCATATCATCTGACTACTTGTCTACAACTTTTAAATGTGTCTCGTATACTATAATAACATTGTAACATTGTTACTATCTACCACCATAGGTCGATGGTGCATAAGGCGCCACTTCCTAGTTGTTATTATTAGTTATTATTACTTCGGGTTATATACTACGATGCCTCATTATGTACATATTATTTATAATGCCCCTTAAATGTTCTATATTCTATACGAACTGTATATATAGACTTACCTTTTTGTGTATAATATTACTGTATAAAGTTAACAATAGGTACTTGTTAATTACACCCAACCCTAGGTATAGTCTAGTGGGGGTGGTGTAGGGGCCGGTATCGTCGTATATATATTAGTGCCGTTCATCCGAGAGACGTGTTCGTGTGGTGCCTGTTCCTTCTATGCCAGCTAGGTGTCGCTTTGTGATACCCTGTTGGTACAAGAGGGGGCGGCACCATGCCTCGCGTCCAGCTTCTACTAAGAAGCCGGACGAGCGGCAGAAGGTGACTGGACCTGGTCCAGTCCAGACGCTCAATCTAACCTGTTGACCAGAGTTGAATAAAGTCCTACCCGAGAGGTAGGGGTTTCTGGGGCTTTGCCCAACCCGAACTACTCGTGTTGTGTTGGTATTTCTAGTGGTAAGCGAGCCAAAGAGCCACCTAACATATAAGTCAATACGAACCATTACAGATGTATTTGTTTTTTTTCCTTTTGTTTGCAGGTTTTTCAGTTCCTCTCTGATCTGGGAGGACAATGTGGTTTATGGCTCGGCTTCTCCGTCATGACCTTCTTTGAGTTTGTCGAGCTTTTGTTTGATGTTGCTTACCTATCTGTGTACACTGCAAAGGTTGTTAAGGATAAAAACAGAGTACAGAAGTTAGGCTCTGACACTAAAGTCCTGTGAACTGTTGTCACAGCTTTGATTAATAATATGTGCAGGAGTGATGATCTTCCTTGTTTAAGGCAATGGGACTTTTTGTCAGTTGTAGCCTTGTAGGCTTCATGGCCTCATCGTTGCAAAGAACTTCACAGCAAGTCATCGATTGTGTTTGTTGTAAATGACTCAGAGATATGATATGAAATATATGAATATGTTTCAAATGTCATGTTATAAATTTATACTAATCTCTCATTAATACCATCTGTACAGGAAAATAAAGAATAATAAAAAAATACCTATCCACTTGTCCGTCATTGATTGTGTTTGTTGTAAATGAGTCAGAGATATGATATGAAAGATATGAATATTTTCAAATATCTTGGTATAAATACTAATCCCTCATTGATACTCTCTTTAGAGGAAAGGGAAGAATAAAATAAATGTGTGTCCACTTGTTCGTCATTGATTGTAATTGTTGTAAATGACTCAGAGATATGATACGAGAGGTATGGATATTTTCAAATATCATGTTATAAATACTAATCTCTCATTAATACCCTCTTTAGAGGAAAGAGAAGAATAAAAAAAGGCCTTTCCACTTGTCCAGTCCATGTGTAACCTAAATGCACCATGCACATCCTATGTAAAATCTGGCGACCAAGGCCTAGTGGACTATGGGCAAATACTCAAATTATTATTTCTTTTGATATATTAGTTAGTCATGGGTTTAAAACCAATGTCATTGGTCGTTTTTTTTTTTTTTTCAGAACAACTGCTAATCATTTTCCTGAGGAAAAAATCTGTCCACTTGTCACCTTTCTATATCCCTTCAGGGATATACAAGTATAGCTTATAGGTATATTTCTTCTAAGTGGGAACACATTGTTCAAACATTGAAGTGGTTGAACACAATGTTTACAACTGACTGATTTGTTTGATTATGTAGATCAACTTGAGTAGTATAATTATAATGTATTGGATCGGGATTATAGCTTATCTCAGGATATTACTCACTGGGGATGCAGCCAATCAGAGGCCTCCCTTTTAGCAGAAAATTCAAATGTGGGGTCACATGACCTAGACCCCCGTGGTGTGGCGCCAAAATGAGCCAATCAGAACCCTCCCTTTTGGCAGGAAATTCATGTGACACAAATGCCCTGTGGTGTGACACCAAAATGGTGCCTTCTGATTGGCTGACTGTTTAGGTCATGTGACCTCTATTATGGAAATAAGGTCACATGACCCTAATTTGAATGGAGCAATCAGAGGTCATCATTTTGGTGGGAAATTTGAAAAATTTGGTTATGTGACTCTATTTTTAAATATTTTGCTAAAATGGAGACCTCTGATTGGTTAGCTGTCCACACGTCATACCATCAGCTGTATGCAAGCAAGTAGTTATGTGATCTTAATAGCATAAAGAGGTGTGGTTTATTATATAGATGAGGGTGTGACTACAGTGAGATATTTTTTATATAAATAAAAAAAGGCAAGCTGAAAGCTTGCCAAGAAAAAAAAAACAAACAAAAAAGAAACAAAAACTTGTAAATATCTCGGGGGCCCTTGGGGTGGGGGGGGCCTTCGGGGGGCCCTTGTGGTGGGGGGGGCCTTTTAGGAGGGCCCTTTTTTCGGGAAACCCGCCCCTTGTTAAGGGCCGGCTTTACTAAAAAAAAATTTATTTTAATAAATAATATTTACACATCATTATTTACAAGTTACTAAGTACAAGTTTACACTCTCTACATAACATAGTCGAATATCAGAGAGGAACATGACAGAACCCACACATTGAGATGTACACATTCAACTTTTGTTTGTCATAATTCAGACTGTATATGGTGTAATCTTGGTGTACAACTCTGGAGCAAGTACCCTTTTGAAATGAAGGATAGGTGTAAGCCATATTTCCCATCCATATCTCATTGATATTACAAATGAAATCCACTGAACTATACCAAGTACTCCATTCAGTTTGTCTTGACATGATACTTCTCAGTTCAGCAGCTGGTACACCGGGGTAAGGAACTTTTCTACACAACATTCGGTCAACACACTTTCGACAAAAGGAGTTGAATGTTTCCTTTGAGCAATGGCGAATATAGAGGAATCGTGGATCCTGTTTGATGTCAACTTTATTTAATGAAGTCCACAAGGTATAGATGATGATACAGTATATGGTACCCAACAGTGTCCAAGCCTAGCCTTGAGCTTGGGTGCTCTTATCCCAGGTAAGTGTATGAGGGATGAAGTATGAAGGTAGAAAGATGAGTGAGCTGCTCCACTAGGAGGGATTTACAGTAGGAGCTGCTCACCCAGCTCATCTTAAAAATAGTATCAGGTGAGCTAAATATAGTAACTGGGAACTTCCAGTGTGCATGTGTAGGTGGATCTAAACATAGCACTGGGGGTCACCAAGTTCAGTGTGATTCTAAATATAGCTGCTGTGAGATTCCCAGTAGGCACCAGTGGAGGTGTTGTGTCTAAATATAGCTGCTAGGAATTCCTGGTATGCTGTGAGCTGCTCATGATTGTAATGTATGACTGTTGATGGTTCGGAAAGGATCACGAATACAAGGATATCCGGTTTCAAAAGGCAACAAGTCTTTATTCAGTATCCTAAGTTACAGGGAGCTAAATAGATTCCGTATGGTAAAGGGGCTGTTCGGAAAGCTCGGATTTACGACTACCAGGTAAGGCTTCGGAGTCAGTAAAGTTCAGATGGTATTCCTAGGGAATCCGGTAGGATTCTCCTCGTCCTAGGTTCCGACCTGACTATTATATAGCCACAGGGGTTGGGTGGCGACCTCTCGTGTTTAACCCACGCAGCCCGGAGGGTGGTGCTGCCACCGCCTGCCAGGCGTACCAGGCTCTCAACCCGAAAGGCCGCTCCGCTCGGAACCTAGGCAACCCGTAGGCCATAAACACTACTACTAAACCGTGCCCCTACACTACCCCCACCAAGACTATAACAAGGTGTTACATAATGGGTAGAAACTAAGTTATAGTATTTACAACAACAATATGATATAAAGGGCGCATGGCTGGCTTACAGGTTGTCTGACTCTACATTAAAGTATAAACATGGAAATATGATGAGTATTGATATGGTTATATAAACAAATTTACACCATAGTATGTACGTTATAAGTGTAATAAATACATCTAATCAGATGTTTGTTTCAGTGTTATTATTTACACAGTACATATAGAGTTTAAGGTGTTAATCATCATAGTTTATACAGTAAGAAATGGAAGACTTAATACAGTTGCTTCCGTATATTTTTTTTTTTGAGGTTTGAAAATGTTTTATTGTCAAGTCACTATTCATACAGAAAGTGGTAAAATTAGACACTAATGTGAATCCTCGTTCAGTTATTACATTAAGTGGTTGTTTGCACATAGATCAATGAATAAAGATGGGAATTTATACAATGAAGAATGAGAACAATAATATAAACAGAAAAAATAAAATCTATATAACAAACAGTATATACTATGTACACAAATAGCAACCTCTATAATCTTACAATAAAATTTCAAAAAGAAGGGCAGCAGGCATGGTACACCAGTTTGTTACTATCAACAAGTTTTATACTAGCATGTATTACACTATACCAATAGGATATATATGGACAGATCAGTAGGTACAAAACATATCTTAAACAGATGATCAGCAGATATACAGTATGAGAGTATAGTCACTGTGAGCTCATGGATGAAATTCATGCAGTGTAGTCTTTCAACAGCTCCACATGAATAAATTCTAGTAGAGGGTGTAGTCAGCAAACAACAGCTCCCTCTGCTCAATCAGGATAAGGTGTAGTCTTTCAACAGCTCCCTAACCTGTATCTTTTTTCATATTACTCATCCAGCTCATTCAGCTCATCACCCATTAACATCATCTTGGACAAGTGTTGTATCTGCCTAATTCTTGCTTAAAATTTAAGTTTACTTTCACTGTGTTGGACATCAGCTCGGAGATTGTTCCATAACTCAACTCCTGTATATAGCGGCGAGTTGGTGAATCCCATGTTACATGCTCTGGGAATGACTATCTTGATCTTTGATTCGGACCTCATACCTGGCCTTCTGATTTCCTCATCAACCCATTCTGGATTTCTTGATAATTTGTACATGAAGCTAAGCAATAATTCTTGTCGTCTCCTCATCAGGAGTGGGGTATTAGCCCGTTCATGGAGCTCTTCTTCATTAAGATCCAACCCTCTGAAACAAATTTTCAGGCCTCTCTTCTGCATTCTGTCTAACTTTTTTAACAGGCCTTCATTAGCCCCCTTGTAGGCAAAACAAGCGTAATCAAAAACAGACATTATGGTGGTTTTATAGACTGTTACAGCAACTTTTTCAGATAACAAGTTTCTGAATTTACTGAATCTAAAAAGACGGTGGTTAATTTTACTATTTAAATCCTTTAGCGCAGGTTCAAAACTCAATAGACTGTCTAACTTTAGTCCTAAGTAGCAGTAGTTATTCAGAGTTTCAAGTTCTTTGTTATACAAATATAGTTTTTGGCCGCTGGACTTTGGTAACTTTTTGCATGAACCATACCACACAACTTTGGATTTATCCGTGTTAGCAGTAAGCCTCTTGGTTACAAACCAGGATTGTAATCGATTTAATGCCGTTTGTAACCTATTGGTTATAGTTTCAATTTTGTTGTTTGAGCTGTATATTACCAAGTCGTCTGCATAAAGATAATGTTTACAATCAGCAAGAACATCACTGACATCATTTATATATAGTATGAACAAGAGCAGTCCCAATACAGACCCTTGCGGGACACCAAATCGTACTGGGGCTTCATTAGAAACAAAGGAACCAATTTTAGTATACTGGCTTCTCCCAGTTAAGTAACTCATTAGCCAATTGAGTGTTGTGTTATGTAAACCAAGTTGTCCTAAAATTTCAACAAGATAGGCGTGATTAACACAATCAAACGCCTTACATAGGTCAAGATAACAAACTCCAGTCAAATGGCCTCTACCTCTATTTTCATAGATATCACTCAGGAGTCTGAAGACTGCATCTGCAGTCCCCAGTCCTGATCGATAACCAAATTGTTTTGCAGAAATAACATTTTTCTTATTTAGAATTTCATTTAGATGGCAATACATTATTTTTTCCGCAATTTCGGAAGGTACAGGTAATAGTGATATCGGCCGCCAATTGGTGATTAACTTTATATTACCGGGCTTGGGTATTGGATTCACCCTTGCCCTTTTCCATTTTTCAGGAAATATGCCACTGGTGAAGCTCAGTTCGTACAACCTAGTAACAGGATCTAACAAAAATAACAGTGCTGTTTTCAAAATATCACATCTAATACCATCAACTCCGGAAGTTTTGTTGACATTTATTTCTTTTATGAGCATCTCAACAAAGCCTTTTTCAACTCGCACAGGAATTTCAGCTGGATCAACAGGTTCAATCATTAATACACGCTCAGGATAACCATTATCTGTGAAAACTGAAGATAGTTTAGCACCAATATTTGAGAAATAATCATTTAAATAATTTACAGATTCATGCTCTGACTTGATAAAACCATCATCACCTATCAATTCTGGAGGGGCAATTTGCACCTCTGGTTTCAAAACTCCATTTAAAACTCTCCAGAATCGCTTTGGGTCAGACTTAGCCTCCTCCAGTGCAGACTTGACCTGGTTGGCTTTTGAGTATCTGATAGCCTTATCAATTCTACAACTTAGCTGCCTGGCTTTATTAAGATAATAATCATCCTTAATTTTCGAAAACATTTCCACATTGTCCTCGCTTTCATTTATCATTGACAAGATGTCATGTGTCATCTATTTATTTCTTCTGTCCACAATCTCAATTTCAGACCAAGGACAGTACTCATCTAAATATTCAATTATCAAGTTTTCAATGAATGACCAAGCACCATCAGGGTCGTGCAGTTCATAAAAAACATCCCAGTCTGCCATTATTAACCACTCTTTGAAAGTTTCTTCATCATAACCTTTGTACTTTCTCACCCAAACTTTCTTTTTAATATAGTCAACCTTCTCTCTTGTTTATACAGCAAACACAGGTAGATGATCACTTACTAAAAATTTCAAAACACCAGATGTAATAGACTCATTGTAATTAGTCAATATATTATCTAAACATGATACAATAATCTTATAGGGTCTAGTGCACTGATTAATGAGTTTATGATAGCCGTTAAATCGGCAAGCATCAATTAGCTTTACAGTACTAGGTAGTTTTTCACGCAAGGTATTTATATTTATGTCCCCCATAATCCATTGTTCAAGCCCTTCTTTATCTGCAATTTCCATAACACGAGACAAATGTAGAAAAAACTTATCTATCTTGCCAGAAGGAGGTCTATATAGAGTGACCAATTGTAAAGTATGTGTCTTCAAGACTAGATCTAATACTAGACATTCAATATCCTTGTTACTACAACCAATGTCATTGTGTATCTTAACATCAAGATTAATGTCATCTCGAATGTAAACTGCCAAACCTCTGCCTTTCTTTTTCGGTCCAGCCTGAACAAATTCATGCCTTCCCAGTTTATTAAGTCATCATCATAGTCTTCATGTAACCAAGTTTCACTCATTCCAACTATATCAGCACCATCTAAATGGTCAAATATTTCCTGCCTTTTGTTAAACATGCTTCGCGTATTTAGATGTACCATTTTTAAGCCCTTCATATTTAGAAAATCGTTTAATCGTGTAGTTGTTGCCATTACATAAACAAATACAAGTAGACAATAGTTTATATACAAAAAATAAAGAATTATAAATTAAAAATAAAGGAGCCCCTGGCTAAATTCTAGCCAGAGGCTCAGATATCCACCAACAGAAATAACCAACTTAATGTTCTGTGGGTGGAATACAACAAGAGAGAGGGAGCTAATACCAAGTTACTTATAAGATAATCTCAGCTCCGTGACAAAAGATAAAAAACCACGCATATGCAATATTGTGTTGTGTCAATGAGTAAGTAAACTCTGGGTTTTTAACTTAAATTTATATATATTATTGCATCTTATCAAATCAGTAAATTAGTTAAATAAATTACAAATAAGCACCTAAAGAAGGAGGGAAATAAAGTTAAAGTTAGAGGTTCAAAAAGGTTGTAAGCCCTTGGTTATTTTGATTCTAGTATAGAATATTTTCTTAGTCATGTAGAATCACATGAAAAGTTAGGGATTAATATTGATAAATTAATTAATAAGTTACTACTAATGAAGGGTTAGTTAGCTCACCCAGTGTTACCGGACCTTGTACTAGTTTGGTCATAGATCTTATCTATGTATTCGTAGCTCTCTGAGACACCACAATGCACCCACTGTAATCATTCCACCGTCACCAGTAGTAATGTTCTTACCTACAAATAGAATAGAACAAAAATTACAATACATCAATAACAGTGACACATTTTTCAATTATGAACCGATCAGCTATTTAATTAGCATTTCATTGTATCATGCCATTCAAGTGACAAAAAACTGTAGACAAGAATAATACAGAAGTAGTACACAAGTAAATATATGTAACCATGCATTACTTAACACTAAGCGACCAAGAACATAGACCACCCTTTGTATAATCATCAATGTACCAACACCAGCTTGACTAAGCTTACAATGAGTGAAGCATGCATTTCTTTTATCGAAAGTTCCACTCTAAAATTGGATGTGCTATGTGCATAAATTGCAACATGTTGCCTAGGGTAGAATAACAGGTCATTTTTAGATATTTTAGATATTTTATGAACTTATCAAGTGGTCATAATAGTCATAGTAGGTGCAATCCTCACGAATTGCTCCCAAGACAACCAGTCAGGTATCCCTTGGCTTTGTCAATTATAGAAAAGGTGTATTAGGTGCAATCCTCACGAATTGCTCCCAAGACAACCAGTCAGTCAATGAATTTGTGTTATAATCTTATGGACAAATGCTCAGCCTAAGCATATTTTATTTATCTGAGCCGTCACCTCGTCCCATTCATACTCATCATCTTCTTCATCTTTCATTACATCATCAGCTCCAGCAACATTCTCAACCTTCTCAGGCGGCAGGATTTTCTTGACTACCTGGGCAATACGTGCTGCTAGTTCCTTCTTAACATCATCTGTGGCATGTAGGCCATCTCTCATTTTTTTAGGGCCATATTGGCATGAGAATGTTTTTGTGGAATACAGTGTGCAGCTTGATGGTGGGCATTTTATAGATGGTGTTGAGATATTGCACATCTCCCTTTAGGAGTTTGATGCTCCTATTCAATGCAGGCTGATTGGGATCTGGCAAGCTCTTGCAGTTGAATTTCTGAAGGTCCATGCCGAATATTGTACAAATAACATATTTGGTTTCAGGATGTTGTTTATTCAAGACCTGTAGCATCCGGCTTAGCCTGACTGAGACTACCGCCCTACAAGTGGCAGCATCAATGTGAGGGAAGTAGATGTCACGTTTCCCATGAATATAGCGCCGCGCTGTAACATCACAGGCTCCAGCCATGAGCACGACCAGGTCATAAGCCTCAGTGTCAAGTTTTTTCAGCACTTTATCCTGAATTGTAGCAATGGGCCATGATTTATGAGCACACTTACCAACTTCATAATTTTCAGCATCATCTAGAGCGTCAGCTACCAGAACCCCCATTCCTTCACCACGGGAGTCCCCGGACAATAGAACCGACATTTCGACCTTCACCTGAAACTGTAGTGACAGATTATTGCATTCAAGATAGAAGCAGCACTAAGCAGTAGTTATTTGATACACACTAAATTATTAACTTCAGGTCTGACTATAGAATTCTCTTACACGCATCACGATCTTCCCGTGCAAGTTCTTTCCCGGGAACTTATCTTCAGTTTCATACTTCGCATTGTTTACAGTGCTCCACGGCCAACCTGAAGCCCACTTGTCTGAGCCAGTTCCCTCTATTAATAGCCTCAACCCAGTGTTTAATAAGTCTTGTATTATTTCTTTATTCTGCCCGTATTTAGCTTTGATCAGGTCCTCCATAAGGGACGGTTCGAGATCCAGAAACGGGTGATTCATTGGGATTTTTTTGGAGTCACCCTTCAACTTGATCAAACGTGGATCTGTCATTGAGAGCACTTCTCGGGCTTCAGCCGGATGACCTAGCTCTAACAATCTGACATGGAAATACCCTTGTTCTACGCTATTGTAGGTGTATTTGATGCCTTTGTGAATAAACTCAAGTTTGCATGGGAACCAATTTGAAAAGTGCGCATTAACGCCTTGGTAAACTATGCCCATTTTGGTGTGTAGGATGCGAGTTTCACCATCTGTTTTGTTTGCCCGCCTCTTAGCAGGTTTTCCCTTGATTGGGGGTTCATAAGGGGTGTGTGCAACTTTGTGCTCGTCCAGGATACCAGAGAGAGATGTGTAGTTGTAGGATGTACCTTCAATATTTATACCATCCTTGTCAGTACCTGCAGTAAGACCCTTTTTTTTGGCAGCTGCTACAATAGCTCTGCCATGCTTTTTAGCATCTCGCATCTCTCTTGACTCATCCAAGGCAAAGCCAATCTTTGTTTTCATTTGCTTCCCTATTTCATTCAACTGCCATCTTTTTGCCAGTATGGCTGATTTGATGGCAATGTTACTACAACACACCATTATGGGCACCTTTTCTTTTGGTGGTTCCTCAACTTCTTGGATCTCAATGGGCTTTTTCATCCTAACAATCTCCACAAAATCTCCATCATTACAACGGATGTCTAGTTTTCTGAATAAGTCATACAGAACAGGCAATAGTTTCTGGTTTTGTCTTGACCATAAGCCATATATGACAACATTCCTTTCAGGGGAGCTGGTGGCATGCTTAACAGTTCTCATATTTGTCAGGACTTGGCTGTAGCTTGATTGTCCAATTGTCTTCCCACTGACTAAAAGTTCACCAGTCTGTCTTTTTAACTTGTTGAGATTTTTCTCATTTCGATTGACCTTGCCCTTTATCTCATTTTCTACACTGTTTAAGGAGTCTCCAATCTTTTTGACCTCTTGGGTAATTCTGTTGTGAACATTGGTACTAGCAGTGCCAACAGAATTTTGAATTGTTTTGATTTCTTGATTTAGTTTCGAGTCAAGGCTGTCAACCCTGAGGTCAACTTTATTTACTAACTCTCTAAGAGTTTCTTCTAGTCTTTTGAATCTACCATCATTGTCTTCATGTTTGTCATCAATCTCCCCTTCTAACCTGATTATATCCTTCCGTCTGTCTAATAGCAGTTGCTCATGTCTGGCCGAGTCAGCTTCGAGTCCCGTCACTTTGGTCTCTAAGTCAGAGTGAGATTGTTCAATATTTTCTAATCTGTCAAGCAAGCCAGTGTTGTGGACCTCTAGCAGTTTTGCCATTTGCTGCAGCATGTCTGTTTTGAAGTCATTCATTTGGTTTCGTTGCTCCCTGACTAGTTCTACTTTCAATTCATTCATTTGCTCCTTTTCTATTACAACCGATATTCCCAGTGTTTCAAATACTTTTCCTTCAACATTTTGATTATTTCCCGCCTCAAGTTGGAACATTTTACCAGAATCCAGTTTTGGTTCATTTAGATTCTGACTCACATTCACAATATTGGCAAGCGGAATGCTGCCATTGATGTTTACATTTCTAGAGTTATGCTCTGCATTAACTGCACTCTCCCCCTCCGCATCACCCATATCAGGCTGATTCCCAATATCCCTTACCGGCTCCGAATAGCCATCTCCTCCACTTTCAGGTATCCCCCGTGATGTCAGAGGATTCCCCACCACATGTGACACAATGTTATTCCCCGCCTCTTGGGAACTCCCAGTGGCTTCACCAGTGTTTTCCGATAGACCTTCCATCCCTGGAATAAACTCCACTACCCTACGTAGTATACTACTCTCACTCAAATCAAGTAGGATTTTCTTATTTTCTGGGGATATTGAATTTGTGTCAGGGGATTGACTTGAATCCCGTGACTGCGGGGTCTCTTTTGTGCTGGCATAGTATTATCAACCGTCGTCATGACGCCCAGGCCCAATGTTATAAATCAAGTATGCTCTGAGTCTACACTGTCCCAAGTTAAACAATTAAGCGGCCTGCAACTACACTGTCCCAAGTTGCGCGCTCTGAGACTGACAGTTCTACCCAATATATTTCGAATACAGTACTCACAGACCTACATTATGCTATTATGTACCTTCTCCACGAAGGGTGGAGGCTCCAGAATTTCCTAAATCAAATACTCACAGACCCTCCTTATACTAATATACTTTGGTTCTACGAAGGATGAAGGTGCAGCCCCTCTCAATTTAACAATTTTTACCGATCGCCACGGAGCGAGTACGCGTACACGTTCACGCTGGCATAGCTCGCTCTCTACCATATTATCTAACTATCTGAGCCTCAACAGTGCTTTTTTGCTCATAACCCCATTTCCTTATCCAGCCATAACGCACTCTGAGACCTTTTCTTCGTCTTCAAGAGGCTGCTAGTTTCAATCTGGACATGTTAATGAATTGGAGAAGTATACAATGTCAACTCCTCCTCCTTAGCTACCTCAACAGTCCAGAATTCGGCTGCTTTCTTCTGACGTGCCTCCTGGGCTTCCAATAGTTTTATTTTCTCCTTATGTTCTACATCTCGTTCTAATTCAATCCGACTTATTTCCAGAGATTGGACTGATTCAGTCAGATACATCACCGAACCTACAACGTTTTGCAGGTATTCTACGGACATTGCATGATGGCGTTTCTGCCAGTCAATCATGCAGCTCTTTTGAATCTGAAAGCTTTCCAGAGAGATGTTCACAATGTCATAGTTGACTGGGTCCTGAATATACAAATTCCGCGCAGGCAGTGGTTCGCGTTCGGAATGGTCTGAGGATCCAGAATGTTTCCGACATCTGGGGTTCTGAGACAGGCTTCCGGATGCTACAGAGGAGGTTGTCACATCTCCCTGGGGAGTGGAGATTGTGACACCCCTGCCATTTCCGACGGGTGGTGGGGCTGGCTTAGCCCAGTTTCCGACAGTACGGTTTCCAGATGATGCAGACTTGGGTGTTCCCCTTCCCATACCAGTGGACCGTTCCCTACCCCATTGGTTAAGGGTCTGGCTCTCAGGTCCGGATGCTCCCATTTCCGGAAAGTCCTTATCTTTGTCCTTATGTGTCTTCAAGACTAGATCTATGCGCCATAGCAGTATTCTAGACCTTATGGATCCTTGGGTAACGGGTGCCCGAGGTATCTTGTAGGGGATAGCTAACAACAGTGTTGTGGTTGTATGTCCATTGACCAATGGTTGAGGGCTAGGTTTGAATACTACTCCTATGTTTTGTCTCACCACAGGCGTATAACCTGCAGTAAGTGGTTCTATAGTATATAATATCAGCATAGTTGGCAGTATGGGTGAAACTCTCAGTCTCCCCATGGTGCTTGTGTAAAGCAAGTTTTGCTGTTTAAAGTCTTGTCAAATTTGTAGTGATTTGGTGCTGGTAAAGTCTAAGTGTATGGTGTAACACTTTAAATGAAGTGGTTCAAACTGTACCTTTGCAGGATTGAGCTGTCTTGGCAATATGTCCGGTGAGTCTATAGAGATTGACCAGTAAATGGTAAGGTCAGGTTGAAGGTGAAGTAGGTGTGTTCTTTATCCTAGTGCAGTCTCTCCTAATGGAGAAGTGGGCTGGCTAATTCCCAAGTGGGGTCCTGTAGACTTGTGTTCCAGACTGCAGCTGGATGAAGACTGATGGTGGGCTATGGTCCACAGTGCTTCTTATGTAGCCTACCCTACCCACATCCATTGTGGGCCTGGTATTGTTTCTCTGGAGCAGGTGCACCTAATCTCCAGTGTCTGCTACTGTGGGGGTCTATTGTGTAATCTGTGTACTGGTAATTAGCTCCTCCTGTCATCCTGGACAGCCGTTCATGACCGTCTAGACAGTTGTCTGAGGGTAGCTTATAAGGTCAATTGATCTCTATAGACTGCTGTGTTGGCATAGCGCGCTCTTTCATGTGGGGATTAGGCTTTAGACACTCCATTGTGTTACCCTTACTCTTCTTAGACTTCATGTCTGCTTTACTTGGGGGGTCCCAGTCTTTGACCCTTTCAGAGGCAATAACCTACTGATATATTTACAAATTTGATTGGCTTTATATACCTATAAGTAATTCATTATCAGTCACACATGTCTTATGTGTGGATGAAGAGAATTTGTAATACATTTTGAAAATCTTATGTTCTTTTGGTATCTCAATCTTGTTTCTAATTTCTTGAAACTGCACCACACCTAGATGTCTTTCTTAGTATGTGGTGTGCAGGCCTAGGCTTGATAGGGCCTATGCCTGTGGTTTCTCTTGTAAGGGTGATATCATTTTTGTTCCTTACAATTTTGCTGTAGTATTTGGCCTCATGTGGAATAAGCCTGTGTGCAAATTCATTGTTTCTGACAGCCACAACCTTTTTCAGTCTGTCTATGTGCACTGGTCTGGCCACCAATAGATTGGTGTCCAAGTTTTTGAGTTTGGCACTTGTCAAACTAGGTCTGTCTACTACAACATATGGTCCCATAAAAAGGGGTTGAAGTTTCTTACACTCTGTGTTGGTCAGGATTCTTGGTATGTTTAGGTACACCATGTCGGTGACCTTGATTTCCTGTGGTGTAAGTTTCTTATCATATCTATCCTTCCTTTCCTTTTGTAGCTGGCGACCCTTTCTATAGCTTTCCTTCTAGAGGTATCCTGATTTGTTATCATGTTGGCTACATGGTCTGCTACGGTGGATATGTCTTCCTGTATTCCTAGCCCTAAGTCCATTGGGGTGGCTGGGTTTCTTCCATGGAGTAGGAAGAAAGGGGTGAATCCTGTGGTTTGGGATTCTGTGTTATTTAATGCAAAGGTTATGGGTTCAATAAATGAATCCCAATTGTTTTGGTGCTTTGAGCAGAATGCTCTGAGCGCTGTGCCGATGCTAGCATTGAATCTCTCTACAAGCCCATTTGATTGTGGCCTGTATGGTGAGGAGAATTTATGTTTGATCTTGAGGTGTTTAGTTAACTTTGTGAACTTTGCACCTGTATAACATGTTCCATTGTCTGTTTGAAGAGTGGCTGGTGTTCCATGATGACAAATTATGTTCTTGTAGAACTCTGCTGCTGTTGTTTCAGCTTTTAAGTCAGTAGTAGCCCAAGCTGTTGCATATCTGGTAGCATAATCTATGCAGACTTGTATATGTTCGTTTCCCCTGGCAGTTGTGGGAAGTGGCCCCACCGCGTCTAGGTTTAGGAACTTCATTGGTGAAGTCATGTACTCTCTCACTGTCATTGGTGTTTTGTGTGAGTGTACTTGCCTTTTTGCTGTGAGGCATGTGTGGCAGGTGGAAACATATTTTGTTGTGTCTGCTAGCATAGACTTCCAATATACCCTAGGTAGGAGTGCTGACAGCATCCTACTTGAACCAAGATGGCCGCCAGTAGGTGAGTCATGGAAATACTGTAGTGTACTTGTTACCCATTGCTGTGGTATAACAATTTGAAGTGGTACAGTATTGGTTTTTCTCCAATTTATGGGGCATATATGGACTAATGTACCATTTACCAAGGTGTATGTCTGGCCTTGGTTGATGATTCTATTTCCTTGTGCTTTTGGTGCAGGCAAGGTCCCATCCTCAAGATATTGTATGAGGGGCAATAGTTCCTTGTCCTTCCTTTGTTCCAAGCCAAGGTTCGTACCTGAGATGGATGTGTCAGGAATCTGATCCAGTAGTTGATTTATATCTAGCACATGTTGTTTTATTCTGTCTCTTTCTTTTTCTTTTTCATCGACTATTGGCCTATCTTGTGCCTTTTGTTGGGGTGTGTCACTCTTGTTTTGGTGTGTAGGCTCCTTTGGAGGGCCTATTCTCGCCTTGGTGGGAGTGGCAACCTTTTTCTTTAAAGGCACAATTTGCTTTTTGTCATTCTTCCTTGTCTCAGAGTTCCTTGATTTAGTAGATGCAGTGTCTTTTGTGACATTTTTCCTGGCAGGTGGGGTTTTGGTAGGTTTGTTTCCTGTGACCTTTTTCTCATTCAGAATAGTTTGTGATTGTGTGGGGGGTTTTGGTGTGCCCTCCTGAATCATTTCTCTGGTCTTTGAGCGTGTGGTCATAGGACACAAATGGTTTGATGTTTCCTCTCCCTGCATCGGTTCAAAGAATCTGACTGATTTGGAAGTTGCTTGAGTGATAGCATATATTGTGTCTTCTGAATCTTCATCATCTGAGTCAGGTGGGGTGAAGGGTGGCTCCTTAGGAGTTGCCTTCAGCATCTGATTGAGTGATGAGAATTCAATAGGCTTGAAGTCATTATCTGAAAAGAGTTGTGAGTATTCTCTCTCACAGTGGCAAAACACATAGTGTGTAGATTGCTTCAAGATACCCCTAATGGGTGTCTCTGGCCTTTCAATGGTGTTGGGTGGATCATCCCTTTTGAATGGTACTTTCTTTGTTACTTTTGCAAACTTGGTTCTACTGGCTGCTCTAACTCTCCTTGGTGGGGGTGGAGGGTTAGTCATGGGTCCAGAATCTGGGTATTCTCTTCTAGACATAGCATCTGGAGGTGTGTTATCATCACCTTTCACGTGTTGGATGGTGAATGAAAATTGTTGTATGTCTAGAGCCCATCTGGCCCATCTATGTGTGAGTCCTGTATTGGTTAGTAGTGGGATTAGGGCTGCATGGTCTGTGTATAATTGGAAGTGTCTGGTCTCTAGATAGTGTCTGAAGTGTAATACTCCATACACTACTCCCAGTAGTTCTCTCTCTGTGGTATTGTAATTTCTCTCATGTTTGGAGAGGGTTCTACCTGCAAAGGCTACTGGTCTGAGCACTCCTTCATTATCTCTCTGTGAGAGTACAACTCCTAAACTCACATTGGAAGCATCAGTTGCCAAACTGAACTCTTTCTCATAGTTTGGATATCTGAGAAGAGCATTGGTACAGAGGGCATGCTTTAATGTTTTGAAAGCATTATCTGCCTCTTCTGTCCAGACAAATGCTTTGAGATGTGTCTGTAGATCATATAATGGTCTAGCAATTTGGGCATAACCTTTGATAAACTTTTTGAAGTATTGGCATAGGCCTGTGAAGGATCTGACATTTTTGACTGATTTTGGTGTTGGGAAGGTTTTGATTGATTCCACCTTTGTGGGAGATGGTTGCAGTCCCATGGGTGTGACTCTCATTCCCAAGAAGTCTATTCTGTCTATGAAGTATTCACATTTTGATTTCTTCAGTTTGAGTTTACCAACTCTTAAGCTGTTGAACACATCTTCCAGGTCATGGAAGTGTTGTTCGATTGATGGTGATAATACCAATATGTCATCTAGGTATGGTAGGGCACATTTGTATTTGAGTTTGTTCAGAATTAGTGTGACTAGATGGCAGAATCCCGCAGGTGCGGTCGCTAAACCCATCGGCATCCTTTCGTAGACATATTTTTTGTCATTTGCTATGAATGCGGTTTTATGCTGGTCTTCCTGTCTTATAGGAATTTGAAAAAATCCCTGTTGGGCATCTAGCTTACTGAATACTCTTGGTCTGAGTGACCCTATCATGTCTAGAGTGTCATCGGCCCGGGGTGTAGATAAGGCTTGATTTATCGTGTTCTGGTTCAAATAACGAAAATCTGTGATGAGCCTATGGCCTCCCGATGATTTTTGTACTAAAAAGGATCTGGAAGCCCAGGGGCCCTCGGCACATTCTCTCAGAATGCCCTGTTGTACTAGCCTTTCACACTCTTCCCCTATTGCGGCCTGTTTTTCTGGTGTTTGTCTATATGGTAGGAAATGACATGGCACTGCTTCAGGTTTTACATGTATTGAGTGGGTATACAGGTGTGTAGCACCAATGTCTCCATCTTTTCCTACAAATATATCATCATACTTGGTCAGCAGTGATTCTAATCCATCATGCTGATCTTTGGATGTGAGCACAGATTTCGGTGGAACATTCTCTTCCAATTCTGGCTCGAGGTCATGTGCCTCACTATGTATAGCAGCTATTTCAGAGAGTCTGATTGAGTTGGGTTCAGGGTCAGCATATGTGGACTCACAGTCTGAGTCTGTGTCACTGAATTGAGTGACATCCTCAGGCCGTATGGCTGAGATGGATTGATCAGTGTGTGGGGTTGTGTCTGACACCTGTTGAGGTTTTTCTAAATCAGATTCCTTGACTTCCTGAAATAGAGCTATGATGGCACCCTTTTTGATTTTATGTGGGCGCCTGCTGGTGTTGAGTAACACTAGGGGATGTTTGTTATTTTCCCTGGGGGTTACTGCTGCCCTTTGAACTAGATATGGGGCATTGTTATTTCTTTGGAGGTTATCTACTACTCCAGTTTTCCCTTGCAGTGATTGAGTAGATGTGACCTTACCCAATACTGCAAGTTCAGAGAATGGAGGGATGGTAAAATCCCTCACTGCCCTAATGGGTTTGAGAATTTGTTCAGGATCAACATTAAATTCAATTTGAGATTTTGTAGTGCTTAAGAAATCTGTGCCGAGAACAACGGGCTGTGTGAGGTTGGGAATTACAGCAAATTGGTATTGGAATCTGACACCTTGGATTCTAAAGTTCAGCATAGCTGAATGTCTAACATGACACACCGATCCATCCACCAAATGGATGTTGATTTTAGATTTCCTCAGTTGGATATGGAATCTCCTTTGGAGGTCCATGAGGAATGATTGTCTGACACAGGTGATAGTAGCACCTGTATCAACCAAGCATTGTACATCTGAAACATCATATAGATTTGCATTGATACAGCCATTTTGAAGAAGTACAATAGAAAGCTTGGTACTCTCACCTGTATCCTTTGATGATGAATCTGGCGGGGTGATGTGTATCACTGATGGACGTCTCTGTCTGTTAGATGGTAGATTGGCACTAGCAATTGTCTCTGGTTGGATCCTTGTTAATCCTGATTGATTGTTTGTTTTTGGTGCGTCACAGTGCACTGGCCCATCGGCACTGTGACATCCTAGTTTTCCTGGTTCTGTGGGGTGGTTGAGATGGTTGCCACCAGGAGCTTGGAGATTTGATCCATCACATGAGGTGGTTTTGGGGGTTACTTTGTTGGTTCCCCTGGTAACCTCTTGTGTCAGGTTTGTAATCCTCCTGGCGTGAGTTGGAACCCTGGTTATATTGACCAGAGTTGCTGTATTGACCGGAGTTGTTAGATCTCTGGTTGTTGTATGCGCCATTGTTGTTGTAGGATCCACTGTTGTAGTTCCTATGTGGACTCTGGCTCCTACTGTTGGATCCTTGATTATAGGATCCAGAGTTGTTTGAACCCTGGCTGTTGTTGTAGGATCCAGAGTTGTTGTAGGGTCCAGAGTTGTAGTTCCTATGTGGACTATGGCTCCTACTGTTGGATCCTTGATTATTATAGGATCTGCCATTACTTGGGGTTCTGTCTCTCCTATCACTGTATGAAGAGTTACCATTGTTGGAGTTGGAAGAGCTGTTGTCTTTCCTACTGTTGTGACCCCCCCGGTTGTTGTTGTTGCCCCTCTACCTCTACCTCTATTGGATTGGTAGTTGGGGTCATAGTTGTTTCCTCTATATCTACCGGTAGGGTCTCTTGATGTAACCTTAGCCTCCTGTTGCCTTACATGGGCACTAGACATTAGGTTAACATCTTCATCTGCACTAGTGCTGATTTCCTGGACCTTTTTCTTAGTAGGCTGTGGGTTAGACTCTGCCTCCCTTACCTTCCTAGATCTTTCTTGGGTCTCAACCTCTAGGGCTAGGTCTAGGGCTTGGTCAAAAGAGTCTATTTTCTTGTTCTCAAGAGCTACAGAGATCCAGGGCCTCATGCCTTGGGTAAATGCCTTGCTTAGGATTTCGTCCCTTTGGCGTTGGGCATTACACACTTTCCTGAGATGGCATGCATAGTCTAGGAGAGGTTCATCTACCTTTTGTGCACGGAGTGCTGTCCTTGAGATGATATTGTCTTGAGTAGCAAAATACTCTTTTAATTTATTCACTACATTGGTCCATGTCAACATATCAGGTGTGGCACTTTCCCTGAAGGATTCAAACCAAGCTAGTGCTTGTCCTTCAAGGTACTTGGGTAGATATGTTACCATGGTGTCACTGTCTGTTACTTTGTACTTATCCTTCAGATATTCTGGGAATTTGTGATCAATAAATAATGCTGTTGACATGAGTGGTGATGGGTGTGAAAAGGTTTTGGGTTTTGTTACCTCATGTATCCTGATCTTTCTGTCGTCCTGCTGTTTATTGTCTATGAGTTTGGTCATGTTGGACACCATGGAGATTATGATGTCATCCTTGGATCCAGAGGCAGATGGTGTGACAACAGGTGTGATGGCAGGTGTGGGAGGCTGTGGGGTCTGGGATGATACCATCTTCATGAGATCTGCTATCTGTTGTTGTTGTCTCTCTAGGGACTTCCGCTGATCTTCCATGGCCTTCTGTTGAGCATCTATTGCTGCGTTCCTCTCTGCCAGTTGTTGGTTGAGGAGCCTGTCCCTTTCCTCCTGCTGGGACTTGTTGGTCTCTAGGGCAGTAACTGCATCTTGGATGGCCTTCTCGTAGGCCCTTATCTTCTCAGCTGTCTGATTAGGTTGGGGGCCTTCATCGGTGTCCATGATGGAGGGTGTGGGAGAAGTGTCTCTGGAGGAGTGGCTGTCAAAGGCCGGAGCTGGGGTGGAGGATCTAGATGAGGGTGTGGATCCACCCCCTGAGGCAGATCCTTCTTCCCCTAAGGTAGATAGCGTGAGTTGAGCGTCCTGTAGAGATCCCTGGGAAATGTTGGATCCCTGAGAACTGGTTGTTCACTGAGTAGACAGGGTGGGTGGTGTGGGATCTACTGAGTGTGGGTCTGTTGTACTGGAGGCTGGTTTGCCTCCTGTGGGCCTCCTAGATCTAGGTGGGAGGGAGACCTCTTCAACAGGCCCCTGACTACGTAAGGTCTTTGTGTGTTGTTCTGCCAGCTTGACTGATAAGACCTTGATGTGTGGGGTAGACCTCACTGACGTGTGGGAGACCTCACTGGTGTGTGGGAGACCTCACTGACGTGTGGGAGACCTCACTGACGTGTGGGAGACCTCAATGACGTGTGGGAGACCTCACTGACGTGTGGGAGACCTCACTGACGTGTGGGAGACCTCACTGACGTGTGGGAGACCTCACTGACGTGTGGGAGACCTCACTGACATGTGGGAGGTCTCACTGATTGTGTGGGAGATCTCATTGGTGTGTGGGAGATCTCATTGGTATGTGGGAGATCTCACTGATCGTGTGGGAGATCTCACTGATTGTGTGGGGGATCTTATTGATGTGTGGGAGATCTCACTGATGTGTGGGAGATCTCACTGATGTGTGGGCGATCTCACTGGTGTGTGGGAGATCTCATTGATGTGTGGGAGATCTCACTGATGTGTGGGAGATCTCACTGGTGTGTGGGAGATCTAACTGATGTGTGGGAGATCTCACTGATGTGTGGGCGATCTCACTGATGTGTGGGAGATCTCACTGATGTGTGGGAGATCTCATTGATGTGTGGGAGATCTCACTGGTGTGTTGGAGATCTCACTGATGTGTGGGAGATCTCACTGGTATGTGGGAGATCTCACTGGTGACCTTGGTGGGCATGGTGTCAAGGTCACTGGGTGGGTGGAGTGGGGTTTACTGTGGGTATGATTGTTTTTAGTAATGTTGCCAGCTTAATTTTTAGAGAGCATTAGGTAATTTGGGATCTTAGTAGGATGTTCTCCACCACTTTGTCAAACTAGTTATTGTGCATGATCAAGTTGTCATATGAGAAATATCATAAGACTAGTGGTATATAGTGTAAATACATTAACCTCTCATAAAATAGTGTTATTTCCAGTTGTCACTGGTTTATTCAGCTTTAGGCAACATGTAAGAAATATCAATCATACAGCAGTTAGTATGTAGGTAATTTGTACATACAGTAAACATACAGTAATTTATAAAGTACAATGTTCAGTTCCACTCCACCTGTGAGGTAATAATAATACAATGTCCAGCATAGTTCTAGGTGGGTTCCCACACCTAGCTCCTGACCTGCTGCTTAGAGGAATAATGTAATAATGAATAACTTTACCCTCTGGTGGAAGTCTTGAAGGAGATAGCCCCTGGCCACTAATGATAGAAACCAATGCCTGTCTAGCATAGTTTCACCATAGTGCAGTGGTATAGCAGGTAGCAGGAGATGACTGGAGATGTTACCTCTAGAGCGGTTCTTGGTGATCTGCCTTCCTGGAGGTGCAGACAGGCTATTTGTAGCAAATCTTGGAAAAGCACCTCCAGACTGACTGGAGCCAGTAGCATCTGCCTAACTCTACAATTGTTTGAGGGGAGTCTTTCATGTGTCACAGGGGGACAAAGGACCCCCATGGACGCCGCTGTGTCCCCCTTTGTCTTGGTCGGTTCTGCATCTTCAGACCCTCATAACTCGGTCATTTATGCGTTTATAACCGCCATTTTGCGCATGCGCGGAGTTGAATATGCCAGGTTTGAACTGCCCGTTGGATAGGTGCGTAACTCCCGCCGGTTTGTCTGTAGTGCACTCGGAGCTCCATTCAGTCTCCATGGCATAACTTCCTTAATAATGAGAGTTCCGCCTTGATCTTGGGCTCATTCTGACTGTCTAATTATGGGCTTTCCATAAATGCTTTGATATTTGACCTAGATCGCTCAGGAGCGACGCTAGAGCGACCGGAAGGTTATAGCGTCGTGCTTATGTAACCCATTGTTCAGTCATTAGGGTGCTCAGACACTCATGACGGCGTCAGCGGTGCTCAGGCACCCGTGACGGCCGGTTGCATTCACTTACAAGTTATTAATTTGTGCATTGGACCATGAGGTCGCACACTGAGACCCTTATTCTTATTATATTGTGCAGTGAACCATTAGGTCGGACCCTTTGATGTCATAAACTCTGTCTAACTGACTTGGTTTGATGTGCAGTGGGGCATGAACGCTCTTATACAAAGTTTGAGCGCTCTTATAGCTCTTAGAACCAACCTATGTATTAATTTCATAGATATTCTTTGATTAATACAATAATATGTAAGAATTTATGGAATAATAAAATGGTATATGATAAACTGTTCTCTTTGTTTTCTTAACACTTCTTCCTCTTGTTCTAACTTCTCCTCGGCTTCTGACTGCATTCTTACGACTTCTTTCTCAATCCGGCTGTCTTCAGCTCGCAGCTCGGTTTCAGAAAGTGTGTCAGATGAGACGGAGGATCTCCTGCGGGTAGGCTTAGCAGTAGCCCCTCCCACAGCTTCACCTCCATCGTCGACATCCATATGGTCCGATCCTGAATCAATCTTAACAGGGATCGGTGGGTTCCGTGATGGCTGCATCCCGTACCAGAACAGGGATGCATGCTCCTCAACAGTGGCTTCCGGGTGTTCTCGGCCCCACTTGTCCTTAACGTATGCCACCGTACGGTAGAACTCTTGGTTCACACTCATACCGGTAGCAAAATCAATATAGTTTAGTAACCATATGTCCGGAATCGATAGATCTTCAGGGATTGCTTTCTTAATCAAGTTCCTCCACATCTTAGGAATCTTTTCCAGTTTTGATGTTTTCGGATTCCAGATATAGTCCTTCTCGAGGAAGATCGTATCGCCATTCGGCCACGCGATGCTTCCCAACGATTAGTCAATCTTACCATGATTTTCCGGGGGGCCCATCATGGGTTCAGTTGATTCTGAATGTACGGATTTTGCTGGGGAGGGGGGTGGAGGCATCTCCGCCGTTCCCACTCCACTAGTGTTCAGATCCAGACATACCAGCATGTTTGCTGCTTTCCTATCCTCCAGAGCCGCTTCCTCTTCGGGATGAATTGGACTCATTCCCGAATGGTCCTCCATATCCACCTCCATACTTGATTCAGACAGCATCTTTTCCGCCATTTAGACGGAGTTCAGATGCACCAGCTGAGCCCAGCAGTACTTCAACTTACTCCTCGACCTTATAATCTTAGTGAGTGTTCGTATTTATCAGAGTATTGTGCTTACAGCAGGGAAAAGCTACCGAGCAAAATCAAGCACGTTGAGTTTCCTCGGCGTAGACGCTTGATTAAACAAGATGGCGTCAACTCGCGCGAGAAACCCCAAACCCGGGGTCAAGGGTCGTACCCTCGTTCCGGGTAATTAGGTCATGCGGTGCCACGTGCTTTCCACGCATCCGTAAACAAAACGGTCTGTCAGAGTTTGTATTGTCTTCCCGGCTCGATATCATCTGGAGTACACATGGAGAATACGTATAGCATTATGCTGATACGTTGGATTAATCCGTCCACTACCCACTGGAACCTTGAGGAGCCGACAACAGAGCAGGTTAGAGTGGTTTCATTACAAACTGACGAGCATCCCGAAGGTGCTGTCAACATAGTTGACACCACTCTCTGTCATAATGGGTAACAACACAAACATTTAAGGGTGTAAACATACACAAAAACAGGACTATACATCGCTGTGTTTCAGAATTCAATACTTCTATTGCCGGGCTCATTTAGGTAACACCGCTTCTCTGAGCAATCCTAGCACTACGGCAAACACCCTCCTTAATAGTTCTTTTTTTAGCATTGGGGGACTCCGCTCAATTCCCGAGATCCAATCTAGCCTTTGGGTTTCCGGTCGGCTTTGCCTTCCCTTCTCCTGCCGAGACTTTTTTATTCTTAGCATCATTCTCATTCGATTCAGTTACATTCTTCTTACGTTTTCTTCGCTTTCGGGTGCCGAGCATCGGCATCCTTTTTGGTTTCTTCTTATTTCTCTTAACTTCCTTTACAGGTTTTTCCATATCTTCATTCCGATCCTCTACACCAGGAGATTCGCTTAGTTCAGGTAAGTCAATAACCTCTGGTAATTCCATAACGTTCGGGCCTATCCCGTACATTTCTTCAGCTAACTCACTGCCTCTGTACGGCCTTAATACTTCCACATGACACCGTCGTACGTTCCCGTACAGATCTCTTATAAAGCACATGGTTTCCGAAATTATCTGAGTTATGACGTGTGGGCCATCCCAGCTAGACACTACTTTCAATCTATCAAGGGGTTTATAGAATCTAAGGACCCTATCTCCCACCCTGAAAAATCTAGGTTTCAGTCCAGTGTCGTAGCCCACTTTCTTCCATTTTGCTGATTTCTCTAACTGATTCCGAACTAGTTCATAAGCTTTCTTAAAGTTATCCCGTAAGGATTCTACAAACATAATCGAACACGGGGTTTCAGGACTTATTCCGATTACCCCAAATACTAAATCTGCCGGCATTATGATGTCTTCACCATAAACCAACATGTTTGGAGTACAATTAGTAGAGGCATGCACTGTGCTGTTGTATGCATGCACCACGAAATCGCATTGGATATCCCAATCATCCTGATGTTTATTCACTAATGGTTTCAGAACTTGTAGTAGGGTTCTGTTGAACCTTTCTACTAAGCTGTCCGACTGGGGCCGGTACGGATTAGTGCGCGTCTTGCAGATAGCTAAGTACTTGCACATTTCCTGAAACAATTCTGATTCAAATTCCCTCCCTTGATCACTGTGGAGCATCAGGGGGACCCCGTATTGCAACACCCAACCTCTCACGAATGCTTCCGCACAAGTGATGGCTTTGTGATCTTTCAGAGGGAATACTTTCGTATATTTCGTATAGTAATCGCAAACAACCATCATGCAAGTGTTTTTTTTTGAGGTTTGAAAATGTTTTATTGTCAAGTCACTATTCATACAGAAAGTGGTAAAATTAGACAATAATATGAATCCTCATTCAGTTATTACATTAAGTGGTTGTTTGCACATAGATCAATGAATAAAGATGGAAATTTATACAATGAAGAATGAGAACAATAATATAAACAGAAAAAATAAAATCTATATAACAAACAGTATATACTATGTACACAAATAGCAACCTCTATAATCTTACAATAAAATTTCAAAAAGAAGGGCAGCAGGCATGGTACACCAGTTTGTTACTATCAACAAGTTTTATACTAGCATGTATTACACTATACCAATAGGATATATATGGACAGATCAGTAGGTACAAAACATATCTTAAACAGATGATCAGCAGATATACAGTATGAGAGTATAGTCACTGTGAGCTCATGGATGAAATTCATGCGGTGTAGTCTTTCAACAGCTCCACATGAATAAATTCTAATAGAGGGTGTAGTCAGCAAACAACAGCTCCCTCTACTCAATCAGGATACGGTGTAGTCTTTCAACAGCTCCCTAACCTGTATCTTTTTTCATATTACTCATCCAGCTCATTCAGCTCATCACCCATTAACATCATCTTGGACAAGTCTTGTATCTGCCTAATTCTTGCTTTAAATTTAAGTTTACTTTCACTGTGTTGGACATCAGCTCGGAGATTGTTCCATAACTCAACTCCTCTATATAGCGGCGAGTTGTTGAATCCCATGTTACGTGCTCTGGGAATGACTATCTTAATCTTTGATTCTGACCTCATACCTGGCCTTCTGATTTCCTCATCGACCCAATCTGGATTTCTTGATAATTTGTACATGAAGCTAAGCAATAATTCTTGTCGTCTCCTCATCAGGAGTGGGATATTAGCCCGTTCATGGAGCTCTTCTTCATTAAGATCCAAACCTCTGAAACAAATTTTCAGGCCTCTCTTCTGCATTCTGTCTAACTTTTTTAACAGGCCTTCATTAGCCCCCTCGTAGGCAAAACAAGCGTAATCAAAAACAGACATTATGGTGGTTTTATAGACTGTTACAGCAACTTTTTCAGATAACATGTTTCTGAATTTACTGAATCTAAAAAGACGGTGGTTAATTTTACTATTTAAATCCTTTAGTGCAGGTTCAAAACTCAATAGACTGTCTAACTTTAATCCTAAGTAGCAGTAGTTATTTAGAGTTTCAAGTTCTTTGTTATACAAATATAGTTTTTGGCCCCTGGACTTTGGTAACTTTTTGCATGAACCATACCACACAACTTTGGATTTATCCGTGTTAGCAGTAAGCCTCTTGGTTACAAACCAGGATTGTAATCGATTTGATGCCGTTTGTAACCTATTGGTTATAGTTTCAATTTTGTTGTTTGAGCTGTATATTACCAAGTCGTCTGCATAAAGATAATGTTTACAATCAGCAAGAACATCACTGACATCATTTATATATAGTATGAACAAGAGCGGTCCCAATACAGACCCTTGTGGGACACCAAATCGTACTGGGGCTTCATTAGAAACAAAGGAACCAATTTTAGTATACTGGCTTCTCCCAGTTAAGTAACTCATTAGCCAATTGAGTGTTGTGTCATGTAAACCAAGTTGTCCTAAAATTTCAACAAGATAGGCGTGATTAACACAATCGAACGCCTTACGTAGGTCAAGATAACAAACTCCAGTCAAATGGCCTCTATCTCTATTTTCATAAATATCGCTCAGGAGTCTGAAGACTGCATCTGCAGTCCCCAGTCCTGATCGATAACCAAATTGTTTTGCAGATATAACATTTTTCTTATTTAGAATTTCATTTAGATGGCAATACATTATTTTTTCCGCAATTTTGGAAGGTACAGGTAATAGTGATATCGGCCGCCAATTGGTGATTAACTTTATATTACCGGGCTTGGGTATTGGATTCACCCTTGCCCTTTTCCATTTTTCAGGAAATATGCCACTGGTGAAGCTCAGTTCGTACAACCTAGTAACAGGATCTAACAAAAATAACAGTGCTGTTTTCAAAATATCACATCTAATACCATCAATTCCGGAAGTTTTGTTGACATTTATTTCTTTTATGAGCATCTCAACAAAGCCTTTTTCAACTCGCACAGGAATTTCAACTGGATCAACAGGTTCAGTCATTAATACACGCTCAGGATAACCATTATCTGTGAAAACTGAAGATAGTTTAGCACCAATATTTGAGAAATAATCATTTAAATAATTTACAGATTCATGCTCTGACTTGATAAAACCATCATCACCTATCAATTCTGGAGGGGCAATTTGCACCTCTGGTTTCAAAACTCCATTTAAAACTCTCCAGAATCGCTTTGGGTCAGACTTAGCCTCCTCCAGTGCAGACTTGACCTGGTTGGCTTTTGAGTACCTGATAGCCTTATTAATTCTACAACGTAGCTGCCTGGCTTTATTGAGATAATAATCATCCTTAATTTTCGAAAACATTTCCACATTGTCCTCGCGTTCATTTATCATTGACAAGATGTCATGTGTCATCCATTTATTTCTTCTGTCCACAATCTCAATTTCAGACCAAGGACAGTACTCATCTAAGTATTCAATTACCAAGTTTTCAATGAATGACCATGCACCATCAGGGTCGTGCAGTTCATAAAAAACATCCCAGTCTGCCATTATTAGCCACTCTTTGAAAGTTTCTTCATCATAACCTTTGTACTTTCTCACCCAAACTTTCTTTTTAATATAATCAACCTTCTCTCTTGTTTTTACAGCAAACACAGGCAGATGATCACTTACTAAAAAATTCAAGACACCAGATGTAATAGACTCATTGTAATTAGTCAATATATTATCTAAACATGATACAATAATCTTATAAGGTCTAGTGCACTGATTAATGAGTTTATGATAGCCGTTAAATAGGCAAGCATCGATTAGCTTTACAGTACTAGGTAGTTTTTCACGCAAGGTATTTATATTTATGTCCCCCATAATCCATTGTTCAAGCCCTTCTTTATCTGCAATTTCCATAACACGAGACAAATGTAGAAAAAACTTATCTATCTTGCCAGAAGGAGGTCTATATAGAGTGACCAATTGTAAAGTATGTGTCTTCAAGACTAGATCTAATACTAGACATTCAATATCCTTGTTACTACAACTAATGTCATTGCGTATCTTAACATCAAGATTAATGTCATCTCGAATGTAAACTGCTAAACCTCCGCCTTTCTTTCTTCTTCGGTCCAGCCTGAACAAATTCATGCCTTCCCAGTTTATTAGGTCATCATCATAGTCTTCATGTAACCAAGTTTCACTCATTCCAACTATATCAGCACCATCTAAATGGTCAAATATTTCCTGCCTTTTGTTAAACATGCTTCGCGTATTTAGATGTACCATTTTCAAGCCCTTCATATTTAGAAAATCGTTTAATCGTGTAGTTGTTGCCATTACATAAACAAATACAAGTAGACAATAGTTTATATACAAAAAATAAAGAATTATAAATTAAAAATAAAGGAGCCCCTGACTAAATTCTAGCCAGAGGCTCAGATATCCACCAACAGAAATAACCAACTTAATGTTCTGTGGGTGGAATACAACAAGAGAGAGGGAGCTAATACCAAGTTACTTATAAGATAATCTCAGCTCCGTGACAAAAGATAAAAAACCACGCATATGCAATATTGTGTTGTGTCAATGAGTAAGTAAACTCTGAGTTTTTAACTTAAATTTATATATATTATTGCATCTTATCAAATCAGTAAATTAGTTAAATAAATTACAAATAAGCACCTAAAGAAGGAGGGAAATAAAGTTAAAGTTAGAGGTTCAAAAAGGTTGTAAGCCCTTGGTTATTTTGATTCTAGTATAGAATATTTTCTTAGTCATGTAGAATCACATGAAAAGTTAGGGATTAATATTGATAAATTAATTATTAAGTTACTACTAGTGAAGGGTTAGTTAGCTCACCCAGTGTTACCGGACCTTGTACTAGTTTGGTCATAGATAGTTATCCCTAGGGGTTGTATTAAACCCGCTAATGATGTCAATTGCAATCCTGGCGAAGCGTACCCCGAATAATTCCTGAACCAATGGGTTCTTTCCTAACCCTTCCCTGGGTTTATTCTTACAACATTCGGGACAAGTGGCGATCCACCTTAGCAAATCTCCACTCATTCCCGGCCAGTAGTATCTCCGGGTAAGTCTTTCCAGAGATCTACTCTTTCCAAAATGACCACTTGTCACGTGGCCATGGCAGTAATACATAACATCCTGACGCCTAGCGCTCGGAATAACAATCTGAAGAAACTTCTTAGTTGGACTAATTTTCCATCTACATAAGATTCCGTCTCTGACCTCTAGCTCGGCCCATTGGGTTAGGAGTCTTCTCATTTCCCTGTTCTCCATACTGATAGCAGGCCGGACAGGTTTGATTCCTAACGGAACTGTTTCCAGGAGTTTCTTGGTAATTGGGTCCTTACCCTGGAACTTGCGAATGATCTCTGGTGACCATTCTATTAAAGTTGCCGGATAGTCCCGGAGTGGCATATGCGCGGCAGCAATTACTGCGTTATGCTGTCCGCAATCACCACAACTCTCTCGACCACATTTCTGGACTGGCTTCCTAGATAGGGCGTCCGCATTGGTGTGCTTTTTCCCTGACCTATGTTGGATCTGGCTGTGCTCCAACCCGAATTCCGAAAGGTGCGCCAACCATCTGCCTATCATCCCCTCGGCATCCTTGAAGTTAAGGAGCCATCGGGGAGATGAATGGTCAGTTCTTAATGTAAAATCAGATCCCCATAAAAAGTGTTTAAATTTCTTAGTATACACCACCACAGCCAGAAGATCCCTCTTAGTGGTGCAATATTCCGTTGGGCCTTATTCAGAGTGTTGCTAGCAAATACGATCGGGACTTCCACACCATCCTGGGACAGTGCGGCTCCAATGCTGTCATTACTAGCATCCGTATCCAATATCAAGTGATCTGTAGGGGTGGGGTATTTCAATACCGGTGTATCCGTAAATAGGGCTTTTAGTTTCCTAAAAGATTCCTCCTGTTCATTCCCCCATGGGAATGGTTCCCAAACTCCCCCAGGCGTCTAATGGGCGATACTCTGTATAGGAAAACTTACTCGAGAGTATCCCGGAATGAATTCTCTGTAGTAACTACATAACCCCAGAAAAGATCATACCTGCTTAGCAGTTTTTGGTCTCTCCCAGTCCTGAACACTCTCTACTTTTTCCGGATCAGCTTTAATCCCATCGGTGGATATAATCCTACCTAGGTAAGTGATTGATTTCTGAAATAATCTACATTTCTTAGGTTTTAGACGTAATCCATTGGATACTATCCTCTTGATCACTTCTTCCAAATTATCCAAACACTCACGGAATGTCTTTCCAAAGACAATTACATCGTCCAGGTATACTAGACATTTCTTCCATAGTAAATTACTCAGGAGAGTTTCCATTATGGCTTCGAAGGTAGCAGGTGCATTACATAACCCGAAGGGCATAACCGTATATTCGAACAGGCCTAAGTGACTGGAAAACGCTGTCTTCTCCATGTCCCTGGGCTCCATTCCGATCTGCCAATACCCAGATTGGAGATCTAGGGTGCAGAACCAATTGTTCCCTCCCAGGGCATCTAATGTTTCATCAACCCTGGGTAAAGGATACAAGTTTTTCTTAGTCAGCCCATTTAGTTTCCTATAATCCACACAGAAGCGAATGCTTCCATCTTTCTTAGTGGTCATGACTACTGGACTAGACCAGGGGCTGGTGCTAGGCACAATCACTCCCTTGTCCAATTGGTCTATTATTTCATTCTCACGAATGATTTTCTTCTTAAGTGGCAATCTTGAAGGGCTCCGCCTCTCCAGTATCGATATGGTGCAATACCTTATCATTCCGGCCCAAGGGACCACCGGCATAGCCAAAAGCATCCTCATATTTCCGTACCAGATTCCGAACTTCCATCTTCTGATAGCTATTTTCCAGAGAGGATTCCTCTATTAGGTTATCCAATTCCATTTTCATTTTCTCTTTCCCTACCAGTTTACGTTCGGGTTCCCGAATGTCATCTCGTACCCCATTTACTAACGTTGTGGACCCAAGCTTGGATCCCTTCTGTAGATAAATGGTTTTATCTCCTCTATTCATTACTGGTAGTACACTCCAGAACGGGTTTCCTACCAGAGTATCTACTGATTCAAGCCCAATGCTGGCTAAGTGAACCACATCTGGCTCAAATACACCTTCCTGATCTTTCAGTTTTCTATCTCAAGTACAAAGAACATCACAGGAGACACCCGGGGGTATCTTTACTGTATCCACCATGCTAGCTACTGCACTTATCTGTCTTAATACACACTTCACTTGGATATCAAAGGGCTTCCGAATCCTCAATTTTCCCGTACACGGGTTCAACTCTGCTTCGAATAGACTCGCGAAGTCCAGCCCAAGTATCCCATCATCATTCATATTGGCTATAGTGGGAGAGAGCACAAACTCCTTCCCACCAATAGATGCCTTCATAAATGTTCTACCAAGAACCTGCATATGGGTCCCATCGGCCGTACAAGCGTTTACCCCCTTTATGAGGTTCTCACTCTTGTCCGGCAAGAGGCTGTAGAATTTATTGGAGATCATCGAGTGGCTAGCCCCCGTATCAACCGAAAATTCCCCAGTCCTACCCTGGGTCGTAACAGACACATACCATCTCCTACCTCCCAGGGGGGAAGGGTTTCCGGTAAACCTATCAAAATCTTCCGAAATGCTGAGATCCAATCCATGGTCTTTCAGATGCTCCAGACATGGATGGTTCGGGGGAAGGTGTGCCGCACATACACGTGTGAATATCTCTATCCACCCTTCCTCTTCTCCAACGCGCATACTTTCCTTTACCACTAACTCGGTGTCCTCACTTCTGTTGGAGTCCCCGGCCATAGGAGGGGCGAGGAGATCAATCTCGGATCCCTCCTCCCCGTGTGTAGTCATTTCGGATTCATCAGATGGTTTATCAGGGACAGTACTCTGGCATACAACAAGGTTCCGGGTTGAACAATCCGCCGCATCCTCAACCCTCCTTAATTTTCCGAATTAGGTTCCATCTCCTCAACTGCCGACATATTCCGGGGAACTGGCTCAGCAGCCCGGCATTCATAGGCTACATGACCCATTTTCTGACAGCGATAACATCTGATCCTGGACTTATCATACCTCGGCCTACCATACCGATGACTTTCAAGGTCCTCCCGGAAAGACTTCAGCATACTTTCCATCATACTCTTCATATCTAGGTTTCCAGATGGCCTACTCTTATCCTTCTTAGCTATAGCTTCCTTAGGTTCGGAAACACTCTTATCGCGACTCTCGGGAACTCCCCGCCTTGGCTAAGTAGTCAAGGTCCTTCTGGGAATGAACTTCTTGGCATTCTTAGGGAACCTTAGTGCTGAGATTGTTCCGTCTTCTTCCTCATACTCTACTGTCTCATATTAAGTTTCAGTTTCCGAGACAACGGCTGCTGCAGTAGGAATTACTGGTTTCAGATCAGGGAGTACCATACTGGCAGTTTCCCGAGGGACAAATCCGGAAAGAAAAGTTTTCTTCTTATTCAAATTGGCTATGGCATCACATAACGTTTTCATAGTCGCACCCGGACCCCATGCTCGGTAAGCACAGTCCTGGTGGTCTTTTTCTCGTAGTCCTCGCACGAAGTGTGAGATCAATTCATCACTCACATAATCATCATCCATTACCAGGTTAGGCCTAGCCTTCCATAGTAATATCTGAAGTTCCAATCCATAAACCTGAACCGACTCTCCCTGCTTCTGAATTCTCTTCCTATATTGAGTCATCGGATCCTCCGACACTATATTCCCGACATAGGAACTACAAATCTCAACTAACTGAGTGTAAGTTCCCCTATTCTTATATTGTTCTCTCCAATGATCGACTACAATCCTACCTGGCCCCTTTTTCAGGCATCTGACCAGTATAGGTAACGATTCGTCTTCATCATATCCATCTACCTCACGGTCGTCCGTGAGGTCCGAAAACCAATCTCTCCATGGTTCTGATCCATCGAAGGACTTAGTCTCGATCTGATTCTTCTTAGCTGAGATCTCCCTACTTTTCAACCTAGTACATTGCTCCAGACTCCAATCTAACATCTTCTGATCCTTGGTTTTCTTACCACCCCCACCAGATCCATTGGGTCCCGGACCACCGGATCCCGGATGGTTGTTATTCGGACTATTCCAGAAGGTAAACCCATACCCTGTATTCATACCGGGTTGGGGTCCTATACCCCCAGGAGCCTGAGCACCGGTGTGGTAAGTCCCACTATCACACCGGGGTGTCGTTGTTATTCTGATCTGTACTACACGCCTGACTTTCCACCCTATAGGTCTGATTGTTCGGAATAGACTGACTGCTGTCCTGTAGTTGGCCAGGTATGTCGACTAGTTCCCCAGCGCCCCCTGGAGGGGTGTGGTTGAAGTGACTCGGGGTCGGGGCTTGCCCCCTGGTGTCAATGTACTGATATTCACCATCAGTGGTGAAGGTGGCATCCTTTTGACCCACACTTAGCCAAACGTTCTTATCATTGCCGGGAACATATTTGTCCCCTACGACATTCCGGTTAGCCTGATTATTCACAAAGGGGTCATACCCCTTCTTCAGAATGGGTTTTGGGGTAGAGGTGATCGGTGGGCCTTCCTCCCCGCCATCCCGTGGGATACAACTGATATTCGGATCCTCCAATGCTCCCTCATTCTCATCTGACTCCTCAAGATCCGGTTCTTTCTTCCCGGAATCCTCGGACCCCTCCTGCATCATCCGCAGCTTAGTAATTTCATATATGAGATCATCTCTCTCCTGATACAACTCCCGATTGTTATCCTGAATGTCAGTGATCAATAGATCGTTTTCCTGAATATGTTTCTCCCGAAAGGCCACATGTTCTTTCTGTTGTTTCTCCATGGTTTTCTGATTCTTTTCATAATACTCATGTTGGGCCTCGATTTGGTTTTTTAAATCGGTAAGGCGCTTACCGGCGATATCTAGCCCCGTTCGGTATTGTCCCAAAGTCTCATCCTGCTCTGAAGTCTTAGCTTCCAGGGTGGAGGGCGCCAGACTGAGTTGCAGTTCGACTTCTTCAACTTTCTTCCCGTACCTTTCATTCGGCTTTCTTACCCTGAATCACAGCCTCCATCTCTCGGAGTCGAGTACGGTGGACATCCACCTCTCGTTCCAAGGTTTCCGTGGTACATTCTAACAATCCCTTACTCTTACACAAATCCCCAATTTCGTCTAAGAGGTCTTCGACCTCCCTTTCTAACTCTTTCACCTTATTCTGTTTCCGCTCTTTCTTCTGATATTCCAGCAGCTTTTCACCCCTGGACTTTTCCTGATCGCTCATCCGCTTCCATTCCGCATGAGCTGTCCTTTCTGATTCATACTTCTTCCTTTCCTCCCGGTATCTATCCACGTGTACCCCACTCACAGGAGCCGGTTGACTGGACCCACCGGGATTAAAAACAGAGTCAGAAAGGGATGCCGAATTTAGGTGGTTCAAAAAAACTCCTTGACCAGCCAAGGGCACAAGGTGAATTGGATCTCTCTCCCGTCCTCGTGGCTCAGTACCAGGGACTTGGCCAAAGTGATGGGACTACTAAAATCCGCATCTCTCAATAAATCCGATGATCTCATATTAGGCGCGGTTTGGTTAGCTGGCGCGATCGGATGGCCGTCAGTTGTAGCGTCCAACCCTACCGTAGAAACCTCACTCCCGGAATCCAATGCCTCGGCCTCATTCCGAGATGGATCCCTATATTCCTGATAGGCTAGGCCCAAGGCGCCATGGCTTCCCGGGAACCTACCTTCCGGACACCGATTCTCGCCTTGTTCAGACAGGGCTGCGCACTTCCGAGAACCGGATCCTGGTCACGGCACCAGTGTAATATATGACTGTTGATGGTTCGGAAAGGATCACGAATACAAGGATATCTGGTTTCAAAAGGCAACAAGGACAATTCCTTGGATGAGATGAACCGAAAACTGTTGGAGCATATCGATCAGAACGACGAGCCCCTCGAGGACACTACGAGAGAACAGAAGGAGATCTGGTCTAACACCAGGTCTTGCTTTAAGATGTTCACCCCAAGGTTCTTTGGCCATTGTGAATGACTCGTACTCGATCCCGCCTGCCAGGAATTGTCATGATGAAAGTGATGACGAAAACTGGATGAGGTCGAGTACGGACAATCCGGTACCATCAAAGTTCTACCATGTATGGGTAGCTAGCTTGAGCGACACCTTAAAAACCATGAGGACGTACTATGTCTACGAACATAGGACAAAGCTCGAATATGCAGCTTCAAACTATAGTAGCTGAAGGAGAATGTGCCTATTTGAGGTATGTGTAAACTTGCACAAGACTGAGAAGAAGTGGTCCACTAAGAATCGCTTCTATCGACATCTCATGGAGGCCCACATGCATCATGCGCCAATCTACTGATGTACAAACAAGAAAAACGAGAGCAAGAAGTGCAATGGCTACGTCACCCGCCGGCGCGGACATCTGACGGAGCAAATTGTGAAGAAGCACAGACTGAAAGCCGAGGAACCCATATCTCGGGTTCAGAAGCTGCATACCAAGCTCATGTCAACTTGGTACAACTTGAAGCAGAAAGAGCGCAATGAACTCCTCATGACCACAGAGTATTTCTGCCACGTTACCAAAGGCAAACAGGATGCCTATTTTATGAGGAACGTGAAGTCCCATAGACTCAACATGACACCTGAAACCCACTGGAAAGTAAAGGTCATCAGGAAAGACTGGGATACCCTGGACAAGCATGGCAAGGTGAAGCCCCACCCTGGGGTTGACCCTCACTATAAAGACAAGAAGAGATCGAGATCTGAATCGCAGTCACCTAGGCCACCAGAGGCATGGGAAAGGAAACGTTCCCCCACCCTCGAAGAGATCATGTCCCAGACTGGTCCTCAAGGTATGGAACAAGTTTCCCCACTGATGCGGCAATCAAATGCTGGGGACTTCTTGACTTGGCTTCAACCAGGAACTGAATACAGCTATGATGATTGGATCCGAGGTCCGGTGGACCAACCCCAGATACACCCGACACCAATCACTGTAGGTTAGAATGTGCACACTATCGCACAAATAGTGAAAGGTGACAAGAAGAAAAACGACTTCCCTGCCCTGCAGATCATCATGACCCCTGGTGTGGAGTCGTAAGTACTGACTGCAGGAGGGAAGGTTCGAGGTTGGATGGGCCCACCTTCGAACCCAGCACCGACCGCTAAATCCAAGCGTCCCGGTCCTGGAAGGGAGGTAGCAATGAGGGATCCGAACCAGCCACTGCCTGTCCCAGGTGTGGCTGGTACTGTGCCAGCTGCTACAACAGCGAGTCAAGCTCCGAGTACTGCAGCTGGTAGCTCAGTTCAGTCCAGCGATGTCAGTTGTGAAAAAAGTGCTCCTGCACCTCCACCACCTTCCAATGCTGGAATGTACTGATGCCCAATCCTGCACAGAGTATGAAGCGCCACTGACCTGGACCTCAGGGATCCTGATGAGTACATAAAAGAGCAATGTATCTAGTCCATTGCAAAACAGAAGGAGGTATTCGAAGCCTGGCAAGAACGCCACCTTCAGCAGAGCTTGACGTATCTCCACAGCATGACTAAAGGCGTTTTCGAATGCCTTCATAAAATCCAGCAGAAAGAAACCGAAAGGATCACAACTGAGGCTACTGCCAAAGTTAATGAGGACCATAGAACTGCAGAGAAGAATCTGAGAGACTCTGCCAACACAAAAGGCATGTGTGACCTGAAGCTTCAAAAGCTGAGAGAGGAGATGGACTCGATGGACGCCAAGTTCACGAGGGCTTTTGGGTGCATGTTCTCAGAGTGGGATGGTACTCCCGAGGCTGCCTTCGAGTTACTAATGAAGCAGCAGTCTAGGAGCAAACCTTCTCTATCTAAGGGTCCGAGTGCAGCGGCCGGATCCGCCCCCTCTGCCACACCTGATGTACCTGAGAGCTCGAAGTCGGACCAAGCCTGCGCTATGGAGACTTCAGAGAAGTAAAACGATTTACTACCGATCCAACCTAGAGACTCCAACCAACGGATGAAGACTCCAATCGCCTTCGATGATCTACATCTTCCCATTTTCATCAGGGCACAACATAACAGTGACGCGGCTTGCCACTGCCAAGTTCAACCTACCCACAGAGTGGATCTGCAGACAAGCAGTGAAATAAAAACTTTTATTGTACGGATAGACCCACTACACTGGTCGGCTATCTTTGATTGCAATATCACTGTATATCTATTGTTTAATAAGTGGGTTCATACTTCTCCACATCTTGTATCTATTTTTCTATGTTTAGTTAACTCATAAATAAGTGACTACAACTGTATAACTATGTGTATATGAGTTGATCTCATAATGTAATATATATATATATATATATATATATATATATTCAAACTACAGTATTATGTACCTTATGATCTGTAAAACCATCTCGAAGAGTTGGTATCTAATAAAGGTATTATTATATTATTTGTCTCAGTCATTAAAAATTATACCATCCGTGTTCAATAGATAGACATAGTCATATCATAGTGCAAATAGATACTTTTATCTTTATATAAAACTAAAATCAGTTTGACGAACTGACCAAAAAAATGATAAAATGTTAACTCATAATAGAGTTCAAAATTTCTTTTTTTTTTTGGGGTAACTGTGCTTATATGCTCTTGTAGAAATACAAAAACTCATCATGTATAATCAGTTATTTGTAACATGTATATTATAAACATGAATATTCGAACTACTGTTGTATAATTTAACTATACCTAACTTCAAAGATGAAAAATCTATTTCACTTTGAAGTAGTATATCATATTTACTACTATAGGTTTGTTAATTCATTAATGTTACATAATTTCTAAATACTTCGCTCCACACTACCATTGTATAAATACTCATTTCGAGCCCTATTATAGTTTTTTTAGACTATTGTCAATGTCTCGTTACATGTCATGAAGTGAGGTAACAGGAGTCCAGACAATTCAGTTGATGATCCAGCTTTATTGTAAGATTGGCATGATGAGTAACTGATACAGTGTACAATATAGTACTCGCCAGTCTGACCAAGCTATATCCTAAGCCAAGGCACCTGAGTGTCGTAAGGTCTAGGTTTGGAGAAGAATAAGATGCTGAGGCTTGATCCTGCCTGGGAGCCTGGGGATTTCCCACTGGAGGAGGGCAGGTGTGAACTCTTCACCCTGCCAAGCTAAAATGGGTTAACCTTGGTTTGAACTAGGGGTAGCTTGGCCAGTTTGGTTTGAGTATGTCGTTCATAATTATAATACATAGAATAGTCCATTGACATATCCCCACATTCCCACTCATCTCTGCATGAGGTTAAAGGGAGTATAATTATAAGGAATGTGAGTCTATATCAAGTCCATTGATATGTTCAAATATAAAATGTCAAAAAAGGGGCTGAAAAGATGTTCAGCGCTGGATTAAAATTGATATTACCAAGTTTCTTGTGAAAGGGTACAATATTTGGTTCTACCGGTAGTAGTTGGTACAAAAATGGAGTTTGGATGACAACTGATGTCTTCTTTGCTAAAACTACTTAAAACTTGCATCCTCTGAACTGAGGCAAACTATATGAACTAACTCAAAATAATCTGGCTTGAACACAACAAAATAGATGCTGAAAACACTAAGACTGCTCTAGCTGAGCAGGGTAGTAGGGACATGACTAGATCTGTCCTGTGGATGATACATTTATAAAAATATATTCTTGTAGAGGTCAGCGGAAAACGTCTTTGGAGAAACCGGGACTTGAACCCGGGACCCTCCAACTTCGAAGTGGAAGCTCTACCCCTGAGCTACTTCCCCTGGCCTGAAGTTCTCTACCTTCCACCTACGCCTGGATCGGTGTGATACCAATAGGGAACATGTGACTACCCGGTGACCCGGCCCTGCGGGTCTGCCAACCGGGCACGGGAAATCATGTTCCCCTACACAGCCCCCAACCAGCTTCAACCACCGAATTAACCAGCACTGAGTCACACACAGTGTTCGTTTTGTCCTGCTCCCAGGACAACTGTGGGCGCCACCTGTTTCCAAGTCTCCCAATCCTAGCAGGTCGAAGCGCTTGCCGTATCACACCAACCCAGGGACTGAGCTCCGTAGCCCCCCCTCACGCGGGTCAGGACTACTCGGTTTCTCCACCAGTGTAGAGGTCGGCGGAAAACGTCTTTGGAGAAACCAGGACTTGAACCCAGGACCCTCCAACTTTGAAGCGGAAGCTCTACCCCTGAGCTACTTCCCCTGACCTGACGTTCTCTACCTTCCACCTATGCCTGGATCGGTGTGATACCGATAGGGAACATGTGACTACCCGGTGACCCCCCCCTGCGGGTCGGCCAACGGGGCACGGGAAATCATGTTCCCCTACACAGCCCCCAACCAGCTTCGACCACCGAATTAACCAGCACTGAGTCACACACAGTGTTCGTTTTATCCTGCTCCCAGGACAACTGTGGGCGCCACCTGTTTCCAAGTCTCCCAATCCTAGCAGGTCGAAGCTCTTGCTGTATCACACCAACCCAGGGACCGAGCTCCGTAGCCCCCCCTTACGTGGGTCAGGACTACTCGGTTTCTCCACCAGTGTAGAGGTCGGCGGAAAACATCTTTGGAGAAACCGGGACTTGAACCCGGGACCCTCCAACTTTGAAGCGGAAGCTCTACCCCTGAGCTACTTCCCCTGACCTGACGTTCTCTACCTTCCACCTATGCCTGGATCGGTGTGATACCGATAGGGAACAGGTGACTACCCGGTGACCCGCCCCTGCGGGTCGGCCAACCGGGCACGGGAAATCATGTTCCCCTACACAGCCCCCAACCAGCTTCGACCACCGAATTAACCAGCACTGAGTCACACACAGTGTTCGTTTTGTCCTGCTCCCAGGACAACTGTGGGCGCCACCTGTTTCCAAGTCTCCCAATCCTAGCAGGTCGAAGCTCTTGCTGTATCACACCAACCCAGGGACCGAGCTCCGTAGCCCCCCCTTACGTGGGTCAGGACTACTCGGTTTCTCCACCAGTTAGAGGTCGGCGGAAAACATCTTTGGAGAAACCGGGACTTGAACCCAGGACCCTCCAACTTCGAAGCGGAAGCTCTACCCCTGAGCTACTTCCCCTGGCCTGACGTTCTCTACCTTCCACATACGCCTGGATCGGTGTGATACCGATAGGGAACATGTGACTACCCGATGATCCGCCCCTGCGGGTCGGCCAACCGGGCACGGGAAATCATGTTCCCCTACATTCTCGATATCCAGTATGAAAATATACGGTATAAATTTACAAAAATATATCCTGAGTAGAAATAGGGCAACAGTGATATTCGCTGCTATATGTTGCTATGGTTGAGTAGTGTCAGCTATTTAAAAGCACAGATTTGTTTAAATACGGTCTTTAAATAAGGTGAAAATATGTACATGCTGTCCTTATATACAAGGTTTTTACAAAATATATGTGGCAAGAATAAACCTGGACCCGGTATGGGGAAAATGCCCCTGATGCAAGAACTTTTTGGTGTCTGGTTTGCTCGAGTAATAATCCATATCATCAGTGGAATCGAACCTACCCCACAAGGAAATACTTGCATGATGGTAGTCACCGACTACTATACCAAGTACACTCGAGTATACCCTCTACCTGATCACAAGGCAGCCACTTGTGCTAGCGCCTTTGTGAGAGGATGGGTTCTACATTTGGGAGCACCATTAATGATGCACAGTGATCAAGGATGAGAATTTGAGTCTAACTTGTGGCAAGAAATGTGCCATTATCTGCAAAACTCAAACTAATCCATACAGACCCCAGTCTGATGGTCAAGTAGAGAGATTCAATCGAACATTGATTCAAGTCCTAAAACCCTTGGTAAATTCCTGCCAAGAATATTGGGACGAGCAATGTGATTTTGTAGTGCTTATAATAGTACTGTACACTCTGCTACAAACTGCTCCCCCAACTTATTAGTCTTTGGGGAGGACATACCTGCGGATCTCCTATATGGTGTTATAGGGGTAAGCCCTGAGGCCCCATGTACCGTGATGTTTGTGGAATCTTTGAGAGATCAATTTAAGAGAGCATACAAGATAGTTCAAAATGAGCTTTTAAAGAATGCAAATTGGCAGAAAATTGGGTATGATACTAACCTGAAGATATGTCAATTTAGTGTTGGCTATCGAGTATTTAGAACCTTTAAGGTGTAAGAAATTAATCTTGAGCTGGGATGGGCCTCATGTGGTCACCCAGGTCATTTCTAAGAGTACAGTTATGCTTATGAGTTTGGCTACAGGCCGAAAGAATAAGTCTAATGTATGCAGATTGAGAAGATGGAGAGGGCGGGATGCCGCTAACTTTGAATGTGAGGAAATTTCAAGACATTTAAATGAAAAAAAGAAGAGGTCCTAATGAGGACCAACAAACTAGCTAGAAAACTAAAGGAGAGCGCCCCAAAACGAAAAAGGGGCCGACCGTGTAAGAAGTTGGTTGAGAAAAAGCCAAAGAGGGGACGACCCAAAAAGGTCGACACAGACACAATTTCAAAACCCAATCGTGATAAAAATGTCTCGGCAGAACCGAGAATCCGAGGTAGGAGGAAGACGTGATACGTGAACGTGACCAAATGATTCATCCGGACGGCCACAGGTAAAAATCGATATTGCCCACAGTAATACCTGGGTTTCAAAGGCGAGCCACCACAGCTGATCCCTTACGATCTCAAACAGAGAATTAGTCGAGGATGCACCGATTTAGGAGTCTCCGACGTTCACGACATCTGGGTCAAAAACTACTCAGGACTAGCTGAATCGAAGTGAATCTGTTCAGACATCTGCTTACATTTAAAACATATTTTCAGACCCCTTTTTTGGAGTCATTTGCACCCTCATAGACAAAGCAAGCATAATCAAAGACAGATAAGATAGTTGCTTTATACACAGTTATAGCAACGTTTTCAGTAAGACTGTTACGGAACTTACTAAACTTAAATAGCCTATGATGAACTTTGCTACACAGGTCCTTTAAGGCTAGGGCAAAACTAAGAGCACTATCAAGCTTCAAACCTAGGTAACAGTAGCTGTCAGACGTTTGTTAATAAACCAAGACTCTAATCGATTCAATGCCGTTTGTAGCCTCTCTCTTATTAGGTCTTATTATTAGAACAATATATTATTATTAGGTCTTATTATTAGAACAATATATTACTAGATCATCAGCATACAAATAATGCCGACAATCCCCCAGCATATCGCTGACATCATTTATGTACATAATGAACAATAGCGGCCCGAGTACAGAACCTTGAGGGACACCATATCATACAGGATTTATACCAGATATATATGTGCCTATCTTAGTGTATTGCATTCGCCCTGTCAAATAGCTCATAAGCCAGTTTAGGCTGGTATCATGTAAACCCAATTGATCAAGCAACTCTATTAGATACTTATGATGGACAAAGTCAAACGCTTTCTGCAAATTTAGGTAACACACACCAGTGAGGTGACCCCTATCTCTATTCTCATAAATATCATTTAACAATCCAAAGATAGCATCTCCAATACCCAAACCTTAGGTCTATATCCGAATTGGGATTTTGACAGAAAGATCTTTTTTTTAAGAACTTCTTCTAGATGTATGTACATTAATCGCTCAGCTATTTTAGAGGGAACTGGGAGCAAGGAGATTGGTCTCCAATAAGCTTACTGTTACCAGTTTTGCGTATGAGAGCTGGTTTAAGTATGTCACATCTGATGCCTTCAATACCTGATGTTTTACTAACATTTATTTCTTTGAACAAAAGCTCAACTAAATATTTATCTACTATCACAATTTCCTCAACTGAATCAGCAGGTTCCTCCAGCAGAATTCTCTCTGGGAATTCTCTATCCGTGATATGCTGAGATAGCTTAGCACCGATAGTGGAAAAAAAATCATTCAAAAAATCAACAGATTCCAGTCCGTCGGATCCGAATAGTCCTTCAATTAATTAATCTCTGGCATAACGTATGCCTGTACCCTCGGGTACTAGTGAGTGGGAGCCGGCAGATGGACACTTACAAGTCCTCGGACGTGTTGTCAGTGTCCATCTTCTCAGCTGGCTCCGGGTTAGATACGGGAACCGAGCTGCTGCTGCTTGTAGTAAGTAGCTTAAGGGCCTCGGTGCTTGGGTCACTGAGTAGACTCAGAGCACCCATGCCCGCGGAGGGACTGTCTACCACTGCATCGGCGTCGGCACCCGAAGGGATGACTAGAGACAACGCAGACCCTTCCCACTCATCCAGGTGCTTACAGAAGGAGAGGAAGAACTTCAAGTCTGCCTCCTTGTACTTATGGATGTACTTCAAGTTCTCAGAAGCGTGGAACTCTTTAAGCTTCTCGGCTTCCCTCTTTTTCTCTCGGCAGGATTTATAGGCCTCCTCGACCCGTTTAATCTCCTGCTCCTTTATCTTATTCTCCTCCCTCTTCTGGATTTCGTATACCAGATTGAAGGTGGCTTCAGTCATCGTTCGCCAGTAGTCAATCGACTTCTGGCGATGAAGGGACTGCCATTCAGCCATCAGGTCATTCTCGATCTCGACGGTATGCACGTCTCTATGATCGACGAACATATCCGGATCCTGAAGACCTGACAGAGTGCTGGCTACCAGTCCCATGATGGGGACCCAAGGGCCGGCGGATGGGGTGGTAGCTGTTGCTCCAGCCTCGGCCGTAGCTAGGGGGCGCTCGGGTGGATGTAGTCCCACTGCGGCCTCTACCCCGAGGCTTACCTCGGCCCAAGGAGGTCAGGACCTGTGATTCAGGTCCCGCGGGTCCCATGGCAGGGAACTTTGCCGTGTACTCCTCGTAAGCCTGACGCTGTTTACTGGAGGAATCCTCTCCGCCCCACCATGCACTGTGGCCGGATGGGGCACCATAGAATGTACTCCAGTCTTCCTGACTTCCAGTGGCTTCACCCAGGGGGTGCTGTGGAGGTGGTGATGGTGGTGTTACCTGGCTGGCCACCCATTGGGTCTGGTTGCCAGGCATATCCAAAGCCGAGACTTGGTGTCCCGACTGGCGATGATCAGCTGGGTTAGCTGGTCTGGGCTGATCCCTGTGGCCCGCCGGGCTTATGGATCGGTCCACGCGGGTCCGTTTGGAGGTGGTTCTGGCCCAAGCCGAACCCCCATCGGTTCCCCTCGAACGAGACTGTTTTCCCTTTTCTCGTTTGTCGTCGCCCTGCCACTTCTTGACTTTCAGGTGCACCTCGGTGGGCATCCCAAATTTAGTACTGGAAGGGTTTACAGCAAAGTAGGTGATAAGGTTGCCACTCCTCCAGGCACAGAACTCGGGTTCCAACGCCTGCTCCTCAATGTCCTGTATGCTCAACGTAGCCCACTTCGCCAGGAGCTCATTAAAGCACTTTACAGCACGCTTTTGTGTCTTTTCCAGACTGGTACCGTGAGCTTTCTGCAGATGCAGAGCCAGGTCCGGGCGCCGGTTGGTCACGAAGGTGCCGTTACACAACATGCCTGGGGGGTCTCCAGGGACACACCGCATCAAGGGCTTATGGTGCATATGGTGCTCCACTATATGTCTGGGGAAGTGAGGCTTCGTATCGAATACCTTCTCGCCGGTGAGCGAGAGCTGACAGGACTCGAATGGGCACTTACAGCGGCTGCCGCTCGGTCCCCATTGGGACATAGCCCATTGAACCTTGGTCCTGGACTCATAGTGGTAAATAGAACCCAATTTGGACTTGACTTGATCAATCCAAATCAGGTAAAATTTACCAACTGGCGTGTCGTGAGGACCAAACTTCATCCACTCCTCATCGTCACTATCACCATCCATATTGACGGCGCCCGGGCACATGTAATGGAATGTGTCGTAGGCACAATCCGAGAAACAGCGGAGGATGCATTCTTTAAATCCCTCAGCTGCATTCTTCCACATCCACTTCTGATTCTCGTCCTTGGGAACGTCCTTGGTCATTTCTTCCCACGTCGTCATGGACTCCAAATCAGATTTGGCTGACGCGGGCAGCTGCGGGTCGCTTTTGCTTCCTGAGTCACTGCTCGTGTAGATGCCCGCTCCTTTAAGTTGGGCTCAGCTGGTGGTAGTAGTACCAGTCAAAGCCACAACCGAGGTGGTGGTGGCTGTCCCGCTGGTGGTAACAGTGGGCGCTGCAGTAACCGAAGTGGCTACGCCGGAGACACTTTTGCTCCCTTCTTCTTCTTCTTCTTCTTCTTCTTCTTCTTCTTCTTCTTCTTCTTCTTCTTCTTCTTCTTCTTCTTCTTCTTCTTCTTCTTCTTCTTCTTCTTCTTCTTCTTCTTCTTCCCTTTAGCGTGCTCTGGCAGGGCCTCGGGACTGGAATCCGTTTAACCGGACTCCTTATCCTTCCCCCGCGTGCTCCTCCTACTACTGACTGGTGTGTCAGTACTGGAGGCCACACTCCCTGGAGTTGAGCCTGCTGCTTGTGGTGTGCCCGGCAGACAGCGGCTAGCTCCTTCTGCTGCTGGTCAAGCTCCGGGTGCTTGGCTTCAGCAGCAGCTTGCTGGTGAGAGATGTCCTTGTCTGAGATGTCACCAGCCGCCTCAGGTATACTGGCGCCTGGCTCCTCCTCAGACTTTGACCTCTCAATGGCAATCCGAAGGTCCTCTTCCTCGACGTCAGACTCGGTCAGTGGCACCTTCGGTGTAGACTTCGGACCATTTACGGACCAATTTCTTGGTCCGTCCGGATTCCACCAATGACTGTCTGACGGTGGAGTCTGTGTCCATTTCAGCTGCCTCGCCTTCTGGGTAATACCTTCGGACAGCAGTACAGTGCCATAGTCCCCGCCAACCATCTGTAAATGCGGAGCCATGACACCGGCATATTTTCAGCTAGCTCGACCGTACACAAGTCTATCACTAGAGTCTTGAAATCATCTGGGATATTCTCGGGCTGGCTGGGCACTACCGCTAAGGGGCCGCATCCAAACATGGAAGGATGCATGGGGATGTATGTCCCCCAAATCGTATATACCACACCCTCGTCTTCATCCAAGTGGGCGAGATTCTGGGTGCGGGTCCTAAATCCCTGAGGATACAGCGGAATGTCCATGACATCTATTCCCGGCGAATCGGACAGGTTTGCTGAACCCGACGCTGAGGGTACTGGACCCGGATTTGGTGGGGGATGGCATCCGCTCCCTGTCTGTGACCTCAGTCGACATGGCAGAGAGAGTCTGGGCGGCTTCTTCCACTCATCCGAGACCAGCATTAGAGGACTCCATGGTCTCCTCTACCGGAGACGAGACCGTTAGGTCCTCGCCTTCATCTAACTCAACCTTGGCGGTTTGACGCGCAGGATTCGTCCAACAAAAACAAATCAAAAAGACACAGTTATAAGCTGCCGGAGGGTGTAGAATAACTGGAGCAAAACCAGTGACATCTTACCGTCACGATTCTGCCCTAGTTATGAACAATATGGTGTCTGACCTCTTGTCTTGAGAGATCCCGCTATGGGCTATCCGGTGACCTAGTTCCGCACGCTCCCGCCACCCCGGTGGCCTCAACTAGCGGACTAGAATCGAACTAAAATTCGGCTCATTATACGAGACACAGTTTGCTACCCCGGTGCTATCATATGGAGCTTTGTGGTATATACATCGCTATAAAGCGAATGTACCGGTTAATCTGTCCACCACTCACGGGATACGGCCACCCGGGGAACACGCGTTAGACGCCCCCAGTCGCGATACATATGTTATTTGCCTATGGCGGACAACACACAGTAGCTCTTTGTGTACTGAGTTAGGTAACGGCGGACCTTAACCGAGGACTGCATCTAACGCCTTGGGTGAGCATTTTATTCCTCCCGGCTTTACATACGGCCTTTTTTGAGTCGTGCCTAGCCACGGCGAGACCCTTCCCATATGTAATGCCTTCACTCAGCAAGACATTTTTTCCACTTATTTAGGATTAGGCCGTTTCCTGGTGGTCGTCTTCTTTTTAGAAGCTACCTTAGCATCCGGGTGCTTCCTAGGCCGACCTGTAGGGCGTTTCTCAGGTACCGCTATGCTAGGCTTACTTAAAGTTGGCCTAGGGGGTTGATATCCAAACTCCCTCTCCACCGCTTCACGTCCCTTCCAGGGTCAGAGCTTTCCTACATTGGTTTTCCACTTGCCTAGGCCAGGTCGTGGTTTGTTTTTACAACCATCGGGACAAGTTGCAATCCACCGAAGTAGGTCACTTCGCATCCCTGGCCAGTAATATCGCCTCTGTAGACGTTCTATGGATGTTTTCTTCCCAAAATGGCCGTTTGTTTGGTGGCCATGACAATAATACATGATATCCCTTCTCATCGAGGTGGGAATCAGTATTTGCAATAGTTTATTGCCGGTGGAAGAAGTCTTCCATCTACACAATATACCATCTCGGATCTCCAGCTCGGTCCATTGAGCTTTCAATCGCCACGTCTCTCTGTCTTCCAGAGATAACATCGGCCTTACGGGCTTAATACCTTTCCGCAAGAATTCCATTATGGGCGCAGTGGTTGGATCCGACTGTTGGAACTTCTTGATGGTCTCCGGGGACCAATCGAGATAGCTACATACAGCCTCCTCCCAGGGGATACGGGGGGTGGTATACACCAACCCTGTGACCACAGCATTGTGGGCCCCACAGTCTTCACAAGTAGCATTCTGGCACTTTCAGACCGGTCGCCTCGATAAGGCATCCGCATTGATATGCTTCGCACCCGGACGGTGCTCGATCTGCTTGTGCTCTAATCCAAACTCGGATAAATGAGCTAACCATCTCCCAATCATCCCTTCCGCGTCCTTAAAATTAAGAAGCCACCTTAGAGACGAAGGGTCGGTTCGTAAAGTAAAGTCAGTTCCCCACAGGAAGTGCTTAAACTTCTTCGTTTACACCACTACTGCGAGAAGTTCTCTCTTAGTGGTACAATAATTACACCGGGTCTTGCTTAATATGTTGCTAGCAAATGCTAATGGGACTTCGACTCCATTCTGGACCTGAGAGAGGACCGTCCCTATAGCATCGTTGCTAGCATTGGTGTCTATTATGAAATGCCCTTCGGGAGTAGTATATTTCAATACCGATGTATTCCTAAACAAAACTTTTATTTTACTAAAAGATTCTTCCTGCTCACTGGTCCATGGGAATGGTTCCCGAGCCCTACCTGGGGTCCAGTGAGCTAAGCATGGCATGGGAAAGCTTACACGGGAGTAACTCGGTATAAAATCACGGTAATAGGAACAAAATCCTAGAAATGATCTAACCTTTTTAGCACTCGTGGGCCTTTCCCAATTTTCAACCGCTTCCAGCTTTTCCGGATCTGCACTTACCCTGCTAGGGGTTATGATCCTTCCTAAGTATGTTATTGTTTTCTTGAACAGGTTACATTTCTTAGGCCTAAGTTTTAGGCCGTTGGCTAGAATCCGATCCAGTACCAGCTGCAGGTTCGTGCAGCATTCCTCGAACGACTAGCTGAATACAACAATATCGTCTAGGTATACCAAACTGTTTTTCCACAGCAGGTCACTGAGTAGAGATTCCATCACGGCCTCGAACGTAGCTGGGGCGTTACACAATCCAAAGGGCAAGACATTGTCCTCGAATAGTCCCAAATGGCTAGAGAAAGCAGTTTTCTCTATGTCATCGGGATGCATCGGTATTTGCCAATACACGGATTGTAAATCCAGGGTGCAAAACCATTGGTTCCCACCCAAGCTATCTAACGTCTCATCTATCCTTGGTAGAGGGTACAAGTTCTTCTTTGTCATGTCGTTTAACTTTCGGTAATCCACACAGAAACGGATCGTACCATCTATCTTTGTGGTCATACAAACGGGACTGGACCAAGGGCTCGAGCTAGACACAATTACCCCCAGTTCCAGTTGCTTTTGTATTTCCTGCTCGCATATTAGCTTCTTCTTAAGAGGAAGTCTATGATACGGGATTTTCAAAGGTTTCTCGTCGCCCACATCAATGAGGTGCAACACCTTATTGGTTCCTCCCAAGGGTCCTCCTTCCCTACCGAAAGCACTCGCGTACCTTCGCAGGAGATCCCCTAGGTGCCATTTGTCCTCCGTATTCTGTAAATCTGATTTATCAATCAGTTTCAGAAATTCTTCATCCAATGGATGCTTACTAACAGGGTTCAATGGTTTATTAAACTTGGCCTCGGCGACGTGTTCTACCGAACTCATCTCCCCAACACTGTTGCAATGTTTCAAATAAATAACTGAACCGGTTCGGTTAGTCATAGGTAATACAGACCACGCTGCATTCGAGACCAATGTATCCACTGAATCCAACCCGATGCTCGATAAATATACCGTATCGACCTGAAAGACTCCCATCTCACCCTTCTGGGCCATTGATCCGCCACAAAGGACATCACAAGTGGTACCCAGAGGGATTTTCACCGTATGCATAACCGAAGCTACTGAAGACACTTGTCTTAATACACACTGTGCGTGCAAGCCATAGGGGTTCCGGATACTCATCATACCATCCCGTGGGTCCAACACGGCCCCGTATAGGCTTGCGAAGTCTAAGCCAAGGATTCCATCGATGTCGAGGTGGACAAGCAAGTAGTTGCGGAGGGCCACTGAACCCGACCTCACCACCGACAAGAAGGATTCCTCATCAGACATCCGTATCGAGATGGACAAGACCGTAGTCGCTGAGGCCACTGAACCCGACCTGGCCACCGACAAGAAGGATTCCTCGTCAGACATCTGTGTTGAGATGGACAAGCCCGTAGTAGCCAAGGCCTCAAGGGCTCGAGCTAGGCACAATTACCCCCAGTTCCAGTTGCTTTTGTATTTCCTGCTCGCATATTAGCTTCTTCTTAAGAGGAAGTCTACGATACGGGATCTTCAAAGGTTTCTCGTCAACCACATCAATGAGGTGCAACACCTTATTGGTTCTTCCCAAGGGTCCTCCTTCCCTACCGAAAGCACTCACGTACCTTCGCAGGAGATCCCCTAGGTGCCATTTGTCCTCCGTATTCTGTAAATCTGATTTATCAATCAGTTTCAGAAATTCTTCATCCAATGGATGCTTACTAACAGGGTTCAATGGTTTATTAAACTTGGCCTCGGCGACGTGTTCTACCGAACTCATCTCCCCAACACTGTCGCAATGTTTCAAATAAATAACTGAACCGGTTCGGTTAGTCATAGGTAATACAGACCACGCTGCATTCGACACCAATGTATCCACTGAATCCAACCCGATGCTCGATAAATATACCTTATCGGCCTCAAAGACTCCCGTCTCACCCTTCTGGGCCATTGATCCGCCACAAAGGACATCACAAGTGGTACCCAGAGGGATTTTCACTGTATGCATAACCGAAGCTACTGAAGACACTTGTCTTAATACACACTGTGCGTGCAAGCCATAGGGGTTCCGGATACTCATCATACCATCCCATGGGTCCAACACGGCCCCGTATAGGCTTGCAAAGTCTAAGCCAAGGATTCCATCGATGTCGAGGTGGACAAGCAAGTAGTTGCCTAGGGCCACTGAACCCGACCTGGCCACCGACAAGAAGGATTCCTCATCAGACATCCGTATTGAGATGGACAAGACCGTAGTCGCTGAGGCCACTGAACCCGACCTGGCCACCAACAAGAAGGATTCCTCGTCAGACATCTGTGTTGAGATGGACAAGCCCGTAGTTGCCAAGGCCACTGAACCCGACCTGGCCACCGACAAGAAGGATTCCTCGTCAGACATCCGTATCGAGATGGACAAGACCGTAGTCGCTGAGGCCACTGAACCCGACCTGGCCACCGACAAGAAGGATTCCTCGTCAGACATCTGTGTTGAGATGGACAAGCCCGTAGTTGCCAAGGCCTCAAGGGCTCGAGCTAGGCACCATTACCCCCAGTTCCAGTTGCTTTTGTATTTCCTGCTCGCATATTAGCTTCTTCTTAAGAGGAAGTCTACGATACGGGATCTTCAAAGGTTTCTCGTCAACCACATCAATGAGGTGCAACACCTTATCGGTTCTTCCCAAGGGTCCTCCTTCCCTACCGAAAGCACTCACGTACCTTCGCAGGAGATCCCCTAGGTGCCATTTGTCCTCCGTATTCTGTAAATCTGATTCATCAATCAGTTTCAGAAATTCTTCATCCAATGGATGCTTACTAACAGGGTTCAATGGTTTATTAAACTTGGCCTCGGCGACGTGTTCTACCGAACTCATCTCCCCAACACTGTCGCAATGTTTCAAATAAATAACTGAACCGGTTCGGTTAGTCATAGGTAATACAGACCACGCTGCATTGGACACCAATGTATCCACTGAATCCAACCCGATGCTCGATAAATATACCGTATCGGCCTCAAAGACTCCGGTCTCACCCTTCTGGGCCATTGATCCACCACAAAGGACATCACAAGTGGTACCCAGAGGGATTTTCACCGTATGCATAACCGAAGCTACTGAAGACACTTGTCTTAATACACACTGTGCGTGCAAGCCATAGGGGTTCCGGATACTCATCATACCATCCCGTGGGTCCAACACGGCCCCGTATAGGCTTGCGAAGTCTAAGCCAAGGATTCCATCGATGTCGAGGTGGACAAGCAAGTAGTTGCCTAGGGCCACTGAACCCGACCTGGCCACCGACAAGAAGGATTCCTCATCAGACATCCGTATTGAGATGGACAAGACCGTAGTCGCTGAGGCCACTGAACCCGACCTGGCCACCGACAAGAAGGATTCCTCGTCAGACCTCCTTGTCGAGGTAAACAACCCCGTAGTTGCAGAGGCCACTGAACCCGACCTGGCCACTGACAAGAAGGATTCCTTGTCAGACCTCCGTGTCGAGGTGGACAAGCCCTTGGTTGCCAAGGCCACTGAACCCGACCTGGCCACCAACAAGAAGGGTTCCTCATCAGACCTCCGTGTCGAGATGGACAAGCCCGTAGTTGCAGAGGCCACTGAACCCGACCTGGCCACTGATAACACTAACAAAAGCGATCCCGCATCAGGTTAGCAGAAAGCAGTTGTTTTTCTTCATTTGACTAGTCCAATTTAAAAGTTGTGTCAGAAAACTACAGCTCCCCGTCAAATTTTCCTTTCCACTGAAACCGTCTTGTGTCAAATGATTAAAAAAGTTAAGTCCTTTAATGTCTTTCCTTATTACACCCCATCAGGAACAAGAATGAAGGTATCCCAAGACCCAGAACGGTGTGTATGAATAGCTGCCATTGAGTTTGGAGTTTCACAGTTTAGAGTTTCACAGTTCTATTTGTTGAAAGAGAAATGCAATTAAAAGTTGAACACTAACTTTTAACTTACATAAACCGCAGAATTGAAATTCTCTTTACAGGCGGAAGATGGATGTCCAGGGACTATAGGTCAATGACTGGCGCCTTTCAAGGAGCCTGTCTCTGGTTAATTGTTCTTTACGATGTAAGAAATAAATTGATTTGCTTCCTGCTAACATAATGCAACCTTATTTACAGGTATAGAACTTCGGCTGTATGGCTTTGCTTCTCTGGTCCGTTCCTTTGAGCCTTAGGATGCTAGATACAAAAAAACATCCCTGTCAGACTCTCAGCAGCATGATCCATTCCCTGTCTTCATATGTTCAACTTTCTAATCGAAGGATACTGATGTTGGATACTCATCTATATGTTATTCAGCCTACATCCCTGATGGCACTGAGGTTTCATCTGAATTAAAGGTTAAAGTTAAATTGTATATATCAAACATGAGAACTTATGATTTTGGTGAAAAATATGATTTATTCAACATTCTTCATGATTTCACATGGTTTTCATGATTCTGCTGTAAGAATACATGTAAGCAATAAAACCATGATTTATTTAACATGATATTTCTGATTATGTATCACACTAAAACATGATAAGCATCATAGATATCTGACAGCATAGTATTTATGATAACAATGTACATGCACATACAATGTTTGTGAAAGTCTATGAAATAATTTGATAACCCAAGCCCTACAGCGTACATATGATTAAAAGCACATAGTTCAAATGACAAGTTAAAATGCATTAAAAAAAGGTAAGGGTGGGTGAGTAACAATCACAGTTTTTGAGTCCACGAATGGTGGGAGAAGAAGTGATGAGATGAGAGTAGTGAATTGTGGAAATGACTAGTGGTTATACACAAGGGGGCAGTAATGCCGCCACATGAACTCTTAATTTATAGGTCATAGCCATGAGAATTTAGCCATCAGAGTCTGTCTCCCTTTCAGTTTCGGGTATGCATGTGACGGTGCGCTTGGGTTTAAACTTTTGTGCCATGTTGTTGAATTTGGTCCGGATCACTAACTTTATGGCAGTCTCCATGGTATAGGGGAAGTACTTGCTGACAATACCTTCAAAGACAATCAATATTAATTTAAACCTCAAGGAAATGGGATTGTAGCAGTTCAGCAGTTACAGAGGTGTAGGAAGCAAATCTTCATTGGAGAGACCCATGAGGGCCCCATTGTAACCACCTTGAATTGTTGGCTTAAGCATGATGATGCCTATACAAAGGTCATAATGTAGATAGAATTTGTGTAGAAAAGTAGTTTTTTGGTACGTTTTGGATCTGACTCTAGGCTCAGGGCCCCATTTCTCCATCCCATCGCCATATTTATCTAATTTAAGATGCAAAGTTTAGCTTCTTTTACATTTTGTAATGAGTTCTTGGGAAATCCTTTTGGGGGGCCTGAGTGTCTGGCCCCCCTGTCTCCTTTAGGATAGGCCCCCCTGGCCCCCCTTTTTCCTATGAACCTGAGTTATATTCATGGCAAGAAAACATTCCACAATTTCACAGAGGAATGTGTTGGTGCATGCCCATATGTGCACCATACACATTCAGAGAGGAAAGGAAAGCGGAGATAAAAGACCCATTTTTAAGTGAGTCCGCCTCATTTTCAAGACACAACCAATGTTGCAAGAAATGACATCATTACCTCTTCATCTAAGAGAGGTTTAAAAGGTATTCAATTGCAGATCATTGCACAATAACATGACTTACCAAAGATGGCTGTCAGGTCCTCCTTTGGCATTATTTCTTTGCCATCAACGACCTCTGACACAGTAAGGGTGCCCATGAACCTTCTTGAATATATCCCTGAGATCAGATCATTTGTCAGTTGCCTGTATGAGGTCTTACTACATCTCTTCACGAGGTCTTTGGTGATTTTTTCCTAAAATATGGAGAAAATACTTGTCAGTTAATTATATACATGTAAATGTCGAATTTGATGAAAGTACAGTCAGGACTCCAGACTCCGACATGTGCCGTGCTCCCTTGTCAATAAATAACCATCGTGGATCAAACGATTGAGTACAATTAAGTTTCCATTGTAATGTCTATATGCAGCAACATGATATAGCTGGCAGTTGGGTACATCAATAAGGGTGCAAACCCTACCCCTCCCTGACGCCTGCAAAAAGTTGTTTTTAGCTTTAATGCAAGAGGGATCTGTGTCAACCTGTCTACACTTAATGCCTTCAATTATCATTGTATAAACAGGAAGACGCTAAGAGAGACCTTAAGATTATATTGAGATGAAAGGACAATCTAAGACAGCTTCCCCCAATACTCTAATTTACTAAAAAAAAAATATGAATATCTTTTTATCATAAGGTTTCACACTTCCTGGTCAGAGTAAGGGCTCATTTTTTTAATGTAATACATGCCTATTGTTCCCCAGAATGGACTGACGGAGGCAGAAGTCGAATCTGACAGATTATAGAGGGTGAATTTAATGCTATAAGGTCCATTCCCCATGTATACATGGCGGATAGTGAGGGTGACGGATTATAGTGCGACAGAGTAAGGAGTCCTGACTGTACTACAGAATGTGCCAATGACCTCGATTGGCCAATACACACTTCATTCATTCAACAGTACCTATCAGATTTTGCAATGATCATAATCGCCGTTACCTACCCATACTGTGGCACAAAGGGTCAGAGTGGTGGGTAGAGAAGCCCTGATACATGGTCTAAAACTCCTCTGATGTTAATAACCACTACTGCTAGTCCTTTTCAAAACATGAATCATTAGGCATTTAAAAGTGGTTGTAGTGTTGTAACATGAGTTTACCCCCATGACAATTTCACTTCTGTAAGTACAAATAAATTCTTACCGTGTACAGGTCATCAAGACTGGCATTTTCAGGCATTGATAGCACCTTCCTCGTGGGAGCATTCACGTTTGACTGTAAGAGTGCCTCAATCCGGTTGATTGTTGCCTCCATCCTTTGCATCTGATCTGTAATTTTGATTAACACACATCAGAATCTGATACTTACGAATCTTAAATCTTTAAGGATATTTGCATTGATACAGTCCCAACTTTTGATCATTAGCACTGCATTGATACATGTTGCTTGTTTTTTAAGAACTGCTTATTTAATATACATTGATTATATGATATTATACAATAGATTAGTTATAAGCTAGTCTAGATTAAGTGCTCCACCCTATAGGATATCCTCAGGTTGAAGGTTTGATTTATGCAAATAGTATCACAAATACCTTCGAATCCCTTCATTTCATTCTTCAAATCAGCAACCTCATTCTGTACTTCGAATGATTCCTGAAAAAAACATAAGTGAAGCAATTTTAATCGCTTAGAACTCTGAAAGAGTCAGGCTCGGATACCGCCCTGCCAAGTTATTAACCAGGGCTGCATTCATCTTAAAGACAAATGCTACAGGCTGACAAATGTTAGATCTTCTATTGATAATCTCAAATAATTCTGGATAGTAGTAGTTTCATATATGAATAATAGGAAAATGCAAAAAATCCCTATGTCACGGTGCTCATTTTCATTTTATGATTTAATTGAAAATGCCTTAACTATAGAAATGAATGGGAATTTTTTTTTTTCATATTTTGCATCATAGTGAATGATCTTCTATTTATTCATCTATGAGACTCTCTACAAATAAAGGACATCTATAGAAATATTTTAAAAAGAGAAAATAGGGGGTCATGATTGAAATGAAAAAGTTGTAAATGTTTCAAAAATATTAATTTCCCCTTAACTATAGGGTCCTATGGGAATTCAAATGGCATACAACTATCATAAATTTATCCATATTGATCAAAAATGAACTGAAAGAATATGTACAGTGGTCCAGTTAGAGTGAAAAAAATATGATTAAACATGATATAACATATTAGGGTGAGTGACTAAATAACATGGTTCTCACCCATAATGTGTAAAAGCATGGCAAACTGTAATATACTATGATTGACCATGTTTGAACACATCATGATAAATCATCGACTCCCCTGTTATAGGACAAGACCATGATAAATATGGAACAATATGATTAACTATTGTAAAATAAATTATCATAAATCATGCTCTTCATCCCAAATAGGTAAGATCATGATGAGATATGATATATCATGAATCATTGTGGTAGAGTAAATCATGATATTTCATGATACATCATGCTATATCATGATATATCATGCATCAGCATGATATATCATGATACATATCATGATATTTTTTTACCTGGGGTTATTGTGACCAGATTCCTGTCCGATTGTTCAGTAAAGATTAACCTTATACTTCGTAACATGATAAGCACTCACAGAGTGACATCCAGATCACCTCTTCATGAATGTGTAACAGGTGTTAGGTTATCAAGGCATTTGGTGGATCATTCTCATGTCTTCAATCATGTCAGGACATTTTCCTGCCTCATATGTGATTACAGTATAATACTTCATGGACATTTCATAAAAGAAGAACAAGTTTGAGGTTATATAAGTTCTTCTTTGGCTGAGTTCTAAACTTTTTCATTGCTTATTTATAAATGTGACATTCAAATTTGACACTGGATTCGGTCATAACATTTACCTGTAAAACAAAAAAGAGTGATTTAATTAATAACAGTGATATCATTCCACATCAGTTTGATTAGGCTTGAATAAAAGGAAAGTAGGCCTTTACTTCAATGTGTCTTGTCTTGTCTATAAGGAATAGCTTAAAACCATCTTTAGAAGTTCACAATATCTCAGCAAAGAGGAGTTGAGACTAATGGTTTAAACTACATAGGCCCCCATGCCAAAGGGCATTCCCTGAAAAAATGGTGAGATTCCTCCCATATCTGAGGGTGAGACAGGGTGCCAAAAATCGGCGAAATGTGTGTCTGGTAAAAGAAGAGTAAAAGGGGGCACAGAGAGAAACATATGCAATATGATCTTTTATAATATTCTGTTATCTATTCCACTTACATCTATCCTTAATGTATCTGTTATGGCCTAGAATCAGGAAAGTTGCTGAAATGGGGTAATCGCTACCTAAGGGCAGCCACCAGAAAAAAAGATTTTGCAGAGATATCAATGTATTTTAGAACTTAATTGAAAGGTTGCAGAAAGATAAACATGTGCAGTATGATCTATTTTAAACATTTTGTTATCAATTCTATTCACATCTATCCCTCATATATCTATTATGGGCCACAATAAGGAAATTTAAATTTTATTTAAAGGGGGCAAACAGATAAACATGTGCAACATTATCTGTTTTAAACATGCTGTTATCAATTCCATGTACACCTATCCCTTATATATCTGTTTAACAGATAAACATGTGCAATATGGTCTATTTCAAACATTCTCTGGTCAATTCCGGTTAAATTTGTGTGCATTACTACAAAATGTTGAGACTTTGTTATGAAATGGGGTATTTGAGACCCATTTGGGGGTCTTCACTATCTGAGATGAATAATGTGAAACTAGTTGTAATTTGGAATTATTTCCTCAAACACATGCATGGAAATGATAGCAAATGGGCCTAACAATGCATGTCATCTGTTTTCTTTGTCTCTGTGGTAAGTAAAGGGGATTGAAAAATAAAAAAGTACTTTTGAGTTTTCATGCGGTCATCAGTATAACATACCTTATAGATATAATAGGATTTGTCTTAATTTTCTCAGGAGGTTTTTAAACCTAGATTTTAAATGGAGAGGCAAGGAAAGGTTTTTGGGGCAGCACTTATCATGTTCTATGCTTGGTAAAATGTGCTGTGAATAAAATCTTGACAGCATTTGTGACGCGATCTGCAAAAAGGGGGCTTAGTGCAGGGGGCTTTAAGACCCCTTCTCCCAATACATGTCACATTTATATGTGTAACTATGGTCAAGTAGCAAATACCCCATTTCACCACATTAAAATCTGCAAAATTGGTATGATATATTCATTCCTCAGTAGAGCCATTTTGCATATCTATAGTGTGAATGTGACATTAGATGTTGCCCAAATCATCTGAATCATACATAAAAACAAAGATGAGAAAGGTGATAACAATGTCCCCACATAGCAAAAATGGGGTCCTAACACCACATATTTGGTGGTGGTGGTGGTGGTGGCAAGCGGGGCAGATTTTTGGGGCAGGCGCGCATTTTCACGAGGCGGGCGGGCATTTTCATGTGGTGGGCGAGCGTTTTCGGAGCGGGCAGGCATTTCTCAGGATGGGAAACAAGTCCGTGGATACAAGTAAGTCATTTTAAGTGGATATAATGGATGTCAATGAGGATATATCTGGGTCAAGTTAATTCATGGTCAAAATACCTTAAGGAAAACTTCCTGGACCCATTTAATACTATACTTGACTAAAAGATCAGAATTGCTTTTTTTGCGGCCGATGATATACGAACGAGCTCCTCGTGCATATAATGGCACTATATGCACGAGGAAAAGGATGTCACAGGACAACATGATGCAGGGGTGGTCACAGGACAACATGAGAGGGTGTTTACAGGACAACATGATGCAGGGGTGGTCACAGGACAACATGAGGCAGGGGTGGTCACAGGACAACATGAGGCAGGGGTGGTCACAGGACAACATGAGGCAGGGGTGGTCACAGGACAACATGAGGCAGGGGTGGTCACAGGACAACATAAGGGGGTGTTTACAGGACAACATGATGCAGGGGTGGTTACAGGACAACGTGAGGCAGGGGTGGTCACAGAACAACATGAGGCAGGGGTGGTCACAGGACAACATGAGGGGATGTTTACAGGACAACATGATGCAGGGGTGGTTACAGGACAACATGAGGCAGGGGTGGTTACAGGACAACATGAGGCAGGGGTGGTTACAGGACAACATGAGGCAGGGGTGGTCACAGGACAACATGAGGCAGGGGTGGTCACAGGACAACATGAGGGGATGTTTACAGGACAACATGATGCAGGGGTGGTTACAGGACAACATGAGGCAGAGGTGTTCACAGAACAACATGAGGCAGGGGTGGTTACAGGACAAAGTGAGGAAAGGGTGGTTACAGGACAAGGTGAGGTAAGGCTGGTCACAGGACTGCACATGGAAAGGCTGGTCACAGGACTGCAAGGAAAATGGGTGGTTACAGGCAACTGGGGGAAGGGGTGGTCACAGGACAACACAAGGAATTGTGTGTCCTGTAACCACCCTTCCTCGTTCTGTCCTGTAACAACCCTCACTGTAGCGTTGTCCTGTGACCACCCTCTCATGTTACTGTCCTGTAACCACCCTCCCCTCATGCAGTCCTGTAACCACCCTCTCCTCATGCAGTCCTGTAACCACCTTTTCCTTGTCCTGTCCTGTGACCACCCTCCCCTTGTGCTGTCCTGTGACCACCTTTTTTTCTCGTGCTGTCCTGTGACCACCTTTTCCTTGTGCTGTCCTGTGACCACCTTTTCCTTGTGCGTATAGTGCCACTATACGCACGAGGCCCTCGTTCGTATATCGCTTCCCTTTTTTTGCTTATTGAAGATCCATAGCTGCAAGTCATAGTCAAATGATGGCAGCAATAGAGACAAATTCGGTACCTTAACACCATTGCCGTTATACCATCACATATCTCCCTGACAACACTCTGCGTAATTCCCCTTCCTCCTGCTTTGCACTATGCAATCCCCTACCCAGCCAACAAAAGGAAAAGGTCACATGAACTGACATCAAATGCTGCCTTTGGGTGCCAGTGAATATGTCATGGCAGTGGTTCCTAATGTGACCAGAATCATCAAAGTGACTATGCTTTATGTACTTCCAGGAGGCCAGAGGTGGCAGGGTTTTTGATGTTTCTTTTTAGCTCTGCCCCACAATGAGTGGGAATTTAGCAGTTGCTGGTACATAGGAATGAACCGTTGTGATATTCAAACCCCTCCAACCAACATTTCTTCTTTTTCAATGTACCAGTACAAGATAGCTTTCATGTGAATGTAACATCAGAGACATATCTATAGAAGCAATGAGACAGCAAGGAACTGCTTTTACATCATTTATACATATATTTACATGTAATACATTAGCAAAGATTCACAAGTGGGGGTCTTTGGTAGGGCTGTCTCACGTAATGCAGCCGTGATCCTGCAAGTGCCATAACCCTCCCAAAGGCCCCCACGAGTGCTCCTTTGCATTTATCTCATGGCCAATGGGCCTTACATCACCTACTTACATTAACTAGGCATGATAACTTCATCTAAAACATTGTTTACAGCGCAAATTTGAATCTGTGACGTCATCAAAAGATTATGTGACCAGGTGGTGGGATATGCACCTTATGTATAACACACCTGCTGCGTGATACGGTCCCCCGATGCAAAGTCTATTACAGCCAGTATCTGGATGTATTTACCATGAGATAAATAAGCAAATGTCCATGACCAGGGAATAAGTTTGCGTTGTATGCACCGAGGTGAGGCTGTCCATATTCAACGATGCCTTATAGGCAGAGTTGAAGGCGGACATGTCTCACCAAGGTGAATACGATGCAAATTTATTCCCTGGAGTGGACATTTGCATTTATTTCATGGTTTTACAGTCTTAAAACAATGAAATTCTACTGAATTGTAGCTTGTTTACACCACCAGAATGTCACATGACCTGACCATGAAATACGGGAATGTTGTAATCCATAACCCCTATGTGATACTGAGGTCCTTGAATAAACCTATTGGACTGTCATATCCACCGTGAGATAAAGGGTTGATGTGCTCTCAGAGGTAGTTGCCATGGTTATAATCATACATCATGGTGACCAATGTGCACCATGTTAATGTCAAAGGGGTTTTCTGATCTAGACCACAATCAGATCACATTATAGATCAAAAGCAGAACAATAAAAAAGAACATTTTACTACAATTAGATAACTAATTGGTGAGGAAGGGGGAATTGATTTCAGCTAGGCCGAGCCACCTGCTATCAAAATGCCAAGAGAAATGCTGCCTGTGTAACACTAAATATAATTATAATACATGTTGTGACCAAACCATAAGGTGAAGCTGGCTTATTCATGTATTGTTCATAAAGTGTAATCTGAAAGCTGCTTTTGAGAGAGAATGGAGCACTATAAGGTGCAGTGTGGTTGGCGGGATGTAAGGTATTGCATGGCGTTAGAACAAAGCAAACGGTGTAACCTGCAGGACACATGTGGTACAAGTGGCTGTACTACACAATGCAGGACCCTTGGAAATACAATATTATATAGAACATAGGGACCGCATTTACCTGTGTCAATATAACTGCCATCAGGCACCCCCATATTAAAGATTATGAATACCACAATTACTCTTACAAGTAAACAGACCTGTATTTCACTGCTACTTTGCTCTACCGCTATGATTATGATCGCAGGGTCGGCATTATGCATAAAAATCAGTGTTACAACCAGAGTTACAATCAGTGATACATTCATGTACCAGTCAAAAGGCATTATCAGCTTTTAAAGGTGTGCCTAACAGGTGTGCCTCACAGGTGTGCCTCACAGGTGTGCCTCACAGGTGTGCCTCCAGAGGTTTTATACAGGTATCTGGCATTGTATTGCTGATTCTGTAGAAGCTGGTAGAAGGTACTGCATGATGGCGTGGAGTTCTCTGCAAAGAGGAATACTACTGATATATGATATGCCTACTCCCCAGAGCACCCCCAGGGCTCCTTACACTGTTTGCATGATAGCATGGAGAAGCCACTATATGTATATGATAAACCGTGTAGAAAGACTGAAAAAGAAACATCCTTTAAAGTTTGGCAGTCACATACCAGAATGAACCCCAGCTATCCACAAAATATGATAGGCCCAAAGACTATACATCTTGCCTGAAGTCTAGCAAACATAACTTGAACATATCAATACCATAGTGACTCAAGATAACCCTTAAAGGGATGTTTAGTGCCCTCATTCAAGTGTCATTATTTGACAAGGATGTGCGAAAACAAGACTAAAAGTGAACATGCTAAAGTCTATCTTTATTTACAGTGTGTTTCGGGTTTGAAGAGGACTTGACAGTGAAAGAACACATGTAGGGTTGTTTGCTACGGGAGTGCCATCAAAAGTGTCCAAGGTGTTTTTTGTCTCATGTGCAGGGAGGGGCGATATAAAAGGAAATAAAAAGACTAGAGACGAAAAAAAAAAGCACAAGGTGCTCTAGGCATAAAAGTAGCTATAAGGTCTCAGGCGTTTTGACGCCTATGGGGATTTCAATGTTAAAGTCAGTAATCGCAACTTGTTGCTTGAAAATTTGTCCTCAGGTGACCCTTGATCCTCCAACCTAGATCTTTAACATGTGTACATGGTACAGATACCCCCCTCCTCATGTAAACATGACCGTCATGTTTAGGGTGTTGAAGGAATTCATCTCTTAAACAAGGGTATTAAACATTTAAGACTCTTACACTTTATTTCAGTTTCTATTTTTTATTACAATAAATAACTTTTATAACATAACATGTATTTTCACTATGCTAAAAGTAGATAAAAGCTGAAGGAAACATAGTGTAGTGTTCTACCCCTCGAGGTTAATCGAATCCTTCGATAAACAACGAAGAACAACTATTCAGGTTCCAGTTAAAACTTTATTGTCTATAACGCATAGGCATCAGCTGTTCTCTATTACAGTTACAGGTGGTAGAGCTTGAACTCTAAAGCACGCTTGACACTAGACGGCTAGCACAGCCTTCTAGCGTCTGCAGTTATTAACCCACATTTACCTTCTCTGTGCAACAGCACAGAGAAGTATTATAATATGGTAGTCAGGCAGCTGCCAATCATCGCTCACGATGGTCCGTCGCGACTGGACTGATACTGAGAAAGGCCGTACAACGGCCTTATATACACCAGAGTCGAGGGCCATGTGACCAGATGGTGACGTGGCGCTGGACTCCAGTGCCCCCAGGCGTCGGGTAAGAGAGGTGCTCTCGACATCGCCCACGAGGACCACACAGGTACCTCGAGGATGACTCGGGACAACCACACCACCCCCCACTAGACTGGAACGAGGTCTCTGAAAAGTTTCAGAGATCCTGGATCAGTCTAAACAAAAAGGTAATAATTTAAACTACTCAATCGGACGACATGGTCGACAGATACAGTAGGGGAATATAGAGAAATATGAAGTTTCTACTGTACTGTAGAAAAAAAATTATTATCACAGTTAGTAAAGGGGCGCTGCTCCATCCAAGGTTGGAGACCAGTGTCGAAACACTGCTTCACGACCGGTTCCTGGTCGATCCGAGGGAGGCACGACTGGGTATGGTAACCGGGGTCGTGTCGTTTCCTCCCTGTCTCGTTGAGAAGCTCCTTCCAGCGTAGGAAGCCCATCGGTAGTGTACAGTACAACTATGATGGTCCTTCGACCGTGAGGCCGAGGATGTGTGGCACCACCGGGTTCCTAGAACCAGGGTGGCGTCGGATCCACACAGCTTCGCAGGGAGGTCCGGGGACAGGAAAGGTACCCCCACTCGTGGAGGGTACACCATGCTGACATCGAGACTATGTTCGATGTCAGCGGTCCGAACTGGAGAGGAGGAACAGTAGTATCATATTACTGCTCCTCTGAGATGGACCCAGTAGCGGCGTAGATTTCCGCCTGCTCTCTGTCAGTGCGATCATCATCATGTGAGGCACTGGTGGCTAACTGGCGGGAATACGTCTGTGACTCTGGCAATGGGGCCTCGCGGTCCATTGTCGTCCCCCAAGCCTCGTTAGAGGTCTCCCTCAGCATCTGAGTGGAGCATCAGAATACCACTCCTCTTCCTCGCTTCCATCCTTCCCGACGAGACTAGGGTGTACCAATTGACCATTCTTGCGGTGTTCCTGAAGCTTGGTCAAGGGCCTGTCATCTACGTACTCGGCACGTCGCTTGGCAGTGATCCCTGACAGCCGCTTTCACTCGTCGACAGCCTTGGCCGTGTCTGGGGGTGAGGATACGGTGCTCTCTACGGCACCCACCTCGACCTCCGACGGCTCGGTTCCAGGTTCCGGGGGAGCAGTGGACTCACTGCTCTTCTCGCGGGCTGGAGCCTTCTTGGCTGCGGATTCCTTCCTGGCACCCTCCTTCTTAGGTACCTTTGGGATCTTTCAAGGTCCCTTTGGGGTCTTTCAAGGTCCCTTTAGATGCCTTCGATTCAGTTGCTCTCTTGCTTTTTGAACTGGAAGTGGTGGCACTTTTCGATGTAGCTGGTGTCGATGGCTCGTTGACCTCCATCTCATCGGGGGAGGAGTCTCTCGAGGCTGCAGCAGCCGCGACTTTCAAGTCGCGCTTCTGCTGCTTTGCGGCCTCTTTCGCCTTTCGACGGAGCTCCTTCTCTGTCTCGTGGGACTCTGCCAAGGCTTTTTGTGCATCCTTGATCTGCTTCAGAAGAGCTGCGCTTTTAGCCGAGGAGCTTGAGTCTCGTCCGCTTGGATTTTTTCTTCTTCTTCTTCTTCTGAGACTGGTGACTCGCCGAAGAGCTGTACTTAGACTGCTCGTCGGATGAGGACCCCATGGTTCTTCTTGCGGCTCAAAGGACCGAAGAGAACACGAACCTGCATACCATGAGACTAGTGGTATATAGTGTAAATACATTAAGCTCTCATAAAATAGTGTTACTTCCAGTTGTCACTGGTTTATTCAGCTATAGGCAACATGTAAGAAATATCAATCATACAGTAGTTAGTATGTAGGTAATTTGTACATACAGTAAATATACAATAGTTTATAAAGTATAATGTTCTGTTCCACTACACCTGTGAGGTAATAATAATACAATGTCCAGCATAGTTCTAGGTGGGTTCCCACACCTAGCTCCTGACCTGCTGCTTAGAGGAATAATGTAATAATGAATAACTTTACCCTCTGGTGGAAGTCTTGAGGAAGATACCCTCTGGCCACTAATGATAGAAACCAATGCCTGTCTAGCATAGTTTCACCATAGTGCAGTGGTATAGCAGGTAGCAGGAGATGACTGGAGATGTTACCACTAGAGCGGTTCTTGGTGTTCTGTCCTCTAGGAGGTGCAGACAGGCTATTTGTAGCAAATCTTGGAAAAGCACCTCCAGACTGACTGGGGCCAGTAGCATCTGCCTAACTCTGCAATTGTTTCAGGGGAGTCTTTCATGTGTCACTGGGTGCACAAAGGACCCCCATGGGCGCCGCTGTGTCCCCCATTGTCTTGGTCGGTTCTGCAACTTCAGACCCTCATAACTCGGTCGTTTACGCAGCTACAACCGCCATTTTGCGCATGCGCGGAGTTGAACATGCCAAGTTTAAACTGCCCGCTGGATAGGCGCGTAACTTGTGCGGGTTTGTCTGTAGTGCACTCGGAGCTCCATTCAGTCTCCATGGCGTAACTTCCTTAATAATGGGAGTTCCGCCTTGATCGTGGGCTCATTTTGACCGTCTAATTATGGGCTTTCCATAGATGCTTTGATATTTGACCTAGCTTGCTCAGGAGCGACGCTAGAGCGACCGGACGGTTATGGCATCGTGCTTATGTAACCCATTTTTCAGTTATTAGAGTGCTCAGACACTCATGACGGCGTCAGCGGTGCTCAGGCACCCGTGACGGCCGGTTGCATTCACTTACAACTTATTAGTTTGTGCACTGAACCATGAGGTCGCACACTGAGACCCTCATTTTTTATTATATTGTGCAGTGAACCATTAGGTCGGAGCCTTTGATGTCAGAAAGTGTGTTTGTAACTGACCTGGCTGGTGTGCAGTGGGGCATGAACGCTCTTATACAAAGTTTGAGCGCTCTTATAGCTCTTAGAACCAACCTCTGTATTAATTTCATATCATGGTCTCACTAGAGCAACTTTGTATATTTTTTTAGGCTTCATATTACATGGAATTAATTTTTGGGATTATGCCGGGTTGTGGGGGCCCCTGGAATTGACTTGAAAACATTGATGAGAGCACTTATAAGATAAAGATCCTTTTTATCTCAAACATCTTTCTGTGATTATTTAATTGCTCTAATTTCATGTCAACAGAACAAGAAGGCCTTCAGCATTCAAAGGAATATGATGATATCTTTGGTAGCTTCCTGTTTTATTTCAAGTTCAATGAGAGGGACTATTGGTAAGTTAGCTTGGACCTTACCTCATCTTTTCTTTTATGAGTAAAGCTAAGACCTCTTACAATGACCTATTGGTATCATACAATTAAGTAACTATACACACTTGTATGAGGTACACCTTGCATATAATGCACACTTTGATTTATCCAAAACCTCTAAGGCACTCCTGAAGCTTGATTTAGATCAATGATGCAATGCTCTATGGTATATATTTGTTTTTTCATAATTCACTCAATTTATGCCAACAGCATTGATGCTACCAAGTCATCTGGATTTGGACAATTGATAAATGATGAGCCCAAGAACCCAAACTCTACGATCAAGGTCATAGAGGTCGCTGGTACACCACACCTGTGCCTGTTTGCCATAGACATTAAGGCTGGAGATGAAGTAACTTACAGCTATGGAGCATACGAGAAAAACATGTACTGGAGAAAGGTGAGCTTTTGTAACTCTCTCATTTTTTTTTGCATTTTACTCATCAAGTAATGGAGCAATGTAATTTCCATTTTTTGTATTTATCAAATATCAAATCTTATCAAATCTGGTAAAGTCTAGCCAGGATAAGCCCCATCTGAGGTAAGAACCTGTTATGGTTTCATTGAAACGGGCAGCATCAGTCACCTTAGATCTCATGCAAATGTCCTCAGTTTGATCCCTGTGAGGGTTAAACTTTAAACGTGTGGGTATCAGTTACCCCCTAGGAATTTAGGAATGAATACAGAAATTTCTTTTTTGTCTAAAATCTGTCCCACCTGACTCTTATATGTGGTACTCTGGTAATCAGGGGACTGAGAGATCAAGCTTATTTGCTCTAAAGATAGGGTTCCATACTCATGAAGCAATGTCTCTAATTCCTTAACCAATAAATTTCCTTTGCAATCTTCTGACATCAAACATGACATGTTCCTTAAATGAAGCTCATAAACTGCCTGCATAGTAAAATGGTAATATAACATGTCATGTGCATGATTGACTGAATGCACTAATTTATTTAGTATTGAAAATAGGTAAGATGAGTAATCAATAATGTACCTCATATATTTAATTGCATCCTTTTGTTATGATAATGTTGCATGACAATCACATTCTACAGTCAATAAGTGAAAATCATAATTCTAAATTGGGGAAATTGTGATGGCACAAACATCCTCTATAGTTTTCCCACTTTATTGTATGTAACTAAACAAAATTTGCTTAGTCTATCACTGCACAAAGATTCCTAACAAATTATTCAGAGATTGTTGTAGGAAACCTGGTCTCATGTTATGCCTCTTTGGTAGTCTAACCCACATCTACACACAGAGAAAAAAATCTCATTCAACTAACCCTTTAACAACCTAGCAGACTTGGTGCATCATGCTGACCCTGCAGGGTTGTATCAGCCTCATAGCATCCTCCTGATGCATAAATGCAGCCCTGGTGAGTCACTCACCAGGGCTGCATTCATGCATCATGATCAATGGGCATGATGCATTAAAGACAAACACTACAGTCTGACCAATGTTAGATCTTCTATAGATAATCTCAAATAACTTTGCATAGTAAAAGTTCAGTATATAAGGAAGAGGAGAATGCAAAAAAAAATCCCTATGCTTATTTTGATTTTATGACCACTATTTGAAAAATAGAAACGAATGAGAAAAACAGTTTTCCATATTTTACACCACAGTGAACAACCTTCTATTGATTCATCTACGACACTCTCTGAGTATATAAAGGGCATCTTTACAAACATCTAAAAGAAGAAAAATGGGTGGGTCACCATTGAAATGAAAAAGTTGGGAATTTTTCAAAAAAAATAATTTTCCCTTAACTATAGGGTCCTATGGGAATTCAAATGGCATACAAATATCTTTAATGTATCTATTGTGATCAGTGATGAGTTAAAAAAAAAAAATATGCACAGGTAAAGTGGACCAGTTGGGGTGAGAAAACTTATTAAAATAGTGTAAGTGATGAGTTCTGATTTCTGCCACCAGGTGGCTTCTGTGTACAGGGTAGTGTTTGTCTTTAATGCACTATGAGGATTTAAAAGGTAAAGGCTGGATACAGACGCCAAAATGAGTCTGATTTGATCCTTCGATGAGACTCTGGCTCTGTCACAGTATAGCCTCAGGATAAGGCTCATTTTGGTGACATAACCTTTCACTCGTAATATGAATACTCCAGATATGAGAACTAGCTATTTATTTGGATATTGGACAATTGGCAAAAAATAAAATGAGAAAACGATTCTATGCTGTGTACGTAGATTTAGGAATTCTTAAAGAATCCAACTTGTATTTGATTTGAAGGTAAAAGTCCCAATGTTCAGATTCTTTAAGAGGAATATTGGTGTGTTTCAGTTGCTGATTGTGAAAGGGTTAACAGAGACGAAGTTAATCACCAGAATGACACTGGAGGTATGTTGCACCTAGCCTTTTCACTAACACGATAGTAGCCATAATGGGCTCCTAATCAGAAATCAAATTGACTAATATCAAGCATAGTGTAGCAGTGTTTAGGATGTTCTTTGGATGCATGTATGTAAGCATATATATATATATATATATATATATATATATATATATAAATATATATATATATATATATATATATTCATGGGAATGGCAGAAATGTGGGGGACATGTCCCCCCCACATTTGACCTATCCCAAAACAGGTCAAACCTAAAAAGGAAATCAATACAGGTCAAAAAACATTGACCCCCCCACTTTGGAACTGCTTCCCATGCCCCTTATATCATAGGAGATTGAGCAACAATCCATTCGTTGGATTTTCTTTTAAACAGGACTAGCAGTCAACAAAACAAACAGACAGAAGGCACCATTAAAACCAAAAGTTGCAACACAATATTGGGTAAGATGCTCTTCTCCTTATTAATGCACATGCATAACTATTAACATAATATATGTGTCAGGATATTGCCAGGCAAGGCTAGGCTAAGTGAATTACCACCTGGATGAGGTCCCTACATAAGTTAACATCTCTGCTACTAGATTATAGTAACATAATAGCAAGATTGCACACATGTGTCTTTCCGGTATCAGCATATTACAATTACTCTCAGATCTTTGTTGACAAAGAGGCCTAATATTGGTATAAATAAAGTATTCTAGTCTATACCTAACATTTCTCTATGCATGTACATCGTCACAGGTATATTTGCTGGATCTACACATCACTATTATAATGATAGTGGTTATAGACTCAGACATGGAAACTCAGTTACTCTGCACCAAAAATGAATTCAATTTCAATTTTTGATTTTTTAGGAATATGAAGTGTGTTCGATCGCTTTTGTTAGTGAGCAGGAACAGGACGGATGCAAGGCTTCTCACCTCAAACCATTTGTGTAAGTAATTGAAATCTACCCCAGAATTAAGCAGAAAAAATCAGCTCAGGAATATCATTGAAATCTGGCTGATGAACCCAATTGATTTGCAACATACAATGCCTATTCTATGTCAGAAGCCCAGCCTGGAAAATAACAAATCAAATTCTAAAGCCGTTTTTGTGCAATGTGCTTGATCTTTTCTTTACTTTCATGGTACTCAGAAGATTACGCCCCAGGAAAAAGGCTGTGCGAGCAACACAAATGGTAAGTTGTCTGTTTTAAAAATGAGCGTGACTATTCTCTTACCAGAATTCCCAGCAATATGATATTGCATTGGTTATTAGGATGAGAATGAGTCTAGTTCTCTTATACTAGCGCATGTATAGACTGTATAGTCTAAAGGATACAAGTTATTCTACCTTATATATCATGAAATTCTCAATGAAAAAAAGAAATTGGTTGAAACCAGCAGCAAGTTGTCTATGCCCTAAAATGAGAATCTTTTATTGATTTAATATTGAAATTAAAATCAACTCAATAGACAATTTGCCGATTAATCATGACAGTTTGGATCTTTGAAACGCAGTAATTCAGTAATAATATTCTGACCACTTTATGATATCATATCATATTGAGAAGACTACTCGCATTGAATACCATGATCTCATCATTGAACACACATGTGAATAAACACTTTGATTTTGACAAACAGTACCCTTGTTATGACTCTGTTCTAAGTTCCATGACCCACATCACTTTTACAGGACTTGATGATCATATTTTAACTATTAATGCTATATCAGCCTTAACACACCATCTTGTGAGGAGTGTGTTTAAGCTAAAGGAATATACTGCATGTAGTGTTAGGGTCTCTAGTGATTGGTTAGCTTTCACAAATGTTCTAAATGATACTTGTATACAGAAATGAGGCTTGGGGCAATTGGTACTAGTGTTTGGACTCATCAGTGCCAATCCAAAAATAATATAAATTTCACAAAAATGTCATACAGTCTCTTAATTCAAATGAAATAAAATAACTGGGATTACCATCTGTGTTGTGGAATGTCTTGTTTTGTCACCTAACAAATTTCTGTATTGGCTAAGCTGTCTGGTAGATAATTAAAACATGTATACTTTGTATGGTTGTTACAAGGTCTCACTTTCTGAGGTACCTGACGATCAAGGGGATATTAAATTCGATTCTCCTATGTTATGCATGTTTGTAATATTTTACAGCTTTGTCAAAGAGATTAAAGCATGCCTGTCATAAGTTTTGCAATCTTTGGAATTTTTCAGGTCGGTGGTAAACCGGCTACAGATAAGGATACTAACAAGGAAAATTCAAAAAGTAAAAAGCGAAGGCTGACAAGACTAATGGTAGGATATCTTTGATTTTGAAATGATTAGTTTTGTCAATTCAACATAGATAATAGAATGCATATTAAGATATTGATCGGGTGCAGAGCTCAAAATGTGTGAATAAACACTTTGCAAGGTAGTTATAAGAACTCTGATTTTAACAATTAATAGATGGAATTGTGATCTGGGGTTAAGATTGATCACTACCTTTGAGCCCATTGCACAGGTTTATGCGCATCTAGGTTTTATTTGTCAGAATGGGCCCATTATTGGTAGGCATATACTTCTACTAATCATACATATCTGCACCAATCTTAGGATCATTTCAAGCAAAATTGAGCATTTTATGGTGTTTTAAAATTTTGACATGTCTACATATGTTACCATTATTAGCATTTCATGATGTTTAACCTTCATATCTACAACCTTATTACTAATTCAGATGGTGCTGTTTAAGTGATGGGGTTGCTTAAAACAGGCAAGGCCATTAAATTACAGCATTGTCCACCAAACTAATTGGCATTTTACCCATCACTCAATGCTTCAGATGTCACATTCTTTTTCCGATTTTGCCTTATTTTTCTATTTCAAGTGGTCAAAACTGTAAAACAATATGCTTAGGACCCTATATCAAGATTACTTCTATAAGTTTGCACATGTTCTAATGAAGCTTTTGTGGGACAAAAACATAAAGACCTTGACTATGGATATTAATCAATTTTGCTGTAAAATGATGGCTAATCAATCATATTTTTTAAATGAACGTTGTTTTTTTCTCCATAATTGAATACCATTTAATTCTAAAATTATTTTTATAGATTATATAAATAGTTATATGGGCGAATCCTGTGAGTTCGCCCACCTATCAGGGTCAGGGGCCCAACATGACAAACTCAGGATTACATTTCAAGACTTTATTTTATTGATAGCCCTATATCTTGGGTGTATGAAAAGTTCCATTCAAGTCATTAACTCCCAGGATGTCAGTTTTTATCACAGTCGCAGTAAAGAGGTATAAATCGTGTAACGCGCTTGATCAATATTAATTCTCATGCATAGAACTTCTTCAATAATGTATCTGTGATAACCATATTCAGTGTCCAAACAACTATAATAGTTATGAATAAGTGTACCAAAAATTAGGACTGAGGCTTGAAAACTTTTGAAGTTATGTGACATAACGTTTTAAGAAGATTGAAAACCTTAACTTTACCCTCACAGGCTTAATATCCATTGTATATGCATGTAATTCAAGTTAGTATGTCTTCGTTGTCTATATTTTCTTAAACAATCATCCTTCTTCCATTCCTACAGTGTTTTCTTTATGTGAGCAGCTGTCCAAAATTACTCGTAATTGGCCAAATAGCGATCAAGTGCGTTACACACAGTGATTCATAGATAGAGTCTCCATAGAGGTACTTAGACCTCTCATATCATAATGCTGCTTCATAAACAAGTACTTAAGCAATGGAACTGTAGGGGCCGGCATCGTTGTATATATATTAGTGCCGTTCATCCGTGTTCGTGTGGTGCTTGTTCCTTCTATGCCAGCTAGGTGTCGCTTTTGGATACCCCGTTGGTACAAGAGGGGGCAGCACCATGCCTCGCGTCCAGCTTCTACTAAGAAGCCGGACGAGCGGCAGAAGGGGACTGGACGTGGTCCAGTCAAGACGCTCAGTTATAATCCATTGAAACTTGAATAAAGTCCTACCCGAGAGGTAGGGGTATCCGGGGCTTTGCCCAACCCGAACTACTCGTGTTGTGTTGGTATCTCTAGTAATAAGCGAGCCAACGAGCCACCCAACATATAAGTCGATACGAACCATTACACTGGTGCCGTGACCAGGATGACTGGGATGAACAGTGTGAGTTTGTAGTACATGCTTACAACAACACTGTCCATTTATCTACTAATTGCACTCCAAACATGCTAGTGTTCGGCGAGGACATCATAATGCCCGCTGACTTAGTGTATGGAGTGGTTGGGATAGACCCGGAGGCGCCCTGCACCGTGTTGTTTGTGGAGTTGTTAAGGGATAGGTTCAAACAGGCATACGAGGCCATTCGGAAAGAGCTGCTGAAGAGTCTGAAGTGGCAAAAGGTGGGTTATGACACCAATGCCAAACGAATTCGTTTTAATGTTGGGGACAAAGTACTAAGGTACTACGAGCCGCTAGAACGGCTGAAGCTCGTAACGCCCTGGGAAGGTCCATTTAAAATCAGTCGCATCATCTCCGAGTCTACGGTGATGATGGAGGACTGCCTAACTGGTAGGAAATGGAAGACAAATGTCGGAAAACTTCGGCCCTGGAAGGGATGCGAAGAGGCGGAGAGGGAGTTTGGTTACCAACCACCTGAGTCTGTCCCTAGCGGACCTAGCATGGTAGTACCGATGAAGCGCCCTAGAGGCCGGCCGAGAAAAATGCCGGAAGACGAGGTAATAGTCAAAAAGAAGACGAAGGCCAGGAAAGGACCTAATCGTAAGAAAAGGAAGAATGTCTCGCTGAGTGAAGCCATTACGTATGGGAAAGGTTTCGCCATGGCTAAGCGGAACCCAGAAAAGTAGTACGTAAAGCCGGGAAGAATAAGAAGCTAACCGAAGGCGTTAGAGAATAAATCATGTATACTACGTAACACTATATTAAGATTAAGAATTTTAGGGCCAATTTTACTTTTAAAACTATAAAGATTCTCCAGAGATACAAACACAAAAGAAGAAACTATGATTCAAATACTTACGCGATGTCCTCGAGGAGTCCAACGTTTAACCCCGATGCGGAGGCCTCCTGGCCCCGGCTGCTTCGGCGCCTCTCTGGGGAGTCACGCCGAGCAGCCTGGCGAACGGGCCGGGGCTCCGCAATCGGGGCTGCCGCGTCCCCCTCCTGTGTTGGGGCCTCCGTAGGCGGCGGTGGTGTGGGCGCTACGGGGGCCTCCTCCTCCTCGGACAGCAGGAGGGGGTTCTCGGGGGCATCGTCTGCCAGTGTCAGTAGGGGCTCCTCCTCCTCCTCCTCCACCAACTCGGGGTTGTCCGGTGTCTTCTGATGTATAGGACAAAGAAAACATTCATAAATAATTATATTACAGTATCTGAATGCTATAAACGGTGATAATATCTGTGGATTATCAAAAAAGGACTGCATTAGCACTTTAGTGTCAGCACGATGCTTGAATGCAGTGCTTATGTATACATGTTTAAATGACTCTATAATGATGCACTTTAAGTACATATATAATTTTACTTTGTTAACCATGTACCAAATGACACTTTTAGTTCATACTTACTCCGTAGTCGTCATAAGACACCGGCGTGAAGGAAGTGCTCGGGGGGCTGGAAGGGAACAGCGCGACTGGCAGGCCAGGCCCACGTCCACGCGCGGGCCGACCTACCGGTGTCTGTTTCTTGGACGACTTCCCGCGCCCCTTACCCTTCCCCACGGCCGGTGTCTTCGCCTCCTCCGGCTGGTCGGCGGTCTTGGTGGCGGTCTTGGTGGCGGTCTTGGTGGCGGTCTTGGTGGCGGCCTTAGCCACCTTCGCCGGGGGACCAGCAGGGGGACCAGCAGCAGGAGGTGCTGGGGCGTCGGCGGCCTGAGCGGAGGTACCTTCACCGGCTGCCGCCCTCTCAGCCGCCTCCTTGTCCTCGCGGGCCATCTCCGCATCTACCTACTGAATAAGAAAAGGGTCACAACTTGCATTTGTCAGCAATACAATACAGGCATGTTTATGCTATATTAGAATTAAGAATTAAGAATTCATAGTTACTTTACATACATACATGTACATTACATTTATAATTTACATTGGTTGAATGTCTGCTATGGTTTGCATTATACATGTACAAGTTTAATTTCATCATTTCATACCTCAGCCGCATTGGCATCCGTCCATGCCGGCGGTGCGACGCCCCGGCGCCGGGCATCATCCAGGGCCCTCTTCTTGGCGGCCCGGAAGGCCCCCATCCTCCTCTTCCTCTCCTTGCCCTTCTCTGAGCGCTGGGCGTCGCACCGCCGTGCACTCAGGGCCTTGCGCAGGTTCTCTGCCTGCCGCACCACCTCCTCTCCCTCCTTCTCTGCTCTCCTCGCCATGTAGGCCTTCTGGGCGTCGGTGTGAGTGACGCCCTCACCCTCTGGCAGTCTCTTACGACCCATTCTGAAAAGGAGATAAAAAGCACTGAGAAAAGAGCAAATATCAACACAGTAACATGTACAACAAATAGATGGAAAATGCTCTAATGAAAATTAAGCTGGCAACATTACTGAAAACAATCATACACACAGTAAACCCCACTCCACCCACCCAGTGACCTTGACACCATGCCCACAAAGGTCACCAGTGAGATCTCCCACACACCAGTGAGATCTCCCACATACCAGTGAGATCTCCCACACATCAGTGAGATCCCCCACACATCAATGAGATCTCCCACACATCAGTGAGATCTCCCACACATCAATAAGATCTCCCACACATCAGTGAGATCTCCCTCACATCAATGAGATCTCCCACACATCAGTGAGATCTCCCACACATCAGTGAGATCTCCCACACATCAGTGAGATCTCCCACACATCAGTGAGATCCCCCACACATCAATGAGATTTCCCACACATCAGTGAGATCCCCCACACATCAATGAGATCTCCCACACATCAGTGAGATCTCCCACACATCAATAAAATCTCCCACACATCAGTGAGATCTCCCTCACATCAATGAGATCAACCACACATCAGTGAGATCTCCCATACATCGCAAAAGTAACAAAGAAGGTATCATTCAAAAGGGATGATCCACCCAACACCATTGAAAGGCCAGAGACACCCATTAGGGGTATCTTGAAGCAATCTACACATTATGTGTTTTGCCACTGTGAAAGAGAATACTCACAACTCTTTCCAGATAATGACTTTGAGCCTATTAAGTTCTCATCGCTCAATCAGATGGTGAAGGCAACTCCTAAGGAGCCACCCTTCACCCCACCTGACTCAGATGATGAAGATTAAGAAGACACAATATATGCTATTACTCAAGCAACTTCCAAATCAGTCAGATTCTTTGAATCAATGCAGGGAGAGGAAACATCAAACCATTTGTGTCCTATGACCACACGCTCAAAGACTAGAGAAATGATTCAGGAGGGCACACCAAAACCCCCCACACAATCACAAACTATTCTAAATGAGAAAAAGGTCATAGGAAACAAACCTACCAAAACCCCACCTGCCAGGCCACAAAAGACACTGCATCCACTAAGTCAAAGAACTCTGAGACAAAGAAGAATGACAAAAAACACATTGTGCCTTTAAAGAAAAAGGTTGCCACTCCCATCAAGGCAAGAATAGGCCCTCCAAAGGAGCCTACACACCAAAACAAGAGTGACACACCCCAACAAAAGGCACAAGATAGGCCAATAGTCGATGAAAAAGAAAAAGAAAGAGACAGAATAAAACAACATGTGCTAGATATAAATCAATTACTGGATCAGATCCCCGACACATCCATCTCAGGTACAAACCTTGGCTTGGAGCAAAGGAAGGACAAGGAACTATTGCCCCTCATACAATATCTTGAGGATGGGACCTTGCCTGCACCAAAAGCACAAGGAAACAGAATCATCAACCAAGGCCAGACATACACCTTGGTAAATGGTACATTAGTCCATATATGCCCCATAAATTGGAGAAAAACCAATACTGTACAACTTCAAATTGTTATACCACAGCAATGGGTAACAAGTACGCTACAGTATTTCCATGACTCACCTACTGGCGGCCATCTTGGCTCAAGTAGGATGCTGTCAGCACTCCGACCTAGGGTATATTAGAAGTCTATGCTAGCAGACACAACAAAATATGTTTCCACCTGCCACACATGCCTCACAGCAAAAAGGCAAGTACACTCACACAAAACACCAATGACAGTGAGAGAGTACATGGCTTCACCGATGAAGTTCCTAAACCTCAACGCGGTGGGACCACTTCCCACAACTGCCAGGGGAAACAAACATATACAAGTCTGCATAGATTATGCTACCAGATATGCAACAGCTTGGGCTACTACTGACTTAAAAGCTGAAACAACAGCACCAGAGTTCTACAAGAATATAATTTGTCATCATGGAACACCAGCCACTCTTCAAACAGACAATGGAACATGTTATACAGGTGCAAAGTTCACAAAGTTAACTAAACACCTCAAGATCAAACATAAATTCTCCTCACCATACATGCCACAATCAAATGGGCTTGTAGAGAGATTCAATGCTAGCATTGGCACAGCGCTCAGAGCATTCTGCTCAAAGCACCAAAACAATTGGGATTCATTTATCGATCCCATAACCTTTGCATTAAATAACACAGAATCCCAAACCACAGGATTCACCCCTTTCTTCCTACTCCATGGAAGAAACCCAGCCACCCCAATGGACTTAGGGCTGGGAATACAGGAAGACATATCCACCGTAGCAGACCATGTAGCTAACATGATAACAAATCAAGATACCTCTAGGAGGAAAGCTATAGAAAGGGTCGCCAAGCTACAAAAGGAAAGAAAGGATAAATATGATAAGAAACTTACACCACAGGAAATCAAGGTCACCGACATGGTGTACCTAAACATACCAAGAATCCTGACCAACACAGAGTGTAAGAAGCTTCAACCCCTTTTTATGGGACCATATGTTGTAGTAGATAGACCTAGTTTGACAAGTGCCAAACTCAAAAACTTGGACACCAATCTATTGGTGGCCAGACCGGTGCACATAGACAGACTGAAAAAGGTTGTGGCTGTCAGGAACAATGAATTTGCACACAGGCTTATTCCACATGAAGCCAAATACTACAACAAAATTGTAAGGAACAAAAATGATATCACCCTTACAAGAGAAACTACAGGTATAGGCCCTATCAAGCCTAGGCCTGCACACCACATACTAAGAAAAACATCTAGGTGTGGTGCAGTTTCAAGAAATTAGAAACAGATTGAGATACCAAAAGAACATAAGATTTTCAAAATGTATTACAAATTCTCTTCATCCACACATAAGGCATGTGTGACTAATAATGAATTACTTATATGTATATAAAGCCAATCAAATTTGTAAATATATCAGTAGGTTATTGCCTCTGAATGGTCAAAGACTGGGACCCTCCAAGTAAAGCAGACATGAAGTCTAAGAAGAGTAAGGGTAACACAATGGAGTGTCTAAAGCCTAATCCCCACATGAAAAAGCGCGCTATGCCAACACAGCAGTCTATAGAGATCAATTGACCTTATAAGCTACCCTCAGACAACTGTCTAGACGGTCATGAATGGCTGTCCTGGATGACAGGAGGAGCTAATTACCAGTACACAGATTATACAATAGACCCCCACAGTTGCAGACACTGGAGATTAGGTGCACTGACTCCAGAGAAACAATACCATGCCCACAATGGATGTGGGTAGGGTAGGCTACATAAGAAGCACTGTGGACCATAGCCCACCATCAGTCTTCATCCAGCTGCAGTCTGGAACACAAGTCTACAGGACCCCACTTGGGAATTAGCCAGCCCACTTCTCCATTAGGAGAGACTGCACTAGGATAAAGAACACACCTACTTCACCTTCAACCTGACCTTACCATTTACCGGTCAATCTCTATAGACTCACCGGACATATTGCCAAGACAGCTCAATCTTGCAAAGGTACAGTTTGAACCACTTCATTTACAGTGTTACACCATACACTTAGACTTTACCAGCACCAAATCACTACAAGTTTGACAAGACTTTAAACAGCAAACTTGCTTTACACAAGCACCATGGGGAGACCGAGAGTTGCACCCATACTGCTAACTATGCTGTTATTATATACTATAGAACCACTTACTGCAGGTTATACACCTGTGGTGAGACAAAACATAGGAGTAGTATTCAAACCTAGCCCTCAACCATTGGTCAATGGACATACAACCACAACACTGTTGTTAGCTATCCCCTACAAGATACCACGGGCACCCGTTACCCAAGGATCCATAAGGGATAGAATACTCCAATTGACCACTCCTACTCTACAAGATCATACCTCTGGTCAAATAATCCAACAAGCCAAAGAGCTTGACACCTTGCTGGAAATTGCAGACAAGGAGATAAATGAAACATTAGCCTCCATCAAATTGTTCCTATCCAACCCCATAAACACATTGGACAAGGCCAAAAGAGAGGCCATACTGGGTTTTCTAGCACCCCTGTTTCGCGGTGTGCTAGGTCTAGCCACAGTAGAAGATGTAAACCAAGTGATGGGACAGCTCAAGAACATAGATGAAATACTAAGAAAATTTGCTAAACAAGATCAGGAAGCAGCTAGTCTCATTGAAAAAATCACAGACAGACAAGATAAGTTTGTTAAAGCATACATCCAAGATAAGAAGGTACTGGACAGCACAATCAACACCATAGGTGACACCGTCAACCTTTGGGCCTCTAACATGTCCAGATCGCTTGACTCATATTCAAGGCACGAGAAAACTCAAAGGGAAAAAATGCAAGTATTAAATGATGCATTAATCATCATAGCAGCAAGAATGAATACAGTTCAATCACTGCAAAGGACAAATGCAGCCCTGAGGATGCTATCATCAGGAATCCTAACCCCTGATATAGTACCACCCTCAGACCTTGCTAGATACTTAATTGACATTAATAACAAACTTAGGATTACACACCCTGGAGCACAAGTCGCAATTAATGACTTAGATTTCTATTATTCACAGAAGCTGACCTCATACACTTACTCAGCTCACCATATATATATTCATCTGGACATTATAATTCAATCTACCACCTCGACCTTCAAACTGTACCAAATGATTACATCACCCATGCCTATAGACACACAGGAGACCCCCACCAGAGGAGTCACCAAGTTGCAAACCACAACTGAGTTTCTAGCAGTATCTTACGACGAATCATTATTCATCGAATTGGACTCAGCAGATATGCAGGCATGTGAAGGTACTACAGTAAAGGTATGCAGAGATGTAAATGGTAGAATCCATAAACACAGGCCTACATGCCCTGTAGCCATTTTTACTAACCAGGCTCAACAGATTAAGGAACATTGCAAGTTTACAGTTTCACCACTGCAAGCACCTACCACCCATGCTATTTCCATTTCTGAAGATGAGTATCTGGTCACTACAAATGAACCCCATTACTTTATCAACTGCCATGGTAAAACATCTGAAACTCGAAAAGCCCAGTCCTACTCAATCATAGGTGTACCCTGTGGGTGCACAATCAGTGTAGGAGAATTTTCTCTTCCAAACACAAGGTTGCCCTGTAACTCAACCTTATCATTTCATTACATTCTCAAGACAATTAATTTACCATTCATGGCAGCACTTAACCAAATTTCTGAAACCAAACCAGATGAAAGAGAGAATCTTCCAAATTTCCCAGTAGTAAACCTTTCTAGAACCTTAGACAAACTACAGGAAAATCCAATCATGGATGATATTACTCAACTAAATCTAGAGCCCTTTGCCAAAACATTATTAAAAGATGCCTCCAACCTTGATAAGGCAATGGAAACACGCTACGTGGAATCACACCTACGTTGAGTTACAGAGCATCCAATCTTCCAAAGCTTAGGACTCATCCTAGGGATATCAGCTCACATTTTTATAGTATACATACTACTCAAACTGTACAGACTAGGAGGAACTGTAGCCTACCTGCCTACAGCCAAAGCATTTAGACTAGTCACTGAGCTGCCCCTACACAAACTGCTCCCAGATAAGAATCCTACCAAATTAACTCCTACAGAGGAAACCCACACCCCTTTCCTCACAATTCAGGAAACTCACACCCTAATAATTGCTATATTATTCACCCTGACCATCTACTCAGCCTACAGAATAATGAAGTACCTTAAGAAATTTGCACAGACACACTGTGGCAAGAAAAATGTGGCCAAGCGCACAAATCCCACAATATATTTTAAAATATATTGTGGAGACTCAAACTTCGCGCTACCCTTGAGGCCAATACCACATGAGTTTGATGAGATTAAATCAGCAGCTGCCCCAACCTATAAGGATATAGTGGTTAAAACCTTCCCACTACCTAAGGCTATATTTACCTGGAATGGACCAGCAGTTATAACAACACAGAGAGGAGAATTTGCTTATCACCTCCCTCAGGTGATACACCTACCTTGGCGCACTAGGTTCAGTACCATACCAGCCCTTAAAAACAAAGGACTGTACTACTCCATGCTTCTCCAGAATGATTGTGGCACCAGCCCGGTGACCATGACAGCACTGGAAAATACAACAGATATAATTATTGACGACCTCCGAGTGCACTACAGACAAACCGGCGCGAGTTACGCGCCTATCAAGCGGGCATTATAAACTTGGCATATTCAACTCCGCGCATGCGCAAAATGGCGGTTGTAACGGCGTAAACTTCCAAGATATGGGGGTTTGAAGTTACAGAACTGACCAAAACAATGGGGGACACAGCGGCGTCCATGGGGGTCCTTTGTGCACCCAGTGACACATGAAAGCCTCCCCTCAAACAATTGCAGAGTTAGGCAGATGCCACTGGCCCCAGTCAGTCTGAGGTGCATTGCCAAGATTTGCTGCAAATAGCCTGGCTGCACCTCCTAGAAATCAGAACACCAAGAACCGCTCCAGAGGTAACATCTCCAGTCATCTCCTGCTACTTGCTATACCACTGCACTATGGTGAAACTATGCTAGACAAGCATTGGTTTCCATCATTAGTGGCCAGAGGGTATCTTCCTCAAGACATCCACCAGAGGGTAAAGTTATTCATTATTATATTATTCCTCTAAGCAGCAGGTCAGGAGCTAGGTGTGGGAACCCACCTAGAACTAGGCTGGACATTGTATTATTATTACCTCACAGGTGGAGTGGAACAGAACATTATACTTTATAACTTACTGTATATTTACTGTATGTACAAATTACCTACATACTAACTACTGTATGATTGATATTTCTTACATGTTGCCTAAAGCTGAATAAACCAGTGACAACTGGAAATAACACTATTTTCATGAGAGCTTAATGTATTTACTCCATACACCACTAGTCATATGATATTTCTCATATGACAACTTGATCATGCATAATTACTAGTATGACACTACCAAAATGGCATCAGGGCTTGGATTTTCGCCCACGCCGATCGTCTAACACGTATTCTACACGATTTACATACTTTTGGTACACAAAAACAACATCAACAACATCCATCGGCATCAAACATCAAAATTTCATCAAGTTTTGATCAATATCACTCACCTTTTGGTTGTTTTTTAGCAAACAGTTGGCATTAAACACCTACACAAATGATCCCAAACAAGTTGAGGACCGGATGACAACTTTTGGGAAGTCCCCGGTGCAGGCCACTTCCGCCCGGGTAACAGGAGCTGTTTTTCTTCTCCCGCCATAATTTTGCCGAATACCGATCAAGCGCGTTACATACGATAAACGACCATGGTTTGGGGCAACCGAAGCATGTAGAGACCCGATTTTTTTTTTAAAACGACACCTCAACAATAGATTCACACTATATAATAGGTGAGATAACCCCTAGATGATTTATATAGGCTGCACAGAGGAAAGTGTTGCTTCAGGTGGGGTGGGGATGACTGACTTGAAAATTACTTGAATGTGTATTGCGCACACGAAAGATTTTTTACCCAAAAATACCCCATATGCCCCCCCTCTATGGTGATAGATTAGAAACCACAAACAACTGTTCTAGTATCTATTATATTGATTTTCAATTTTGATCAAGCGCGTTACACGTACTATTTCAACTTAGAAGAACTGATCTTAAAAAAGAATTACTGGACTACTACTGCTTTCCTTGATGATATTTGGCCTGGAAAAGGTGGAAATTTAAAAAAAAAAAAACAATTTTTGGCCATTTTCCAACTTTGGGCCACCATAGCTCAAAAAATATTGCTCCGACATACGCAAATTTGCCCTCTTTTTGAAGCCCAACATGTTTTCTCAAAAATGAGACCATAAACAGGAAGATTGGTGGAACAATTTATATTCTGGAGTCACATGTATCCAAAAAGACCCCAAAAATCCAAAGGTGGGGCAGTTCACAGGAATCACCCATATAAAGATTAAATATGTAAGGTATCATATTTTTGTGATTAATATTTGTGCCAATTCTAAAGACTTTGAATCAAATTTAGTAATCAACCTTAAGCCTCATTTTGACTCTCATACACCACATGGCAGTAGAAAATTGGTTCAGTTCAATGTGCACCCCTAGGACCTCGTTGTCCTCCCCTTGTGGGTCAATGTTGATCCCCAAGTCAACTTACTACCCTCCCAAGCATAGTCAGGGTCTCGTACCTAACCAGACCTGCCTAGGGGGGAAGGGGGTGGAGGGAACCAGCTAAGGTGGTGTAGTTAGCGTTCAAGGTCACCCCCACCCACAATGCACTGCAAAATGTAAGAAAACTGTACCCCAAACGCCTCAAGCAGTATAGAAAAGTACCAGGGACTACCTAGACAGGAAAAGTTACACTGCAGTTTCTACCCACTAGATGTCCTCATGATCTGGGGCAACTTGGGCGATGTCTGACCCATAACCCGACCCCAAAGAATGCTTGACATCTGAAGACTGTGTTCTGACTTCTATGAGGCAGCGTATACTAGTGGTGACGAAGTAATCAGACTTTAGTATACTTATGATGATTGCATTCTAACTTCCCTGTAGCAGAGTACTTTTGTGATGACGAGGTTAGCAGATTTTAACCATTACTGCCATTAGGGAGTCTGTTGAGTGCTGAGGAAGCAGTCCCTGAGGATTTTATATACTCTGGACGTTCATTGACATTTAAGGTAGACTTTTGCCAGGACAGGAATATAAGTGAGAGCAACACAACAAAGCCCAACCTTCACGGTTGGTGTTTGGAAACTGACCAAACTGTCATTTAGCCAAAAACATGAAGCTTCTAAATTTGGGGCACATTTAAGCAAGTGAAAGATTCAAAACATTGAATGTGGTTCAGTCTAGACTTAATATGCATCCTTTTTGCCATTTGAATCATTTTCATGGTCTTTTTCCATGATTTAGTTATGACATCTAGGGAGGAACTCCAGAAGGACAGTAGAGGGCCATGATCACACTAACAGTAAATGAGTAGGGCATCACTGAAGCAGATCTTTCCTACCTTCCCAACTTGATCCCTAGCAGTGGTGCATCAATGTGTTTGTTTAGAACAAATGGTTCTAGGTTTTGAAAGAATTCATACCAATTCAAAGAAAATCAATTTCACTAAGATAGTGTACAATCTCTTACTTCAAAGTGTGACTGCTGAAGAGTCTCAATTTGTGACGTTCAGAATGCTTAAGAGGATATTGAGTTCATTCAGATATGTCATGTACAAGTGCACTGTTTTACACCTTTGCGAAAGAAATTATAGCAAGCCTACTAAAAATTTTGTAATATTTTTAATTTCACAGGTTCAGCGTAAGCCATCTACAGATGAGGCTACCAACAAGGACAATTCGAAAAGTGAAATGCCCCTGCCTCCTAATCTGATGGTAGGTCACCTCTGATCTTGAAATGAATAGTTTTGACAAATAACTATAGATAATGGATTGGTCATAAGAAGGTTAATAAGGTAGAATGCCCTACTTTGAAAGATAGTTTCCAAATTGTGTAAGTAGACAATATGGATGGTGCTTATGAGGACTCTGATTTTGATAAAATACCACCCTTGTTAGGACTCAATTCTAAATCCCAGGAGGCACAGTATCTTTGTGAGGACTTGGTGATCAGATTTTAGCCACTAAAGCTATCTCAGCCTGATTACAATAAACTATCATTACATTACGTAAGAAGTTTTTGAACTTTAATGTTTAAAGGCAGATAATGCATTAAAGCATTTTGCACATTGATTGTCACCTTGCTTTAATGCAGCCCTGGTTAGTAATTCGCAAAGGCTACATATGTATGCACGATGCTGACCCTTTGAACTTGAGGCACTACCTGTAGATCCGTACGATGCATAAGGAAAAGATTGCAAGCAAATTGCCAGTACTTCATTAGTGTATCATGCCAACACATGTGCATGCATACAGTTTCTTAATATAAAAATGTGACAATTCCAAGGTCCCATTTCATGAGGAACATGATAATCAAAATGATTTTAAGTTCACTCAGGCACTTTATCTGTGTTGCGAAAGAAATTATAGCAAGCCTGCTATAATCTTTGTGATCTTTTGAATTTATCAGGATGAATATAAAACATCTACAGATGGGGCTACCAACAAGGACAATCCCAAAAGTGAAAAGCCCCTGGATCCTTACCTGATGGTAGGTCATCTCTGATATTGAAAGGAATAGATTGGACAAATAACTATAGATAATGGATTGGTCATCAAAATGTTGATAAGGTAGAATGCCCTACTTTGAAAGATAGTTTCCAAATTGTGTTAGTAGACAATATGGACAGTGCTTGTGAGGACTCTGATTTTGATAAAACACCTCCCTTGTTAGGACTCAATTCTAAATTCCAGGACCCACAGTATCCTTGTGAGAACTTTGTAATCAGATTTTAACAGCCAATGCTATTTCAGCCTGAACATAATGAATATTATAACATTATGCGAGAAGTGTTTGACCTTAACGCTTTTAAGGCGGATAAAATATTGGTGCATTATGCACAATGATTATGTTCAATGATTGCAAGCAGACTTGCCAGCACTTCATTTGTGTATCATGCCAATAAATGTGCATTCATACAGTTTCTTAATTCTAAAGTGTGGCCATAACAAGGTCCCATTTTATAAGGAACATAATAATCAAAAGGTCTTCGAGTTCACTCAGGTACTTTATCTGTGTTTGTACTGTTAAACAGCGTTGTAATAGAAATTATAGCAAGCCTGCTATATTTTTTGTAATCCTTTGAATTTCACAGGTTAAGAGTAAACCATCTACAGATGAGGTTATTAACCAGGACAAAGTGAAAAGTAAAAAGCCCCTACATCCATACCTGATGGTAGGTCACCTCTGATATTGAAAGGAATAGTTTTGAGAAATAACAGTAGATAATGGATTGGTCATAAAAATGTTAACAAGGTAGAATGCCCTACTTTGAATGATAGTTTCCAAATTGTGTAAGTAAACTATATGGAGGGTGCCTATGAGGACTCTGGACTCAGTTCTAAATTCCAGGACGCAAAGTATCCTTGTGAGGACTTGGTGATCAGATTTTAACCACTAATGCTATTTCATCCTGAACATAATAAAAAATAATTGCATTATGAAAGGAGTGTTTGACCTTAATGCTTTTAAGGCAGATAATGGATTAGTGCATTATATACAATGATTTCCATCCTCCATTGCTGAAGTCCTAGTTTTGGACTAGCCAGGGCGACATATATGCATCATGTTGATCCTTTGGAGTTAATGCACTACAGGTGGATATGTATGAGGCACCAATCAATGATTGCAGGCAGACTTGACAGCACTTCAGTGGAGTATCATTCCAAGGAATGGGCATTCGTGCAGTCTCTTAATTTAAAGTGTGGCCATTACAAGGTCTCTTTTTGTAAGGAACATTATGATTAAGAGGATTTTTAGTTCACTCTGGTGCTTTATCTGTGTTTGTATTGATTTACAGCTGCGAGAAATAAATAAAAGCAAGCCCACTATAATTTTTGTAATCTTTTGGATACCCCAGGTTGAGCGAAAGGAATAGATTCGACAAATAACTATAGATAATGGATTGGTCATCAAAATGTTGATAAGGTAGAATGCCCTACTTTGAAAGATAGTTTCCAAATTGTGTAAGTAGACAATATGGACAGTGCTTGTGAGGACTCTGATTTTGATAAAACACCACCCTTGTTAGGACTCAATTCTAAATTCCAGGACGCACAGTATCCTTGTGAGGACTTTGTAATCAGATTTTAACAGCCAATGCTATTTCAGCCAGAACATAATGAATATTATATATAAAAAGAATACCACCTTTGTCATGACTCAATTCTAAATTCCAGGAGGCAAAGTATTCTCGTGAGGACTCTGTGATCAGATTTTAAGCACTAATGCTATTTCAGCCTGAACATGATAAAATAATATTACATTATGTAAGAAGTGTTTGACCTTAATGCAGGATTCTAGGAATTCTTTAATCAATCTGAACATGGTATAATCATACACGTTTGTTAGAGTGTAAAATTGATTATCATCAATATAACGTACATTGGTAACAATCACAATCTACATTTTTAGGGATGGTGAGGAGGAAGTTTTCACTGTGTTGACTGTTTGTTGTCTTTTGAGAGGCCTTCACTTTCGTTTTAGGTAAAAGTAGTGTGTTAAAATGACAGCAGGTGCTGACTGTCTGCAACAATAGTAAATCAACCACAATGAAATATTACTCAATCATATGAGAATACTTCTCGTTTCAAATTATATCTCTTTACAGAAACGAAAACATACAACACGCCCAAAGAAGCCTAAGGTAGGTTGAAACTAAACATTTATCATTTAAACTGACTGGGGTGTTTTGCTTGTTGAGAGTTAAACCATCTTCGGGAAGTGTACTCATGTAATCTGATAAAACTACCAAAGTAAGAATAAGAAAAGTAATAATAAGTACCATAATCTCTCGCCTAGAAGACACAGTACGCGTAGAAGACGCATCCCCAACTCAGGAAAGGCTGGTTCACATAGAAGACGCACCTCTTAGGGTTGAATTTTGTAAATTCAGTACTGTTCTATAGTAAAATTACCCCGCGATAAAACTCACCCCCAACTTGAAAAAAATCCTATAAGACCCACCAGGCATTTGTTTGGCGTAGAGGACGCATCTTATACGCGGGAGATTACAGTATTAACTTAGTGATGTCTGGTACTTACTTAATTCAGTTATACCCGCTCTATAATGTTACCAATACTGAGTCATCAAACATATTTGATTTATTTGTATGCAACCTTCTTAAATTAACCATTCTGATTATTCCATTTTCGGTTTTCTACAGAAACGTGATTCGTCATCATCAGATGATGAAGAAATTATTAGTGATGAGTCTCCAGTTCACCGACCAACACGAAAGCACTGCCTTACTGTATACCTCAACAGAAGGTCTGAGGTAATTACTCTATTGATGATTAAATGTTAAGAATTAGTGATAGGTAAAGCCTCAATGTGAATACAATTGAATTACATGTATTGGACAGCAATGTGCATATATGAATGCCTCTTCAAGTCTATTTGATGAGGATTTGATAATAACCAAATGTAAATGAAAGGACATACTATCTATCTTATTTTGTGTCATACAGCCTTGTGGGGTTGATATTTAATGTAATGCCCAATCTCGTTATCCAGAAACATTATTTTCCAGTTGTTGATATTCCTCTTATTGAGGTTTATAGGCCAACCATTATGCTCTCCATCATTTTTCAAAGTTGCAAAGTGCCATCCCTGACAGTATCTGTTCCATTTATGACATAAGCAGTTAATTCTGTGTTCTGTACTCAGGATGAGATTTCCTCTTCAAATGATTACTCAACAAGTGGAGATGATCCGACCTATATATCTCCCTCAAAACAAGCTAGAAAGGTGAGTTTCATAGAACCTATAGAACAATTAATATATAACATGTGATAAATGGCATATGGCTTATGAGTTACTCACTATAAATTGATAAATAGTGAAAAATAATCTATTGTAAAACTTATAACAACTGACTGACATGTAGTGGTTATCAATGTCCATGCAAAACTCCAGGATTTGGAGTACCCATACTGTCTATAAACTCATGGATACAAAATGTCACAGAAATATTGCATTATGCACAAGAATTCCTCAATTTTAGCAATTAAAGGCAAAATAATTGACATTTGAATGATCAGATTCATTGCATGTTTGTCATATTTGATTTGAATTTTATGTCTGTGTGCAAATACTAAAGATCTTGATGGAATGGTTATTGGACTACCAGTAGTGATTTAGTTCACCCCAGAGAGGATTCTTGAAGAGGTGATTAGAAGGCAATTAGACAGGGAAAATCTGTCCTGTGAAATGTAGAATCATTACAGATATGGAAGCAGAAAAAACCTTAATTTTAAAAAGGATTGTAGCATGGAGAAAAATGTATGTTTCTTTCCATATTTTAGGATGATGAATACTCATTTACTGATGAAACCAGTGATGAAGATATGCAATTGGCATCAGCATCATCATGAAACACAGCGAAAGAAATATAAGGAAGCAGAATGTAAGCTCTCAGACACTTTGTCTACCTTATGAAACTGTTTCTGCTTCGTCAGTGCTAGAATTGCAGTTTTGATTTTACCACTCTTCTTCAACAAATCTAAAAAACTACCTTCCCAAACCGCCAAAGTTAAGCATACAAGAGGAGATCATAAGCCTAAGTTCCCTCTAAAGAGACCTCAGTTTGAATCATATAAAAAAAGGTCCTTATTACAGTGGGGCCAAAGAGTGGAATGAGTTGCCTATCCCCTTACAGTATCTTCAAACAAAAATCAAATTTAAGTCTGCCATAAAGAAGAGACTAAGTACAAACCTCAAAGGCAGTAGAGCCAAACTCGTGAATGCTAGAGCAGCTCGAGTAAGAGCCATACCTGTATAACCATCCTACTCAGGCGTGTACAAAATGCAAACTAGAATCCTATCTAGGTATGTTTTTACATGTCACTGATTTTTGGAGGTTCATCATTCATCTGTGTATACTCATATAAATATGTTAGTTGATTGTTGACAGTCTGTCTTTATAGTTGCAACAAAATATTACTCACTAAGAATGGAATTTATGACTTGAAACTTAATGACCAACCGTACTATTATGAAAAACCTTTTCTTTTACTAGACTTTATGCTACTAGAAAAGCGGTTTGTAGAAATTATATGGTGAGCCAGAAAATTTTGCTTGGGCAGAGCTCCCTTTATGTACTGTGAACACTGAATAAAAAAAAACAAAAAAAAAACATATTTTCTTTAATATTGCACTAATAATCAGTCTGTATTTAGCATAAGAAATAAGGCATTCTTTCAAATTTCCAGGTGGAAGGTGTTCCATCAGACTCTCAGGAACAGCATGAAATGCACAGTCACCAATGGTGAGTTGTCCCTAATTAAAAAATGATTCCCGTTTTTGAATCACATACCATAAACCCCATGCATATAAGCCGTGGCTTATAGACTTATACATAATAAGCCTAAACTCAGAGTGCTGCTTGTAGGCAGGGTTTAGATACTATTAAATAGTACTAAGACATCATTTTTTAAGCTCCAGCTGCGGCTTGTAGCTTCCTCCTGAAGTCAGGGTGTGGCTTATGTGTGGGTTCCGCTTATACACAAGGTTTTAAAGTATTAATATTACAGGAAAAAAGTATTACATATTACAATTGGTGCTCTACACAATGTTGATTAACCTTATATCAACCCTAATTATTTTCTTGACCCAACAAATCAATACTATGCATGTCATTGATGAGAACTCTGATTTTGAGGCACAGCATACAGGCCCTCAAACAAGGACTGTTCTTTTTTCTTCAGCTAGTTTATTGGTTGCATTGTGTGGTAAAAATAACAGTGGGTGTACATGCTCCGTTATGAGGTTAGTCTATCTGCTTTATTATGAAATGGTCCATCTGTTCATTTTCAGGAGGAAGCCACATCAGACACAGTGCCAAAACCAAAGGTATTTAATCTCTGAATGGATACATATTATTTGTCAAGGAGCGTGTTTTACCTTGAACACATAATTTTTAGGTCATAATATCTGATTTCTGACAATGTGTGGACAATGGTTTATTCTCCCTTAATACCCAGTGAATTCCCAAACCCTCCTACAATCAGTTTCAGGAGAAATAACAAAACTTCCTGTATTTGTTACACATTTATATTCCATATTTCAAATGATATGTTGAAATGCAGGCAAAATTCCCCCAGAGAGAATCAATGTCATTGAGTATATTTAGGTTAAAAACATTCTGCATGGCAGTTGTGAGGACTCTGTTGATGTATACATACATGTGAACATTAATTTCCTTCAAAAAAGTTCATATGTTGCATTGGTTTATGGTACCTGTTGCATATTCTATGTTGACAATTCATAGTTTTCTCACAAGTTATTTTCATCAGATAGAATTAACTTTTTCCCCCCACGCTGGGATATGTACCGTACAAGGTTAGACCCAGGTAGCAAATGTGGTGTGGCCCTACTGTGGCCCACACTTTATTTGGTGTGGCTTCAGATGTGGGCTGCAATGGGCTAACCGATGGGCTGCTGATAGTTTCTGTCCTCAGTCAGGTGTGTGCGCCACACTGGGCTATCCAATATGGGCACAGACCAGTCTCAGAATGGGTTTGGGTTCAACATGGGTTTTTGTTCTGGCTGACCATGGGCTGCCCACTTTGATCACATGGTGCCATCTGGTCAAAATTTGTGTACTATTATGATTTATATTATTCATTAGCTTATTTCTGTTATATCATATTAAGAAAATCAATAATGACTTGGGGGAAAAGCTGTACATCAGACATAGTGGGGTCATCTTGTGTCAAAGTTCAGAATTCCCAGCTCAGTATGCCTTGTGCAAACCCATCTTCAGCCCTGTCTGGGGAATTATCTTTCGAACTGATCTATGCCTGATTCGGGGTGCCAACTTTGAAACCAATCTATGCCCAAAGTGTTTGCCCATTTTGAAGCTGCTCTGTGCCTAAGTCAGTTAGCCTGATGTGGCCCACACAGCTTGCTGAGGACAAAAACAGTCTTAGTTCAGTTTGCCCTATTAGGGCAACCCAATGTGGCCCTCACTGGAAACCCCCCATTTGCCCAACCTAAAACCATGAACAGTATTCTGCCCGCTTTGAACCAGCTTATCTGAGCTGAAACTGAATTGGCCCTAAGCGGGCTTGCTACATGGGGAGATGACTGAACCAGTACATATTAAAATACAACAGTAAGGGAAAATATCAATCACGGAATTAACTTTTTTCAGGCTGATGCTGATGCTGGACCATCATCGATTCTGAGAATCGACCGCGCTAAGAGAGGGAACACACGCAAATGGGATAAAAAACAATGCTGTCCATATTGTATGAACCTATATCCAAAACTTCCCCGTCATCTTGAGCAAAAGCATTCAACTGAAATAGAACTTCTCAAAATTTTGTCATTACCCAAAGGATCAAAACAAAGAAAAGATTTGTGGGAAAAGCTTCATCTAAAGGGGAATCACGCCCACAACTACAAGAGCCACCGAACAGGTCAAGGCACTATAATTCCCTTCAGGCGACCATCCAGTTTTGTTGACCCAAGCCAGTATGTCCCTTGTGAACACTGTTTGGGATATTTCCTAAAGCCTGAAATTTGGAAACACATCAAAAGCTGTAAAAGCAAAAAGGAAGCAGAAGAAAATGAACGAGATGGAGCAAAAAGAAGAGCTAATCCAGGTGAACATCAGAGGGCCTGTGCAGCACTACTCCCTGTGCCTCAAAACATCAGCCCCCAATTCAAGACAAAGATACTGGACACAATGCAAATTGATGAGGTGTCATTTCTGGTGCGGAGAGACTCTCTTATAACCCAGTTTGGTGAAAAGTTGTACCAGAAGGTGTCTGAACCACACCAGCACCAATATATCAAAACTAAGATGAGAGAACTAGGGAGGCTAGTCCTAACAGCAAAGAAACTCAATAGTAAAATGGAAAAGCTTGCTAACTTAGTCAATCCAGAAAATTTCCTTCTGGTGACAAAGGCCACAAAGATCGTGAGTGGCTTTGATGAAGCAACAGGCCAATATAAAACTCCTTCTCTGGCCCTGAAAATCGGTCATGCGCTCAAAAAATGTGCAAAGCACCTAAAGTCTGAAGGCCTGCAAAAGAAGGATGAGGATATGAAACGAAATGCTGATGAATTCTACGAGCTGTGTGAGAATGAGTGGACTTCATCAGTGGGCAGTGGGGCCCTCAAAACACTGCATGAAAAGAAGTTCAATCAGCCAAAGAGGATACCTTTAGCTGAAGATGTAAAGAAGTTAAATACATACCTAAAGACAGAGGCAAAAAAGCTCTCAAATGCATTGAAGCAATCTCCAAACACAGCCATTTGGATGAGACTTGCAGAGGTGACCCTAGCTCAAACAATGTTGTTTAACCGGCGGCGATCTGGTGAGATGCAGCGCATAACATGTGAAGCGTACAGAAAAGGGTTGGTTGTTAGCGCCACCAATGTTGCTAGTGAAGTTGCAAACTCCCTCTCCCCCTTTGAGCAAGAGCTTGCCAAAACAATTGCACGGCTGGAAATAAGGGGAAAGAGAGGGCGTAAGGTAGCAGTGCTCCTAACACCTACCTACCAGGAGCAGTTAAACCTGTTAGACAAAAACAGAGCAGTTTGTGGAATAGAAGCAGAAAACCACTTTCTTTTCCCAAGACCTGGGGATGCCAAAACCCCATTAAGGGGCTCAGATGTACTGAGAAAATTTGCATCAGAAAGTGGTACAAAGATGCCAGAAAACATTACCTCCACCTGCCTGAGGAAACATAGCTGTAGTGACTCAGCTGTTGAACCTTAAGGACAATGAACTAGATGTCATCGCAGGCTTCATGGGCCATGATATAAGAGTCCATAGGGAGTTTTACAGGCTCCCTGAAGATACCCTCGAGATTGCAAAAGTGACTAAACTCCTCCTTACAATGGAGAAGGGGGAGGTCCATGCTTACACTGGAAAGACACTCGATGACATTCAAGTACCTGCAGATGGTAAATACTTTCAACTTAAGTGAAGTGGATAAAATCTAATCAGCATTTTCTTTAGTTTGCATTGTTTTCAAAAAAAAATATGGTCCATAGGCACCAATTGTCATGATTTGGGCTGGATTGGACCCAAAAATAAATATAATAGGATAGGTAAACAAATTTATGGGTGTTTATTACAGTGGTTGGACCATAACATCCATATATGGGGGCAGGTTAAATATGAAAACTGAAGTTACAGCAGAGTAGCAAAGAAAGACATTAAAAGGAGCAGGGGAGATTCGTCTCACGCCCCACTCTTGTACACAATTGCATCCCTTTGCATTATGCAACATCATATTTACCTTCAATTTTATGAATGGTAATTAAAATGGACATCTTACCCTATAATATCAACCATAGAACACCTACATTATATCTGATTTCCTTCATTTTCTAGTCCAGGAGAAAATGGTATGATTTTGTGCAGTTTTCTAGGGAGTGAGACGAATCTCCCGGGCGATTCTCCTTCCCCTTTTGAAAGGTATATCTCTGGCCAAGGTTCTAGTAGGATAATGACATTCATATGTTTTGTTCCTTGTATGTATAGGCACTCAAACATCATAAACAATATCATTGAATATGAAAGGCCTGGTAGTTATAATGTATGCCCCAACAGGGAGTGAGACTAATCTCCCAGGCGTGAGACAATTCTCCCTCCCAATATAATAGATATATGTCTGGCCAGGGTTATAGCAGGAAAAAGCCATTCACATAATTTATTGCCTTCATATATAGGTATCTAGGAATGATAAGAAGGATAGTTAAATATAAAAATTCTAGCAGTTACATGGACATTTATGTGAAGATAGGGCGTGAGACGAATCTCCCCCTAAGCCTACCCTATCATACATTAATCCATCTCAGCTGCTCTATGTAAGACCCAGGCTTCCGATTTTTTATGCATATATAGACAGATATTAAGGATGAACATACCATATTTCATTAGTTTATGTAGTGCATTTATATTAGAACAAGGGCACTATCTTTGGGCGTGAGACGAATCTCCTCCATAATTAACCAAATGGTTGATAGGCACCACTTGTCGTGATTTGGCCTGGATTGGACCCAAAAATAAATATAATAGCACATGTAAAAAAAATTGTGAGTATATACTACAGTGATTTGACAATGATATCCTCATATTCGGGTAGGTTAAATATGAAAACTGAAGGTACAGCTTAGGGGCAAAGAAAAACTGTGAAATAGGGAGGGGGAGATTCGTCTCAGGCCCTATCTTTGTGCACAATTGCATCCCTTTACATTTTGCAAAAAAATATTTACCTTCAATTTTATAAATGGTAATTGAAAAAGACAGCTTAGCCTATGATTTGGACAAAAGAATGCCAACATTGGCCCTTATTTTCTTTATTTTCTACTCAGAGAGAAAATGGTATGACTTTGTGCAGTATTGCTAGGGCGTGAGACGAATCTCCTGGGCATGAGACGATTCTCCCTTCAATTAAAATAGGTATATCTCTGGTTAGAGTGATAGTAGAAAATTGATATTCATATGTTTTATTCCTTTTATATATAGGTACTTAGGCATCATAAAGGGGATAGCTTAATATGATAGGTCTGGTAGTTATATGCCTTGCAGAAGAGGGCGTGAGACGAATCTCCTGGGCGTGAGATGACTCTCCCTGCCATTACAGTAGTTATATCTCTGGCTAAGGTGGTAGTAGGAGAACATCATTCACATGTAATATTCCATTCATATGTAGGTACTTAAGAATAGTAAGAAAGATAGTTAAATATAAACTGCCTAGCAGTTAAATGTGTATAGATGTAAAGGAAGGGCGTGAGACGAATCTTCCCCAAGCCTACACCATCATATATCAATCCATCTGTAGTGTTCTGTGTTTAACCTAGGATCCAAATTTTTTTATGCACATACAGGTAGATGTTAGGGATTCAAATACCATATATTATGACTCCATGTAGTATATTTCTATAAGATCTGGAGCACTATCTTTGGGCATGAGATGAATCTCCTCAAAAAGTACACAAGGATATTTTTCCTTATTGATTAAGAATGACCCAGTCTAAACATGCCCAAATGGTGTTAAAAAATCCCTTACCTAATATGAAACATACCTAGAAATTTATATCTGCTCTCCTACTTTTCTTCTTTCTTTTATTCCTCTTCTTATGTGCATATTTAGATTTTAGCAATAAAAAACGAGTATTTCTGGATGGTTTATGGCACCTAGCTCTTACAATATTCCTCAGAGATAGGTAAAACCTATGTTCCCTGCTCTAACACAGGGCAGTCAGAAAAAAATCATTATAGCACATATATCTTCCAGTTTGAATGACCTATTCAGCAAAGAAATAAAAGTTGTTAAATCAGGACAAGTGGTGCCTATCGACCATATACGTTTTTTTCTTACAGCATACTAATAAATCGGTCTATACATGACTAAACAGTCTTAAGATATTCCTGAACTAATGCCGAATATAGCTAGAAACATCAATCTGGCTCCCTGACCTTTTTTTTCACTTTTAATTCCTCTTCATGTGTACACTTTTAGATTTCATTAGTAAAAAATGAGTCTTTTGTGGTGATTTGAAGGCCCTTTCTCCGATAATATGGCACAGAGATAGGTAAGACCTGGGTTCCCCATGTAGCTCTAACCTAGGACCATCATAAAAGATCATGATAACATATATATCTTTCATTTTTTAATGATCTATTGAACACAGAAGCCAAATCAGCCAAATCACAAGTGGTGCCTATTGACCATATATTCAAGAGTCTAAAATAGAAATTAAATCCATGTATCCCCAGACTTGCTGGAACAAGTTCCCTGAAAAGATCCACTCCACAAAAATAAACATAAAATGCATCAAGTTATAAATAATAGTCTATACTCAGTATATCTGATATCCATTGTGTTTTTCAGAGGAAATTCCAGAAGAAGAACTAGATGTGGAAGACGATGATGGGGAGGACTCACATGATGTAGGCAGTCCCACAAGGAAGGAGTCAGAGCTCACAAACAGGTCTAAAGGAGCCAAAGGTAAACGTTTTTTAAGATACTGTGTAGTCTTGAAAACAGCCCCAGCCCTGATAGATTTGCGGTGGGGGGGGGTGATTTGCAATGCCCTACTAGACATGCGGTTATTCAAGATCTACCTTTAGTGCTAAAGGCATGATTCAGTACCACTATAACCCCAGCACTTATAAAGGACTGGCGCTCATTTAAAACCAAGTGTTTCCTCCCGATGAATGAGTTATCTAAATTAATGTTCATAATGACTATGTCATTGTCTTTCATTAGACTCCGGACAATGAAAAACAGTGTAAATTACATCAAATATAACTTATTTTCTTGCTTGACAATCTCTCACATGTAATTCATTTATACAGAAAACCAAGTCTCCAGGAAAATGACAAAGAAGGGAAACAGAAGAACATGGACATAGGATGAACAAGGCGCAGTGCATGAAATCCTCAAACAGAATTTCCTGTTGAAGCGAGTGCCACGGAAACACGAGTGTGACATGGCACTCAAAGACCCCCGTCTTAGTGAAAGAGACTGGAGGGGTGTCAAGTATTTTGTCAAAAACAAATTAAGTAAATAAATTTTGACAAACGGTGCCCTTGTTAAACCTCTATTATAAGTTCTAAGAAGCACAGTATCATTGTAAGGACTGGGCAATCTGTTTTTTTTTCCATTACTGCCATCTCAGCCTGAACACGTTAAAATATCATAGCATTTGCAAAGAGTTTGTTTTACCTGTGTGTCCTATGAAGTCTAAAGGTCTCTAAGTTTTGATGGATTTTTCGAATGATGCATAATGAATTTGGACGCTTGCTGATGAAAGTCAGGGACTATTATGCTGCTGCTGGTAAAAAATGAAGATGAATTAAGGTACTGTAGAGGTACGCATTGTTAAACCATAGAGTTGGGTACCGTCTGACGTGGCGGGTGAGTCGAGTCGTCGGAGGTTCCTCAGGTTCCGGATAGGTGGCAGCACCGATCCGGGTCTGTTGGGACATCTGACGACGAACACCTGGGTCCTTATATAAAGCCCAGGGCTCAGCCGCTACGTCAGAGGCCCTTCTGGCCTCCGCACCATGTAGACCATTATCCATCAATATTAGCTGCCTCTTCTATACCATTCGGCAGCCGTGAGTGTGCACTAAGTAATAAAACTAACCGTTGGCATACACTTGAAATACTGTCTTACTCTTTCTTCCCGAATCGTAAGACCCGAACCCCCCAGGTCCGTAAGGCCACAAACCCTTACACTGGTGCCGTGACCAGTTAATTCTGGTGTATAGCCCGGACGTTATTACGTCCGAACGGCTAGTACATGGGTTAGATAGCCTCGCGGAAGCTAACCCAGCAGGGCAATTGGTTGCCCAGGAGAATGGAAATGGATCATTAGTGCTCCAAACCCATTCGAACTCCCAAGATGCGGAATCTGCATCTTGGAGAGATCCCGAACCCCACTATAATGATAGTGAGGAAAATCTACCAGACTCTGTACGACGCGAACAGTCTATACAGAGACAGAGTAACTTAATAGGCCAACAATCACTTGTTGACGAGTTAAGTAATTCGATGTTCGAAGTTGGTGGTAGTACTAATCCAGAACATCCGGCACCAATGCCAAAAAGGGTAACATTCGGAGAACTACCTTATAGATTACCCAGACCCGGATTACCAATATTAGATTACAGTGCTATAGATGGCGACTTAACCTATGCGGTACCGGAAGGTGAGGAATTTAAACGACCGGATGTCCTGTTGTTAAATGAAACTTATGTAACTTTGAACGAGAACCTAAATACCTTGGTCAAAGCTAAAGATGAAGTATTCCATGAAGAACTTCAGCTGGAAGAAGACCTAACTGGCATGCGAAAAGAATTCGAAGCCAGAAGGAGTGAGTATATGAAGGAACTCGAGAATGAAGAATTAAAACTTCAGGAAATGAGAGAGTCATTCAATAAGGAATATGACAATAGACACATTCGTATCCAAACATACATAGATACGAACGATCAACTAAACCTTGATAAGGCAAAATTTGAATCCGAAATATGCCATTATCAGAGCGAGTTAGAGAAATTGAAACTTCAGTGTAGTAAACAAGCTGAAGACAGCTGTGGTGTCTACAATGTTGGGAAAAACATCCAAAGATGCAACCCCAATTAGATACAACCCATTCGTTGATGATGGGGCTGATAAGAATGTAGTATCCGGAATCTACAAGAAACCAGATAATACCGCAGTTAATGGAACCGCACCTACACCAGCAACTCCAGTGCTGGATACGATAGGTCCGGCACCACCAATACCAGATTTGAGTCACAAAATTAAAGCGACTCACGATAGTGCTACTGGAACTAACAATAATACACCCGTGGCACAACCAAGAGTACCGAGACCACCGAGGCATATGTTAACACCACCTTCATATTTCTCCCAACCCGGCCACAATACACCAGCAGGTCCAAGATTACCGAACCCACCTCCGGGTCCCGGTAATGGTCCTACTGATGGACGTTTTCCAAGACCAAACCCGCCATAAAACAATGTTAATGGCGGTACGTATCAACCAAGAATATCTTCCTATGGATATATATATAATTATAATCCATCAGGAAGTGGTAATTATCAAAATGGTAATAACTATAACCAGGGATGGAATCAAAATAATTCTTACCCTAGGTATGCGTCTTCTGGAAACGCCGGTTACAATGGTGGATGCCCTGGCGGTTCATCCGGAAACTATCATAATAATGGTCCAGCAGGAGGGAACCCTCCAGGCGGCCAAGGAGGATCCGGATCTGGAGGATCAGGATCAGGAGGAGATGGCAGGAAGCCAAATAGAAGAACTTCCATGCCTGCAGGGATGCAAACCATCTTTGATAGGAGCCAATGTATCCAAAACCTTGGCATTGACTGCTACCGAAAGGGAGCAGACGTCATGGAAGTCATGTACTTGAGCATGCGAGAAGCAGATAGACTACGCGGATGTAATAATCCGGCACGTAGACAGGCACGGATACCCCCTCCATATGATTCTAATGATCCATGGAAGGACAGGTACCAAGCTTTTGTTGACGAAGTCAATTGCAGTGGCTGGACAAAAGAAGAAGCTCTGCCGTATTTGATCTGTTGGTTGAATAAAGGTGGAAAAGTAGCCCTCAACCAATGGAGAGCAGCGTACATATTATACGGCACCTATGATCAATTGGTCGAATGTGCCGCATACCTATTTGGATCAATAGTTAGAGAAGATCCATGGGTAAGCTTCAAGAAAAGAACACAGAAACCTAAAGAATCTCACAAGGTCTTTGGTTTGGAGCTACAGGACTTGCTATCAAAAGCACGTCCAAATTGGGCTCATGATGATGACTGTTATCTACAGGAATTGTTTATACAATTCTATAATGGATTGCGGGATCCAGATCACAAACAAGTAGTTTGGGATTCTTGGAAGGATGATACTTCCTTCAGTGACCTGTTCATATCAATAGATGGACATGACATGAAGAAACGATTGGTAGGTCTAGGACCAAACCCGGTAAGAGCAGCCCCTTTTCAATACGGAGGTACACCTGCTCTGATATATGAGACTTCCCAGTTAGCCGCGGTTGATTTGCATGAAGCTGATGAGGAGGATGAATATGTCTCCGATGAAAACGGAGAATATATTGGATCAGTCCAGGTAGCTGGAAAGTATTACCGACAAAAGCGGTATAGGAAGGTACATTCGAGAGGAAAGGGAGGATCCGTTGCTGGTAAAACAGCTTCCGGATCGACCCAATCTGGCAATGTGACCTCTACGGCGAAGCCAACTGTGGCAGCCACTGTTGCTCCTACTAATATGATGGAAACATTAATAGCCGGATTAACAGAAGCTCTAAAGAGACCGAGAGTCGATAAATCTCAAAGGAGATGTTACCGATGCCAGAAACTGGGGCACTATGCTCCAGAATGTATGGCTGAGAAACCTGTCCCTCGTAGACAAGAGAGTGTCTCTGGAATAAGTACAGAGGAAAACTAAGGAGGGGTCTCCCGACGGGCAAAGAAGGGGATCCCAGTGACAAATCTTGCCATGATATCACCATCCGTGATGACAGTTCGCAAACTCGCCTAACACCGAGGTGGTTGTAGACACCCGGAAGGTTAGGTAAGCTGATATAACAGGTGCCAAGGGAGCACAGGGGAAACCCGATATCAGTAACGAGGCAGGCGGCTATGAGTTAGCCAGGTCTAGAATACCTGAAAGGATGTGGATCGACTCCTGGTGTGAACAATGACGTTCCGATCATTATGGATATGCCCTCTGTTTTAAACGGAAGGCGGTGGTATGTTTGCCTCACTGTTAACGGAAGATCTGCCGAATTTCTCATGGATACGGGAGCTAGCCACTCCTGTATCTCCAAGAGGTTCTATGATCTTATACCGGATGAGCATGATACTCTCAAAACGGGGGGGAGTGCTCAGACGGCCGATGGCAGTACCTTGCAAACGTATGGTAGAACTTGTGTGAAGTTACAATTAGATGGAGTACATGACTATGTCATGAGCGCCACCGTTGCGGATATAGCAGATGAAGGGATACTCGGGTTGGATTTCGCATCCCTGTATGGAGTTGTGTTGGAACCCCAATCAGGAGTGTTGAGTGTGAAATACCCGTATCCTGTAAAGGTTAGATGTGTACTGAGACAAGTGAGCAGTATGGCTAGTGTAGCACACACTGTGCGAATCCCTCTGGGAGTAGCCTGTGATGTGCTAGTAAGAAGTGATCCTGCAATGCGCAATAATCCTGCAGTGATAGAACCGGATGTAGCTACTCTGTCAAGTATCGGATTAGTATCCGCAGACACTATTGTAGCAAATGCATCCTGGTCGGTAGTACCTGTCTCCAATACTGGAAACAGCACCATCTACTTGAAAAAGGGACAAGTTTTTGGAAACGTGACCCTTTCGGAAACTGTAACGGATAGTAAGTTAAACTTACAAAAGGTAACAGGAAATGATGAAATTTCGGAAGACTTACTCAAGTTGTATGTAGAAACTTCATTAGAAAATCCGGAAGACCGGAAAGAGTTCTATGATTTGCTCTGTCATTATAGGACTGCCTTTGCCAACCCTGGTGAAAAACTAGGTACGACAAACAAGGTAGTACATAAAATAGATACTGGAGATGCAGAACCCTTTAAAATACCGTATAGGCGGTTACCTTTAGCAAAATAGTCCCTTCCAATAGTCCATGGAGTAGTCCTGTGTGTATGGTAACAAAGAAAGACGGTACTATCCGCTTTTGCATAGACTACAGGAAATTGAATGGAGTGACGAAAAAGAATTTGTATCCATTACCGAGAATAGACGAAACCATTGACTCCTTAGGAGGAAACAGTTGGTTTTGTACCCTAGACTTGCAATCAGGTTACTGGCAAGTGGGAATGAACCCTTCAGATATGGAAAAAACTGCATATTCGAGTCATATTGGGCTATTCCAATATAACGTAATGCCGTTTGGTTTGTGCAATGCACCAGCAACATTTGAAGCAATGATGGAAACAATTCTAAGTGATTTATTGCGGAAAAGATGTCTTGTATATCTTGACGATGTCATAGTCTTCGGAAAAACATTCGAAGAGTGTTCTAATAACCTAAAAATGGTACTAGAACGTATTATTTCTAATGGTCTCAAATTGAAACCTAAGAAATGCCACATGTTTAGAAAGTCCATAAATTATTTGGGCCGCATCATTAGTGATGAAGGAATAAAAGCTGATCCGGAGAAAATCGAATCAGTTATGAATTGGAATAGACCTAGAACACTCAAAGAAGTGAGGTCCTTTTTAGGATTCTGTTCCTATTATAGGGAATTTATTCCGAATTATTCTACAGTCAGTTATCCATTACAAGCAATAGCTAACTGGACTCCAGGAAGTACCAAGGAAAAACTTCCTTGGACGCATGAACAGGAATCTGCTTTTCAAAAGCTAAAAGACCTGTTCACGAGTACTCCGGTATTACAATATCCGAATGAAATGGATCATTTCATACTGGATACTGATGCTAGTAATGATAGCATTGGTGCAGCTCTCTCGCAAGTCCAAAATGGGAGAGAAGTACCCATTGCCTTTGCCAGCAATACACTGAGCAAGACTCAATTACTGCACAACCAAAAGAGAGTTGTTAGCAGTAGTCGTATATACCAAGAAGTTCAAACATTTTCTATGGGGAACGAACTTTACATTACGTACGGATCATTCTTCTTTAAGATGGCTACTGAACTTCCGAGATGCTGAAGAAATGTTAGGCTGATGGTTAGCCCACCTATCAGAATATGGGCTTGAACATCACCAGATTCAGCATAGACCTGGAGTGAAGCATTTAAATGCTGATGCCTTGTCTCGAATACCAATCCGGAAATGTGATAATCCGGATTGTACTGATTGTGGTGCTCATAGAGCAGTGTTAGCAGGGATTCGAAGACCATTCGAACCCCTAGTTGCCAGCATACTGGACTGGTCTATGGATCACATACGACGTTTCCAGGAAGCTGACTCGATAACTGCGCAGCTATTGCAATTAGTACCAAAGGGTATACGTCCAGTTAGACCTGAGGTCTCCCTGGAAAATCGAGAAATGAGAAGGTTTCTTGCTCAATGGACCGAGCTTGAAGTCCGGAAAGGTGTGTTATACCGTTGGAAGCCATGTAATAATGGTGAGAAAATCATGCAAGTGGTAATACCACATGCCATGAGACATGACATTATGTACTTCTGTCATGGACATCGGACCAGTGGTCATTTTGGAAGGAAACGTTCGTTGGCACGACTTTCCAAAAAATACTACTGGCCTGGCATGACCAGAGACTTGCAAAGATGGGTAATCACCTGTCCGGATTGTTGTAAAAACAAACCCGGACCCGGGATGGGCAAACTTCCCCTATCCCAAGAACTTTTCGGAGTTAGATTCGCAAGAATCGGGGTAGATATCATTAGTGGATTGAATACAACCTCTAATGATAATACCTGTATGATGGTAGTGTGTGATTATTACACAAAATACACTAAAGTATTTCCACTACCGGACCACAAAGCAGTTACTTGTGCCGAAGCCTTTGTAAAAGGCTGGGTACCAAGTTTCGGTGTACCATTAATGCTACACAGCGACCAAGGCAGAGAATTCGAATCAAATCTCTGGCAGGGTATGTGCGAATACTTAGCTATTTGTAAGACTAGAACCAACCCGTATAGGCCACAAAGCGACGGATTGGTAGAAAGGTTCAATAGAACCCTTATCCAAGTTCTAAAATCACTCGTCAATGAACATATGGACGACTGGGATGAGCAATGTCATTTTGTGACACATGCCTATAACAGTACGGTACATTCCAGTACAAATTGTACTCCGAACCTTTTAGTATTCGGAGAGGATCTGATAATGCCTGCTGACTTAGTATTTGGAGTCGTAGGGATGGACCCGGAACTACCTTGCCATGTAGTTTTTGTGGAATGTTTAAGAGACAGATTTAAAAAAGCATATGAGTCTGTCCGAATCGATTTGGAGAAAAGTGCCAAATGGCAGAAAGCTGGATATGATACCGATCTAAAGCATCGGAAATTCCAATCCGGAGACAGAGTTCTCAGATTACATGAACCACTTAGACACATAAAATTAGCATCTAATTGGGATGGTCCCTTCACGATAACACAAGTTATCAGTGATTGTACCGTAATTATTAAATCTGACCTTGGTCAACTTTATTAGTCAAATGTGGCCAGATTAAGGAAATGGTCTGGGAGGGAGACCTCCACAGAAATGTATTGTGAAGGTTCCGGAAAAATCCTGAACCAGAATCGTATAATAGACCAGGTAAAGAACACTACAGTGAAGCGAGGCCGTGGTAGGCCTAAGAAGTGTTCTGAATCAGTGACACCCACGCCAACACCGATTAAGCGTGGGGGAGTTAAAAAAGTCTCGGCAGGTGAAGACAAAAAGAAGAGGAAAGGTGTCTCAAAGGCTAAGAAACACCTAGAAAAGGCTCTTCAGACTGTCAGGTCCGATAAAGAACTATCCGAGAAGGGGAGATACGTTCGTCGCAGCCCTCGAGGACTGCAGTGACCTAACCTGTATACACAACGGGTGTAATGTTTACATTTAGAGGAACGGATGACAACTGACCCGAAAGGCTTATTTGTCGCCGCCGCATGATGTACCAATGGGTAGTGGACGGATAATCCGGTGGATTTGCTTAAGCTTTCCATAACCTCCACTTAAATCCCCAGACGAGTCATCGGCGTGAGCGATAATTACCAAAAAACAATCAGTTTGTTGATGTTCCGCTTGTAGCACGTGCGTTTCCGCATGGCGTCACCGTGTCCAGTCTCGGCTGACCTCTCGTGACCTCGCGGGCTGCGGGGAAATGACGTCACGTAAGCTGGCCTGTCGCCATATTGTTTTTTGGTAGCGTTTGGGACAGTCGGGTCACCCCTTCTCTCTTAAATTCTACCATCTAGCAAACCTCTTGTGCGCCCTCAGAGTCTGTCTCTCAGCAGGCAGACTCCGTCCGTGTCAGCCCCGGCGCCGTAAAAGCCGGAAAAAGGAGTAGTCTACTCCCGTGGGCGATTCCCCAGTCATGGCTGAGGAATCCGTAGCTGCATCCAGGCTATCCGGTGACCCGGATAAGCTGACTCCGTCTGCAGAAGCTTTTCCGGAAGCTTTGTCACCTGTAACACAGGAAGAGAGCGAGATGATGGACGTGGAGGAACCCACGGATCGCTCGTTCGAGGAGAAGCTGGCTTCATTTTCACTAAATGAGCCAGAGAAGATGCTATCTCCACTCCCACCCGAGGGATCCGGAGGGGCTGCGAGTGCTGAACCCGCAGCGACTGAGTCCGAGACCACACAAGTGGACGGACCGAAGGATCAGTGGAAGCCAGCAGTGGCTGACCCGTTCCCAGTAGAATATGATGGTCGCTACCTGTATGTCCACCCGGAACTACAGGCACAAGTGACCTACGCGGACGGTACACCAGTCAGGTTGGACCCGAAAGTAAGGATAGCTATCGAGGGCGTCATGGTTCCCGAACAGCTGACCAGGACGCCTCCCGAATGGCTTCGAGACTGGCCATGGTTCCAACGGGGACTTATGGTAGACGCTGGTTTCCGTGAAACAGTGTACGAAGCCAACCTAGCCTTCGAGCTCGGAGCGTACCAGAAGCCTGACAAGACCCTGTGGAACGTCAAGGCTACGAATATCGATTGGGTAGGCTGTGTCTCGGATCCCAAGGGGCAGACTTACCCACGTCCTTGTGCTACCCGGCCCCAGTACCGGACCACAAAGGAGTTCCGGGAAGCCGCTGCTAACTTCGAGCAGTGGGATGACGGTTTTTACATAACCGAGCAAGAGTTAGTGGATGTCCAGAACAATTCACTAACCGGTATGGACCGAGGTGCAGCCCTTCGGACGGTTCTCGTCCGCCGAATGACTGCCGAACAGGAGGCCCAGGAAGAGGCTAAGAGGGCCGCGGAAGTACCCGCACCTCCTATCCCCGACCTGAAGCTTGCCACCAGGAGCTCAGCCAGTGCTACACCAGCCACCGGCAGTACTACCACCCCGGTAGAAGCCTCGACCTCCAGCGCATCCGGAACCCAGGAACCAGAGGAAGACTGGAAGGTCAGCAAGAACAGGAGGTCCGCTGCTCAGAAGCTCAAGAATCTCCCGGATTCTGCTAGAGCCGAGCCGAAACCCAGCACCTCAGCCACTGATAGTACTGCCATGGAGGTTGAGTCGTCAGACGAGGAGTCGGTGCACGAATCCTCGGTTGAGTATGATGAGAAGGCCACTCCATCAACTCAAACCGAGGCCGAGCGATGGGCTAACGCCAAATCCGGATTCAAAACCCGGATTCCGACGTGTTTCTCCGACTGTGCCTACGGAGTAAAGAAGGACGGCTCTACCCTCTTTGCCTGCCCGGACTCAGTCAACAAGAATAATGAGTCAGATGATGAAGATTGGATGCGTCTTTCGGACGAGGACCCCAATCCGAGCAAAGCCTATTGAAAGATGTGGCTTATGCTAAACCACACCGAAGGGTATTACACTTATACCCAGAGGAGGAAGCTGCGTTGGGCTCTAGTGAAGTGGTACGGTGACGACCAGAAGTCCTGTCCCTTCTCTATCTGCCAGGATGCGAGTGATGTCTCAGTGCGGACCTGGAGTACTCCAGCCCGGTTCCAAAGGCATCTGTTAGAGGCCCACTTCCACCATCACCCGGTTTACATTTGTGATCCGAGTTATGGTAAGAAGGGCAAGAAGTGTACTACGAAGGTGCAATATAGCCGACGTAGTGATCTGGCGAGACACCAGAAGAAATGCCACGCAGAAGGTTTAGAGGGGGCTCGGAAGCGCATCATGGAGCTTCATCAGGAACTCATGAAGGAGTTCGATAGCCTGAGCGAGGATGCTTGGTCTAAGATCTGACCAGGGGACCAAGGCCTCTGCGAGGGACCGAAGACCAAGGATTCGAAACTCCGCGCGAAGATAGTCCTGACTCCTGGAAAGGGTTAGCTGGACATGCACGAGTCTCTCTGGCAGAAATGCAAGGAATCCGGCAAGGAGGGAAAAAGAGCTCATGAAAGGAGCAGAAGAGACCAGAACCGTGGTGGCAACGGTAATGGTCAGACCACCACTGCTAAAGTCAGAGCAGACGACCGCTCCAGGTCTCCTCTGGCTCGGCACCCCCACGAGCAGGTTCAGGGCACTCCGGTGTTCAAGAAACTCGAACCTGCCGGATACGCTGGCGCCGTATCGAAGCCTGGGAAAGTTAATCCCCGTAACTTTCCGTCCTTGACCCAGGGACCTGGACCTGAGAGCCAGACCTTGGTCGTAGGAAAGGGTGGTCGTCTTGTCCCTAAAAAGACCTCAGCACCTGCTGCCGCCGGATCCGCATCCGCTCCAGCCGCCCTGCCAACCAACTTCACCCAGGAGCAGTTAAGCCTCTACCTGCAAATGGGATTGAAGCAGAATCAGCCTCCTGCCTACTGTGTACCATCAGCAGGCGTGTCCGGAAGCCCCACACCCGGAAGTGGTCCTCAGGCTGCATCGACTCCCCCCAAGGCTGTCGCTGCACCTGCGAAACCAAAAGACGCCATTACCATTAAAACCGGTAATGCGGAAGTTTGGTTCGAGAAGTCTCGCCAGGGGGAGGCAGATGTCCAGAAGGCCATCTACACCCACTGGGAGAAATGTGTCCGTGAGAAGGCAACAGAATTCCATCAGGGTCTTCTTAATGATACCCTGTTGTGTATGAAGGAGGTTGCGGATGCTGAAAAGCAGCGCCTCGAGACCCTCATTCGGGACGACGTAAAGGCCCAGGAGGAGGCTGCCGCAGCTGCCCAAGAAAAGGCGGCTATGGATGTACACGTCTTGGAGAAACGTGTAAAAGAGGAGATTACCCGGAATACCAACTTGAACACTAAGTTCATGAGGGTATTCGGAGTCGACCTCGACGAGTGGGACGGCACTCCCGAGTCGGCTCTAGCTCTTCTTAAGAAGAAGCATGCGAAGAAATCCGCCTAAGCATGCTACGGGTTATTTTTCCATAATTTTTTTTCTCCACCACTAAATAACCAGATATAGTCTTTGCGGAACCCTACAGGTCTGCAAATGTTTTCTTCATTAGTATATGAACACCTGTTGTATGTGTTCCGGGTTCCTTTTATGACCAGCTTATTGTATAATTCAGGCCGTATAATTCTTATTGTACCCTGAATAGTCTATTCAGATTGAAAACTTTACTTACAAACAATCCGATAGTAGACTTGCTGCTGTCAAACGTATCCGGATGCCAGTTCCAGACTTCTGCTGCTACCTGTGCTAACCACTTACTAGGATGGACTTTACGATTTACCTCTACAATTCATCTATACTCCCGAATGGACTTATACTACATGTTACTACTACTTCCGGACCAGCCTAAATTGGACTTTTTACTTATGTCAACAATACTTAAACGGATTACGATTCTACACTGTTGACAAAACCGGATCTACACCTTACTTCTACACTCTACACCATTCGGATATACTTATGAACTATAGCACTTCTAGAGGATTGTGGGTAGATGCCCCAAAATTCATCTACCGCGTTCACTCTATAAAAGGAAATCATAGACCTAAGCACGTCCATCCCGTGGTTAGCTGACCACACTTACCTTCTAGTATCTGAAAAAACTACAGCAGAAGACTCCAGCAGCATCTACCATTACCATATTGTATATAATATTATATGTCTATTTTTCTATAATGTTATTTGTATGTGCATATCCACTACACTGGTCATAACTTACTATATATTGTGATACGGGTATATATATATCTGTTGGTACGGATCTCAAATTACTGTGTATATTTATAATATAAGATCCGGTAAACTACACCAGAAAATACATATTATTGTCCTGCGAGACATGTTGTATCGTAAATATATTAATCTGGTGTTATAAAGGTTATTTGGTACACGGTGATATCATATATATTATTATATTCATTACTACGCCGTGATTTTTTTTTCTTTTCAAGTGTATAATACAAATGGTTCTATTCGTACTACTCACGGAATCCTTAACGGATTCATATGGTTATATCATACAATGATGTTACAAGATTATATGTCATTAGATAGTGTAGTTACTCTTACAGTCTTTTTCAAGACTATATAATCAAATGTGGTATTAAAAACTACAAACGCATATGAATGTTATTACTTGATGTATTTAATGTTAACAGTTCCGTTACACATAACTGTTACTATCACATGTATACGAATTATGATACTTGTCCTATTACTTATACCGTAAACAAGATATGTTATCCTATGGTATAATAAGCTAATTAACATACAACTGTTATTCATTCAAGTAATTCGTATCATATTCCAACATTCAATTTGTTATTATGTAACTACATACACTATCAAATATATGTATATGACATTCGATTCATACTTAACCTGGTGTTAACGTTATATCTATGGTTGTACCTCTATTACTAATGGTTTAGACATATAGATATGTTTTCCTAGTAATATTACTATAACTATAACACCCTCCTAAATGTCTGGGGGAGTGGTGTAGAGGTACGCATTGTTAAACCATAGAGTTGGGTACCGTCTGACGTGGCGGGTGAGTCAAGTCATCGGACGTTCCTCAGGTTCCGGATAGGTGGCAGCACCAATCCGGGTCTGTGGGGACATCTGACGACGAACACCTGGGTCCTTATATAAAGCCCAGGGCTCAGCTGCTACGTCAGAGGCCCTTCTGGCCTCCGCACCATGTAGACCATTATCCATCAATATTAGCTGCCTCTTCTATACCATTCGGCAGCCGTGAGTGTGCACTAAGTAATAAAACTAACCGTTGGCATACACTTGAAATACTGTCTTACTCTTTCTTTCCGAATCGTAAGACCCGAACCCCCCAGGTCCGTAAGGCCACAAACCCTTACAGTACTTTGGAAAGTGAACATATGACATTATATTACCGGTGATACTGACACTAGTATATCTGAAAAATCTTTTTCTGATATTGACAATGGCGGTCCTCTCAGTAATGGTAGCAGGTGATTCCTGAGCCTGTGGAATGGCTAAGTTAGTTCAGGATGCTCTGAATGATGTGGTAAACTATAGGGTGACTGAATGTGCCCGGGCAAGTAGAAATATATCAGCAATACATCAAAAGGTATTGGAGAAGTTGCACACTGGTCATTTTGACCTTGTTATCTTCCTAGCCGGGGCATGTGATGTTACATCACTAAGACATGTAGATGGTAGAAGGGATGTGTTCTTTCCTTACTCTGATGCACCAACATGCCGTGCCACTGTTGCGGTAAGGCTGAGCACTATGATACACAAGTTGAAACTGAGATTCCCAGGTACTAAATACATACTGTGTACTCTCTTTGGTATGAGCCTCCAGTTGTTTAATAAAAAGACAACACCTGACCCAATGCAGGATGCTCAGAACAGGAGTATGAAAATGTTAAAGGGGGATGTACAGTATATAAACCAGTTGAACGATGTACCCACATGCAAGGTACATACCCTGTTCCATAAAAATCGTTGGAGTAGGGGCAAAAAGGGACGTAAAGTGGGTAAAGGTCCCAAAATGTCCTGTCAGTATGGGGAAAAGAAAATGAGAGATGGCCTACATGCAAATGACGTAACCAACAAACAAATTGCATTGAGAATGGGTACGACAATTAAGAAGGTGTTACCTCCACCTGGTTTGCACCCTGCGAATCTTGTACCACAAGAAGGTGAGAATGATGATGAGAATGATGAAGATGACATTTTCTGGGATGAGGTAACAAACCAAATCATGAAAATTTGTTTGGGATGATATGGTTAGTGACGATAGACCCTGACTGGACACTGGGTTACTGAGTCTGAGGGATCAGTTTGTTGTTGACTGAACCTTCAAGACCTTCGGGACCCTTATGAACATTTTTGATCTTGTTTCTAAAACTCATAAGTAGATTCTCTGAAATGATAGTCGATTAACATATTATTATAATATTATGTAGAATGTATGTAGATGTAAGTATTATTTGAGAAATAATATGGAATGTATAAAATAATTGTATGTTTAGAATGCCTATTTACTTATACTTTCATTTGACTTACAAAAGTCATACCACAGGTTTAATAAGAATTGTACTAATGAAAGTGTTGTGTGTATTAATAAATCTTAAAGTGATAAATGGATCAAATATAACCTTCTTTTCTAAACAGGTAAGATGGTGACTTGGGTGTTGGGATTTTCTTGGGTGCTTTGGAAGATATTCAGAAGAAGTGAACTTAAGGGCACCGTTGTGCAAACAGTCATTTGGTTAATATGTGACAATTTTGGGACCTTCACTTAGAGGTGAGTAAGAACAGTATTATTAATCATTAATTTGTTGTTAAATAACATGCCTTGTTGATTTTGTATTAATTAATGTTTTACTTATTTTATGTTGTTTTTGTTGGTTTATGTTTTCTGTTTCATCCTTTTTAATTGTGGGTGAGTTAAATGGTATGGACTAAATTAATTCTTCTTTGCCCCTACAATATGGGTAGTTATCGTTCGGATAAATTTGGATATTTCTAAAAATAATTTTTCTTTACAATGACTAATTTTTTTCTGAAGATGGAGCGGAAATGTTTGCTTGCTTTTTCTTGCCGCTGAAGTTGCTCTCTCTTTTTATTCAATATCCCATACGGCACATTTATTTGGGTAGTCCGTACGGGGTATTCTGGGATCCCAGTTTGGTAACTCTGGGATCCCTCTATTTATTTGTATATATTTTTTATTATCTTTTTCATTGTATATTTTGTATGTCGACTACCACTAGAGTGAATGATTTTTTGGAGATGAAGGGTTTGAAGATGGTGCATTTAAACACAAGAAGTATGTATAATAAGAGATCTGAAATTTTTGATCAATTGAATGGCACTGACATTGTTACAATGAGCGAAACATGGCTGCATGATGACTATAATGATGATATGATACATTGGGAGGGCATGCAACTTTATAGATTAGACCGCAGACACAAGAAAGGGGGTGGTATTGCTGCCTATGTTAGAGATGATATTATTGTAGATGTAATGATAGATAGGAGCCTGAGTTGCTCAAACAAAGACATTGAATGCCTAGTTTTGGACCTAGATTTTAGAGATGGAAATAAGCTTCAAGTGATTATTGTATATCGCCCACCATCTGGTAAAATGGACCCGTTTTTTGTACACATGTTAAAATTAATGAAGCATGCTGAGAACAACAAAAAAGAACAATGGCTTATGGGAGATATAAAAATCAATACTTTGAGAGATAAGTTGCCAAGTGCTGTTAGGCTGTTGGATTTGTGTCGCTTTGAGGGTTATCGTACATTGATACATCAATGTACGAGACCCTATAAGAAAACTATATCATGTTTAGACAATATTCTGACAAACTATAATGATGATGTTACCTCAGGGGTTCTAAATTTTATGGTTAGTGATTACCTGCCTGTATTTAGTGTCAAATGTAAAATGAAAGTTACATATACAAAGAAAACAATGTATATACGTAGGTACAAGGATTTCAATGAGAATCTTTTTAAAGATTGGTTATGTGAACTTGATTGGGACTCGTTTTATTCCTGCTCTGATCCTGAAGAAGGCTGGAGGATGATTCAAGCACATATTGAAGACGTCCTAGATACCTACTTTCCATGGGTGAGAGTAGAATATGTTGACAGGCGGCATAGGTGGATGATGCCTGAAATAATGAGCCTTATTCATGAAAGAGAAAATAATGTTCGTTTGTTTCTAAAGACTAGAGATGAACACTATCTAATTGTAGCTAGGTCCCTACATTGTAGAATCAATAGGGCTATAAAGTACTCAAAAGCAGATCAGTCCAAGCTAGCCTTGGAGGATTGTAAAAATAATCCAAAGAAATTTTGGAGAATTGTGAATGGTATATTGAAACCTGAAGTTGATGTTGAACCACCTGAATTGCTTGATGATAATGATATAATCATATCACAGCAAGAGTCTGTGGATTACATGAATACATATTTTTCCAGTATTGGTAAGCAGCTATCTAATGATATGACTGTAAAAGGTTATCCTGAACGCGTTGTTTTCAAGGAACCAGAGGATACATTTGTACCTAAGCTTAGAGTTAAAAAGGAGCTTGTTTCAATCTACATTGAAGAGATTAATGTTCATAAAACATCCGGTATAGTGGGCATCAGATGTGATATTTTAGAGGCGGCTTTAAAATTTCTTTTAACACCAATGACTTGGCTGTATCAGTTAAGCTTTGATTCAGGGATCTTTCCTGATATCTGGAAAATTGCTAGGGTAAGTCCTATTCCAAAGGATGGAAACAACAAACTAATCAAAAACTGGAGGCCTATCTCTCTTCTCCCGGTGCCAGGAAAGATTGCTGAAAAAATTATGCATGGTCATATAACAGATGTTACTAACAGAGCTGGTACAATGTCAGTGCGTCAATATGGTTACAGACAATGGTTAGGAACAGGAGACGCTATATTTGCCTTTTTAAACATATTATATGAAAATAGAGATAGAGGACACTTATCTTGTGCCAGTTATATCGACCTTAGAAAGGCATTTGACTCTGTGCATCATTTATATCTTATTGAAACTCTGGGGGAATTGAGACTGGATGATTGTAACCTCAATCGGTTAATGAGCTATTTGACGGGAAGAAGTCAATTCACAAAAATGGGAAATTATACATCACAAGTAATGCCAGTTCGTTTTGGAGTCCCACAAGGGTCCGTGTTAGGACCTCTGTTGTTTATTCTTTTTGTAAATGATATTGGTACTGTGCTACAAAATTGTGATTTTTACATGTATGCTGATGATCTAGTTTTACTAACTTCTGGTTGCAGTGCTGATAGGGCCCAAGGAAAAATGCAGAGTGCTTTAGATAGTATACTGTCCTGGTTTATATCAAAAAGTCCAAAGTGGTCTGGTATGGTAGTAGTCATAAGTTAAAGAAGATGAAAGTACCTTCACTTAAAATTGGTACTACTGAATTAGAGGTGATTGAGAACTATTGTTACCCTTCCAGGGCCGAAATTTTCCGACATTTGTCTTCCATTTCCTACCAGTTAGGCAGTCCTCCATCATCACCGTCGACTCGGAGATGACACGAATTATTTTAAACGGACCTTCCCAAGGCGTTACGGGCTTCAGCTTCTCTAGCGGCTCGTAATACCTTAGGACTTTGTCCCCAACATTAAAACGAATTCGTTTAGCATTGGTGTCATAGCCCACCTTCTGCCACTTCGCACTCTTCAGCAGTTCTTTACGAACGGCCTCGTATGCCTGTTTGAACCTGTCCCTTAATGACTCCACAAACAACACAGTGCAGGGCGCCTCCGGGTCTATGCCAACCACTCCATACACTAAGTCGGCGGGCATTATGATGTCCTCGCCGAACACTAGCATGTTTGGGGTGCAATTAGTGGATGAATGGACAGTGTTGTTGTAGGCATGTACCACAAACTCGCACTGTTCATCCCAGTTGTCCTGGTGGGTATTAACCAGGGGCTTTAGCACTTGTATGAGGGTTCTGTTGAAACGCTCTACTTGCCCATCCGACTGTGGTCGGTATGGATTTGTTCGGGTCTTGCAAATGGCTAGGTAATGACACATTTCCTGCCATAGCTCCAACTTGAACTCCCTTCCTTGGTCGCTGTGCATCATGAGGGGAACACCCAAATGGAGCACCCAGCCTTTCACAAATGCCTCCGCACACGTGGCGGCTTTGTGGTTAGGAAGGGGGAACACCCGAGTGTACTCGGTATAATAGTCGGTTACGACCGTGATACAAGTATTGTCGCGGGGCGTCGTTTTAATTCCGCTGATGATATCTATCGCCACTCGAGCGAATCTGATACCAAACAATTCCTGGGATAGGGGTTGCTTACCCAGGCCGGGTCCCGGCTTGTTTTTACAACAATCCGGGCAAGTGGCGATCCACCGGAGCAGGTCGCCTCTCATACCGGGCCAGTAGTAACGCCTTTGTAGGTGCTCTATTGACCTTTTCTTACCGAAATGGCCACTCGTTTGATGACCGTGGCAATAATACATGATATCCCTCCTCATTGGGGTGGGTATCACTATTTGCAACAGCCTACCATTGGTGGGAGTTGTCTTCCACCTACATAGTATGCCGTCTCGGATCTCTAGTTCGGTCCATTGGGCTAGCAACCGCCTCGCTTCCCTATCTTCTAGGGATACTAACGGCCTTGCCGGTTTAATACCTGACCGTAGGTATTCCATTATGCGCGCAGTGGTGGGATCGACTGTTGGAACTTCTTGATGGTCTCCGGGGACCAATCGAGATAGCTACACATAGCCTCCTCCCAGGGGATACGGGGGGTGGTATAATTAAATACCAACCCGGCTACCACAGCATTGTGGGCCCCGTAGTCTTCACAAGTGGCATTTTGGCACCTTCGGATAGGTCGTCTCGACAAGGCATCCGCATTGATATGTCTAGCACCGGGTCGGTGCTCTATTTGCTTATGCTCTAATCCGAATTCGGATAGGTGAGCTAACCATCGTCCAATCATCCCCTCGGCGTCCTTAAAGTTAAGGAGCCACCTAAGAGACGAATGGTCGGTTCTTAAAGTAAAGTCACTCCCCCAAAGGAAATGCTTGAACTTCTTCGTATACACCACCACAGCGAGGAGTTCTCGCTTGGTGGTACAATAATTTCGCTGTGTCTTGCTTAACGTGTTGCTAGCAAATGCTATTGGCACTTCGACTCCCTCTTGGACCTGAGAGAGAGCTGCCCCAATTGCATCGTTGCTCGCATCGGTGTCTAAGATGAAATGTCCCTCGGGAGTGGGATATTTCAACACGGGTGTATTCCTAAACAAATCTTTTATTTTATTAAAAGATTCTTCTTGCTCGCTGGTCCATGGGAATGGGTCAAGTGCCCTACCCGGGGTCCAGTGAGCTAAGCACTGCATGGGGAAGCTCACACGAGAGTAATTCGGTATGAAATCACGGTAATAGGAACAGAATCCTAAAAATGATCTCACCTCCTTAGCACTCGTGGGTCTTTCCCAATTTTCCACAGCTTCCAATTTTTCCGGATCTGCACTCACCCCGTTAGGAGTAATGATCCTTCCCAAGTATGTAATTGTTTTCTTAAACAAATTACACTTCTTGGGTTTAAGTTTAAGGCCGTTTGATAGTATCCGGTCGAGGACCAATTGCAGATTCGCCAGGCATTGCTTGAACGACTTGCCGAACACGACCACATCGTCCAAGTAGACCAAGCATTTCTTCCACAAAAGATCACTCAGTAAGGATTCCATCATAGCCTCGAATGTAGCGGGGGCGTTACACAATCCGAAGGGTAAGACATTATACTCGAATAGCCCCATATGACTGGAGAACGCTGTTTTCTCCTTGTCATCGGGGTGCATCGGTATTTGCCAATACCCGGACTGTAAATCCAAGGTACAGAACCATTGGTTTCCGCCCAAGCTATCTAAAGTCTCGTCTATCCTTGGTAAAGGATACGAGTTCTTCTTTGTTATACCATTCAGTTTCCGGTAGTCGAAACAAAAGCGGATTGTACCGTCTTTCTTAGTGGTCATACAAACAGGGCTGGACCAGGGACTCGAGCTAGGCACGATTACCCCTAGGTCCAACTGTTTTTGTATTTCCTCTTCACAAATTAACTTCTTCTTTAGAGGAAGTCTACGATACGGAATTTTAAAAGGTTTCTCGTTGCCCACATCTATGGTGTGCAACACATTATCGGATCTACCCACCGGTCCTCCCTCCCTACCAAAAGCACTCTCGTACTTTTGTAGGAGTTTCGATAGGCAATCCTTATCCTCCGTATTCTCTAAATCAGACTGATCAATCAGCTTTTGAAATTCTTCATCCAAAGGATGCTTACTAACAGGGTTCAGTGGTTTATTGAATTTGGCCTCGGCGACATGTTCTACTGAGCTCATCCTCCCTATACTGTCGCCTCGTTTCAAGTAAACCACTGAACCACTTCGGTTAGTCATGGGTAATACAGTCCAAGCTGCATTAGCCACTAATGTATCCACTGAGTCTAACCCGATGCTCGACAAGTACACCATATCAGGTTCATAGACTCCAGTTTCATTCCTTTGAGCCATGGACCCGCCACAAAGGACATCGCAAGTGGTACCCGGTGGGATCTTCACCGTATGTATCACTGATGCGACCGAAGACACCTGTCTCAATACGCATTGGATATGCAAGCCATACGGGTTCCGTATACTCATCATACCGTCCCTCGGGTCCAAGACGGCCCCGTATAAGCTTGCAAAATCCAGTCCGAGGATTCCGTCATCACTAACCTCTGCTATAGTCGGCGAAAGAACAAATTCTTTGCCTCCTATACGGATAGGCATAAACGTCCTACCAAATGTACGCATACTGCTTCCGCCGGCCGTGCAAGCATTTACCCCCGTTTTGAGGTTCTCATGGCTGCTGGCCACCGAGTCGAAAAACCTTTTGGACACACAGGAATGGCTAGCTCCGGTATCCACCAAGAATTCTCCTACCCGGCCTTCCACAGATATGGGTACATACCACCGTCTCCCCCCTAAGGGTGAGGGGTTACTGGTAAACTGGTGAAAGTCTCCCAAATCACCAAGATTCAATCCGAGCCCTCTCAGAAATTCCAGACACGGATGACTTTGGGGAAGGCGTGTCCCACACACTCGGATCAACTCTTTGATCCATCCTTCCTCTCCCCTAGTGCGGCCACTCGCCTCCATATGTTCACTCCCGTACATACAAGCACTAGGGTCCCTGGCCCTGGCCAAGGTGCAGGGGTGCGCACCCACAGCCACCCGGCCTCCAGGTGTAATTGATTCGAAATCTTCGACCGGGTCACCCCCGGTAGCATTTTGGCATTCGTTCTTCCTTGGGGTCGTATCAGATGCCGTTGATACAACCCCCACTAGTTTTCCACGTCAGTGGAATCCATAGAGTTCTCCCTTCCTTCGCCATTGTTCTCGGCTTCATAGAAGGCAGCCATTACCGGCTTAGCAGCGGTACACTCAGATGAATAGTGTCCCATGCGCTGGCACCTGAAACACTTTACAGTTCGGCGATCCACTATGGGTCTTTGCCGACTGGCTTGGATGGCATCTGTAATTTTTTTACACATGTCCTCCATAAGTTTGGTCATGTCTGGAGACTGACCCTTCACTTTATCAGTGCTTACGGGAGGTTTGGCTGCCTTTTCGCTGACCTTCGGGTCACTCTTGACCTCGGGTGATGGTCTAGAGTCCCTTGGCTTATTGAGCGCCTTCCTTGGAATATACTTCCTGCCTGTAGTATTCTTCCTTAATTGAACCGAACAGAAGGTACCGTCCTCCTGTTCGATTTCAATCAATTCGAAATCGTCTGAGGGAACTTGTACCTCAGACTGCTGGACTACTGACACCAGGGGAGCCGAGCTGCTGGCATTCGGTATGTCTCCAGCTAACATTGTTCGCTTCTTCACGGCCATATCTATACCATTAAATATGTCGTGAAGCGTTACGCCTTCTTTCCAGGCATCCCTGGCAGCAATCTGCTCATCTCGGTCTCTCAGACCCTTGATGAATTGTGTAATCAAATCGTCCATATACCAGTCCTGGTTTTCAGTACCGGGTCTAGCCTTGCTTAGCAGGGCATGGAGCTCCATACCGTATGCTCGGAAAGCTTCGTTAGGCTTCTGTGTATGTTTCTTAAAACGGACCATCGGGTCCTCCTTGACCATGTTACATTACAGTCCACTAGCAGATTCTACCAGCTGCTCAAAACTCCCTACGAGACCGTACCAGGTCCGCCATTGCTGTACAGCCATGCGACCCGGCCCGCCTTTCAAACATCTTACCAGATGCGGCTTGGCCTCGTATGGGGTCCACCCATTACAGTTCATCACATCGATGAAGTCTTCAAACCACTCTTTCCATGGTCGAGTACCGTCATATTCTTTTGGAATAACGGCTACCCTTCGGGCAGAATTATGAGCATACATCAATCTAGTGCATTGCTGTTTGCTCCATTCAATCGCCTTGGTTTCATTCAAGGTTCGATTGCCCCCTATACCACCGAAGCTCGTATTGCCCGGTGGAGGTGGTGGTGGTGGCTGTGTATACGTCCACTGTAGACCAATGTGGTTCGTATAGCCCGCACCACCCTGGTTAGTGCCGGGACCCGAGGTACCACTGTAGCCTGTGGTACCCGGGGCACCGCCCCCTCCTTGCGCGCCTTGATAACCGCCGTTGGAAGGTTGGTTTCCCGCCGGATGACTGCCATCGTTTGATGGATTGGGTTGGCTGATGTCATTACCAGCTCCCAACCCCACACTATCACTCGGATCCACATGTATGTGGAATCCGTTAGTCTCCTCACTACTGTCAGAGGCGTCCCGTGGTACATAGTCCGGGTCCAGATTGTGGACTATGGGGACTTCACTTATCCGGACTCTACTAGTTCGGCCATGTTTATCTTGGGTTCTGATATAAACTCCCCCTTGATCTACATTCCGCGTCGCATTATCATTGATAAAAGGATTATACGGCGGATGCTTCGGCGTAGAACAGGAGACTGGGTCGCCCTGTTTAACGAAAGTCAAGTTCGGGTTTGTATCCTTACTCGCCGGAGGGGCATTCGCTTGCTCCTGCTCCTGTAAATAACTCTCCATGGCAGACTTATTTATTGTGAGGGTAGCTAAATCTGTGGTCAGGTTTCGCTGTTCCTCCCTCAGCTGTGCGTTTTCTGCTAAGATTTCGGATCGAATCTTTTCATTTTCCGCCACAGCTCGGTTTCGTTCTTCCTGAGCGGCCAAAGCCTCTCGCTTAAAAGTATCCTTTAGTAAGCGGTACTTTTCACCTTTTTCTTTCTGAGACCTTTGGTACTCATTGGTCTCTTTCCTTATCTCAGCTTGTTCCGAGACCATTCTGGCCTCTGTCTCCGCCTTCCGGAGTTGAAGTTTCTTTAGCTTCTCCTCCATAGCATGCAATTCGGATTGTAATCTGCTTACATCCCGGGCCTTAGCAACCTCTTCGGCTCTAGCCTTTTCGATTGCTCTAAGTCTATTGGCTTCTTCGAGTTCTAACTCCGCCAATCTTTTCTCCTTCTCGTGTTCGTCTCTTTCCTTCCGCTCCAAGCGATGGGTTACGGAAGTTAGACGATATTTTAGGTTAGATTCTTTTAGAATCGCCTCCTGTTCCTCGGATCGTAATTTTCCGATCCGAGACTTAGCTTCTTCTTCTATTTTTAATTGGGCAGCCATAAATTGTTCATGTTGCCTTTTAGCCTGTAACTCTACCTGTTCTTTGGCTTTCAAATAGGCCGGGGTAGTTTTATACCCGGGACCCATTCGAGGTCCGTATATAGACCTGCGGCTGCCTCCAGGGTTGAACATGGAGTCAGACAAGCCTTCGTCCAGAGATCGGCCTAGGTGATGCCTTTCCGAGCTCTTCGGTTCAGTATCCCTAGGCTTAATCTTCGCATTCACTTCTGGGACCACTGGGTCCCTTATGGCTTTATCATCGTCGCTGTTATGGTCCGACGATGTCATTAATGGGGCTACCTCGTTTGCACCATCTGGTACTGCTTCCGGGGGGGTTGCAGTACGTTTCCCAGGGCTTTGTGCTACTGGCATACCCAAGTTACTAGCCGAGCCTGCTGGTACAATAGGATACAGCTGGCGTCTGCTAGTTATAGCTTGGGACCAATCACTCAGGTCTAAAGTTGGGGGTTTTATTACTCCCTTAAACAATCCTGTATCCGGTACTCCCATTTGTGGTGTACCCGGATACAAGTTTACGATACCATCACCCGTGGCACCGTCCATCAGACCGGGTGTCGAGAAAACAGTTCGGACACCCGCTGGATTATACATTTGTTGTTGACTGGGCTTCCAGTCTAACAACAGATGCTGGGATGTGAAGTCATCCTCTTCGAATCCCTCTAGCCCAGGGCTGGGGGGATCCGCTTCGGGTTTCCCGAGGCTTTCGGCCAATGTGGCCGCGCACCACCCCCGAACCAACTGGTCACGGCACCAGTGTAATGGTTCGTATTGACTTATATGCTTGGTGGCTCTTTGGCTCGCTTACCACTAGAAACACCAACACAACACGAGTAGTTCGGGTTGGGCAAAGCCCCAGAAACCCCTACCTCTCGGGTAGGACTTTATTCCACTCTGGTCTACAGGTTAAGCTGCGCGTCTGGACTGGACTAGGTCCAGTTACCTTCTGCCGCTCGTCCGGCTCCTTAGTAGGAGCTGGACGCGAGGCATGGTGCCGCCCCCTCTTGTACCAACGGGGTATCACAAAGCGACACCTAGCTGGCATAGAAGGAACAGGCACCACACGAACACGTCTCTCGGATGAACGGCACTAATATATATACGACGATACCGGCCCCTACACCAGCAACAGGGGAAAGGATGGTCCTCAGTAGTGGGTCTTTTGTTATGGTGCTCACATGATATACTTATACCAGTATGTGTGTGTGTGCATGTGTGTGTGCATGTGTGTGTGTGTGTGTGTGTGTGTGAAGTCCTGTCATAAGTGTGTGAAGGTCTGACATAGGTCCTGGCATCCCTCTGATATTTATCATCATTTAATTAAAGATTTCATTATTTTCCCTCCCAAAAACCCATTGTATGGTAAGAAACATTCATTGTAAACAAATTCAGATCATCTTAAATTCGTTATATTGGGATTCTTTTACTATAGAAATGTATAGGACTGAATTGGGAAAAGTGAATTTGTTTGTTATAAACAAAAATTCGTAGTAACAGGATTTGTTATAACGGAATTTTACTGTATATATATATATATATATATATATATATATATATATATATATATATATATATATATATATATATATCCCATGCAGAGTATCCATGCAGGATGCGATATTCAGATCTAATAGACATAATATCTTTATGCCTTGGGATATCTCTTATTGAGGTATCCTATCTGACTATGATCTGAATAATCTTGCTGTATCGTTACAGAAGTTGTTACGGTATGATTACAGTGGATTGTATTGTAGAATTACAGCAACTCACCTGCTGTAGATTTACAGCAAAATGTATTGGAACCAAAGTTGCCAAGGGTTTTTGCTGTAAAATAACCCTGGCTACTACTAACAGTGTAGTAGCAGTTACTCCAAGCAGCTCAGGAGAGTAGGTAGTCCTCTAAATTGGTGTATCAGGTTTTGCAGCTCAGCTTTTTCTTGAGTACCCATACAGTATTGCCCACCTTGCCTATGTAACCATCATTTACATGTATACATGTCTGATCTAATCTGACTCTTTACTTTTGAAACAGGTCCCATGAATGCAGTTTCTCTGGACAAGAAAGCACATTTTGAAATACATAAACCTAAAGGATGTCAAGAAAGTCGTGGCATGTGCTGAAATTAGCTTTGTTCATGCTTGCTATGCTGTATTTAAAGGTCATTATGTCACCCAAAGATTGTACTCACACATTAACTGGTACCAACGCTATCAGCATAGTCAAGAAAGCACCTATAAAAGTGTTCAAGTTTGACCCAGCAGACATCAAAGACTGTAGTGATATATACAAGGGTCAGGAGAAGGAGGATTTGGTACTTCCTCAGAGGTATAAATCTGTGAGGCCTTTATTAGATGCTGAGCTAAAGAAGTATGGAGGTGCCAGAACGGGTCATGTAGGACTAAACGAACAGCAGGCTGCATTTTTCCTGGATCTGGTCAATGCAAGTTTCATCAAGACTGTGTGTGAAACAGGATTCAATGCAGGTCATAATGCTTTAACCTATTTGACAGGGAACGAGGAATGTATGGTTTATTCATTTGACTATGGAGGATTCCGCTACTCTAAACCAATGTCCAGATTCCTCAAAAAGCACTTTCCCGGGAGACTGCAGACTATTTGGGGAGATACCAAAAAGACTGTTCCTAATTTCACCAAGAAGAATCCTCAAGTAAAATGTGATCTGATCTTTATTGACGGAGGTCACAACTACCCCGAGGTCAAGGCTGATCTGAGGAATTTGCGAGCACATGCTAATACAGACTTCCATGTTCTTATGGTGGACGACTACATGGGACACGGTATCAATAAGGCATGGACTGAAGAAATGACAGATCTTCGAGTCAAAGAAACATTTCATTGTCATACAAGAAAATATAGAAAATGGAGCCTCGGGGTAGGCAAATATATATATTGTAAATGTCTAAATCAAAACAAATACAACTGATTCAGGTTAAAGAACTTTATGCTAGGAATGGATATAAAGATTAACAAAATGGTATGCAGAAGGTTTATACTTCTAAACTTGACGTGCTCAAGTTATTTTCTGTCAATTCTGTTGGAAGCTAGAGAAGAGGGTTGGTGCTGCCCCCTCATGGCTTTTCTTTGCTATCAGCGTGACACCTGTCCTCACCAGAGTGGACTTACATTACAGCCAGACCACCTCTCGGACAATCTGCAATGCTACATACAACCTGATACAGGCCCAGTATTGGACCTCCCTTGTAACTTTTGACAGAAACCTCATCTTCAAATATTTGCTATTGACATGGAGCTGTTAAATGAAGAGGGTACTCTAACAATTATGTAATTAATGTAAGGCATTGTTCATTCTATGTGACATTATCCAAAATAATTATCAGGTAATTGTTTCCTTTTCACTAAGTCTAAAGCCTCAGGTGCATTCCAAATTCGACTCATATTCCTTGATTTTGAGGTTCATTTGGGGAACTAATGCCATGTGGATGTCTTATCTAGATGTTCTTGATTTCGCAAAAGAGTAAAGAAAAATCTTTCAACATTTCATGAAAGAAAAAACATAAATATGCATTGGACATTTATAGAAAAGGTTGTCCATGAAAAGCATCATAACTAATAGACCCAAGCAAGAGGAATGCATGTCTAGTCGGCTGCACTCTTGTCTATTCTCCTGAAAATGTGTGTATTGTTCATAGCCAGTACTAAGCGTCTTGCTACCAAATTAAACTAGCTGCGACACACAAACAAAATGTTTGCTTCAAGTGATAGGTACAGTTGATCAACATTTCTCACTACTTAATTTCGGAACTTCCTTGTAATTGAGTAGTCAGTATTCATGACATTGGTCAACTTGTAATGTTTAAACTCAACTATCCTCTTTTGAAATAATGAATTGATTTGATCCCCTTAACCTTGTTTATGAATTGAACACTGGTTTAGGCATAAAGAAAGAGATACAAAACACACATTTAATTCTGCTCCTTTCCCAACGCAACTATCATAGGGCAGGGTCTTGGACCATGAAGTAGAAAAGGTTGCTAAGAGCACTTCATGTTGCCCCAAGCAGCTCCACCTGTCACTTCATCCTGATTGAGGAGTAAGAAGTAAACTCATACACCACCTCCAGACCTTTGACATCAACGTAGAGGAATGAGGAGGCCATGGCTTAAGGCTCACCTCAGGGCCAGTGTTTTGATAATGTACTGGATAGACAAGGTTGAAAAAAAGTATGATATAATCTACTAAAAGAAATTCAAACACACCTTGGTTCGTATTGAAAGTATAGTCTGGTAATTAACTTAGGGTAATTAACCTGTATAGAATGAGACTCGATGTACTGTGTATAACAAAAGGGGTAACTATATAGCTTCATCTACAGAAATATTATTTGACTCTGTGTTAATCAGAGCGAGTTATTATCTGTTACATTCTGTAATATGTTGTAGTTAAGTACATGACTTAACTTTGTTTACTTCACCTCTATATTTTGACCTGGCTATTTATCTTTCACTTTTAGTATCTCAACATGTATGTAATGATTATCTAGCCTTTACTCAGAAAAGGGAGGAAAAATACACAATTAACCCTTTCACTTTAGTGGCCACACATACTAAATTCAGAATGTGCTTAGGCTTTTCAAAGAAGGCTTAAGACTGTTTAAGTGCTGCGCCTGTGCCCTAGAGCAGGACATCATTTCAGAGTTATCTATTCAAGACTACAACATAGTGTGACTTTTTTAACTGGAGAACACTGTGGGGTACATGTAGCTAAATAGAAACCAATATTAGTGGCCACTTTTTATTTTTACATATTAGGGGCTGATTATACCGACCAGTAGTGGGTCGCTCCTGACGATTATTCTAATCATAAGGGTCGTGAGCAACACTATAATGTTGTGCAGTGTCCCCCAGATGTTAGCCTTATGAGGTACACACAGTTACACAGAGTGTTCTTATGAGGTACACACACAGTTACATTGTTTCTTTATGAGGTACACACACACACAGTTACCGAATGGGTCTTTATGAGGTACTCTGGTGTTAGCCTTGTCAGGTACTCAGACACAGTTACACTGTACCTTCCTTTGAGGTACACACATAGTTACACACAGAGTCCTTATGATGCACACACACACAGTTTCACAGTGTGTCCTTACGAGGTACTTTGAAAGTACCTTATGAGGTACCTGAAAAGCACCTCATAAGGCCATCCTCATAAGGTGCTTCTCTCCCCGTAAATGGAGGTACCTCATAAGGGTACCTCACAAGGAATTTACCTCACAAGGACCAATTGTTGGGATGCATGTGTGTGGGTGTGTGTGTGTGGGTGTGTGTGTGTGTGTGTGTGTGTGTGTGTGTGTGTGTGTGGGGAGGGGGGTCACCTGAGGACAAATTTTCATGCAACAAGTAGCGATTACTGATTTTACCATTGAAATCCCCATAGGCGTCAAAACGCCTGAAACCTTATAGCTACTCATAAATACCTAGAACCCAGGGGCTAGGTGGTTGTTTTCAGGAAAAAATTTATTGGCGTCGGAAAGGGAATAGCGTCTTACAATGGTCCTCACAGTGCAAAATGAACAAGTCCCCTTTTCCTGGTCGCTACATGGTGCTAATATAACACGTTATGAATGTCACTTTGAATATATAGATTCATTTTCTGAGCATGATGCATCAATGCATCACTGTATGAGTGAACATGATATTATGACTCAAAATTGTTAAATGAATGAAAGTGCCATCTATAGGATCCTGCATCTATAAGCCACGTCCTCTTGACAATTTTTATCCCTGATCATAGGGTGGGCAGGAACCCAGGCAGGGGCCGATATATAATGCTTTATCATACATGTATAAACTATATTTTTTTTAGACTCATAATATAATTTAAAGCTTATTCCTGTGTGGCACTCGGTGTTGTATTACAAGCAGGAATTTACAGTACTTTGCAGTGCTTAAAGACCTAACATAATAGGACGTTCAGACTACAATGGCTTCAAATGCGGAGGTAACTATCACTCTAAAAAATGACTGTTGAATTTACCAGGCATCCACATAAAACTGAACAGTGAACGACTCCATTGTAATACAGTGAAGCATTGGTGTCTCTAAAATGATGCCCCTTGTCCCAAAGTTGTCACAGAGCCATCATTATTTCAAAGCAAGTTCTTTACAATGTACATACTGTTTTTGTGTCAACAGTAGATGACATCCGACCAAAGCTTTGCCTCCCTACCCATACAAATGTTTATTCATGATACTATACAATTTACAAAAGACGCCGGTGCTATGCCTTACTACCCTGCGGCTTTGAAAACATAAGACGTTTCATATCATGCAGCCTCAATCTTTGACAAGCAGCAGAAATGCGGGTACATCATGGTATACCTAGATGTGAGGTGCACATAATGGCATCAATAACTTCAATAATACTCTGTAACCGAGTGAAGAGCATGTTTGTACTATACACATAAAGACTATACTCAGGAAACACAACAAGTTTTAGACTCCAAGATTACTTCTTGGGTGGGTTGTTGCTTATGGTATTTTTCAGTAATCAAAGATTAAAGATGATAAGATGTTGAGATATCTGCATATCCATAGCAGTGATAGTAGCTATGCTGATTTCATGTTATCAGCAAATGGTGTCCTATTATAGCTTCTTCTAACCGCCTTTCCCCATCCAACCCTTCGATTTACAATATCGCAAAAGTGCCTCACTACCCTGCCACAAGATTTCTTTCACATCTCCTATGATGCAACCTCTTATTTTCGGCAAGTGGATAAATAGCCTGGGCATCAAGCCGTACTTGGATCTGATGTATCATTATGGTCCAGCTGATGTGCCACCCATCCCAGACATCCACGTTTGGACTCACAGGTTTCATGGTCCCAGCAGCAGATGTCAAAGCATGATGTGTCATGGACAGCGAGTGACTTTCCCGCTTCGGCAGGGACAGCAGCGTGCACACGCATGGTGCCCTTCCCTGCCTTGTCTGCTTTTGCTGAGACCATGATGAGACGGGCGGCGGCAATGTCTACGACAGGAACACAGACATAGTAGATGAGGCGGTCGAGTTGGTTTGCCTCGTAGACAAACTCCACTGCGTTCCTGATTATGTGGTCCCTGGCAACTAGGTTGTCTGCCTTACGCTTAGCAGCACTGCCAACTCAGCACGCGGGTGGTCCTTCCGGATTTTGTAGAAGATGGTGCGTCGACAGGCCAGGTTAGGGTTGGCTTCCTGGAGCTTGTCTGCCAGGGAATATACAAAGTACCGCAGATTCTTCTTTTGATGTTGAACACCATTGACAGTCTTATAGTCCTTCTTCCCTGCAAGCATGATCGAGTTCTATGGGTCTGTTAAGAACTCCACCACGCGCCTGACCTTTACTGTGTGTTTCACCGTGTGCTGGTGAGGCTTATTGGCAACCGTACGTTTGTCAAACCCCATATTCACTGCCAAGTCCTTAGCCTTTTCCTTACGGACTTAAGTGGCAGTGCTTGGCGGAGGGGGCTGATCTTTGTATGGTTGTCCAACTGGGTGATGCGTGGGAGCAAAAAACCTGGTGGATTGCTGGCTCAGCTGGTGTGCTGATGTCTCCACCGTCCAGTGGAACGCGCTCCTCCCTGTGCGCTACAGCCGGGGGTAGTTCACTGTCTGGTGCAACACGCTTAGACTTGCGTGCTACGCCGTGGGTTCGGGTGGCCTTGGTGAACTGGGCGCGCAGTTTGGCCACCTCCTGTTCTGCGACCTCTGCCGGGCCCACCAATACCCGTGTCTGGTAGTTGCGGTGGTTGGTTCTAGGTGTTGTTGTTTTTTGCGTTGTATACTTCAGGTTTGGTATTAGTATATACATGCAAACTGAGCGCAATGGATTATATAGTAACTAGGTCTTGACCTACTGGTAGACTGGAAGTGACCTAGTTTTAACCAATCAGAGACCTGGATTTGACTGGAAGTGACGTCATAAGGTCATGACCTAGTTTTTTCAACCAATCAGAGAGCTGGAATTGTCATGACATACTGACATGACCTAGTTGCATAAATTAAGTGAATTGTGCAATACCTAGGTTCGACCTACTTACAAATCAGAAGTGACGTCATGAAAACCTATAATGGCATGAACGCTCTTATAGAAAGTTTGAGCGCTCTTATAGCTCTTATAGTCGATCCATGTATTAATTTCTTACATATTCTTTGATAAATACAGTAATATGTTACAATTTATGGAATAATAAAATGGTATATATGGGCACCGCCAATGCTGTCATGAGTGTCTCAGCACCCAAAAAGGTTACATAAGTCACCACGCCATAACCTTCCGGTCGCTCTAGCGTCGCTCCTGAGCAATTTAGGTCAAATATCAAAGCATCTATGGAAACACCATAATTAGACAGTCAAAATGAGCCTAAGATCAAGGCGGAACTCCCATTATTAAGTAAGTTATGCCATGTAGACTAATTCACAGACGAACCAGCGCGAGTTAAGCACACAAAAAGCAGGCGTTCACAACTTCACATATTCAAGTCTGTTCAGGGGCAAAACGGCGGTTGTAATGGCGTAATTGACCGAGTTATGAGGGTCAGAACATGCCACAGCGACCAAGACAATGCGGGACATGGCGGCGTCCATGGGGGTCCTTTGTGCACCCAGTGACACATGAAAGACTCCCCTCAAACAATTGCAGAGTTAGGCAGATACCACTGCCTCCAGTCAGTCTGAGGGCCATCATCATCATCATCATCATCATCGTTGTTGTCGTCATTGTCGTCGTCGTTGTTGTTGTTGTTGTTGTTGTTGTTAGTATTATTATTATTGTTATTATTATTATTATTATTATTATTATTATTATTATTATTATTATTATTATTATTATTATTATTATTATTATTATTATTATTATTATTATTATTATTACCTCACAGGTGGAGTGGAACAGAACATTATACTTTATGAACAATTTTATATTTACTGTATGTGGAAATTACCTGCATATTAACATGTGTGATTGATATTTCCTATATGTTGCCTAAAGCTGAATAAACCAGTGATAACTGGAATTAACACTAATTATGAGAGCTTGATGATCTTACACTTTATATACCACTAGTCATATGATATTTCTCATATGACAACTTGATCATGCACAATTATTAGTATGACCAAGTGGTGGAGAACATCCTACTAAGATCCCAAATTTCACAGGCTCTCATAAAAATCAAGCTGGCACCATTACTAAAAACAATCACACACACAGTAAATCCCACTCCACCCACCCAGTGCCCTTGACACCATGTTCAATAAGGTCACCAGAGAGGTCTCCCACACATCAGTGAGGTGTCCCACACGTCAGTGAGGTCTCCCACACATCAGTGAGGTCTCCCACACGTCAGTGAGGTCTCCCACACATCAAGTTCTTATCAGTCAAGCTGGCAGAACAACACACAAAGACCTTACGCAGTCAGGGACCTGCTGAAGAGGTCTCCCTTCCACCTAGATCTAGGACACCCACAGGGGGCAACTCAACCTCCAATACAGCAGACCCACACTCAGTAGACCCCACACCACCCACCCTGTCTACTCAGGGAACAACCAGTTATCAGGGATCCAACATTTCCCAGGGATCTCTACAGGACGCCCAACTCAAGCTATCTACCTCTGAGGAAGAGGGATCTGCTTCAGGGGGTGGATCCATACCCTCATCTAGATCTTCCACCCCAGCACCTGCCTCTGATAGCCACTCCTCCAGAGACACATCTCCCATACCCTTCACCATGGACACCGATGAAGGCCCCCAACCTAATCAGACAGCTGAGAAGATAAGGGCCTATGAGAAGGCAATCCAAGATGCAGTTACTGCCCTAGAGACCAACAAGTCCCAGCAGGAGGAGAGGGAGAGGATCCTCATCCAACAATTGGCAGAGAGGAATGCGGTGATAGACACCCAGCAGAAGGCCATGGAAGACCAGCGGAAGGCCCTAGAGAGACAACAACAACAGATAGCAGATCTCATGAAAATGGTATCATCCCAGACCTCACAGCCTCCCACACCCACCACCACACCTGTTGTCACACCATCTGCCTCTGGATCCAAGGATGACATCATAATCTCCATGGTGTCCAACGTGACCAAGCCCATAGACAGACAACAACATGACGACAGAAAGATCAGGCAACATGAGGTAACAAATCCCAAATATTTTTCTCACCCATCACCACTCATGTCAACAGCATTATTTATTGATCACAAATTCCCAGAATATCTGAAGGACAAGTACAAAGTAACAGACAGTGACACCATGGTAACATATTTACCCAAGTACCTTGAAGGACAAGCACTGGCTTGGTTCGAATCCTTCAAGGAACTTTTTCTCTGTGTAGTAAGACAGGGGGGGCACGTCTGCGGTAAAATTCCCTCTTCACACCTAAGATGTAGTATCTGCCCATGTTGACAGCCTTTCGAAAATGGCGCCGCAGAGGGCTCAGGGGTCAAGGTCATGAACTTTAACTTCAATGAGGAGGGGTAAAAATAAACGCGGACCTAAAACTATGGTAAAAATACCGCAAAAAGGGTCCGTGTTCGAACACCTACTGGTCACCTACCCCTCCGCGTTCAAGGCAATAAAACCAGACTTAAAGTGGAGAGTGAGAGGGTCCGTTTTCTGAGCTGAAACGGTTAAAAGTCTGCATTTGAAGACGGAGGTCCGCGTTTGAACGCGGACCTCCGGGTTCATTTGATTTTTTGTAATAAAAGACGAATGAAATGGGAAAATTAAACGCGGACTCCGCATTTAATATACGGACCATATAATAAACGCGGTGAAATGGCCTCATGGAGGGAACAATCCATACAGAGAAAGAGTACCGTGTTGGGTCAATAATGACTTGTTGACGAATTAAGCAATTCAATGTTTGAAGTTGGGGGTAGCACCAACCCAGAACATCCTGCTCCAATGCCAAAAAGGGTAACGTTTGGAAAACTACCATACAACATACCCAGATCTGGGCTGCCAATTCTAGATTATAGCACCATGTCTCTCGACCACCACATACGCATAGCATAAGAGATGGGCATTTACAAAATATTTAGACATTAAGATCAGATATTAAAAGCACCAGGTTAGAAAATGGTATTGGTAGTCAGAGATACCTACCTACTGACCTTACTCTGGTGAAGGTTGGTTCAAACTGTCAGTAGAAAATCCCCAGGAGGTCAAAGAACTTTCAAACTTCAAAATGGACCAACCAAGAAAGAGGAAAAATGTAACTTTGCATGAGTTTGAGTTAACCTGATTGAGCTTGCTCAAAAGCTCACTCATACCCACGCCCAAACACCTCTGCTCACTCCATCCCTGCCCTTTGGCTGAGCGTACCTGGTTAAGCAGAATGGAAGTGTGAGGGAGGTCTGTACAACTGCTAAATGTAACAAAACTGATAACTGTTATAATAACACTTAGTGGTCAACCATTCAATTGATAACTGTAGCAAAAAATTGGTAAGTGTCACAAATTATGTGTTACAAAAGGCGGCTATCTGTAACAATTCAATTCACATTCAAATCACAGCTAAGTGTAACAAAACCTACATTTCATATCTAACTTGGCATATTGCATTAGCATAATGTTGAGTAAATAGACACAAGCTTCATGACCATATATTGCCTGTATGCTAAGTGTAATTGTAATTGTTACACTTATCAGTGTTGTTACACTTAGCTGCTAAGTGTTACAACACTGCTAACTGTTATAATAACACTAAGCAGTTAACCATCCAACTGCTAACTGTAACAAAACATTGTCAAGTGTACTTTCGGGGCTGTCATCTCCGAACTACTGTTACATCTCTGATCCTGTGATCGAAGCTGTCATCACCAGTCTAAGGCTCTTGTGGCCGTGACCACAGTATTGATATAGCCTACCTAATGATATTGTGTGGCCCTTAGCTTACAATGTATGTGAAGGTTATACACCTAGCTGAGATTTATGTGATGTTACAGATAGCACTTATTGTAACAGATAGCAGTTCCATGTCCCTTTACAGAATGATCTGAGTTTTGTTACAGTTAGCAGCAATTGTTACACATAGAAGTTGGATGCTTGTAACACTTAGCGATATTTTGTTACACTTAGCATTTGAATGGTCGACTGCTAAGTGTTATTATAACAGTTAGCAGTTTTGTTACGCTTAGCAGTTGTACAGTTAATATACCACATATTTTAGATATGGAAATTTCAGATAGTTTTACACTGTTATTTCTCAGGTATATGAATTATAAACCTGCCTAAAATAGAAGCCTGTCCCATTTATAAGCCTGATCAATCCCATTTGAAATCAATATAATCCCGTGATCCCAATCAGCAAAATGCAGGAAATCCACTTTTGTAGCAAAAAGGCCCCACACTGACTACCAAAATTATGCAGCAATAATTAATTCCACACTTTTCTCCTCCACAGAAACACCAAAAATGTTGACCAGAAGATTCATGGCCAAGTTCATGGAGATATTAATTGTGGCTGTAATACTAGTGGTAACCTTACGCATTTTGCCCCAATCCCAAAGTGACACTTATGTGGAGGATGTGAGTATCGTCAAGTTAAGAAGAACATTCAAACGGCCAGTGAAGTTTACCAAAGAAGAGATACACATACTTGAGAACGGGTTTAGAGACGGACAGCATCCGTTGTTACTGGAGTTTATCCGGACCCGCTGGATACATAAACCGTCACCAGGACCTTTGACGCTACACAAGATGAACAAGATGGACTTCTCACAACATAATCAATCTAGAATGGTGAATCATGAAATTTTGCATGGCAAAATCAGTAAGTTTGATTTGTTGTTTATTTTATTTTTTACATGAAAAAAAATTCTTTTCTTGTTAATTTTTTCAGAACGTTTCTTTTGTAATATAGATGTTAGTTTTAACAATTCATTTAAAAACCTTTTGAACATAAGAAAAACATTATTTTAACAAATTGCTATTTTCAAACATGGGATATGGATATATATGACCAATTAACATGAATCATCCAGAAGAAGGCTGGCAGGGGGGTCCAAAATCAAATAAGGACCAGCCTAAAAAGTTTTTGGGTACATATAGTATAGGTGTTGGGGCTTAGGCTCCATATATTTGGGTAGGTTAAATATTGTTTTGTGATCCAGGGAAGAGCGGCGAAGTTGCTAGGGTATCTGACGGGTGCCGGGTCTCTGACGGGAGCCGCCAGCACCACTAGGTGATGTTGGCATAGCTCTGTCCAATGGTGGAGGATGGGGTTGATCCTTACTGTGTGAAATACCTTGGTAACAAGGTCATTTATCATATATTACACATTAGTTAAATATGTTATATATATTATGGAGAAATGGACTGCTAGTGGGGTCTCTCACGGGAGCCGTAGGGTCTCTGACGGGTGCCGCAAAAAAACTACCCCAAATGTATCATTGGAGCACCCAAGGTAGGATATTAGGGATAGGCCCAATATTTTTTTGTATGCATATATAGACATGTTAAGGCTTTGCATGGTATATCTCTCTCATACCCCTGCTATATTGAAAATAGAGTAAGGGAGCCATGTTAGGGTCTCTGACGGGAGCCACGCGAAACTGCCCAAATACATTTCTGGCCCCAGTATAAAACATTATTTGGCTACATACACCTTTATGGTCTTAAAATTTTCCATTTGCTATGGGGGAAATACCAAAACAAATTGGGGGACCCAGTGATCTTTAATTTTTATTTTTTGCAACTTTGCAGTACAGATTTTTATTTTTTCTTATTGAAAAACCCTCATTTTGGGCACTTTTAGGCCCCCAGCTCTCTAAATATGCATCGTAGATAGGCAAAACCCATATACCACTTGTAGCTCTATCACATCCTGACCAGAATAAATGATAAAGACACATATATAACTTTGTTTGAAGAATTTATCAAAAGGGGAACAAGAACAGCCCACTTCTGGAAGATTCATGACAAATGGTCATATATATATATATATATATATATATATATATATATATATATATATATATATATATATAATATGTACACTTACCTTCCTACTTACCCCTGGGTCATTTTTGTCAATTATCAATGTTTTGCCAATAGTTCTATAGAACTTCTCAAATGATACTATAGAAGCCAAGTCATAAGCCAATATCTTTTGCTCTTTTTGGTCAAAATTGGCTTCTAAATCTTTGCCAAAGTCTACCACTGGCTTATGACTGGAAATTCAATAAAATAGTTTAAAGAGAAAATAGAGAAAATATTGCCCCAAAATCAACCTATAGCATTTTCCAGAGGTATACCCTGGCTTATGACTGAGGTTGGCTTATGATCGAGGTTTTACAATATGTGAAAGAGGAAATAACCACTTCATTATATGTATATTAGAACGGCACATGATGTAATATCTGGTTGAAGCTTTTCAGTATCAGTTGGAAGGAGTTATACGACTGACAAGTCATTTGCACAAAGCATTTATTGATGACGTCCCCTCAGTGCAACAAGGTTGCAATATTCTTTTCATATTACAGATACAAAATTGCATATGTCAATTTCTCAAGGGGTCTCTTTTAGAAATATTGTAATGCCTCATGTATAAGGTGCGGCTTGTACATGAAGTGCGCCTTATAGGATGAGAAAAACTTGAGGCTAAAATCTTTCCAATGCCCCCCCATATATTCAAACATTACTTTAGGCCATTTGGAGAGGTCTGAGCTACCCTTATAGGTTTTGAATATTGAAAACCCATTAGTTCATTAGAAAAAAAATTATTTCATTTTGAATTCTTCTAGCAAATCCATAAACTCTAGTTGCCTCTTTTAAGCAGTATGCGCCTTATACGCAAGTTAAAACAGTATTTGGAATATCAGAAAAAATGTAGTCTTCAAATTTACATGTGAACAAAGGTCAAAATGATAGAACTTAATGCTCAGGCTTCTACTTTCAGAGTTCCCTCAATGCATTTACTTTACCTTTTTTTTAAATCATAAAGGGTCAACTAGATTTTTTTTCTAAATTTTCATCTCTTTAAATTGTCAATGTAATAGAGAACATACCCATGTGGAGAAATAACTTACACATAATATGATTCAATTTTTCAGATGGCTTCTACATTGAATGCGGGGCATTTGATGGAGAGATAAGTTCTAACTCACTTTTCTTCGAACGAACTCTGAACTGGACTGGTATTTTGATTGAAGGCAACCCTGACTTGTTTGGAAAACTGCTTAACAAACACAGAAATGCCTACAGTATCAATGCCTGTCTGAACACTGTGAACGAAACTGGAAAGCAATTGTTTTATACTGTAAATACTGGACTTGGCGGTCTTGTGAACAAAATCGAGCATAAAAAACTAGCTGGGCAAAAGATGATATCAGTCCAGTGTTTTACTATTCAATCAATTATGATGGCTTTAGGCAAAACGCATGTTGACTTTTTCTCATTGGACGTAGAGGGGGCAGAATTTGATATTCTGCAAACAATCTCTTTTGCATATTTAGATATAGATGTGTTTTTGATTGAGTATATGGCCAGAGGTACTCCCGAAGCTATAACTGAGGCTAGAGCTAAAAGGATTATCCAATTCCTAACATCTAATGGTTATGAACTTGTAAAACGCACATTTGTGGACCTACTTTTCAGAAAGAAAAGATCATAGTTGAAGCAAATCAGATTTTTACTTAAATTTCAATATCTGTGCACCCGTACAGCTCATATAACTGAGCTACACCAATATCATTCTTTTTAATGAAGAAGAAATTTAAATCATGAAATCATCATATTCCCTGAGGTGGCATTGGTCGGATCGGGACACATTTACACACTGCCGTGCACACATTCTTTCTGACTGAATTGTACTGGTATATTTTGATCATATAGGGGGCTGGCTGTTTATGAGAAAAGCTTACAATATAGTATGTAAGAAAATTTATGGCCAATAAATACTTCAATAACAACAATAACTCGATTTATTATAGGCCCATTTGGATGGGACCAATGCCAACGAATCAGTTCCTACTCTACATTAGCACACATTTCATCCCTAAATTCATCATTCAAGATACTCTTATAGTTGGACCTGTCATAACCTAGTATTGATATGTCATCCACAATTTTAAAACCATGGAATATTCCTGCTAACACAAAGTCATCTGCTTGACACATTCACGGTGGTATTCTGGTGCTACCCTACAGGGTTTTAACTGGGACTGTACTGGACCGTTTTAGTGAGCACGAGAACAACAGTTGAGAACACAGACACCATAAACATCTATCATATTGTAATGGGTTCTGTTCTCCCCTTATTCGATTGGACAGACAAGTCAACAAGAGGAGGATTCGGGTGTATGCGAACAGGGTTTATTTCGGTTCGAATAACACAGGCACGGCTACCCGGAGGTAGCTCGGAGAGATTGTATGAGATACCAGATTCTTTGTACTAGGTTGGAGCACTTCGTACGGCGATGGTCTCATTACTCTGACATGGTGACTGAGCCCTGTCCTCCTCTTATAGGTAGAGACAGTGGCGCCCCCCCGTGCTTCTCTCACACCACCCGAACAGATGCTGCCACCTATCCGGGAAGTGGAGGGCGAAGCCTGGGTGGCTGACTCACCCACCGCGCCAAAGGACCATAATGTAATGTACATATGTATACCTCTACACTACCCCCACTAGATAAAACTCCGGGGATAAATAAACTATTTAACCAACAATGGGGTTATGCAATAGTTATATCATACAATAGAGGTTATTAACGTTATGGCTATGTGTCTTTGGACGACAATATGTGAACATATATATATAACTGGAAAGAAGTGATATTACATCGTATACCATATAGTAACAATAAGTTTATATCCGGAATGGGAAAATATATTATAATACAATATTCAATCGTCATACACCCTTTGAGAGTTTTTTTTTTTTTTTTTTTTACAAACATACTATGAATAGTTATCAACAAAAATGACATAGTCATTATAGTATATGGATACTATGTATTCATTCAGATCACAGATCCGTAATCACCATCCAGCGGAGATCAATAGAAATGAATACGGGTGAACACAGTCTTGTTAATCCAGGTGGTGGAACAGTCTAAGTGATAAGATATGTATATTGATATTATTGCTCTGATAATAGAGCAGTGTCCATTCCTGAGATGTGTAACTTGTGTATTAAATCCATGAGTCTATAGTATGTAAGATGATAGGGCAGCTACCCCAATCCTCTGCGGTGTGCTAAAGTTTTGTATATTAATATAATATAGTGTAGGAAACATAAGGACGCTATCCACGATTGCGTTATATGTTCCTATGTCTGTTATATTGAACAGTCCGAGTGTATCAGGAAAATATATATATATATATATATATATATATATATATATATATATATCAGGAATGTAATAACCATAGGATTATGACATACGGCACTATCCACGAGTGTGCCGTGTGTCTCCTCACAGATGCATAGTTCCTGTTGGATATCGGGTACATCCGTGTGCGGCTGTCCCTTTTACAACTAGGTTGTAGACATCATATGGTGAATATCAGACCCGGATGGGTTAGTAGTCCAGCCGGGGCGTCGGGAAATCATTCCTGGCGGGTCATCTGGTATCCTAATCCGAATGGGTGAAGGATACTGTACAGCTTACCGGATTACACCAATAAACTTACCGGATCCCTGAGAGGGGGCTGCGGTTACTTTTTACCGTATTTGTCCTTTAGTAACCGCAAGGCATGTTCCTTTGTGCCATCCCACTCATCGAGATCGACACCGAAGACTGTCATGAACTTACTGTGAAGTTGGACATTCTTCATCTCTTCCGCGTCCAATTTCTTCTTTAGGACGTGGACGGCACAATCCCATTTTTGTTGTGCTTTTTCCGCCAGGTCTTCCTGATACTTAACATCATCCTTGACCTGTTTCTCCACACTTTTTCAGCTTCTCGGAAACACATCAGAGTGTCATTAATCATCCCTTGATGGAATGCTATGGCCCTCTGACGTTGAAGTCCTTCCCACGCCTGGTAGATGGTGCTTTGGACTTCAGCCTTACCTTGTTCGCAACTGTCAAACCAGGTCTCTGCCCTTCCACAGCGAACAACAATTTTGTCTTTCGACGCTTTGGGCGGTTCCTTCTCCACCTTAGCGGGTGCTGGTGAAGCGTTTGGGTTAGCCTTTTCAGTACTAACCACAACTTTCGGAATAGGAGCAGGCCCGGATTGGTCTGGTCCCACGTGGACAAAGGGTACACCATCCGGAGTAGGAGGGAGCTGTACCTGCAATCCCAATTTCAGATAGTTCTGAATTTGTTCTTCACTGGTGAGAGGTTTATATGTTCCCCCAGCGATAGGACTGCCTGCCGCCGCAGACGGCTTCCGGCGCAGTTTACCCTTGTTACCGGGTGTCAAAACTTGACTCTCCGGGCCATGTGCTCCCAAGTCGGGGAACTGGCTGGAGTCGAGCTTGCTGGGTACGGCTTCAGCAGCGGCCTTATAGGAACTAGGCCTGCGGGAAGCGCCCCTTAACACCTGTGACGGATGTTTGAAGGTCACTTCTTTCGGAGACTTCTCCGCATCATGGTTGTCCAGCGGTGACCTTGATCGGTCCATCCGGAAGTGGCTTACATCCGGAAGTCTGGGGGATCCCTCCCGCCTGGCTTCTTTTCTGCTGCGTCCAGTTTGAACTGGCTTCCTTCCGGAGTTGCAGCACTCGTTCCACTCCTCGTCGTGGAGGTCCAGCTTACACCGACCTTTGGTGAGCACAAACCTCGCCACGAGCTTTTTCCCGTGCGTTGTATCCGTGGTGCCGAATGATTGATCACTCGGCTTCACGTTTGCCCAACGCTCGTTGTCCATTTTCTGGAACTCAGCCATGAGCTTTTTGTGCAGGGCCATAACTTGGTCTCGGGCTTTATTAAGTCCGTCAGCGTGAGCTGACTTACCGTGACAACATAAGTCACCCCGGCGTTTGTAGCTCACGCGTTTAGTGCATTTAGCACTTTTCTTGCCCTCGTCTGGATTACACGAGTACTCGGGGTGGTGGTGCATGTGATCCTCTACCAGATGACGCTGGAACCGGATCTGGGTATCCCAGATGCGTTCCTGTTCCATGTCACTCTTATCCATACAGATGGAGAAGGGGCATGTCTTGCGGGTCTTGGAATACCACTTATCCAAGGCCCAGCGCAGTTTCTTTTTCTGCACCTGTCTATAATATGTGTCGGAACAATTGTTCAATAAGAGCCAGATACTCTGGTACATCTTATTCGGGACGGGGTCGCTGTCGGTTAGACGCATCCAGTCCTCATCGTCGGAATTGCCATCCTTGTTGTACCGTTTCGGGCAGGCGTATTTTACCGTACCCTTTTTGGTGACACCAGTGACGCAGTCCTCCATGCTAGTAGGGATGCGGTCTTTAAAACCCCCTTTAGCATTAGCCCATCTGTCCGCATCGGATAGAGTTGGCGGGACTATGTTGTCGTCCGACTCATCCGAAACATTCGATTCGGAAACAGATTCCTCTACTTCCATAGATTCTACGGGTTCGGGGGCTCTGTTCCGTCGTTCAATGATGGCTGAATCCGGAAGGTTTTTAAGTTTCCGGAGTTCAGCCTTCCGCTGACATTCGGACTGGGTCTTAGTCGAGCTCCCGTCGTCAGAATCTGCGGGTGTTGGCTTTTGGCTTAGGAGTCGATTTTCCCGCACGAGGACTCTTAGATGAGGCATCCTCCCGTTTGCCGGTAACGACAATCTTTTTGATCGAAGGAGCAGTGGCGGCTTCGTCGTCCAGATGCTTCCTCTCACTCTCCTCATGCCTCGCTTTTGCTGCGGCTCGCTCATCCTCCATTTGTTCTCGGATGAGACGACAGATAAGTTCGGGTCGAGTCCATGTTAATAGGCTCGACTTCCGGCACTTTTCAATATCGGATTCCCGGAGGGTATAACCCGTAGACCAGGAATCAAACGCCTCCACGGCTCTCCGGTACTCATGGACAGTCAATAAAGACGTCTCGTGAGAGTCCGGGTTCGGGTAACGGTGGCTTTCATGTCGTACAAAAAGCCCGACCCAGTCCACCTGCTTGAAGTCCTCGATACCCCATGTACTACAATCAGGTCGTGGCATGAGGTTGAGCTCCAGGGTCATAGCAGCATCATGTACTGCCCTACGGAATTCTTGGTGGACCATAAGTCCCCGTGAAACCATCCGTAATCCGTCAGCCATTCCTGAGGGATTTCCAAGTAAACATGGTTAGGTATAACCTCCAGAATACTCCGTCGGACTTCCGGGTCAATCAGAATATGACGACCGTCTTCATCCGTCTTCATCTAGGTAGGGTGAACGAACAGGTACCTACCATCGTAAGATGGGTAGTAGTGTTCACTCACCTTGTGGCGCCCAAGGGTTCGAAATCCGTCATCCGGGTTTCCACTGCAGTCGTCCGCCCAACTGCTGGTTGTCAGGTTACCGGTGGCTTCACCGGATTCCCCCATCGTCTTGGGTGACGAATTCGGTACAGGAGGGCGATCCCCCCCTGCACTGTTGTCACTTGGAGAAGACGGTAGCGGTGAAACCGGTCTACTGTTCTTCCCCAAGTTGAAGTTCTCGAGATCATCGTCAAACTCCATCATTTCCTCCTCCCGCGGGGTAACCGGGGACAAAGACTGTGAGCCTTGTTCAGTGTCAGCATCCGGAAGTACGCTATCGGGAGTCAAGTGACCCGGCTCGCCGGACCGCTTTGACTCCGCCACGGTTTTCTCAGCCATACGCTGAGAAGACAACTTCAGGGGTAGATTTATTTCCTTCCCCGCCGAACACTCACCTACTTGGTGTTCATCCTCCTCCTGCTCCAGAGGGTTTCGCTGTTGTGGAAGGCACCAATCTGAACAGTTTATGGAGACACACCTGTTGTACGGTCTGCCTCCTCCACTCGTTCAATTCAATATGGCCGAATTCTCGCGGTTGACGTCACGAGAGGTCATACGTGAGTAGCCAATGTGACGTCACACAACACGTGCGATACATATAAACAAATAACAATCCATACAGTTCTGCCATTATCGCTCGTCTTCAGGAGACTCTCGAGGGATTCATATGGAGCCTTTATGGATAGTCTTTACGTATCCATCACATTTTTCGTCCAATACCAACTGGTACGTCCCCCCGGGAGTTATAACAGCAACCTGTAGCGAACCGTTAAACAAAAGGACAAAATATAACGGATTACAGGACGATACACTCGTTGTGTAACGGGTTAGGTCACTGCAGCCCTGGCAAGTCGTGGACGGCGACGGAGCACTACACCATCACCAGCTCCCTTATTCAACCTGGCAGACTTCCGAGCCTTTTCTAGGGATTTCGTAGCCAACAATTTCCCTTTCCTCTTCAGTCCGCCTGCACCCGTCGAGACGTTTTTTACTACACCGCGCCGAGATGGTGTTGGCGCTGGCCTTACGGTTTTACTCGGTACCTTTCTAGGTCTCCTGGGACCTCTACCTGGTAATTTCTTTAACTGGGGTACCCTATCCATATTAGATATGGATTTGGAACCTTCTCCATACTTCTCGTCAGAATTATCCCTTCCTAACCAAGGGCGTAGCCTATCTATATTGGACTTATACACCCTTTCTATATCGGATTGTATTAATACCGTACAATCGCTGATCACAGTAGTTACTGTAAACGGACCATCCCAATTGGATGCCAGTTTAACATGCCTAAGGGGTTCATGTAATCGTAAAACACGATCTCCGGGTTTAAAGTGTCTTATCTTTAAACCCGTATCGTATCCGGCCTTTTGCCAGCGGGCACTTTTATGTAATTCCAGACGAACTACTTCATATGCCTTTTTAAACCGGTCTCATAATGCTTCCACAAAAACTACCTGACAAGGTAATTCCAGATTCATTCCGACGACACCAAACACCAAATCCGCTGGCATTATTAAATCTTCTCCAAATACTAACAAATTTGGAGAGCAGTTAGTACTCGAATGAACGCCACGAGCTTTTTCCCGTACGTTGTATCCGTGGTGCCGAATGATTGATCACTCGGCTTCACGTTTGCCCAACGCTCATTGTCCATTTTCCAGAACTCAGCCATGAGCTTTTTGTGCAGGGCCATAACTTGGTCTCAGGCTTTATTAAGTCTGCCTGGTGTTGGGTCCCTAGATTTCTTTTGTTGCTGGGTCTAATCATCAGGGATCGGGAAATCTGCTGGGACTAGTAGTTTCTGGAAGGACAACTGGCGGCTGTTGGTGGGGGTGGAGGCAACAGGGATGAAGACAAAGTTATTTCTTGTGTCGCTGGACTTGGACCTGCTTTTGTTGCCTTCCTGAGATCTGCTCCTGCCTGGTGACTGATATCTATTCTTGGAGCCTGATCTGTTGTTTGAGCCGGATCTGGAGTTGTTATAACCTTGCTGATTTTGGTTGTATCCTGACTTAGATTAATCTTCATACTGCTTATTGTTGCCGTTTCCAGGGGGCTTGTTGTTATAACTGTTGTTATTGTTCTGGTCCTTCCTGGATCTGTTATTGTTGTTGTTGTTGCCATTGTAGCTGTTGTTCTTTTGCCCATTGTAGTTATTGTAGTTCATGGCGCACAAGTCTGAAGATTGGTTTGAGGCATGGGCTGCTTTGGCTGCTTCTATGACCAATTCTTGTCTTAATGCTGCTGTCTCGGCTTCCTTAATGCTTTTGGGGCTGTCTGAGAGTACAACATTTTTTATTTCATCCTTGAGGCCATTTATAAGATAGTCCACTTGTACAGACTCATCCAGGTTGCTGTTGGATAGCAATAAGGTCATATCTGCTATATATTCCTCTACAGTCTCTTTGGGTTGCTGTTTTCTGTTTCTATATCCTTTGATTATTGTGGCAGGGTCAGGCTGGTTGAACCTGCTGAGAAAGGCGGTATAGACTGCCTCAGTGTCATACATGATTGCTTTGTCAAAAATGTTTGTGAAGAACCATTGTGCTGCTCTGCCCTTTAAAAAGGTATACATACAGGATGCATGCATTGTCGGGCTGCGGGAATCTGGCTGCAGACCTGTAGGGCGAGGGCTTGTCAAAGGGTTCTGGTTTGTTGAAACAGCTTAGTTGAGCAGATGTGAGTCGCTCAGGTTCAAAACTCCTATATCCAGTGGGGGCGGAGAAATTGGATTGTCCTAGATTTGGCATCATTGGTGTGGACTGAGCTGCAGGGTGGTGGGCAGCTGCTTGGGCAGGTGGTGTGTTTGTAAACAAACCATACATTGGTATAGGGTTGTTGTAGGGCGTGTGTGCCTGGTGGGGTGTGTATACATGGTTGTAAACACTGCCTGAAAATGATGTGGCGGCTACCGGTGATGGACGAGTGGTAGGGGGCGCCATCTGGTGGGTCGTGGCCAAACTACAAAAACCTGCATGTGTCGCGCCTTGTTAGGTGGGCGTGGCACCTGTGGTTCGGGCTTTATTCTGGAAAAGGCTTGGGGGGCTGAGCCTGTACCCTACCGGTAATGATGTCGGCGTCCTGGTAGAGGTGCTCATAACCTGTGAAGGTTGGCCTGAGGGGGGTAGCCTAGTGTTGGTGGGTGAGAAATGGCTGTTTGGGCCTTGGTTGGTAGGTATTCTTGTCCTATCAATAGCCCTGAATATTTCAGTTCTCATTCCATCAATGTTTTTGTTGATTCTGTCAGACAGATTGGCTGACGCTATTTCAGACCTTCTCAGGACATCAGCATTGTCCTGAGCTGCTCTTTTCTGTATGTGGCCAATGTCATTTTCCAGGTGTGATTTCCAGGTGTCCATGTCATTCAATCTGTCATTTATCCTTGACAGTTGGCGGGAGGAGTCGTCTCCAATCCTTTTTTATTTCAGCAGACAATAAGTTCATTTGTCCTGTTAACAGGTTGGAGAGGGAGTCATTGACTGCCTGGGTGCATTCTCTGACTATGTTCCTCGTCATGTCATCCTGGTCGTACTCTGGGGGTGGGGCTGCAGTGGCCATGTTTTGATAGGCAGATGCTCTGTGCAGGTGGGGGAAGGTTACTTCTGTGTCTTCTTCAGAGGTGGATTCTGTTTGTAAGTGGGCGTGGAAGTGACTGCTTCTGTGTAGGATGGGAGTAGTGGCCACGAGTTCGCCTCTTCTAGCTGCAGAGTCCAAGCTTCTTTGAAGTCTGTAAAATACAGGTGTATTTGGTCTGTGAGGGGAGGATGATTGTACCCTTCTCCTGGGTCTATGGTTGGGGTATGGCCTCTCAAAGGATCTGGCTCTCGGTGGCGTGCTCAGGGATGAATTTGGTACTGGAGGTGTCGCCTTGTCTTCCTCAGAGGTAGAGTAGGAGTAATAAGGCCTAGGGTTGCCTCCAGGTGGGTTGCTATCAGGCTGTGGGTTTTGGTGCAGCCTTAGCAAATTGGTGAGATTGGAGCTGTCTTGCCACTGCTCTTCTAAAATACGGTTTATCCTGTCTAGAAAAACAGAGGGACTCTCACCACACTGGTAGCTTGGTGTAGCGCCGGTTGGTATCTGCTGTGCACGTCCTGTGTTGAGTCTGTTTTCTCTCCACCTGTGGATTGCTGAGTCTAGCCTGCTCCTCCAGTAATTGTCTGCTACAAATGGGTGGGCTTGGATGTCTGGTACAGTGAGGTTGTCCCAACTTAGGTCAGGTGTACACTGAGGATCAGAATCACTGCTGGATGAGGGTGACCGTCCAGCAGCTTCCAGGGCTTCCTGCAGGCTATTGGATCTTTCCTCTAGATGGCTATCTAGGTGGAGGTAACCAGGTGATTGATTTTCAGGCGTGTTGTATGTGGTACTTAATCTTAGGGGGTGGTGATTCTGAGGGTGAATAACCAGGTAGGGTGAGGTTTAAACCTGGTGGTGGGGCTCCTGCTGGTGTACTGGTGGGTGCACCTGTGTTGGTGTCCACTATGATGGACGAAAAAGGTAAGGTATTTGAACTCACAGGTGTTTGTTTATGTGTGCGTCTATGGGCTGGCAGCAATGGGTCCAGCTGGAGCGCGTCTGGCGAGGAGTCCATCGGGGTGGTGTACTGTGTACTGGTGGCTTCTTGCTGATCTCTGTCTGGAGATGTAGGGATACGTTGTGGGGCTAGCTCCTTTGGTAGGGTCTCACTGTTGTCCATGGCTCATGAGAGGTGGTAACTGTGGGATGATACGTGAGGGTTTTCCACCATTGTCAACGAGTCCGTAAATGATGAATAAGGATGAATACAGACGAATCAGGAATCCAGTTTGATATCCACTTTATTCATTGAAGTCCACGAGGTATAGTTGGTGATACAGTATAAAGGTGCCCAACAGTGTCCAAGCCTAGCCCTTGAGCCAAGGGCTTTGGTCTCACGTGAGTGTGTGAGGTATGAAGTATGAAGGTGGAAAGATGAGTGAGCTGCTCCCTCTACAGGTATTTATAGTAGGAGCTGCTCACCCAGCTCATCCTAAAAATAGTATCAGGTGAGCTAAATATAGTAACTGGGGAACTCCAGTGCAGGTATGTAGGGAGGATCCTAAACATAGCACTGGGTTCCACAGAGTTCAGTGTGGTTCTAAATATAGCTGCTGGGAATTCCCAGTATGCTGTGAGCTGCTCATGATCAATGGGCATGTCCTCCAGCGGGAGGAGTTGGTCTAAACATTGTCTGCTAGGAATTTCCAGCATGCAGCGAGCTGCTTGTGATTGATGGCATATCCTCCAGTGGGAGGAGGCGGGGTCACTGAGTGCAGTTGACACCGCCAGCCTTTGGTCTTTGGTATGGTTTGGCTTGTGGGTAGACTCGGACACTGGGTTACATGGTAGAGTCAAGGTGAAAAATAAATATGATAAGTACAATACCTATAACGGTCTACTGACAATACCGCTAAATGTCAAACTCATTTTCCACAAAACCCTGTATTTGTATCATAATACCCATAATTGTCAATGGACTTGGCAAAGCCTTATTTTTCTGCTTATTCTTCTCCCTTTACACTCATGCAGAGACGAGTAGGAATGTGGGGATTTGTCAATGGACCATTCTGGGTATTATAATTATTTTTCATATTTACTAATTTCTTCGCCATATAAAACCTAAGCTCTGCCCATGATCTACACTCAATAATCTCCTGCATTCCCCAACAGGAACCAGGATCCATTACTCATCACAAACACACTTCCTCCATGACACTCTGTGTCATAAGGTACAAGGATGTAATAACATTCCAACCTTATCTACACACACACAGTCTAACTGGAGGAATTGTGATCCACCTGTGGTGCCATATTTGGAATGAGAGGATATTTCACAATCTCCTCTCAATCCTCATTAACATAATCTACCCACAGGTAGCACTCTCTCTCTATGACACATGGCACTATTCTTTTGAGCCACATGTACAGAACATTTCACAACACTGTGAGCTGCTCAGGCCCTTAGTATATAAGGTAGCTTGAGCAGCTCCCAATCTATCTATTCTAAGCTATCTATTCTAAGATCATTTCTCCCAACTTACACCTTACACCCATACCTCGAACCTACGACAGGTTGAGTTATAGGATCGGAGGCAGAGCTTAGATCTTGGCAAGTGTTATCATTGTTACCACCTTTATGAAACACTCATGTCAGCTATGCAATAAAAGGATCAAATGAACTTCCCTGGATTCCGTGTATATTCACTTCACCACATGTAACCGTCCGTTGACACTGTTCTTTCCTCTGTAAACTAATCCAGTTCAATCATGATGAGTTTCTGTGTTATTATCTTCATCATCATCTCCATCCTCATCATCAGTGCTTATGGAACCAGGCGATTTCATTTCAGCCTCAGTGGCAGCACTAGTACCTGGTTTAGGGTCAGATTTTGCTTGTATTGATTTGACATCTTCATGCCTCTCTTTCACAGAATTGTCAGATTTATCTGTGCTATTATTGAGGATAGGCGTACTGTTCATATTTGAGATTTCAGGTAAGGTCAGTGAGTCATTGACCTCATGTAGCCTTGAGTTTGTGAAGTAGCTTCCGTCAATAATTACTCCAGATTCAACCAGCTTTGGTCTAAAACCCATTTTTACTGCAAGCCCACATACTCTTCTTTGGGCTCATCATGCTGTATCCACAGTTGGTCTTATTTACTGGTGTTTTCAACTTCCACTTGTTATCCAACGCAACCCTTTTGATCTTCATGTTAGAAAAACACACTTTAATTGGCGATCTCCGGCCTTTTCCAGTGTGTTTAATTTCTAAGATGTCATTCCAAGGGTCATAACTAACACCCATAGCGACACATAGTCCATCAAAGGTAGCATACAAGTTTTCACCAAATTGGTAGTGTATACCTTTAATAATGATGTTCCTTTCTAGAGTAGGCTGTGTATGCTTTACACCACTAAGCTGTTTGACTACACCTGCACACATACTTAACACATTCCTGGTGTCCTCTTTAGTACTGAGGCCTGTAGTAGATTGACCCACTTCTGGCACACTTAATTGTTTTGCAATCATACCATCAATGATTACCTGCTGTTACTGCACTTTCTCTCTTAGTGAATCAACTTCATCTAGCCTTTCAGTAATGTATTTGTCATCTCTTTGCACACTCTCCTGTAACCTCTTTGATACTGCACACTCTACTAGTTTATCAATGTCTAATTCATCAATTAACTGATCCTTTAACTGATCAATGTTTATAGGCTCCTCGTTATTCAGCCTTTGATTGATGTTTTCAATTTCATCTTTAAGGCCTTTTTGTGTTTCAGAATACTTTTGCATGTCTTTTTTCACCTCCTCCTTATATCATACATTAAAATCTGATGAGTAGTTTTTGAGATATTCTCTAGAATTCAATGTCCGAGAGTATCTGCTGGGAGGGTGTAGAATTGTTTAAAGTTGCTATGATACATATCGTTGCTACGTTAAGCACCACTAAAATAAGCGCTTTTAGTGGTAGACACCAGGAGGCTGCACCTACAGGCCCAGTATTAACCTGCAGGGCATTCCTGCAGGCCACTTTATAGTTAGGCCCTACCTATTGCTCTACACTCTAGTGGCAAAGCCACTAGTGTCTATATAAAACTGTAGTTCATGGAGTACTTACTTCCACATGTCTGAGTTACATCACAGTTGTCTATTTTTGCTGAAGAAAAGAACATGGCCATATAGTTCCTATCTTAAGATTATGCAAGATTTATTTCATAGTCAAAGAGAATATCATATCACATCCCCAATAGAATATGATAATTTTTGCTCAGTCAGGGGACCTTCTGATGATCTCATATATATCTATAAAAAAATATGCATCTTTGCATGCTTTAAACATGACGATATAAGTAGATAAACTATGTAGATTATATAGCCATGAAATAAATTCAATTATCAAATCCATTGTACACTAAAATATTGTAGTTTCCTCAATAGTCTAGGGTTTGAAGACTTTACCGGACCTGAAAACAAAATGTGAAATGTGAGCTGGAAATGTAATGCATTTTCATTCATAGAAAAAGCCAAAGTTTCAACTGAACACATACATATATGTTGACTACTAATCAGATAAAGGAGTAATAATATTCAGGGATGGGCTAATTCCCCTGATGGCATGAGAACAACGATGGATCCTCTGAGGATTCCCGCTGTTCCAGAGGTGCACCTCAAGGCTAAAGGTTAATATCAAAAATTGCATTTTTTCTTATAAAAAGTGTTCGTCAAGAGATGCTATGTTCATGAATCGTAGATTTGTAAGCGGCTGTACATGAAAAAAAGAAATGTGAGAAAATTGTGTACATGATGCTAATTTTTAAGTCAATGTACACAGGATATGGTCAGTATTGCTTACAAGATTAACAGATAGGTCCAGTCCATGAAACTGCACAGGTGCAAGTATCAGGAGCTGTACATATATGAATATGAAATTCTAATTCATCAGCATCAATATTATATTAAAAAAGTAGAATGGATAAAGTAAGCATAAACCTTGATGCCCCATTGATACAAAAATCACTAGCCAGGTCCGAAAGATTATGTCACATGTGAAATGAAGCTTGAGGTCAAGTACAAGCTACCATAGACCAAAAAAATAGTACTTATGTGAAAATTTAGGAATTTAGGAAAACTTAAATTTTGTATGTACTCTACCACTGATGGCATTTAACTTCAGAGCTACCCTGAAAACAGGGTTGGGGGGTTGGAGCCAAACTACCATAGACCAATAAAATAGTGCCCACTATGTGGAAAAGCCACCTTGTCAACAATCCCAGGAAAAAAAAGATATGTATGAGAACCTAAATGAACTTAGTCTCTAGGTATCAACTACATAGATGTCCTACATAGAATCATCTGTAAAGGTTATGTTCTGAATGAATTCCAGGAATGATTAGAACATTTTCATATGATTTTGGGAGCAAGGAAGTATCAAAGAAACCTCTTGATACATCTAAGCCAACTACATTATAAACCATAAAAGTATGTTAGATTTGAAACTACTTTCTCTGACGAGAAAAATAGAATAGCCATTTTCGAAACCCTGTCACAAGGATTTGAACACATGCTGTGAATCCCTTTGGATATGGAGGCAGGAATCGAACCTATGTGGCAAAGGAGCCAACCTAGGTACTGATGGTGATAGGAGGCACTTGTTTGGCAAGTCAGCATGACCTCCTTTTGCTACTATAGATGTCTCAATAAGAATATTCTAAGTCCGCCTATAAAGAAAATATGATTTTTTTCCAACATTGCACCATGTTAAAACACATATTCTGTCTAAACATTCACCCAATGTAACAAGGGCATTTTGATATCTTTAGACTTTCAATTTCTACCAATTTAAGTTTTTTAAATGTTCAATATCTACCAATTTGGTACTTACGAGTCTCACATGTTCTGCCAGTCCATCCACTGATGCATGAACAAGTTTGAGGGGCTGTGCAGGTTCCACAAAAGATTGACAATAAATATTGATAAGTCCAAAGTGGTCTGGTATGGTAGTAGTCATAAGTTAAAGAAGATGAAAGTACCTTCACTTGAAATTGGTACTACTGAATTAGAGGTGATTGAGAACTATTGTTACCTAGGCCTAAAAATAGATAAGACCTTGAGCTTTAATAGTGCATTGAAGGATCTTAATTCAAAAGTAAGCCATAGACTGTTTAGATTTAGTAAACTGAGGCACAATTTGACTGAAAATGTGGCTCTTACTGTCTATAAAACTACTATTATGTCATTATTTGATTATGCTAGTGTTGTATTTGATGGTGCAAATGAGGACTGTCTTAAAAAATTAGATCGGCTTCAGCTGAGAGGTCTGAAGATTGTATTTAGGGGTAGGAACTTGTCTAAGGCTGAGATGTATAAATTAGCCGATATACCAACTTTAAAGAGGAGAAGGGAGGTAATGCTACTGTGTTGCATGTTTAAACTTGCAAAGAATTCTGAATATGCCTTTTTAAACCGGTCTCATAATGCTTCCACAAAAACTACCTGACAAGGTAATTCCGGATTCATTCCGACGACACCAAACACCAAATCCGCTGGCATTATTAAATCTTCTCCAAATACTAACAAATTTGGAGAGCAGTTAGTACTCGAATGAACGCCACGAGCTTTTTCCCGTACGTTGTATCCGTGGTGCCGAATGATTGATCACTCGGCTTCACGTTTGCCCAACGCTCATTGTCCATTTTCCGGAGCTCAGCCATGAGCTTTTTGTGCAGGGCCATAACTTGGTCTCGGGCTTTATTAAGTCTGCCTGGTGTTGGGTCCCTAGATTTCTTTTGTTGCTGTGTCTAATCATCAGGGATCGGGAAATCTGCTGGGACTAGTAGTTTCTGGAAGGACAACTGGCGGGTGTTGGTGGGGGTGGAGGCAACAGGGATGAAGACAAAGTTATTTCTTGTGTCGCTGGACTTGGACCTGCTTTTGTTGCCTTCCTGAGATCTGCTCCTGCCTGGTGACTGATATCTATTCTTGGAGCCTGATCTGTTGTTTGAGCCGGATCGGGAGTTGTTATAACCTTGCTGATTTTGGTTGTATCCTGACTTAGATTAATCTTCATACTGCTTATTGTTGCCGTTTCCAGGGGGCTTGTTGTTATAACTGTTGTTATTGTTCTGGTCCTTCCTGGATCTGTTATTGTTGTTGTTGTTGTTGCCATTGTAGCTGTTGTTCTTTTGCCCATTGTAGTTATTGTAGTTCATGGCGCACAAGTCTGAAGATTGGTTTGAGGCATGGGCTGCTTTGGCTGCTTCTATGACCAATTCTTGTCTTAATGCTGCTGTCTCGGCTTCCTTAATGCTTTTGGGGCTGTCTGAGAGTACAACATTTTTTATTTCATCCTTGAGGCCATTTATGAGATAGTCCACTTGTACAGACTCATCCAGGTTGCTGTTGGATAGCAATAAGGTCATATCTGCTATATATTCCTCTACAGTCTCTTTGGGTTGCTGTTTTCTGTTTCTATATCCTTTGATTATTGTGGCAGGGTCAGACTGGTTGAACCTGCTGAGAAAGGCGGTATAGACTGCCTCAGTGTCATACATGATTGGTTTGTCAAAAATGTTTGTGAAAAACCATTGTGCTGCTCTGCCCTTTAAAAAGGTATACATACAGGATGCATGCATTGTCGGGCTGCGGGAATCTGGCTGCAGACCTGTAGGGCGAGGGCTTGTCAAAGGGTTCTGGTTTGTTGAAACAGCTTAGTTGAGCAGATGTGAGTCGCTCAGGTTCAAAACTCCTATATCCAGTGGGGGCGGAGAAATTGGATTGTCCTAGATTTGGTATCATTGGTGTGGACTGAGCTGCAGGGTGGTGGGCAGCTGCTTGGGCAGGTGGTGTGTTTGTAAACAAACCATACATTGGTATAGGGTTGTTGTAGGGCGTGTGTGCCTGGTGGGGTGTGTATACATGGTTGTAAACACTGCCTGAAAATGATGTGGGGGCTACCGGTGATGGACGAGTGGTAGGGGGCGCCATCTGGTGGGTCGTGGCCGAACTACAAAAACCTGCATGTGTCGCGCCTTGTTAGGTGGGCGTGGCACCTGTGGTTCGGGCTTTATTCTGGTAAAGGCTTGGGGGGCTGAGCCTGTACCCTACCGGTAATGATGTCGGCGTCCTGGTAGAGGTGCTCATAACCTGTGAAGGTTGGCCTGAGGGGGGTAGCCTAGTGTTGGTGGGTGAGAAATGGCTGTTTGGGCCTTGGTTGGTAGGTATTCTTGTCCTATCAATAGCCCTGAATATTTCAGTTCTCATTCCATCAATGTTTTTGTTGATTCTGTCAGACAGATTGGCTGACGCTATTTCAGACCTTCTCAGGACATCAGCATTGTCCTGAGCTGCTCTTTTCTGTATGTGGCCAATGTCATTTTCCAGGTGTGATTTCCAGGTGTCCATGTCATTCAATCTGTCATTTATCCTTGACAGTTGGCGGGAGGAGTCGTCTCCAATTCTTTTTTATTTCAGCAGACAATAAGTTCATTTGTCCTGTTAACAGGTTGGAGAGGGAGTCATTGACTGCCTGGGTGCATTCTCTGACTATGTTCCTCGTCATGTCATCCTGGTCGTACTCTGGGGGTGGGGCTGCAGTGGCCATGTTTTGATAGGCAGATGCTCTGTGCAGGTGGGGGAAGGTTACTTCTGTGTCTTCTTCAGAGGTGGATTCTGTTTTAAGTGGGCGCGGAAGTGACTGCTTCTGTGTAGGATGGGAGTAGTGGCCACGAGTTCGCCTCTTCTAGCTGCAGAGTCCAAGCTTCTTTGAAGTCTGTAAAATACAGGTGTATTTGGTCTGTGAGGGGAGGATGATTGTACCCTTCTCCTGGGTCTATGGTTGGGGTATGGCCTCTCAAAGGATCTGGCTCTCGGTGGCGTGCTCAGGGATGAATTTGGTACTGGAGGTGTCGCCTTGTCTTCCTCAGAGGTAGAGTAGGAGTAATAAGGCCTAGGGTTGCCTCCAGGTGGGTTGCTATCAGGCTGTGGGTTTTGGTGCAGCCTTAGCAAATTGGTGAGATTGGAGCTGTCTTGCCACTGCTCTTCTAAAATACGGTTTATCCTGTCTAGAAAAACAGAGGGACTCTCACCACACTGGTAGCTTGGTGTAGCGCCGGTTGGTATCTGCTGTGCACGTCCTGTGTTGAGTCTGTTTTCTCTCCACCTGTGGATTGCTGAGTCTAGCCTGCTCCTCCAGTAATTGTCTGCTACAAATGGGTGGGCTTGGATGTCTGGTACAGTGAGGTTGTCCCAACTTAGGTCAGGTGTACACTGAGGATCAGAATCACTGCTGGATGAGGGTGACCGTCCAGCAGCTTCCAGGGCTTCCTGCAGGCTATTGGATCTTTCCTCTAGATGGCTATCTAGGTGGAGGTAACCAGGTGATTGATTTTCAGGCGTGCTGTATGTGGTACTTTGGAGACCACCTAATCTTAGGGGTGGTGATTCTGAGGGTGAATAACCAGGTAGGGTGAGGTTTAAACCTGGTGGTGGGGCTCCTGCTGGTGTACTGGTGGGTGCACCTGTGTTGGTGTCCACTATGGTGGACGAAAAAGGTAAGGTATTTGAACTCACAGGTGTTTGTTTATGTGTGCGTCTATGGGCTGGCAGCACTGGGTCCAGCTGGAGCGCGTCTGGCGAGGAGTCCATCGGGGTGGTGTACTGTGTACTGGTGGCTTCTTGCTGATCTCTGCCTGGAGATGTAGGGATACGTTGTGGGGCTAGCTCCTTTGGTAGGGTCTCACTGTTGTCCATGGCTCATGAGAGGTGGTAACTGTGGGATGATACGTGAGGGTTTTCCACCATTGTCAACGAGTCCGTAAATGATGAATAAGGATGAATACAGACGAATCAGGAATCCAGTTTGATATCCACTTTATTCATTGAAGTCCACGAGGTATAGTTGGTGATACAGTATAAAGGTGCCCAACAGTGTCCAAGCCTAGCCCTTGAGCCAAGGGCTTTGGTCTCACGTGAGTGTGTGAGGTATGAAGTATGAAGGTGGAAAGATGAGTGAGCCGCTCCCTCTACAGGTATTTATAGTAGGAGCTGCTCACCCAGCTCATCCTAAAAATAGTATCAGGTGAGCTAAATATAGTAACTGGGGAACTCCAGTGCAGGTATGTAGGGAGGATCCTAAACATAGCACTGGGTTCCACAGAGTTCAGTGTGGTTCTAAATATAGCTGCTGGGAATTCCCAGTATGCTGTGAGCTGCTCATGATCAATGGGCATGTCCTCCAGCGGGAGGAGTTGGTCTAAACATTGTCTGCTAGGAATTTCCAGCATGCAGCGAGCTGCTTGTGATTGATGGCATATCCTCCAGTGGGAGGAGGCGGGGTCACTGAGTGCAGTTGACACCGCCAGCCTTTGGTCTTTGGTATGGTTTGGCTTGTGGGTAGACTCGGACACTGGGTTACATGGTAGAGTCAAGGTGAAAAATAAATATGATAAGTACAATACCTATAACGGTCTACTGACAATACCGCTAAATGTCAAACTCATTTTCCACAAAACCCTGTATTTGTATCATAATACCCATAATTGTCAATGGACTTGGCAAAGCCTTATTTTTCTGCTTATTCTTCTCCCTTTACACTCGTGCAGAGACGAGTAGGAATGTGGGGATTTGTCAATGGACCATTCTGGGTATTATAATTATTTTTCATATTTACTAATTTCTTCGCCATATAAAACCTAAGCTCTGCCCATGATCTACACTCAATAATCTCCTGCATTCCCCAACAGGAACCAGGATCCATTACTCATCACAAACACACTTCCTCCATGACACTCTGTGTCATAAGGTACAAGGATGTAATAACATTCCAACCTTATCTTTACACACACAGTCTAACTGGAGGAAGTGTGATCCACCTGTGGTGCCATATTTGGAATGAGAGGATATTTCACAATCTCCTCTCAATCCTCATTAACATAATCTACCCACAGGTGGCACTCTCTCTCTATGACACATGGCACTATTCTATTGAGCCACATGTACAGAACATTTCACAACACTGTGAGCTGCTCAGGCCCTTAGTATATAAGGTAGCTTGAGCAGCTCCCAATCTATCTATTCTAAGCTATCTATTCTAAGATCATCTCTCCCAACTTACACCTTACACCCATACCTCGAACCTACGACAGGTTGAGTTATAGGATCGGAGGCAGAGCTTAGATCTTGGCAAGTGTTATCATTGTTACCACCTTTATGAAACACTCATGTCAGCTATGCAATAAAAGGATCAAATGAACTTCCCTGGATTACGTGTATATTCACTTCACCACATGTAACCGTCCGTTGACACTGTTCTTTCCTCTGTAAACTAATCCAGTTCAATCATGATGAGTTTCTGTGTTATTATCTTCATCATCATCTCCATCCTCATCATCAGTGCTTATGGAACCAGGCGATTTCATTTCAGCCTCAGTGGCAGCACTAGTACCTGGTTTAGGGTCAGATTTTGCTTGTGTTGATTTGACATCTTCATGCCTCTCTTTCACAGAATTGTCAGATTTATCTGTGCTATTATTGAGGATAGGCGTACTGTTCATATTTGAGATTTCAGGTAAGGTCAGTGAGTCATTGACCTCATGTAGCCTTGAGTTTGTGAAGTAGCTTCCGTCAATAATTACTCCAGATTCAACCAGCTTTGGTCTAAAACCCATTTTTACTGCAAGCCCACATACTCTTCTTTGGGCTCATCATGCTGTATCCACAGTTGGTCTTCCTTTACTGGTGTTTTCAACTTCCACTTGTTATCCAACGCAACCCTTTTGATCTTCATGTTAGAAAAACACACTTTAATTGGCGATCTCCAGCCTTTTCCAGTGTGTTTAATTTCTAAGATGTCGTTCCAAGGGTCATAACTAACACCCATAGCGACACATAGTCCATCAAAGGTAGCATACAAGTTTTCACCAAATTGGTAGTGTATACCTTTAATAATGATGTTCCTTTCTAGAGTAGGCTGTGTATGCTTTACACCACTAAGCTGTTTGACTACACCTGCACACATACTTAACACATTCCTGGTGTCCTCTTTAGTACTGAGGCCTGTAGTAGATTGACCCACTTCTGGCACACTTAATTGTTTTGCAATCATACCATCAATGATTACCTGCTGTTACTGCACTTTCTCTCTTAGTGAATCAACTTCATCTAGCCTTTCAGTAATGTATTTGTCATCTCTTTGCACACTCTCCTGTAATCTCTTTGATACTGCACACTCTACTAGTTTATCAATGTCTAATTCATCAATTAACTGATCCTTTAACTGATCAATGTTTATAGGCTCCTCGTTATTCAGCCTTTGATTGATGTTTTCAATTTCATCTTTAAGGCCTTTTTGTGTTTCAGAATACTTTTGCATGTCTTTTTTCACCTCCTCCTTATATCATACATTAAAATCTGATGAGTAGTTTTTGAGATATTCTCTAGAATTCAATGTCCGAGAGTATCTGCTGGGAGGGTGTAGAATTGTTTAAAGTTGCTATGATACATATCGTTGCTACGTTAAGCACCACTAAAATAAACGCTTTTAGTGGTAGACACCAGGAGGCTGCACCTACAGGCCCAGTATTAACCTGCAGGGCATTCCTGCAGGCCACTTTATAGTTAGGCCCTACCTATTGCTCTACACTCTAGTGGCAAAGCCACTAGTGTCTATATAAAACTGTAGTTCATGATGTACTTACTTCCACATGTCTGAGTTACATCACAGTTGTCTATTTTTGCTGAAGAAAAGAACATGGCCATATAGTTCCTATCTTAAGATTATGCAAGATTTATTTCATAGTCAAAGAGAATATCATATCACATCCCCAATAGAATATGATAATTTTTGCTCAGTCAGGGGACCTTCTGATGATCTCATATATATCTATAAAAAAATATGCATCTTTGCATGCTTTAAACATGACGATATAAGTAGATAAACTATGTAGATTATATAGCCGTGAAATAAATTCAATTATCAAATCCATTGTACACTAAAATATTGTAGTTTCCTCAATAGTCTAGGGTTCGAAGACTTTACCGGACCTGAAAACAAAATGTGAAATGTGAGCTGGAAATGTAATGCATTTTCATTCATAGAAAAAGCCAAAGTTTCAACTGAACACATACATATATGTTGACTACTGAATCAGATAAAGGAGTAATAATATTCATAGGGATGGGCTAGCAATTCCCCTGATGGCATGAGAACAACGATAAATCCTCTGGGGATTCCCGCTGTTCCACCTCAAGGCTAAAGGTTAATATCAAAAATTGCATTTTTTCTTATAAAAAGTGTTCGTCAAGAGATGCAATGTTCATGAATCGTAGATTTGTAAGCGGCTGTACATGAAAAAAAGAAATGTGAGAAAATTGTGTACATGATGCTATTTTTTAAGTCAATGTACACAGGATATGGTCAGTATTGCTTACAAGATTAACAGATAGGTCCAGTCCATGAAACTGCACAGGTGCAAGTATCAGGAGCTGTACATATATGAATATGAAATTCTAAATCATCAGCATCAATATTATATTAAAAAAGTAGAATGGATAAAGTAAGCATAAACCTTGATGCCCCATTGATACAAAAATCACTAGCCAGGTCCAAAAGATTATGTCACATGTGAAATGAAGCTTGAGGTCAAGTACAAGCTACCATAGACCAAAAAAATAGTACTTATGTGAAAATTTAGGAATTTAGGAAAACTTAAATTTTGTATGTACTCTACCACTGATGGCATTTAACTTCAGAGCTACCCTGAAAACAGGGTTGGGGGGTTGGAGCCAAACTACCATAGACCAATAAAATAGTGCCCACTATGTGGAAAAGCCACCTTGTCAACAATCCCAGGGAAAAAAAAGATATGTATGAGAACCTAAATGAACTTAGTCTCTAGGTATCAACTACATAGATGTCCTACATAGAATCATCTGTAAAGGTTATGTTCTGAATGAATTCCAGGAATGATTAGAACATTTTCATATGATTTTGGGAGCAAGGAAGTATCAAAGAAACCTCTTGATACATCTAAGCCAACTACATTATAAACCATAAAAGTATGTTAGATTTGAAACTACTTTCTCTGACGAGAAAAATAGAATAGCCATTTTCGAAACCCTGTCACAAGGATTTGAACACATGCTGTGAATCCCTTTGGATATGGAGGCAGGAATCGAACCTATGTGGCAAAGGAGCCAACCTAGGTACTGATGGTGATAGGAGGCACTTGTTTGGCAAGTCAGCATGACCTCCTTTTGCTACTATAGATGTCTCAATAAGAATATTCTAAGTCCACCTATAAAGAAAATATGATTTTTTTTCCAACATTGCACCATGTTAAAACACATATTCTGTCTAAACATTCACCCAATGTAACAAGGGCATTTTGATATCTTTAGACTTTCAATTTCTACCAATTTAAGTTTTTTAAATGTTCAATATCTACCAATTTGGTACTTTCGAGTCTCATATGTTCTGCCAGTCCATCCACTGATGCATGAACAAGTTTGAGGGGCTGTGCAGGTTCCACAAAAGATTGACAATAAATATTGATAAGTCCAAAGTGGTCTGGTATGGTAGTAGTCATAAGTTAAAGAAGATGAAAGTACCTTCACTTAAAATTGGTACTACTGAATTAGAGGTGATTGAGAACTATTGTTACCTAGGCCTAAAAATAGATAAGACCTTGAGCTTTAATAGTGCATTGAAGGATCTTAATTCAAAAGTAAGCCATAGACTGTTTAGATTTAGTAAACTGAGGCACAATTTGACTGAAAATGTGGCTCTTACTGTCTATAAAACTACTATTATGTCATTATTTGATTATGCTAGTTTTGTATTTGATGGTGCAAATGAGGACTGTCTTAAAAAATTAGATCGGCTTCAGCTGAGAGGTCTGAAGATTGTATTTAGGGGTAGGAACTTGTCTAAGGCTGAGATGTATAAATTAGCCGATATACCAACTTTAAAGAGGAGTAGGGAGGTAATGCTACTGTGTTGCATGTTTAAACTTGCAAAGAATTCTGAATATCTAGAGAATGAACCAAGGCAGCCTGGTTTAAGATCGGATAACAATGTAAAGTTTAAAGAATACACTGCTCAAAATCATGGTTACAATAAATCACCGATGCATCGTGGTATAACCTTATGGAATAATTTAGGGAGCTGGTATCAGCACAGTAAAGATAAGATTATATTTAAAAAGCGATTATCTGGCATAACTGACCTGACTAAAGTCAGTAAGAATCCTGTTAACATGGATGATTGATATGTTTTACTGAGGGAGCTGTTGTAATGACTACCCCCTCGTGTAAAGTAGGAGCTGTTGTAATGACTACTCTTACTGGACACTGAGTATGTTGCCTAATCTTGGAAAATCTAGTAATGGTTGTCGTATGGTTATCGTGTGCTGCAATGTCATTGTTTGTGGGAGCTGTTTCAACGACTACACCCATTGACAATCTTTACTGCTTATTTGCCGGAGTCACTTAATAACTACATACTTCAAATCTTGTATTGTCTTACTCTATACTAAATGTAATATGTAATGAAGCATGTGCTAGAGCCCGCTTTACCCTGTTATCCGCTGTGTCACTGTTGTGTGGCCATTAAGTCCTATGGTAGTCTTGTTTTTGTGTACATAATACATATTTTCTCTACCTGTTTGACCTCATTTCATCATGTACATTCATATATGTCATAATGTGAAAATAACTGGATTTGTAACAGATGAATTGGATGAGGAATCACCTTTATTGTCATTATCCACTTTTGTTAAATGGTGTCGGACAATAAAATTAATTTTCAAACCTCAAAAAAAAAAATTTAGAACAATTGGTACTAGTGTTTACAGCATTGATACCAATGCAAAGGAAAGAGATTGTACCAAAATGTCATGCATTCAATAATTTGAAATATTTGTCTTCTTTTATCATTGCATAATACACTATATGGAAAACGTTTCAGGCACTCTTTTCAAGTCAGCAGATATAATGAAACCCTGTTGAGGTATTGATCAGTTGCTGTTCCTGAAATATGTAAATAAACACCTTGCAAGGTGGTTATGAGGTCTCTCGTTTTGACAAGTAGTATACTTGTGAGGGCTTTTTTTCTGAGTTCCATGAAGCACAGTATCTTTGTAAGGACTCGTTGATGAGATATTAACCACAACTACTATCTAAGCCTATGTTCTGCGTGAAGTCTAGAGGTCTAGATGGTGTGATGTAATCTGTTGCAAATCTTGTGAGTACTCTACAGATAAATCACAACTATTATAGTGTTTTTGTATTACATGTTGCGATGTTATCTCTTACAAATCTTGTGAGAAGTCTACAGATAAATCACAACCATTTTATCATGTTCATTTCAAATGATATTATGATGTAATCTGTTACAAATCTATGAGAAGTCTACAGACAAGTCCCAATCATTTGATTTTTTTAAAAATGTATTCTCTGTCTAAAATTCCTAGATATTAGATGTTAGATTTCTCACTGATATCACTCTCAGTGGAATCAAAAGATTACTGAAGTAAACAGTATACTTGTGAGGAATTTATTCTGAGTTCCATGAAGCACAGTATCTTTATGAGGACTCGGTGATGAGATATTAACCACTAATGGTATCCACGCCTAGATACATTAAAATATTATTGCATATTGTGAGGTGTGTATTTTACCTTAAATAATCTGCTACATGAAGTCTAGAGGTCAGGAATGTGTGATGTAATCTTTTACAAATCTTGTTAGTAGTTTACAGATAAATCACAACTATTGTAGTGATTTGGTATGACATGTTGCGATGTAATCTGTTACAAATCTTGTGAGGAGTTTACAGATAAATCACAACTATTTTAGTTTTTTGTATTACATGTTGCGATATTATCTGTTATAAATCTTGTGAGGAGTTTACAGATAAATCACAACTATTGTAGTGTTTTGGTATTACATGTTGCAATGTTATCTGCTACAAATCTTGTGAGTATTTTACAGATAAATCACAACTATTATAGTGTTTTTGTATTATATGTTGCGATGTAATCTGTTACAAATCTTGTGAGGAGTTTACAGATAAATCACAACTATTATAGTGTTTTTGTATTATATGTTGCAATGTTATCTGCTACAAATCTTGTGAGTATTTTACAGATAAATCACAACTATTATAGTGTTTTTGTATTACATGTTGCAATGTTATCTGTTACAAATCTTGTGAGGAGTTTACAGATAAATCACAACTATTATAGTGTTTTGTATTACATGTTGCAATGTTATCTCTTACAAATCGTGTGAGTACTCTACAGATAAGACCTAATCTTTTTATTTTAGTTTTCCAGTTTTTCTATGTCTGAAGTTCTTAGATATTAGATTTCTTACTGATATCACTTTATCGGTGAATTCGAAGATTACTAAAGTCATTAAAAATGTTTACAACATAATCCTTGCTTTTGTTTTGCTATTTCATGAGGTATACCTCTTCCGGTTAACCCTTTGAAGGCCCTAAAAGTCCCTTAAAATCTTTTTTCATTGGCGAGCTGGCACTAACCATGCAAGCCCTATTATTGAACAAAGTCCACGACATAATGAAGTGATTTTGATGTTTGCTCAATATATCAGCTCAGTCAATCAATATGAGTAATTTTGTTATTTGATGTCTAATATCAATCTATGCAGTGTTTTCAAAGTAATGATGACATGATATTTGTGGATCAACATGGTAAACATGCCCACGCACCACGAGGGGGTGCGCGGGCATACCTTTTACTGTGTTGATCCACATATAATACAAATGATTTTGATGAATACAACTGATGGACTAATACAGACTAAATGTCGTACAAATAATGACACGGTATGAGTAAAGCAAAAAAATATTGACTAGCTCATGATAAAGCATAGCACAACTAAGGACAAAGTATGGACTATAACCTGCAAGAATATAATAATAAGGTATGGCCTCTATACACTTGGTTAAGCTAATACAGAATGAAAGTTAACCTAACAAGACTATGGAACTATAACAAGACTAAAACTTTGATATCACATGCCAGTTTCATTATGATATAAAATCATGTAGTACACATTAAAGGGTAGGACTGAAAATATTGAGAACTGTTGAATACCGTTTTATACCACGATTCCGGCACTTCCGGTGGGTTTATATGCAGTTTAGCCGTGCATTATTCTGCATATACCACCCATGTGCATTTTTGAAATTTTTGGTATATACTTTTTCGGTGTCAAGTTGGAGACGCTGGCGGACATAGAAATTTAGCCTCGCCATAGTTTCAATGTGAAAAATCGTCCAAACTCGTATCAGGATTGAACCCCGGCCGCAGTGGTGGTAGGCGAAGGCCTTAGCCATAGCGCCACACTGAACGGTGATGAAATCCAATGCGAACATAAATAAGACCTTGACCGGAGAGATACCGAATGTTCACACTCACTTTTCGTATGAAATCCAACCATGACATGTTATAATATTAAAATCCCAAGAAGTATTTGATCCATAGACGAGTAATGCGTGCTAATTTTCTCCATTTTCTTCAATATAAATAAGAATCCATTGATTTTCCCAACGTACGCGAGTAGCGGCCCGGTTCGCTCTGTGCGAAGCCATTGTTTTTCTTCCTTGACCTATATCCACATCCGGGCCACTGACACACTTTCGCCGAACAAGGAGGCGGGTGGGAATGGCCGGACCGCGACTCGCGTACGTTGGGAAAATCAATGGATTCTTATTTATATTGAAGAAAATGGAGAAAATTAGCACGCATTCCTCGTCTATGGATCGAATACTTCTTGGGATTTTAATATTATAACATGTCATGGTTGGATTCCATACGAAAAGTGACTGTATACATCGCGGTACCTCTCCCGGCAAGGAACAAAAACAATGGCTTCGCGCAGAGCGGCCACGGGCCGTGTCGCTAGCACTTCCAAAATGTCTTCGCCTGGCTATATTCTTTGGATTTCAGGTAAGAAATTGATACAAAATGGAGGAAATGGTGGTATAAACCTATTAGGTGATGCATATCGGGGCCCCACGGGCTGTATATGCTGTATATACAGCCCTAGGTCCCCGATATGCATCATCTATTAGCTTAGTATACCCAGGGGCAAAAGTTTCCATTTATAAACCAAAAACCAAAAACATCCATTTGAGTATAAAATATCTGCATAACACAAAACATTCACAAGTCGACTCTCAAATGGAACAATTTTCCGCTTATATACTTGTTTCACTCTCCAGGTAGAGACTGTTATCACTATCAGAGCTGCAGTCACTAAAAACATGACCTATGTCATTTTCATACAGATTCTCAATACGACCAATTCTTGTCTTGAACTTAATCTTATTTTCTGACTCTTGAACCTGGGAACTAAGATCGTCCAACTACCCCTATATAGAGAACAACATTTTAAAAATTCACTTTTGAGGCTGGGTTTGTACTTGAACCACATATGTCTGTTTCTCCTACTGGCTCTACCTCCTCAAATAGTGGAGCCACTATGTTTACATAATGGCCTCAATATGTCACTGGTATATTGCTTGAAAGGGGTTGTGGTTAAAAATGGAGATGCATTTTTGACTGCAACCCACTAAGATCAGCTGTTTATTTAAGGCAAATTGATTGCAGCTTGGCTATTTGCTAAGATCACTGGATTGTCAAAACTGCTTCAGATCGTCAATTATATTAAAATTAGCCCCTGTTCTTAGTGTTGGCCTAAGGTCCTCTATTCCAAGTAGAATCCTGACATGTAGGCTTGAGGTCCTCTGTTCTAACTAAAATCATGACATATGGGCTTATGATCCTCTATTCCAACTAAAATCATGACATAGGGCTTGAGGTCCTCTCTTCCAACTAAAATCATGACGTATGGGCTTATGGTCCTCTCTTCCAACTAAAATGATGATGTATGGGTGTATGGTCCTCTATTCAAACCAAAATCATGTCATAAGGGCTTGAGGTCCTTTCTTCCAAGTAAAATTATGATATATGGGCTTATGGTCCTCTATTCCAACTAAAATCATGACATAGGGCTTAAGGTCCTCTCTTTTTACTAAAATCATGACGTATGGGCTTATGGTCCTCTCTTCCAACTAAAATCAGGACTTATGGGCTTATGGTCCTCTCTTTTAACTAAAATCATGACGTATGGGCTTATGGTCCTCTATTCCAACTAAAATCATACCATAGGGCTTGAGGTCCTCTCTTCCAACTAAAATTATGACCTTATGAGGTACTCTACGGGAATGGGGATACCTTGTGAGGTACTTCATCCTTGTGAGGTAACCTCACAAGAAAATGCCCTTATTTGGGCATTTTAGGTTATAAAACGAATTTTCAGAGTTTTTGAGTCAAGACCTCACAAGGCATTAAGTGTGTTTAATATTGTGTTTAGGTGTGTTTAGTAAACACAGTCAAACACAGTATTCTAAGTGGTTCCACACACACTCACTAGGTGGCTCTTCTGTGCCATGGTAGTTATCCCACCTGCTGTCCTGCCTCAATACCTCATAAGGGCACCCCAGGCAATATAAGGAAACACACCATCAGGTTGTCTATAGATAAACGCTGTATCAGACTACCTCCTGCACTAGATAATTCTGACATGTATACTGAGGGCTACTAACTTGCCATACTAACATGCCCCATTTGTTAGATATGGGACTTACATTCTATCAAAGTTATCCTGCAAAAGGTGGATGTTAAGAGTCTCTAAGTTACAATGGTATCAATTTTGCCTGGTTTAACTACAGTTATTAGTCAATCTACAACAATATATCCACATTCTCTCCAAACAGCAGGCTGTCTGGAATTATAATACAATATTTGATGAATATGGAATGCAGTAGTTGCAGAATATTTTTGTTGTCCTTGTATTTTTTCAGTTTAACTAGTAACATCAACCTTTGAGTATTTATTTAACACACCTGTGTGTGATGCCCTATATTGATATAACCTCACAAGGAGTTATATATAATTGTGTGTCTAACATAGATAGGATTGCAGTGTCTGTCTAACATAGATATAGAGAGATAACCTTTCAGTAAGATGACCTTTATTACTGTTTAGGACAAAAATGTGAACCTCACGATCCTATTCATCATGTCAATTAACCTCACCATCCTATGAATCCATTTCAGACGCACATAGTACAAAGGTACTCCTTATGAGGTCCTATCCATATCAGACACACACAGTACAAGGGTACTCCTTATGAGGTACTATCCATATCAGACACACACAGTACATGGGTACACCTTATGAGGTCCTATCCATATCAGACATACACAGTACAAGGTAATCCTGATGAGGTTCTATCCATGTCAGACACACACAGCACAAGTGTATTCCTTATGAGGTCCTATCCATATTAGACACACACAGTCCAAGGGTACTCCTTATGAGGTCCTATCTATATCAGACACACAGTACCTGGGTACTCCTTATGAGGTCATATCCATATCAGACACACACAGCACAAGTGTATTCCTTAGGAAACCCTATCCATATCAGACACACACAGTACATCAATACACCTTATGAAGTCTATCCATATCAGACACACCCAGTACATGGATATTCCTTATGAGGTTCTATCCATGTAAATCTGTCCATGTAGGGTCAAGGAAGGATATATAAGACACACAATTATGCACAACCTGTTCTTATGAGGTACTTACAATGTAGGATTATGAATATTACTTGAAATCTAGAAATCCTTTTTTTAATTTTAGCTATTGATAATGCCCATAGGTTGAAGGAATAAACATGCCCCCATCATAGTAAAGCTAACTAGCTGCAGTTAAATGAACCCAGCATACTGGGTCATAATACCAATGTTTATCTAATTAATGAGTGGCAGATGGTCTTTGGGGAAGGAGTGAAGTTTCAACTATCCCTCTGCTGGCACTGAACCTCATAAGGGCAAAGATACACACACACACAATGCATTTGTAAACAAGCACTGAGAGGGTGAAAAGGGCCATATCATAGATATTATAAGACTAACAAGCTTGCTGACAGGATCATAAGAGCAAAAAGTTTTCAAATCCTAATAGCTCTACACACATTCATTTATCCATTCACAGCTTTGTACATTCTTAGAAAACATAAAATGTGTTTTTAAGTCAATTTGATTTTTAGTTAAAGAAGGACATAAAGTGCATCTCAGGTATGAGCATTGTGGTGTTTGATGTTTTGTCACTAATAGACACAGAGGGGGTTTTGTCAATTTTGGGTTCAGACACACCAGATATATCTAGGTTGGCCCTGTGAGGTTGTATCCATGTAATATTCACACACATAATTTTATATAGGTCACCTTTGTGAGATCTCCCCAAATGTCAGTTATAAAGTTGATCTTACTTAAGTTGTATTCTTGTAAACTGAAACCCTGGTTACTATGGTAACTAGGTCATCTCTGCTGTAGTGTGATGTTTATCTGACTAATGATTGCCAGATGTTCTCTGGGAGGGGAAGCCTTCACTCTACCTCATAAGGAGAAACACTCCATCTTAGTGAGACACACATATTTCTGTACATAATTCTACACAAAGCTCTATAGACAATATTTAAGGGATGATGTGCAATGATCTTTCATCTGACCATGGGAACATCATATAGATGGTATATGAGTTAGTGTCAGGAAAAAAGTGTACAAATGCCAAAAAAACATGGTTTTGGCCTTTAGCCATAGAAAAGAATATGCCTATCCTATCTATTTATATCAGTTTGGGTGGATGTTGGTTGAAAATATTTGCTACGCTCAGTTGAGTGTAGAAATTTACACACCACATAAAAAACCTTGTAAGGGGTTGAAATTGGTATCAAGATTTTAGCTGTCAGTCCAACGGTCCCTGATTTATGCATGTTTCAATGAAAGAGCAGGAAAAACTGTGAAGACAGATAAAGACAATGTCTTCAGTCTTCACCATCTTTGGGTTTAAGTTTAATCTATAGAGTGTCAAGTTATATCAATTATGCAATGTTACTTTTGGAATTCCAAGCCAATTCCAAATCTTGAGGATTGGTTATTTTGAGCATGGGTAATTTCAATGCCTCAGGATACCCAATTGTGGGGGAAAGAAAGTGGATTGGTTATTTTAAGCATGCTTGCTACCATGTCCAGTAGGCAGGTTTCCCTCCAAAGTGCATGTTTCATCAAAGACAGCTGGAAAACTGTTGATTAGAGATGAGTACATGAAATGGGTGAAGGTCATTATGAAAAGTGGCCCCAAATATGATACAGCCTTTGGCCATCCATATAGAGTGTTTTATTTCAGTTTTTTTGCGCACTGCAAAAATCAAGTTTATCTATTTTGCAATGTTATGCTTGGAATTCCAAGCCAATTCCAATGCCTCAGGATACCCAATTTTGGTTTGTTCCCCTGATCACCAAACATGAATGGAGGGTGGGGAGTTTGTTATATGTGACATGATCTACGAAAAAGGCCCTTAGTGCAGGGTGCTTTAAGGTCCCTATTCCCAGTACATGTTCATAACATATATAGCCTATATGCCATCAATGTCTTTGTGAAGACCCATAGCTCTTTCATATATCATTTTAATGTCATACACATTTTAATTGATCAGCCATCTTTATGTGCTTATGAGATAGAGACGTCATTACAACTTTCTTACTGAGTCTGTTAAGGAATCCTTTAGGTCAAGTCTTTTCAAATGCACCTGTTTAATTTTTCCTGTTGATCCTCACAGAATTTCCTGCATTTACAGACAGATCCACCTGCACCCACCTTTTTATAGCAATATTCACTCGAGTGCAAGACAGCCATCTGACGTCAGTGTCATGACCTTAGTGGGCCATGGGGCTGACTACTACATTTAAATATCTCAGATATTGTCAAGAAATTGTCCATTACTTTTTGAAAAATAATTTTTTTTTACATATTTTTTTTTTCATAAAAGGAGTGATCCAGCATATTAGTCATTATGATGCTGTCATGAAGTTCTGGACCTGCCATTAAAGTCCCAGAGCATCATGCTGATGCTCTGGGACAGTATCGACCCCATAGCGTTGGCATGAGTGTATCCACACACAGTTACTAAATGAGTCCTTCTGAGGTACTCTTATGTTAGCCTTGTCAGGTACACAGACACAGTTACACTGTATCTTCACATGATGTACACACACACAGTTACACACAGAGCCCTTATGAGGTACACACCAGGGTAATTAACCTGTATAGAATGAGACTCAATCTACTGCGTATAACAGAAGGGGAAACTATATACATGTAGCTTCATCTACAGAAATATTATTTTATTCTGTGTTAATCAGAGCGAGTTATTATCTGTTACATTCTGTACTAGGTTGTAGGTAATTACATGACGTGAGTATGTTTACTGCACCTCTATATTGACCTGGCTATTCATCTTTCACTTTCAGTATCTCAACATTTATGTAATGGTTATCTAGCCTTTACTCAGAAAAGGGAAGAAAAAGACACAATTAAGCCTTTAACTTTTGTGGCCACACATACTAAATTCAGAGTGATTAACAAGTTGAGGCTTTTCAAAGAAGGGTTATGCCTGTTTAAGTACAGTGCCTGTGCCCTAGAGCAGGGCATACTATTATTTCAGAGTTATCTATTCAAGACTACAACATAGTGTGCCTTTTTTAACTGGAGAACCCTGTGGGGTACATGTAGCTAAGAAGCAGCCGATATAAGCGGACACTTTTTATTTTTTACATATTAGGGGCTGATTATACTGACTAGTAGTAGGTCGCTCCTGACAATTATCCTAGTCATACGGGTGGTGAGCTACAGTATAATTTTGTGCAGTGTCCCCCAGATGTTAGCCTTATGAGGTACACACAGTTACACAGAGTGTTCTTTTGAGGTACACACACAGTTACATTGTGTCTTTATGAGGTACACACACACACAGAGAGTTACCGAATGAGTCCTTATGAGGTACTCTGATGTTAGCCTTGTCAGGTACACAGACACAGTTTCACTGTATTTTCCTATGAGGTACACACACACAGTTACATTCAGAGTCCTTATGAGGTACACACCAGGGTAGTTGACCTGTATTGACTTGATCTACTGTGTACAACAGAAGGGAAACTATATAGCTTTGTCTACAGAAATATCATCTGACTCTGTGTTAATCAGAGCAAGTTATTATCTGTTACATTCTGTGCTAGGTTGTAGTTAAAGACCCCACTGGACTATATGAACTGCATGCCACACCCCTTTCTAAATGCCCTCTGTGCCAGCTGATGTACACAAGTAAGCAATGTATCCAAAGATTACTAAGGACATATCTAATTTGTGCTTTTCTAAAATTGCACAAGTATGAGTGAACCTAAGGCAAATGATGCTATCTAAAATTTATTTCATATTGTTAGCTTATATTCAGGTAATAGCAGATGTAAATTCAAATCTTTCTACACAGAAAACTGTTTGTATATGTGAATGACAGGCAGACACAGAGTAGTCCCCCCTGATTGGTTATTCACTAACAGTACCAGTTGTATGGTATACAATATCACAGACATACACAACACAATGTGGATGCCTGAGACTGGGCACAGCCTTATAGAAATCTGCTAATTTCTAACTAAGGACTACAGTTGATTTGTCATGTTCACACACCTAAATATATGTGGTAGCATGAGGTGAATGGTGTAAATTCTAAAATTTGTCATTCTGGTATAATGGCTGTTTAGAAGATAACAGCTTGTTGTTTTAGTGTCTAGATTCAAACCTAACTGCTACTTTTCTGGTCTGTGACCTCTGACCCTGGAGGTGTCAACACTTTAGGGTGAAATACACCACATGTCTCAGGGCCCTGCATGGTCCCTCAGCCTCCCCTCCTTGACCGATCATATGTCCCCATATGCAATACCGGGGCATTGCGAGGTGGGCAGTGTCCCCCAGATGTTAGTCTTATGAGGTACACACAGTTACACGGAGTGTTCTTATGAGGTACACACACAATTACATTGTGTCTTTATGAGGTACACACACAGACACACAGTTACAGAATGAGTCCTTATGAGGTACTCTGATGTTAGTCTTGTCAGGTACACAGACACAGATACACAGTGGGTCCTTATGTGATACTCTGATGTTAGCCTTGTCAGGTGCACAGACACAGTTACACTGTATCTTCCTATGAGGTACACACACAGAGGTACACACAGAGTCCTTATGAGGTACACATCAGGGTAATTGACCTGTATTAACTCGATCTACTGTGTATAACAGTAGGGGAAACTATTTAGCTTCATCTACAGAAATATTTTTTGATTCTGTGTTAATCAGAGTAAGTTATTATAGATCTGTTACATACTATTATTTCAGAGTTGTCTATTCAAGACTACAACATAGTATGACTTTTTTAACTGGAGAACCCTGTGGGGTACATGAAGCTAAAAAGCAGCCGATATTAGTGGCCACTTTTTATTTTTACATATTAGGGGCTGATTATACTGACCAGTGTTGGGTCACTCCTGACAATTATCCTAGTCATACGGGTGGTGAGCTACAGTATAATGTTGGCAGTGTCCCCCAGATGTTAGCCTTATGAGGTACACACAGTTACACAGAGTGTTCTTAGGAGGTACACACACAGTTACATTGTGTCTTTATGAGGTACACACACACACACAGTTACTAAATGAGTCCTTCTGAGGTACTCTTATGTTAGCCTTGTCAGGTACACAGACACAGTTACACTGTATCTTCACATGATGTACACACACACAGTTACACACAGAGTCCTTATGAGGTACACACCAGGGTAATTAACCTGTATAGAATGAGACTCAATCTACTGCGTATAACAGAAGGGGAAACTATATACATGTAGCTTCATCTACAGAAATATTATTTTATTCTGTGTTAATCAGAGCGAGTTATTATCTGTTACATTCTGTACTAGGTTGTAGGTAATTACATGACGTGAGTATGTTTACTGCACCTCTATATTGACCTGGCTATTCATCTTTCACTTTCAGTATCTCAACATTTATGTAATGGTTATCTAGCCTTTACTCAGAAAAGGGAAGAAAAAGACACAATTAAGCCTTTAACTTTTGTGGCCACACATACTAAATTCAGAGTGATTAACAAGTTGAGGCTTTTCAAAGAAGGGTTATGCCTGTTTAAGTACAGTGCCTGTGCCCTAGAGCAGGGCATACTATTATTTCAGAGTTATCTATTCAAGACTACAACATAGTGTGCCTTTTTTAACTGGAGAACCCTGTGGGGTACATGTAGCTAAGAAGCAGCCGATATAAGCGGACACTTTTTATTTTTTACATATTAGGGGCTGATTATACTGACCAGTAGTAGGTCGCTCCTGACAATTATCCTAGTCATACGGGTGGTGAGCTACAGTATAATTTTGTGCAGTGTCCCCCAGATGTTAGCCTTATGAGGTACACACAGTTACACAGAGTGTTCTTTTGAGGTACACACACAGTTACATTGTGTCTTTATGAGGTACACACACACACAGAGAGTTACCGAATGAGTCCTTATGAGGTACTCTGATGTTAGCCTTGTCAGGTACACAGACACAGTTTCACTGTATTTTCCTATGAGGTACACACACACAGTTACATTCAGAGTCCTTATGAGGTACACACCAGGGTAGTTGACCTGTATTGACTTGATCTACTGTGTACAACAGAAGGGAAACTATATAGCTTTGTCTACAGAAATATCATCTGACTCTGTGTTAATCAGAGCAAGTTATTATCTGTTACATTCTGTGCTAGGTTGTAGTTAAAGACCCCACTGGACTATATGAACTGCATGCCACACCCCTTTCTAAATGCCCTCTGTGCCAGCTGATGTACACAAGTAAGCAATGTATCCAAAGATTACTAAGGACATATCTAATTTGTGCTTTTCTAAAATTGCACAAGTATGAGTGAACCTAAGGCAAATGATGCTATCTAAAATTTATTTCATATTGTTAGCTTATATTCAGGTAATATCAGATGTAAATTTAAATCTTTCTACACAGAAAACTGTTTGTATATGTGAATGACAGGCAGACACAGAGTATTCCCCCCTGATTGGTTATTCACTAACAGTACCAGTTGTATGGTATACAATATCACAGACATACACAACACAATGTGGATGCCTGAGACTGGGCACAGCCTTATAGAAATCTGCTAATTTCTAACTAAGGACTACAGTTGATTTGTCATGTTCACACACCTAAATATATGTAGTAGCATGAGGTGAATGGTGTAAATTCTAAAATTTGTCATTCTGGTATAATGGCTGTTTAGAAGATAACAGCTTGTTGTTTTAGTGTCTAGATTCAAACCTAACTGCTACTTTTCTGGTCTGTGACCTCTGACCCTGGAGGTGTCAACACTTTAGGGTGAAATACACCACATGTCTCAGGGCCCTGCATGGTCCCTCAGCCTCCCCTCCTTGACCAATCATATGTCCCCATATGCACTACCGGGGCATTGCGAGGTGGGCAGTGTCCCCCAGATGTTAGTCTTATGAGGTACACACAGTTACACGGAGTGTTCTTATGAGGTACACACACAATTACATTGTGTCTTTATGAGGTACACACACAGACACACAGTTACAGAATGAGTCCTTATGAGGTACTCTGATGTTAGTCTTGTCAGGTACACAGACACAGATACACAGTGGGTCCTTATGTGATACTCTGATGTTAGCCTTGTCAGGTGCACAGACACAGTTACACTGTATCTTCCTATGAGGTACACACACAGAGGTACACACAGAGTCCTTATGAGGTACACATCAGGGTAATTGACCTGTATTAACTCGATCTACTGTGTATAACAGTAGGGGAAACTATTTAGCTTCATCTACAGAAATATTTTTTGATTCTGTGTTAATCAGAGTAAGTTATTATAGATCTGTTACATACTATTATTTCAGAGTTGTCTATTCAAGACTACAACATAGTATGACTTTTTTAACTGGAGAACCCTGTGGGGTACATGAAAGCTAAAAAGCAGCCGATATTAGTGGCCACTTTTTATTTTTACATATTAGGGGCTGATTATACTGACCAGTGTTGGGTCACTCCTGACAATTATCCTTGACCAATTATATGCCCCTAAAAGCACTACCGGGACATTGCGAAGTGGGCCTTTAAGTACATGATGTGACTATCTTTACTGCACCTCTATATTTTGAACTGGCTATTTATCATTTACTTTCAGTATCTCAACATTTATGAAATGATTATCTAGCCTTTACTCAGACAAGAAAAATGTGGCTGTGACCATGTGCAGAAGTTGCCACAATCTATCAACCCAAATTTATCACAAGTTATTGACAAAACATACTTTGTCCACAGTGCATGGTAACAAAGTGTTCACAAAATACAGTTTGTCCACCAGATATATTAACAAAGTGTCCACAAATAACATTTTGTTCACAAGATACAATTTATCTATATGGACATTGTGATAGTTTGTGTGAAGAATATGTGCTCTGTGGATATCTGGTAACACATTCTGTGGTTTTGTGTGGCAAAGGGGGTATTTTTAACATTACACTCTGCAAATCTGGTATGCAGACAACCTGGCCTTGCCATGAAGGAAATGCTGTGTGTTAACTAAAGAATTTGATAAAAAATCCTAATAGCAATTGCAAATGATGCCAGCATCTATAGGGATTTTATGTAAAATGTGATTTTTGAAAATGGTTACAAAAAAAGCAAATGATGGATCTGAATGGGTGTAACTCTGTGCAAGGTCAAAATGAACTAGTCAAATATCTTGAACAAAGAGATCAGGTGTATTAAGGTTTCAGCCGTGGGTATTACTGGCATGGGGGATATAACTGGCACCCTAGCATTGCGCAGCTGATTTAGCAATATGCAAATGAGCTTTTAGATATTCTTTTTTTACTTCAAGCCCATTCTTTAGACCTTTCTCTCCCAGCCTATGTGCAGAAAAGTGAGAAAATCAGGTTTGTAGGTCATGATATTTCCCATTGATTTTGTAGTTACTGATTCACCAACCAGCAGTAATGAGGTTTTATGGCTTTTGCTAAGTTTGTGCTCAACTTGATGCCAATGTTTACTCCATTCAAATTGAATCGCGGAACAACCTTAGGGATATTTCTCATACCTAAGAATGTCATTTGCCTCCCAAAACATTCAATTTGAAATTAATGTAAAAAAATGGTGGATTTGATAGGGGGTACCAGTAATAACAACAGATCCGCTTAGTCGTTGGTATTAATGGCACCCTATCATTCTGCTGTGTAGTTGATATTGTTTCAGGGTACGTACTGCATGTTTTCTCTCCATTTGTCACTGTACTCTACATGTTTCAGATTACCAAGGTTCCTTTTATACATTCTTGTTTTGTTCTGGAGATATAGGGTATTTAAGGAATAAGGCACATAGAAGAGTTTTGAGTTCAAAAATAGTTATTGGTCAATCAATCATAATCACATATGTTGTTCATGATGGCCAAAGGTGAATACGACATTAGCAGAAGTAGTATGCAGAAGGGGAGTAGGTGTGCATCTATTACCCAATAAAGACTGGGGGTTACACTCCCTCCCCTTCAAAGTGGCCTTATTCCTGTTATAACAAGGTGTCAAAAGATACCACTGCCCTGCATTATTAAATCATATAAATTCATGGCTACCAAAATAATTGCACAGCAGACCCATTAGAGGAGCTGTGCATTCATTGGACTGCCATGCCTATATAACCCAATATATGCATGGCATGGAAAAATCCCTGTCCAACCACATCTCTAATCACTATAATTGGATTTCAAAAAGTGCAAGTTTCACATAATATGAACAATATTTCATTAGTACAACAGCACTTTCCTGAATCCTAAGATATGCATAAACATGTAAAAGCAAGTTGTACCCATTAGTAATGACCCTGCATTAAATCACCTCTGAGGCAGCTTCTGCTGCCCTCCTACTACTCCCACAAACTCAAGTCTTATTTCTGTTATTCCCCTCATGCTATGGTGATTATTTGCTTAGAAACAGGCATCCTTTCAATTTATCAATTAAATACCTAGAACCCAGGGGCTAGGTGGTTGTTTTCAGGAAAAAATTTATTGGCATCGGAAAGGGAATAGCGTCTTACAATGGTCCTCACAGTGCAAAATGAACAAGTCCCCTTTTCCTGGTCGCTACATGGTGCTAATATAACACGTTATGAATGTCACTTTGAATATATAGATTCATTTTCTGAGCATGATGCATCAACGCATCACTGTATGAGTGAACATAATATTATGACTCAAAATTGTTAAATGAATGAAAGTGCCATCTATAGGATCCTGCATCTATAAGCCACGTCCTCTTGACAATTTTTATCCCTGATCATAGGGTGGGCATGAACCCAGGCAGGGGCCGATATATAATGCTTTATCATACACGTATAAACTATTTTCTTTTAGACTCATAATATAATTTAAAGCTTATTCCTGTGTGGCGCTCAGTGTTGTATTACAAGCAGGAATTTACAGTACTTTGCAGTGCTTAAAGCCCTAACATAATAGGACGTTCAGACTACAATGGCTTCAAATGCGGAGGTAACTATCACTCTAAAAAATGACTGTTGAATTTACCAGGCATCCACATAAAACTGAACAGTGAACGACTGCTATTGTAATACAGTGAAGCATTCGTGTCTCTAAAATGATGCCCCTTGTCCCAAAGTTGTCACAGAGCCATCATTATTTTAAAGCAAGTTCTTTACAATGTACATACTGTTTTTGTGTCAACAGTAGATGACATCCGACCAAAGCTTTGCCTCCCTACCCATACAAATGTTTATTCATGATACTATACAATTTACAAAAGACGCCGGTGCTATGCCTTACTACCCTGCGGCTTTGAAAACATAAGACGTTTCATATCATGCAGCCTCAATCTTTGACAAGCAGCAGAAATGCGGGTACATCATGGTATACCTAGATGTGAGGTGCACATAATGGCATCAATAACTTCAATAATACTCTGTAACCGAGTGAAGAGCATGTTTGTACTATACACATAAAGACTATACTCAGGAAACACAACACGTTTTAGACTCCAAGATTACTTCTTGGGTGGGTTGTTGCTTATGGTATTTTTCAGTAATCAAAGATTAAAGATGATAAGATGTTGAGATATCTGCATATCCATAGCATTGATAGTAGATATGCTGATTTCATGTTATCAACAAATGGTGTCCTATTATAGCTTCTTCTAACCGCCTTTCCCCATCCAACCCTTCGATTTACAATATCGCAAAAGTGCCTCACTACCCTGCCACAAGATTTCTTTCACATCTCCTATGATGCAACCTCTTATGTTCGGCAAGTGGATAAATAGCCTGGGCATCAAGCCTAGTTGGATCTGATGTATCATTATGGTCCAGCTGATGTGCCACCCATTCCGGACATCCACGTTTGGACTCACAGGTTTCATGGTCCCAGCAGCAGATGTCAAAGCATGATGTGTCATGGACAGCGAGTGACTTTCCCGCTTCGGCAGGGACAGCAGCGTGCACACGCATGGTGCCCTTCCCTGCCTTGTCTGCTTTTGCTGAGACCATGATGAGACGGGCGGCGGCAATGTCTACGACAGGAACACAGACATAGTAGATGAGGCGGTCGAGTTGGTTTCCCTCGTAGACAAACTCCGCTGCGTTCCTGATTATGTGGTCCCTGGCAGCTAGGTTGTCTGCCTTACGCTTAGCAGCACTGCCAACTCAGCACGCAGGTGGTCCTTCCGGATTTTGTAGAAGATGGTGCGTCGACAGGCCAGGTTAGGGTTGGCTTCCTGGAGCTTGTCTGCCAGGGAATATACAAAGTCCCGCAGATTCTTCTTTTGATGTTGAACACCATTGACAGTCTTATAATCCTTCTTCCCTGCAAGCATGATCGAGTTCTATGGGTCTGATAAGAACTCCACCACGCGCCTGACCTTTACTGTGTGTTTCACCGTGTGCTGGTGAGGCTTATTGGCAACCGTACCTTTGTCAACCCCAATATTCACTGCCAAGTCCTTAGCCTTTTCCTTACTGACTTAAGTGGCAGTGCTTGGCGGAGGGAGCTGATCTTTGTATGGTTGTCCAACTGGGTGATGCGTGGGAGCAAAAAACCTGGTGGATTGCTGGCTCAGCTGGTGTGCTG